>OY728138.1:1247815998-1250315998 GCA_963277665.1 Viscum album
TATGGGTGCTCCTATGTATCCTGTGAGGGTAGAAATCAAGCAAATGTATTTCTCATGATGTCACGTGGATTATCATTATGTAGAAAGGTTTCATAGGGGAGAACCCTAAAGGTGGTACATGTGATGAATTAGTTGTAAGACTGATGTGAATGAGGTCGCAAGTCAATATCACTCCACATTCTCTTGGGATACTTAGGTTTAGAGGCTAGAAGGAATGCTAAATCTGTTGTAATAGAGAAGAACCCAAAAACAAAACATCTGGGATTTCCCATGTATCCCATAGGAATGGTAATTAGTAAAAATATAGTGCTTGAAACATTTTTTAATTTAACATCATACAATAAGGATGAGGGAGATCTTAGTTTATGGTAATAGGGCTTAAACCATATATTCCATGTTTAATGTCATGTGTGTCGGACAGAAGGAAAGAAAAAGGTGAATCACTACACCAGATATTTGGAAGACCATGGGTATGGTGATAAAAAATTAGGATAAATACTATCCATGATCACAAGAAAGTATCAATGTCATATGGCATTGAATGGGGATAAACAATTGAGCATTAATCACTGGCCATATTCATAATGCAGAACTTGTGTCAAATTGTCATTCTAAATCCTCTCGGAAGTTGGCAAAAACGGTAGGTGATCCAAGGTGGCATGAGACTAGGTCGCTAGGGGGTCCTTTCAGTTATGAAGGATGATGAAGACCCCAAATTAAGAGATGAATGATTCGTGGTGGTACCCATTTAGTTTATCATCTTTCGGTATGGGAGAGTAAGATCTTAGTTTATGGTCACAAAGCTCGGATCATGCTTAAGGTTTATCGCTTGCAGTTTATCTTCATGAAGAATAAGGGGGATATTAGTTTAAGGTTATATATCTTATAATTTTTGTATTTTATCATCATATATGATGAATGAACCACTCATGTGAAGTACTTCTGGAGGAATTTGGCATTTGTGGAAGGAGTAATTCTCTCACCAGCTATAGTGACCATAGCGTATGCACAGTCGGGGTAGAAATTGTGAATGAAATAAGGTCCCTCCCATTTGGGCTCCAGATTTGGTGTCTTCCTACAGGGTATCATTAGAGTTATCAGGTCCAATATTGTGTCACCTTGTAGAAAATAATGGAGATGAACTTTATGATTGAAAGCCCTAGCTATCTTGTTCTGATGCCTCTCCAGATTATGCAAGGCCTGTAGCCATTTCTCATTGAGGGATTCTAGTTCATCCAAACAAACTTAAACTACCATGTCTAACATCTAATAATAATAGATGTATATGTGGAGTGATGGTATTTTAATGGTGATGTTAAGGACTACCTCTATTCTGTACAGTAGTGAATATGGATTCACCTGTGTGGAATTACGACTAATTTTTTATAGGCCTAGAGAGCATTGGGGATATTTTTTGGCTAAATCTTCTTGTTATGAAAAACCATATTATGTAGGATGTTAGAGAGGGTTTTGTTGAAAGAATAAATATTCTCATCTTCTTTTGTGTGATAGTGATAGTTATTATTAGAATGGATATTGTAGTTAGAGTACAATTTATTCAGATCAGATACCCAAAAGTAAGACTTGTTATTTGTGAGGATGGTATTAGGGACTCTAAATTGGTGGATGATATTGGAGATCACAAGATCAATAATAGAATTGGCCTTGTATTCCTTGAGTAGTATTTCCTATTTCCACTAAGAAATATATTAGTGGTGGTTAGGAAAAATATTCATTGGCATGTTGTGATGGTAGATAATGTCCCAAAACATCCAGTCCCTAGACTACAAAGTGACTAGAGTACTTTGTATTATGGAGAGGATCAGGAAGAAGATTCATAATATTGTCATGGATTTGGCATGTTTGGAACCTATTGGCGAACAAGATATAGTCACAAAACAGGTTGGTCCATATGTAGAAAAAACAGCAGATCTGATGAAAGAATTTCAACCCTGCCTAATGAGATCTGTAGGAACCAATGTAAGCTTACTATATATCCTATAAAATCATGTCTCCTTGAATTCAACAGTGGATAAACCCCTCAATTCCATGTCTATATAGGATCATCTAATGATTGGGACCACTCTGGAGGGTGAAATACAATGAACTTCGATGGATTTTCTCATGTTTGGCACTATCTATCGAGATATATTTGTGTTAGAGGTACTCAATAAAAGGTGGTCTCTAACCAGGGGTCACCTCCAATATTGTGGAAGGGGAGTTAGGGTCCCTATGTGGATGCATCAATGGTATGGTGACTTTCCTATTGGATATCGTCATCATCATATGACGTGATGGGATTAATTAATATTTTATTGTCCATATGGATAATCTAGTCATCCTCATCGGGCTATTAAATAGATGAAGAAAGGATAGCCAAGGCATTGACTCGATCATTCTGTGATTGAGGTATATGAGTAACATTTTTCCAAGAAAGGAATTTTCCCATTAGATGGATAGTTCACTCTAAAAAGGGATCAACCTCTGGATTTCCGACTATATAGTCACCATTGATCCTCTTGATAACTAGTTAAGTGTCCCCATTCACATAAGGGTGGGGAACGTCAATCTCAAGGTCCATATTGACACCATTGATGAGGGATTGATACTCAGCCTCATTGTTTGTGTAGCCTTCATAAAAAATGAATGAATATGGAAGGATATCTTGTGAAGTCCTGATGGATACAATACCCAGGCCTACTCTATTTAGAATAGGATCATTGATTCTCCTACTAGTAGGGATCCTTAAGGGTCCACTAAAGTAAATTTTACAATAAATAACTGCATGATCCACAAAGAGTATTGCCTCATCTGAGAAATCGTCATCTAGAGTCTACTCTACGGGGGATGGATGGGACACAAGAAAGTCTTCCAATTTTTTTCCCTTGATAGGTTTCTATGGGAGAAACCTGATGTGAAACTATTGAAGGATCACATCCCATTGAGCTGGATGGCATGTTAACATGGGGAGGTTCAGAATGTACTTTAGTGGATCCACATGGGAACCTATTTTTATCTCATGGTGGTGCAAGTATTGTTGCAACTTCTAGACCAAGAATATCAGTGCAAGGAAGCTCTTATCGATAGATAAATATTTGGTTTTTGTATCAAGGAGAATGTGAGTGAGATAATATAAACTATTATATGTTCCCTCATTGTTCTTCTAGGAGAGAAGTTAACCGAGAGATCATTCTGGGGTGGTCACATAGAGGACTAGCAACTTTCTAGAAATGGGTGGAATCAGAAATGGAGGTTGTAGTAGGTTATACATGATCTCTTCAAATGCTTCCTAACACTCTTCATTGTAGTATTAGTCATAACCTTTCTTCAGGAGCCATGAAAACGGATTACACATTCTACCATGGTTCACAATGAATCAATGTATGTAGGTTAAGAGACCTTAAAATATTTGGAACTTGTTAATGTTTCTTGGAGGATGCATCTAATTGCTGAATGTGATCTTCTCTAGATCAATCTCGATGCCTTTTATTTGGTGACAAAGTTGAGTAACTTTATAGAGGTAACCCTTAAAGAAAACTTTAAGGGGTTAATTTTCTTATGGTTGGAGCGGAGGAAGCCACACAAATTCTCATGATCTTTGTTATGATCATGACACTTGTAGGATTGGACCACCAAATCATCAACATATAATTCCACCAACATCCTAAGTATTGGATGGAATATACGATGCATGGAAAAATGATATGTGGCACCTTTATTTTTTAGACCAGAAGGCATTAAATGGTAACATAACATACCTTGTGTTTCTCTAAAGGTGGTTGAATCTTCACCCTTAAGAGCTATTTATATTTTATTATATATAGAATGCCCATCCATAAAAGAGAGAGGATGGAATCCATTGGTAGGGTCCATCAGTAGCACTATCGCAGGAAGTGGAAAATCATCCTTTGGATAATGATGATTGATATCAAGTAAGTCTATGTAGATTGTGATATATATATTCTTATTTTTGATAAGATCATTTTTTTCTATACAATTTAGGTAATGGACTTCTATGAAGAAGTTCGCATTAACAATCATATCAACTTTGGGCTCAACCACGACACCATGAGAATGGTGTTTCTTTCTGGATGGTTTTTGGAACCTACGATGGTTCTTCGAGAGACCAAGGTGGTGGGTGGAAACATAAAGATCTAGGCCCCACATCTCATCATATCTCCATGAAAATACATCACGATTATACTTCATGAAATACACATAATGTTTTTATCTTCTATTGGAATATCTATGATGATTAGCATCAGTCATGGATTTGTCTCGGTAATGGGGATCACCTATACCAACTCTTCAATGGTGGTGATGGCACCTTAATCGAATTTAGGAGGAGAATATTCCAAATCCTCTCCCTTATATTTAGTAAGATGATCATAAATAGAGAGAAATTTATATGAGTTGGCTGATCCTGATAGAATGTTTTGAAAGCCGGAGTGGTGGTGGAATCCTTATGTGGGACCCCTATGCTATCAAAACCATGGATAAAAAAATTGTTGATATGATTCCATTAGTAATTTTATCCAATGAGCCATATTTGATTATATAAAATTATTAGTGGAGTGTCGGCTTGAGATGGTTTAAACTAGCTTGGTGGAACAACCATGTATGACATATTTCTTTTAACATGGGGTGATCATCCCGATAACTTATAGGGGTATGGTGATTTGGGATAAATTGATCCTTATTTGTGTAGGAGTATGAATTGTTCTTTTTTTACATTCCATGGACTAGGGAATGAGCTTTCCCCTCATCCTAAAGATGAAAAAAATACTACCCTAGTTCTAGGGTCATGGACATTAATTAGTGAATTGTGAGAATGTATGCATCATCCAAGTATTTCCATGGGTCGGCCACAACATGAGTGTGTTAAACCTCATTGGCCTAAATCTTTTGTCCTTGCTCTTATAGTAGTCAATGTATAAGTAGTGGGATTTTCAAGATGAAAATGGAGACACATCACCTTATAGAATTCCCACTCAACCATTGAGGGGGTGTGTAGGGAATTCATGAAATGAGGAAGGTACTTTCTCATGTAGGTGCAGCCATGGTCTACCCATACAAATGTTGTATGCTGTGTCTTGTGTGATAACCATGAACTCTGGGATACTAACCAGGCCACCAAATTTGGTCTTCAAGGGGATTTTCACAACAAGAGTACACTCTGTCCTATCATAACCTTGAATTTTTTTGTTAGAGGGATTTAGGTCTATTTTTTATAGTCCTGTCTTGCAGAGCATCTGGATCGAGATAATATTGATCTCAAAACATGTATCAACGAGACAATGTCAGACCTCCAAGCAATTGAATTGGATAGTGAGGTATAGTTGGTAGATGTTCCAATGTATGAGAGAACATTCATCCTCTCCCAAAAATGAGATGATGTCTTAACTCTATGCATGGTCAAATTCCTCAGCATGGAAGGCATCTGCAGCTACTACCTCTATATCAAAATAGAGTGGGATTATTTCTGCATCTTCAATGGCTTCACACATATCTTCTGATTGGAAGCAAGACTCAAGGATAGATATCCTCATAAGAATATTGGAAACATGCTCGAGCACATCGTAATTTCATGAAGGATGAAAATTTATGTTGAAAAGATGTCACTCAGTGGGAGGAGGAATGACAGGAACTACTAGTCGAACTTGAGGATCCTAGGATATGCTATGAATGTACCACTCATCACTAGTCAAACCACATATAGTGACCACTGGCTGATGGCCAGGTTGATGAAATATTTCCATAACTGAATGTGGTTGGTCTTGGTGCGATTGTCGTGAATATGCTTGATCAATACATAGGAATGACAGTGGAGGTGTGTTTAACGAAATATGGTGAGAAGGTTCCCTTTGTTGGGAACTATGTTGGGCCCACTTTCTAGGCTTTGTGGTGTTCATGGATTGGTCGGAAGCACTGGCCAATGCATTCTGACCATTTAGATACCCACTGTTTCATTGGCACATGCATATTCTAGGGACATTATGTGGGTATTACTAACATTACTCGTCCTTAGGGACCATTTATGGGTCCACTAACTCTATTGTGTTCACTGAGTCATACTCCTAATCATCTCTTTAAGATTCTTCCATTTTTGAGAGAATTCTGGGTGAAATCTCCATCTCTGAAGGCCTGAAGCCTCCAAGTGAATGGGATGAGTTTGGTACCGGCAGAGGGCATTGTTTTCCCTTATTTCATAAACACTTTCTCTTATAAGAGGTAAAGGTCGAGATCTCGACATAGAGGTAGAAGCTTGAGGTAACATAGAAACTTTAGAATTCTGAGGCTGACTTAAAAGTGAACTGATAATACCATGGGCACGGATGATTTCCTGATGATCTATCCAATTTTTAAACTTTTTAAACCCATGGATAGAAACTTTCTCCCACTCACACTCTTTGACACCATCAATATTTTTAGATACATATTCCACCAATGATGGGGTCAGAAAAAACATAACTATGTTGTTATCAACTTTTTCTTGAAGGAATTATTTGAACACATAATAATTCATGATGGTGTGTCAAATGAACTGGTGATAGGGTAATAATTGGGTAAATTAATAAGATATTCCTCTTTAGGCCACCTAAATTCTAGAAAGCAAAGGATTCCCTGATACGAGGAACAATGAAATATCTAGGGACATGGACCTGATTGAATGAGTAGGTATAGTATTCACAAGCCGAGAATGGGGCTCTAGGAGCATCGTCTTGATGAGGGGATGGAGGAGTCTGATGAGGCTGTAGAAATTTTTTGTCTCACCTAGGATGTGGTAGTTCATTATGTGGTGACTTCAGATGATTTTGAGATACGTGATTCTGAGCTAGAGTATAAACTTGAGGTGGTGGCCCTCGATGAGGGTGTGGAGGTGTCTAAAAAGGTAACAATTCCATCTATCTAGGGGCTTCTATCTGTGCATTAGTAGCTATCTTGTCCATGTCCACTCTTCTTAAGGGTGCTGAGGGAGGCAAAAATCATTCCTTCTTGGCTTTCTACAAATTTTCCTCTAGATGCAGATCTTTGTTAGAAAAATCTAGAAATCCTCATCGTACATTCTATGTGATGAGAGAAGGGACTGGTCTGGTCTTCACATTTCCTATGCACATTTTTAGCAGTGGTTCTTTAGTTAGTATCATGACAGGTGAATATGTGAGGCCCTTCCACCTAGAAACAAAATTTATGACTCGCTCATCCGGACTTTGCTTGTACTTAAAGTGGATGGAAATACTAGTCTTCCAGGTGGTGGAACTAACCTAGTTGAGAAACATCCTATGAATATCCTCCCAATCGTCTATATACCCAATGGGTGACTGGATCTACTAAATAAATTCCGGCCCTAACACTGTATTTATAAATATACTAATTTAAGCGACCTCTTATTACACTAGATTTCCCAGCATGGGTCCACACCATGAAATAATGTAGGCCAGATTCTACAACGGATCTCCTATCCCATTTAATGTGGAGTAATTATGATTTTTAAAACTTGGGGGAGCTAGCACATCATCCACTTATGATGTATACGTCTTACCATCAGGCATGATTTCCACCTTCCGAGTCTCAAGATCCTCAAGGTGATCAATAAGAGTGGTCATCAGATCATCATGATGAGGATTCTTATATTGATGAGGGTCCCTGACTACCAGAGTGTTGGCAGGTTCTTCTACTTGGAAAGCGAGCCTAGTGGATCATGGAGCGGCTGGTGGAACGGCCCATGGGGCACTGGAGAAACCTATGGAGCTGCCAGGGGAAGTAAAGGACTGGCTAGTGGGACCGGAGGAGTGTCCAATGGGACCTGATTTGGGCCCAGAAGAAGGTTTTATCATAGCTCGGGTGGATTTGTGGATTTATACAGTGGTCTCTTTCCATATACACTGGCCAAAACCTTATTAAGATGGTAGGGTTATTGAGATAACCTAGGGGAATTTCACCGGGGGAAGTTTTTCCTGCCACTACTTCCCTACATAAGTTTTTCCATAATTTGGCCACCGTTCGGCAGAGTGTTCTACAAGGAGAAAATCAACCATCCTTCTCTATTTGGAGATCTTCTTCTATATTGTCACATTTTCAAGATCATGCTTTGTCTTATGCACAAAGCCAGATGGGTTTGGTGTTTAACAGTCCCAGCGTGCTCTTTAACCTTGATGGTATATTTAACAAGAGAAAATAACTCATAAGGTGTAGTATTGACAAGAAAATTTCTATGTTAGTGAGTGTGAACACCAGAAGGGTCTTCCGGTTGTTGTGCTGCCCCAACGGGTTGTTCCTCTTCTCCAAGACCTAGGCCATAAGTGGGTAAAATATAGGGAAGTGTACTTCATCCAGCCCTAGATCTAGAACTGTGTAGAAGAATCCTTAATAACTCTATGGATCATTGTAAATATTTGAATGAATCATTATTGTAGGGTCCAATGATAACAAGGTGATATAGGGTGCTGAGCCGCAAGGAGTGCGACTGACTAAATAATGTGGCACTACAGGCCAATGTCATCGTAGTTTTCCTTAAAATTTGGGTAAGATAACTGTAAATGATAGAGATATAAATTCACTATCCCTAACATTCATCAAAATCACATAACCTCATCATTGGTGAGGGACTCTAAAATGTTGATGTTTGTAGTTGCAATCAACCAGAACATCGTAGGGAAATGGTCCACTGTGTGATTGTCCTATAATCTTATTGGCTCAAACATGAGATATGGAACATTGATGGACCATTAATAAACTGGGGGAGATTGAGGGATCGGTAACAGAACTGATGTGGACTGTTGTAGTGGTATACTGGTCGGTGGAGAGTACGATACATGAGCAATCAAACCATTATATCTTGGGATGTCTTCCAGAGAATACACTGGCTATATCACTACATCCCTATAGTATGGGGTTCTGACCACTTCTTCAATCATAAAAGGGGCATTCATTGGTGGTGGATGAATATGGTAATCATCATCGACCTGTCCCTATAACAATTCTATGTGATCTTCATTTGAGGTATAGAATGATCCTGCTGATGATAAAGCGTATTGTACAACAAGACCTTGGAAAGAATCCAAATCTTCCTCCTTCAGTATCTATCTACAAATGGATTCAAGGATCCAGTGCATCCAACTATCTAGGATGAAAAAGATAATATATGTATTACATTCCTCATTCCCCAACACAGAGGATTGAGGGTAGGATTCATTAGCAAAATAAACTCTACCTCGGGGCCTGAAAGGCGGACGAGCATGATTGCGGTCCAAGGATTCTCAAGGATCTTCCTCTGGAAGCACCGACCCTCCCTCCGACAACGAGATGGTTCTTCAGGTAGGGTAGATCTTTGAACTTGGGAGGACCTCAATTTTGATTATCTAGGATCATAGGGGCACTCATGATGATTTTTAATGGAACATGGAGAGGACCTCCATGGTTGGGAATGCTAGAGGGGGAGGGACTTCGCTTGTGTTTTTGACAATGCAAGGAGGGCCACTAGGTTGATAGACTGAAACACATGGATAAATTCCATAAATGTGACCACAATCAGGAGTATAAATTTCATGTCGAGGGTCAAAAAGATGTGGAGGACCTTTGCGTTTAACTTCATCACTGCGGGTTAGCCCGCGATAGCTGCTGCATGCATCGGTTACAGAAGCAGTCAAGTAAACATACTTGTGGGGTGTCTAGTGCCTCAATATGGACTAGGTATGGAAGATCCCCTACTCATGTATAGGTATGTTCCCCTACTCTGTAACAACAATATGGGGCCAATATCACACTCTAGTGGTGGCTCATGCCACAGAATCCATGGAAGATATTTCCACCCAGAGGGCATCTTCTTGAGCTTTCACATGACATTAACATAGGGTCAGCTGATCTTGGGCTAGTTGTGCAGTGGTAAGAACCACCTGCTCATCAGTCTGTGGGACTGGCTGGCGACGCTGATGCAGCTGGGTGGGAGCCCTCCTCACGGCTCCCTAGATGAAGGCATATCTGGGAGGACTTTAACATCATTTACTTCATCTCCATGAAGGAGTGAGTCAAAAGATCCTTCCAGGGAGAGTTTCTTGAAGCGTTTGATGGTCACATGGGGGAGCAGTGGATCCCTGCGTGACCCTTGGGGGTGGCGTCATTGATGGGGCACTGAGGCATCAAGGCCATGACAGGTCATATCCCTTGTCGGGATAACCCCCTTTTATTCATATTGATGGAAATGTGTATTAATAACCCTACTATGAATAAATTCATAGGCTGATATGGGGCGTTGGATCCCAAAATTTTTAGTCATGGAAGTTGACATAAAAGATATGAGGTTATGCGGGACTGCCATACTAGCATTGCCCCTACCCCTGCATCTACAGGTGGGAGGTTATCAGTTTCTGGAAGCTGTATCTTAGGTTCAACAAAGCATGAATGATTCAACCATCTGTATAAACAATAATAATGTTATTCCCAATTCCCCAGTGTCATTCAGTCTTCCATGACTAGATAGAAAGATCCACATTTACAATGTCATAGACTGAGATGTCCAACAATTAACTTCCCCAAGTCATTGTGAGTTTCACGCCTGGCCCATTGTTTTCATGGAGGTACCTGGTTCTAGATACCTATATTTAGTTACATGTTCATTTATTAATGACTTGAATGATACTAATCCCCATATTGAGTGGAATACATTCATGATGGGTTAACCATTTATGTTTATGACACTTTCTCTAGGGCGTGCATCCGTATGTGGTGACACGTTGGTTGTTACCCCGCATACCTACTTTCCAAAGGTGGGTGGAATTCATTACTTCTTTAGTGATGTTTTCTCCATGATCGAAATGTGATGATGAGGCATAGGTCTCACCTTACATGGATTCCTCCTCAGAATTCGGCACCTAGTCCAGGTTACCCATGAAGATTAGGCGTTGTTTGTGAAATGCTCCCAGATGCCATATCTTTGTGGATGTTGTTTATTACACTTATTCTATAAGGACATTTCCATGGGGTCATGTAAATGTAGAAACCTTTGGTCGGAAGAGTAGTCACCTATGGTCATCATTGGAGTGTCTGGACGCTAAAACACTTGTACACCTATATTTTCTATTATCAGAGGGATTATCGATGGTTGAAAATCCCAAGGTATCCCACATAAATGGAGGGGAATTATATGATAGAGGAATATATCTATGGTTTTCTTTACATTACCATGTTTATCATGGGGTATACCACAAGTTTAACATTTAGAGGATACAAATTGGACCGATTGTAACACTGATGAGAGTGGATCAGATGGGTACATCCTCAGGAGGGAGCACCTAGAAGGTTTATTATATGGATGGATCAGAATTCCCAATTAGGACAGACCCCAAATTGAGTTTCCCACAAAGGGGAAGGTCTCACACCATTTTGACTAATTTGGACACCAAATAGGAGGATCATAGAGGAGTATGGGTCCATGAAAAGGGGACACCATGGTTAACCCTTGGCTAGGATTGAACCTCCAAGAGGCTTCATACATACCATTTGTATAAGGAAGAGATCAAAAGCCACCCAGTTTGAATGGGTGGGGTAAGGAATCTGGGTGTACACAAAGGAAAATAGCTCAAGAGTGTGCTGGGGATTATGCATGGTTAGAGGTCCATATGGATGGAATTATTTTTTTGGGATGTAGCGGCCTGAGTAAAATTAGTATGGACATGGCTGAAGTGTCGAAGGATATAATGAATGGGGATGGAATCAAAAACCTATTTGAAGGTTATTATATAGATATTGAGCCTTAAAGAGGATTCCTATATATCCCTGTGATAGGGAATGAATGTCCACATAGATTTGGAATTTGGATGATGAGTCACCTGAGGAGGCGGGTCATGAGAATGGACATGTGGATGGGGACCCGAAAGAAATGGAACCAATAGAATAAGGCATGATCTTTCCAAGACACAAATGCTTGAGGGAGTGACCATGATGAGGATTGTTTCATGATTTCACCTTAGGTAGGCTTCCTATATACCTTGCTCAAAGAGGGAAAGGATCAATGTCCATGTAGTTTGAGAATGGGGCACAAAATCATTGCATACAGAAAGGACAAATACTTGAACACATGATAGGGATTATTCATGGTTATCCTCCCATCACAAGAGAGAAAATCTTGGTTTTAAGATTATGGGTTAATTTTAGGGCTTATCCATGGTTATATTCCTAGTAATTGGTTTGACACCACAAAGGGGCAGACCGAGGATGTGGTTCCTCAAAGGGGACACTAATGTTTAAAATTATTTGGGATTGAACCTAATGAAGGCTTCATGCATACCCTTTCTAAGAGATTGGTATCAAAACCCTTGTAGTTTGAAATTATACTATTTAACATCATGAAGTAAAAATGGGTCATACAATTTAACATTATGAGGGATGAGGGAAAACCGATGTGAAATGGTCGGGACCGATTGGTGATGGGATTGAACCTCAATGAGGCTTCCTACATACCTTTCAAGGAAAGGGAAAGGATAAAAGTACATGTATTAAGGTCAATTGTTGCCTTATACTTACATGCTAAGGCGTCCCAGATATGATGTCATGGATGATGCTTACTTTAAGCCCACATGAGTCAAGCACGGTGTGAGAAAAAAGAGGCAACGAAAGACCTGATGATCACATCATGAAAGGTGAATCTGTGAGAAATAGAGTGGTACTTACGCAAGTTTACCAGACCATGAATAGAAGGTTGGGACTTATTTCAAGAGGGAAACCTAAGGAGGATATCCAGATTTACATGGAGGTTATGGCCATCATACAAGAATCACCTTATCAAGTTGGGTCGGGGCTTACGTAGAGGCGACCAGAGGTTCACATGGTGAAAAAGATCAGAGGAAGTGGAGGAGTGAGAGGGAGATGGTGACCATTCAATTTGTGTTCCTTATGAACCTATCCCTCATGTAGTGGTCACTATTTACCATCATGTTTTGAGGATATGGGTTCTTGTCCATTTAACCTCATACAGATCGGGTGATGATGATTCACTCCTCACCCCGAAGACTTACATAACTAGCACTCTTTAAACCTTGGGGTAGGGAGGGAACCAATGATGTCGTGGATTAATGAGGTTTTGGAGTGATACATTGAGGGGTCCACATTAGCATGGCTATGTGAAGAAGAAATATCCTTTAGCATTCTTATGAAAAGAAGAACAAGGTAGTGAAACACAACATGAATCACCACTTGGTGGACCATGATATCACGTTGTACAATCCTGGAGGGCCACATGGGAGATGAGTTTTCAAATCATGTAACCTTGCAAAGAGGGGATTGATGATTCTTCAGGGCTTTGCAAAGAGGATGGCCTTCCCGAAGCATTGTTTCTTCATGATGTGGATGGCCTTCATAAATTAAAGGCTCATCATGAAGAACCAATGATTCATGAATAGAGGTTATCAACAAAGAATATCTTTTCCTTAGTAAATGAATCATTATTTTGGGAGAAATTCATGAAGGATCTACTCTTCAAAATGATTTGAGCACCCCGAAGGGGATGCCTCCTTTTTTTAAGGTCATATTCCTTCATGAAAGGCATCCTCAACATAGGTGGAGATCATGAAGAACACTAGGAGGTTTATTTCACAGTGGTCATATACCATAGAAGATCCATCAGTTGGTTTTGTGATGGTTATTGTGAAACGAGAGCTCTGAACTTAAAAGGGTAGAGTAATAGTTGTTTGAAAGTGTGGGTATCCATCTATATATAGGCAATGAATGTTGGTGAGGGTCATAGAGCATTCTGCGGATAAAATTTGGTAATGTTAATAGGAGGTGATGCCATGAAGCCTAAGGGGGGGAGTCAGACTCGATCTGAATCACAGAGGGGTCCCTCAATGGGCTGATCATAGAGAGGGACATATAGAATAATGTCTATATATAGTGTAAGGGCTCTATTGAAATGCATAATAATAACAATGGTTTTGTCATGTTATGGAGAAGATCGCCGAGTAGGCCATTGTAGAATGGGTTGTAGAGATCATGTGATGTCGTGGAGGTGTCAAGATCCATCAGACTCACACAAGGTCTATATCAAACACTCCTAATCACAAAGGCAGGACAGTCTTGGAGAGGTATTAATGAAATGAGACCTTTGGGTTGGTTTTGAAGTATTTAAGGGCAATGTTGAGTCCATGATTACTTTGGACCGACCTCAACATTTGTTCATACCTCAAGTGGAATGAATTTCAATACCAATAATGACTCCAACATCCTTTTCAACCATTATTTCACTTCACACAATCTTTTCATAGATACTAATGTCTTTTTTGGAAAACACCCTTCTGAGATTTAGAATTAATACATTGAATACTCTTTCTTCTTTAAATTCAGGTTGAATAATAGTTCTTGAAATCTATGTCAAACTTATTGTGAAATTATCTTCATAGTTACAGATAAATTCTTAATCCCTTTTCATTAAATCATGTATCACATTCTCCATTTATTAGGAAGAATCCAGGAAAATTAATTTTTGAAAAATATGTTTTAGAACTCAACCCAATCCAAGTATTCAATTTCTCTTTACTACATCATATTCTTAACTATATTCCACCCTTAGTCCACATCCATTTCTAACTAAAAAACAGTTAAAATAAATTTCTCATGCATAAAAATTGGATAAAGGAAAATATATTTTCATTAGTACTTATCCATTTATCAGAAACATGTGGATTAAAAGACCCACTAAGAGAAGGTGGATATTGCATCATTAATTACACCACCAAATGATGTTCCCTCTTTTCCTCAATCATATGTCCCACATGATTCGTAGAAAAAAAATATGTGTGAGTATAACATCAGTATTTTTCATTTGATCTCCCATAGAATTTGTTTTCTCAGGAGGAAAATCATTTTATTTTCAGTTAAAGTCACCATTAATGAGGTTCTTTCAGCTTCCATTCATTGACTAAAACCAAACACATAGTATAAGAGAAAATTATTATAATGAGAAACAACATAATCGTGAAAAGTCACTTATTTTATGTCTATGTTATAACTACTTAATTAATCTATGACACCTTAGGTTCATTCTAGGTTATTCATTGACATCTTATATTTAATTCCATCATGATGGTCCATGAAGAGTTAAGGAATTTCCCAAATCATGTTCCATGAGATTGTAAAACTAGGTGTGCAGTAAGGCCTGTTGTTATGTACTAGATTACATTGAGTCAGGAATGACAAACCATATTGGTGTTGTTACCTAAAGATACATCTACATCCAAGCCACATCCACATGTAGTAATCAGATAGGGATTTATATCTAGGAAACCACTCTCTATATCCTTTACCAAAATTCTAGGACATTTTCCTATACTTCTTCTTATCCTTAGATATATCCTTATACATTCCCTTTGGGTTCTTAAAAAGTTTTTCTCATCCCAGATTACAAGGTTTAACTAAATTTGTTCTCTAATAACACCTATATAGACCGTCAATTTTCATACATTAACATTACCTTACTATTATGGAATACATAATACATTACAAAAATAAAATCTCAACAATCATATTAGTTTAGTTCCATTGGAAACATGGAAACCCTAGCACTCATACATAGGTGAGGTATATTACTCCCACTTGGATCTTCATGACTATCAACCTTCATAGAAACATTAAATATAATAAATATCATCATAAACTGGGTGAATGGAATCATAAAAAGTAGTGAGCTCAAATGCTCAGTAAGGGTAAATATAAGAGATGTGTATACAAAATCATGAGAAAAAGGTTATGAGAACATGATAATGAAATTATAAGATCATACCTAGTATATCAAATATCATAGATATGATCATGGAATAATTATATATAGTTTATATGACAATAATCACAAGTAAATAAAGATAATGGGAAATGAAGGCATAACATAGGAATAAAACAGGTAATGATGGAAGACACATAAGAATATAATTATGATTTCCATGGGAGTCAAGGAATTGATTCCCATGATATCTTGGTTGTATGTATTCACTTCCCATACTATTTTGGTATTCATGGTTCACTCCCATGACCAAATTAGTGGACAAAGTACCTTATGTATATATAATGAGATATAAATATATACCCAATGCATTAGAGGGAGATATAAGTCCACGCATATCATAAAGAAATCATACATACATATGATGAAAATCATAAAAATAATGAAATTAAATGGATATCATTAACATTTAATCATATCATATGCTATGAAAATTTCATATGTTTCAAAATCATATCATCAAATCATAACCTATGAAAAAAAGTTGGTTGGATAAGCATATAACTAGTTGAACAAAAAAATTTCTCAAATATCATGACAACAAATTGAAACCATTCAGATAAATAGTATTAATGGGTTCATTGGATTTATTCTTATTAAGACATGAGTTTCACCAATTAATGTAATATTAGATGATAAATAATAAGAAAATATATTTTAAAAACAATTCTTGTGGGAAATATCCTTTCTTCATTGAGAATTTTTTATTTCATAAAAATGCCACAAAATATTAAAAGAGATCATTTTAATTGAAAATAAACTTTAATGATTATAATGGAAGAAACAAGGAATTATTATTTCATTGAATAATAAAAATTATATTCATTTTATTTAAGTTAAAAAGAAACATTCTTCATGTACTTTTGTCAGAAAGTCAAAAATTAGCTTGCTAGGAAAATGACAAAAAATTAATTTCAAACCGTTTTTTAAAATCCATAAATGGGTAAAAAATAATTTAAACAATTTTAGAATAATATTAATAATATTTTGAAATACATTTTTAAGAATAATTATCATGAATGATAAATGTTTACCAGCATAAACTTTAGTGAAAACAATCTCATTAACAATGAGATTATGGAACTAACCCTTACCTTAGGTATGATTTCTTTCATATGTATATGAAATTCATATATAATGGATTAATGAATGTTATAAAAATATTCAATAAAAATATTAATAAGATATCATATATGATCATTGTATATCCTTTTTGTTAATAATATTTTGTTACTACTCTTCATTCAGGTGTTAGATACTTCTTTTATTGTGCATGTTTTTTCGTATAAGTGCCAAATTATGAGAATAGGATGTAGTTAATTCATTTAAAGAATATTATTAAGGTAATAGATAACATATTTATGTATTATAAACATTTATATAACCACTATTTATTTGGGATCATGGATAGTGAACTGTATCGTGTTGTGAGGATGGTAGGTCGTACATGCACACGACCGATGAAATCATTCCCGTAATTGTGAAACGGTATGAGAGTGGATGGTGTATATTTTGTTCCATAATAAATATAATGTTTTAATTATAACATATATTCACTATTTTCATTATTATAATAATTAAGGTAATGTGGTAATGAAAAACATATTAAACCATGGCATGGAGATAGTAGGACGGACTTATGCACTCGTGGTGATTTCATTTACCATAGGATGGAAAAATAGTGGAATATGATTGTCCATAATAATAACATATAATTATATAGGTGATATTTGATTTATTAATTTATACTAGAAACAAAACAAGAATTGGATGCATAAGAAGAAATTCTCTTAATAGAGTCTGTAATGGAGATTACCTCTTCTTCGACGAACTCCCAGTATACCTTCTTCTAGGGACACAAGATTCTGTATTTTTAGAAGACCAAAAAATGAAGAATTGTATAGGGATATATGAGGATAAATGTTCAGGGGTTATTATATTTGTAAGGAAGAAGGGGGTGTGTGGAAGTTTGGGACTAGGTTCCTTTTTATAAGATAGGGTAGGGACACTATTGAAAACACTCAAAATATTAAATTAATATTAATTGATTTTTTATTTCAAATTGTTCCAAAGTGAGTTACATAGAATATATGATGAGTATGATTCTAAATAATCTCAAAAAAACTCTTTATAGACATGTTTATTTCACAATAATAACCTTAACTTTTGGTTATAACCCTTAGTTCAACCCATTAACTTTCTCCACAACAACATAGGTTTTTACACTTTAGGGCCAGTAAAGATACAATAAAAATTAAAAGTAACCCAAACTAAATTATTTATGACATTTATAAACTTAATTAACTTATTTGACTGAAATATTTATTTTTATAAATTCTATATAATAAAATAAAATATTATTTGTTTTAAAGTATCATTTATATCAATTTTGATACTATTAAATACATGGCTTTTTAAAAATACAATAACATCCTTATAACTTCAAAGAAATACATACAATATAACAATAACATATCAAATATGTCTATAATATTGGTGATTGTCATTAATTAAGAAAAAAAAATTTCTTTTAAATTTTTAATATAAATAATTAGATATTTTCATTAATTGAACAATTATTGTGTCATCATTTTACAAGCCTTTAATTAAAATATTTTATCTCCATTAATTTGAAATAAATTATCAGCATTAAGATAAATAAATTATATTTTTTAAAAATAATTATAATCTGGTTTAACTTTTTTATAACACAATATTATTAATTATTTATGTATTAAAAATATGAGTATGAAATATTTTAACTTATCTTTACATTAAATATAATAAATATAATAATCTCAAATGAGTTTCTCAAAAATGTTATACATTCATCATATGTTTGATTTTGGTCGAACTACACACATAAAATTAAATTATTACAAGTTTTAGTGTAATATTATAATATTATAATATTATTTTTACCTTTAATTATCGAATTTACCCTTGACCATGGAAAATAACAATTTACTAAAGTTATTATTCGTAATACCCAAAAAAAGCAACCCTATTTTCATATTTTGTACACTATGATTCAAACATGGAATAATTTTCATAATTAAAAACATATATTTTATTGTAAATAATTTAAAATTAATCTTATTGATGGGGTGAGAAAATAGGTTATTAAAGTTAAAACATGACAAATATTGAATCATTTTTTATCTAGATTTAATGAAAAATTTATTCCAATGACATAAATTATATAAAATGATTAAATATTTTTCTAATTATACATTAAATATGATCAAAAATATTTTTCAAAAATATAAATAATTATTATGAAAAAATTTGTTTTCAATTAAAAATTATTATGGTTAAAATATTCGTCAAAACATTAAACTCATTAGAAAAATACAAAAAAAAATCAATCAATGAAAATATTTATATTAACAATTCAAATAAGAAGATAATTTTGTAAAATATAATGTATAAAATTATCAAAAATTGGATTTAAAATTGTCTCTTGTTTAATAGGAGAAAAATTTTCTTTTTAAAAAATACTGGTTTTATGCATAAAATAGGGTTAGTTCTTATATTATGAACATAAAAATTTTTGGATGAATACATAAAATAATGAATTTAATATATATATATATATATATAATATCTTTCATTTATATCATTCTCTAATTTTAATTAATTTAATTTATTAATACAAAATGACTTTGGGAGCATAAAAATAAAAATACATCTTCTCTATAAAATTAGAATATATATTTTGACTATTTAATTGGTAACAAATCAATTCCCATTTATTAATTTCATTTAATACTATTAATACATGATAATTTAGGAACTAGGTTATTATCTTATTTAAATAATAATAAAACGATGTTTCATGAAAAATCAATGATGTGTGTAATGTATATCAATTCTATACTGTGTATAGAACAAGACACATTGGTATCATATGAAATGAATTTTTTATTTAATGAAATTTAATATATATCTAAAAATTAAATTATTTGAAAAAAAACATTAAAAAACTCAATGTGTTAAAATGATTCTCATAGTGGATCAAGAATCAATCCTAGATTACCATAATTTTCATAGGAGACATAAATACTTAACCAATGGATTAGAGGGAGATATAAAAATACAAATGTAATCATCCATACATATGTGTTCCACTTGAATAGAATCATTAGTCACATCCTAAAGAACCCATTTAAATAAAAATCATACTGTGTCATTTCTATATGGTGCCATTGAAATTGATTTCAAGAATGTACATCGTTAATACCTAGAACATTGTAACCCCAAAAGGTTATTTTATAAGGTAATCTAGATAGTGTTTTATTAAAAAATTCTATAAAAATAAATCCTTTATAGATAATGTTAAAATGGTATCAAAATCATAAAATAGTTTTCATAAATAATTTTTATCATTATTATAAAAGATGATGATATAGTCTATTTAATATTATTTTTTAAAAAGATAAATTTAGAGAAAATATAAATAAATAATTCTAAATATCAATATTTGGAATTAAATATAAAATATAAATCCCTAAAATGACAAAAATGATACAAAAAAATTAAATAAAAACCCATTTAAATTTTTACTTTTTAAGTGAATCTTTAATGATGGAGCTGTGGTAAATACATAATGGTCACAAATATTTGAGGTTAATGATTTGGATAACTCTTACTGCTAGAGAAGAACATAAATAAGGGACCCTTAATTTCATAAAGGTTATCAAATGAAAATTGTAGTGGAAGATAAAATATTTATATTGAAAGGATGGAAATTATTTTTAAATACCTCCATTGAAAACCCACATAAAAAGTGTAACAAAACATTATTTTAAATAGAATATGTTGGAATGTGAAGGAAACATGAGATAACACATAACTATATTTAAAATTATAAATAAGATCATTATTAGGAAATGTTAATATGAAAATTCAGGGGATACTATCTTTAAAAAGGATCATAAATTTTCTCAATAATAATATACATTTTATGGGGAACAAATTTATTAATGATGAAGAATTAAATAAAAAATTTTATATTTACAATATTTTAATTTAATTTACCATGAAATAAAATAATATTTTTGTTAAAAAAAATATTAGAAGAAATATATTCAAGAAGAATTATTATATCTTAATGAAGTGATTTGAGTTAACAAAAAAACATTACAACTTTGGTATCATTTTCATTGATGGAAATTTAAAGAAATAACATGATATGAATCTTAAAACCCCATAAATTAAAAGAATTTGGTAAATAATATTCAGTAGGAAATATTAATACTATAACATGTTTTTCGTGGTGTATAATAATAAATATATCTCAAGAAGTAAAATTTGAGAAAAAAAATGCCTTAACTTTATTCCAAACTTCCACTACATAACATTAATCATAATGAAAAATAAACATTTTACAAATATTATTACTTGAAAATAGAAGTATTAAGATAATAACTTTTTACCATATGATTGAGGAAAGAAATATGACTTGAAATAAAGGGTAATATGTAGAGGCTTAGGTGGAAACTGAAGTCATTGATTAATCTTAAAGTGGTAGTGATAGGATGGTTTTATAAGTGCTTATAATTATAATAAAATTCATATAAATAGTAGTTTTTATGTTAGGATAATTTTTCCCTTGTTATTATAAAGTTTATTGGGTGTTTATTCTTGGTATTTTATTTTTTGGTGTGAAATTGTATGAGTGCATAGTTTGAGTACAGTTAGTAGTAACCCTGTGATATGAATCTATTGATTCCTATAGTGTTTCATAGTTTGAGCATGAATTTTCTTTCCATGTAATAGTTTATCATCTTTAACCATGTTGTTATTCCCATGTAGTAGTTTACTTTTTTATTCAATGGTAAGTGGAGATCATGTGGTTATCATTTGGTTTTTCTAACCACGTTTCTTAACCATGAGACCCACATGACTTTATTATAAATTTAAATGTACCTAAATACCCTTACTTTATATTAACCCAATACTCACAATAAAATATCAATATATCATCTTATCCCTTCCTTGATGATCTATGAGGTTCTTAGATTTAACATTTATTGATTCTCCTTTAGTCTTTGGGTGTATCTTTAAGGTATGTTCTTATTTCCACCAAATTTCACATATCATTTTTAGATCTCTCATTGGTCATTATTATCATTCACATGTTGAAAATAATATATGATTTTATTGATATATCAACAGGTTTTGGTGGTTAATTATTAAGTTTATATGGATCATGAAATGATATGACCTCATATATTTGATTGCAATAACTATTTTCAAGGGACACTAAGCTTTATCCACTAACATAGTAGGTGCCTCTATAAAGTGGTTAATTCCCATTGAACCCCATGTTATTTTTTATTTTTCTATTGGGTTTTCATATGAATGGGTTTATTTGGTTTTTTTGATGGTATTTTTCTAAATTCAACTATTTTTCATGAAAAATGGTTTTAATCAAGTTTTTCCATAAAATTATTTATACGCACATCATGTGTTTTAAAAAATGATTCACTGCTGGTTTTGACTCTAGAATAATTTTTTCATGAATGGGAGTGGTGTTTATTTAAATGTACAAATTATTATTTAAATTTAGATATTTTTTAATTTATTGTTTTTATAAATACATAGACCCTGAGGACCTAGGATTCTCTAGGTTATGAATATATGAAAACCTTAGTGAGTGTAGCACCGAAAGTTATTTTAGTGATGATGTCAATAGATTTTTTCATTACTCGATATTATTATACTATACATTACAATATCAATTGTTCCTTGTATTCCCTAGTTATGTATTCAATTTTCAAGAGACCATTTATGTTTTGTACTTTGATATTTTCAGGATAGTACCATTTCATTAATTTATTTACCACATCTTTATCTTTTATGTTTCCATTGATGGTTTTGATAACTACCATCAACATGTATTTCATACACTTTTTCATATTTATGGGTTATATGAACATGTCCTAAAGATTCCAAAGGTTGTTTTATGAAAAATATTTTTTAATGAAATATTGTTATGAAACTTGTTTATTATTAATATTATAACGAATGATTTTATGATTTTAAACATTTTATATATCCATAGTGGTATCCTACTAGGTTTTTTATTCACACAATGTATATTTTTTAGTATATAAATATTTGATTTTAGATGATATATTTAATAGGATGGGTGTTGTTTATATTGAAGAATTCTCTAGGTTGAAGCCACATCATTATATTTGGGATGGTGGTGACAAACAGTCACATAATGACTTCATTTTAGTTTATTTATATGATTATGCATTTTTATTTTTTTCTTATGAAACATGATTATGTACATCAATTTCTATGATGTACAATGATTATTATTGTATATGTTGTCATGCACTATATATGTTTGATTGTTCTTTAAGGGTGAAATTGTTCCATATATTATGGATTTTTATACCCAGGTGCTTTCCACTAGCCTATGGAGATCATGATCATTCTCCATGTCATATGGCAAGGCATATTGGTTGATCTGTTAGGTTGACTGAAGTTGGTTTCTTTAAATATGGTTTTATCGTATATAATTTTCTTAGGTTTGGTTAGTAAATGAAGATAGTATTTTCCAAAAATAGAAAGTAGGTGTGGATTGGTCATTAGATATCACACATTCATGTATATCATTGAGTTATACTGGTTGTTTAAGGATTATTCATTTAGATTTTGATCACGATTTGGGGTTTATTTAGATGAAAGTACTCATGTTTTTTTACAATGGCTTTCGATATCTTCACCTCCATCTATTTTAATAAGATGTTGTATTAAACGTCATTTGTATATGTGAATTAATATGGGTTCTTGAATTCTATATTTTGATTTAGATATATATTCTGATAAAATGATGGTGTTATCCATTATGATTAATATATAATGCCTCATAAAAGTAACTATTTGAAGAAGAGGAAAATACCTACATAGAACTTTCAAAAGGAAAACCCTCAAGTTGACCCATATTTAGTGGAATTTGTAATGTATACTATTCTGTATACAGAAAAAGAGGGTGTTCTAAACTAAGAATTTACAGTAGATCGTGATATAGAGAACAAAAAATCCACCAATATTACATCGTGAAAATGGAACCCACTATCCCAATGAATGAATTCAGAGAATAGATGGTATTATCCCTTTTAAGAATAAATCCGATGAATATAAGGTGTGATATTACAAATATATTATTATAGGACTAGTAAAGAAATTCTAGGACTCAATCATTCAAGAAGAATTATTTTAGGACCTCACCTAGATAACATTCAAGAATCACTTAATTTTTTTAATAGATCTGTAGATGTTGTTTTTGGTGAGTTCATTGGAGTTTTTGATTTTGGATCAATGAGACAATTCCATTATAGAGTATGTTACTAATTTTCCTAATAAATTTCATATATCTCCAAAACATGACACCAATAACAACATCAAGGCTAGATGGTTTGAGTTGGTTCTGATTACCACAATTCAACAATTCTTATTTTCATGTGTGTATTGAAATCATTCTTAGTGTTTGATAAATATACTATAGATAAGCTAAACAATTTTTGAATGAAAGGTATATGGGAGATTTTATATTAATATGAGGCAGCCATGGTGTATTTTATTGCCTAAAAATTAAGCATGATAAATTTTCCCAATTTTTACTTTGATATGATACATGGGCTTCATTGGGACAACACAAGGTGGTTTATTTGTATATTGGAAAAAATTTCCATAAAAATTATTATTTTTTGTAACACCAAAAATATTTTCTAATGTTGAATAAAATCATGAACCCTTATATATATTTTTTAGAAAAATTAATAGGGATGTAGATCAACATCCAACATTACTAGATGTTTCTCTAATTAAACAGATGTAGTAAGATTTGGTGGAAATCATTCTCACGCAAATGGGGATACTCAATTTTAGATGATGGATCAGTGAGGGGATGATTCCTGACAATATAATGTAATATAGTTTACACCAGTGGCATTTAGTGTAGGTCTATATACTCTGATTGGTATGGTATCTATTTCAACCTATTTAGTCCTGTTTTTGTTTGATAATGATTCATTTCATTTTTTGGTATCATCTAATATGATTGATGTGTTGGAATTATGCTCAGAGATTTTTCAATTTTTTATTGATCATTCCTCATCCATTGCATGGATAATAGGGGCGTGTTTTAAGTGATCATAGTTACTATTTATAATCATTGAATATATGGTCATTTGGGATTTCATAGTCCCTGATCATGAAAAATTCCACCTAATCAAGGATTCAGATTAGATGGTATCTTTTAAATCAATGATCTATTTTAAAAATCAATAGGATCAGTTCTAATCTCCCAGTGGAGTTCCCCACGTCTTTTTGGGTGATTTGGATCCAATATTAGGGACATTGTGGCATGTTTTTTATAATGTATGAATGATTAAATGAAAATTATAAGAGATGTTTGTTGAAATTTTCATCCTAAAATAGCATGCTATATTTCCGTCTATAGTGATTGAGCACCCTAAAATATTTCTTGGTAATTTTTTTGGGTTACCAAACTAGAGGGAGGTTGATGTTACTGTTAGATTTCTCCTGGGTAAGAGTCTCATCTCCTTACCATCTTATCATATGTAACATATTGAGTGGGTGTATCTAAAAATTTATCTTCAGGTTCTTAAGGATTTCATATTTATTCATTCCATCATGTCACCTTAGGATAAAATAGTTATATTCCCAAAGGAGTTAAATGTATGCCTATTTTTTTTAAATTACAAAAAGAATTATCAAATCACTTTTAAGAACATTTATCCTCTACCTATGATTTATGATATGTCTATTCATATCATCATACCCCGATATTTTTATTGGAATAACATGTGATTGAGGTATCATCATCTAAGAGACTAAGTGGAGGATATTCCAAAAAAGAATTTGGGAGAATTTATAGACATTATAATTATATGTTTATGAGATTTGGTCTTATATATTGTCTTTTGATGTTTATGTAATTATAAAATTTTATCATTATTCAGTTCTTAGAATCTTTTTTGGTATTTTTATAGAATATATTTTTGAATATTCTATGATAGAGAATGAGAATAGAGATTATCTGAATATTTTTCATAGTGATAAAAAGGGAAATCATATATATGAAGTATTTTTTAATTTTAATTTTAGATCCAATAATTGATATTTATAGATCATGTGTTATCTAAGGAAAGTTTCTTAGTTGATTATAAAATGTTTTAGGCAGTTATGTCTTGGGATAAACCAATGAGTGTGGTTGAGATTTGGAGTTTCTTAGGATTGTTTAATTATTTTTGGAATTTTTATAATTTCATCTAATATTTATACTCAAAGTAAATAGTTGAACCATAATGGTGCTACATTTTAATTTAATGATAAGTGTAAAATATAATTTTTTAATATTCAGGGGATGTATAATTTGACACAAGTTATAATTTTTCTAGATCGAATGATGGGTTATGATTTTTTTTCTAATTCTGCATGTATATGGTTAGGATATGTTATGAATAATGTAATGTGTGGAAAACCCGTATTTTTCATTTAATGTAGTTTTGTAGATGGGATGCCCATGAGGTGTGGGAGCATGAAGCATTGATGGTGCAGTAGTGGCCTTATCTATTTGTGAGTCCAAAATATAGAATGATATATGGGGATAAAATAACATGATATGTATAATTTTTAATGTAAAAAATAATTTAAACACATATGTATTACATATAATTATGTGAATATTCATTACATATCTTAATTACCTATTCTAGAATTGTATAGGTATATTATCTTCATAAAAATATGCACATAAACAATAAGTTCATTACTGTCTCCCACTATGTCCTTAATAACTAACACCCATATTATTCATATCATTCATAAAAACATTTTTCATAACATGGGGAAAAGAAACACAAGGGACCAAATAGATTATTAGTAATGATAGATGACAATTACATCAATGAAAAAATAAGAATAAGATGAGAATAATTAAATGAGAACATGATATTGACATTTGAAATCGATAACATAAATACCATATTTTACAAAACTAAGTCAAGTAATGAGTCTTGGTAGTCATAAAAATATAAATAAAAAAGGAATAAACCATGAGGTATTAAATCAAAATATTTATTTAAAACATGGAATTGTGTAATATAAATAAGAATCCAAAATAATTTCCATGTTATATAAGGATTAAATTAAATGAGTATCATAGTGGATTGGGTTCAATCATAAAACCATCATAGTAGTCGAGCTTTAATCTTAATACTATCATAGTTATTAGATCCCCTTAATAAACTATGTTTACTACCCATTCTAATATAGCTTATCTCATGAGATATTTTTCATTAAAAAATGAATTATAGGTTGATAAATTTCCCACATGTCACCAAAATAAAAGCTTACATATGTGTTCCAAAATATCATTAAAATTTTATAATAATATTACCAATAAAAATAAATGGGTTTGATAAACATTTCATCATAGAAAATACCATGTAAATGAAATGGATTTCTTAAGTAGTTTATCATTTCATTATCGAATAACCCATAAAATTGGAATGGAATTTATACAAAAAATTACATCATAACCATAAATAATACTTTGAAATAATATGGATGGTATTCTTTTATCATATCCAAAGAAATAAATAATTGAAATCATGGCCTTTTGAATTTAATGAAAATTAACACATTTAAAATATGATTAATGATTCTTGAAAAAATATACTTTCTATTTTAATATAACTTATTTATAATATAAATTTGGTAAAGTATGATGTAAAATGTTTAATTTTAAAATAACCCTGGAATATTTTGATGTAATATTCAATTTAGTGAATGGTCATGATAACCTGAAGTCCATTTTATACCGTATATGTTAAATAACAGTCCTTTCATTATTGTTTAGAAATTAAAAAATATACCTTTTTCAAAAATCAAAAAGAATATTATTTTAAAAAAGTGTATGAAATGAAACATAGGTAAAAATAAGTTTATAAAATACTATAATAATAGAAATACCTTTCATAGAATCATTTTTGAATACATTTATAATATTAACAATGTTTTTTCAAATGAAAAAAGAAATAATTGAAATTTTATATGAGAAAATAATTTTGTGTCTCTTATTTATATAAAGTGAATAGAATAATTGGAAAAAATTTATTTTCAACAAATAAATTTATTAGATTAAAATTAATATGTATATTGAGATTTAAATGAAAATATTTCAACATTAGATACTTCGTCTTAAAAAATCCTGATAAATGATTACATTTCTACACTAAACTCTTATCACTTTGGTAAAAATTGAATCAGAATCCTCATGAAAGAGAGAAATTTGGAGGTATATTAAAATACACATAATATTATTAATAATAATCATATAATACATTCATGTAATGTAAATACACCACATAAAAGAGAAAAATTGTGAATATAGAACATGTCTCACTGAAATGAAAATATTATTAAGATCTCTTACCTTAGGCCTGACTTACATTTAATACTTTGGAACATCCTATATAATAAATAAATATTTAGTATACCTATATTAAATAACTATACAAAAAAATATAACCCAATATATGATTTACTTATCACCATTTATCACCTTTTTTATTAATTATTTAATAAAATCACAATTCATGGTGATATATACTTCATTTTTTATGTATGTTTGTGATCGGTAGTTTTGATTCCACTATTTTGATCATGATAACAATAACTAAAACAATTTTAGTAACGAAATAAAAATATTTTATATTCATTATATACATGATTACAATCGTGAATAAAATATGGATATCAAAAATGAATTACACTATACATGGAGAAGGTAAGTCATACATATTCATCAACACTATTTTAATTTTCAATGGATTGAACAAGAAAGGTAAATAATAACTCTTATTAATAGAGTAATTAATAAATCATATATATAATATATACTCATTAAATAAGTCAATAATATGATGGTAATCGTCTATTATATATATAAATTTTGAGCCTATGGTGAGAAGGTTCAAATTACATTCACTCAATGATAATTAGGATAAAAATTATGGTCATATAAATTAGTTTTAACCAAGATTAACTCGATATACCCCCTACAGAGGTGATAAATTTTACCATGGTTACTATTCATATTGATCAAAAATAGTGGGGGCCCATTTAAAAAATATGAACTTCCTGATTAACAATATGGAATCTAATTTCTTAAATTAATATTATAAAAGTTGAAGAAATTAAATTGTAAATAATCAGGTAATAGGTAAAGAAATCCGATTTTTAGGAAAATAATTTTTTAAGCATAAATCTGGATTTATTCATATACCATGCATATGAAAATATTAAATGAATGTCAATTTTTTTTATTAATTATATAATATATATATTTCATTGAAATAATTCACCAATATTGAAAAAATCCTTTCATAAGATAAAAATACAATGTGTTCATAAAAATATTTTTTTAATAAAATATTTCTTTTACTTTTAAATGTTTATTTTTTTTTAATTAATCGATTCCTAATGAATTAATTTATAAACATGTTACCATTATTTTTTTATAATTTAATTATCTCTATTCATAACTTATAAAACAATGGTTAAACGATGACATTAAATAATAATATTTTAATAGTACATCATGGTTTGTTTAAACTCGGTGTTGTGTGTGACAGAAGATTTTAAAGAAACAAAATTATTTAAAGAGAATTATATTGTTAAAATATTAATGCATTAAAATCTACACCACATAAAATGAATTTTCCCTCAAAATTCATCATTCTAATAAAAAATAAGGATATCATTGTCTCTTTAAATCCTTGTGTTCCCAAGTATCTTCTTCGGAATATTTTATTTATCCAAATTAATTTTTTCAAGTGAGTGGCCATGTTTTATATACTTTTTTCTATATGTTTCTAGATATATTCTAGTTTTTATTCATAATAATGATAATTTTCCATTGGTATTACCTTTGAGTTTATTACTTGTTATTTTTCAAGAATCTACTACCTTGAGGGAGATACAAGGAAATGGTTATGAACTTGAGAGAGGTTTAGTTGATGACCCAACCTATAAGCTATTGTCCCTACTCAATCAAGACACTAAAAAGGGACATTATACCAAGGGCTCAATTTTCAATATTCTATGTATCTCATAATTAAAAAACATTGATAAATTCATATATTTTGTTTATCTAATATAAAATTCTTGGCCACACCTACAATTGAAAACATAACTTTTCAGTCAAATCTGTGTTGCATTAAGGTATTGATATATGGATATGAATTTCTCTATAATATCCTCAACCTTATCAGGTGCCAGTATATTTAATTCTCTAATTTCATTCCTGTATGTTAGACCTATACACATCATTCTATAGAGGGATTCAAAATGATCCTTTTGAATTTTTGAGTGAAATCTATTGTTATAAAAAAAATCAACTAGTGGACAGTGTTGAACCCAAAAATATTTGAAATACATAAAAATATCATTATGTCCTACATTTTTTGAATTATTATCTCAGTCTAAAAATCTGTTTGAAAATGGTAAGCATTACTGAAACTCAACAGTGTTTCCAGATCATGCTGAACAAATCATTGAGACATCAATGTAAACCTCAGATCCCAATTATATATAATAGAATGTGGTACTCAATGAACCATTACACTTACATAATATAAATTTTTATAAGTTTATCTAGTGAATAATATTATCTAATGGAAATTAATTGTTCTTAATTTAGAAGGTGTTTGACTATAAACCGTAAAACATTTTACACTTTTGATATGTTATGTTGTCTAATGAAAAAATACACGGTTATGGTTTTCTGTTTCCATTCTGGTATGGGTAATGGTTTTGGAATCCCCTTACAATTCTATCATATAGTCAAAACATCAAGGAATATCATGATGAAATATACATACTTATAAATACGTGTTTTTAATCTATCCCATATGAAATACAATTTCAAATATCTATAAATTGTTGTACATCTAGGGTGAATACAAAATGATGAACTTTGAGACTTATAAAATATATTCTTCTTATCAAATATCTATGGAAGAAATATATGGTTCATAAGCCTTACCATTACATAGTAATCATGATTATATTTTGTAACATTTCTCAACTACATTTATTGATTTAAATCGTCATTCCACACCTCTCTATTCTTCACATAGATCGAAAATATGACAATTATGTTAGAAAAATCTGATTTTTAGACTATGTTCATGATTTCCATATTCATCCTTAGATGTTATAGAAGTGTTGTATCTTTTATAATCCTCATAATAGATAATATAGCATGATCCTTTCCACTTAGATAATATTCAACCTTGTTTTCTTACCCGAGATGGTAATTTATTGAGAAGACATGATATTTAATAATCTCCAACAATGATCATTTATTTTTATTCCATTATTTCACTATTGAAATATAAATTAAACATTTATGATCAATATATTTATCAAAATTTTATTCATATTGAAAATTTCTCCATATATGTAATTCAATGATTTCTACAGAATACTACAAATCGTGAAATGGGTAATTTTTCGAATGAACCTTCAATTAACATGAGGAAAAATTTATAACTATATTTCTATTTATGATAATGTATCAAAGTACATTATTTGATGCATAAATATAGATTAAAACCCATTATCTACTACATGGAATGTTTAATAAATGTTTTTTTCACAATATTTCTCTTTAGTTACTTGAATGTTTCATCACATTCATTTATCCAATTGACCATAGATTCTATCCATGATAACATGGTTAGTGTATTAGACAATCATGATTAATTTCCCAAAAAGAATCGATAATATCCTTCCAAACAATGAAAACAATGGATCTCAGTCAATGTGGTTGTTGTAGGACAGTTTTATATAACATATTTTGTTGAAGTGTCAACTGATATACCCAAAAATGTTATTATGTTACAAAATAATGAATCGATTCAAATCCAAAATTATAAATGTTAATTTTTCATAAATATTATATTTTTGTTCATTCATCAAAACAATCATCGAAGGATCTTTATTACCTTCCTTTCTCATTGAATGTATAATAATTTTTTCTATAAATACTATAAAAACTAATTAATAAAATATCTAAAGTCTCTACTTGTTAAATCCATGAAGATATTAGGGGGATTAGTAAGAACAAATTTCACAACAAAAAAATTCATAGAGTCTACTCCATGTAAGGATGATGTATTGGGTATATCCTCTTTCATGAAACTTAATTAATGATAACTTGAATGTGGATCAATCTTGGAAAAGTACAGATATCCATGCAGTCAATCAAAAAAGTCAACAATGTAATGCCCTGACCCTAGAAGTCCAAAATCGGTGCACTATGATAATACATCAGCATGATTACAAGGGAAACATTCCCATAGGACTGATCAGTTTAAAAGTCTTGGAAAATAGATTATATAGATGAACATTAAATTAAAATTTCTAACATAAAACATAGCATAGATTATCCTTTTATAATTTTTTTATTCCCCTTGTAAATCCTTATATATCAATTATAAAACACTTCATGGCATGTTGGTAAAATAAAACATAATAAAGGGGTGATCTCAAATGCTCTGTAAGGGTAACCAATATAGAGGAAGCTATCACAAATAACCATAAACTTTTAAGGCATGGTACAAAATTATAACATGATACTTTTAAAACATTATCTTCAGTATAATATGGAAATAATAAATCAAATAATTCCATTTAATCATTCAGACGGATACTATACTAGTCAAATAATCACAAGTAAAATCAATAAAAAATCTCTTAAGGAGTGAATACATAATGTTGAACATCATAATCAATATATCAAGTCCTTGTTCCAAGAATATAAAAAAATATTCTATCAAGTCCTATTTTCAAGATAATAGTTTGTCTCATGAGACCTACTGATGCATTAAGGGGATTTAGTGGGCCCCACCTATCACTTACTAAGTCTAATGCATTCCTCTTATGAAAAGGGTGAAACATGACATAAAAATTCATATTAAAACTATCATATGAAAAGTTAATACTTTAACCATAAACCATGAATGGTATTAAAATATAACATCTATAGTAAAACATATCATAAATCCTTCAATATAATTTGGAAGATTGTATCATAACAAATCAACCTCAATCGAACATAAAATCTAACAATGAATGTTGACAGAGATGGAAATAATCTAATAAATTCATTAATACTCTTTTAGATAAATATCCATTTTTACATTGAAATTATTTAAAAGATGTGAAAATATAAAATAATAACATTTACATTGAAAATAATCCTTCAATAATTTAGGGGAAGATTCAAAATGTTAAGGTATCATAATAGTGGAAAATATCTACATGCACCGTCTGAGTTAAAAACAAATTATTCCACTAATTTTTCAAAAATATCATAAAGTACATCATTTGGAATGCGATAGAATGTTTCCTTTCAAAATGTTTTATAAAAATTTAAAAATGGGTAGAAATTCTTTTACTAAATTGTCGATAATATTTTGAAATAACATTAATGAAAGATGTATATGGATGATAAGGTTTTCCTAGTGGATACTTATGTATAAACAATCTCGAATAATAATGAGATTGTGAAATTAACCTTTACCTTCGGTCTGATACTACCTGTATGTGTCTGAAACTCTGAAATAGTAAATACCCAGAAATTCTATGTAAATGTTTTTTTAAATTATTTGGGATAAATATGAGTTGAAAAAATTGACGGTGCGTGAATCTGAGGCCCGGTGTTCCCATAATAGAATTTTAAACTTTTTTATGGTATGTTCAGATAACATATGAGCAGTATTTTTTAACTTTTTAACTGGTGCTCGGATTTGAAATCTGAGGGCATTGTTGAATCTGCAGTGCAAAGATTTTCATAAGGGAAGCTTCACTTCGAACGTAGTAGGTCGGGAGAAAAAGACAAAATTTGGACTATACCAAAAAAACAACTTAACAATGTTATTTTATTTTTTTTCTATAATTTTTGAGTGGTGGTGGCAGGACCCATGACTTGTTAAGACATTTAATGGCTTGAATCATCTATTTTGTAACCTCGATGTTGTAACATTAAATGTGGTTCATAAATGAACTACATTAATGTCATGCAACACATTTGGTTCCTCCGTATACTTAATAGAAGATCGAGCATGGGATTTTGGTACAAAGGTGAGGATCCTTTAATGAGGTGTTGCATTGACTTACACTGAGGAATAGAAACTTGGATGACAATGTTGGAGGAATTGAATCGCGAACAATGAACACATGCGACTTGGTCGAGCGCAGATTCTCCTTCCACCACCGCGACATCTCCGACAGAATCCAAGGTAGGGGGTTTATTTATTACAGATTATCTTTGGTTAATTGAATAATTTCCCACTTTTTATACTGCTAATGCAGAGGGAATGGTCCAAAAAAACATGGTTGGGCCCTCCGCCGCTTTATTCTGGTTGTGTTCTTTGGGGTACAAATTTCCAACTCGATGGAAAGAAGAAACTGGGAGGCCTGCAAAGAAGAAGGCATCCCAGGAGGCCCATAGGTGCATTTGGAAGGAATAACGGACCACCAGAGCTCACCCAGTGGCCCGTAGAAATCTCTCTATTGACCGGCACCGCCGCTTGGCCCCGCGGTGGACGGACGCCCGTCCGACTCTCGGTCGGTTGTTGTTGCGGGAGGTGGCATGTCGTCACGCACTATAGTGAGCAGGCCATAGCTATGAATCTACAGAGATAGAGGGGACCCACTCCCTATGGGTCCCATGGGTGATGAGGTGGAACCACATGGTTCTTTCATTTAAAGAGTTGAATGGCTCTTTGAGCCATTTAGAAAGCGGACTGCGCAACCCATGCGCAGTTTATGCTAGCCGGCGGGCCGAGCCGCCGTGGCCCAACCCAGCTAGGGCGGGTAGGGCTAGTCTTCAACCCATCGGGCTGATCCCATCATGGCCCATCCCAACCAATCCAATCTATACTGGTTCGGTTTGGGCCTAGTCGGTCTGACCAGGTCAGACTAGACCCGGACACCTCTCGGGCCTTGATACACTCAAAAGGTTGATTCTTGTGAACCAGACATCTGTTTGACCAAACGTCTATGGTGATGGGATCCTTGGAGAGAGAAAATCCATTTGAGATACTCCATGATTTTTTTTTTGTGAAATTTGGATTATGATTGGGTTGGATCAACCCCAAATCCAACCAGACCCTCAGTACTAAAATTCCAATAACATACAAACCAGGCGTCTGGTTGACGAGCCGTCTATTCTGTTGGAACTATTATAACTTGATAGATCATTGGGTAAATTCTTCGTAGAAATTAGTTCAAGTTGAAAAAACGACTGATGCATTGATGATAGGTTTCTCCTAGAATCAAGCATGTTATAAGCGGGAATCCAGTGACTGGCTATGAGATAGAGGTCGGAGACAAATCATACGGAGGTTAGTACCGAGAGATCCTGTGTGGATCAATATCTAGAGAGCCTGTGTGGATCAGCACCTAGAGACCCTATGCATATCACCATCTAGATACCCATTAGGGATTAGCATCTAGCGACCTGGTGTGGATCTTCACTTATCAATCTTGTGTGGATCAGCACCTATAGATCATGTGTGGGTATTTTAAGGGTAAGTAACTATCAATCATGGGAGGGTCAGATCCTATGTTGGTCAGTGAGGGTTAGTACCTATCGATTCTAGGTGGGTAGGATCATGTTTGGGTTAGCGAGGGTCAGTACCTGTCAATCTTATGGTGGGTAGACTCCGTATGGTCAACAGCAGTGCCTCTTGATAGAATAAGATGATCATGCTTTATGAATAATCATGTGTACTTCTATAATATAGTTATGCCTGGTTTTGAGCTGAGTCTTTTTCCTTGTGCTTTATGTTTGAGATCATGCTTTGTGGTTTTCCTTTGTGTAAATTTGAGATACCTTCGGGGATATTGGGTTCCCTATTGGGTATTTCTATATTTTCCCATGCACGAGCTTCACCTACATTTTTTGTGTATTGTGTAGATGACAGGCAGCCATGACTGAGACACAGGGAGCTAGGACCTGACGGTAGTGATGGTTGACATAGAGAGCTACGGAGACGAGTTGTACCAACCTGTCATGTAGGATCCTCGGTGGATGATCTTAGAAGTTGTTTTATATTTTCAGTTTCAGTTGTCTCTTTTTATTTGGGTTTGTATTCTAGCCCCTTTACATTCAGTACACACCTTTACTATAGTATTTTTACTTCATGGTTACATCTTATTGTCTTCTTGGACTGTGTGTTTATATAGGTTAAAAGGAAATGCCTTCCCATTTTTGGGATACACCTTTCCAGTGCTAGTTTCCAACCATTTTCTTATGGAAAGAGGGCTTGGGGTAGTCGGAGCTCGGGCCCCGGGGGATGGGTCATGAAAAAGTGGTATAAGAGTAGTTTGTTCTACCGAAGAACTTGGACTATGATCTTTACAATGGAGAAATATTGTCAAGTTTTTTGAGTGTGGTTTTCAGTTCAGGGATTCCAGTGTCGGTGCAGCGGCCGACATATCTATACACCAGGACCTTGAATTCTGATTTTTTTAATCGGTGTATGAAAACACTGATTAAATGTGTTTTGGAAATGTTTTTACTTTTATCTCTTTTTTATCATCTCACTAGGTATAACTTATTGATCGTGGCACACCTATTTTTGTATGCTTACATGCAGACAGTTAGCTAGGATTCCTAAGTGAGTACATGATGGCATCTCACCGAGAGACGAGGATTCAGTGCACGACCCTTATAATGTGTTATCACCTTCGGGTGGTGCACCAGCAACACCACCACCCATTGGGCAGCAATTTCCACCAGCCCCACTGGAAGAAGGTGCACACCGACTGAGCATGTTGCACGAGTTCTAGTGAAACAGGCCTTTGAGGATTCAAGTAGAGACATATCCCCGGTCATTTAAGGACTCGTTGGAGTCTGTGGCATGAGTTTTCCTCCTAGTTGGGACACCAGAAGAGTAGGTGGTGATCACAGTTGCTAGTATTTTCTTAGGAATGATAGGAAAATGGTGCATGCTAACTCTCTAGTTACATAATGAGGTGACCCAGACCTGGATGGACTTTGGCAGCCTCTTCAGGGCGCAGTTCATCCCAGTGACACTACACTATGTTCATATTCAGAAGTTGTTACACATACAGCAAGGTGGCCTAACAGTAGCCCAGTACTCAGAAAGAATCATTGACCTCTCACTCTACTCTACTGAAATGGTATGAGAGCCATTATTTATGCCCTTGGACATTGAGTGGGGTATCCAATGAGAGATAAGAGCATCAATGATATCTCTGAATATCGTGATGCATGCTGGAGTGCTCGAGTTAGAATTGTTGTTGGAGAGATTCTTAGCTGAGCAGGCACCGATGGTGAGAGCCACCACTAAACTATAGGTAGACGATTCATCTATAGGATATAGTAGGCTAATCAAGAAGAGGTCTATGTAGGCCAAACCCTTCGGTGGATGACCCCAGGAAGTAGGGTCGGAGGTGAAGAGCTCGCGGGGTAGAGGAGGACAGCTGGGAGATAGAGTGTGGTTCACTTGTGGCAGGCAGAGCCACATGGCTCGTGACTGCCCAACCCACTGTACCAACGATCAAAAGATGGTAGAGGGGCCATAGCGGTAGAGGTAGAGATTCAGTTGAGGAGGTTTGTAGAGTGGCATACATGGCGGAGTATAAGTCCTTTCAGTTGGTGGTGGGTGGAAGTTTGAGATTCTACGTCCACCACGACTAGGTGGTCCACCACGACTACAGGGAGCAGTTGGACATGGGCTAGCACAGGTATAGGAAATAGAGTCCTACAACCACAGTGCTTTGGAGATGATTAGAGGTATTATCTGTGTTTATTCCACCCTAGTTACAGTACTTATTGACACAGGTTCCAGTCACTCTTTCAATTCCACTGCACTTGTTCAGAGCTCAGAGATTCCGATGGAGTCATTGTCTTCATCTTTGGGATTAGAGAATCTTACATGAGAATATTTGACCATTATGGACTGGTGTATGTTGTGTGATCTCACTCTAGGAAGAGAGAGCTTCAGCTGGAATCTATTAGTAGCATCATCGAGGCCTTAGAATGTCATCTTGTGTATGGACTGGCTATCCACAGTTCATGATCAGATCGACTATTTTAGGTGCAATGTGTAGTGTGTCTGCAAGGATGGGATTAGGTTTACCTTCACCGGTGAGTAGGAAATGTTTACAGGTTTGGATGGAATATCTCGGAGGAGGGTGTATCTGATTACTCTTCAGTTGGATAGCCTCACCCTCGAAGCATTTTACCTGAGGAGTCTGAGTTATCCTGTAGTGGTTGATGAGTATGTTGATGTCTTACCTAATGATGTTCTGGGACTACCTCCTCAAAGAGAGGTAGACATTCACATTGACATGTACCCGGGGACTACACCAATTTAAACACTATCATATTGGACGGATCTGGTGGATCTTAGTGAACAGAGGGTATAGTTGGAGGAATTTTAGAGAAAGGGGTTTGTAAGACCCGGTGTTTCTCCATGGGCATCCCCAATCTTGTTCACCAAGAAGGCAGTTGGGAGTCTAAGACTTTATGTCTACTATCAGGGAATAAACTAGGTGACTATGAAGAAAAAGTATCCTATACTGAGGATCGGTGATCCCTTCGACTAGCTGAAGGGAGCTCGTTGGTTTTTGAAGATAGACATCAGATCAGGTTATCACCAGCTCAGGTTACGGGATGAGGATGTACCGATGACATCCGTCAAATGTTGGTGTAATCATTATGAGTTCTTGGTGATTCCTTTTAGAGTGAAGAACGCTCAAGAATTGTTCATGGGGATCATGAATAGGATCTTCTAGACATTCCTTGATCACTTCGTGGTGGTCTTCATTGACGACGTCTTGATATACTCGGCATCGGAGGAGGAGTACTCCACGCACCTGCATATAGTTATGGACACACGTTGAGAGCACCAAAATTATGGAAAGCTCATGATGTTCCAGTTCTAGATATAGGAAGTCCACTTCCTTGGGAACATTATCTCATAGGATAGATTCACATTGCATTCGACAAAGATAGATGCAGTGCTTGTTTGGATCCACCTAAGAGTATGACCAAGGTGCGGAGTTTCCTAGGATTGGCTAGGTACTACCAAAGATTTGTACCAAACTTCTCTAGGGAAATAGCACCCTTTTCATCCTTGATGAAGAATGGGTTGCCTTAATTGTGGTTGGAGATGTTCTAGAAGAGTTTTTAGAAGCTAAGGTAGAGACTGACGAGTTCCCCCATATTGAGGCAACTAGAAGAGGGAATTGGGTAAGTAGTCTTCAGTGATGCATCTGGGGCTAGACTAGGTTGTGTCCTGATGCAGGAGTGAGTAGTGATTGCCTACAAAACATGAAATTTGTGACGACATTAGAATAATTATGCTACCCATGACCTAGAGTTAGCAGTAGTGGTCTTTTCACTGAAGATGTGGTGGCACTACTTGATGGTTAAACAGTTCACTATTTACTTTGATCACAAGAGTCTCAGGTATATATTCTCATAGAAGGACCTGATCCTAAGACATCGACAATGGCTAGAGTTCCTCCATGTTTATGACATTGACATAGTCTATACTCCTTGGAAGGGGAATATAGTAGTAGACACAGTCTATAGAAGGTCTGGTCTACAACTACTGAGGGACTTGAAAAAGTAACTAGCCTCATTGTAGATATCCTTCATGGATAGAGATGGAGCAGCTTACCTCTAGTCTATGACTGTCACTCCCTGACATCTATAGTGATATTTGGAGGAACCGCTTGGGGGTGTTGACTGTGAGGCCCTATGTTCTTAGATATTCTCAGGACACTCTCCTGAAGGATTTTTCAGATGGTGGGGAGCATATCGTCCACTTCAAAGGATGCACCATGGTACCAGTGACACTACATGGGGTGGTGTTGGGGGATTTCCATGAATCCCTGTTTATTGGTACATCATGGAGTGTAAAAGATGTTCCAAGACCTCCAGAATTAGTACAAGTGTCCAAGGACGAAGAAAGAAGTGGCAATGTTTTTATCATGATGCCACACTTGTCAGCAAGTGAAGCTCAAGCATCAAGTACCGGTGAGCTTAGCTCAACCACTTGAGGAAGTATATTGGAAATGGGATGGTATCTCTATGGAAATCATGATAGGGCTACCATGTATGTCTAGGGTTCATGATTATATCTGGGTGATCATTGACTAACTCAACAAATCGGCACACTTCCTACACATCTGAGAGAATGGATCAATATGGGGCTTGGGATGCCTCTATATGAAAGAGATTGTGTGACTATATGGGGTTCCATCGATGATCATCTTAGATCACGACACACATTTTACATCTCTCTTGTGGACGGGATTGCATGAGGTGTTCAGGACTCAGTTACATTTGAGCATCACCTTCCGTCCTAAGACAGATGGTCAAACTGAGTGGACCACACAGACACTTGAGGACATGCTTTATGCATGAGTCCTCGATTTTGGCCACAGTAGGGAGGACCACCTTCCCCTGATGGAGTTATAATAAAACAATAGTTATCACTCTAACATTGACATGGCTTCATTTGAGGCCTTATATTAATGACCATGTAGATCACCTCTTTATTGGACAGACCCAGGGGAGTCAACACTTATGGGTCCAGAGTTGGTAAAAAAACCACATAGAAGGTGAAAAACATCTAGGAGCAGATAAAGACTACACAGAGCTGACATAAGTTTTATGTCGACAAGATATGGAGACCCTTGGAGTTTGAGGAGGGAGGCCAAGTCTTCCTATGGGTATCACCCCAATGAGGATTATGGAGGTTTGACTAGGGAAACAATATACCTTAGAGGTTCATCAGACCTTTCCAAATCCTTAATAGAGTAGACGAGGTGGCATACCATCTTTCATTTCCCCCATAGATGCTCTGGGTGCAAAATTGTTTCCACGTGTTGTAGCTGAGGAGATATGTGCATGATCGATTGCAAGTGATCGACTGGGGAAAGTAGGACATCGATGATGGGGTGATGTCTGTGGAGTTCTCGGTGGAGATAGAGGATCGACAGGAGCATGTCCTTTGTGGGAAGTAAATTCCTCTGGTGTGAGTTTTTTGGAATCATGGGAAACTCTAGAAGAGAACCAGAGAGCGGGTGGCTCATATACATGCTCAGTACCCCCATTTTATTCCATAGTTTTGTTGTAGATTTTAGGGAAGAAAAGACCTAAGGTGGAAAGAATGTAAAGACCCAGAAATTCCATGTTAATATTTTTTAAATTATTTGGGACTATTGAGAGTGTATAAATATTAACAGCTCATGATTCCGAGGCCCTGTGTGCTCAGAATGTAATTTTGAACTTTTTTAAGGTATGTTCAATAAACGTATGGGTGGAATTTTCTAACTGTTGATCCAGTGTTCAGAATTCAAATCCGAGAGCACGGTTGAATCCGTAGTGTCGGGATTTGTTTAAGGGAAGCTCCACATCGACCGTAGTAGGCTGGGAGAAGATGTTAAAATTTGGACCCTAAAAAAACTTATCAAAGTTATTATATTTATTTTCTGTAACTGTTGAGCAGCAGTGAAGGGACCCATGAATTGTTAATCCATTTAATGTCTTGAATCTTCTATTTTGTAACCCTGATGTTGTAACATTACAATTGGTTCATAGGTGAACCACATTAATGTCATGAAACATGTTTGGATCCTCCATCTATATAATAGAATCTCAGGTGTGGGATATTGGAAAAAAGTTGAGGAACCTTTGTAAAAGTTCTGTTGTGACTTCCACCAAGGAATGGAAGCTTGGACGATAACATCGGAGGAATCAAATTGCGAACAACAAAATATGACGGCTTCTTCAAGTGTATATTCTCTTTCCACCACTGTAACATCTCCAAAAAATATGTGTTTGGGGTTTTATTTATTTAAGCTTATCTTTTATGAATTGAATAATTTCCCATTTGTTATATTTATAACACAGATGGTGCAGGTCAAATGAACAAGGTCAAACCCTCCGCCGCTTTATTCATGCTGCATTTTCTCAGGGGAAAAATTTCCAACTCGAAAGAAAATGGAAACGGGGAGACATGCAATAATGGAGCCATACAGGGGGACCCATAGGTGCATCTAGAAGGAAGAACAGACCACCAGAGCCCACCCGGTATCATGTGGATGTCCTGCTGGCGATCAACGCCGCCGCTCGGTGCCATGACAGATGGAAAGGTGGTCAACTCTCAACTGGTTGTGGAGGCGGGAGGCAGCATATCATCACACGCTGTAGTGAGCAGGCCACAGTTACGATGAAATGGAGAAGGATGGGACCCGCTCCTAGTGGGTCTTGTAGGTGATGGGCGGAACCACCTAGCGGTGCCATTTAAATAGTTGAATGACTCTTTGATCCATTCAAGAGGTGGACTATTTGACCCCCATGCAAGTTGTGCCAACTGGTGGGCCAAGTCGTGGCTCAGCCCAAATGGTGGGCCAATCCATGTCCTGGCCCAAATTTGGGGTTGAGTCATGGATTGGCCCAACCGGGATGGTCTAAGCTGGTTTGGGCTGGGCCAGGTTGGTCCGATCGGGTCAGACCAAACCCTGACCCCTCTTGGGACCTTATACGCTCAAGAGGTCGTATCTTGAAAACTAGACATCTGTTTGACGCACTGACTGTGGAACTATGATCCTTGGATCAAGAAGACCCTTTTGAGCCACTAAACTAGAGTTTCGGAGAAAATTGGAGTAAAACAGGGTTAGATCAGCCCCAAATCCAACTGGGCCCTCAGCACTCAAATGCCAATAACTTACAGACTGGGCATCCCGTTGACGCACCGTCTGTTGCTTTGGAACCCTTATAATGTGACAGATCTTTGGGTAACTTCTTCATGGGTCTTCATGCCAGTTGAAAAATGAACAATATATTGAGGAGAGGTTTCTACTAGAATCATGCGTGCTATAAGTGGGAATCCAGTGGTTGGATCTGAGATGGAGGTTGGAGACAGATTATACGAAGGTTAGTACTAAGCGATCCTATGTGGATCAACACCTAGTGATCCTATGTGGATCAGCACCTAGAGATCATGTGTAGATCAACACCTAGAAAACATGTGTGTATCATCATCTAAAGACCCTATGTGGATCTGCAGCTTGCTACTCTATGTGGATAAGAAAATAGTGATTCTGTGTTGATCATCACCTAGAAATCCTGTGTGGATCAGAACCTATCGATCATGTGTGGGTCTTATGGGGGTTAGTACCTATCTATCCAAGGTTGGTCAGATCATGAGTGGGTCAGTGGGGGGTAGTACCTATTGATCCTAGGTGGGTCGGATCCTGTGTGGGTCAGCGGGGGTTAGTACCTATCGATCCTGTGTGGGTGAGACTCTGCATGGTCAGTAGTAGTAACTCTATATAGAATAAAATGATCGATCTTTATGACTAATCATCGGTACTTTTTTACTTTTTTATACCTAGTTTTAAGCTAAGTATTTTGATTTGTGTGTTGTGTTTGAGATCATGCTTTGTGGTTTTCCTTTGTGGAATTTTGAGAGACCTTCGGGGGTCTCGTGGTCCCTAATGGGTATTGTTATACTCACCCATGCACAGGCTTCGCCTGCATCATGTTATATCTTGTACAGATGACAGATAGCCTTGACAGAGACTCAGGGATCTTGGACCTAACGATGGTGATTCTCAAAGTGGAGAGATGTGGAGACAAGTTGTACCTACCCTTCTAGTAGGATCATTGTTGGAAGATCTCAAGAGCTATTTTATATTTCTAGTTATAGTTGTATCTTTTCAGTTGAGCTTGTATTCTGACCCCTTTACTTTTAGTACACACCTTTACTACTACATTTTTACTTCATGGTTACATCTTGTTGTGTTTTTGGAAAATATTTTTATAAATTTTAAAAGGAAATGCCTTCCCATTTTAGGGATATGGCTTTCTGGAGCTAGTTTCCAACTCTTGGCCCCTGGAGGGCGGGCTTGGGGTAATCACGGCTTCGGCCCCGGTGGACGATTTGTTACATTTATAATGTTTTTAAACATATTATTAACTTATATAGTGATAATAATAATATTTATTATATCATATATGATTCTTTTATGTCTTTATATTACCCGTTTATTAACATCTCCAAGTTAATGCATCATTTTGGGTAATAATCAATTTGTTTATCGTATGTGTTTTGACATGTTATTCTTGATCATATTACATTGATCATGATTTAAATACTTCCAAAATTTATAATATGATTTATATATAATATATATTTATAATATAAATATTTATTATAGATAGATATATGAAATGGAATACACCATTCATGGAGATGGTAGGCCATACGTACATACAAACGTTGTTTCCGTTTTCTTATCGTATGGAAGTGAGTGAATGAAATATATGTCTATATATATATAATTCTAGAAAACTTACTATTTCTTATATTTAATAATTTTTCATAATATATATATATATATAATAATCGTTCTTGAATGGTTAAGTTAGAGAATTAATCTCCCCGCGTCGTGGAGTCTCTAGGTCGTACGTACGCACGAGTGATGATATCATTACCTTGATGGATAAATGGTAAGAAAATATATGGTATATTACTTATAAAGAATAATTATAATGTTATATTAATTATTTATATCCATTATACTCATCATCATACTCATTCAAACAATGTAGTGTTGACTAAAAAATTACACCACGATGTGGATACGATAAGCCCTACATATGCATGCATGGTGATATTGTTATTCATAAGATAGATAAAATGAATAAAATGGTTTTCCCATGATTATAATAATATATCTGTATATAGATGATACTGGAGTTATTCTTTTTGGTTTTGAAACAACATAGAAATAGAAAGTATAAGTAGAAAAGAACATTGAAAGGGATGATAGAACAATTACATATTCTTCAGGGGTTTCATTTTAATTTGAACAAAAGGACTCCATAGGATGGATTTCTTCCCAAATTTTGGACATTAAGATAAAGTTAGGGAGTTTGTTAGGAGAAATGGCCATGGTTTGGCCGAACTAAAAGTATTTAGAGGTGTGAGTTAATGAGAGAGGGAGGATCCCTTTAATAAGAGAGGTGAGGAGTACTTTAGCCAAAATCATGAAATATTAATTTTTTTATAAAATGATATCCAGTTTCTAATAGCTCCATATTGATTTATGTATAGGATAAGATGAGTTTGGGACGAAATATTCCCAAGAAATAGGTTTTAGACATGCTTAGGTCATAAAATTAACCTTAACATTTATATTTAACCCTTAGTGAAATAGTTTAACTCTTACCATGTCTTAATATATTTTGACACTAAAGGGTTTACATAGTTACAATAAAATGACAATAGAACCACAATTGGATAATTAAATAATTTTTTAACATTATAAAATTCATTTATCTGAATATTATATTTTTAGTACTATTATATCATTTAATAAAATAGTATTTGTTTTAAAAACTCATATATGTTTATTTTGAAACTATTTAGTAATTGATTTTTGTTAAATTCAGAACATCATGATTCCTCCAAAACTAAAGGTATTAACTAAAATATAATATGTTAAGAAAATCCATAAAATTCATTTATGGCATAAAAATGATAAAATTACGTTTATTTTAGTATTTATAATATCATTTATTTGAATCTTTTATTAATAAGGTAATCACCACATCATCATTGTGTTAAGAATAAATTTATTTATTTAAGGTCTAAAAATTTTAAATAAAATACCATGATTTATGGAATTATTTTAGATTTAAAATTACTATTTATAGTCATATATATTCATTATATAACCCTATATTAAAATTTATTTAGTAAATGATACATGTTTAAGTAATATTTCCCGTTTCATTAAATTAAATATTCTAAAATGTCATTTTCATGCCCGAGTGGCTCCCAAATGTGAATGGTTCAACCTGATGATTCTCAAGGTCAAATATATCTCATATAATAGGATTAGGACACATGTTATTGTAGTTTTATATTGTCATAATATTATTTTTTCCTTATTACCCGATTCACTCTTTAACAATGGTAAATAAAAATAATTATTGAAGTTACTATTCACAATGTCCAAAAATAAAAGTTACATATATACACAATTTGGTCCTTTTAATTCCAAATATAGAATTAATTTTTCCCAATTCCAAACACAAAATTGAAAGAAATTAATTTAATATTAAATCCCATTGTCAAAACTAGAAAGGTGGATTCTAAGAAGTAAAAACTATTAAAAGATTGAAATGTGTTTATGTTGAATTTAAATGTTAAATTACTTCCAATGTCCTTAATTATAATAAATGATAAAAATATAATCTTATAATAATTTAAAACCACTCAAGTTTATTATTTAACAATATAATTTGTTTCAATTAAAAAAGTTTTTTTCAATTAAAATTTAGTATTTCCACTATTCATCAAAATATGAAAGTTATCACAAAAGTATAAAATGTTTATCTAAAATAAATTTTTTTGTCCCTACCATAAAGAAAATTTTAATTTTTTCATATTGAATATATATAGGTATAAAATATTTTATTTAAAAATATTTCTCTGTTAAAATGCGGAAAACCTGTATTTTTTTTGAAAAATACTTCATTTATCTGAAAAATTTAATTTTTCCTTATATTATGTCTAAAATCACATAAGATTATCGTTAAAATATATGGGATATATTAAATTAAAAATTTGGTAAATAATATTCATAACCAATTTTTTAAATTTTTAGTTTGATAGGTTATGGTTCGCTTGAACACGATGTTGCGTACATCACACACTATTGAATTATTTAAAAAGAAAGAATATCGTGGAAGCTTAGGGAATTACATTATCCCATACTTAATAAAACTATGTCATCTCAATTTAAACTTGGTATTGAAAATTAGGGGGTTTACATTTCAAAATATATTAGTTGTAATACCATATCAAATAATTGATTAATGAAAAATCTATTTTCAAATAAAGAATGTTAAGAATGAAGGTTACATGAAATAACACATACCAGGGTTCTATGTAGGAAATCATGAACATGAAAGAAAAATATAACCATCAATTTATGATGGAGTGTGAAAGAGAATATTATTAGGACAAAGTTAAAAATCTAGAATCCATAATTTAGTAATGATCTAAGGGACCATTTGATTAATTGAAAAAGAAAGCAAAGGAAAAAAAATTTGGTTATCAAGACCCTTTCTCTAAAGTTTAAGAACATGATAACAAATTATTACTTTATTTCAATACAATCTCAGCATTGGTCATGCATCGAATAATTTCCACATCATCTCTTATTCAAGGAAATGAAGTTGAATTTACCATTTCTGAATTGTTGGAAGATCATGTGATCTATAAATTGAGTGATAGGTCATTTCATTCATCTCAAAAAAGTTAGCATAGGTTATCACATATGCATAAGTACACATATACTGAGATGATACAACAATAAAACAAACTTCAATTGGGGTATAACTTATAATATCAATAAATAGATAACCTTAAAATCCTTCAAAAAACTAAAAATATACAAATTGAGAAAGATGTGAACCAAATCATCTTTCCATTTATCACCCATATATAATAGGTTGGTTCTTGGTTTTTTCATTCCAAACACTTGAACACCTTCATCATTTATTATCTTGATCCATAGTTGAAACTAGAATTAATAGATATCCTTATTGAAAACATTCTTGTTTCCTTTTCCCAAAACATAGTGTATTATTCCTTAAGTCCCAAAAAATCGTACACTTTATCCATGATAGCATAACACCCTTGTTGAAAAATCAAAATTTAGTTCCCAATAAATTATATTCATCAAATTTACTTATTCAAATCCAACATATTCATATCCAAACATTATTATCTTAACATAAGAAACATAATAAGGGTTATGTTTACCTTAATAATATGTTCTCGAAATATAATCTTACCCTTAAATCAATTATTGTATCCATTATAACTAATCAACTTATTCTTAAAAATACTTAGCTAAAAACATAAATTGAATTCTCCTCATATAATTCACTTATTCATAATTAATGGATCCAAATACATAAAAACTTCAATCCTTCCAATTTAATGGTTGGAATGGAAAAGGTCCTTCCTTGTTTTATAGGTATATTCTTATGACTGGGCATTAATTCGGGTAATGCCCATGATTTCCACAGATGATTCATTGAACTCTATAACAATTTGTCACTCTAGGAACCTTTTTCCTATAGAGATAACATACTCCCCCCATTTTAGGTATTCCTCAAGGTTGTTCTTCCCTTTCTCTTGACAAATTAGAAGCCGAATGTTCTTTCCTCTACGATTCATAAAATTTTAACATTTATAAACATCCATCTTCCTCTGACACAATGTGTTAACAAAGTAAAACAAGATCTCATTTTTAATCATATATCGTGATAACTGATTTTTAATAATCACAACATCTTTCTCTCTAGTAATTATCTATTTTTGTTGTTCAAAATGACTAGATTTTCCATAAAACTCCATGTCAATCCAATTCATTCTTGTTTCCTCTATTAAAAAAGGTTATAAAGCATAGGGTGAGAAAAACATATCATTGAATAAAACCATATAATCAAGGGAAGTTACTTAAAATCAATAGCATCTTAGGTTTAATCCTAGGTTATGTATGATAATTACCAAAATTCCAAGGGGTTTTTCTATAATTATCCTCAAAGTCTATCTTAGGGTTATAGTCCCTAATCTATGTTTTCAAAATCTATTTCCAAGTTGTTTATAAACATTATTAGATACCAACTGTATCATCTTGATCCCAGAAGCCTGAATCCATTGTATTATTTTAATACATTTTCATGATTACAAGGAATCAAGTCTCGAAGGACCGATCAATTTAGCTGTCTTGGAAAATAGATTTCATACATGAACATTACATTATAATTTCTAGAATAAAAATAACATAGATAATCCTTTTATAATTACATTATTTCCTTTTATTATCCCTATATATCAATTATAAAACACTTCTTGGCATCCTGGGAAAATAAAACATAAGAAAGGGGTGAGCTCAGATGCTTAGTAAGGATAATCAATATAGTGGAAGCTATCTAAAATAACTATAAACTTTTAAATAAAGGTAAAAAATTTGAACACAAACCTTTTAAATCATTATATTTAATATAATATATAAAATAATAAATTAAATAATTATATTTTATAATTCACATGGATATTCTACTAGTCAAATTATGACATGTAAAATAAATAACTAATCTCAAAATGGGGGAATGCATAATGTCGGACATCATAACCACTACATAAAGGCCTTGTGCCAAGACCATACAAAACTATTCTATCAAGGCCATGTTCCAAGACACTTGTTGGTCTCATGAGACCTAACGATACATTGAGGGGCTATAGTGGGCCCCGCTTGTCAATTATGAAGTCCAATGCATTCCTCTTATGAAAACATTGAAACATGATAGAAACATTCATATTAAAACTAGCATAAGATATATTAATTCATATACATAAACCATGACTGGTATAAGAATATCACATCCATAGTCACAAATATTATAATACCTTCAGTTGAATTTGAAAAATTTTATGATAACAAAACAACCTCAATCAGGCATAAAATAAAACAAATTATGTTGATATAGTTTACAATAATCTAATAAATACATCAAATATCTTTGAGATAAATATCCCTTTATTACTTTGAAATTATTTAAAATATGAACAATTATAATATAAAAATTTACCTTTGTAAATAAACTTTTAATATTGTATGGGAAGCTTCAAAATATTAAGGCTTCATAGTAGTGGAAAATATCTACTCACACCGTACAAGTTAAATGTTTATCTTAATTTGTTAAAAATATCATACAATACATCATTTGGAAAGAATGGAAATATTATTTTCAAAATGTTTTATAAAATGTAAAATAAGGGTAAAATTATCTTTAAAAAATTTTATAATATTTTGAAATAACTTTAATGAAACATGGACAGGGATGAGAAGGTTTCCTTAGTTGATACATAATTTTAAACAATCTTTAATAATAAAGTGATTCCAAAATTAACATTTACCTTAGGTATGATACTCTTTGTACGTGTCTGAAACAACTATATATATTTTTTTAAAATATTATTAACTTATATCATAATCATATTAAATTAATGATATCATATATGATTCTTTAATTCTTTGTATTTCTTGTTTATTAACAATTCCAAGTTAATGCAACATTTCAAGTTATAATCGCTTGGTTTATTGTATGTGTTTTGACTTGTTCTTATTGTTAATATTACTTAGATCTTGATTTACATACATCAAGAATGTAAAATATTATTTATAAATCATATATATACATAATATAAATATATATGATAGACATATATATGAAATGGAAAACATTGTTCATAGAGACAGTTGGCCGTACAAATGCAAGAATGTTGTGTCCATTTTATTATCGTATGGAAGTAAGTGAATGACATATTTATGCAGATATATATATATATATATTATTCAAGTAGATGTATTATGTAACATACTTTATAATTATTCATTATATATATATATATATTTTTTAATCATTCTGGAATTGTTAACATAGAGAATGAATCTCATCACGTCGTGGAGATGGTAGGTTGTACGTACGCACGAGCTCCGGTATCATTCCCTTAGTGGTAAAATGGTATGAAATGGATGTTATATTAATTATACATAATCATTATAATTTTATATTAATTATTTTATCCATTATACACATCATTATACACATCCAAACAAAGTAGTGTTGAATAACAAATTACACCACAACGTGGAGACGGTAAGTCGTATGTACACACACATGGTGATATTTTTATTCATAAGATGGATAAAATGAGGAATATGGTTGTCCCATGATTATAAAAACATGTTAGTATGTGGATGATATTTTTTCAATAATTTTTATATGTAAACAACAATGAAAGGGGAAGTAGAAGAATAAAAAACATCGAAAGGGTTGGTAAAACAATTACCTCTTCTTAGGGTGTTTCCTTTTGATTTGGACAAATGGGATCATTTGGATGGATTTATTCTCAAATTTAGGACTTTATGATGAATAGAGGTATTTTGGGAAGAGAAATGGGTATGTTTTGGCCTAACAAAAAGGCTTTAGAGGTGTGAGTTAATGATAAAGGGAGGTTCCCTTTTATAAGTGAGGTGAGAAGCACTTTATGAAAAATCCTAAAATATTAATTTAATTTAAAATAATATTAGGTTTCTAATAGATAAAAATATATATATTTATATAATAAGATTATTATGGGTATAAACCATCTCAAACAATAGTTTTTAGACATGTTTAGTTCATAAAAGTAACCTTATCTTTTTTATTTAACCCTTACTTAAGTAGTTTAACTCTTACCTTGTCTTCTTATAATTTGGCACTATAGGGATAACATAGTTACTATAAAATTATAAATGAACACAGATTGGATCATTAATTACATTTTTAATATTATTTAAGTGATTTTTCTGAATCTTATATTTTTAGGACTATTATATTATTTTATAAAATAGTATTTTGTTTAAAAATTCATTTATGTCAATTTTGAAAGTATTTAGTAATTCATTTTTGATAAAGTCATAAAAACTTCATTTCGTCTAAAAAAAGTTATTAATGAAAATATAATATGTCAATATAATCCATAAAATTCTTGGATGACAAGAAAATGTTCATATTACCTTTATTTTAAAATTTACAATATCATTTATTCGAATCGTTCATTAATAAGGTAATAATTACATCATCATTGTGTCATAAATAAATTTATTTATTTAATATCTAAAAATTATAAAAAAATACCATTATATAGGAAATATTTTTATATTTCAAATTAATATTTATATTCATAGATATTTATTATATAAACCTATATTGAAATTAATTTTTTAAAAAGATACATGTTTATGAAATATTTCCCTTTTCTTTAAATTATATATTCTAAAATGTCATTTTTACACCCATGTCTCTCCCAAATGCCAAAGGTTAGGCATAAATATGATCATGGTCAATTATATCTCATCATATTGGATTAAGAATCATTTTAGGGTAGTTTTATATTATCATAATATTATTTTTACCCTTATTTACCTAATTTTAACCTTTAACCATGTTAAAAAAATAACCACACAAATTACTATTCATAGTATCCAAAAAATAGAAGGTACCTTTTTAAAAAAAATTAAATTATGATTCCAAATATGTAATCCATTTTTTACAAATTTGAAACATGGAATTTTTAGAAATTAATTTAAAATTATTTCTCATTGTCCAAACAAGAAAGTGGGTTTTTAATAAGTAAAAACTATCAAAAGATTGACATGTGTTAATGTTAAAATTAAATGTGAGATTACATCAAGTAACATAAATTATTTTAAATTATAAAAATATAATCTAATTATATTTTAAAACCACTCAAATTTATAATTTATCGCTATAAATTATTTTGATTAAAAGGCTATTTTCAATTAAAATTTAGTATTTTCACTATTCAACAAAATATGAAACTTATCAAAAAAGTACCAAAAATTTATCCAAAATAAATTTTTATGACCTGAATATAAATAAGAATTTAATATATTTATATTATATATATAAGTGTCAAATGATGGATTTAAAAAAGGGTTCTCCATTAAAAGGCGAAAAAAGTGCATTTTTTGAAAAATAATTTTGTTATCTAAAAAATTGAATTTTTCCCTATATTATATCTAAGAAACACATAATATGAATGTTAAAATTATATGAGATATATAAAAATCAACATGTGGTTATTAATATTCATTAACTATTTTCAAATGACTATTTTGATAGGTCGTGGTGCGCTTGAACTCAGTGTTGCGTACAACACACGCTATTGAAATATTTAAAAAATAAGCGTGTCATGGAAGCTTGAGGTGTTACAAAAGACATGGTGTAAACTATATTTTCTCATAGTAGTGAAATTTTTTATTCTCAATGATCAATGTAATGCCAAATTGATCCATAATTACTCCAAAATATAACTAGTGAACCCCTTTGTGATGCACTTTGAAAATTTTATCCCTTATTAACATTATCTTATAGTTTCTTCCTCAATTATAACAACTCAATTAGGTATATTATATATATAGTATTTATAAAAGTTGTAGAAATGGACATGTGTTCTATTGAGACACCCATATCCTGATTTTGGTAAAGACCATATAATTATTCCATAAAGAAATAAAAAAATCACTGACAATAAGAAAATAAATGACATTGAGTTTCAACTCAATCATCTATGATAAACTCCCATTTTGAATTAAAATCAAGACCCATAAAATATATTTAATTCAACTGAGAAGATTCTATTTTTCATCACATTCAAATAAATCCAAAGGGTGATTTGGAATATCAAATATGACATCCCATCCATGGAAATTCATTTAGTATTCATTTAATGAAAACCAATTTGTGGCTATGAAAAAATAAAAGTTATCCAAAAGGATAATAAATTTCGTTTATAAAACATATTCTAACAAACATTAAACTTATAATAAAATATATTTAGGATGTGATAATCATATAATTAGGGGTTTTAACAATTAACTTTACATATAATCATTTAAGTGGTTATATGATACCCTAATAAAATTCATAAGATATAAATGATTGGATATATCTAAAATAAAATAATACTTTATCAGTTCTAGAGTGGTATGTATGTGTACCTTTCATCATTTAATTATATTTCCCCTCATAAAAAATAGTGATCACATTAGATTAACATTTTTCACTATGGTTAAGAGGTTATTGACATAGATTAACATCATTAACCTTTAAATTTTTTGAACTCTTTAGCATTATGTTCGTACTCTATGCATTTAAATCATTGGAGTGTGGGCGGTTCATTTTATAGTGATTTACCTCTATTTACATCATTATATAACATATTTTATTACCTGGCCATAAATATTATATAATAACAGGGTTTACTAATGACAATAAATTTCTTTCACATTGAAGATCTTTTCAGGTTTTGATTTATAGAGAATTATTACAAACTCTTACAATGTAACCCATGCATTTAAAATGGAAACTTATACTCAGTATTGTTTTTTTCAACAAAATAATCCATTTTAAAATAAAAAATGATTTACTTTGAATAAAAATCTTCAATGATTTAATCAATAAATATTTATTTTCCTTATCAATCCTAAGTCTTATGAAGAACATTATAAAACATTGGATGAGAACAAAAATCTTTGTAAAGGATATAAAAATAAAGGGAAATATTTTATTTGTAAAAAAATGAAAACACATATAATGGTTAATTTTATCTTCAATATTCATTAATTATATTAAATAAATAATTTTCACATGAAAAATAAACACAAATTTTTCGCAAATAAAATCATTAAAACCATAGCATGAATTTAAAACTCTTTTATGAAACTTAGAACTTTATCTACATAAAACACTTTAAAAAACATTCAATTGGAATAACTATATAGCCTAATTGTAACTAAATATTATGGGCTCACCTAGCGCTATCTAGTCCATCCCATGGCATGATATAATTGAATTTATTGGTGCTATCTGTTTGACCCCATGTTATTCTCTAACGTAATTTCCTAGAACTATCTATCCCCCAATGTTATGTTATAACATCCTTTACCAACACTATCTAGGACACCCCATGTGATGATATAACTGTATTTCCTAGTTATAGGTATTCCACTCAATGTATAAGCTATATCAAGCTCACCCATTTCCTATAATTCCCATGTTTTATATCATTAATTAATAACATTCATCCCAAAAAACATTGAAAAACACTTTTAATCCCATATGAAAATAAACCTGGACAAAAATATTGTTTACATAAAAGAACTTATTTTCAAAACCAAAATAAACAAAAATATAAAGATTTTTTTCATTTAAGGAATCATGATATCCTATAATTGGAAATGAAAGGAAAAGAACGGTCATAGTGGAAGAATAGTTTTTGCTGCCATATAGGTAAATAATATAACATTCTTTTTGTCAATGGTTGAAACATTCCATTTAAAAAACGTATTTTTTTTAAAACCGTTGAATGAAATTAAAAAAAAACCCATTCATAATCATTTTATATCCAAATAAATAAATTTGTAAAATAATATTGATAGTATTAACATTGAGAAAAATATTTGATAATTAAATCTTTAAACATTCAACGTGTCATATACCACATTGAATATTGAAATAATCATCTCCATGATAAAATATATTTACCAAAACATTAAATAAAATAACTATAGATAATATATAGATATGAAATGTCATAGTAGATTTAAGTACACCTTATTACATAATAACAGTTAATATCATCAAGAATATGTCTCAAGGAATGGATATTGAGATGAAATCCATTAACATGAGTTCGATTCATCACATATGTACTTTGAATTCCTAAATAAAAAACATATTTTTATTATTTACTATCATGAGAACTTTTTTCAATTTTATTATTCCTTTTATATAACCTAACATAATATTATAAGTAATATATCATTTTTAAAGTTCACGTCAATCGTTTAGTTGATATTCAGTCTTTCAGTCCAAAATGAAATCTATATGATCTCAATTGTTAAAGTTTTGTTTGTCTATATTCTAAAAAAAATATTCATGAAATTATAATAGATTTTATATAACAATTATAATTATAAATAAAATGATTATATATGATTATAAAAAATGGCCTAAGTTATAATCATGGAGATGGTAAGTCGTACCTTCGCATTAGTAATGTTTCGGTTTTTCAATGCTCATTTTGGAAATAAGTAAATATTTTTTCATATTTATAGAATGATAATTATATTATTAATATCATATTAATAATTTAAATAAAAATAAATACTATCCACATGATTTGGTGATTAAAAATTAATCATATCGCTTTGTGGAAGTGATAGTTCACACATACGCATGAATGATGTTATCATTTTTATGTACATGGAAAATAAGAATTTAATTGTTATATTATTAACATAAAATGTTAAGTATGTCATTATTATCATATATAAACACTAATTAAATCACTATTAACATTATTGAGAGATAGTCGTGTAAAATAAATTATATTAGTCCATGGAGGTGATAGTTCATAGATACCAATGAAAGATTAATTCCTTTTATATTTAATAGAAAAATATATAGATATAGGTGATGATATTAACATTTCAATATCTTAGTATATTATTTATATTAGATTTTTTATTTCATAATTTTTTAATTCAATTTTAATGATGATGAAGAAGAAATAAAACAGAAACACTTAATTAAAAACAATACGTCTTCATCACGTGGTGTTCTTTGATTAACACATTATAACCTCTAATGATGGGTTTCTACATAAATTGGGTCCTCTAGAATGTGTATAATGATTAAATGAATGTTTTCGGATAGATCATTACTAAACACAAAATGTTTTTGAATTTTTGAAGAAAAGATAAGTATGGGTGCTATTTTATAGGAGATGGGAGGGTCGCTATTGTAATTCTACAAAATATTAAATTAATATAAATTAAATTTTTATCCAAATGGATTCAAAATAATTAATTTAGAATATATGTAAATATATGTCATAATACCGTTCATACAATGAAAATTATATATTTTTGTCACTATTTTTTATTCATTGTCTTTTTCTTTTTATCCCTTTTAACACTTACAATAATATCATTAGTTTAAATATTTAGGATTAATATAAATACAATAAAATAAAAAATGATAAAAAATGAGTTATTAATGATATTTTTTGGCTTATAAAAATATGTTAACCTAATTTTATATTTTTATGATTTTTATATCATTTAATAAAATATTATTTAGTTTAAAATATCATTAATGTCATTTTTGACACTATTCATTATTGTATATTTTGTAAATATTAAAATAACATGATATCTTTAAAAAACTCTATCAACAAAATCCTAAAATGTAAAATTCATCCATAAAATTTGTGGTTGTCAATAATGGTTTTATATAATATTTATATGAATATTTTGATAACATTTATTTGAATCTCCTATTAATTGAACAATTATTGCATCATCATTGTGTTAACATTATATATATTTAATTTTCTCCTAAAAATCTAAATAAATGATCATGATGTAGATAAACATTTTAACCTTCTAAATACTATTTATAGTACAATATATACATTATATATATACATAAAAAATATTTTACATTTTAAAAACTAAAGTGTGAATATTTTGATATTTCTTTAAATATAATATTATTGAACTCATACTCAACCAGAAGTGTCTTCCAAAGGCTATAATTAGGGAACAATAAATTTTTCTTCAAAATATACTAATTAAATTAATTTAGATCATGTTAAAGAGTGATTTTAAAACTTATATAATATTATTTCTTCTCTTAATAACTCGATTTATCTTTAAATGTGGAAATAAAAATTATTAATAATGTTCCTATTCACATTGACAAAAAATAAAAAAGTAATATTAAAATAAAATTTAACCTTCTATTCCAAATATGTAAACCATTTTTCCAAATTTAAAACACATAATTGGATGACCATAATTAGAAATTAATCATGTTGACGGAATGATAAAACAATTTTTTAAAGTAAAAATATTGAAAGGTTTGTAAAAATTTTATATCTAATTTCAATTTGAAGTTAATTACCAGGATCTAAATTTAATTAAATGATAAAAAATAGATCTAATTTTATTTTTAAACCATTAAAATATATAATTTATCACTATAAATAAATTTGATGAAAATCAGTTTTCAATTAAAAATGAATTTTTTTTTCATTATTCATCAAAAAATTAATTTTATCTAAAAAATTCCAAAAAACAATCGAATGTAAATTTTGGTAAAATTATTTCAATTAAGAATTTTAATTTTTCAAATAAAGAATAATAATTTTTCAAAAACTAGATTTCAAATTTGTGAGCTATAAAAAAGTGGCAAAACTCAATTATGCGAAAAATACTTCTTTTATATGTAAAATTGGATTTATTCTAATGTAATTTCTATAAAACACATAATATGAATGTAAAATATTATATTTAAAAATCCACACATCATTAATATTTTTTAGTTTATTTATCGGTATAAGCCACATATTTTCACATTTAAAAAAATCATAAAAATATTTCATTATATATTAAAAAAAGGTTTTGCATTCATATAATTAATTGTTTATAAAAGAGTTAATTACATAAATATTTGTAAACAATTCCTTCATAATTCAGTTAATACTGTTCATTACCTATATTCTAACAACTAGGTTTTATGGTAATATTTAAATATTATTTAGTTTTTCCCCTTAAGCATGATGTGGCATATAATGTAAACTATCGAACATATTATTTCATTTTTTAAAAACTGAGATGTAACATTCTCCCCCCAATTTAAAAAATTTCATTCCCCCAAAATTAACTCAGGATTAAAAACTATGGGGTTGACCATTCAATATACCTTTGTTGAGATCCCACATCAGATAAAGGATTAATAAAACATCCTATTTAAATTAAAGAACATGATGTACAAAGGGTACCTGTGATAACACCTACTAGGGTTATATGTAGTAAAATGTGGATATAGATAAAAAAATTAACTATAATGTTCCTATAGATAGTGATAGAAAACATTATCATGAGGAAGTTGAAAATCACAAAACCATAAACCTGTGATCGGTTAAAATGTCATTGATTTTATAGTATAAAAATTAAATGAATAACATTATTTTTTGAATATTTTTTTCATAGATTGGAGGGATTATTCAAATACATTGACTAAGAACATAGGGAAATATATTTACATGAAATTTATAGTTTCATCAATTATTCAAATTCCCCTCACAAATTCATCATTTTCTCTAAATGATGTGTATGTTAGATTAATTTCTCATGCCTACAGAAAATGAATCAACATCTAGAGAATCCAATAATATAAGAAATATTAATAATATTTGTATATTATTTTTATAAGTCAACCAAAATGAAAATACATAGTACATAGTAAGATAATTCCACAATAAAAATAATACTTATTGGATGAAAACTACTTCAATCAATAAAATTCTAATGAATCACTAAATGTTCAACATAGACCATTCATCAAATAAATATCCTTAAAAGTTATAAAAAAATTAACATAAAATGTTTAAAACCCAAATATCAGGAGGATTTGATCATATAATCTCCAAAGAAAATTGTAATAATTATCTCCAAGTGACATCAATTACTATTTAAGTGCCATACCAAAATGAAATTTCCTTAAATGACATAATTACCAAGTATGATATCCAAATCCATAAATAACATTAATCACCATAATTTCACAATTAAATAATCTACTATTTCCAAATATAATTCATCCTTTTATTCCTCAAATAAAATCATGTTGTGTTATATTTTCTATAATCATTTATCAAAATCTAATAAATGTCACCCCAACATTTTAACCCTTTACTATGTTTCAAGGGTATCAATTATAGCTATTAATTGTATCCATATTTTATTGAAAACAAACCTAATATATAAAAGTACTTGGTGTTCCATGATCCCCATTATATTTATAAAACCAAAATACATCCAAAATTCCAAAAATCAATACATAAACACATCCTTCATTCAACATCAATATTAAAACATTAACCATGCTTTGTCAGATTATTCCTTAATACGACATCCCTAAATTCAATGATATGAATAATATCCTTATGGATCTTCAATAAAAACAAAACAATGTTCCATAATTTGACCATATGAAAATAAACCATACATTAAATCTAGAAATTTTTATTTTTTTTGGATATCATGTGTTATCTTCTGACATGATGCGCAACATCTTAAAAGTAAAGTATCACATCCATTTGGGAATTTCACATTTTTAGAGAGTTGGTAAAGATGATATTTTGGAATAAAATGAAAAATATACCATTAATCATAAACTATTTGGAGAAAAAATAAGTGTTAGATAATTCAAATAGTTTCTGGAAGGTAATTTGAATACTCGGAAAGTTATAAAAATCATTTGAACAAGCTTTTTCAATAATTATGACAATAAAACCCTCAATAATGGATACAAATGTTTTCAAATATCTATTTATATACATCATGATAAATGTTTCATAGTCTAAATAAGATAGAACCAATAAAACATGAAATGTGTTAAAAATTGTTAAAAATAAAATATTTTTTAAAAGATAATATCCATTGAGACTCTATAATACATTAACTTTAAAATAAATTATACATATATTTTTTACCATTATAAATTTAATCTCTAAAAAATAATAGTATTCTCCTTGAAATTTTATAACATAAGTCCCCAAAAGTGGGTTCTAAGTCATTGAAATTTTGATCAACCATAAAATTATAAACCCATGATGATATCCTTAAATATTAATAAGATAACCTAATCTCCAAAGTTATCTAAACCATCCTTTGACACCAATTTTAAATACATAGCCTTATACATTATATATTATTAAGTTTTAATCATGAAAAATAATTTCATTCACATTTTTTATCTTTTATTCTTTATAGTTTTATTGAATTATGACAAAATCATACATTGTAACCAATACATTACCAATGGAAACTTATACATAGTGTCCATTTTTTCACCATTAGAAACACTTTTTAAATAATACATGTTTTATTTTCATGAAAAATTATCAATAATTTCATTATGAATTTTTATTTTTCCTTATGAATCATTAGACCTGTGCAAAACATTTTTAAACATGGGATGAGCACAAAATGATTAGTAAGGGATATAAACAGAAAGGAAACCCATAGATCAGTAAAAATTGTAGAACTCATATAACTTTTTCCATTATCATAAATGTTCCTTGAGTATATAAATTAAAACTTTTTCTCATGAAAACCAATACAAATGTTTTCCAAATAATATCATTAAATCCCATATAATTAAATTGAAACCCATTTTGGTGACATAGAGAATCATATACATAAACCCTTTCAAAACACTTTCAATTGGAATAACCAATTATCTGAGTTCCAATTAATCTACTATGGGATTACCCAACACTATCATTTCCATGACATGTTAAGATAAAATTGTATTTTAGGGGGGAATCTAGGCCACCCCATATAAATATTTAAAGGGATTTCTTGATGCTATCTAGGCCACCCAAATTTAAGTTATGACTGGTTTCACATCTCTATCTAGGCCACCCCATGTTAAAATATAAATGTATTTTACAACACTATCTTGAACACCTCATGAATAATAAATATATGGAACACACATTTCCTATAATTTTAAATTAATGTATTATTAATAAAAGATGTTCAACATAAAACCATTTGAAAAACTCTATTAATCCCATATTAATAGACACTCACTTAAAAATACCATTTTTATTCAGGAGTTAATTTTCAATACAAAAACACCCTTTTAATTGAAAACTGATTATCAGTAAAATAATAAAGAAAAGGATAAATATGGTTTTTTATTTATGGAAAAAAATTATTCAAAGTAAAACGATAAAAAAACAATTATCACGGTGGCAGATAAGTCATTTTCGCTGTATACATTAGGAATAGAATATTCTTTTTGTTTTTTGTTAAAAAATTCTGTATAGATCACATAAAAATCCTTTTGGAAACCCATAGAATGAAATTCAAAATAGAAACAAAATTTACTTCATAATCCTTTTATATAAATATAAATAAATATGTAAATAAATATCATTAATATTTACATGGAGAAAAATATTTTATAATTATATAATTAACGATTCAATATATCCCATACAACTTCAAACATTTAAATCATAATACCCATGAAATAATACCTTTTTTAGGGAATTAAATAACATTATTATAGATAAAATATGGATACTAAATTTCATTGTATATGTATATACACCTTACATATTAATAGAGGTGCATATCATCAAGAAATGCCTCAATGAAATAAGATTGAGACGAAATCCCTTACCTTGAGTTTAATTCCTCATATATCATTTAAATGAATGAATAATAAACTTATTTTAATTATTTATATTCTTCAGAACATTTTTCAAGTTCATTATTCCTTTTATATCACAAATATATAATTTTATAACAATAGCATCATTATGTGAAGTTCATATCAGTCATTTTGATGATCTTCAGTACATGAGTCCAAAATGATATTTGTATGATGTCAATAGTCAAATTGGTCATTAGTAAGTAATATAAAAAACAATAACCATGAAATAATAATTAAATTTTTTATATCAATTATAGTTTTAAATCCATAAATTAATTTTGATTATGAATAATAAACTGCATTATAATCATGAAGATGATAAATTGTATGTAGACATGAGTAACATTTACATTTTTCAATGATTATTATGGAATGAAGGATAGTATTATTTCATCTTTATAGAGTGATAATAATATAACTAATGTCATATTAGTCATATAAATATACATATATATTTTCATGTGATGTGATGACTAAAAATGAATCACATCACTATATGGAGGTGATAGTTCACGCATACGCACAAATGATTTTATCATTTTAATGTGTATTGAAATTAAGAAAGTAATTAATATATTATTAACATATAATGATTATAATTTCATGAATATCATATATAAAAATTAATTTACCATTATAAAAAATCTTGAGAGATGGTCATGGAAGACATGTTTTTCTATTTCATGGAGGTGATAGTTCACACGTATGCTAGAATGATTAATTATTTTACCATTTGTTGAAAGAGGATATACATATAAGAAATGATATTAACATAATAAAAAAATTATACCAAGTATACTAAATTTATTATTTCATCATAGATTCATAATATTTGAAGAAAGATAAAGAAGAAATAAAATAGAAACTGTTAATTAAAAATGATACATATTCTTCAGACAATATCTTTTAATTAACAACTTCACACTTCTAAGGAGGATTTTTTGCCTAAAATAATGCCCCTAGAATTATAGGAATGATTATATGAAGGTAATTTGGAATAAATTTACCAAAAAAACATTTTGAAGTGTGATGAATAGTGAAGAATGGGTTCCCCTTACAGGAGAGGAGAGGGACACTCATGGAATTATTTAAATTATTAAATTAATATAAATTAATTTTATAATCCAAATGAATCCAATCTTATTTATTCCAAATATATGATAATTTTTTCGAGAATCCAACTCATAAAATAAAAATAATCAAATATTTTAGAATTTTTTAATCCTTCCATTTTTATTTTAAGCCCGTATAATTCTTATAGTGATGTAATGTAATTTAATCATTAAAGGTTAATATAATTACTATAAATTTACAAATTACTATAAATGAGTCAGTATATAAATTTAAAAACTTATAACAATATGGTGGTATAATTTTTTATTTTTTTAATTGTATATCATTTAATAAATTATTTTTTATTTTAAAATATCATAAATGTCAATTTTGATACTATTCATTATTTGTCATTTTAAAAAAATTATAAAAACATGATATCATTGAAATAACTCCATTAACTAATCCATAAAATGTTAAATCCATCTCAGAAATTCGTGGATGAAATAAATTATATCATATAATATTTATTTTAATATTTCTAATATCATTTATTTGACTCTCACATTAATTAAATAATTATTGGATAATCATTATGACAACAATTAATTTTTTTAATTATCTCTTAAAAAACATATATAAATTACTGTTTCATAGATAAACATTTTTTGTTACAAATTCAAATTTTATTCAAACATTCCCTTTATATAACACCTTATTAAAAAAATACTTGTTAAAAAAAGTGTGACAAAATTGCCTTTTCTTTAAATATAATATTGTTAATACTACAGTCACACCAATGTTGCTTTTGATGGATATAATATCAGGACCAGGAGGATTTTTTTGACAAATAATAATAGAAAAACTAGATTTAAAATATAAAATCATTTTTAAAATAGGCGCGCTATCAAATGGTGAAGAAACTCACTTTTTTTGAAAAATAATTCTTGTATGTGTAAAATTATATTTTTTCTTACATAAAGTCAAGAAAACGCATAATATGGATGCTAAATAATGTATTGAATATTTTACACATATTTTTCATTAATTTAATCTCCAAATATTTATTTTTTATGTATTAATATAAACCACGGTTTTCACATTTAAATAGTTTTTCAGAAAAATATTTATTTTTATTTTAAAAAAGTATTTATATTCATTTATAATTAATTTTTCCATATATAATTAATTATATATACATATGTAAACAATATTTTCATAAATCTGTTAATATAATTAAATTCAATTATTCTAACAGATTAGTATTAATGGTAACATTTAAATATATTATAGGTGTTCGATTAAGATTAATGTGGTGTATCATGTAAACTTTAGAACATAGGCTTTCATTTTTAGAAACTCAGGATGTTAAAATTATTCCTATAAATTTTTAATTTAATATTATAATGATCTTCCTTTCCACACTTGAAACACTTACCATTCCCCTTAATACAATTTACTCCATGTTTTTCTCCACACATTGTGCATAAATTAAGGTTCATTTTCTCGTCTTCGTGTTTTTTAGAATTTTCATAGAATTCCGTAGTTATTTTAATATCAACACAATTATACTATTGGGTAATTACAATATCTATCTCCATTGTTATGTCACATTGAATGATTTATTCATATATAATGAAACCCCTTGAATAACACCCTTATGATACTTCATTTTAAGCAACTGAAGAATCAATAAAACTTACATTATTTTCAGATGATAATTCAATAAACGTTCCTTAGATGTCTTTTAAAAGTTTCTTCATATGTGCTAAAAAATAATCTTCCTTTTGTTTTAGATCAAGGAATCATTTACCCATTTCATTATAAATAATACAAGGAGACTTCTTATTTATATTTAGATCTTAAACTGAACCACCTATATATAGAGTCAATTAATTATTATTACTTCATGTTATTACTATGACTACACCATTTATATTATTCTCCTTCCATGTAATAAATTATCAGACTGACATTCTAATTATTCAAGACCAAGAATAAATATATTTTCATTTATACTGATTAATTTCTATGAAAGTTGGTGATAAAAAAACCTTCTAACATATTATGGATAATAAACTATGAAGGATTCACCAAAACAATGTTCCCTTGATTAATCATTCATATTAATAGTATGATTCATAGATTAGGAAAGATGTGTGAGCATTGAAACACCATTTTTCATTCCAGATCACATAACATTCAAATTCTCACCAGGAAAATCATTTCATTATCAGTTAAATTCATTAATAACATGATTCCTTTATGTTCAAACCATTTAAAACAACCAATAAGCATTATGTATCAACAAAAATAATAGTTTAAAACCATGTAAAAATGAAAAATCATTTCTAGGGTGTTTGAATCCTGAAACCCTTGTCATTGACTTGTTAGTTATAAATATTTCATTAATGATTGTTACCAAAACATTATGAATTTTTATATACATATACATATCACTAGGGTTACCCAAAATTTTATCTCATACTAGTCTCTAAATGTTAACTAAACATTTATTTGATATTAAATATATAAAACCATACATTTCATACATAAAAAATTACACATTACTAGATAAATATTCACTAAATATCATAACGATCCACTCTAGAATCATATATAAATATTATATTCCTAAACATGGACACAAAAACCATGGGTTCATAAGAGTCTACCATTAATTACTTATAACTAGCACCATTCTATGACATATCATTCCAAAAAACATCATTTATAATATGGGGGAAGGATACACAATAATGGGTGAGCTTAGATGCTCAATAGCAGTAAACATGTTATATATTAATGATCACATAATCATAACATGAGAACAATTCAATAAGAATATGAGTTTAAGATTTTAAATCCATAAACTTAATATCATAGATCCTAAACATGAGTCATGTCATAAATATTAGTAGTTCACAATATATTAATCATAAAGGAATAAAATAACCTGATCCATGAGATCATAAATTTTATAATATTCAAGGCTTCACTTAAAAGACTATCATAGTGGATTAGGTATTCTCCTCAAACCATCATAATAGTTAAGGTTCAATCCCAATACTATTATTATGGGGAGAGTCCATTAATAACTAGATTCATTCCCTATATTGGACTTTTTTGTCTTATGAAATAACAATATTTAACCAATGCATAGGAGGTAAATATATATTCCACCAACCACATAATGAAAATCATAAATATTTGTTCTCCATGTTCATAATATATTTAGTATATTAGAATCTATAGAAAACTATTGGATTTCATAAACATTAAATCCTAGCATAAATCATAGAAAAGAATGGTATTCATAAATATTAAATAATTTCTTCATATAAAAACACATGGAAAAGATAATAATTTGATACATATATTTTCATTATAAAAATTAACCATCCAAAGAAAGATAATGGATGTTATCATAGGATCATATGCACGATATCGAATAATTTAAATCAATGATTTTGGTCCTTAATGATAATAAACACGATTAAAACATAATTAAACATTATTGAGGACAATATCATTTATGTTTTGAAATATAAACTATAAAATTTATGAAAATTTAAATAATATGGAAAAAGATTCTTTCAAAATAGCCTTGGAATAATGTAAAGGAATGTTGCAAGTCATGAGTAGTCATGATGATGGAAAAAAAATTTATGTTGTCCATGATAAAAAAAATTATTTTATACCTTTTTAAAAAGTAAAAAATATAACATTTTTTGAAAACCAATAGAATATTAATTATAAAAAAAATGGTAAAAATGAAATTATAAAATAATATGATAATTTTGAAAACCTTCTTTAAAACAATTTTATAACACATTAATAATAAAGATAATTATTTTTTGACTGAAGAGGGTAATAAAGTGGACGTTCCTTAATAACATATTTCTAGTATCTTGTGTATTTAATGTGAGGAAAATGAAAATGAAAATTTTATTTTCCATAAATTAAATTTGTATATGAAAATTCATGTACTTTTATAGAGGTAGATTATAATATTTAATCATCGGAAACGTACCCATAAAGAAACCTAAAAACAAAGAGATTGTAACATAAAAACCTTACTGCATTGGAAGATTTGAATTGTAATACACATAGAATAAAAAAAATATAAATATATGTAAATTCACATGAAATTAAAAATAATAACCCTTAAATAAATTTATTCACATTATTACACCACATAAAAGATACTGGTTGTGAATATGGTCTGTCTATCACCAAAATAAATGTGTGATTTAAATCCCTTACCTTAGGTCTGAATTCCTTCATATGAATTAAAAAATAATATATAATAAATATTTAATTGTTATAAATCTATTAAATATAATATTAATATATATTATACAATATATTATTTACTAATAAACTTTTATTACCTATTTGTTAAAAATTAATTATTAAAAACACTCTTTCAAGTGATATCTGCATCTTTTTTCATGTATGTTTGTGTTTTTTATTTTTCATCATTCTAATTTTTATCACTGTTCAATAATATATATAATTTTACTCATGATATAAATACCATCTTTACTCATTATATACATTTTTATAATTATTCATAAATTACGCTGATAGAAAAATAAATTTCACCATTCATAGAGATAGTAGGTCGTACGTATTGATAATAATAATAATAAAACATAATATAATAATTATTATATCATATATATAACATATAACAAATCAATCTTCCCATATTACAATCCATGTAAAATGAAAATGAAAAATGAATCACATCGCTTCATATAGGAGGTAGTTGACACGTACACACAAGAAACATTATCATTTCCCAATGGATTAGAAGGAACGAAGGTAAATATTATATTATCAATAAGAAAGTTTAAATAGGAAATAAGTATCATATATAAATATGAAATCCATAAAAATACACTTTTAAAAAATATGGTGATGACAAATTAATTGTATCACTTCATGCAGAGGGTATGCCACACATATGCATAAGCGATACATTCATTTCCCATTTGATAGAAAGTGGGTGAATTAATGTGGTTTAAAAAAATAATATAATTTTATTATATTGATCATTCTTATATTTTTAATTTTTTATGAGTATAACATATTTATACGAGGTAAAAGAAGAATTAAAAATAAATTTATTAGTTAAGGTGATTACCTCCCCTTTGAATGATATCCTCTTATGGATCAAAGGGTTGGTATTTTTGGAAGACCAACAAATAAATAATGTGGATAAAAAATTTATATGGTATTTTGGCAGCGTCTGGATGGTATTAAAGGGTCAATTTTTTGAATAAGTTAGGGGATGAGGTACTATTTTATAATTGAGGCACGAAGAAAATTTGAATATACATAAAATATAAAAATTTTAAAATTTTATTTTCTATAAATAATGCCTAAAATTTTCCCGTTACATGGATCTAAGATATTTTGGGGTTTAAATAACATCATCAAATAATTTTTTTTTAGTTTTATGTGTTTTTTTTTAAACATTATCGTTTATTTTAACCCCTTTAGTTAACCCATTTTAACAATAATCTTGGAAACATTTTTCCACCATTAAAGGGATATATTATTACTTATTATATAAATATTGAATCACAAATGGGAAAAGGATTAAATTTTGGAAATATATAATACCAATTTTTCCATTCACGTTATTTACAATTTTTAAATAGTTTAATAAAATATTTGTTTTAATATTCTAAATGTTAATTTTGGAACTATTTATTTAATTTTACATTACATATATAAACACAAGGATGGAATTTGAATTTAATACTCTCTAATAATTATAATATGCCATGTTAGATTATATAATTCGTGTAACACTATAATCAAATAATATTATAAGACTTTTTTACTTTTCAAAATTATTTATTATATTGTAATATTACTTGATGAAATAACGCACTAACATATCATAAAAACATGAGGTAATTATATAATTTATAAAAAATTGAAATAAATTTTAATTGGTAAAGTAATTTCACTATTCTTGGAATATGTTTATATTTTTTTCATAACATCGTTTTTTCTCTATGAGGGAACATAAGAAATTTTTAAAACTAATATAGTGACACTTTGATACTATTTATGTTTTGAAAATTATATATGTAAATTTAAGGAAAATGTTTCTATTGTACAAATAAATTTTAATAATAATATTATATGGTTATAATTACTTTCATCCAATAAAAATTGGTATATAAATTTATAGCCTTTTTTCAATCTGGATTAATACTATATACCATATACTCATGTGAAAAATTTTACCACGCTTACTATTAATATTGAATAAAAATAAAAGGTACCTATTTTTAAAATTGAAACCATATGATATAAAAACAGTAATCCATTTTATCAAATTTAATTTCTAAATTTTTAAGAAAAAGGTATTAAAATAAGAATACAACACGCAATATGAAATGGTTTTTAGAAAAGTATATTTTTAAGCATAATGTCTAGAATAATATTATCTCATGCCTAAAAAATATTAAATGGATTTAAAAATATTATATATACTAAATAATTTATAAATTTAAATAAAAACGTTCAGAAATACAGAATCATTTAATTTATTATGTTAAAAATTCGATATGCCTAAAAAAATATCCGACTAATATTTAATTTAATTCAGCTGATTATTATTTTTATAAATAATTAATATATTCCAAAATAATTCATTTATAAATATGTAACCATAAAAAATTCATAATTTCTTACTCATATTCATACCCTCCAATCCATCATCAAGTTTATGACATTAAAAAATAATATTTTAAAAATATATCATGGTTCGTTATAGCTCGTTGTTTCATATAGCACAAGCTATAAAATATATAAAATTATTAAAAGTGAAATATATTCTTCAACACAAAGTGAGGTAAAATTTTGAAACCCAATGGGTTACATGTATATAATATTTTTTTAAGTTTTCTTCTCTTGTCATTCTAAGTTCATTTGTGATTTGTGGTTTAAATTTTGAAATTTTATATGACTGAGTTTAAGCGCACAGTCTATACACAGTAATTAGTTATTTTGTGGTATCCATGAGATATATCAACATTTACTCTAAATTTATTTATTATAGTTTTAAAATATTTTTTTATAACCACGTGACATTTTCCTAATAACCATGTGATTATTTTCCTCAGTTCCAAAGGTGGTTGTCTGTATAAACCCGGATTTGTATAACCATATTGATATTCCAATGTAATCATGCTATTTGTATTTTATAAGACAAAACGGACCACAAGTTTTTTCAATGATTTTTCTAACCATGTGGACTAACCATGGGACACATATGACTTTATTAAATAAATTAAATTTCTCAATACACTTGATTTTTGAAACCCAAATATCTTCATAATATATCATTACCATGAAACATTGTTACCTTGATAATCTTGTAGGATTTACCTTCTAGGATTTGGTGATTATCCCACAATATTGATTGATCACTTCAATAAATTTTATAGTTTCCACATTATTTCTCCTTCCCTTTATAGATCCCTCTTTAATCCCTATTCTCCATCAACTTTTGAAACACTTAATGTATTTCAAGCCCATGTCTGTAGGTTCGGATATAGAACTAATAACATTCTTATGGATAAAGTATTTTAAGGACCTTATAAATTCTTTTACAATGACCATTATCAAGGTGACAAAGTTTTCTATTTTTATAAGGTTTGTGTAATTATGCAAGGGATATTTCTGAAGGGTCACCTTGTAAGTCTTGATTTTTATAAAAAATAGTGTCTTATGAAAATGGTTTATTTTATATCTATTACTGATATTTTCTGTAATTTTAAATTTGGATACATAGAAAATTGTATTAAAGGGGATTTAATTAAAACCCATTTTACCCACATCATGTATTCAATGAACTGGTTCAAACATGCTTTCGTGTCTATTATTTTATTTAAGGCATAGGAGTGGTGAACATTTGTTTTTATAAATGTTTTCATAAATTGTAAACAAGTTTTACTTCAATATTTTTAGGAAAAATCTACACATTGGAATCTTGGGTGTTTTGGGTTATAGACGTATATACGCCTCTATTAGTGTGGAATCATTAGTGGATTTGGTTTTGATATCGATAGTCTATAGTAGGACATGTTAATGACATGATTCAAATTAAATCACATAGTATTATTTGTGTTTACTATTTAGGTATTACTATATTCTATATCCTATTAGTTATTTATTCTTGGTTTTAGTCATGTTTTTAATGTTTCAAGAATTAATTATATATATCTTCATCTTATGAGTTTCCATGGTTGGTTTTTATTATTTCCTTTTATATGTATTAAAATTAATTTTTCATATTCTTGGTTTATTTTAAGATTACATGTTTCAAATGAAAACGAATTGTTGTTTAATGAAAAAATATTTTCAAATGATATTGATTTTTAAAAAATGATTTCATTTCTAAGATCTAACTAACATTTTTATAGTGATAAATACTGTAATTATTGAAGGAGGTATCATATTATGTGTTTTTCTCGTAACTTGTATATGCCTATGGGAATATATAGATTTTTTTCAAGATAAATCTAATTAAAGTTTGTTGTGTGTCATGAAAAAAAATTCATTTTTAGATGCCATATATGTTGGTCTTAGATAGTGATGATTGACAAGCACATGTTGTTGTGGTTTTCTATTTGATATTATCATTTTGTATTGTTTTATGTCTCATGGTTATATACAATTATTTTGTGTTGTGATCAACTTTTTATCTATATCATGTCATACAAGAGACATATTTTAATAAAAAATTTGGGTGAAATTGTTCCTTTTTATGAGTTTATTGAGAACAAAGTTAATGTTGCTAACCAATTTAGATATGGAATTCACTTCAGGCCTTATGGTGAGCTTGTTTGGGTTGTGCGTCGACCCATGATAGTTCGTTTGACAATCTAATTTTTGAAATTAACTACTTAATATAAAGGGAGAACATGGTAATCATGTCAAGGAGACTCCAAAATATATAATAAATGATTGTGTTTTAATATGTTGTTGATCCTTCCTCAACCATGATGATTCACATATTCTTTTAACATTTTTCATGTCATTTATAAGTAATATTTTATTAATTATAATTTTCATTTTAAATCTGTTTAATAGTTTTAAACTATGTAATGTATATTTTATTTAAAATAAATAATAGAACCTCTAACCAAAATTTGGGTATGTAATCTAGATTTTACCCTTATTTAATCTAATTCATTTTTTAAATAAGACAAAATAAATGTTAATATCGAAACATATCTTATATAGAAGAAAAAATTTTTGTAGAAAAAATATGTTTTAAACATTTTGTGTTATTTATATTAGTTAGAATTTATAAAAAATAAAATTTTTGTTTATATAATTACATATAAATATCATATTATATTTTAATTATTTTAAATAAAATAATTTAATGATTAGATAACAAATAAAAAATATTAACAAAACAAATAATTTATTAAGAATATTTCATTAAAATGAATGTAATAAATTCTAATATTAGGAATGTTATTATTATTTTTAAAGTGTAAATGGAACTAATTTCAAAAATATTACCTACTAATTCCAAATATTAGATCCATTTTATCATATAATATCATTATTTCTAAAAAAAATTGATTTTAATATTAGTGCATGTATCATGTAAATACCCATGTTTAGAAATATATTATTTTGATGCTTGAAATTTATGTATATGGTAAAATTCTATGTGTATTTTATATTAATTATATAGATCAGTTATTTATATATTTTTCTCCTTTATAGTAAATTAAAAACCTAATTTTTGAAAAACAATATACAATTTTAGAAAGTGAAAAACTTTTTCTTTTATTAAAAAATGCTACTTATGTTCATAAAATGATAAATATCAGTTTTATAATTAATAATAGTATTTTAAAAGATGTTAATTTACTCCAATGATATATATTAGATCATTGAAATGGTTTTATACACTTATAAGCTAATATATTGTCACAAAATTTATAATTTTCAAAAAACAATATTTTCAATATTCAACTCAAAGTCAATTATTACGTAAAATTAAAAAAAATAAAAATTAATTGAATATTGATTTTATTCTATTAAAAAATGAATTTCATTTTTTAAACTTAAAATTCTAAAATAACAAATTTTTATTTTAAATTAATATTCAACATATAAAGAAAAACTATTTTTAAAAAAATTGATGTTTTCAAACATTGAGAGTACTTAATAATATTTTATTCATTTATAATTAAAATAATTTTGATATGTTAGTTAATATATTTTAACAACATATATTATAAGAAAATAATTAATTAAATTTTGTTAATTTTATTTATTATGACATTAAACCACTATTTTAGAAATAAAAATTAAATATTAATAATTATTTACCAACCAAAGTTAAAATAATTATTTCATAGTATTTTTTAATTTACTAGAGGTTTTATTCTAGTTATAATTTTCATATATAATATTTCATAAATCATTTTAGTTCAATGTATCATGTTAAACTTATTTTTGAACACAAATCAATTTAATGAAAAATATATTCTGGGATCTTAAATTATTACCTACACCGTATTTCTAGTGGTTGAATAATATTTTGGTGCTTACTAAGGGTTTCTAAACCACGTATAGGGTTATTAAAATGGAGAACTCTATCGGTACTAGAAATTGAATAGTATTTTGAGTTTGGAATGGATTTATGTCTTTAGTAATTTATCATGATATTTGTGGCATGGGTATATTTTCATATAGGAATTCATGATCATTTTTTAGAGTTTTTTTATATTACACATTATTCTATAAAACCAAATATATTAATATGAATTTTAATTCTCAGTAAATAAATGTTTTTAGAGCATGTTTATATATTAAATAACATTAAAAAAGTATGTGAAATTATTTTTTATTTCCCAATATATATAAAAATAAAAATAGAGAATTAAAACATTCAATGAGGTTAATTGAATTAATATTGGTTAATTAAAAAAATATAAATAATAATATTACAACCTTCAAATATTCTTCCTCGCATTCTTCAATGAATATCACACCATTGACTATGATTTTTGAAAAATGAAAAACATTAGAAATGGGATTCAAAATGTCGATGAAGGAAATAATATGAATTATTTTAGATAAGTACAAATGATTATAAATAATAATTACAAAGTTTAATATGACTATTTCATAGCAATTAGATATAGTCATTGTATATATAGTTTTTTGGATTTCATACCCATATATGTATTATTATTTTGGAATTACCATCATATGGAATTATAAATAAATATCATATATATCTTATAAATATAAATTAAAATTATAAAAAACTTCATAGTTATTTAGAATATATCAAATGATTATGAAATATAATAAAATGAAAATAATTCTAATCTAAAATATAATTTTTATATATACATATATGTGTGTGTGTGTGTGTTAGGTATTTTTATTAAATCTATATAATTTATATACTAATGTTAATAAAATTTATTTTATATTCAAATAATTACATTTCATTCATTTAATGATTAGTAATATCTATAAAATAAAAAAAACTCAATTAATTTTTAAAAATTTGTTTATTTTTAAACAAAATTATATGATTTGTGTTAATATTTAGAAATATGTTATAACATTTAATATTTTTCTTCGATGGTACAGGTTAAAATGAAGTAAATGGTTAAGATACTGATAAATTTGATAATATATATCTAAATATGGTTAAAAACATTTTCATGAGTTAATTCATAACTTATTACAATTATTTGACTACAATGAGTGATTTTATAGAAATATTAATTTGAATACAAGTTTACGAGTGTGTATTAGTTCAAATTCCTCTTATCCTACCTTTTAAAATGTCTTCTCCACCACCATTTACAAACCAAACCTAAAATGTAGATTATATACTATATTCTTCCCAAAAATTATCTACCCTTATTTCCATTTACATGCTTTAAATTTCAAGTATCAATAGGAACCCCTAACTATTTCAAAAATAACTTAGTTCCCAAAATAGGTTTTGATTTCATCATTTTATGTAATACAATCCTAAATATATTTCTTATTTATTTACACATATTTAGTCTTATTGGATATAATTTATCACACTTGAAATTCTACATCAAGATCATGCATCGAATATTAGATGGAGGTGAATTATTATGGTAATACATTATCATTTTTTTAATTTCATCACATTATATTTGAACCTCCCCAATATTTTTAATGAATGGATCATATTTTTTTACTCAATTAAGTAACAATATATCCAATAAGAAATGTAAGTTTAGATTAGAAGACATTATTTTTATAGGGTTAGATCCTAAAGTGGGAGTCTACTCGTAGAAATATTCATGTCATGTTTGATAGATATATGATATCACTAGAGTCAATAATTGGATATTATGAGGAACTACTAAACTCAATCACTTGCTGCCGTGACTCTTTAGTTTTCTGTTGAGGTTTATCCTATATAGGTACTCCAAAATTGGATAAGTGATCGATTTCTAGGTTTCTTCATCTTAAACCTAATTGGTTACTTCCAATTATGTAAATCAATAATTTAAACCGCACTCAAAGGTAGGGCACGCCCTACCCAAATCTTCCTCATCAGAGAAGAAGATGAAAATCTTCTGAGGCCCGAAAATCCCAAACGATGCCTGGTTTTTCAAACCCCAATCTTCATTCACCATCTTTCCAAAATCCTCAACCGAAGGACGTCGCCGCACAAACCTTGCAATTAAGATGGTCTTTCGATCATCATTTGAACAGGGACTCTCCGAATCTTGCCATCTGGTTGCAACTGCCGGGGATTCCCCTCCCTTTTTAGAACCCTGGGCATCTGATGTCGATAGGAAACTCTATTGGGCGTTTCATCTGCGTTGATCAGAGGACAGCCTCCATGGGAAAACCTACATCTGCACGAATCTACGTGGAGATAGATCTCTCAAAGTTACCACCTGATACTGTTTGGATCGTAGTGGAGGGTGAGTATAGGTATGCACAACGGATTGTCTATGAGTCTTAGATTCCATTATGCTCTTTTTGCCATAAGCAGGGCCATGGGATGGTTCTCTTCCGAAGGAATGGTCGAGATGCACGGGCAGTGGAGGCCTGCACAGCGGCGGCTGATCCTACTCCAGATGTGCAACAGGTTGATGATTTTCTTCCGGTGCCCACTGCTATCATGGAGCAGGGAGTGACACCAGGGGATGTGTTTAATGGAACATCTCTGAGTTACAGATCTGATCAGGTTTCACTGGAAGATGTTGGAGAAATCAAACTGGTCAATCCTGGAATGGATGTGCCTCGGCCTGGAGAATCAATTCTGATTGAATCTAACAAAAATATGAATATGATTGATAACTCAGTTTCACATATGGCAGAATATGGAATTCCTGAACCGAAGGTTCAAAATGAAGTGGCGGGGTCAAATGATGACTTTCAGTACATTAGCAGGGGGTTTGCATTGATGCAGGATAGTAGTACACTGATGGAAATGGTGTCTGAACAGGAGAACACACCTGATTGTATGGTACAGGTAAATCCTAATGACTTGATTAATTATTCTGCAAACAGGTTTGCAGTGCTGGGTGATGTTAAATCAACTGAGGCAATGGTGATTGAAGTTGAAGAGGAAGTTGGAGGGAAATAAGGTCATGTGAACCTAGACAGAGTGAATGATGAATATAAAAGTCCATGTGCTGATGACATAGTCAAGACAACTCAAATGGAGGGTGGTAAGGATGGAAATATGAATTCCCCCATGACCCTTAAGAAGTGGGGGGATAGAGTCGAGTGTGAAGAAGAGATCCATAATCACAAAGAATCCTACACTGAGGTGGTAAAGCATGGAATTCATGAGCCCCTAAGCAAGGAAGTGGAAGGGAAAACCCAAAGTAGGAGGAAGACACGGAGGGACTATACGGACCTACCCAAGCCAATGGCGACGAGGTATGCTTGCAAGAATGTAGGGTTGCAAGAAACTATTCATGCAAATGGGAACAGTGGCAAGCGAAGGGGAGGGTCTCCGAAGGTGGTTACTGGGCCCAGTGGGAAACGGTCAAACAAGGAGAAGATGTCTGAGGAGATTCTTAGGAAGAAAAACATGTATCTTGAGATGATGCGGAAGTATAAATCTTCAGAATGGGAGTCAGCTGATCCTGGTGATGAGTTATCCGATGATAGGGAGAGGGATGAGTATGGGTTTGATGTAATGTGGCATTTTTATTTTCTACTGTCTGTACTTGCACTTTTTTCTTAATAAATTTGTGGGATCGGGCTTTCGCCTGGTTCAGACTCTTCTGGTATATATATTTTTTGAAATATAGTCACTTCCATTCATTAAAAAAGGCAATTTTAAAAGTAACAATATCATTTTTATTTGACATAAATATTATATAATATCTATTTTATTAAATATATACTAATTAATTTATATATTATTATCATTTTATAGAATTTTTATATAATTAGAATTTTAGGATTAAAAACAAAATTCAATAGAAAACTATTTTTTATCAAATTTTACGTGTAAAATTTTTAATTAAGTTATATAAATATATGGTTTATATTTGATAAAACATATTCTATAGTTGGTGTCAAGAGTTTTAAATTTTTTAATAGGTTTATTGTATATATTGGAATTATCGTGGTAAAATTTGTCACCTCGATAAAGGGTAAATCTATAATAAAGGATAAAAATAATGTGATGTGGCAATAAAAATCAATCCAAAACATTATATTATTTAATTGTATGATATTTTATCTACGAAAAACATCCTAAATTAAAATATATGTCATGTTGGTTCTATTTTCAATTGATAATGATAGTTACATTATTTAATGTAATGAAAAATAAAAAATATCATTATGTTTCCATTAAATTTATCTTATAAATGCACATAGGGATAAAAATAAATTATAAATGAATATTAAATATTATATTTTGAATAATTAATTTATTTTTATTATGTAAATTTTTATATATGTTTTAGTCACTATGAAATTTCCATGAATGCCTAATCAATACTAGCACAATGTATGTACAAGTTGTTTAATTATCAATGTAAATGATTTAAAATATATTAAAACAATTTTTTTCGAATGAATTGTAATTCCAAAATAATTATATAGTTAATAGAAATGTATTATTGAGGGTGAAAATTATTACATTCCAATTCCTCATTTTTCAGGATTTCGTTAAATTCAAATTATGTTACAAATTATTAAAATGAATTTAAATGTATTTTTATGTTAAATAGTATTTTATTAAATTTTTTAAAAATCATAAAAAAATTTAAAAAAGTTTAAGTATGATTTTAATTGGTCTAAAAATTCATCAAAATTCAATTTATGAGTTAATTGTTTCCTTGTAATTACAAATTTAAACTTTTGATATTAAAAATATTGTGATAGCAGTTACGGAAAAAATTGTTAAACAAAGGGATTAAAACGTAAGATATGGTTTAAAATATCACACAAACCAATCAAAATAATACTACATTAAGGTATTTAAATAATATATAATATTAAAATATATGTTATGGAAGTGTGGAAGATCTATTGCATGAAAATAAATTTATTATATATAAATTTGTTTATTAATTCTATGTGTTACCTTTTATTCACTGTAAAAATAAATTACCTATCCTATATTGTATACACCACGTATATCCATTTATCATGACCAATAAATACAAATAACTATTATAAAAACACATAAATAATATATACATGTTATGGTCTTCCAAATAACTATTTAAAATGTTTGGGGATACCTATTTAAAAATTACTATTAAATGAATGTTTCTATTTCTAAAAAAATATATTGAATTGAAATTAATTATTTGAAGAATGACATTGATTATAATTTTTTATGATATTATTCATGGAATTTTTTATAAAATGAAATTCCTTTAAATGGATGAGTATTGACTAAATCCATTGATGATGGATATGAAACTATGTGGCCTATTTTAGATAAATTTTTTTTATTTTTTGAATGTTGATTCATGAAACTAATTTTTAGAGAATGATTTTACCCTTATTTGATTTCATTTAAGAACATTAGAGCATGGGTATCTAAGTAGTGTAAGATCCAAACCTTTTCTAGAGATGTACTTAGCTTGTTATAGGTACATTTTTCCTAGTTTTGATAACTTTTTATAGGGTTTTACCTTGGAGTGCAATTGGGAGAGAATTTATAATTATGTAAGGTAGAGGGGAAGGGCACGATTGATGCATGCCTTTTCAAAACCATGAAACCTATCCTAGAAAACAACGCAACCCTAGAAAGAAATGGATTCCACTATTAGATCCTAGTTTTTCAAAATTTCTTCTATTTAAGATGAAACTATGACCCCACCCTCCGTAGAGGAACACAACCAAGGCCAGTGGTTTTATAAACCATGCACCCCGACCCAGGAAACCATTCTAGAATTTTAAATAAAACAATTTTGTAAAAAAATAACTAGACCCTATAATAACCCAAGATCAGCCACAATTCATACATAAATGTAATGACACAGAATTTCCATATAGTTTTTCTAAATATATTAGAATTTTACGTGTCTACGAAAATTGACGGCGCATGATTCCAAGACCCGGAGTGCCCAGAATTAATTTCTAAACTTTATTTCATGTATATTTAGTAAATGTGCGAGCGAGTTTTTCTAACTATTGAACTAGTACTCGGAATTGAAATCTGAGGACATCGTTGAACTCGCAGCGCCGGTATTCGCTTAAGGATAGTTTTACCTTGACAGCATATGGTCGATGGTGAATGTTGGTTTTTGGGTTTTTCATGGAAATAATTAATAAAATAAACACAGGTTTTATTTTATTTTTGTTGCAACCACCCTCCATATGGATTTTCAAGGGTGGGGTCTACCAGAACTAAACCTCCTCTTCATGTTTAATTATGGTGGGGACCACCCGAGTTTTCAATAACCTCGCAAATTGAATTTAGGGGTGGGGACCACCCGAACCCTATTAATGGGGGGAGAATAAACCACATAACCCCCCTATTTAATGTAGAGGAGCCTATTGAGCTTCCTCAACATTAATTATGCCAACCCACCTTAATTAAATGTGCCAACCTAGGTTTTTCATTGGGCTATTTTGAATTTGTGCCAATGATTAAAGTTTGGGGAAACACATCAGTTGGCCATTTTCTTTTTGGTGGAGCCTTGGGAGAAAAGCTCTCCAGCGAAGAACTATTTCTCCAAACGAAGAAAGCATTCTTCCAATGAAGAAAACTGATGAAGAACACTGACCCCAACCTTGACTTCGATTTTCTTCCTCATAAATTCCTCCAATGTAGGACGTGTTTGCCTACAACGAATCGGCATTCACCATTTCACACCAACATCAACCAATAAAGAACAATTAGGGGTGTAATGTTTTTTTATTATCACTTCACAAGTACACCCCCCTTATTTTTCTTTTGTTGGTTGGGAAGAATCTTTGTGGGAGGGTTTTATGTGCTTCATTCTTGTGAACCTCTTACGACCGCTCTAATACGGAGAGTGCAGGCCAAACTAACATGGCTCGTCCTCTCTGTAACCTTTGCATTTTTTTGCGGCGTTCTTCGAAACGAAGTAAGGCGACAAAGGTGACGGTGCCGCCACTGGTGGCCTTCGCAACCTGCGCCGCCCCCACGACACTCTGGACTCCCAGCCAAACTGGCCCCATGCCACCACCAGCCAAACTGGCCCTGGGCCGCGCCATGCCCCGGCGGCCGAACCATCCCCCGGCCACCCCGGCCTCCCGGCCGAGCCACCCTAGCCCCTCCGGCCACTCGGTCAAACCGGCTCCAATCGCTCCACACACTATTTGAACCAGCCCTGGTCGCGCCACCCTTACCCCTGGGATGAGCAGTTCCCCCGCGACCCTTCGAGCTGAACTGGCCCCGTGCCCTGGGCCGAGCCACCCTCACGGCACCCTTCGGGCTGATCCTCCCACACGGCACCTTCTTGGATGAACCGCCCTCGTGCTGACCCGTGGCCAGTCAGCACCCTCGCGGCCGGTCCGCGCCCTCACGGCTCTCTACGGCCCCTCGCGGCCTGTTAGGCTGGGCCTAGTGGGTCGGGCCGAACCCAACAGGCTGGCCCACCGAACGGGCTAGGCCATACCCAACGGGTCTGGTTGGATCGGCCTAGGTTGGGTCGGGCCGGGTCGGTCCGACCAGGTCATACTGAACCCGGGCCCACTACGACCCATTTATGCTCTTTCGGACATATCTTTAGCACCAGACATATTTTTGATGAACCGTCAATGGCATTTGAAATCTTGGCGTGTTGCGGTCCTTTTGAGTATACCCCACTAGAGTTTGGGGTATAGTTGAGATATGGTCAGGCTGGATCATTCACGAATCCAACTGGGCCCCAGGACTAAAAGGCTAATAACTCACAGACCGGGCATCCGATTGACGCATCGTCTGTTGCGTTGAGACCCCTAGGACGTAGTGGAACTTTGAGATACTTCTTCAGGGGTCGTCGTGACAGTTGGTGTATCGACCAGTAGCTCATGGAGCGGAACCTCCTAGAGACGAGCGAGCATAGTGCAAAGACATAGTAGCTGGCTGAGACCTGGAGACTGCTGACCATTTTGACTCCGAGTGACTCTAATAGCCCAGTGGGGAGCGCCTTGGTGTCGTGGAAGACCCATAGTGGGGAGTTCCATGGTGTCACGGCATATCCACGGTACTCGAGGGGAGTAGTACCTCAGCAGTCCAAGGTTAGTGGGAAGTGCGCTTGGTGTCTCGACAGGCCCACTATAAGCGATTGAGGAGGAGTCCTCCAGCAGCCGAGGTTTCGACAATGTGACTGGGGATGTTACTTGATACTACCCCTTGAATAAAATCCTGGTTGAGATGTGTCAGTTTTTTTGTGTTTTCCTCATGATTTAGATAGATCACTTGATAACTTAGGTATATGTTTTGGTATATACCTAAGTACGGTTATCTGTTGATTTCATACTTTGTGGTTTATACGTGATATATTTTGTGAGAAATTGAGTGAATTTGGGTCCCTAATGAGTATAGTTATACTCATCCCTATAAGGGATATGCTTTCACTTTGTTCTGTTGGATGCAGACGACGGACAACACTGACGGAGGTTGAGAGTACCAGGACTAAATAGTACCTGGAGGTGGACCATATGGCGTGTCGGTACCCAGAGGAGATGGACAGAAGTGGATTTCTGAGGAGGCGATATGCACTTACCCTTTAGGTTGGAACCTTGGAGGGAGATCCAATTGTTGTCTTTTCTCTTTCTTCAGTTGTACTGCATTTCAATTGTACTTGTACCTTTACTGTTGGGATTGTATTCTGGACCCTTTTACTTTCAGCACTCTTTTGTTATACAGTTTATTTGGTGTTTTATCCAGCTGTGTGATTTCTTGTGTGTGTGTTTACAGGTTATAAAAGAAATCCCTTCTCAGTTTTAGTGAATTATGCCTTTAGTGCTACTCGCCAGCCACTCACCTATGGAGGGCGGGTTTGGGGTAGTCACACCAAGGGCCCCGAGGGACTGGTCGTGACAAATTGGTATCAGAGGAGTTAGTTCAACCGCATAACATAGGACTCTGGTCTTTTCTGTGAAGCAATAGTGTTAAGTGTAGTGAGTATGGTTTTTAGTTTAGGGAGTCCAATACTGGTGTGGTGGCTGACGTATCCATACACAAGGACCCTGACTTTTGATTTCCGACTCGGTGCACAGGAACACTGATTGCATGTGTGTTTTCAAATGTTTTCTTTAAGTCAGGTCTCCAGATTAGATCACTAGGTATAACTTTTAACCATCGAAGACCTTTTTCTTTTCAGGACACCTCCACATTGATAGCTAGCTAGAGTTCCAAGGGTTGTATGCACTAATAGCCCACCGAGCAATGAGGCCTCGGTGTAGGGCCCTTTTCCAGCAGAGCCACCAGTGGTACCTTTCCCTATTGAACCACTGATTCCACAAGCCCCAACAAAAGATGATGCACACCACTTGAGCGTGTTGCATGCATTCCATTTCTAGAGGCCACCCAGGTTCAGGGGAGAGATGGACCCACAGGCGGCTGGGGATAGGCTGGAGGCCATGGTGAGAGTTTTCGGATTGGTAGGGACACCATCCAATCTCATGGTGATTCTTGTTTCCAGTCTTCTACTAGAATAAGTGGGAAGATGGTGGAGATTGATGATCTAGTTCCATGATGAGGTGACGCTTCTCTAGGAAGACTTCAGGAGCATGTTTCAAGAAGAGTTTGTTCCAGTGACTCTTCGCACGGTGCACTAATATGTGTTACTTCATCTACAGTAGGGCAGAATTACTGTAGCTCAGTACTCATTGAGGTTCACTGACCTCTCACGTTACTCCACCCATATGGTGCGGGGGCCATTCTTCAAGGCTCGGACATTTGAGTAGAGACTCTACTAGGAGATCAGGGCTTCAGTGATCTCACTTAGAATCCTGACGTAGGCGGGGGTGTTAGAGAGAGCCCTCTTGATGGAGAGTCTCTTCACTAATAAAAATTCAGCTTATAGTGACCACCATTGGCCATCAGTATAGGCTTCTGGAGACCACACAGTGACCGCCAATGGTCGTCGCTTTAGGCCTGACATTGTAGGCCTGCACCGACCGCCAATGGCGGTCTCTGATGCGGGCCGAAATGCCGGCCTACAACGACTTCCATTGGTGGTTGCTAAACTGGAAATATTTTTTAAAAAAATATTCATGGTACAGAATAAAAAACATCATATAAATCCTAAAAAATGTAAAAAAAATCCAAACACTATAAACATCAAGATCATTATAAACAATAAATGGTAGACGTGCTTCAACGATCCAAAATCATCTTCTTTAGAAACCTACAATAAGATACAGAGAAAAAAACTAAAAAAATCTTAAATTTGACATATTTATTCAGTTATTATATACATATAATAAAATGAAATCTGACATCTCATGGGTGCTATAATAATTTAAAACCCCCAATTTAAGAAATGTTATCATTTTAGAATTTTTTTCTTGTTTTGGAGAATTTTCTTTAGTTTCTGAAAGTGTTTGATTGTCTAAAAAAGAATGTTTTCCGCACGCACCACACTTATGATGGATGTTTAGTCTCCTACCAAATTTCACGAATAATATTCCTATCGTTTTTGTGTGGTTTCAAGTCATTCAAAGCATGTTTTCCCTGAATTCGACCGTGACACACCATTTTGGTCTTTTATGTCCTCAGAAACGTGTTTCTGGTCACTACGGTCAAATGGAACCTCCGAATGATATGTTTTTGCCCGACCATTTCACAATTCACAATGTTGTTGTTGTAAAATGAGTTTCTGGAATTCTGAGGATGTTCGGGTGGTTTTGACCACCCAACGCACCCTTTTAGAGCGCACCGAACTACGGAAAATGACACATTTGGTCGTACCGCATGTACCACACATTTGATGGATGTGTTGTCTCCTCCTACATGTCATGAATAATATTCCTATCATTTTAGTGTGGTTTCAGGTCATTCGAAGCATGTTTGCTCTGAATTTGACCGTGACACGCCGTTTTGGTCTTTTATGACTCCAGAAACGTGTTTCTGATCACTGTGGAAAAACGGCACCTCTTATTGACGTTACTTCTACCCGACCAATTCAAAATTCACACTGTGGTTGTTTATGAATGATTCCATGGCATTTTGAGGTCATTCGGGTCATTTTGACCACCCAACGCACTATTTTAGAGCACACTGAACTGCTGAAAACAACACATTCAGTCGTACTGTGCGCACCGCATGTCTTATGGACGTGTTGTCTCCTCCTACATGTCACGAATAACATTCCTATCATTTTAGTGTGGTTTTAGGTCATTCATAGCATGTTTTCTCAAAATTCGACTGTGCCATGTCGTTTTGATCTTTTATGACTCCGGAAATGCGTTCCTGGTCACCGTGGTCAAACAACATCTCCGAATGACATGCCATCTTCCTGACCATTTCAAAATTCATACTGCAGTTATTTTCTTTGATTTCATGGCATTATGAGGTCGTTCATGTAGTTTTGACCACCCAATGTGCCCTTTTAGAGCACGTTGAACTGTTGAAAACGACACATTTGGTCGTACCGCATGCACCGCACATCCGGTGGATGTGTTGTATCCTCCTACATGTAAGGAATAATATTAATATTCTTTTGTGTGGTTTCAGGTCATTCAGAGCACGTTTTTTCTGAATTCAACCATGACATGCCATTTAGGTCTTTTAGGACTCTGGAAACACGTTTCCAGTCACCGCTGTCAAACAGAACCTCCGAATGACATTTTTTCTGTCAAAAAATTTCAAAATTCACACCATGGTTGTTTTTGTCTGATTTCATGGCATTTTGAGGTCGTTCGGGTGGTCTGGACCACCCAACGAGCCCTTTTAGAGTGCGTCGAACTGCTGAAAACAACACATTCAGTCGTACCATGCGCACCGCACATCCGATGGATGTTTCCAATCCTTATACATGTCACAAATAATATTCCTATCATTTTATTGTGGTTTTAGGTGATTTGGAGCATGTTTCCTCTGAATTCAAATGTGACACGCAGTTTTTGTCTTTTATGACTCTGGAAACGCGTTTCTGGTCACCGCGGTCAAATGGCACCTCCGATTGAAGTTTCGTCTATCCGAAAATTTCACAATTCACGCCACGGTTGTTTTTGTATGATTTCATGGAATTATGAGGACATTCGAGTGGTTTTGACCACCCAACATGCCCTTTTAGAGCACCCCAAGCTGCTGAAAATGACCCATTCGGTCGTACCGCGCGCACTGCACATCCAATGGATGTTTTCTCTCCTCCTACATGTCACGAATAATATTCCTATTATTTTCGTGTGGTTTCAGGTCATTTGGAGCATGTCTGCTTTGAATTCGACTGTGACATGCTGTTTTGGTCTTTTATGACTCCAGAAACGTGTTTTCGATCACTACGGTCAAACAGAACCTCTGATTGACATGTCATCTACCCAACCATTTCACAATTCACACTTCGTTTTTTTGTATGGTTTCATAGAATTCCTAGGTTGTTCGTGTGGTTTTGACCACCCAACATGCCCTTTTAGAGCGCACCGAACTGCTGAAAATGACACATTCGGTCATACCACGTGCACCGCACGTCTGATGGATGTTTCGTCTCCTCCTACATGTCAAAAATAATATTCCTATCATTTCAGTGTGGTTTTAGGTCATTTGGAGCATGTTTTCTCTGAATTCGACCATGACATGTCTTTTGGGTCTTTTATGACTCTGGAAACGTGTTTCTGGTCACCACTGTCAAATGGAACCTCCGATTGACTTTCCGTCTACCCTACCATTTCAAAATTCACACCGTGGTTGTTTTCGTATGATTTTATGGCATTCTGATGTCGTTCGGGTGGTTTTGACAACCCAACGCGCCCCTTTAGAGCGCGTTGAACTGCTGAAAACGACACATTCTGTCGTACCGCATGCACTGCATGTTAGATGGATATGTCGTCTCTTTTAACAAGTCACGAATAATATTCCTATCATTTACATGTGGTTTTAGGTAATTCGGAGCACTTTTGCTTTGAATTCGCCAGTGACACGCCGTTTTGCTTTTTTATGACACCGGAAATTCTTTTCCAGTCACCGTGGTCAAACAGCACCTCCGAATGATGTGCCATCTACTTGAACATTTCACAATTCACACCTTGGTTGTTGTCGTATGATTTCATGGCATTTTGAGGTCGTTCGGGTGGTTTTTACTACCCAATGCGCCATTTTAGAGCGCGCTGAACTGCTGAAAACGACACATTCAGTCGTACCGTGTACACTGCACGTCCGATGGACTTTTTGTCTCCTCCTAAATGTCATGAATAATATTCTTATCATTTTAGTGTGGTTTTAGGTCATTCAGAGCATGTTTTCTCTGAATTTGACCGTGACACGTTGTTTTGGTCTTTTATGACTCTCAAAACACGATTCCGGTCACTATGGTCAAATGGAACCTCTAAGTGATAATTTATTACCCGACCATTTCACAATTCACACCTAGGTTGTTTTCATATGATTTCATGGCATTCTGAGGTCGTTCAGGTGGTTTTGACCACCCAACACGCCCTTTTAGAGCGCGTCGAACTGCTAAAAATGACACATTCGGTCGTACCACACGCACCACACATCTGATTGACGTGCATTCTCCTCTTCGTTGTCATAAATAATTTTCCTATCGTTTTCATGTGGTTTCAGGTCATTCGGAGCATGTTTTCTCTGAATTCGACCATGACACATTGTTTTGGTCTTTTATGACTCTGAGAACGCATTTATGGTCACCGCAGTCAAACAGAACCTCTGAATGACGTTCCATCTGCCCGACCATTTCAAAATTCATGCCTCGATTGTTGTTGTATGTTTTCATGGAATTCCTAGGTCGTTCAGGTGGTTTTGACCACCCAACGCGCCCTTTTAGAGCACGATGAACTGCTGAAAATGACACATTCGGTCGTACCGCTCATACTGTATGTCCAATGGACGTTTCGTCTCCTCCTACATGTCACGAATAATATTACTATCATTTTCGTATGGTTTCAGGTCATTAGGAAAACTTTTTCTCTGAATTCAACTGTGACACGCCATTTTGGTCTTAATGACACAATGGCTTATTGTCCATTTGTTCTAACATCTAACTAAACAACTGGCCAACTGGCCAATGTCCCTAATGGCCTAAAATCCTAACATACAATTGGTCTATTGTATAGTTTCTCAATTGGGGGGGGGGGGTTGTCTGAGGGTGCGAGGGGGGCTGTCCGGGGGTGCGAGGGGGGGTTGTCCGGGTGTGGGCGGGCTAGCCGGGGTGCGGGAGGAGGGGGCCTGTCTATGGGGTGGGGGCTGTCTGGGGTGCGGGGTGATGTCTGGGGTTGGGGGGTTGTCCGGGGGTGGGGCGGGTTGTTCGGGGTGTGGGGGGGGTATGGGGGGTTCGGGGACTACAAATAGTGAACTTGAGATTAGTAATCAAAAACAAGTTTCATGGTTTATATTAGGAATCATATGGTTTTTTCAAAACTATTACAGAACATGAAATTTAAAACATTAAAGAATTAAATGAAAAAAAATATATCCAATTCATTAATCAGTTTCATGGTTACTTCGGAATTCGTGCACAAAAACATTGTATCAGGACAAAACACACATGATACCCCCAAATCACAAAAAATGTCACTAGAAACCCAACCTAAACATCAATAACAACCCCACCAGTATAAACAGAAACACACCTCGTGAATATGATGCATCATGCGCGGTCATGACTGCTACCTCCATCCGGTGGGCTAGGGGCCTACAACAAAAAAACATTATGAATATTTTCATAACAAAAATAATATAAATTAAATAAATAAATACAGTTTAAACCTACGTCATATGATCCCCTGCACCATCAGCTGGATTCACATATTCCCGCAGTGATCTAACCTCAGCGATCAATTGCGCATTTACCTCCTCTGAGGTGTGCAGTCGTGCCTCGAAATCTCACAACTGCTGTGTCATCTGATCAACAGAAGGACCGACAACCGTTGCATGTGACACTACAGAACGAGGAATCCATGTTCCATAGGTCAAACTATATCCATGCATGTCCTGACCAATAATGCGATGAAAGATCTCATCCCTTCACATGGGAAGTTTTCACTGGTCCTCTGGAGGATGTTCTAACTAAGCTTCAAATTGAGCCTGTGAAATATTTAAATATATATATATTTGTGTGTGTCTATTAATATACAAATTTATGTATGTATTGGTATGTACAATCACTTACTATCAATGTTGCAGCCTCTGGATCATTACGATCACGAGTCCTCATCCACACCGACATTTTATCAGCCAGTAAACCTTAATCCTGCAACTGTATATGAATAGAATATAAACAAAAAACCATATTAATTAATAAATTAAAAAATTAATAATAAATACCTCATGTCGGATCTGAGACACGTGACGAGTCTTGAGCATGTGAGGTGGTCCCTGCAATGCTCAATTCTCAGAATGGCGTGTTGACACCTCTTACATTCAATTCATTCAAATTTCAAACAAATCACACATTCTTGAAAATATATATACCAAAATAAATATACAAACCGCAACATCCTCAGTGGACTAATATGAAACTATGTCACGCCACTGATCTAGGAGGACACCTCTCGGGATTTTTTCAGAATGTCTGGGGCACCCACATTTGGTACCCAGTGGTCCCTCTTCACATTGCCTTTATAATCTTTCCACATCTTAGAGCCTTTTCTCATACACATGGGCCGAAACTCATCAGGGAATACTTTAAAATTTTTCTATTAAAGAAAAACAATCACACATATTAGTATTGTTTATACATAGAGAATAAAGTAAAATGGTCTTCTTACCTGAACCTCCCTCCAAAGACGATCTAATGTGTCCTGAGGGATAGAAGCCCAGTCACGCATGGTCAATGTAAATCGATGTGGGTCACATATGATATGACCTAAATGATGAATAAATGCAGGGACATTCAATCCCACAGGATGAAATAACTCATCAAAGAAAACATCAAACGTCGTGTCAGAATTCTATGATAAAATGCCATGACAGGGCCTCTCCTGTGAGAGGAAGAAGTATTCAAGTCTGATCCTGTTGAAAACAATTATATATATAATTTGATATATGTTATATATATATATATATGTTTATCAATTACATAAAAAATAGATACAATGACATTCAAAAATACCTCAACCCAGAGACATAGATGCCATAGATGGATGATGTGGATCTGCTACCTCTTCCCCTAACATGCCTACAGTCATATAAAACTTTAGTAAGGGGACTATCCAAAGTATCCAAAAGATAAATTGGATTGTTATTAAAAAATAAAACGTGTACAATTGTAAATCAAACAGAAAGGTATTGAATAATTAGTTGTGAATGAATTTTAAAAAATCAAAAAGTTAGCAAAACAGATATACAAATTATATACAAAACCGATCAATGCATATCCAAATTTCAGATTGAATTAATAAAAATTCAAGCACCACATGAACCCGATGAAGAATTCCTCAATGGGAAGATAATTATTACATTTGAATTTTTCAAATAAAAAATATTTAAAATAAATACTAATAAATTATTTGTGAAACATTGATAAAATAATAATGTAAGTGAAAGCCCATGTCATACCTGATTGCGCTATAAACATGGAAGGGAGGGGAGCTGAAGGTGGTTCTTTGAGGGAGTGGAGAGGCAGCGAAGGGGAGCCGGTGCTAGAGGTGGTGTGACGAGGGAGAGGATGGGCGGCGGTGGCGGTGGGGAGCCGGAGGATAGGAGGTGGTGAGGGGACGGGGGACGGGAAGCGAGGGGAGGGGGGGCTATCCGGGGTGTGGGGAGAGCTTTCCGAGGTGAGGGGATGCTGTCCGGGGTGCGGGGGGTGTTCGGGGTGCGGGGGGTTGTCCGGGGTGGGTGGCTATTTGGGGTGGGGTGGAGGCCACTGGTCGGAGGGAAGAGGGGATGGAGACCGGAGGGGATATAGGACATAGGGTGGAGGCCAGAGGGTGGAGGGATGCTAGAGGTGACGAAAGGCAGGGCGGAGGATGGCCAGAGGGAAGAGGGTGGTCGGAGGGCAGAGGGTGGACAAAGCCGGAGGGTAGAGGTTGGAGGATGGGCGGAGGGCAAAGGCCGACGAGGGCGGAGGTTGGAGGGCGGTGAGGGCAGCAAGCGGTGGAGGGTGACGATAGGGGAGGGCGCACGGCTAGGTCGAGGGAGAGGGAGGAGGCGGGGGGAGAAGCCCCTTTTTTTGGAAAAGCTCAATGACCTCCATGGGAGGTCGCCCATGTCAGGGGGATTCAAAGCCCAATATTGTAGTAGTGCTTGTTGAGCAGTCTCCAGTAGCCAGATCCACCACCAGTTGACACGTAGAAGATTCCTCTACATATGGCATTATATAGATGTCGCAGAGGTCCAAGAAGACAAGACCTATAGGTAGATGACCGCATAACTCAGGATCAGTTGTGTGAGGCACCCAAAGTGGAGATAGAAAAGCCAGGAGTGGGCAGTGTTTCACATGCGGCGGGTAGGGTCACATGGCTCGTGACTGTCTGACCCGCCATTCGGATGATCAGCAGATTGTTGAAGGACCACCCAAGAAGAGAGAGAGATTCGATCAAGGTGGTCCACAGGGAGCAGGTGGACATGACAGAGGAGCTGTTCATGTAGCTGGCGGTGGGGTACGTTTTGAGATATTACCGCCACCACCACCAGGAGGTCCACCCTGACTACAGGGAGTAGGTGGACAGGGAAGAGCTCAGCTCCAGTAAGCTAAAGCTTATGATAATGGAACTCCGGAGATGGTTGGAGGTACAATCTGTGTCTACTCCACCTTAGCTGCAGTACTTATAGACACAGGTTCCAGTCTTTCTTTTATTACCACTACCCTTGTTTTGAGCTCAGAGATCCGACAGAGCCATTGGCTCGATCCTTAAAGATAGAGACTCATACAGGAGCAGGTTTGATGATTACGCACTGGTACCGGTAGTTTTAGCTTACTCTAGGAGGCGATATCATTGGCTGGGATCTCCCAGTAGTGGCGTTGAGGCCTTACGACATCATCTTGGGTATCGATTGGTTATCTACAGTCTATGCTAAAATTGACAGTATTAGGTGAAAATTGAAGTGTGTCCGCAAAGATGAGACCAGGTTTACCTTCACCATCAAGAAGGGAGACTCTACAGTGCATAATGGACTTAACCAGAGGAGAGTGCAGCCGATCACTTATCATTTGGATAGGCTTACCCTCAGAGCTGTTGATGTGGAGAGTCCAAGCTATCCTTTAGTGGTTGACCAGTATGCGGATGTCTTCCCTGACGATTTTTCGGGTCTACCTTCTCACAGAGAGGTGGAATTTTACATTTACATATACCCTGAGATGGCACTGATATCTACACTAGTGTATTGGATGGCTCTCGTGGAGCTTCATGAGTTCTGGGTACAACTAGAGGACTTGCAGAGGAAGGGATTCATCCGACCCAGTTTTTCTCTTTGTGCATCCCTGATTCTGTTTGAAAAAAAGGCGGATGGGAGCTTAAGGCTTTGTGTCAACTAAAAGTGCCTTAACCAGGTGACCATTAAGAACAAGTAACCACTCCTAAGGATTGACGGTCACTTTGATCAGCTGAAGGGAGAACAATGGTTCTCGAAGATAAACCTCTGATCAGGCTATCACCATATCAGAGTACGAGACGAGGATGTATAGAATACAACCTTCAGGTGTCAGTATGGCCACTACGAGTTCTTCGTTATGTCATTCAACGTAACCAACACTCTAGTAGTTTTCATGGGACTCATGAATAGAATATTTCAGACCTACCTTGATGGCTTATTAGTAGTCTTCATTTATGACATTATGATATACTCATCTATTAAGGAAGATCATGCCTATCATTTGTGGGTAGTAATGGACACACTCTGAGAGCCCTAGATTATGGTAAACTCTCTAAGTGACAGCTCTGGATCCGAGAGGTTCACTTCCTGGGACATGTCATATCAGAAGCTGGAGTTGCAGTATATCTAGTGAATCTTGAGTCGGTACTTGCTTGGGAGCCACCCAGGAGTGTGACGGATGTACGAAGCTTCCTAGGTTTGGCTGGATATTACCGGAGTTTTGTGCCAGATTTCTCCAGAGATACAGCACCACTGTTAGCCTTGAAGAAGAAGGGGAAACCCTTTGCGTGGTCAGAGATATTCCATCATAGCTTTCATGAGCTATGTTAGAGGCTAACTAGTGCCCCCATATAAAGGATTCTAGAGGAAGGTGTAGGGTACGTAGTTTACTACGACGCATTAGGGAACATAATCGGATGTGTCCTAAGGCAAAAGTGAGTAGTGATCACATATTGTTCTCGAGAGAAATGATAGAACAAGAATAACTATGCTACCCATGACCTGTAGTTAGCAGTAGTGGTATTCACCTTGAAGACGTCACGACACTATCTTATGGGTGAGCATTTTACCATGTACTCTGATCACAAGAGTCTCAGGTATATCTTCTCCTAGAAGAACCTGAACATGAGACAATGACACTAGCTTGAGTTCCTCTAGGACTATGACATCAAGATAGTCTATACTCTTGGGAAGGGGAACATTGTTGTAGATGCACTCACAAGGAGATCTATTATATAACTACTAGGTGAGGCGACAGAGCAGTTGGAAGCTTTGTAGATATCCTTTGTGAATCGGGATGGAGCATCCTTTCTTTAGTCACTTACAGTCACTCCCACACTTCTTCAGTGAGTCAGGAAGGCACAACATGGGGACACTGACTGTGAGGCACAACATGCTCAGATATCCATAGGTCAGGCACCGGAAGGATTTTCTAAAGGTGGGGAGCACGTCATCCTCTTCAAAGGATGTATAATTGTACCAGTGTCACTTCAAGAGGAAGTGTTTAGGGAGTTTTACACATCCCCTCTAGCGGTACATCCAGTAGTGTATAATATGTACCAAGACCACCGACAACAGCACTGGTGACTGGGAATGAAGAAATCAGTTGTAGATTTTATCTCTTGATGCCTCACCTGTCAGCAAGTGAAGGCAGAGCATTAGGTACCAGCAGGCTTGATTCAGCATTTAGAGGTCCCAGAGTGGAAGTGGGATGGGATATACATAGACTTTGTGAAGGGTCTTCCACATAAATACATGGCACATGACTCGATTTGGGTGATCGTCGATCAACTCACCAAGTCAGCCCACTTCTTACCAATCAGAGAGCAGGGTTCAGTAGATAGATTGGGACGCCTCTATGTGTAGGAGATTTTGTGGCTACATGGAGTAACCACGACTACTGACTCTGTTCATGATACACTTTTTACTTCCCAACAATGAAAGGGGTTGCAGGAGGCTTTCAGGATGTAGCTTCATTTGAGCGACACCTTCCATCCTTAGAAGGATGATTAGATTGAGAGGACCATTCAGAACCTCGAGGACATGCTGCATGCTTGTGTTCTAAACTTCAGTCATAGCTGGGAGGATCACTTTCCTTTGGTGGAGTTTGTTTACAACAACAGCTATCACTACACCATTGGGATGGAACCTTATGAGGTGTTATATGGGAAACCGTGCAGATCACCCTTGTGCTGGACTGACCCAGGGGAGTCAGTACTAGTGGGACCAGAGATGGTATGGGATACCATAGAGAAGCTGCAAATCATCCAGGAGCGGATGAATACTACACAAAGAAGACAGAAGTTGTATACTGATAGGAGACAGATACCTCTGGAGTCCGATAATGGTGACCACATCGTTCTACGGGTCTCACCCTAACGAGGTTTGCAGAGATTTTGTTGAGGAGGCAAGTTATCTTTGAGGTTGATGGGACCATTTTAGGTCATCAGCAGAGTTGGCAAGGTGGAATACCTCTTAGCTCTTCTACCTTAGTTGCATAAAGTGCATGAAGTCTTCCACATATCCCATCTGGGGAGATACGAGCATGACCCTTCTCACATCATCGACCATGGCGAGCTAGACATCAATGATGGGATGACTTTTACGTAGGTTCCAATATAGATTTAGGATCGATGGGAGAGGGTCTTTCATGGATGATCGATACATTTGGTGTGTGTTCGCTGGCAGCACGACAATCTCCAAGAGAGCACATTGGAGCGAGAGGCTCAGATGCATGCTCATTACCCCCACTTGTTCCCTTAGTTTGAGTTGTGGATTATGGAGCCATAGAGCCTGAGGTGGGGAGAATGTAAAGACCCGGAATTTACATGTAATTTTTTTTAAATATATGAGAATTTTATGAGTCCATGAAAATTGACGGCGTGTGATCCCGAGGCCTGGTGTGCCCAGAATTAATTTCTGAACTTTATTTCTGGTAGGTTCAGTAAACGTGCGAGTGAGTTTTTATAACTTTTGAACTGGTGCTCAGAATTGAAATCTGAGAGCACCATTGAACTCACAACACCAATATTCACTTAAGGACACTTTCACCTCAATGACAGATGGTCGAGGGTGAAAATTAGTATTTGGATTTTTTCATGGAAATAATAAAAAAATAACACACGTTTTATTTTATTTTTGTTGTAATCTCCCTCCATGTGGATGTTCAGGGGTGAGGTCCACCAGAACTAAACCTCATCTTCATGTTTAATTATGGTGGGGACCACCGAAGTTTTCAATAACCTCCCAAATTGAATTTATGGGTGGTGACCACATGACCCCTATTAATGGGGGGAGAAAAAACCACTCAACCCCTATCTTTAATGTGGAGGAGCCTCTTGAGCTTCCTCCACATTAATTACACCAACCCACATAAATTAAATGACCCAAACTAGGTGTTTAATTTGGCTATTTTGAATTTGTTCTAAGGATTAAAGTTTGGGGAAACACATCAGTTGGACATTTTCTTTTTGGTGGAGCCTTGAGAGAAAAGCTCACCTACGAAGAACTACTTCTCTTAACAAAGAACGCATTCTTCCAATGTAGAATTCCAACGAATAACGTCGACCCTGACCTCATCATCGATTTTCTTCCTCGAAACTTCCTCCGACATAGGACGTGTTCATCTACAACTAATCAATGTCTGCCTTTTCGCACCAACATCAACCAACAACGAATAGGTAGGGGTTTAATTTAGTCTGATTTTCACTTCACAAGTACACCCCCTTCTTTTTCTTTTGTGGGTTGGGAAGAATCATTGTAGGAGGGTTTGATATGGGTTGTTCTTGTGAACCTCTTGCAACCGATCTAATGCAGAGAGTTTGGGCCAAACTAAAATGGTTCATCCTCTTCGTAACCCTTGTGTTTATTTGTGGTGTTTTTAGAAATGGAGGAAGGTGACTAAGGCAACAAAGGCAACAATGCCACCACCTGTGGCCCCCACAACCTGCGTCGCCCCCATGGTGCTCCGGCCTCCTGGAAAAACAGGCTCTGCGTCGCCGCCGGCCAAACCAACCCCGAGCCGCGCCGCGCCCCAGTGGCCAAACCGGCCCATAGCCACCCCGGCCTCCCAAGCGAGCCACCCAGGTCATGCCAACCACTGGTCGAACTGGAACGGACTAAGCCACCCTAGCCAAACTGGCCCCGGTCGCGCCACCTGCTGGCCGAACCGGCCCCGGCCGCACCACCCCGGCCCCTGGGCCGAGCCGCGCCCCTGCGACCCTCTGAGTTGAACCAGCCACACGCCCCCACGGCCCTCCGACCCGAACCGGCCCCACGCCCCAGGCCGAGCCACCCTCACAACACCATACAGGCCGAGTGGCCCAAGTGGTGCCCATCGGGTCGAACTGCCCTTGCGCTGACCTACGGAAAGTCAGCGCCCTCGTGACTAGTCCACACACTCACATCTCTCTACAGCCCCTCGCGGCCGGCTGGGATGGGCCCAGTGGACTAGGTTGGGCCAGACCCAATGGGTATGGCTGATTCAACCCAAACCGGGTCGGCCTATGCTGGGTCGGACCTGGTCGGACCGGACCTCGGCCAACGATGACCCATTTACGCTCCTTCGACCATATCTTTGGCACCGGACATCTGTTTCAAGAACCGTAAGCGGTGCTGGAAATCTTGGAGCGTGACAGTACCTTTGTGTATTCCCCACTAAAGTTTGGGGTATAGTTGAGATATGGTCAGGTTGGATTGTGCACAAATCCAACCGGGCCCCCGGGACTAAAAGTCTAATAACTCACAGACTGGGCATCCGATTGATGCGCCGTCTGTTGCGTTGAGACCCCTATGACATGGCGGACCATTGAGATACATATTAGTGGGACTTCATGATAGATGGAGTATCAACCAGTAGATCGTGGAGTGGATCCTCCGGGAGACGAGCGAGCGTAGTGTGGAGACCTAGTAGCTGGCTGAGACCTGACGACTGCTGACCGTTTTGACTCGGAGTGACTCTACTAGCCTAGTGGGGAGCACCTTAGTGTCATGGTATACCCATAGTGGGGAGTGCCTTGGTGTCATGGTTGAACCACGGTACTCTATTGGAGGAGTACCTCAATAGGCTACGAGGGGGAGCGCTCTTGGTGACGTGGCAGACCCACGGTGGGGAGCGCGCTTGGTGACGCGGTAGATCCACAGTACTTGACAGGAGGAGTACCTCAGAAGTCCAAGGTTAGTGGTTAGCGTGCATGGTGTCGCAACAGGACCACTGTACAAGATAGAGGAGGATTTCTCCAGCAGTCGAGGTTTCGACAATGTGACTGGGTATGTTACTTGATACTACCCCTAGAATAAAATCCTGGTTAAGCTGAGTTAGTTTTTATGTGTTTTTCTCATAATTGAGATGGATCACTTGATAGCATAGGTATATGTATGGGCATATACCTAAGTACGGTTATCTGTTGATTTTATACTTTATGGTTTATCCTTGATGGATTTTTTGAGACCTTGAGGGTCTTGGGGTCCCTACTGAGTATCGTTATACTCACACCTGCACAGGATATTCCCACACTTCGTTGTGTTGCATGAAGACGACGGACAGCGCTGACAGAGGCTGAGAGTACCTGGACTGGATGGTACCTAGAGGTGGACCATACGACATGTCGGTACCCAAAGGAGATGGGTGGATGTGGAGTGATGAGGAGGTGATTTGTACTTACCCTTTAGGTAGGAACCCCATAGGGCGATCCAGTAGTTGTTATTTCTCTTTCTTTGGTTGTATTTCATTCTAGTTGTACATGTACCTTTTCTGTTGGGCTTGTGTTTTGGATCCTTTAACTTTCATCACCCTTTTTTATACAATTTACATGGTGTTTCGTCCAGCTGCGTGCTTCCTTGTGTGTGTGTTTAAAGGTTATAAAGGAAATGTCTTCCCATTTTTAGGGAATTACGCCTTTGGTGCTAGTCACCAGCCCCTAGCCTATGGAAGGCGGGCTTGGGGTTGTCACGACACGAGCCTCGGGGGACGGGGCATGACATTAAATTAATTGTCTTGTTTTTGGATTCTCCTAGATGGATTTCAAGCCCATTCAACCTTCGTTCATAGCTATTTGGAGCTCATTTTGATGATCTGCACCACCCCAAGCATGTGGTTTCTCATTGAATAGAAATATATATATCATTTCCTGCAAATCATAGTCCTAGATAAAATAGAAATATTTATCCTATGTTGGATCTATATCTATATCAAGGGTTATTAGATCTTGATACATTTAATCAGAGATCAAGGTTTTATATCTATATTGAATTAAACATCATGGCCCTGACTTATTTTTTTCAAATTAGGGTTTTCCATTGGGCGATTATTTTTCAAAGAATTGAGGTAGGTGGTATTTTATTCAAATCCCAATGTCTTGATTTCAGTTACTTGTGTATAATTATAGAATTTCTATTTAGTGTTTATCAATTGTGTTTCATAAATTTAATTAATTATTTTGGTAAAATAATTAAATAAGGGTTGTAAAACTATGGATATTTTACTGATTGAATTGGTATAATAAATTATTGAATTAAAATTGCAGATATTGGGACTGTGAAATTGCATGAATTAATTATTGAATCAACTAATGGAATTTATCAGGTTAATTGATTTTTGAATTAATTAATGAAATTGGATTAATTAAATGTGGAATTAATTAACAGAATTAATGTTATTAACTAATTGTTGAATTAACTAATGGAATTATGTGATATATTGATATTGGGATACAAGTGAAATTTTGATATTGGGATTATGTGAAATTTTTTAAATGTGATTATGAATGGTAATAGTGGAATTCAGATAATACTAGTGACGATGAATGGTAATAATAGAATTCAGATATTAATTTTGTTGAGGAATAGTAAAAATGGAATTGAGATATGAATTGAGATGTTTAATTATAACAATATAATTAAGATATTAATTTAGATTATGGATGGTAATAATTTAATTCAAATGTGAATTGAGATGATGATTGGTTACAATGGCATTCTGATATGAATTTGATGATGAATATTAAAAATAGAATCTAGAACTGAATTCATATGACAAATGGTAATAATGGAATTATGGTATAAATTGAGATGTTGAATGATAACAATGGAATTAGGATTTATGATATCCTGTTGGGATATTTAATAATCTTACATGGGCTGATGAATGTATTGATAGTTCGGGTGTCCTTAGGAAACCGAGGGTTTCTGTGGTTAAATATAGATTATTTGAATAAATGTAAATTGTATAATTTATTAATGATATTTATTCTTTATACATATTCATACACTATTTTTGATTAATATTTTTTTAGACACTATTGGTGGTGGCCTACTGAGTTTTACTCACACCACACATGGGAAGATTAATCGGTACCATAATAGAGTTAATGATTGTCAAGAAGGTTATTAGAAAAGGACCTATTTTAGATGGATGAGTCGGGATGGATTTTGGATGAGGGAACCAGACATGGATTCAAGACCCACTTTGGAGTAGTAAGTTTCTATTTATTATTGTTATTGCCTATTAAAACTTGACACACGTTGCCATGACATATCTATTGTTTAGTAATGGATATTATATTTCTAGTTTTGGTCATCAGGTGATCATGATTTGGTTTCTTATTGGTTATATCATCAATTATTTATATGTATTTATAAATTCATGCTACTTTCATAAAGGGGATATAGTCTTATAATTATCTATGTTGATTCTTGCTGCTAGTTGGTATTCTTTGTAATATGGTGAGGCGCATTTGATGTCTTGTAGAGGTTCGACTAAGGGAAATAGTGTGTGGAACCTGGGTTGAGACATCACAGTGTTGTATGAAAGGGGATATTTTTTTATTTTATATTATCTTATTATTTGGGAGATTAATATAGTATTATAGTAACATTGGGGCCTTAGTTATGATATCATTTGTGGGAGTATTTAACCCTTGTATGAGGGAAAACTGAAGTACCAATTGAGGGATTTCTATTATTTATGTGTGTTGTTACAGTTGGATTTTATTCCACCTTGGGTGAAGAACATATTGGGACAGGTGATTATTTGTTATGATATTTTATTAGATTTGAATAATGGAACAATAATTCATGAGATATTTTTTCATGTAATATTTAAGGATATCGGTATCAATTTGAGACATGATCATTTCTGGGATGCATGGGAAACATGTTTTGGGTAAGTTGTTGAACTTAAGATGTTTTTCATGGCTTGTGAGGTTGAAATGAAATGTTCCAAATAACATATTTATAATTGAAAATGATAAAAAAAAATGTGATAAATGTGTGTATAAATAGAAAATTGAATGATTAGAATGTTTTTACCTTTTTATCTATGACATAGGTTTAGGTTGGTTAATGGTAGTGATAGAACCCCTGTTTTGACAGTGAGACGGGGTTTGTGGTAAGTAACTTGTTATGAAAATTTTTGAGTCCCTGTCATTAAATGTTATAATGTTGGGTTATGTAGAAATGATATTTGTATTTGGAATTTTAGAGATATTCCTCCATGATTATTCTTTATGAGAGGAATATAGGAGGACATCGATTGATATGTTCTTCTAGTACTGGATCTTGAGGCACTAGTTGTAACACCCAAATGTTTTTGTGAAATATTTTTTTAAAATAAATGTAATTATTCAATAGCTTTAATTGCAAGAAATTGTGAGTCTAACCAAACTATGAGATGGCCTTAGTATAAAATTACCATTATATACAATATGTTATGTTAGTAGTATTAAGTATTACTAACTAATGAAAACGTATTGTGAATTCATTAGATGTCAATTATTTTTTACAAATATAAATCAATTGTTATATTTATTTTTGAATAAATTATTATTAGTAATTAAATTAATGAGATTTATATGTTATATACATAATAAAAATATTTTTCATATTCATCAAATGGATATTTTTGTCATAGGGTATGAATTAACATTATTTTATGTATAAAACCCTATATTTTTCAAAAGGGTAAATTTATGCCTTTGATTAGAGAATCCATTTTAAATTAAGAATTTGAAACATTAATACTATTTATATTAAAAAATTAACATTTTATTTGGAAGCAGAATATAAATAATTATTTTGGATGAAATTTTAATATTTTTCTAATAACTTTCAATTTTTGATGAATAGATAAATACACAAAATTTTAATTGAAAAAACTTTTTTCATTGAAATAATTTATATATTCTAATTATAATATTAAATGGTTTTAAATTATAAATATAATATATTTTTTTCATTCAATATAATGTATCTTATTATCATTCATTTTACATTGAATTTAGATGTAAAAAATTTTCAATCTTTTGAAATTTTTTAGCTTTTAAAACATGTTCTTCCATTTAGAAAATAGGATTAATTTTATATATTTACCAAAACATATATGTTTTTAATTTTTAAAAATTAAATTTATTTTTTTAATTAGTAGGTCTGAAATATTTAAATATAGTTATTTGATTTTTTGGATTTAGGAATAGAAACATCAGTAATTTTTATTAAGACGGTAAAAGTGTAAAACAAGTAATTAATGGTAAAAATAATATTATAAATATACACTAACACTTTTCATAATATTATTTTATGATATATGGAAGACTAAGACAACCCTTGGTTCTAAAATTTTGCCTTTTTAAGCCACATAGATGTTATTATGACACTTATACTTTTTTATTTTAAGTAAAGAAAAATATGTTATAAACATATATCTTCTTACTAAAACAATTTGAACATGGGCTTATATAAATAATATATTCTAATATAATTATTCATTAGAAAGATAAAATTATTTCCTATATCATGCTACATTATATATTATTTTTAGACATTAAATAATTAAATTTAATTATGATTAAATTTTGATTCAGTGATTTCTTTATTAATGTAAGAATACAATTAATGATATTATAAATATTAAAATAAATATTATTTGAAATAACTTATATCATAAAAGATTTTTATAGTTTAATATGACATGTTAAAATAATACTAAATGGTGTGGTTCAAATTTATCTCTATTTTTAAATTTTATTTAAATTCAATAAAATTAATAGTGTACAAATTGACAAAAATTATGTTTTCGAAAAATAGTAAATTATTAAATTATTTAAAAACCCTAAAAATATTTTAATATCACCAAAATACTATTATATAGGCTAAATTTTAATTAATTGTCCTATTATGGAAATTTTATTTCATATATGTAAAATTTATAGCCTCTTAATACTTAAAATATTGTTACCACAATTAAAATTTAGAGAAAATAATTGACCATAAACTAAAAAGATAAGGTTTTAAATTAAATCAATACATGTATAAAAATTAATATATTAGAGGATTTAAAACTATCCTCAACATTGATATGACATATTTAAATTTATAATAAATTGGATTAAAATAATCATTTTATATTAATTTTATATTTTCAGAATATCCAAGGTTTCCCTCATATCTATTATAAAAGGGAACTTCCTCTCTCACCTCTTCACTTCAATTTGAGCCTTCATGGTCAGACATACAATAAATATTTTACTTATAAACATTTATATTTACATTATATATGTTATTTTCATATTCAAATACCAACTCTTGTGCACTATGATGAGATTTAGAGGAAACACATCCTGGAAGAGGTAATCTCTTCTACTGATTATTTCAAATTTATTTCTTCTTCTACTTATTATTCATTAGTTGTTTCATTATAAAGTAATACCATATGTATCACTCATATAATTATATTTTATTATAATTATGAATCAATCATATTCCACCTTCTATCTATACTATTAAAAATAAAATCGCCATGCTTGCGTACATATGAATTATTGTCTCCATGCCATGGTGTGATATGTTTTTCATCACCCCCTTAATTGGATGGGTATATTTATGGAAATATAACTACAAATTATTATTATTATATGATATTTATTCTGAAATATTATAAACCATTCAATTTAATAACATTTAACAATTATGAGAATGATATTGACTCCTGTGCGTACATACGACCTATAGTCTCCACGATGTGATGTGATTCATTCTGCATGTTATTCATTAAAGAATGGTTATTTAAATTTACAGTTTGAATAAATATGTTATATAATATGTTAATACAATTTTTTAATGATATAAATATGACCAAATAAGTATAATCATAACTTATTTTACAAAACATTCACAAGGGCATAATGTAGTAAATATCTGAATAATGAGTGACAATGAAATGTTACTAACAAACAAATGATAATATGATCTTATATGATATCATTAAAAAAGAATATTATTCTGGAATAAGTTAATGACATTATTAAATCATTATACAGGAGGTTTGGATACATATGAAGTATATCAGATCTTAGGTAAGTGATAATTTTGCAATTTCATTATTATCCCAGATTGTTTGTTCGTAAGTATTTATAGGGGTATATTTATAATCCACATCCATGTTCCTTAAAATATGTAACACTATTTATATTCATCTATATTGGTTAATTTCAATTTTACCCACTGTTTATTTTTTACTAAATGGTATGAAATGTATTATTTGTCGTTATTCGATATGAGGAAAATTTTGACTTTTCCATCAAATGTTTGGTGAGATTTTTTTATCTTATACGACATGAATGGATTATTATGCTTTAATTACGCCATATTTCAATGATTATTACCTTATATGTTTTTAGGATTATTTTCAATGAAATTATTTTCTTTTAAAATTGAATGTAATTTTTAGAAAAGAAATAATTATTGAAGAATAAAGGATATTCTCATCAATAATTAATTTCATTTGTTATATCAAAACTATTTTCCATCTAAAATGACATTCATTAAGTGGGGTTATGTTTTTATCCCTATTATTACTATTATTTTATTTTATATTCGATAGAATGATATTTATGAATTCCATTTGTTTTACATGGATTATGTTATGAGAGAATGATGTTTAAGAAATCCATTTTATTCCTTGGGTTATGATTTGATAAATGATTTATGAACATTAATGATTTATCCCATGACATGATATCATGATCATTAATATGTAGGATGATATTTTCAAATGTTATGTTCCTTTTTCTTATTATTATGTTATGTTTTATATCTCCCTTTTAACCCTTAATGATAATCTTAGGTCACACTTTCATAAGTTTCTTTTCCCCATGTTGTGAATAAGGGTATTAAGTAAGATTTGTCAAAAAGGGGTCTATTTATAGTGAAATAAGTGGGAGACAAATTAACTTTTCTTATAATTTTCTTTGTTTCCTAGTTTCTAAAGAAGCTATTCTTATATGTTCATAACATGGATTTTTTATATTTTTATTGAATATTATTCAACTTTGATGTAATATAAATGTATGTAATGTATGGCTTGTTATACCAGTAGTGTCAGGTGAGGAAGTCAGAGAGATGTTTGGAGAGAACTTTTATAGATTCTTGGAATTAATGAAGATAGAACCAGTGGGGGTAGTTAAGTGTATGATTTTTTTGAAGAGGGAGTTTCAGTTACATAACCTTTCTACATTTACCAGAGATAGTGGACTGGAGGAGGAATAGTTTTTGATTTAGTCTATCGGGACTATAATTGTCCATTTGGATACTCCAACTGATATTTGGGTCATGTTGTATGTGTATATTCTATGAGGATCAGTGAACCATTAGTGGTAAGTCCATGCTCAGATTGGACAAGATAAATGTATATTATCGAATGAATTGTTGGAGATGTTTTTTGGATCAATTTTATACAGATATGATGAGGAAGGAGAGAAAGGGTGAGTTCACAAGGTTGACTTAGGGGCTTATGTCTATGATGGACTAAGTTGTATGTTTTATAGATTTGTTATGTAGTTCTTCGTCATTGGTGGGGGGTGAGACACCTATGTAATGTAATTTCTAGGACATGATTAAATGTGAGATTATGTCCAATGTTAAAAAAAATTATTAAAGTGGTTTTTTGAAGTAGTGGATCAGGCTATCACAACATAAGGGAAGCTGAAGGAGGGTTTCATTTCAACGTATATGGTTGTTTTGGGATGATCCAGAGGTATGAATTCTTAGATAACGAATCTTCGGTATGAATATATTATCTAATAGGATGGAAGGAATAGTGGGAAGGGTGGGATCAGTTACATAGGACCTTGCCAAAATTATCTTTCACCAGTGTGGTAGAACATACCAATATCAGAGACATTGTTGCTGACCAATAGTAGAGTGAAGATCATGTATACAGATGAGAAATATTTTAAGGTTCTTCAGGAAACCATGAAATTTGGGTAGTTATGGATTATCAAGACAAAGAAAAAGTGTATTAATGGGGTCTTATAAAACATATCAATCTAGTTATTAGAGTTTTTATAGCCATTGTGGTAGAGTTAGTGGACACAAAGCTTTTGTGCAAGAGCTCCCAGATTTTCAGAGTGGGGTAGCTTAGGGGACTCACACTACATCATAGGGAAGAGGGTTATGACAGTGACATTCCATTCAACCTACTCCTGTGGATATGGACACTGGAACATCAATAGTAAGAGGTTCCATTATTCTAGGTAATATGTTTTTTATTTTCTCATTATATACTAGTGCCTCTAATTCCTTTATTTATATAGAACATGTGAATGTTTTGAGCATGAATGTGTAATTCATGAGTGGGGTGTTGACAATGTATACAAATTTGTGATTATAGTCGAGAGATGTATATTTTGGTAAACGGTGTTCTCTTGAGGTTTTCAAGATTATTTTTTTATGGGATCTTTATATTCCTAACATTTGAGGCATTGACATAATTTTTGGTATGGAAGATTTAGTAGAATATTGAACCCACATTTATTTTTACTATAGAATAATTATTTTTACTTCTCATGTGGGTGAATATTTTATGCATGGAGGATAATGGTATGTTATGGAGAGTCATCCGGGGCTAGTTCATCAGTAAATGGGCTATCTCATCACCCATGTTACTTGTTTGTTGTTAGATGATGGAGGTTCTAAAGAGGATGTATTTCCATCAGTAGTGGATAAGTTTTAGGATGTTATTCCAGAATATTTATTAGGTCTAACACCTAAGAGTGATGTGACATTTATTATTTAGCTCATTCGAGGGTCTGAGCCAGTATCTATTCCACTATATAGAATGGAAAAATAGAGATTCTAGAGATTATGACTTATCTATAAGAGTTGATGTATAAGAGGATTATCTATCCAAGTACATCACCTTTGGGTTATCATGTTTTCATTTCTATGAAGGATAATGAGACTATAAGATTATGTGTTTTTTTTTAAAATTTGAACCAGAAGAATATGAATAACCAACATCAACTTCTTTGAATTGATAATCAATTTGACCAGTTTAAAGGATATTGTGTCTTCTCTATGATAAAAATCATATTAGGATATCATAAGTTGAGTGTTACACCATATGATATATCAGGGACTTCTTTTAGAATAAATTATGAACTATATGTGTTCATTGTAGTGTATTTTGGGTTCATGAACACACCAACATTTTTAGGGCCATGATGAATATAGAATTACACTTATACCTATTTTAATTTTTTTTTGTGTTTGTAGATGAAAACATACTAAAATCCAATACTAATGATGACCATTCCCAATATCTTGACATCATCTTGAGTATACTTAGATAAATAATATATATTTCATGCTATATAAGTGTTAGTTTTGGATTTATATGGTACTATTCTTGGGGTATATAATCTCGAAGGAAGGTGTGTCCATGGTCCTAAAAATTGTATAAGCAGTGGCTTATTGAGAGCACCCTAAGAATATTTTTGATATCCATATCATTTTGGGGATAGAAGGATATTATCGAAGGTTCATCCATGACTTTTTCCTAGTGGGAAGAACAACTTTTATACTTTAAGAAGACGTGGATAATTTTTTAATAGATAGAGTCACATGATAACTCATTCTAGGAGTTGAAGATTCACATTATAGTGGAACCAATATTGATACTACCCAATACAAGTTAGGAGTACATGGTGCTTTGTGATTCTTTCAGGATCAGGATTTGAGAATTTTTGATACAAGGACATCATGTTTTTGTATATGGGTCTCAATAGTTGAGGATACAAGAATGAAAATACCCTACACATGACCTATATTTAGTTGTAGTGGTTACTAAGTTTACTTTTTAGTGGCACTATCTATTGGGAAAAAATATCAATGTGTATAAAGATAACATGATCATATATTTCCTCTTTTCTGAATGATATTTGAATATCATGCTATAGATATGGGTTCTATTTATGTATTCATTCAAAGTTGATCAAACATATACACCCATAAAGGGAAATTGTGTGACCAACACCTTATGTAAGAAGACTCAGACATAGTCTATTTAGAAGTCTAGTGATGAGTGGAAGATGATGACCTTAATGACTGAGAAGCTTGATGTAGTTTTTGGGAGTCTAGAGAATATGAATCTAGAAGCATTTTTAGTAGATTACCATTTCATGGAAAATTAGAGACATGCCATCTAAGGATCCGGTGAGTTTGGCCTTGATGGAATGCCTTGAAAGTGGGGAGACACCATTAGATATAATCATGGGTGAGGATGATATTATATATGTTAGGAATCATGTTTTTGTGCCTACGAGCATGCAAGAGGAGATGATGTTTGAGTTTCATTCCTCGAAGTGGATTGTACATCCAAGTGGGACCAAAATGAACCATGACTTATGATGATGGGTCTGGTGGCTGGGCATGAAAAGGTATATAGAGGGGTTTATGTCATGATGCTTCACCAATCAACATGTTATGGATGAGAATAAATGATCAGGTGGTTTTTTGAAGTCATTTTCCATTCCAAAATTGAAATGAGATGACGTTACTATAGAATTTTTTATGGGTCTCCTCAGAACCCCTCAAAAGAATGATGTTATTTGGGTTCTTATTGACCATTTGAAAAAGGTAACACATTTCATACCAGGGTAAAAAGCTTTCATGGTGGATCAATTATGAGATGTGTTTGATATAGATATAGTCCAAATACCTGGATATCCACAAAGTATTATTTTACACCATGAATCTCATTTTACATTTCACTTCTGGTATGTCTTGCACATGGTTCTTGGTATGTAGGTTTTATTGTGTATGGATTCCAACCCACAAATAGATGGGATGTCAAAACATACTATATAGTTACATAATTATATACTTGGGGTGGGGGGTCCTAGACTATGCTGGGTCATGAGAGAATCAACTAACTTTGGATTTCTTCTATAACAATAGATATCAGGATACGATATCCATAGAGATGACACCCTTCTCTCCCGACCCTCCCCCTCTCGATCGTGGATTCAGCCAGGGTTTCCTTTATAAACCCTATGCTTTGGGGTCGGCCTAATGTTTGAGTGACTTTTTCTCCTCCCATACTCATTTTCTCCCCCTCTTCTCAACTCCTCCCTCTTTCTTCCATCATGGCGGTGTGATTTCCATGGCGTTTTTCTCAGAAGGTGGTTATGTTGGTTCCATCGAAGTATTTTTCTATGGAAGGATCTGGGTGCCTCTACCCTGCCCTGACCTCATTTTACACCATGCCACTCTAGGTTGGATCCAGAATGTTGGATTCACTATGGTTTTGGGTTAATCGGTTTGGTGATCGTGGGTTTTTCAAGTGATCCTTTTCTAGTTTTCTCTTGTCCTTGGATAATGGTTTCAGCCCCACTGTAATGGAATTGTTTGGTGTAGTAGTCCATATAAATCACTACCCTGACCTCGAGTACCTCCTATCTTCTCTGAGTCGGATTATAAGCGGTGGTTCCTTAGAGTTTAAGGTCAGTGACGACGGTGTGGGTTCTTCCCTAATGGGAATTGTGTTGGGACGTTCTCCCATGGTGGCTCTGGCGAGGATGGAAGAAGACGAAAAAGATTTGGTTTTTCTAATGATGATGGCGGATAGAGACGATGGGGTGACTAACACGGTGCCTTGTGGTTCGGGCTACCTTAGTGTTTTCTTTAATTTTTGAATTTCAAATTATGTCTCTAGTTTTTGTTAGTTGTTGGTTGGTCAATGTGTGGTTCCATAAGGGTTCTAGGAGGCTTCTGTCCAGATGCGGTTGGCTTGATTTTGTTTTGAATTTTTAATTGAATGTTTCACAGTAGGTGGGGTGATTTGGAATTTTTTTGATGTCTTGAAGTGGGGTTGTGTTTGAAGACTTGAACATGGATGGTGTTTTTTTGTGGCAATTATAGGGTTCAGGAATATCTTTTAAAAGTATTAAAAAATTACAAAAAATGGATTTTCAATGGAATAGATATCGGGATACTATACAGATGGAAACATATGAGAAACATTATTATAGTCCATGAAGATAACACCTATGATGGATGGTGGTTGGTGAGTCAAATTTGTTGGGACTATGTATAATGTAACAGACGTATAAAATTTTAAGGCATATGGATATGGATCAATGTATAAATAATAAGTGAGACGATAGAAATCGGATAACTCTAGTGTTTATTAAGGGTGATTGTGCATTCCATCGAGTGTCTTTAAGATTGGGTCACTACAAGATAAGGATATCGGGAAAGGCCATATCCATGTTTATAGGAAATTTTGGGACTCTGGAAAGAATTATGGTGGTGGCATACCGATTAGATATTTTATAGATATACAATACTTTGCATGATGTTTTACATGTGTAAAACATTGATGGTATCACCCCAAACCATCTCATGGGATTAATGTTGATGATGTTGTTCTTGAGATGGATGCATCATTTGAGAATCATTTAATATCTGAGTTGTATCATAGTTAGAAAGTGCCATGGGGTTGGACAGTGTTGATAGTTCATCTTTTTTGGAAATGAGGTCATGTTTAGGATAAAACATTTGAGAGAGAATAAGATATATGGTATTAGTGGCATCATATTTTTGAGTTGGAATCATAGATATTCATGTAAGGATAGATCGAGGATGCACTGTTATAATGTGGGGATATTTTTGGATTGTGACCATTTCTGGAGATGTATCAGGATTTTTATAGGTACTATTTTTCATGGTGTTGATAAAAAAATTTGGTTTGAACCTTGGTGTGTGTTTTGGTGAAAATTGGTAATTTTACATTTAGGAGGGAATATGATGATTGGTGCAATGTTTTACCAGACCGTGTTCCCTAGCCTATAAAACCATGCATCCTTATTCAGATATGGATTGCATGATAGGAACATGGTTTTTCAAACAATCTTCCCATTTTGGCAAAGCCATGTACACCCCCCCCTCACATGGAAAACCATACACCCTACCCCGGAAATAGTGAAAGGATTTTTAATTAACCTGAAAACTTGTTTTATAAATACCCAAACCCCCATATTATCTCAAAATCTACCATAATTTACCAATAAATTGTTTACATCGTTTTTTGAGTCTCTCAAATAGATTCCAAGACCATCTGGCCTCCGTTCTTGGAAATTTGATACCTGTATTGAAGATCTTCACCACTCTAGGTATGTGGTTTCTTTATGAATAAATATCTCTCTCTGTCTCTATCTCACTCCTCATACCTAATAAAAGAGGGAATTTTTTCCTTCCAGTTGTTATAGATCAATATAAAGGTTTATTATATTTCGATATGTTTAATATTGGCTACATGTTTCAGATCTAGATTGTGTTCATCATCGTGGGTTTGACCTATTCATTTCATATTGGGGTTTTCCATTTGGCAATCTTTTATCACAAAATTAAGGTTTCTGGTCTATTATTTAAATCCAAAAGACATTATTTCAATTACCTGTATGTAACTGTAGAATTTATATTGAATTTTTAACAATTGAGTTTCGTATATTTAATTAATTAATTTTGAAGATTAATTAATTAAGGATTGTGAAATTTGGGGTATTGAATTGATTGAAATGAGATATTTAATTATATATATAATTATTGGGATATTGAGATTGTAAAATTTCATCAATTAAATGATGATTTATCTAATTGAATTGATGTGGTTAATTAATCGATGAATTAATTAATAAAATTAGATTATGTAATATTTTAATCAATCAATGTAAATAATGTGAATAATTAATTATTGAATTATTTAAGGTAATGGTGTGAAATTTTGATATTGTGAAACATATAAAATTGTGAAATTATGATTATGTAAAATTATGATAATTTGATTATGATTGGAAAAAATGGGATTAAGATATGAATTTTGATAATGAATAGTAACAATGGCATTCAAATATGAGTTGTGGTGATAAATTGTTACAATTGAATTTGATTATGAAATGATATGGTGAAAGGAAACAATGAAATTTGGATATGAATGGAGATTATTAATGAGAAAAACAACATTCGCATGTGAATTGAGGGGATTAATGGTAAAAATGGAATTCATGTATGAATTGAGATGATGAATGATAACAATGGAATTCAGATGTGAATTAAGATGATGAATGGTAATAATTCTATATATAAATTGAGATGATGAATAAAAACACTGAAATTCAGATTTATTATATCTCTTTGGGATATTTCATACTCCCTCATAGGTCGAAGAAGGTATTGAGAGTTTGGGTGTCCTTAAGAACCTGAGGGTTTATGTGACTAAAAAACTATTAATTGAATAAATGAATATTATTTACTTTATTTTTGGTATTTATTTTTTATACAACCATATAAACTGTTTTGACACGATATTATTGTAGACACCATTAGAGGTGGACTAATGAGTTGTACTCACAACCTACTCAGGCTGCCCGATCGATACCTGAATTGTCACGACCCACCTTCACCAAGATGAGGGATGGGATAGCAGATTTCCAGACCCTTCCTTATTCATGTTGAAGGAGATATAATGACCCCCGAGTCCCGCCTCTAGTAGGCCCTGGAGTGGCGAATTTCACCAAGGGTATGAGTTTTCACAAATATGATAGGCATTACCCTTTTATTATTTAAGATCGGGAAATAGGATGAGTCAAACAGCAAAGGAAAATGGAACAAGTAAATGAAAATAAAGCCAAACCAATCCTACATTCAAGTATAAACAATTCTGAACCAAAGTACATGTACAAGAAAACTAAAAAGTACAATACCAAAAAAACAAGAGTACAACAACTGTAACAACTCCAACTGTCCCGACTAGTAGGGTCCCACATAGCCCTGGTAGTCCTCCTGGAAACCTGAAAGAAACGTAGGGTGAGCATACCAGTATACTCAGTAGGGAAACCTGAATCTCTCGTGCACAGGTGGGGAGACATCCTAATGTCTTGTGAGAACAACAGAAGAATCCAAAACGTAAGAAGGAATTATATCCACCCAACCTCACCAGCCACACTCACAAAAAACACAAAACAAAAGGTAGTAGTATATAAGAACAAGAGTATTGGGTACCCCTCACCATTTCCCCCCACCAGCTAGCTGCTCTTCCTAATAGAAAACGTCCTAACGCTACCTCACTCTTCATGCCGGCACAAACCTGGTCCTCACAATCCACACATCCTGCTTTCACACACCTAGGCCTCACAAACCACATATCCCACCCGCACACACCTGGGCCTCACAAACCACATATCCAGCCCACACACCTGTGCCTCACAAACCACATATCCCGCCCCCACACACCTGGGCCTCACAAACCACAATCACATCCCCACCCGCACACACTTGGGCCTCACAAACCACAATCACATCCCCACCCGAACACACTTGGGCCTCATCCCAAAGATTCTTGTAAACAGTAAACCTTCCCGAAGAGTCATGGGCTAAAATCACACCAATCGAAACCTACCCGAAAAGTCTTAGGTGTAAGGTCGCCTCAAGCCATCACAGCTTATGGAAGAAGGAGTAGTAAGGAGCTAGTAACTAAGGGGAAAACACCCTCTCCCATGAAATGGGAGTGTTCGGCACTAAGTGCTCAACATGGGTGGGGTACAAAAAAACACAAAGATATAGATACATATAAGTATACCAAACACACAGCCCAACCTATGGCTTCTAAATAGAGAACCTGAGCACATGCCTTGGCACTGCTACTACGAAGCATGCATACAACAAACAAACCCATCCCCATTTAGGTTTTCATGTTTCAATAGAATTATTTTATTAGTTACATAACTACTGGGAAACTAACCACAACCAAACCATATCAATCATTTTGTAGAAAAAAACCTGCCAACCACAAATCAAGTTAGATATAACACAAGCAACACAAAACCAACCCTTTTATCATCAATCAATCGCCATTGATTGTTTCACGCATTTAATTCATTATCGTTCCTCACAGTTCATTTATCAACTTTCCACTTTATTTTAATATGACAACCCTTTACTACAGCTCTGCTGCCACTATAACCACATCTCTGCAATCATATCACAAAACCAAGCTCGTACCATATCATTACCCCATTATTAACATTTACCACATCCCTACTGCCCATCCTATTCGCAATAACCCAAGATTCACTCCCCACCCTTTTCACAGACCACGTAATCAAACCAACACCCACATGTTCATTATTTCATTTTGTTCAACCGGGGTGATCACATAAGGGTTTCAGATATTCATTTAATCAGCCAACATTACATGATTAACCAATTTCCACATTCAATGATGTTCCATCCACAAAAAAATCCAAAAAAATAGGGAAATATTTAATTTTGAAAGAAAAGGCCCCCAACAACCATGATTTTCAGTTGGCAAAAGCCTATTCAATTCTCAACATAATCAAAGGATAAACATTGATGGAAATAAAACAACAATATCAACAAAATTTCCCCAAACCCATTCTTTAACCTGTTATTATATTTATTTATTGGTTCAACTGTATCTCAAGAAAACATGAGGATACCCACCCCACATGATGCACAAAAGAGAGAGAGATGAAGGTATGATCCCTACTTCAAAGGTTTTTGACAGAAACCACAACAGTCAAGGAACGCTCAAGGAACCCGGGTCGATTCTCCGAAACCCCACCATAGATCTCTCCTCCTAGAAAGATCAAGACCAAGACTCCTCACATTAAACATCCACACACTTAGATCTACCCATAATGGGTGTAGATTTAATAAACCAAGGGAATAGGAGGAGTAGATCTAAGAAGATCTAAGAATCCAACAAGAACGATCACATACCTTGAGAAACCGGCTTTGATTTGTGAAGAGAAGCCTCCGGATCACCTCCAAAACTCTTAGGAGAGGGTCTCTTACCTCCAAGGAAGAGTAATATTAGGTTATGGCTGCTTAGGGGCTTAAACGAACCATTTAGAGGCAAAACAGTTTAGATCTGAAATTTTAGGATCTAACTTTAAGTGCCCACATGGTTAGTCCTCACGGTTTAACAAACCCTACACTAACCATGCATTAGCTTCTGCCACAACAAAAATCCTCGCACGGTTAGGCCACATGATTTTTCCTATCCATGCACCTCTCGTGCGAAGGCTACTGCCTCCAACACCAACCTCGCATGGTTTGGCCGCACGGTTTGACAAACTGTGCGCCTCCTGTGCGAAGGCCATTACCCCTTTGGTTTTCCTTAAAGGTCCACCCAAATGCACCCCCATGTCACCTTGACTTCCCAAAACACCACTAGCCCCACATTTTTTACAAAGGAATGGACCATAGAGATCTAGGACATTACATCAGATACCTCTCAAAATATTCTTGTCCTCGTGAATTAAAAACCAACCCATAAAAAAGGGAAAGGTCCGAACAACCACGCCGCAAGATACCTCTCAGAGATCTCGCCATACCAGAAACCAACCATTATCCTATTTATATGAGTCAGGTAATTCCTTCCCCCATGTTGAGATATTATCCGCTTTAGGCGGCACTGACTCGCCTGCATGGGTTTAATCACAACCACATTAATGCGTCTCGATTATGGATTTGGTCCTCCCACTTCCATATATTATCATTTTCCAACTTACACTACCCCCTGCACTGTACCACCAACACACTGCCCGAACACATGGCTTGGGTAATTCCTTCTCCCATGTCGAGATATTATCCACTTTAGGCGGCACTGACTCACCTGCACGGGTTTAATCACATCCACATTAATGCGTCTCGATTAAGGATTAGGTTTTTTTTTCCTTTCCCCACACATCCGGACATGTTACACACTTCCAGAGAACTAAGAAACAAAAACCCTCACAATCGACAACCCAAGCATCCCATATATCAAAGGTACTGAGTATAACATCAAAACAAAGCTCATAAGAACAAATCAAAACACAATTCAAAACAACTCCGGGTACTGAGCGTGCATCTGAGCCTCCCACTCCCAAGTGCTCTCCTCGAGGCCGCCATGCCTCCACAACACACAAACCAAGGCAATGGTTCATCCACGGAGCACCTTCTCTTCACGATCCTCGATTCTGACTGGTTGTTCCTCAAAGTTTGTTTCGCCTCCCATATCTAACTCTCCCCAATCTATAACGTGAGAGTCGTCTTGTAAGTACCAACAAAGCTGGGAGACGTGGAAGAGGTCATGAACCTTCTTCAACAGAGGGGCCACGGCTAGCTGATATGCCACCTCACCGACTCGCCTCAGCACCTCGAATGGTCTAATTAACCTAGGGGAGAGCTTACTTCCCTTCCCAAATCTCCATTACCCCCGTCAAGGGGAAACCTTCAAGAACACATGATCTCCCACCTCGAACTCCAAGGGCCTCCTCCGATGATCAGCATAAGAGTTCTGTCAGTCCTGAGCCACTTTCATTCTCTCACGCACAATATGGTCTTTCTCGGTGGTGCTATATACTACCTCTGGCCCAAGAGCACCTATCTAACCAACCTCTGCCCAACAAATGGGTGAATGACATGGTCTTCCATACAAAGCCCCAAACGGTGTCATTCCAATAGTAGAGTGGAAGATGTTATTATAGGAAAACTCTACTAAAGGCATGTGTCGCACCCACGATCCTCAGAAATCCATAATGCATGCTCGCAGCATGTCCTCCAACGTCTAGATAGTCTGGTATGTATACCCATCGGTATGGGGGTGGAAAGTAGTGCTAAAGTGTAGCTGGGTGCCAAAAGCATGTTGTAACCCCCTCCAGACTCGTGAGGTAAACTGAGTATCCCGATCTGAGATGATAGTCTTCAGAACTCCATGAAAATGCACCACCTCGTCTACGTACCTCTGTGTGAAGGTACTCACCGAGCCCGACTCTTTAATTGCTAAGAAGTGAGATGATTTCGTCAGTCGATCCACCACTACCCAGATAGCATCATAACTACCCTGAGCTATGGGTAGCCCTGTGATGAAGTCCATTGATATTTGATCCCATTTCCACTCAGGGACATCTAAAGGATGCAACAAACCATTGGGGACACGGTTTTAAACCTTTACTTACTGACACACTAGGCACCTGGCCACAAACTCTACCACTGCCTGTTTCACCCCGGGCCACCAAAACTTTTCCCTCAGGCCTTGGTACATTTTTTGAACTCCTAGATATACTGCCAAGGATGAGATATAGAACTCATGGAGAACACCCTCATGCATTGACTCTAGAATGAACTTCCTTCCATGAAAATCATCTCATGTCGGCTGTCCTCTGACCATCCTTCTGGAGCATTTCACTGATCGATATGATCCCGCATTACTTCTGCCTCAGAGTCTCCCCACTGAGACTCTTCCACCTACTGTAACAAGGAGGACTACACCATCATATGAAAAAAATATCCTCTAACACCCTCTACCATTGTATCCAAGTGCAAGGCAGCCAAATCTCCCATCTCTTTCCAAGAATCAGCAGATTCCTGAACCACTTCCTTCTGCGACTTCCTACTCAAGGCATCAGCCACAACGTTGCCCTTACCTTCATTGTAAGATATCTCGAAGTCATAGTCTTTGAGAAACTCAACCCATCTTCGCTACCGTAAGTTCAGGTCACGATGGGAGAAGATATAATGTAAGCTCTTGTGATATGAGAAGACCACGAAGATCTCCCCAAAGAGTTAATGTTGCCCCAACTTCACTGCGAACAAAACTGCTGCAAGCTATAGGTCATGGGTGGCATAGTTACAGGCATGAGGGAACAACTTCCTAGACCCATAACAGATCACACCCTTCTTCTGCATCAATACGCACCCCAAACCAAGTCCAGAAGCAGCACAAAAAACCTCATACAACAACCCTTTCTCAGGAAATCTGAGTACTGGAGCACTGACCAACTTCTCCTTTAGGTAGTCGAAAGCTTTCTATCACTTCTCGATCCATAGGAATACCTGGTTCTTCCTAGTAAAATTTGTCATTGGAGCAACAACTTGAGAGAAGTCCGAAACAAACCTATGATAATAACCTTCCAACCCTAGGAAACTACGAACTTCTTCCACGCTCTTCGGTGCCGCCTAAGAAACAACTACCTCCACCTTCGACGGGTCCAATGACACTCCATGATGAGACACCACGTGCCCAAGGATGTGTACTTCTTGCATCAATAACATACACATCGACAATTGCCCATAAAGATGGTGGTATAGAAGGACTTCCAAGACAGTCCGGAGATGCTCAAGATGCTCCTCCTCTGATATTGAGTAGATCAGGATTTCATCGATAAACCCAACGACGAACCAGTATAGAAACTCTTGGAAGACAAAGTTCATAAGTCCCATGAACACAGCGGGTGAATTCATAACTCCAAAGGACATCACTAAAAACTTGAAGTGCCCATAGCTACACCTAAAATCGGTCTTCGAGATTTCATTTTCCTTTACCCTCAGCTGATGATATCGAGATCATAGATCAATCTTCGAAAAACAACCTTATCCCCTCAGCTAGTCTAAGATATCATCTATCCTTGGAAGGGGGTAACAGTTCTTGACCATTACCTGATTCAACCTTCAGTAGTCTATGCATAGCCTGAGACCACCATCTGCCTTCTTCAAAAACAAAACAGGAGCACCCCATGGCGACACGCTGGGTCAAACAAAACCCTTCTCTATCAGATCGTAAATCTGAATCTGCAACTCCCGCAACTCTGAAGGTTCCATCTGATATGGGGTCATCGAAATCGGATGAGCACCAGGCTGTAAGTCTATCCAGAAATCAACGTCACGTCGGGGGGGGGGGGGGTAGAGTCACAACCTCCATAGGAAAAACATCGAGGAACTCCCTAACAACCTCTGGAACATCCATCATCTCTGTATTAGCTGAAACCACTGATTACCCACCTAAAAAGTAAAGGGGAGGTTTCACATGCCAACTTCCCACCTGATAGCTTCTCTCACCAACAAAAGCTACACGCTGCCCATCCAAGTCGGAGAACACGACTCTTCTACGGAAGTAATCGATAATGGCACTAACAGAAAACAAACAGTTGATGCCTAGGATGACATCTTATGGCCACATCTGTAGCAAAAGAAAATCCCCACTAGATCGATGTGGTCCCAACGTCAGCCCACATCCCCGGAAAACATATGATATACTGGTCTGACCTCCAACTGGTGTACTTAGTCCCAGGGGATACGGAATGTCTCTCTACGTCTAGACCCAAAGCATGGACTAGACCAGGTGCAACAAAAGAGTGTGAATCTCCCGAATCGAACAAAGCATAAACAAGAGTGATGAACAAACAAATCGTACCTCACACCACCGCTGGTCCTACTGGAGATGCCAACTCTACTGCGTGCAACTGTCCATGCCCAGCTCCTCTACCTCTCTGATGTCGACCACCTCCCCGACCACGCCTTGGTTGAGGTCCCTTAGGAGCACCCTGAGATCGGCCTCCTCCTGTAAAGTCTTCCCTCGGAGGAGCAGGGTCCTGCTGCTGCTGGAAGGGCCTCACCGACAACTGGTACTGCTGAGGTGGGCGCTGCACCTGTCCACCTCCACCGTACTGAGCTCGGGTCGGGCACTGACTCTGAATGTGCCCGAGAACTCCGTAAGAGAAAAACTTCGGTCTTGGTCTCGTGAAAAAGGGACGAGGACCCGAATATCTGAACTGGAACTACTGGGGCATGCTCCCTACTAGCCTGAATCTGGAAGGCCCTATCGTAGGAGACCAACTTCTGACAGCCTTCCCCTTCGACGAACCTAGCTGGATTGCCTCTCGTGGTGAACCTCCCTATGAGTGAATCCTATCTACAACCTCTTCCTTCTTCTATACTTCCAAGTACGTTGGAAGGGTGAAGGGGGTGACATAATATTGGAGTGAAGGACGAAGCACCTCCTCCAAACGTCTCTCCCGAGACTCTTCAACCGGAAATGTATCTGGAGAAAAGCATAGGAGACCCATGAATTTGATCCCCAATTCTCATATTGACATACTCCCCTACTAGAGGGAGAGTAACTCCTACCACTTCTCCACCTTGATCATGGAAGAAAGGAATTCCTCTCGGAACTCCTTCTCAATGTTATCCCACGGAACCTCTGCCTCTGACCTCTCCCCGAGGTAGAGCATCCACCACTGACGCACTGCACCTCCCAGCTGACTGACTGCCCTGGGATCCCAGTACACCCTCGGAGCACATATCAAAGTAAAATCATCCCTAGCTCCTCAAGCCACCCCTCTGTCTCTATATCCTAAGTATTACCCTCGTAATTCTTGAGGGTTTGTCACTGGAAGGAACAGAGAGTCTTCTGCCACTGATCATCTTCCGCCTCTCGATCAATCCTCAACCGATCGACCACCTGAATCTACTGGGCTTCGACTGTCTGAGTCACCTGGGGATGACATTGAGGTTCCATTGCTGTATGGTAAACAAAGATCACCTAAGCTCAAGTATTAAAGAAAATTTCTCAAGGTTTCATTTTATCACTTTATTTCAATTTCTTTCCCAGAACACCCAAATCAAGTAAAACACAAACATGATGATGCATGTACCTTTCCTAGGGTCTCTACCCTGCAATCAATGTATTCTCACTTGGTCATTCGATAGACTCAGATTCCATGCATCGGATCCCATGGGGCCCTAAAATCCCGTGTCCTAGCCAGTCTTCCCTAGCCTATGTCACACACCAAGATCACCTAAAACTATTTCCCTACCATCCCATGCAATCCTCACTATTCCTAACTTCAAACTTCATCCTATCTCTCAACCATCACCTTTGATACCATTATGTCATGACACGCCTTCACCAAGATAAGGGAAGGGACAATAGATTGCCAGACCCTTCATTCTTCAAGTTGAAGGAGAGATAATGACCCCCGAGTCCCGCCTCCAGTAGGTCCCGGAGTGGCGACTAGCACCAAGGGTATGAGTTTTCACAAATATAGGAGGCATTACCCTTTTTATTATTTAAGATCGGGAAATAGGATGAGTCAAACACCAAAAGAAAAAGGAAAACTTAAATGAAAATAAACCCAAACCAATACCACAAGCATGTATAAACAATTCTGAATCAAAGTACAAGTACAAGAAAACCCAAAAGTACAATACAAAAAGAAACAAGATTACAAAAACTGCAACAACTCCAACTTTCCTGACTAGTACGGTCCCGCATGGCCATGGTAGTCCTCCTGGAATCCTAAAAGAAAACGTAGGGTGAGCATACGAGTATACTCAGTAGGGAAACCTAAAGCTCTCGTTCACAGGTGGGGATACATCCTAATGTCTCGTGAGAACAATAGAAGAAACTAAAACCTAGCAAAGAATTCTATCCACCCAACCTCACCAGCCACACTCACCAAAAACACAATACAACAGGTAGTAGTACATAAGAACAAGAGTATTGGGTACCCCACACCATTTCTCCCCACTAGCTAGCTTCTCTTCCTAAAGGTGAACGTCCTGACGCTACCACACTCTTCCTGCCTGCACACACCTGGGCCTCACAAACAACACATCCCAACCGCACACACCTGGGCCTCACAAACCACATATCCCGTCGGCACACACCTGGGCCTCACAAGCCACATATCCGGCCCGCACACACCTGGGCCTCACAAACCACATATCCCACCCGCACACACCTGGGCCTCACAAACCACATTTGCGGCCCGCACACACCTAGGCCTCACAAACCACATATGTCGCCCGCACACACCAGGGCCTCACAAACCACATATCCCGCCCGCACACACCTGGGCCTCGCAAACAAAAATCACATCCCCGCCTGAACACACCTGGTTCTCATCTCAAAGATTCCTGGGAACAGTAAACCTGCCCGAAGAGTCTTGGGATAAAATCACACCAATCAAAACCAACCCATAGAGTCTTAGGTGTAAGTTCGCCTTAATCCATCACAGCCTATGGAAGAAGGAGCTAGAAGGAGCTAGTAATTAAGGGGAAAACAACCTCTCCCATGAAATGAGAGTGTTTGGCACTAAGTGCTCAACATGGGTGGGGTGCAACAAAACACAATGATACATATACATATAAGTATACCAAACACATAGCCCAACCTATGGATTCAAAATAGAGAACATAAGCATGGGCCTCGACACTGATACTACGAAGCATGCATACAACAAAAAGACCCAACCCCATTTAGGTTTTCATGTTTCAATAGTATTATTTTATTAGTTCCATAACTACTGGGAAACTAACCACAACCAAACCATATCAAGTGTTTCGTAGAAAAAAACCATGCCAACCACAAATAAAGTTAAATAGAACACAAGCAACAAAAAACCAACCCTTTTATCATCAATCAATCCAATTGATTGTTTCCCGCATTAAATTCATTATCATTCCCCGCAGTTCATTTATCAACTTTCCACTTTCTTTTAATATCACAACCCATTACTGTAGCCCTGCTGCCACTATAACCACATCTCCACAACCGTATCAAAAAACTAGGCTCGTACCATATCATTGCCCCTTCAGTAACATTTACCGCAGCCCCGTTTCCCATCCTATTCGCAATAAACCAGGATTCACCCCCCCCCCCCCCCCCCCTTCACACACCACGTAACAAAACCAACACCCACATGTTCATTATTTCATTTTGTTCAACCGGGGTGATCACACAAGGGTTCCAGATATTCATTTAATCAGCCAACATTACATGATTAACCAATTTCCACATTCAATGATGTTCCATCCACAAAACAGTCTAGAAAAATAGGGCAATATTTAATTGTGCAAGCAAAGGCCCCCAACGACCATGATTTTCAGTTGGCATAAGCCTATTCAATTCTCAACATAATCAAAGGATAAACATTGATGGAAATAAAACAACAATATCAACAATATTTCCCCAAACCCGTTCTTTATCCAGTTATTATCTTTATTTATTGGTTCAATCGTATCTCAAGAAAAAAAGAGGATACCCACCACATGTTATGCACAAATGAAAGGGAGATGAAGGTAAGATCCCTACTTCAATGGTTTTTGATGGAAACCACAACGGTCAAGTAATTATCAAGGAACCCAGGTCGATTCTCCGAAACCCCACCTTAGATCTCTCCTCCTAGAAAGATCATGACCAAGAATCCTCATATTCGATATCTACACACTTATATATACCCATAATGGTTATAGATTTAAGAAACTGAGGGAATATGTTGTCACGACCCGTCCTTGGGGCCTGTGTCGTGACTACCCCAAGCCCGCCTTCCATAGTCCAGGGGCTGGGGACTAGCACCAAAGGTGTAAATCCCGATATCTGGAAAGGCATTTCCTTTATAAAAGTAAAAAAACACCATAGAGTACAAGCGGAAGTAAAACACTAAGTAAAACTGAGACAAGATGTGCTGAAAGTAAAGGGGCCAGAAATACAAGCCCAACTGTAAAGTACAAGGAAAAAGATAAAATAGCCGGAAGGTGACAAGAAGCTCCTGGATCATCCACCAAGGATCCTACTTGAAGGGTAGGTATAGATAGCGCTACACGTGGATCATCCACCATGGATCCTACATGAAGGGTAGGTACAGATAGCATCCCCAACGCTCTCGCCCGTCAACCGCCTCTGAGTATCATCACGTCGTGATTTCCACATCCAGATACTGACTCGTCGTGAGATCCACCTCCGGGTAATGTCCAGTCCTCAAACACTCGGCCTCTGTCAGCACTTCCTATCGTCTGCAACCAACACAATGAGGTGCGGGCATAGCCCGTGCAGGGGTGAGTATAACAATACTCACTAGGGACCCCGAGACCCTCACGGTCTCTCTAAATATAACAAGGATAACCACAAAGCAGAATCACAACAGATAACCTTTCTTAGGTATAAGCCCATACTTATACATAAGTTATCAAGTAACCCATCTCAATCATGAGGTAAACACAAAGGTCATGAATTCAATGGATAACCACTACCCAGGTATATTCCCATACATATACCTAAGTTATCAAGTGACTCATCTCAATCATGAGGTAAACACAAAGGTCATAGACTCAGCTCAAACCAGGATTTTCATTATCGAAACCATAACTGCTGAAGAGCCCCATCTCTGGAGTGTACAGTGGTCATGTCACGACTCCGAGGTACTGCTCACTAACCTAAGACTGCTGAGGTACTCCTCCTGTCGAGTACCGAAGGTCAGCCACCCAAACATAGTAGTGCTTCCCGCCGGGGTATGCCACCCAAACACAGTAGTGCATCCCCCCTAATAGCCTGCAGAGGTACTCTCTGGACGAGTACCACGGGTCTACACCCAAGTTCAGTAGTGCTCTGTCAGCCATGGGTCTACACCCAAAAAAAGTAGTGCTCCGTCCACTGGGCAAGTCGACTCACTCCGAGTCGAGTCGGTCAAGCAGTCGTCAGGTCGCAGCCGGCTACACGGTCTCCCTACTCTGTACGCTCATCTCTGGGAGGATCCACTCCACGAGCTACAGGTCGATACAAAAAGTATCTCAAAGTCCCACGAAGAAGTATCTCAAAGGACCGCCTCGTCATAGGGGTCTCAATGCAACAGACGGCGCGTCAATCGGACGCCCGGTCTGTGAGTTACTAGCCTTTTCGTCCCAGGGGCCCGGTTTGTTTCGTGTGCGAACCAACCCAACCATATGACAACTGTAACCCGAACTCTCATATGGTATATTCATAGGGATGGTTTCTCAACATGATCACCAACGCCACTGACGGTTCGTCAAATGGACGTCCGGCCTGAAAGATATCAGCTTTTCTGTTCGAGGGGCCCGGTTGGATTTCGGGTACAATCTAACCCGGCCACTATCCAACTGCGTCCAGACCACGAGCGAAGTATGCCAAAAGTTGCATCTCATCAAGATAAATACAACAAAGTTGACGGCACGTCAATCGTACATCCGGAGCTCAAGATATATGTGTTTCTGCTCCGAGGGCCCCGGTTGGTTTCGTGTACGTACCAACCTGGCTGAACCCAAAGTTCTTCGAAACCTTGAGTGTAATATACCAATACAACCGTATCGATCAAAGTATCACTACTCAATTGACGGTGCGTCTATCGGGGGTCCGTAGCCCATGTTATGGGCAAAAAACCGTAAGTAGTCTGAAATGGGGGTTTTGGGCCCGAACCGACCCGGCCCGAGACCCCCTGGGTCGGCCCGAACCGGGTCGACCTGACCCGGGTCCGGGTCCGGCCTACTTGGGCACAGCCTAGCCCGGCTGGCGTGGCCCGGCGGCCAGGTGGCTCGGCCGTTTCGGCCGAGCGGATGGGCAAAGGGGGCCGCCAGCCCCTTTAACGAAACTGCGGCCCCGTGTGGGGGCCACTCCTCACCAACGGACGCGGTCGAGTACCGCGTCCCGCCTCCCTCGGTTAGGTGCTATCGCAGGACCAGCGGCATGCTGCTGCAGCTTCGGCCATGGTGTCCCTTCCCGGTGGTGCGCCGGGCACCGCCGCCTCTTGGCGGCAAGTCGGTGCCTACCGCCGGCACCTCCGTGCCAGCGAGGCGCACCGGCGGTGTTTTCCACGGACCACCGTAGTTGCTACGATGGTCCATTTTTATTTCTGTCTTCGCCTGCGGTCCCCCCAGGACCTGCCCTTCACTGCAAAGCCTTCAAATTGCCACTGCGGCCCATTCTTCCATGGCACGTCGATCCTCACACCAAATAAACAAACCACGTCTCTTCGTGGTTTTCTGGCGTGGCGTGACGGTGTCGCGGCATCGTTCGGCCTCCACGTCACGACGCAATGGTGTCGCGCTTCTTTTCCAATGATCCTCCTTGTTTCCGCGCGGTGCTATTCCACCACGCCACCTTTGATCGACTGTGACAAACACGTTAATGAAGGGGGAGGAGGGTCGGCTATGTTCGTGCGGTCCGACCTCCTCCTGTTAATCTGATATCAAGCGGCTTAAGAAAAAAAATTGATTTTGGACGGTCAGGAAAGATTCATGAACCAAAATCAAACCCCTTACTTGGATATTTGACGTCACACATTGGGCGTCGTGGAGAACGGCGTTGCGGAGATCAGACGTCGATTCTGCGGACGTCGGGGTGCATTCGAGGAGGAAACGACATCTCCTCACTTTTTGCGGAGATGAAGAATGAAGGCACGTTGTCGTTGGCGAGTTCCCTACGTCGGTGTCTTCTCCCCATTCCGTGGAGGAAGAAGAGGATGAAGAACTGTGATCGCTGAGTCGTTCTAAGTTGAGGGGTCGATGTTCTTCGTCGGAGAAGAACCGTTCTTCATGGAGAGGATGACGTTCTTCAACGAAGAAGGAGCTTCCTTCTTCTTTCACACAAAGGCTCTTTCTCCAAAAAAATCCTCCCACCACAAATCAACCTCAAAATAAAACAAGGTTTCCCCTTATTTTATTTTAATCATGCCATGAATTGTATGTTCAAAATTCAAACAGTTAATTGATTAAGATTTTCAATAACTTAATTTAAGTGCTAGTTGGCATGAGTTATGAGGGAGAGAGAGAGAGAGAGAAGGATTTACCCAAAAAACTTAAGAAGTATGTGAGGAGTTACAAATTAAAGAGGGAGTTAGGGTGTTATGGGGAAAGTGAAAAGGTGGGGGATCATGTGGGCCCCACCTCACCTTTAATCCTCTCTTGGGTAGTTAGGGGATTGTGGGTCCCACGGTAGCTACCCCATGTTGGATATAACCACTAGGATAAATAATTAATATAAAAATTGTTCCACAATTATTTTTATTCAATTCTTTATTAATCCACAAATTTTTTACAACTCCTACCAAGAAAACGCACCTTCGGAAAATGTCTCCTTAAGAAATTACCGGCGCTGTGGTTCCATCGGTGCCCTCTGACTTCGATTCCGAGCACCGGTTCAAAATTTAGAAAAACGCGCTCGTTCGTTCACTGAATGTACCCGAGATAAACTTCGGAAATTGATTTCGGGCACACCAGGTCTTGGAATCAGGTGTCGTCAAAAACTGCGTTCTTGTAAAATCCCAAAGAAAATTAAGAAAAAATTTCCCTTGAATTTTTAAATTATTCCCACCTCAGGGCTTTACATCCTCGTAAAGCATTAACACAAACTAGGGATACAAAAGCGGTACTGATCACGCATCTAAGCCTTCCGCTCCCTTCTGCTAACCTGGAGGTTCCCATACTGCCAGTGAAAGCGCAACCCAAGAATCGACCGTCTTCATAGGATTCGCTCATGTCGATCCTCAACCTCTATTGGAACCCTGCAAAAGTCACCCCATCGCCAAAGTCTTGTTCCCCATGGTCGATGACATGCGTCGGGTCCAGCACGTATCTCCTCAGTTGAGATACTTGGATGTTGTCATGCACCCAGTGCAACTGAGGTGGATGGGTCAAGCGGTAAACAACCACTCATACCCTGGAAAGGTCCGCTGAACCTCGGAGATTACGTGCCGACTTGGACACATCTCCGTAAACCTCGTCGAGGTGAGACCCGTAAGGACGTGGTCGTCATCCTTGAACTCTAGAGGCTTCCTGTCAGCTCTGCAGGAAGTGGTGCCGCAACTCTGTAGAATTTTGGCATAAAGGTAAGTTTGGCCATCTCCTGAGTGATCAAATGCACCCTCTTATGCATGATTCTATCCTATGTTTCCAGGGTTTTACTTTTCTCCGACCAAGGAAAACCCCATCCCAACGTTGTAGATAAACCACAACCTTTTTTCCTAATACAGTCAATCTATGTATGAACTGTGGATCCAATCCATACTCAGACCAACATCGTAAGGCCTCGATGCTACCGCCAAGATATTCCAATTGAAACTCTCACCTCATGGGTCAGATCACACTGTCTGCGTAAGTGTGATTATCGAGTCTCCTCCCAAGGTATCTTCAGACGTGAGGGTCAAGTCTACGGCTTACCAGAAACTCTAGGTCTGGGACAAGATCCGTGGAAGGAAGGAATGATTCATTTCAACGTCCATTACTATGGCAGCTATTAGTGGACACAGACTACCCCTTGAATCATTCTTAGAGCCATTGGGTCACTCTCCTTGACCGCATGCAGCTACTCTCTTCCCCTGCCATCCAGCTCCCTAACCCTGGTGGGGACTACAAAGGCGGGTGATTGTAACATGTCGAAAAGTACACCACCACATGCTGCTCTCCTAGTTCTGCTTCCACGTCTGCTGCTCTGCAGATTCATCTTTCCTTGACACTTCCTCTTCTTGAAACATTTTTACATGTCCAAGTATCTGAGACTGATGTCAATTCACATCTTCCCACTGTTAACATTCTCTGTCTATAACTGATCAGCCAAAGAACATTCAACCACAAAGGTTCTCTCTAGCACCCTAATATAAGTAGGAATGCATAGAGGAAAGATTGCTTACTCGGATATCCTTTAAAAACACCTCTCTTTGAGATCCGAGCTCTAAAGCACTGATCATATTGTAGTCATCATGTACCAAGAACGTTTGGTATGCCCTGATGAATTCTCAACTACCGACACGTCGTCCTGCGAAGCTGTATAAGCTCAAGAAAACTCTCTGCTACCTCCTCAAGCCAGTCCTCAGTCGCCTGTGAGTCAGGTTTGCCTCGGAACATGAGGGTATCTGAAGTTGGAACACGTATAAGGCAGTAAGCCTACATGTGTCACCTACCGGTACTGCCGGTTGTAACTACTGACCAATAGGTAGTGATGTATAGCTGACACACTACCTGAAGGCACTATCTCAGGCATCGGTCCACATACCGAAGCCTCATCACTTTGCGGACCATCCTCTTGGTCATTCACTGGAAAACACTAGAAGCCAATTCCACCATCCACTCCACTGATGTCTCAGCTAGGCGGAAAACTCTAGCAATCGCCTCTAGCCAGTCCTCTGTTGTCTGGGAATCTGCCTCACATTGTAACCTTAGAGGCCTCTGCTACTAGAACTCGTGCAACGCACTCTACCAGCATGCATAGTTCGCTAGTATGGCTGGTGGCATCTGCTGCCCAACAGGTAGTGGTGCTGCTGGTACACCACCTGAGGGTGCCAACATAGTAAAAAGGGCCCCGCACTGGAGCCTCGCCACTCGATGGGCCGTCATCACGTACTATCTCAGAACTCCAACTGGCTATCTGCATGGAGACATCCTGAACAGATACAACACGGTCAACGATTTATACCTGGTGAGTTGAACTGGTTTGAGAAAACATTAAAACTCTAGAAAACACACACGCAATCAGTGTTTTTCGTACACAAAGTCGGAAATCAGTAGTCAGGGTCCTGGTGTACGGATACGTCGGCCACCGCACTAACACTGGACTCCCTGAACTGAAGACCACACCCAATACCCTTAACATTATTGCTTCACATAAAAGGAATATCAGAGTTATATGTTTTTCGGTAGAACCGACTCCTCTGATACCAATTTGTCATGACCCATCCTCGAGGCCCATTTCGTGACTACCCCAAGCCCGCCTTCCATAGGCCAGGGGCTGGCGACTAGCACCAAAGGCGTAAATCCCGATAACTGGGAAGGCATTTCCTTTATAAAAGTAAACCAAACACCACCGAGTACAAGCGGAAGTAAAACATTAAGTAAAACTGAAACAAGTTGTGCTGAAAGTAAAGGGTCCGGAAATACAAGCCTAACTGTAATGTACAAGGAAAAAGATAAAATAGCTGGAAGGTGACAAGCAGCTCCTGGATCGTTTACCATGTATCCTATCTGAAGGGTAGGTACAGATAGCGCAGCTCCTGGATCATCCACCATGGATCCTTCCTAAAGGGTAGGTACAGATAGCCTCCACAACGCTCTCACCCTTCAACCACCTCCGAGTATCTTCACGTCGTGTAGTCCACCTCTAGATATTGACTCGTACTGAGATCCAACTCCGGGTACCGTCCAGTCCTCAAACACTCAGCCTCTTTCAGCGCTGCCCGTTGTCTGAAACCAACACGACGAGGTGCGGGCATAGCCCGTGCAGGGGTGAGTATAACGATACTCAGTAGGGACCCCGAGAAACTCAAGGTCTCTCTAAATCCATAAAGGATAACCACAAAGAATAATCACAACAGATAACCCTTCTTAGGTATAAGCCCATACTTATACCTAAGTTATCAAGTAACCCATCTCAATCATGAGGTAAACACAAAGGTCGTGAAATCAACGGATAACCACTACCCAGGTATATGCCCATACATATACTTAAGTTATCAAGTGACCCATATCAATCATGAGGTAAACACAAAGGTCATAGACTCAGCTCAAACCAGGATTTTCATTATCGAAACCGTAACTGCTGAAGAGTCCCGTCTCTGGAGTGTATAGTGGTCCTGTAATGACTCTGAGGTACTGCTCACTAACCTAAGACTGCTGAGGTACTCCTCCTGTCCAGTACCGTGGGTCAGCCACCCATACACAGTAGTGCTTCCCGCTGGGGTATGCCACCCAAACACAGTAGTGCATCCCCCCTAATAGCCTGCCGAGGTACACTCTAAACGAGTACTGCGGGTCTACACCCAAGCTCAGTAGTGCTCCGTCCGCCATGGGTCTGCACCCAAACTAAGTAGTGCTCCATCCACTGGGCTAGTCGACTCACTCCACGTCGAGTCGGTCAAGCAGTCGTCAGGTCTTAGCCGGCTACACGGTCTCCATACTCCGTACGCTCATCTCTGAGAGGGTCCGCTCCATGAGCTATAGGTCGATACTCCAAGTATCTCAAAGTCCCACGATGATATATCTCAAACGACCGCCTCGTCATAGGGGTCTCAACGCAACAGACGGCGCGCCAATCGGATGCCCGGTCTGTGAGTTATTAGCCTTTTTGTCCGAGGGGCCCGGTTGGTTTCGTGTGTGAACCAACCCAACCGTATCACAAACTGTACCCCAAACTCTCATAGGGTATACTCATAGGGACCGTTTCTCAACATTATCACCAACGCCGCTGACGGTTCGTCAAACGGACGTCTGGTCTGAAAGATATCAGCTTTTCCGTTCTAGGGGCCCGATTGGATTTCGGGTACAATCCAACTGGGCCACTATCCAACTACGTCCAAGACATAGGTGAAGTATGACAAAAGTTCCTTCTAATCAATATAAATCCAACAAAGTCGATGACACATCAACCGGACCTCCGGAGCTCGAGATATAAGCGTTTCCGCTCCGAGGGCCCGGTTGGTTTCGTGTACGAACCAACCCGGCCGAACCCAAAGTTATCCAAAACCTTCAGTGTAATATACCAAAATGACCGTCTCAATCCAAGGATCACTATGAAACTGACGGTGCATAGATCGGGGGACCATATCCCATGTTATGGGCAAAAGACCGGAAGCAGTCAGAAATGGGGGTTTCCGGCCCAGACCGACCCGGCCCGAGACCCCTTGGGTCGGCCCAAACCGGGTCCGGGTCCGGCCAGTTTGGGCGCGGCCCGGCCCAGCGGCCAGGTGTCTCGGTCGTTTCGGCCGAACAGATGGGAAAAGGGGGGTGCCACCCCCTTTAACGAAACTGCGGCCCCGCGTGGGGGTCGCTCCTCACCAACGGACGCAGCCGAGTGTCGCGTCCTGCCTCCCTCGGTCCCGCGTGGTCGCGGGACCAGCGGCTTGCCGCCGCGGCTTCAACTGCGGCGGCCCTTACCAGCGGTGCGCCGGGCGCCGCCACCTCCTGGGGGCTGGCCGGTGCCAGCCTCCGCCTCCGGCCGCCAGCGCCGCCGTGCCAGTGAGGCGTGCCGGCGGTGTTTTCCTCCGACGTCGGAGTTGCTCCGGTGGTCCGTTTTTATTTCTGTCTTCGCCTGTGGTCCCCTCGGTACCTGCCCTTCGCTGCAAATATTTCAAATCTCCCATGTGTCCCGTTCTTCCATGGCTCGTAGATCTTCATGCCAAATCACCAAACCGCGTCTCTTCGTGGTGTTCCGGCGCGGTGCGGCACGACGGTGTCGCGGCTTCGTTCGACCTCCATGGTGCGGCGCAATGGCGCCGCACTTCTTTGTCGATGATCCTCTATTTTTCTGCGTGGTTCCATTGCACCGCTCCACCTTTGATCGAGCCATGACAAAAACGTTAACGAAGGGGGAGGAGGGTCGGCCGTGTTCGTGCGGTCCGACCTCCTCCCATTAATCTGATATCAAGCGGCATAAGAAAAAAATTGATTTTGGATGGTCAAGAAATATTCATGAACCAAAATCAAACCCCTTACTTGGATATTTGACATCACACATCGGGCGTCGCGGAGAATGGAATTGCGGAGATCGGATGTTGGTTCCGCAGACGTCGGGGTGCGTCCGAGGAGGATACAACGTCTCCTCACTTGTTGCGGAGATGAAGAAAGAAGGCACGTTGTCGTTTGCGAGTTCCCTATGTCGGTGTCTTCTCCCCTTGCCGTGGAGGAAGAAGAGGATGAAGAACCGTGATTGTTGAGTCATTATAAGTTGAGGGGTCGATGTTCTTCGTTGGAGAAGAATCGTTCATCATGGAGAGGATGACCTTCTTCAACGAAGAAAGAGCTTCCTTCTTCTTTCACACAAATGCTCTTTCTCCAAAAAAATCCTCCCACCACAAATCAACCTCAAAATAAAACAAGGTTTCCCCTTATGTTATTTTAATCATGCCATGAATTTTAAGTTCAATATTCAAACAATTAATTGATTAAGAGTTTCAATAACTTAATTTAAGTGCTAGTTGGCATGAGTTATGAGGGAGAGAGAGAGAGAAGGAGTTACCCAAAAAAATTAAGAGGGAGGTGAGGAGTTACAAATTAAAGAGGGAGTTAGAGAGTTATGGGGAAAGTGAAAAGGTGGGGGCTTGTGTGGGCCCCACCTCACCATTAATCTTCTCATGGGCAGTTAGGGGCTTGTGGGTCCCACCCTAACTACCCCATGTTTGATATAACCACTAGGATAAAGAATTCATAAAAAAATGTTCCACAATTTTTTTAATCAATTCTTTATTAATCCACAAATTTTTAACAACTCCTCCCGAAAAAAACGCACCTTCAGAAAAGGTCTCCTTAAGAAATTACCAACATTGTGGTTCTATCGGTGCCCTCAGATTTCGATTCTGAGAACCGGTTCAAAAGTTAGAAAAACCTGGTCATTAGTTCACTGATCGTACCCGAGCTAAACTTCGGAAATTGATTCCGGGCACACCGTGTCTCGGAATCAGGTTCCGTCAGAAACTGTGCTCTTTTAAAATCCCAAAGAAAATTAAGAAAAAATTTCCCTTAAATTTTACAGGTCATTACATAGGAGGAGTAGATCTAAGATGATCTAAGTATCCAACAAAAACGATCACATACCTTGAGAAACCAACTTTGATTTGTGAAGAGAAACCTCCGGATCGCCTCTAAAATTCTTGGGAGAGGGTGTCTTAACTCAAAGGAAGAGTAATCCCGAGTTTTGGATACTTATGGGCTTAAACGAACCATTTAGAGGAAAAATAGTTCAGATCCGAAATTTTAGGATTTAACTTTAAGTGCCTGCACGGTTAGTCCACACGGTTTAACAAACCGTGCGCTAACCTTGCGTTAGATTCTGCCTCGACAACAATCCTCGCATTATTAGGGCATATGGTTTGTTCTAACCATGAACCTACCATGTGAAGGCTATTGCCTCCAACACCAAACTCACACGGTTTGGCCGCACGGTTTGACAAACCGTGCGCCTCCCGTGCAAAGGCCATTACCCATTTAGTTTTCCTTAAAGGTCTACCCAAACATACCCCCAAGTCACCTTGATTTCCCGAAACACCTCTAGCCCCACATTTTCACAAAGGAATGGACCGGAGAGGTTTGGGCATTTTCATGAATAGATCTCAGGATTTCAGGACATTTTAATGGAAATGACCCTATATTAGATGGCTGAGTTGGGATAGAGCATTCCTAAGGGAAACCAACATGGATTTAGGACCCACATGGGAGTAGTCAGTTTTAGTATTTATTTTAGGGTTTGCATATTGACACATGACACATATTTAGAAGACATATCTACTATTTATTTTTGGATAATGTATATCATGTTTTGGTCATCTTGTTATTTTGTTTTTTATATGTTATATAATTGGACATTTCTATTTATTTCCATTTTTTATACATTTATAATGTGTATATAGACTCCCCGTGATCGATATTCACCCCAGTAGCTAGTTGGAAACCTCTACTATATGGGGACGTATGATTGAGATCATGTAGTGGTCTTGTATGGGGCATTGGTGTGTGGAATCTGTGTCTAGAAATTATAGGTGGGTAGTCTAGGACATGAATTTTAGGAATTTATTATCTCTACCTTGAAGTAGATTAATAATGAAAATGATATTATAACTACGATTAAGGAAGTTGTTTATTCATTTCAGTGGACTCTTACTCACCCTAGGCCAATTTTCTATTGACGTGTGCACACCTTGAGAGGAATTTTGGTAACTTGTATGAGGACCCATTAGACTTAATGTAACTAACTCAAGGCTTATAACCATGGTACAAAGATTTAAAATGAACATTACATGTGAGGGTGTATAGAATGATTCATTCATTTATATTTTGATGGATATTTGCTTTTATATTTATTTTTATTGAAATTATTATTCATGTATATGTTCATTGTCTCCATTGAAATTATTTGATGATCTTTTCTTATTTCAAATTTTGAAAAATATACGATTCCTTGTTTTACATGAAATTAAAAATAATATGTTTATTTTATATATACTCTTAATTGAATATCTGGGGTGTTCTTACTATGCTAATGTTTCTCACACCCAACATATTCCTTAAACCATATATATAATTCATTTTCTAGGTCAAGAGAAAATGGGAAACACTAGTTGGTGGTTGTGGCCATTATTTAATGTGGTACCTTGGGATTTAGTGGTGATATGAAGAGTATGTGACACATCTATTTATGCGGAGAGATTAGTGGTGAATTCATCATTGTTTTACGTGGCATCTTATATTATTGTCCACCCATGGGGGTTTCACATTGCTACATTGTATTACCATTCTATTATTGAATTTATTATATTACTGACTATTTATTTACTATTTCTATTGATATTAACTTGCATAGTGATTTATATTAAAAAATACTCCCCCTTTTTATTATTGATGACTGGTCCCTATTCATCCACCCCTGTTGATTAGGAACACCAATTGGGGTATATTAGGTATATCCCATGTTTGGGTTTAGCAAGTTATTCAGGTAGTGTCCTAAAAAAATTTTATCAAAGGAATGTTTTATCTCTTCTTGAATGTAAAAATATGTATTTTTTGATGTCTTGGTATATAGGATACTATATTATTGGGACATAAGGGGAACGTTATTATGGAGTTCCCAGGTTGTTCCCATGTAATTGAGTTGTATGTTACCACAGATTGTTGGGGAAGGTTATGTTCGATGAGTTTATCAATTTGATTCTAAAAATATCTTAAAAACATGTTTATGATATATGTTCTCGTGATTAATTATGAATGATAGAGTTATTATACTATTTTTATTGACTGATTGTTTTATATTGATGTTGTGTTGTACCATGCCCCTCAGAATATGTCTAATGGGGAATTGGGTGGGATCTGCAGATGAACCATAGTAGTCAAACCCCCTAGTTGACCAGAAACACCTAGAGGTATTTGCGTATAAAGTTTGAGTTCATGAACAAGGTGTCTCGCCTACCATTATTTATGTTTAATAGGTTGAACCATGATTGGATGATGCTATAGATAGTTACCTTGAGTTTCATTATGATATAAAAACATCCTTCATGGTAATGAAATATCCTTGGGAAGGGGGGATTTTCTTTGAAAAATTGAACATGTCTTTGAGTTCATGGAGATATCAGATTCAATTATAGTGAAACATGTCCTTTTAAAACACTGGGGTTTAGTAGGTGAAGTTTGGATTCTATAGTTCTAATGAAAAAGAATGGGGTATTGATTAAAAATATTTCAAGATGATTTTTATTGAGAATTTATATAAAAAATATATGGAATTTCATAAATCCATATATCTTCTCATCCTGTATCAAAGTGAATGGATAATGACCCATTATAACAATTATTTTACTAAAATTTCTCAGTTTTAAATTAAGGTGGTGTTAAACAAGATACCAAAGGTGCAAAGGGATGAATTGGTACTTTCACATGATATGTGATCTCAGTTATATATATTGAATCTCACCTCATATTATCATGTTCTGGATAGGGCTCTGATAGAAGAATTTGACCTAGAAAGTAATTTATGGTTCAATATAATTACTCCTACTTCTAGTGGTAGTGTTACTAGTTAATTTAATGGGTAGGGAAAGTTAAATGATCCTCACATCGGAAATAATAATGGTGGTACATGGGAAAAATTATTCTATATTATCATATATGTCTGATAAGTGGACAAAAATATCATTCCATTTTGGAATTATTGGTCACTCAATGAATTTTTTCATATAGGCCCCATGAATTTTTCAATTTGGAAAACATTAAATCCACATATAATTTTTTTAATGTTTTAACAAGACCGCATAGAGGAATGGTCTCATCAATTCTACGATGGTTTGAAGTGGTATCAATCAATTTAAAAATAACTAGGTTATGGAAATAGGAATGAGGAATGAAGTAAATTCACTTGGAGGATGAGTCTCTAGTGGGAACTAAGGTGGGTCATGTGATTATGAAAGGTACCATTAATAGTATTTCATTTTTAGTGACTAAATAATTTGATATGGGTTCTTATCATTATTTTTAATCCCCAAACCCTATTGTCATAATTAATGATATGATGTATCTCATTAATTTTATTTTGGAGATTGAAAAAAAAAACTTAATATAAAGAGAGTGAAGGGGTTTTAACATCCCTTTTGGGATTTCTCATTATCATTGATCGAGGATATCTATAAATTTTTGGTTCATAATAGGAATTCCTAGGATGTTATTATTATAATAAACTAGTTTGTATCACAAAAATTATTGATTTAATATTACAAACTGTGGGGGACCTATATAATACCGATTAAGAGTTTCTGGTAATACCTAGTTAATTGGATCTATGGTCTCTCCATACTATACATCATATTCTAGAATTGGGTAGGATGATATCCTTCTGTATTGTTGAGATATATCAGGAATTCACTTAGAGTGAACTTCCTTCATTAGGTATTGAATTTATTGAGGTGATTCTGTTAGAATTTTTCAATCTACCACTATTGAGGGTGGTGGAGTTCTCTTTTGAATTTGTGTTAGGTACACAGCTGATATCAATTCTCTACTACCTTATTCAACAAGCTGAACTAAATGCAATAAATAATCTGTTGGGTTACATGATGTTAAAAGGATTCATTAGACCCAATGTGTAAACTTATCCACCACTATTTATCTTCACCAAGAAGTCTAGTGGAACCCTTCACTTATGTGGTGATTAGTGGAAGCTCAATCTGGTTATGATCAATAGAATGTACCTTTTCCCCTATTAAATATTTTTTTGATCAATTGAAGGGGGATAAATGGTTCTCTATGTCTAATATCTGGTTTGGTTATCTATAACTCAATATTAAGGTGTCAAAAATTCTAAAGACCACATTCCGAAGAAGTTAAGGCCACAATGAGTGTCTTGTTATACTGATTAGTCTGACTACCACTCATCCTATGGTTATGGAACTGATGAATAGTACATTCTATTAGTATATAGACTGTTTATTTGTTGTGTTCATGGATGAAATGCATATTTATTATAAAAATTATGGGGATTATATACATTATTTGAGATCAATTTTAGACATCATTATGAATCATCATCTTTTTTATATGATAAAAAAAGGGTTTATTATGGATTTATAAGTGAATATCATGGTGCACATGATCTTAGATCATGGTCACTCAATTTTTCCTAAAGAGAATTTGGGATTAAAAAATGAGAGGAATCCCTCAATGAATTGTTTTTTATTTATACTTCAATGTTAACACTTCCATAAGCTAGGTAGGTCTATCTGGCCATTTGTAATGCTTTACATTCAGATTTGTCTTTAATTATCATGTAGGTTGATCATGATGTTTCTTATGATACTCATAAGTTTATTCCACACAAGAATAATTATCCCTAAAATTATTTAAAACTCACATATATGATGCACCCCCATAAGAGTTGGTGAAACTATCTTTCTAGGGAAAGGATTTACATTCACTCTTATTATAAGATATTGAGATATATTGTTTTACATTAATATATGAATACCATATAGAAGTGATCGATATATTACCTATAATATTTTAAATTTTAAATTTATATAACCCATATGAAGGTTAACATCGTTACTAATTCTCTTAGAAGAAAATTTTCATCCAAGGATTTAAAGGAGTCATCATAGGATTGGGACCTCACAAAACACTCTTATCTAATTTTTTTAGGTGTTTGAGATGATGATTCCAAGTATGTTCCTTCTATATATTATTTTACATACACAATTTTTGATATGATCGTCTAGAGGAACCATATTGATAATGAGTTTTGATAAATCATGAAATATTTTTATAGTGGGGAGAGCATCATATAAATATATCTATCTTCAGAGGGAATTATATGATTTTAGGAACTATTATGTCATTCTGTTAACTATGATAATGTGTATGATGTGAAATTTACATTGTTCCATATGGTTAGTTCACCTAGTAATGAATAAGATGTTTTATGATATGATGTGTTAATTATAGTGGCTAGGTATGAAATGAGATATTACTGATTTATTTTTCCATTATTATACATGATAACATAACAGTAATGAGCAACTTAATCCTTATGGTTTTCTTAAAACCATACTCAATTCAGTATGGAAATGTTTTGGGATATCAACGGGTTTTACAACTCAATTTTTATCAACTCCTAAAAGAATGAAAATAATTTTTTGGGTGATTGACTAATTGACCAAATATTCCCACATTATTCCTATTTGTGATATCACCAATGTTGAGAAACTAAAAAATCATTATATTCTAGATACCCTCATGTTTCATGGAGAACTATAATTAATTAATTTATATAGGGATTATAGGTCCACATTACATTTTTTAGAGCTCTCTAATAGGTGACAGTATCCTAGTTCCAGATGACCCCAGCCAGCCATCCTCTGATTGGTGGTCAAATAGAATGGGATGTACATATTCCTGAAGACATGGTTCATATTTTCAACTATAACATCTTAGGACTGTGGGATTTCAATTTTGGAATGGTTGAGTTTGCCCTTAGTAAAAAACTAGTCATCCATTAACATGTTAACCTTTGAGTCCTTGTATAATTGGCCTTTAACATCTCCTACATGTTTTTCAAATAGTAGTGACACTTCCATGGGGAGGCCTAGAATAGTATAAGAGGGTACATAAATGTTCCTAATGATTTTGTATATTTTGATAATATTAATGATCCAATATAAATCATATGTATATCACCATCAAAATAAGATGGATTTCTCTGTCGGTGAATAGGTGTTATTGATATTTTCACATCAATTTGGTCACTGACATCTTAGAAAATAAGAGAAATTTTCACCGAGATGTGTGATACAATTTGAGGTTATAAAGTTTATTGGAAAGTTGGATTATTGTTTGGACTCTCCTCTATAATAAAATTTGATCCATAGTGTATATGTCACAACTCAAGAAACATCATAGGGTCACATTTCATATATTTATTTTGGAATATCATGACGTGTAACCTAATAGTCACATGAATGAGAAAATAATTAAAATTATTCAATATTAAGTGATGATATTGCAGAAAAAGTCTACTCGTTTTTTTAGATATAGGAAAACATGGTTTTGAAACTCATTAGACAATGTATCCTAAAATGTCATTGAGGGAGGAGGGTTTTAATCATTTTGTGGGTTAATATTATTTTTGATAATTTTCATGAGAAAATCATTATTGTGTAGAGAATTATAAAATAACAAATGTTTCTTTGGTATATGATATTTTGGATGCATTTTTCCTTTTATTTAAGGTTTATTATTTATTTTTACTACATGTTTTTCGAATTTTAAGGGAAAAGGGTTTGGTTTCCATAATTTTTTGAGTACTAGGGAATTGTTATGCGATTTTGTCTTATGGGTATACATGGGAATGCATATTGAAATTCTATAGGAAGTCATCTTGTAACAATATGAGACCCACTTTTTAATTGGTGGTATGATAGCATATTCTAGTTCCTACTAAATCATTATCATTAAACAATTTAATTCCTATCATCCATTTAGCATGGTTCCCAAATAGATGTGAAATCTCTCTAGCACTACTGGCTAGTTGTTGGTTGCTATAGGTTTACCATTGACACTGATTTTGGTGAGTTAATATTGGATTACACCATAATTTTTGTTTAAAAACTCCATTTTAATTCCAAAAAAGTATCCCACAACCTTGATTCGACCCATATTCATTTATATTATCAAAGGAAGTAATTTTAACCCTTTAAACCTTGAATCTGTATGAATCAAAGAGATGATTTTAGTGATAACTTTATTTCAGTAACTATAACAATGATTTGACTATGATTTCATCTTCCCCCACATCTATAATAATTAGAGTTATTTGGATCAATGTATTATTAATTTATTCAAATCCTTATTTTTGAATTGTGAATCTAGGATCCCATCTTTATTTTCTCTATCCCCATCATCTCTCCAAAAGTGGATTCCATGAAGGGTGTTTGATGACTTTGTGATTGAGGTATTTGTATTCTTAATGTAATACCTTTCAATTTTGACCATTTTTTATTTTTTATTTTAAATGGTTTTTTAATTTATTCTGAAAGCGTTATTGATTATTGATAAATGTTCTTTATTAGAAGAATGTGTGGTTCCTCCTCTTTTCTAATGAGTTTTGTAATAAAGAGTTGATATCAAGAAAATACTTTTTAATTAAAATATTGTATTAAATTAATAATGAATTTCCTGATTGTTTTGTTAGAAAATAAGGCAAGAAATATTTTATTCAATGATTATTTTTCATATTCATGAATATTGGTGAAAATCATTGATGTTTTTTGAATTTTTATGGACTTCTAGAAAAACATTTCGTAGTATGAATGATGATTGATGGAACTGATTTGAGGTGAATGATTTTTCCCTTATTTTATTTCATTAAGGTGCCTAGGAGTATGGGTTAAAAGGTGGATATTCGACGACAATAATTATATGGATTTATCATATCTACATAGAAATGGATTAAAGATTATAATAGTAACTAAATTATGATGAGGATAAAGAGTTAATTCTTTAGGTAAATTATTTTTATCCCACGGATTGAGATAATGGGAGGTGTGCACACATATAGCTATATTTCACCAAGATGTGTGATGGTCATTATTCCTAAGTCATACTATCCTTGGGGGTTATTACCATTCTTCTAGGATTAAAAAATAACATTGCATGACAATGTAAATAAAATAATTTATTCATCAAAATTTTGATTGAGAAGTTGGTTCATGCCAATTTTTATAGAAATGATGATTCATGAATGTATTTATTCTTATTAGTGAAACTATTTGAAGATTATTTTTTATCACAAATTTTGAAAATAATATTATGTGATGTTTTCTTAAAATTAATTATATTTCATTTAATGTATATGGGATTCATATTGAATCTTTGGGTGGGATCATACTATTCCAATGTTAGTCACACCATACGTTTGGATTTTTGAATATATAAAATGTATTTTTTTAGTTATTGGAAAGTTCAATGAATTACATGGAAGTAGTAGGTGTTCTTGATTCCTTGACATAGGGAGTCATCAGTGACATGCTGAGTGTGTGATCCATATATTGCAAGGAGATCTTGGTGGTGATGTCGTTTCTAGTTTATATGATATCGTAGATTTTTGGCCAATCATAGTATTTGTAATTTCCTAGTTATTGAACATTTCTCTATTTAATATATTGGAATACCAATTAATTATAAATTCATTCCAATACTTTTGAGTTATATGATTATTCATGTGGTAAAATTATTCAATGTTCACTAATATTGTTTCTTAGGCTCTAGTCTCTAGCCTATAGGGATCGGAAAAACCCTATAAGACATGTCTAATCAAAATATTGTTCTAGTTTAGCTAGTTATCCATGTCATCTCATTATAATTATTAATCAAATGGTGGTTTCACCCCTATATTAATGTCAATATATAGCTTAGGATGTCTTGGTAGAGAAGAAATATTATTTTTGGGACATTATTAGAAGGTTATAAGTGGTTACCTGGCTAGATATTATTTCAAGAAGCCTTAAGTTACAATGGGTGGTTGGGAAAAATATTTTTAATGGAATTTATAATCCTTATTATTGATATATAATAAACTATAATATGATATTTTTGTTCACATGTTGAATTATGATTAATAGATTTTAAGTTATTATGTCTCTTGACTAATTTATTCTTTTTTTATTTTGATGTTGTTTAGTATAATTCCCCCAAAAAGGCGTTCAATATATCATTAAGGGGAAGTTAAAGATGAATTAAAATAAGTTAAACACCTAGTTTGATATAACATCATAGAGGTTGTAGTGAGTATTGTAAGAGATCTATACAAAGTGTGAACACTGCCACTATTTGAGTAGAAGAGGAGGAACCTCTGAGGGGTGATAATGGATAACCTTCCTTAGAGTTACTTTTATATAAACTAACATCCTCAATCGATCTGAATATAATTTGAAGGTGGGGATTTTTTTTTGAAAATTTTTATTATCACTTTATGTTCTTAGAGGATTTGGATTTTATTAAGGTGAAATGATTCATCTCCAAGCTTGTGGGGCCTAGCAGGACATGGTTGGATGTTATAGTTCTAGTGAAGATGAATAAGTGTCAATGTGGAATGATTTCAAGAAAATTTTCTTGATCAATTATATCATGATTTAAAAGTATTGGATACTTCCATGTATTTCCTCATCCTTGATCATTCTAATTGGATAGTGACCTAATATACCAATTACATTTCTAAACATTCTCATTTTCAGTAGAGGTTATTTCAATTGTGAACAATGAGGACCAGAGGATTAAAATTGCACTTGAACATATTTCATATCTAAAGTGCTTATCATTAAACTCAATTTAGCTGAGGATATTTTAGAAATTGATCTAACGATGGAATTTTAAATGGCCAATAAGTGAGGTTTTAATGGAGTTCATCCAACTCTAAGGTGAAGCTTTAGTAGATCCTTTATTCGGAAGATAATGTGAAATAAACCTCAAAGTGGAAACATTAGTTCTATTCCTTGAATGAAAACCCCTGCCATGATTTTTTTAGTGTCTAATAAAGTCCAACCATCTTTTTCTAAATATGGAAACATTGTGATATTTATGAATATTTTTAGAAATCAACAAATTTTTTTTTGTTGGTATGAATGTTTAAGAAATTTAAATATGTTTTTTAGGATTTTAGAATACTGTATAATAGAATGAAATAATTAGCCAAGAAAGGATATGATGTTCCATAAGATTCATTTGAAACATTTTTGTTCTAGCCATTGGGATCTAGAATGAAGCTACTTTATAAAGTTGACAATTCCCAAGTGTAAACTAATGTTGGTCCTATGATAGTGAGAGGCATCATTACCATTGGTTCATTTTTATTCATTGATTTATTTGATATAAGAACCTAAAATTATTTTGCATCAACCCACACTATAGAAATGATTAATATATCAATAATGCACGTGCCTTATGTGATGGATACTTGGAAACCACTCAGGATGACAATGGAGAAGTGTTTTTGATGTCCACTTATGCCTTATCTTTATCATATATCAAGATAGTTTATGAATTTTGGGTTCATGATATAAATTCCTTATAAAATATTATTTAAATGGACTAGTTGTTTTAGCAGACTTGTTAGATTGACTACTTTCATTGGTGAGTGACATTTAATTCCCCCAATATAAATTTTCCTGGTTTCTAGTGAGAATGGGATCCTTGGTCTAGTCATTCCATAATGGCTCTTATAAATACAGGTTTGACGATATCCTTGTGTGAAATTGGGATGGAGTAGTATTTATCTTATTGTAATGTACCCCCCGTAGCTATTGTATTATAGAATTCATCCATCCACATTTTATATTCTACCACCAGAGAGGGAGGTGGAGTTCTCTATGTAATTTTTTTATGAAAAAATCTAATATCTATTCCCACATACCATATATCACTAAATTAACTGAATTAAATATATAATTAGTTAGATGACTCTATGTACAAATGTTTCCATAAACCTAGTGTATTGATCTAGGAATAATATTTTTTCATTGAAGGATGGTAAAACCCTTCAAATATGTGTTGATTGATAAAAGATAAATCAGGTTATGAGAAAGCAGAAGTACCCATTTCCCAACACTGATTATTTCCTTAAACATTTTAATTGGTATCTGTATTTCTATACAATTGATCATTGATGATGTTGCAACTATCTTATGATTATATATTCAGACAATAAAAACATCATATTCAAGAGTAGGAATGGTCAATATGAGTATTTTGTTATGTCATTATACCTGAACAATGCACCTGCAATTATTATGCTACCAATGAATTATATTTTCGACATGTATCTTGTCACATCAATTATGGTAATGTTGGATGAAATCTCAGTTTATTATAAAATTGTGGAGGTTCATGTTCTTCAATTGAGATGAGTTTTGGACATCTTGAGTAATCACTGACTATTTTCCAAGAAATAAAAATTCCAATTCATGATTTTGGAGGTGATGTTATTTGGTAACATAGTATAAAAAAATGGTATATATGTTAATGTTTATGTTTATTTGTGATTTAATTTTTTTTATTTAATTAAATATTTTAAGTGACATTTAACTTCATCTAGTGTCAACTCTTCCCAATCTTGGGTAAGGCAACATGGTATTTTCTTTCATTAGCTATGGGTCTGTTCTATTTTTCATATAAGGTGATCACATAGTGGCTTCTGGGTCTCTTCAGCTTATGACACATAAGAATAAATATCTCATACCTATATTTAAACTCCCATATATGATTAATTCCCTTAAGAGTTTATGAAACTATATATTTTAGTAATGATTTACTATTTTCTACAATCATGGGATCCTAAGAAATATATTTACATTGAATATTTTCAATCACTAACAGGGGTGGTGGGTATAATACCAATAATATTTTAAAATCGAAATTTCATACACCCTTATGAAAGGAAATGTTGATAAAACTAATCTTTGGTAGAATTTCATATCCTAGGATGTGATGGAATCATCAAAGTAATGAAATATCATGGGACTATTTGCTAAAATTCATTTAGGGGTATAATAGGATGACACCAAGGTTATTCATGCATGTTTTTTGTTGAAAATTTATTTTCAAGTGATAATCCACCAAGAGCACGAACTTGATGATGAGTTATATGTATTTAGTAATTTATTTATATCATTGGGATACTATCAGAAAATGTTCTCTATATTAAATGGAAATTCATTAAATCAATAACCTTTAGGTCATTCAATTTATAATGAGAAGGGAATTTTTTTTGGAACATAACTATTCTCAGTGGATAGTTCCCACATGAATGACTAAGATGTTATATTATATGAAGTGTCAATTTTCGTGGATATATATTAAAGTGGAAATCACTAGTTTTGTTTCTTATTGGTATATTGTTAAACAAATCGAGGCAAAGAATGAGAATCCATCTAGTTGGCTTCAACACCACCCAATTCCAATATATAATTGGGATGATATAATTATATAATTTTTATTTGATTTTCATGTAATGATCTAGGAAATAATATTATTTGGATGGTAATTGACTTGTTTACCAAATTTTATCACTTCATTTTTTATATAATACCCCAATGTTGTGTAATTAAAAAATTTATATGTGTAGGATATTTTTAGGTTGGACAATGTTACATGTAAATTTCTTTTTTATAGGGATTCCTGGATAAAATCTTAGTTTCATACATGATTCCATGATTATATGAGAACATATGCCAATTTTGATCAAAGTATACCATCCTTGTATATATTGTTAAATAAAATTTGTTATATAAGTGGTTTTGACAAACACTATTCTTATATCCTCCAAATTGGAGGAGTGTGAAACTATTTTTATGGGTTTTCTAGTTTTCCAACAGTTACTTCTACCATTTATTCTATAAAATGGGCCTCTTTGAGGCCATCTGTTGATTAACTTATAAATATGTAAATTTATGGTCATTGATTTGTTAATGATCCATTATAGTACCTAGCTTTGTCTAGGAAATGATGGTTAATACCCATATAATTTTTCATAGGTTGGTAATGGAATAAAGATTGTATAAATCACATGTAGTTTATCTATGGTATATTTGGGGTTCTCAGTTACTAACCATGATTTATTTAGAGTGTATAATTGAAATGGTAAAATAAATATTGATAGACAATGGATGTTGGCACTGATATTCATGGGTGGTTTTTGGGTTTTGGAGTGTATTTGAAACCTAGACTACCATTTATCATTGACACCCTAAATTACTTATGTATATAAAAAGATTCATGTTTCAGGGGTCAATAAATATATTTTTATCCTATATCATATCTTGAATTTGAAATACCATTTTTTGGAAAATTATATTATTAGGGTTGAGGTGTAGTTTTTTTTATTTCTCAAGTACTGATGTTGTGGAATAAGTATATTCCTTTATTTCATGTTTAATGTAAGTATGTATTAAAAACTCATAATATTTTGGAGTATTATAGGTTGATGAGGGAGTATTTTCCTGACCTCATTGTGATCCAATCTTATTGGTAAGACCTAATAGTTGTAGAAATCATTATGGTGGGAGAATGTTAAAATCCTTAATCTTTTATTCAAGTACGGTCTTTGGTATCCCGTGTTTTTTTATTATTTTCATATTCATTTATGGTTTCTCACAATTTTTTTAACTTTTTAAGGACTATGAGTGTGGTTGTGATATTTTTTTGAGTGTTCAAGTGGTTTTCTATGAGTTTGGCATAATCCTAGACTAGGGAATGTGGCTGGAAAAGCTAAAAGTAAACCACCAACTCATTATTGAGATCCACCAGCTAGTTAGTGTCATAAGAAAATAAAGGGGCTCCTATAATAACACCAAAAATTAGCTAGTGGAATCCCACTTGAAAAATAATGGGATTTCTAGTGTAACAAGAAGTATTCACTTCATAATTGGTTAGGTGGTGGAATAAATCGGGTAATTTTTGTTGTTGCTATGGGTGATTAAATATTGTTAGTATCACATTTTTTTATTGAAACAATTTCTTAATTGTAATTTATTCTTCATCATCATTAATTTTACACTTATGATTTTTGAGGCTCTCATGAACATATTTTATACCATCCAACCATGAATCTCTATGGATTTAAGTCTTGATTTATGCATTAAATCTCTTGTAGTAAGTGTAACATGGATTTTATTATCAGTTCATTGTCCATTATTCATATCCTTCATTGAGTGTTGTGAATCTATATGTCATTTGTGGATCCATGTCATTGTTTTTGAATATTTTATTAGGATTCCATTTTAATTAGTTATATTCCCTTCATATATTTGAGTGTGGATACTATGTTGGGTGTTTAACGATACCTTGTTTGAGGTAGGTGGTATCATGATGTAGTACCCTTCAATTGAAACCATATGTCTTGAATGTTAAGAAATTTATATTTAATTTACTTTAGAATCATGATTTTATATTCTAGATAAATTCATCCCAGTGGAATGGTGTGTGGTTATATCTATTTTATAATGTATTTCGAAATAATTTATGAATTTTTAAATTTTTTCTTAATTTAAATTATTGATATAAATAATGAATTTTATGATGATTTTTGAGAGTTGGAAACATTAAAATATTTATAAAATTGTTTTTGTTGAATTTAATTCCTTTTGTTGAAAAAATTTATGTGGGTTTTGAAATGAAATGTTTTTAAAAAAAACATGATTTTGGGTTATATAGAATGATGATTGATGAACCTGATTTTAGATGAATTATAGTTCCCTTATTTAATTTATTTATATCACATTAAAGCTTATGTCATCTAGAAAAGACGTGATATAATATAATAACTCCACATGAAAATGTATTTGTGATAAAAAAAACTAAAGTATAAGGATGGTAGGGAGTCCATTCATTAGTATTGACTCTTATTCAATTGATTCCTCAGATAATGGGTTGTGTTAACATATGGAACAATATTTCATTGAGACGTATGATTCTACATAACATTGGATCTATCAAACATGGGGCCTTATAACTATGGTTCAAGTATGGAAAATGTAAATTACATGATAATGTATATAAAAGGATTTATTGAAGCCTAATTGGAATTGAGATTTTTTTCATTCCTATATTTATTGAAATTACTATTCCACCCCCCTTTCATTATTTCCATTGAAAATATTTCAAGGTTATTTTTTATTACAAATTGTGAAAATATTAAAATTCCATGTTTCATTTAAATATTTAATATATTTGTTTTGTTGGATACTGAGTGATTATAAAATATCTAGGTGGGTCCTACTAGGATTGTGTGCCTCCCACCCAATATAGGGTATTATGTATATATATACATTATTTTTCTTGGTCCACCTAATGGTAAATTATTACATGAAGACAATGGGTGTTATTAAAAGTAGGATCTTGGAGAATCTGTGTTGATAAGAGTAATATATGATCCATCTATCATAAGGTGATCTTGGTAGTAATTTCATTATTGGTTTGTGTGATATCTTTTATTATTTTCTCATTTAATATTTTATTCTTTCCTATTATGTGTTTCTTTTCTCTTATTGAATTTATTAGAATACTTACTATATATGTATTATTTATGATTCTTTTTTATCATTGGGTTATTATTAATGATTTTTTTCTTTATAGTTAACAATACCTATCTGCTAGTCACTTGCCCAAGGGGATTGAGAATGTGCTTCGGTCCATGTTAGTTAAAACATATGTTTTAGTATATTAAGTTATTAGGGTCATGTAGTGACAAAATATTCTTGCATACTGACCAATGGTTAGGTAAATAATGAGTGAGATCTGTCCAACTAAGAAGTAATGAGCTATCAGGGGATAAAAGTATGATATGGATTATAAATTATAAAAACCCCGATTCACTATCCATATCCCATATTTATTTTGGACATATAAAATTATTATCCTTTAACATGGTATCATATCATATTACAAAAATATTGGATTATCAAATTTTTTATTTTCATTAATAATTGTCATTAAAATTATAAAGGCTATATGATGTGCATATTTGAATAAACTTAAAAACTACCTATCAAAATAACTATAGAAGATATTTTTGACAAAACCATAATTAATATTAATAATGGATATTATAAGAACCTAAGAAAATACACATCAGAGAGATAAGGGTTTGTATTATTTTATTTTAATCAACGTAGATGTGCATCTATAAAAGTTACTAATAAATCTCATCTTAATGTTTTTTGTGATGAGAACAATAATCCTAATTTGAGAACAATGTTATAATAGTGTTGATACATAATTTAATACAAAATAATACAAGTATTTCATTGATAAATTATTTATAGTGGTTCAACAAAATACAAAATAGAGATGAAAATATCCAACCTCAGAAGCTTCAATGCATTCAATTTACTAGTATGCATGCGAAATATTTTTTAAATAAGAAAAAAATAATAATTAGTCTCCAATAAATGATTTCATATATTGTTTAATTGTATATAAGTATTTATTTTATGTTCATTGATATTTAAGATGAATTATATAATGTGGAGAATCATTTAGAAGAAGAGTATATACATGTGTCAATATCTCTAAAAAAAGTTGGAGACAAATAAGAAATAAATACGGAACATGATGAAAGTTTATATAGTTTTATAAATGAGTATATTATTACAATTAATGGGGGAGAAAATTCCACAAATTATTTTTTAGGTAAAACTCAATGAGTTTTTAGAAAATCAAAAGTCATGCATTAATGTTAAATATTCACAATTTAAATTCAACAAAAAAAGTTAATTATAATGAAAATTTGAATCAATAAATGAATAAAATTCATTATTATCAACTTAAATCAATTTGAAATATTTTTGACAAAAACATAATAAAAATTTTTAATTATAAAATTATAATCAATATGAAATTCATTGATCTTGGATTGAAAAAAAATAAAATTTTAGAAATAATCCAAGATGGATCTTCCAAATAAACATGATGGATTTTTTTCCATATGTATTAACAAGGTGTATTCTTATTCAAAAGGTATCTATATGTTAGAAACATATTTTTTATATCATCTAAATATCAATCTATTTGATAATTAACTAAAAATAAGCATCTAACTCTAAATACAAATATTTTTATAAATCTATTTTTACTCACATTTAATGAAAAACAATCTATACCTTTATAATCATAGTTATGGAAAATTACTGGGCCTCCCACCACTACACATGTGGTGTAAGGAAGATATTATATGATTTTATATTACCCTAAACAATGATATCTGATGGATGAAAAACAAAAAAAAATAAAAATCATACATAACTATATTGATCGGTGATCTATGAAAATGATATTGGTTTAAAGGACATTGTATATATAATGTTATAGTTGTTTATTGTTCATTATAATTCTATAATAATTTTCAATCATTGGAAGAAAATTAAATCAAACATTAAGGGTGATAAAATATAGAATATTGAAAGATTAAAAATAATGAAAAGTTATATTTTTATTTAAAAAATATTTGAGGACACATGGGTCATCCATGAAAATCTAAATAATAACATTTTCAATTAATGATATTGTGTTTAAACTTATAAAAAGTTTGTCTTGAGAACATTTAATGCAATAAATATCACCATATTTAATGAAATCAGAATGATACTTTGAAATGTTTTGAGAAATAAAGGTTCAAAATAAATTTTCAATGAATTTAGAAAATGATACGGTTTATTCATCATTGGGATATATATAAAATATATATTTTTCAAAAACCATGAAGAAGATATTAAACAAGGAACTAAAAAATGGGATGAAATAGTAATTTTTTTGAAGGAGAGCACACATTATGAACACCGGTAACCATCCCATTATTAAGGATATATAATGAAGTAATATGAAAAAAAATGATATTTCAATGAAAGGAAAAGTAGGCTGATTTAATAACGAATTATCTTGAGACACCGTGTTATAGAACCACAAATTCGGGGCACACATATAAATAATTCTTTGTTATTTAGTCAAACAAATTGAAATAATAAATAAAAATAGAAGATACATATGAGAACAATATTTTCAATAGATAGTGAAATATTTCACTTGAAGTGTATAAATTTCATTTGATTTTTTCAAGAGATGATATCCTTAAGTTTCATAACATGTAGTGTGGGTGGTGTTAGTAGACCAGTATGAAATCATTTTTTTGTTAACAATCACACATTTTAAATAATAAATTTTGAAGCTCATAATGAATTCACCATGTGATTCATACGACTTGATATCATATAAGAATAATATATATAGATATAAAAAACTAAGAAAAAAATATATCCATGATACCTAATACTACATTGGAATATTTAATTGAATTCATGAAGTGTCAATCCAACCATGGAGATATATTGGAAATGGAAAAAGGTAAAAAAATATCACTATAACAGAACATGTTAATGAGAGTTGAGGTCAACCTTAATCAGAAATTGTTTTGTGGTTTTATTTTTGCACATTATTTTAATGAAATTAAAGCTGAAGCCTATTCATATAATGAGAATTTAATAATTTAAAATTTTCATATATATGTAAACAAAATAATTAATCTAATTCAACTACACTGGAACTAATATTTTTCCACTATCATGGTATGATTTATAAATTGTAATTCCAATGATCATCTAGTAAATATTTCAACATTTTTTTTGAATTTAATGGAGTGTATCCTTGAGGAATATATATGTTGAGAAGTCCATTGAGAATATTACATAAAATTATAGTTCATATAATTAAACAAAATGTATGGTTTTTGAAAATGAGTCATTGAATGTTTTTTCTTGATATGAAATTATCTCTATTTATAAAAGAATAAATAATGATATTAATGGAGGAAATTTTCTTTTAATCAATAGAAGAAATATAAGGAGAAGTTAGGTGATAAACAAAATTAATATCTAATACATTCAATTTCTATATGAATCATTTTAACATATGTATTGAGATCACTACATGATCATAGGTTATATTTTCAAAATGAATGAATAAATTATTTGGATTTTTTTCACTTTAGGGAAAAAATAGACCTTGAATTATCAATGGAAATGAGTTTTACTAGTAAATATCATTTTTTGTTAATTTATGGATACATTTAATGTTAAAATAAATCCCTATTGTTTTCTTAACCAATAATAGATCATGTGGACATACTGTCGAATGATCGATAAAAACTTCATAAGAATGATGTTATACAATCCATTTTCATGATATTTGAATTTATAATCAATATGGGGGATATAAGAAAATGATATTAGACAGTGAAAAAATTAAATATTTTGTTTTCTTCAACCATCAAGAATAACATGATAATTTATGACCTCCATGATCATCTCCTTTATATTTTGATATAACTATTACATTCAGAAGGATGTTTTGATCTGTATATATTGTATTTATACTCTATTAATAAGGATAATACTGAGAAAATGATATTCATAGAATTTTCAGACTATATATTATTCACCTTATAAAATAGAAATATATGTGAGAGTTTATGGAATGATTTTTATGATGGGTTTTGGTGGGATTTATAACATCCAAATTGTATTTTATGAACACCCATATAAAAAATTAAAGCCCAAAATCTGTCTATATGTTTGGAATGAATATAAAATAATTATTATGGCTCGTATAAAATTTACCATTTTTATTAGGTGTCTCTATAAATCAATAAGGGGTATGATAAAGATAATCGAGATGAAGATGAAAGAATCCATCCCATAAAAATCCACATATCACAGGAATCTTGTGAAACCCGTGTAGGATGTTTCTTAATTTCAATGGTTTTTAGAAATATATTTTCAATGGTGGGGGAGATATGAGAGATACGGAGTGATCTTAGTTTGATAGAGATCTATATTTAATTTTAAAAAAATTTATAGCTACCCACCTACATGAAATTAAAATAACTTATATAGAACAATAAAAAATAAAAATAATCCATAATTCACCAGATTTTTTCATAAATTCTATAGGAATTTGAATAGTTTTAATGGTTCAATTAATATAATCACTGATTTGTTAACAAAAAATAGTCAGTAATTATATTTTATTCCCTCATATACATTATCTTATTTTGAATTATTAAGTGTGATAATGATTTTATTATAATTTCATTACATATAATTTTCAGATTATGTGATAATGCCATGAAAATAGCACTAAGAAATAGTGAATTTTACTATGGAATGTAGAAAAATTTCACGGACCAGAACATATATTATTCCATGTTATTTCCTATTTTAGATCATTACTCAATCAATCTCTCACTAACAAAAAATAATCATAAATTTTTTACAAATTCACCTAATATTAAATCATATAAATCAAATAATGAAATAAAATATAAAAGTCCTTTGGGATATTTTGAAGACACATATTTTTAAATTTATCAAATATTTTCATGACATGTTTCATCATATGTAACAACTTATGAAAATATATCCAAATAATATTTGAGATATCCCCTAAAAACTTTTGGGATATCTCTCAATGTTCCAACAACATAATCTCCATTTTCATGACATAAATGTGTGACCAAAATTCCTTATAATAATTTAAAATAATTATGATCTGTCAAACCCAAAATATAAATATGTATATGTCTATATCAATTAATTATTAAAACTCAAGGTACAAAGGACTCTTACATGTGCTCCATCCAAAACTTGCATCTCAATACATGTTCTAACTATACGCATCATAACCATGATGAATTGTCAAATGGTTCATTTTTTCATTAAATATAGTGAACATGAGACATAAATTATTACAATCCCATATATCTAAATAGTATGTTCTTGATTTTTAGAATGTAGATTGATTCGGTAAATGAAAACATTATATGTCATCAAAATTTATAGTAGAAAACATCATATGACATCCCTTATGATATAAGGACATCCAATATCCAATCAATATCTAGTTATTCAATTCTTAATTCTTTCAGAATCATGGTCATATATGAAATACTCATCCTATGAGTGAAAAAATATCATATTTTGTATGTTGCAATGGAAGAAATGATCAAAAACAAACAAAACCACCCTTAATTTATAATACTCCATGAAATATGATATTAAAAATTAAAATAATAAGGTTCTCATGCTATTTATATGTTTATAATTGGGTATGTGTACTTAAAATATACACAATACACCCCTAGTATACAAATGGAATAGTGTAATACACTCCATGTGGTATACATGATTAGTAATCTAACAAATTAAACCATATATGTGTATCATGAGAACATATTTTATCGCAATTAAAGAATATAACACATATTAACATTCAAATTAAATCCAAATAGATATTGAATTGAGAAAAACATCAATTGGGGATATCACATAGTCATATATTTAGAGGTAAACTATCGTTTCACTTTATGATATATATATATATATTCTATGTAAAATAATAATAATATAATGATTACCTTTTGGAATAACATGATTCATTTTATATTATTAAACTCCATCATGAATATTTAACAAAACCATATATAATAACACGTATAATATATCATATAAAACAAAATCCTATATCATCATAATATTTTCTTCTCTTTTATGTATTTTTTTTAAACCCATTACATATCATTTTAATTCATTTCTCATCTCTATGTGTCCATCTAATAAAAATCTAAAACTAAACTATTTAGGGATTAACATCTATAAAGTGATCCAGTTTGAATAATGGTGATGTTTTGGTATCAAATTACTAATTTTCAACTCCAAGAACTTATCCAAACTCTTAAAATACAAAACATGGAATGTTATGGAGTTATTAAATTTATTTATATATTTATAATTCTTTCATAACACATCATCATAATTCTTGGAACAATTTGTATTAAACTTTTCCATGAAATATTTTTGTGAATAGTGTAACTATTTTCATTATAAATTTATTAACACATCTTAAACATCGTTATGATATAAATAGAAAATAACATTGAATAATGGGATAATATTTTAATTATTATGTTTTAACTACATTATGTACAATCATAATCTATGTATCCTCTTAGAGAATATATTAACTCAAGTAAATCATACAACGATATGATGTCTACTATATTTAGGAAATAACTAAAATTTTTATTTGTGGGAATATTTCACAAAGAATGTATAATTATTATATCATATATAGTATTTCATGTGGTGGGATAATTTATATAAAAACAAAATTTTATTCCTTAAAATATTTCACGGAATTTAGTTGGATCAAATAATTCATATAATATTAATTAACTAGATAAAAAAATTGAAAAAAATATTTCTATCCATATCTCCATCTCAAAAAAATTTATAAAATGAATTGAATCATAATCCATGTGAATTGAACCCATCATTTAACATTTTTCCTAATATATTTTTGTTAATTAATAACATCCCATATTAAAGTGAATGAGAAAAATCGCATCATTTAATATGATCCATCTATACATGATAATTTTGAATTCGAAAAATGTTTAAATAAAATTTTTCTTTATCAATAAAAGGAAATCTAAAGCCTCTATCAACTTTTCCTTCATTTTGAGCTCATATAGATTTAGAATAAATTTAAATCATAAAAAATGTATCATATATCTATCCAAATAAATTAATTTATTTCTATAAAATCAATACCTAACATATATTTTCAATGGATGTTTATAAACTCTGTTAGCTATCCAATATTATTCCATCACATTGAATCATTGACCATCAGTCCTAATACCACCATTATATTTCTATAACCTTGATTGGAAATATAAAGAATAAATATTTTAAATTCAATTTATCTTTTATTCTTTCTATTTTAATATTTAGAAACAAATATATTCGACAAAACACTAAAACCTAGATATATCATTCACAGTTTATATAGCATAAATAATTTTATAAATTTGGACAAACATTTTTTGAAATCACTAATGATGTTAAAAAAATTTCAAAAATATATAATTATTTGAAAATAATATTCCTTTGAGGATATCATCATTATTTCTAAGTCAGTGTATTACACAATCACATTTGGGGTTATGAATGGAGTTAAGATATTAGGGAATTGACTGGCAAATGATAACATATATGGGTTGGTTTGTTGAATTGGGTTATATATTTTAATATGTTTTATATGTTATTACAACTAAATATTTGGTTCTTATCATAGAGGTTTTATATTTTATTCCCTCCAATATATTTATTTACCTTCTTAAATGATTTTTATATTACACCTTCTATGTATTCAATTATTACATAAGATAATGGATATATTATTCAATATTTTTTATTAAATTATTTATCAAAGGGATATTTATTTCATTATCTTATCATTACTCATTTACATTTTATATTATTGGTTATTACATTACATAGTTATAATTCAATTTATATCTAGGTGGTTTGATATGCTATGGAACCCATAGTATTTAGTTCCTTATAGTGTGATTGTGATCTTATTTATATAATATATTTTAATTATGAAATATAGTCATAATATTTTTGGTATTTGATAATTTTTTATATATTAATTAAATGAAGAAATTATGGTTGGGGTTCACAATAACTCGGTTAGTTCACACTGAATTAACTCAAGTTCCTGCATTTTATTTCTTATTTTTTATTCATTCCTTGAAAAAACTTATAATATTGTATTTATGTTCAAGGCTTTTTGTGGTGTTATATTGGGCTTCATACTCAAAGCATAGCTATTTCCCCTAGTGCATATATATATATTTCCCTATAAATAATATAGGGATTAGAAAATCCCATAGGACAGGTGGTTGAGAATGGTGTTCATTCCATAGATACATAGATGTTATCAGGATATAGTTTGAGAGAATTTTTCCAAAGGCCATCTTAGGGTTATTTATTAAATTGATATTACATTATCAATTACCCTTGGGGATCATATTTTTTATTTATTATGTATGACTAACATTAGTAAAATTTATTATTACATGTGATATATAATGATCCTAATAATTTACTTATATCGTTACATGATTTTATGCATAAATAAACATCAAATTACAATCCACAGATTATAAATTCATGTGTATTTGGATGATTATGTACATAATTAAACATCATGAAATGATATATTATTTTATCTCAATAATAATCTCTTATATTACATTGATATATTATAAATACATTGTATAACATGGGGAATATATTAACAAAGGGGATGAGATAAAAATACATGTAAGGGAATACTTATAATAATAAAACATAGCACTATGGTTCGAAGGACTAAAATGATTTCATAAATGGAATGGAACACTGGTATACATAATTAAGAAAAACATGTATATCATGGGGAATATAATCATGGGATCCCTAGAATTTGACAGCAATATGTAACATGACATTAACATGAGTCAAGGCTAACCGCCAAAACAAAATCATATTGTGGACAAATTCCCATAAAAGAATCAGGTTAAAACCATGTCCCAACATGAAATATCATAAGCCTAAACATTACCCATTTAATTATGGCACCATCTTGGAACACCCATTTTATATTTTTCATCAATATGTGTTTCACAAGGATAATCAATCATATGGAATCAAACATAAAATAAGGGTTACCCATGGAATGAAATGGGCATCATAATCAATATAACACATTACAGATGGTTGTATCATAAAATTTTCCATAAAAAATCCATTTAAAATATACATGGGAATATATAATTACAGTATTTATGTAACTGAAGTGAAAAAATTTAAAATAGTTGTTCAGAAACATTATAAATTAGCCACTTTTGTGTGGTTTCAAGGAAAAATGATAAAGAGTATTTAATAAGGAAAAGGCATAGTATTTTATTTAAAATCAAAATTTAACCATGATATGTTTTAATGATAATTATATTGATATTATAAAAATAATTGTTCCTTAAAATTCATTGTGGATATCACATTAGAATGGGTATAAAATAAGAAAACTCCCATTATTCGGGTTTTCTTATCAGGAAGAGTTGATAAAGGATCCTTTATAAAACATTTTTCCCCCTAAAATAAACACTATATGATATAGATACATGATATTGGAACATATAAACATTATTTATAAGAATTAAAAAAAATTAAATAAGCGTTAAATTTCAAAAAAATTGAGATAAAGAGTATCCTGAAGGAAAAAATGGAGGTTAGGGTAGAATCTCATAACATAAGTCTGAAACAGTTCTATACTTGATCTTAAAGACCTGGATAATCAAATTAGACTAATTAATTAATAATTAATGAATATTTTAAAAATATAATTTATTTTTTATAATTTTATTATGTTCATTTATGGGATTTTTTTGAGTTATAATGTTCAATTTCAGGGTTCGTGAGTGCTCGTTTTCTTAGTTTTCATGATCAGTTCCCTTCTATAAGATCAACAAAAGTTCATGTAAATGTATATATAAATTATGAATTAAATATATATGTTATTAATGAACATAAATATGGTTACGTGATCATATAATTCATTTTTTTACATTTGTGAGAGGATTAATATGTTATTGATAATCATTAGGATTATTTTGGGTGGTTTTCTCTAACAACAAGCCTGTCTGTTTTATAATTTTACATCATTTTTATATAATGATTCCAGAACCTTAAATATGATGTAATAAATATATTATAATATTATAACCACTAAAATGTTATTATTACCATCCTTTTAGGCATTTATGGAAAATGAAAAAATTCCATCCATGGAGGTGATAAATTAGCACCTCACGAATGATGTTTTCATTTTTAGAGTAAAAGGGATAGAAGAGAGGTTTAAGGATGTATTATTACATTATAAAAATAAAATTATAGTATATGTGATTAAATATAGTTATCATATAATTTTTTTGGGGTTTTCATGATAGAATAATAAAATAACATGAAATGAAATTAAAATAAAATGAAAGAGGAATTTACCTCTTTAATTTATCATCCTTGAAAACCTCATTAGATAAATATTTTTGGTATTTTTATGAGACCAAGACTATTAGATGTGGGTTAGGGGATGTTTAATAGTATTTTGTAGAATTTGGACATGAATGGAAGCATGGAAGGTGTGAGGAGAAGAGGTTATGTGTTGTGGTATTTATAGTGGAGGATAGGGGTGTTTTCTTATTTAATTCATTGCAATATTATTTTGATTTAAGACAAGGAATTGTTTGATAATTATTACTAAATATGATAAAAAGAATTATGGATAGTTCAAGATTTTGGGCTTATATAATCTATATATAATCTATGAATCCATAATTCATGTATATATCAATAATCATAAATTATCATATTTTACTATTCACCACAAATTCAAGTGTTTTAGAAAAATCCCAAAAAATTAAACTAAAAAATTTTTAAGCTGTAGAATTAAAAAATAAACTCAATCATATGAAAATAATTTTTTGAATATGAGAAATTTAATTTTTAATTAGAAAAATCATTTACATGAAAAATTAAAAATTTAAAATTATTACTGATTTTATAACACTTTTATAAATTAACTAAGGTCTCATAAAATTATATCATAATCACGAGAAAAAAGATATTTATTTATGAATAAATATAATTTTAAAATTTAAAATTAATCATAATAATGTTATAATTATTTATGATTTAAAAAAATAGCATCACCTAATTAATATTTTATAGAAATTGTATTTACATATACTATGATATAATTATATCATATTTTCACTTATAAGATGGATACATTTTTTTATACATTCATTGGGGATGTCACTATTTATTTGTATGGTTCAAATTACTATTCCCAAGGTCAGGTTACTATTACATCAGTACAAGTTGTTAACTTCTAGAAATACTTCTTATTTCATTCATTATTTACTTTTAAAGTTTGTATTAAGTTATCAAAGAGATTTTTTTTGTTATACTATATGAAATAATTATTATAATTGAGTTTCCAATGATAAAATTTTGGGTCATTAAATTATTCCCCATTATTAAATTTATCCCTTGAAGTTTCATTTTACATACTATGGTGAAAACATGTTAGGTTACTTCTCTTTCATTGCCTCCTCTAGTTACCCTGTTTCATATTCATAATTATGGTTCTGCCATAGTACTTTGACCAGTTGAGTAGTATTTTTGGGTGAATATTTATCTCTACTATAGAAGAACATCACTAGATGATCCTCATATGAGAGATCATTTTCCAACTATACCACTTATGAATTCAGTACATGTGAAGGATTAAATATATACTCCCTAAAGAGGGATACGTCGAATACAACATGTACTCAAGACATGGTTGGTAGAAGTGCTAGTCGATAGGCCACAACTCTGACACGATCAAGAATATTAAAGGTGTGATGTACCTGGGAATCATATTTACTTTCTTTCCAAACTTCATAATGCTCTTCCATAGACATATGTATTGGAATGCCATTTCGCCATCCTTAAACTCATGGTCCCATCTAGGATTTTCTATAATGATATTTTCTCAAATTTGGGATGACTTGATGTAATAAAGAATGGTTTTCCCCTTTCCAAAATTTTGTTGACTATTTATGGTCCTACCGGCTTACGTTAATCAAGATCATCCAAATATACCAGTGTTCTTAATCATTTCCCATATTAGGATTCCTAGGGGGGCCATTTTGATGATTGAGTGGAAACTATTATTGTAAGAGATCTTAACCAGAGGTATATGTTGGTCCCATACTTCTTTATTGTTCATAAAACACTTTCTCAAAATTTATTCTAGTATATGAATTTTCTTCTAATATTTTCCATTAGTTTGAGGATGAAAGTCCATACTAAAGCTCAGCTCGGTTCTTAGAGCATGTTGGAAACTTTCTAGATCATTGAGCCGAATCATGGATCCTGGTTAGATACAATAAATAGTGGTACTAAATTAATCCTTACAACTTTATATGTATCCATTAATGATGGTCCATTGATAAATCATCATAAATTTTGTTAAAGTTAGATGTCTTTGTAAAATGATCCATAACCACCCAAATAATATATTTTTCCTCTAGATGTCTTTAGAATTCCAATTACAAAGTCCATGGTAATGTTCTCCCACTTAAATTTTGCTATGGGTGGTGATTGCGTAATCCCATTAGAGTATTTCATTTTAACCTTAACTTGATGAAATATCAAGAACATTTATGATTATTTAGTGATATCCTTTTTCATATTGTCCCATCATTAGTTCCCTCGAAGATCTCAATACATCTGTGTGATTCCTATGTGAAAAGAGAAGGTTGTTCTATGTGTGTATTCTAAAAGATCCTCATTAATATTTATGTTGTATGAGACACAAATTCATGACCCAAATCTCATGAATGTTTCTTTATCCATTTTTTAATTTGAGGATTTTCCTTTTCTCATGGCTTCGACCTTATCTTGGATCTCCACATTATTTCTTTGATCATGCATTATTTATATTTAAGGTATTTTTTACATATCATTTGAGAAAGGATTTATGATGTTCCTTATTTAATGAATCCCATGTATATATTTTTATGGTCCATGAATATTTTTTCCTTCTTAATTATCATCATTGATAATAATGTGTTATACTTTCTACATAGAGAATCTATTCGATTGTTTTCTTTACTGTGATGGTAGTGGATTGAGTAGTCATAATATTTGAGAACTAACTATATTTGTTGGATCATATTAAGCTTCACCTGTGTGAATATATTTTTGAGACATGTGTTATTAGCATATATCTTACACTTCACCCCATATAGGTAATTCTTATAGATTTTCAATGCAATGATCATAGCTTAAAACTCCAACTCATGAGTGTGATAGTTCTTACCATTTATTTTAAACTTCTTTGATTCATATACTATCACTTTATCATTTTTGTAAACACATATCCTATTCCATTATATGAGGCATCATTTAATATCACCGAGAGTTCCCCAATTATTGGTAGTATGAGCACTAGTGTCTTGATAAGCCCCCTTTTCAATTGTATAAAATATTCTTAAAAAATTTTAGTCCATAACATCTTTTCTCCCTTCCGAGTGTGCCATGATGGTGTGTTTCAAAATTATGGGAACTCCTTCAAAGATATCTGGTAATACCCAGATGGGCCAAGGAAACTACAGATAATCATTACAGTTGTTTTCATGGGCCACACATCGATTTCCATTTTTCATGGAAGGGTCTATATATATCCATATTTTGGGCATTACATTCCATGAGAATGATATTTTCTCCATCCAAAAACACATTAATTATACTTTTCATAATTTTTCTTCCTTTGAAAAGTCTTTAGAATAACATTCATATGATCCTCATGTTCCTCCTCTCACTTGGAGTATATTATAATAGCATAAAAAAAGACTACCAAAAAAATTTCAAGGTAATCTCCAATGACTCAATTAATTAATTCAAACATAATTTAGGAAGAATTAGTGAGTCGGAAGGGAATAACTATGAACTCATAGTGTCCATACCTTGTTTCAAAGTTAGTCGTGGTAATATCTTCCTTACCCACCTTTAATTGGTGATATCCCAATAGAAGGTCCCCCGTATAGAAATAATTGGAACCACGTAGCTGATCAAACAAGTCATCTATCTGTGTTAGGAAATACTTGATCTTTATCTTGACTTGTTTTGATCTCATGATAATCAATTCAGAGGTGTGTCTATCCATCCTTCATCTAGATGAAGTGTAATTGCACACCCCATGAAAAAGTACTTGATAGTATAAAACCATTATCCATATTCTCCTATAATTTGTTTTTTAGTTCATCCAGATCAATAGTACAAATTATATATTATATCATTTATATATGGAAAAAATATATTATGATGTTTAAATGACAACTCAACTTCCCATTCATGGGGAAAACTGGTCAATTCATAGGGGAATAAATTAGTGCAATCCTTTAGAATGGGAATTTATTTGGGAATGATTCTATACTTTTTCTCAATAATATGATATTGAAATGCTTCCTTATAAAGAAACAATTTCAAAAATTGATGTGATGATTCTGAAGGAGGTTCAACATTATAATTACACATGTACAAAATTGGAGGATTCTTTGGGATGTGATGAGTGATATCCCTTTCCCAACAATTAACATTGAATTTTTTAAAATATATCCAATCCATACCCATTATAACATAAAACTCTTCCAAGTATAGTATGAAAATATTTTCAGGGATGTTGAGTCCATAAAAATTCACTCAAAGGAGTTTTAAACATTGGATGCAATAATTTCACCATTTTCTCTACCCACATATTACCCAACCTCTGAATTTTGAGTTCATGATTGAAATGTTCTACTAAAGATTCCTGACATGAAATTATGTGTAGAACAAGAATCAAATATTAAATTATCTATTCTTGAATTCTTAAATATTATACATATCACCAAATTTTTTATGCTCCACCTCACCAGTACTTCTAAAATATGACCTTCCTTACTTCCTTGGATGTTGTTTTTGTCGATTGAATTCAAAATCCCTTGGATTTGGGGAATGGTTTACATAACAGACATATACCAAGCAATTGAAATACTGCAATATAGGATCTGTGTCGGTCTAAACCATCTATTATTCTTCTTATTTAGTTGGATTAATTATATTAATTTTTAAATTATTAGCCATATTCCCTTTCTCCCAGATTGGAAGCATATCATAGTTCCCATTAAGAAGTTTCTAGGATGATTTCCCACACTTTTGATATGTGGGATGTAGGATATTCATTCAATCATGGTATTTATCAACCATATTGGAATCTTTTTTTTAATTTTGGTTATCGGGCCCATGATACCAATGAGAGTTTCTCATTTCCATTAAAACCTCAAGTGAATAGTGAAAAATCTCTTCATAACTATAAAATTATTGAATCGCCAATTATTTTTGTATGCTCTACATTAGTCCTATAAAATAGAGATCCAAACTTATTTTGGTGTTCATGAAAAAGATGGAATCTATCTTGCAATAATTTTAATGTTTTCCTCATACAACCGAATAGAATCATCTTCTATCTAGTTCAGTATTAGGGAAACTGTTAATTGAAAAATATTTTCTTGGAAAATATTCTCTTCAAATATTCCCATTACAATAAATAAATTTCATCCTTGGACATTTTTTTCTTGATCAGTGTCTCGCGCTGATCAGTTTCCCCATCAATTTAAGAGACCTCTAGTACAACATTCACTTATTTTGAGAATTTGTGAACAAATAATATCTTCCCAATGGAATTAATTTATTGTTTTATTAGGATTAGAATATATTATCTACTAAACATGGGTGTAGTTTTCCCCATGAAGGATTCAATGTAAACTCTATATTTCATTGGAGAAAGATGGAGTTCCACACGATTCATCTTATTATTCAAAACATGATCCAATTGAGAAATTTCTGACATAATGTTTCTAGAACGATTCCCATCATATTTGGAATATAATTTTGGAAGTCTTCAAATTTCCTATCATATTTATTATTTGAACATTTTCTGTTATTTCATCTATTAAATTAGAAGAGAATGTACAATTAGGTTCCATGAATACATAGTTACTAGTAATGTAAAAAAATTGAACATACAAGGATAAACTTGTAACTTTAAAGTATATCCTACCTTGTGATTCCCTAGGTTTAAATATTGGTTATCCTTGGTCAATTTCCTAAAATATTTTCTTATGGGAATATTTTGTTCCCTTACTAATGGTTTGTAATGATCTTATAAATTTATCAAATCCTATCCCTTGAGAGTATCAAACTAGGTGCATAGTAAGGCCTATTTTTGTGTTCTAGATTACCTTTAGTTTGGATTGGAAAACCTTGTCATAGTTTTTACTCCTAGGTGCATCTATTCCATAACCAGATCCACTTGTAGTATCCAGATAGGGATGTATTTTCAAGATAATCCACTTACTTTGTACTAACCAAAATTTAGGGATTTTTTATACAAAGTCATATCCGTAATTCTTTTATTATAATTTTCTAATCATAACCATAATAATAACAATACATTTCTCTAATACCAAATATTGTGACCCCAGTTTTTTACACATATCATTGCATGATTTTATTCATAAATAAATATCCAATTATAATCCCATGATTGTAAGGAAACGTTCCTTCAAAATATGTACATAATTAATCATCATGAAAAAATCTTTTATTTAATATCCATAATGATATCCCCACTTCCATTTATGTAATATCAATGTATAGGATAACTTGGGGAATTATTGAATGAAATTGATGAGCAAAAAAGGGCAGTATGGGAAGAAGCGTATGAATAAAACATATCACATGGGTTAGAAGGCATAAATTGATGAAATAAAAGGCATGGAACATGAATGAAAATAATGATGAATAAAATGTATAAAATAGGATCATATAGTCATGGAATAATTCTAATTTCATAAAAACACATAACATAACATAAATATGAGTCAAGGCTATCTGTCATGACTTTATCGCATGGTGGAAAAAGTTGCCTAATGGAATTAGGTTCACTCATTATCCTAAAAAGATGTCTCATGAGATGAAACAATAACCAATGAATTGGAACATTATCTGGACACACCAATGATAACATGTTCATTAATATTAGTTACACAAGATGAGTCAAACATAAGTATACAATCATAACATAAGTGTTACCCATGGAATGAAATTTGTATTGTAATATTGTCTAAGGATTTAAAAATGTGTGTATCATAAAATATATATAAAAATAATTTAATTTGAAAATACATGACATTAATAAATAAAAATAGGAGTTTATAATTATATTTGGAGTATAACTAATGTGAAATTATTTGAAAACACTATTTAAGAATCTTTAGAAATTAGAAACTTTAGTGTTGTTTTGAGGGAAACATTAATGAGTATTTAAAGTAAAAAATGCATAATATTTTAAATAAAACCATAATTGAACCAAGATATTATTTAGTTATACAATTATTATTCATATTAAAATAATGGTGTCTTAATGTAAACTATGAATAACACATTATAATGGGTATAAAATTGGAAAATTCTCATTAATCAGGCTTTCATTTCAAAAAGATTTGATAAAGAAACATATTTTAAACATATATTTACAAAGTAATGAAGGATGATATGATCTAGATAACTGAGTTTAAAAAATATATAAAGAATTTATAGTAATGAAACAAAAATAAATAATCATTACATTGGATTAATGAGAGAGAAAGGGTAACATGAATGAAAAATGGATGTTCAGGTAGAATCCTATACCTTATGTCTAAAATGGTTATGCAGTTTATATTAAGGTTCTGTATAATAAAATTAGGTTAATTGTTTAATAATTCTAGAACATTTTATATGATTGATTTTTTTATATTTTTTAGGTTTTTTATGGCCTTTTTGATAAGTTATAGAGTACAATTTTCGTCGTTTGGGGGTCCTCATTTTCTTAGTGTTCATGATCATTTTTCTTATATAAGAATATAGAAGTTCATGTAAACATGAAATAAAAAAAAATTATGTTTTGAGTTATTGATGAATAAAAAGATGTTTAAATGATCATATATGTCACTTAGTTATTTTGGTTGAGGATAATGATATTGGTGATAATCATTTGGATCATTTTTCATTTTTTTCGCCCACAACAAATCTTTTTGATTTATTATTTAACATCATATGTATATAATTATTCCAAAAAATTATATATGATGTTATAAATATATTATAATTTTCATTAACCATAAATATGTTTTTATGTCCATCATTTTTGTTGTTAGTGGAAAAAAATCAATTACCCTTGAAGGAGATAAATTAACACATAATGAATGACGTTTTCTTTTTTAGATTAAAAGGGAGAGAAGAGGGATTTAATAATAGATTATTTCATAATAATATTCAAATTCCATTATATGAGATATAGTGTGGTTATCATACCATTTTTATTAGGGGAGGTGAGGAGGGAGTTGGAAAATAATATCAAAATAAATTAAAAGAAATGGAAGGAAGAATTCACCTCTTGAATATCTCATCCTTGAAAACCTCCAATGGGAAAAGGTTTTGTTCTATTGATGAACTTAAGAGATCCTAGACCTGGGATATGATATTGTGAGGATTATTGGGCATAATGTGGACTATCTTAAATGTTTGGAAGGTGTGATTAGAATATTTCATGAGGGTGGTATTTATTGTGGGTAAGAGGGGTGTTTTCCCATTAGTTAATTCGTTAGTTTATCATTTTCACTCAAGACTACGAATATTTTGAGAATTATCACTACATTTAGTAAATAAAATTAATTATAGTTCGATATTTGGGCATTATATCATCCAAAAACCAATTATAACTCCATAATTAATGTATATATCATTAATTTTAAATTATCACATTTTACCATTCACCAAAAAATCATGTGTGTTATAAAAAACATCAAAAGTACACCCTAACCATTTTTTTACGTGTTTAATAAAAAAATAAACTCCATATTATGAAAATAATTTTATAAATATGGTAAATTTAAATTCTAATTAAAACCATAATTTTCCTAGAAACTATAGATCTTAAAATTAAAAATAATTTTATAAAACTTTGAAAAATGAAATAATGTCTCATAAAATTATATCATAATCATGAGGGAAAAATTATTAATTTATGAAAAAAAATTTATTTTTAATTAGTAAATATATCATAATATCGTAATTAAATATTTATGATTTATAATAATACCAACACCAAATTAATAATTTTAGAATATTTATTTACGTAAACTATGACATAATTATATCATATTTTCACTTATAAGATGGATAAACATTATTTATAAATTCTTTGTTGAGGGTACTATTACATTTTTAGGGTCACATTACTATTTAAAATTTCAAGTTATTATTTCATCATTATACATTCCTTAACTTCTATATATTCTTCATATTTCATTCAATCATTATTTATAAAGTTATTTATTGTGTTATCAAAGTTATTTTATGTGGTTTACACTATATGACATAATTATAATACGGTATTTTACAATGATAATATTTTGGTCCATTAAATGATGTTAACTTTATGGATGTCACATATCTATAAATCCAAATTCTATATTAACTTGTTTTATGTTTTTTATTATTTTATTTATTGGTTATGATGTATAAGGATTGAATAATGTCCCCTATAATGGACAAGTCCCTTACTACCATTTGATAACTTCTAGTATATAGGGACACATGATTTAGGCTATGTGAGGTTTCAACTATGAATTCTTAACTAGAAAGAGATTATTAAAACATGAATGCCTTAAATGATATATTATAATAATGAATATATTGTGGGGGATATAATTCCTTTGAAAAATTAAAATTTGACATTGAAAAATCAGTCAAGGCTAGAATATAAATTACTCCATAAACCGACGAAAACATTAGTTAATTAAAATGAAAAAAATAATAAAAAATTATGAACCATTTAAAATATAGCTTCATGATTGAATGAATTAATTTTTATTCAAAATATTTCATTGATAACTTTTATTACATTTTCATTATAATCTAATTTCCAAATAATTAGGAGAGAATTCCAAATAAAAATTAATTCATAATAAATGATTTAAATATATAATATTAATTGAGATTTTCAGTGATACTCCATTATATAAAAATAAAAATATTATCCTCAATTTTTATGTCCAATATACGATAATAATTTTAATATAAAAAAATTAAAATGGAAATGGAAAAAAATAAAGAATGTTTTTATATTAATTTTTCATATTCTAATTATTTTTACCCTTTATGTAATTTTTCTTCACATTCATGAAAATTATATAGATTTTCTAAAAAATAGATCTATATCCTTTCTAGTGTATTATTATAATCAGAAAAACATAATGTATAAAAAATAATATTTTATTAAATATATATATGTTTAACCAAATTAACTTGTATTGAATAATTTTAGGCCAAAAAACATATCTTAATTGAATTAGAATAGAAATATAATTCATGGGGATTTAAAATATCTTGATAAAATTAAATAAAATTTCATGTTATATTAAGATCTCCTTAAGAAGCATCTACCTTTGTATTTCCCTACTTCTATGGTGAAATATCATCGTTTTATCAAAATTATTATATAAAATTGAGTAAATTTCTTATTTCACTTTTCATGAAATGAAATATATGAATTATTATATTTGACTAGGGAAACATGAGTAGTTATGGAGACCAATGTTGATGTGAAATGGGGTGAATAATCTACCCTTAATAAGGTAGGATCTATGAAATTTATATTTTCCAAATAAGTAACATAAATATACTCTAAAAATAGCATAATTTCCTATTAAATTTTACAATTAGGTTGGATAAACATTAAATATATAGGTGTATATGTAAAATTAGTGGGAGATAAAGGTTTTGTCTTAACAATTTTTAGAGGAGGTCTGGTAAATATATTTATTATATTCATATCCTAGATATCAAAAGTGTCTCTATAATATTACTCTAAATTAATAATCACAACACCTTTGTTATACTTCAATTGAAGGATCAATTAAATGTTCATGTTTCACATTTCCTCTATTCCTCCTCCTATAAATTATTTTTTAATTCCAAAAAAAATTTCATTATAGCCTCAGGATCAACATTTTATTTGTTAAACATGGTACTGATGGAATGGATTGCATTACCTAATGAGTAATTGGATAATTATAAGATGATGTGTTAGTATAATATTCTGATTAATGTACCTATAGTATGAGGGGTTCTGGGTCAGAATCATTACTATGTAAAAATCTTATTATAAATGTCTTTGTGATTATGGTCACAAAAGATCTAACTTATTGCATATTAAATTTTGGCATTCAGGCCACTAATTTGGATATTTGAGAGAAAATTTTTCCCTGGTTTAATGATTTAATTTTTTTCTATATGAAATTTTAATTCCTTAATTTAACATTAGAAAATTTCAAAAAAAATTAATTTAGACCACAATTTTGGATAACAATACAATAATTTAACTCTAAAATGAAGTTTTTATTTTGTCTTAATTTATCCAAATGAATCAAGGACCATGGGATTTATCATTATTGTTTTATGTAAATTTTTCTAGTCATGAATATGTGGTAAATAAAACATTAAAACTTACCTCATTCGAAATAGTATGACCATGCTTATCATTTTTCAAATTGAAAAATAATTATGGGTGAATTTTATAAACAGATGTGAGGGTCTAAACTGCATAAAAATATTAAATAAAATCTACATTTAAAAATAAGTGGACATCAAAAATCATCTATTTCAATTTCTAATTTATAATTTTTTATGACTTTTGCAATTTTGTATAGGATTTTGACATCAAATATCTATTTTTTTATTAGCACCATTGGTTTACCCGAAAGTGTTATAGATTGCTTGATAATCATCAATTTTTATTCATTATTTTGGGGCTATAAAAATTAAAATGATTATGGTCTTATTTTTTTACAAAAAAAAATTATAATATTTGTGTTTTGTTTTAGGTTATTTAATAATTGATTTAAAAAACATTTTTAACATTTTTTATTTTATAAATAATTTGAAATATAATGAATATATATATTATTATTGTAATTAAAAAAATTAAAAATATTCTGCAATATTTATATTTTCATTTATTTATCTAAAATATGTTACAAATATTTTCAAGAATAATTTTTATATCATTTTTATATAAATTAGTTTAAAAATTTCAACAAAATAATGTTATCAATGTTTATTTAGTAAAAAAATGTTTGAAAATAAAATTTTAACCCATAAATTATATTTTCCACTTTACACCCTAGAAATTTAACAATCCCACTTACAAATTTGTCCCTTCAAACATGTAAAATTAATTTTTTTGTATTGGGTTTAGGTTTTTTATTCATTCTAACAAATATTGTGCATTGTAAATTATTTTTCCCTTTTCAATCAAAAACATTGGTTTCTCACACTATTATTAACTCTAGAACTCAAATTTTTTATTTTTTTAAATATCCACCCATTGCTCATTGATATATTCCAAACCATGATTGAATTTCCATTAAACTGATGGAGATGTGTATTAAATGAGGTAAAGTATTTAAATGTTATCTAGAATAACAATGAAATTTATTTTAGCATTATGATTTATTAAACATGATTCCCTAGAAGAAAAATTCCTGGAATTATTTATTTTATTCTTCTTCAATTATTTTATAAAATTGTTATTAATATTTTATTATAATTATTACTGTATATTGGAGTGATTATTAATTTATTTTTAGTTTTATAATTATATATTAATTATTATATCATAAAAATAAAATATTAGGGTTATTGATTCTCTAAGAAAAAATTATAAGGTGATGTGTTCTCATATAATTGTATATATATATTTTATTACTTTATACATTAGTTATTTTAAAACTAACCTAAAAAATGGACATTCATGATTGTAATTTAAAAACAGATGTGAAAATTTTATTTTCACATCAATTATTTAAAAACCAAGGTTAAATACCATTTTTAATTCATTTATTTAATGAATGATGAATTTTATTTTTAAGACATTGATTTTAATAATACTCATTATTTTAAATATTTATAATACATATTTAAATAAAAACAATAATAAAATATTTACTAAATTTATTCAAATGATTTTGTATTCAAAACCAAAGTTAAAAACATAAAAATAAATATAAAAAGTTTTTTATACTTGTTGTTTTCTCCAACTAATTCAAACTCTATAAGATATTTTAAAATATTATAAGCACTAATAATTTTTTAATGAAAATTGATGTGAATGAAATATATCTGAATAATTTACCTATTTGAATAAACATTAATATGTACTCAACAAACATTTCCTGAACACTAAATAAGACAATGCATACTACTAATTTTACTTTAGAGTATTCAATAAATCAAATATAAATTCATGTTGGGATCAATTATAAATTTAAATATTACTCTACACATATAAACATCTTATGTGTTACCTCATATTTTTCACTAAAAATATATGAATTTTTTAAGATATAAAATAATAATAAACCCAATATTACTCCCTATAAGCACATCAATATATTTTTTTTATCATCCCTCTCCGTGTAAATGTTAAATAATTTTGGAAAATTAATGGATTTCAATCTACTTAATTAATCGAGTCGCCCTTGGTAGATGAAAATGATAAAGATAGATATAGTTGGATTAGTGGTAATTATTAGGAAGACTAAATATATATTTTTTTTAATGTATCAGGTTTGGGGAATAGTTATGAATACCTAGGGTTAGTATTCAATGATATGACATCGTATAATATGAATATTCCACACATTACAAAAAAGTATTCATGAGGAATACAATAGTTTAGGGTCACATCAAACAAGAAAAAACATCTATATTTGTAAAATATATTTCATGTTATCCTCAACTATATTCCCCTTTATTAACTATACATAAAAACATTCTTCCCAACTAGTGGAAAGGAAACACATGAAAGGGGTGATCTCGTCTGATAATTAAATTTAATAAAATAGATACAAAAGTATAAAATGATTAAAAGTGTATGATAAAATGAGAATTACATTTTAATATCATACTCAACATATCAAATATCATATACAAGATTAATGAAATATTGGATATTAGTTCACAATAAATGAATCATAATGTAATTGAGTGCATAATCCATGAGATCATATCATAGGAATGAGGCCTAGAATTTGTGGAAGACACATAGGCATATTAAATGGTATTCATAATAGCCAAGCCATCACTAAAAATCCCATATTTGAAGTATGATTTCACTACCAAAACCATCTTCGTAGTCATGCTTCACTCACATGACCATCATAGTATTCACAGTTTACATCCAATTCAATTTTAGTGTAAAAAGTCCATTATTTAACTGAGTTCACTCCACATTGCATCAATGTCTATCTCATGAGATATAAATTCTTATGCAATTAATTTAAGGGAGATATAAGTACCACCCATATCATTATGAAATAAAATATATGTGTGAAACCTAATTATAAAAATTCATCATATCATAACCCATGAAATGAAATGGGTATCATAATCTTGTAATCATATCATAACCTATGGAAAAGAGACAAGTTTCATAACCATTTCATACAATCAAAACCCATGAAAAGAAACAAATTTCAATAACATATATCATTTAAAAAATAAATGGGTTTCATAAAAAAATAACTAATAAAATAGAAATTTAATTCATAAATATATAATAACAGAAATGTAAAGGGGTTTCATAAATATCATTCCATCAAAACAAAAATCATTCTAAGAAATAATATGAATGGATCCTTCAGATAATTTACCCAGAAATGCATGGTTAACACCAATAGATGCCATCATAGATGGAAAATAATTTTGAAATATATTTTATAAATATTTATTGTGGAAAATAATCTTTTTTATTTGATCTTTTTTCAAAACATAAAACCATTTTTATTGAAAATAAACATGTTAATTAATAAAGTAATATATAAAACCATTTTCTTGAAAACATATAAAATAAGAATAAAAACATTTTGTAAAAATTTTCAATTAAAAATAAATTTAAAACTTATTATTAATGTTCAAAAATATTTTCTAAATCTATTTTTCAAAGAAGACTTATTGTAGAATCAAGATAATATTTAGAAAACATTTTATTTAAAAAATTATTAACAAATTATGAATAAATCATGATAACCAATTTAATAAAAATTTTATTTTATAATATTTTTAACAAATTTATAAGAATATTTTAATTCATACAAATTATTTTCTTTAAAATAATCCCATTTAATAAATGTAAAGTAAAATTTTAAAATAATTTAAATACACTTTTTAAATTTAAAATTCAAAACCATTTTCTTTTGAAATACAATTAATAAATTTATGCATAGAAAATTTGGAAAATAGTTTTTCATAAAATGTGATCTTTTAAACATTCCATGAAATCTTAAATGGAAGGAAAATAATGAAAATATATAAGTCTATAAATGTTGAACATTTATTTTTCACTGTAAAGTGATTAGAATGGTGCCTTGGTCAGAAAACAATAAGAATAATTATTTTTATGATTTTTTTTAAATGTTTAGAAATTGGTAAAAATTCATTTTTAATATCATAGGTTAACAGTAGAAATTTTGTTAAATCAATTTAAGAAAAAAAAAGTTTTTAAGGAACATAGAATCCAACCAAAAAAGGAGATAAAGTTGGACTCCAATAAAATAAATTTACTATTTATCTTAAGTAATAAAGGGTAGAAAATGGTAAAAATACATGAATATATGATGAATAATTATATTATAAGAAACATCATGAGTGTTATTTTATGATTTTTTACAAGGTTTCATAAATTAAATCATTATCATAAATAATCCTGATAAGAGTTGAGATTGTTGCAATAAACTCTTACCACATAATAACATTGAATCATACTACACATGTATGAAATTGAAATTACATGAAGCTAAAAATATCATGGGTAGAAGAAGATTCATAAGAAGTCATTTAAAAAGTATTTTTATAAACATCTTAAAAGAATATATATTTTTATAACATGGCATGTGTCACAAAGAAGTAAAATTGAGAAAAAAAATTACTTTACCAATTTGGTATATTTTGAATCAATAATAGAATGAAAGAAATATCATAAATTTTATATTTAAATTCCCATAATTTCAATTATATGATTAATTGAATACTTCTATGGTAATTATACACACCATATATAAGAAATAATGAGATGAACAAGGCCTACGACTCAGAGGAAACAAACGTGAGATGAGAAAACCATTACCTTAACTCACGACTTTTTTCACACTTTTTCTGACCACTTCTTAAATAAATATATGTTTATTATAAATATAAAAAAAATAGTTTTAAATATAATACAATATATGTTATTTTATGAATTTATATTACCTAAATATTAACAAATCTAATTTAGTGTTATGTTTTGGGTAATATCTACTTTGTTTTTACAATATGTTTTGGCTCATTATTCATGATCATTATACATAGGACATGGTTTACTTATTTAAAGAATTATAAATAATATAAATAAAATACATATACTCATTATATATAAATTTATAATAGTCTATATTCTCATTAAATATTAAATTGAATATACCATTCATGGAGATGTTAAGTCATACGAATACATGAAAACTGGTTTCATTTTATTATTGTATAGAAATATAAAAAGTAAATGATATAAATATATCTATATATATAATATAATTATAGTATATTTATTATTTCATAAATATAATATAATTTCAATCAACCAATTCTTAATACATTCCGTGTAAATTGCGAACTAATGACATCACTTTGAGGAAGAAATTACCCACACATCCATAAACTCATTTATCATATTTACCCAAAATGGAATGAATGAAGGTATATTTTATATATTAATTTATTAAAAATTAATAAATAATAAATTACATATATATCATGTATTACATATTTTTAATCATAATTTCCACCCATGATAGGTGGTAATGGAAAAAAGGATTAACATCATTTTGTGAGGTGGTAGTCTTCCACACACATGAACGGAATCTCTGTTTCCCATTACAAGGAAGTGTATGTAAGTGTATGTATAACCCTAAAATGACAAAATATAAGTATATTTATGATTCTGGGGTTATTATATAATTAGTTTGTAAGAATATTTTATGGGTTGGAAAATGAAAATAAAACAAAGGAGCTTGCGGAAGGATGTTACATATTATTTTGGAAACTTCTCTTGGTTTACATTAAATGGATTCCTTAGATCAGTTTATTTCAATATAGAGGTCTCTAATATATATGGACCAATTTTTATAGGATATTTTGAGACAATTTGTATTGATATGTCTATGTAGGTGACGTGGGTGAGTTTTCTTTTATAAAGAAGGAGTGGGAGTCTTATAAATATAAAAAGGTAATCATTATTGAGAGGTCTCATATATATAATATTCCTAAAATAATTGTTATAATTATATGAAATATTTAACATGGTGGAAATATGTTTCCAATATAGCTTTTGGACAAGTGTATAGGTAATTTGACCTCTTAAGATTATTGTTTAACCTTTATGTAATCTTGTTTTTACCTTAATTATCTTAAATAATTATAATTACATTCACTAATAATTTTTTTTGTGAAAATCTATGATTATATTTATAGATACTATAAATTATTATTATTCAAAATATGTTTACCAAATTATAATAAAATAAGTGTAATAATACACTTTATAATTAATCCCACAGATAGTATGATGTTGTTGGTTTTTAAGGGAAAAGGTGAAAACATTTTCAATGTTTTTATGTCCTATCTCATTATAAAATTTATTGAAATAACATAAAATTGATTATGTGTAATTGAAATAATTTTACATTAATAATTTCATGACCCATCCCCCTAGGACCATGGCGTGACTACCCCAAGCCCACCTTCCATAGGCCAGGGGCTAGCGACTAGCACCAAAGGCGTATTCCCTAAAACAAGGAAGGCATTTCCTTTATAACCTGTAAGAAAAAAACCAAGCAAACATAAATACGTGAACTCAATAAAAATCTATAACCAAAATAGAGTGGTGAATGTAAAGGGGCCAAAATACAAGCTAAATAGTAAAAGTACAAGTACAACTAAAATTCAAAACAACTGAAGAAAAGGTAAAGTCAGTTGTCGGGTCATCCTCCGAGGATCCTACTTGAAGGGTAGGTACAGATCACCTCCTAATCACACCACGTCCACCCGTCTCCTCTACGTAGCAACATGTTGTATGGTCCACCTCCGGGTACCGTCCAGTCCGGGTACTCATAGCCTCAGTCAATGTTGTATGTCATCTGCATCCAACACAACAAGGTGCAGGCCTAACTTGTGCAGGGGTGAGTATAATGATACTCACTAGGGACCCTGAGATCCTAATGGTCTCACAAAAAGCTACCAAGGATAAACCACAAATTTTGAAATCAACTGATAACCATACTTAGGTGTATTCCCATACATATACCTAAGTTATCAAGTAATTCATCTCAATCATGGGGAAAACATAGAAAAACTGACCCAGCTCAAACTAGGATTTTATTCTATGGATAGAAACAAGTGACATCCCCAATCACATTGTTGAAACCTCAACTTCTGGAAAACTCCTCCTCTATCGAGTACAATGGGCCGGTCGCGACACCAAGGTGCTTCCCACTAACCTTGGACTGGTGAAGAACTCCTCCTGTCGAGTACCGTGAGTTTGTCGCATCACCAAGGTGCTCCCCACCATGGGTCTACCGTGTCACCAAGGCACTCCCCCTCATAGCCTGCTAAGGTACTCCTCTTGTCGAGTATCGTGGGTCTTCTGCGTCTCCAAGGTGCTCCCCAATGTGGGTCTACCACAACACTAAGGTGCTCTCCACTAGGCTTCTCGAGTCACTTCGAGTCGAATCGGTCAGTAGTCGCCAGGTCTCAGCCAGCTACTAGGTCTCTGTACTATGATCACTCGACTCTGGGAGGATCCTCACTAAAAGTTACTGGTCAATACTCAAACTATCATGAAGTCCAACAAAGAAGTATCTAAAACTTACACTACGTCATAGGTGTCTCAACGCAACTGATGACGCATCAATCAATCTCCTGGTTTGTGAGTTATTAGCCTTTTAGTCCTAGGGGCCCGGTTAGATTCGTTCTCAATCCAACCTTACTGTTTTCCATATCAAACCAAAACTCCAGGGGATTAAACTCAAAGGGAAAGTCTCGCTCCAAGATTCCCAACACCGCTGATGGTTCGTCAATCAGACGTCTGGTGCCAAAGTTATGGCCAAAATAATGTAAAGGGTCGCAGTGGGCCCAGGTCTCGTCCAACCCGCTCTGGTCCAATCCATTTTGGGTCAAACCTACCCAACCCGTTGGGTCTGGCCTAGTTCATAGTGTGGTCGGGCCCGTTGGGTTTGGCTCGACCCATGAGGGCCGCGAGGGTAGCAGACCGGCTGCGAGGTCGCGGATTGGTCACGAGAGCGGCTGACCAGCCGCGAGTCGGTGGAACGGTCGTGGTTTGGCAGCGGTTCAGTTAGGATGGTGGAGCTGCTCGGATGACCAGCATGGCTCTTCTCAGCAGCGCAGCTTGGCTCAGTAGCGCGCCTCGGCTCGGACGGAGTTACGGCTCGGCAGACTGCGGTGCAGCTCGGCTCGGATGACAGTGTGGCTCGACAGATGGTGGAACGGCTTGGCTTGGATAGCGACGCATCTTGGTGGATGACGTCATGGATTGGCATGGCAGTGTAGATTGGCTCGGTTCAGACGGAAACACAACTCTACAGATGGCGGCGCAACTCTGCTCGGACGGCGGCGCGGCTCGGTGGACGGTGGCGTGACTCAGCTTTGACAGCGGAAACACTCGGCGGACAGCGGCACAGCTCGGCTCAGATAGTGGCTCACCTCGGTGGATGTTGGTGCTACTTGGCTTGGACCACAGGTCAGCCGGGGTAGCGCTACGAGGTCGCGGGTCAGCCGGGGCGGTGCGACGAGGCCACGGGTCGGTCGGGGGGGACGAGGCCGCGAGTGGTGGCATCGTTACCTCCTTCGTCTTCGTCACCTTCCCCAATTTCAAATAACATAGCAATGAAGAACGACGTAAGGGTTGGGACATGTTTGTTTGGCCTGCACCCTCCATGTTTAAAGTGGTAGCAAGCAGTTCACAAAGAACGAAGAATGAAAGTGATACCATAATCTTCTACAATGTTTGTTCCTAACCCACACAAGAAAATAATGGAGTACATGGAAAGTGATAAAACTTTAGGAATAAACCCCGACCTTGTTCACTTGATGAGTTTCCGTAAAAATATAGTACGGTCATCGATTCGACGTAGATGAGGACATCCCACATTGAAATAAGTCCTGAGGAAGATGTTTTAAGGGGTTCGGCATTCTTCGTTGGTGGAGCGTTCTTCATTGGATAGCTTTATCCAATGTTATCCCAATCCTCCTATGCCAAAAAAAGAATAGGTATCCCAGAGTAATATATTGTAATATCTATTAAGTCGTTGGCATAATATTGAAGAAAAAATTAATTAATTAAAGGAGACTTGGAATAATAAAGATATGTTCTTTGGCACAATTAATATGGAGGAAGTCAAGAGGCTCCTCTACATTAATGAGGGGGGTTGAGAGGTTTTTCTCCATAATAAAGGAAGTTCAATAGGTTTAGGCCTCATGTGGTCCCCACTACCATAACCTCTCATGGGAGGTTAGGTTCGGGTGGTCCCCATCACCATAACCTCTCATGGGAGGTTAAGGTCTGGGGGTCCCCACTTCTCAACTTCCACATGGAGGTTTAGTTCTAGTGGACCCCACCTCCCAACAACCACAAGGTTTTTGCAAATAAAAATTAAAATGTCACACACTTTTATTTTTATTTTAATCTTTCATGAGAAACCCAAAAAGTAACTTTCACCCTCAACCAACTACCATCGAGGTGAAAGTATCTTTAGGAATAAAATTATGTTGTGAGTTCAAGGGTGCCCTTAGATTTCAATTTCAAGCATCGGTTCAAAAGTTATAAAAAACCCCCTCATACATTTACTGAATATTCCCGAACAAAAGTTCAGAAGTTTATTCTGGGGACTCCAGGCCTCAGAATCACGTTCCGTCAATTTTCACAGACTCGTAAAATTACCATTTATTTTTAAAAAAAAATGCATGGAAATTATGGGTCTTTACATTCTCCCCACCTCAGGGCTCTATGTCCCCGTACGCCATAAATCAAACTAGGTAAACAAGTGGGGGTACTGAGCACACATCTAAGCCTCCCGCTCCCATGTTCTCTCCTAGAGGTTCTCGTGCTTCCAGTGAATGTGCACCAGAGGTATCGACCATCCACGAAGGTCCTGCTTCTGTCGATCCTCAATCTATACTGGAACCTCTATAAAAGTCACTCCATCATCTACATCTAGCTCTCCATGGTTGATGATGTTAGAAGGTTCATGCACGTATCTCCTTAGCTGGGATATGTTGAAGACATCATGCACCCGGTGCAACAGAGGTGGAAGAGCTAAGGGGTATTCCACCTCACTAACTTTGTTGAGGACCGAAAAAGTTTCCATGAACCTCAGAGATAACTTGCGCTTTGTCCAAATCTCCGCAATCCTCATCGAGGTGAGAACCGTAGAAAGACGTGGTCGCCATCCTCAAACTCTAGAGGTCTTCGTATCCAATCGGCATACGACTTCAGCCTGCTCTGTGCAGTCTTCATCCACTCTTGGATGATCTATACCTTCTCTATGGTATCCCAAACCATCTCTGGTCCCATGAGTGTTGACTCCCCTTGGTTAGTCCAGCACAAGGGTGACCTGCAAGGTCGCTCATACAACACCTCAAAAGGTCTCATCCCTATGGTGGAGTGATAGCTATTGTTGTATGAAAACTCCACCAAAGGTAAGTGATCCTCCTAGATGCGACTGAAGTCGAGGACACAAGCACGCAACATGTCCTCGAGGGTCTGAATGATCTACTCAGTCTGACCATTTGTCTAAGGATGGAAGGCAGTGCTCAAACAAAGCTGCATCCCGAAAGCCTCCTGCAACCCCTTCCATTGTCGGGAAGTAAAACATCCATCACGATCAGAGATATTCGTCGAAGGTATTCCATGTAGCTGAACAATATCCTACACATAGAGACCTCCTAAGCTCTCTACTAAACCCTGCTCTCTAATCGGTAGGAAGTGGGCCGCCATAGTGAGTTGGTTGATAATCACCCAGATAGAGTCATGTCCCTTGGTTGTACGTGGAAGTCCTATCACAAAGTCCATGGATATCCCATCCCACTTCCACTCTGGGACCTCTAATGGCTAAACCAAGCCTTCTCGTACCTGATCCTCCGCCTTCACTTGCTGACATGTGAGGCACTGAGAGACAAAATCTACTATTTCTTTCTTCATTCCCAACCACTGGTGCTATCATTGGAGGTCTTGGTACATCATCACTACTCCTGGATTTACCGTTAGAGGGGATGTGTGTAACTCCTTCAACACTTCCTCCTGAAGTGACACTAGTACCATCGTACGTCCTCTAAAGAGGATGACGTGCTCCCCACCTTCAGAAAATCCATCAAGTGCCTATCTTGTGGATATCTGAGCACGTTGTGTCTTGCAGTCAATGTCCCCATGATACGCCTCCCTGAATCGATGAAGAATTGGGGGGGGTGACTATAAGAGACTGAAGAAAATCGACTCCATCTCTATCCACAAAGGATATCTGTAAAGCAGCCAGCTGCTCCGTCGCTTCACCTAGAAGCTATATACCAAAACTCATACTGAGTTCATCTACAGAAACATTCCCCTTCCCAAGTGTATAGACTATATCGAAGTCATATTCCTGGAGGAACTCAAGCCAACATCACTATCTCAGGTTCAGGTCCTTCTGAGAGAAGATATTAATGATACTCTTGTGATCAGAGTACACTTTAAAATGTTCACCCATCAGATAGTGTAACCACATCTTCAAGGTGAATACTAACATTTTTAACTCTAGGTCATGGGTAGCATTGTTCTGTTCATGTTATCTTAGCCGTTGAGATCTATATGTGGTCACTGCTCACTCCTGCATCAGGACACATCTGAGTCTGGTCCCTGATGTGTCACAACAGATTACATACACTACGCACTCCTTTGGTAGCCTCCAGATGGGGGAACTAGTCAGCCCCTACCTTAGCTCCTGAAAAATCTACTGGAATCTCTCTAACCACATGAAGGGATGCCCCTTCTTTGTTAAGGCTAAGAGTGGTGCTGCAATTCTAGAGAAATCAGGAACAAATCTCCGGTAGTATCCTGCTAAACCCAGGAAACTCCATACCTCCATCACACTCATGGGTGGCTCCCAAGCAAGAACCACCTCAATCTTTGCTAGATCCACTGCAACTATAGAATTAGAGATGACATGTACCAGAAAGTGAACCTATTGGATCCAGAACTGGCACTTCAAGAGCTTATCATAATGTTGGTGCTCTCTGAGTGTGTCCAGTACTACCCATAATTGGTAGGCATGCTCCTCTTCAGTAGTCAAGTAGATTATAATGTCATTGATGATGACTACTCTAAACCGATCAATTTACGGCTAAAATATCCTGTCCATGAGTCCCATGAACACTACTAGAGCATTGGTTATGCTGAATGGCATAACCAAGAACTTTTAGTGGTCGTACCGACACCTGAAAGCTATCTTCTTCACATCCTCGTCTCATACTCTAAGCTAGTGATAGCCTAATTTGAGGTCTATCTTTGAGAACCACCGTGCTCCCTTCAACTAATCAAAGAGGTAGTCAATCCTTGGGATTGAGTACTTGTTCCTCATAGTCACCTATTTCATGTGTTGATAGTCAACACATATCCTCAAGCTCTAATACGCCTTGTTGGAGAACAGAATCGGGGCTGCCCAAGGAGAAAAACATGGCTGAATGAATCCCTTCTTCTACAAGTCCTCCAGTTCTACCCACACCTCTCAATGCTCTTTGGGATCCATCCAATATGTTGGTGTGGATTTTAGTGTCATCCTAGGGTACAATTCAATGTAAAATTCTACCTCCCTGGGAGGAGGTAGACCCAGAACATCATCAAGGAAGACATCCATGTATTGTTCCACTGCTATAGGATAGCTCAAACTCTCCACATCAACAGATCTGAGTGTAATGCTAGAAAACTGATGATGGATCGGCTACACTCTTAAATAGGTAAGTCCATCATGCACGACAATGGGCTCCCTTCTCACCGGTTAAGGTATACCCGGTCTCATCTTGCGGACACACCACACATTGCGCCAAATATAGTCAATCTGGTCATGGACTATAGATAACCAGTCCATACAAAAGATGACATCGTAAGGCATCGACGCCGCTAGTAGGAAATCCCAGCCAAATCTCTTGCCTCCTAGAGTAATCTCATACTATCGACACTAGTGATTAATCGTATAATCCACTCCCACAGGAGTCTCTAGCCATTAGGATCGAGCCAACGGCTCCATCGGAATCTCCGAGCTCCGAAAGAGGGAAGTGGAAATAAAAGAATAACTGGAACCTGTGTCTAAAAGTACTATACCTAAGGTGGAGTAGAAAAATATAATACATATTATTATCTACAGAGTGCCGTGATTGTAGAATTCAACTGCCTGGAGCTGAGATGTCCCCTATCAACCTGCTTCCTGCGGTTGGGGTGGACCTCCTGGTGGTGGTGGCGGCAACATCTCGAATTGTCTCCCACCGCCAGCTGCACGGCCAGCTCCTCTGCCACGTCCGCCTACTCCATATGGACCTCCTCGGTCGAAGTTTGTTCTCTACATGGGCAGTCCTTTGATTGTCTGCTGATCATCTGTACAGTGGGTCAGACAATCATGAGCCATGTGACCCTGCCTGCCGAATGTGAAACACTACTGCTGTTGGCATGTCTATCTCCACCTCAGGATCCTCTCACAACTGACTCTGAATCATGCGGTCATCCACCTATAGGTATGGTCCTCTTGGATCTCTGCGACATCTGTCTACCACCAGTTGTAGAAGACTCCACTGCATGATGACTGGCAGTGGGTCTCGCTGCTGGTGACTGCTTAGTAAGGAAACTCTCCACCAAGAGGGCTCTCTCTAACACCCCTGCCTGTTTCGGGATGCTGAGTGAGATCATCGAAGCCCTGATCTATCACCTAAGACCTTGATTGAATATCTGGTCCCAGAAGAAAGGGTCTTGCACCATATATGTGGAGTAGCGTGAGAGGTCAGTGAACCTCACTGAGTACTGATCCATAGTCATGTTGCCCTACTACAGATGAAGTAGCTCCTAAATGTGCACTGCGCAAAGATTCTCTGGAACAAACTCCACTAGAAATAGGCTCTCAAAGTCTTCCCAGAGAAGCATCACCTTTTTGTGGACCTAGAGCAACAAGGTCAACCATTTTCCTACCACTACCTATATAAAGATAGCAGCAAGTATCACCACGTGGTTTTCTGGTGTCCCTACCAGTAGAAAAACTCTCACCACGGCCTCCAGCCAATCCTCAGCTGCTTGTGGGTCCACCTCTCCCCTGAAACTGGGTAGAGTCTAGCACTGGAACTCATGAAACGTGATCAAGCGGTGTTCAATGTCAGCTACTGGGGCTGGTGGCATCGGTGGCCTAATGGGGAAAGGTACCGTTGGTGCCTCTACTGGAAGAGGGCCCTGCACCGAGGCCTCGTCGCTCGATGGGCTATCAGGGCGTAAAACTCTCAGAACACTAGCTAGATATCTATGTGGAGGCATCCAAAAAAGAAACAGGTGTGGCACGGTTAAATGTTATACCTGTTGAGATGAAAGTTATACATGGTGAGATGACTAAAAATATCACAAAGAAAACTTTTGAAAATACACATGCAATCAGTGTTTTCATGTACTAAGTCGAAAATTAGAAGTTAGGGTCCTGTTTTATGGATACGTTGGTCGTCGCACCAACACTGGACTCCCTGAACTGATATCTGCACTAATTACCCTTAAAACTATTGCTTCAGTGGAAAGATCATTGCCCTAGTTTTGCGGTAGAGTTGACTCCTCTGATACCAATTTTTCATGACCCATCCCCCAGGGCTCGTACTGTGACTATCTCAAACCCTCCATCCATAGGCAAGTGGCTGGCAACTAGCACCAAAGTTGTATTCCCTAAAACTGGGAAGACATTTCTTTTATAACCTGTAAGCACATGCAACCAAGAACACAAAAAGATATGAACTCAAGAAAACTGTATAACGAAAAGAGAGTGTTGAAAGTAAAGGGTCTAGAATAAAATCCCAACAATAAAATTACAAGTACAACTAAAATACAAAAAAAACTGAATAAAAGTGAAATTCAGCTTCTGGGTCGTCCTTTGAGGATCCTACATGAAGGGTAGGTACAGATCGCCTCCTCAGCACACCACTTCCACTCGTCTCCTCTGCTTACCGACATGTTGTGTGGCCCACCTCCGGGTTCCATCTAGTCCTGGTACACTCAGCCTCAGTTATCATTGTCCATCGTATGCATCCAACATAACAAGATGCGGGCATATCCCATGTAGGGGTGAGTATAACGATACCCAGTAGGGACCCCGAGACCCTCAAAGTTTCATAAAAATCCACCAAGGATAAACCACAACATATGAAATCAACAGATAACCCTATTTAGGTATATACCCAAACATATACCTAAGTTATCAAGTAATCCATCTCAATCATGAGGAAAACACAGAAAAACTAACTCAGCTCAAACCATGATTTTATTCTAGGGGTAGTATCAAGTGACATCCCCAGAAACATTGTCGAAACCTTGACTGCTATAGAACTCCTCCTCTATCAAGTAAAGTGGGCCTACCGCGACACCAAGGTGCTTCCCACTAACCTTGGACTGCTGAGGTACTCCTCCTATCGTCTACTATGTGTCTGATGCTTCACCAAGGCGCTCCCCACGGTGGGTCTGCCACGTCACCAAGGCGCACCCCCTCGTAGCATGCTGAGGTACTTCTCTTATCGAGTACCATGGATCTGCCATGTCATGAAGGCACTCCCTAATATGGGTCTACTGTGACACTAAGGAGCTCCCCATTGGGCTAGTCGAGTCACTCCAAGTCGAATCAGTCAGCAGTCGTCAGGTCTCATCCAGCTACTAGGTCTACACATTATGTTCGCTCGTATCCGAGAGGATCCAATCCACAAGCTGCTGGTTGATACTTCAACTCTCACTAAGTCCCATGATGAAGTATCTCCAAGGCCCGCCACGTCATAGGGGTCTCAACGCAACTGATGGCGCATCAATCGGACGTCTGGTCTGTGAGTTCTTATCCTTTTAGTCCTAGGGGCCCAGTTGGATTTGTGATCAATCCAACCTGACTATTTCCCATATCAAACCAAAACACCAGTGGAGTAAAATCAAAGGGACCATCTCGCTCCAAGATTTCTAGCACTGATGACGTTTCATCAAACGGACGTCCGGTTCCAAATTTATGGCCAAAAGAAAGTAAAGGGTCATAGTGGGCCCAGGTCTGGTCCGACCCGGTATGGTCCAACCCGGTTTGGGTCGACCAGGCCCGACCTGTTGGGTCTGTCCTGGTCCACTGTGTGGCCCATCCCATTGAGTCCGGCCTGGCCCATGAGGGCCTTGAGGGTGTCGTACTGGCCGTGAGGGCGCAGACCAGCCACGAGAGCGGTGGACCGGTCGTGGCTCGGCAGACCGACCTCGATTTGGTGAAGGTTCAGTCAGGAGGGAATATCGTCTTGGCTCGGAGGTGTGGCTCAGCTCGGATGATGGCGTGGCTCGGCGGATGGCAGCACGGCTCAGCTCATACGGCAGCACGGCTCGATAGACAACAGCACGACTTGGCTTGGACGACACCATGGCTCGGCAGATGGCGGTGCGACTTGGCTCTGATAGTGGTGCGGCTCGGCGGACGGTGGCGCAACTCGTCTTAGACCGCAGGTCGGCTGAGGCGGCGCAATGAAGTCATGAGTCAGCTGGGGTGGTGCGGCGAGGCTGCAGGTGGCGGCACCGTTGCCTCCATCATCTTCATTTCCTTCCTCCATTTCTAAGAACACACCAAAAAAATAATAGCGGAGGGGTCGGGCCATGTTTTTTTGGCCCGCACCCTCGGCATTTAGAGTGGTAGAAAATGGTTCACAATTAATGAAGCATGGATGTAAAACCATAATCTTCCGCAATGTTGGTTCCCAACCCGCACAAGAAAATAAGGGAGTACATGGATAGTGATAAACATTTAGGAATAAACCCCTACCTTGTTCGCTTGATGAGTTGGCTCAAGAAGGTAGTACGGTCGTCAATTCTCCGTAGATGGGGACATCCCACGTCGAAAGAAGTCCCGAGGAAGAAGTTCGAAGGAGGTCGGCGTTCTTCATTAGCAGAGCGTTCTACATTGGAGAGCTTTCTCCCAAGTTCTCCCTATCTTCATTTTCCAAAAAAATAATAGGTATCCCAAAGTAATAGATTGTAATATCTATTAAGTCATTGGCATAATATTCAAAAAAAAATATTTAATTAATTAAAGGAGAGTTGGCATAATAAATATATGTGCATTAGCACAATTAATGTGGAAGATTTCAAGAGGCTCCTCCACATTAATGAGGGGGGTTGAGAGGTTTTTCTCCATAATGAGGGGAGTTCAAGAGGTTTAGGCCTCGAGTAGTCCCCACCACCATAACCTCTCATGGGAGGTTAGGTTCAGGTGGTCCCCACCACCATAACCTCTCATGGGAGGTTAAGGTCTGGTGGTTGCCACTTCTCAACTTCCACATGGAGGTTTAGTTCCGATGGACCCCACCTCTCAGCACCCACATGGGTGTTGCAAATAAAAATAATAATGTCACACACTTTTATTTTTATTTTAATATTTCACAAAAAATCCAAAAACTAACTTTCACCCTAGACCAACTACTATCGAGGTGAAATTATCTTTAGGAAAAAACTAGAAATGTGAGTTCAATGGTGTCCTCGCATTTCAATTCTGAGCACCGGTTCAATAGTTAGAAAAATCCCACTTGCACATTTACTGTACGTACCTGAAAAAAAGTTCATAAGTTCATTATAGGCCCTCTAGGCCTCATAATCACATGCCATCAATTTTTGCAGACTGATAAAATTCCCATATATTTAAAAAAAATTACATGGAAATTATGGGTCTTTACAAATAATATATTAAAACAAATCTTATCACTATAAATAATTTCTATGAAAAATAAGTTTTAAATTTAAATTATGTGTTTTCTAATATTCACAAATAAATGAACCTTCTTAGAAAAATAATAAAAAATCACTAAATGTAAATTTTTATATACCACATAAAAAATGAATATTATTTTTTCAAATAGAAATTATAAATTTGTTATAATTTATATTTAAAATGGGTTCACTATTAAAAGAAGTAAAATTGGTGTTTCATAAAAATACAAATTCTTATTCATAAAATTATATTTATAATTATGTTATGATTATAAAATCTATTGGATGAGAATAAAAAAATATTTATTGAATACATAATATAACAATTTCTTGGAAAAAATTAATCATATGTGTTTTTATTAACTTACTGATATAGAATTATGTTTTTACATATAAAATAGTTTCCTTTGAAAATTTATTTCATTGCATTCAAATAGTAAATACATAAACTTCTACTAATTGATAACCAAAAGATTTATTTTATATACATTTGTAAATAATATTTTAAAAAAATTAATTAAACTTATTCGTATTTTCCCTTTTAACATCTATGTTATAGATATAATAATATTTTAATAATCAGATTAATAGTATAATATAGTTTGGTAAAAACTCGGCCTTGCGTGTAACACAAGCTATCAAAGTTACTAAATATTGTGTGTAATATAAGGAAATCACATTGTTTAAAGTAGAAAAATTTAATCTAATTATTTTTTAGAGAAATATTATCTTGGTGTTTTGTATGATGTAAGACAAAATCAACAATTTTATAAAAATTATATATATTGTGTTGTGTGAAATGAAAAATAAAAAGGTTAAGTAATTTTGGAAAAAAAATATTTCACATATTATCTTTGTATTACATTTTACCCCATTAAAATGAGTTTCTATAATGAAAATTGTCTAATTTATTAAAGGTTTAATACTTGAACGTTCTTTTCTTAGAAACCCACATCATAAAATTGAATACTAATACTTATTTTAAAAAGAGAATGTTGGAAACTTAATGGTTACCCAAATTAACTTATAACTAAGTTTCCTCATTGGAGAACATTAGTTTCAAGTGAAAAATTATACAAATAACATAACCCAAACTATTATGTTATGATGGAGATTGATAGAGAACATGGTTAGGAGAAAGTTAATAATAACAAAACCATTACCCATGGAATTAGGAAAAAGGTCACTGTTATCCTAAAAATGATGATAACATGATAAAATTTTATTTCAAAACCCTTTTGTAATAAATTTGATGAATATATATGAAATGATAAATATACATTATTTTGAGACAACCTTACCCTTTTTGGATCCATGATCAACATCCACATCATCTATTATTCCATGAAAAGAAGGAGATGTTTTAATTCCTAAAGCATTAACAGATCATGAGATCCATAAATAGTTTTATATTTCATGCCCTATTCCTTTATCACAACAAACAGGTTATCACAATTTATCAAATATGTATATATACACATCTGGATAGATATTACTTTATTCTCTAAAAACTCTTCAAAATTTTAACATAAACCATTCCATAAATGGTTAAATTGATAACCCATCCAAAATATGGAAGTCCAAACCAATAGAAATAAGGTCACAACATTTCTCAAAACCAACTTACCATTGATCCCCTATATATCATAATGTATCTCTTAGATTTCGCATACCAAACATGTGAATACCTTCAGAATGTATTGTCTTGAAACATTAAAACATTCTAAATTACAAAAAACCCTTATTGAAAACATTCATTTTTATTTGTTAGAATGTTTATTGGATAAATTTCTTAAATCCCAAAAGGGTTTAAACTTCATCAACAATAACATATTTTTTTCAACAAATAAATAATTAGTTTCAAGGTAATAAGTTCCATCCAATTTACATATTCATATAAATCACATATTTATCCAAACATCATTATACTATTATAAAGAACATATCAAGGGTTATCATTCCCATAATCACTTGTTTTCCATGAACATCACCTTTACATTAAATCACTTTTCTAATCCATCAGAATCACTCAATGTATTCTGGTAAATCCTTAGGAAAATAAAAACAAACTAAACAATCCATATATATTTCAACTTTCATATAACATAATTATTTAATCAAAATTAATAAAAACATAGATTATTCCACTTCATCCTCAATCCATTAACTAGGCTACATCATTATATTACATAATACTTCACTCATTTAAATTTCACCATTAGTCTCATCTTCTGCAGTAATATAATCATTACTCATACCACCTTATTGAATATCATCATGATCTTTCCACTTTGGACATAAATTTAAATACTGACCATTCATTCCACACATAATGAAATTAACCTTTAATTATGTCTTAGTGAGGCCAATATTATCATAAATTTTGTTAACTAATATCTTCATATTTACATTTCATATAATTTCTTTCTGTTATTATTTTCCATAGTTAAAACATCTTATTGTCCCTCTATGAAATTTACATACGTGATTCTTTCTGTATTCTTGATATAAGGGAAATTAATATTCTCTTCTCTATAGATTCCTTTATAAAAACTCTCTATGAAATCCTTATTTATAATATTTTTTGATTCCATGTGTTGGTTATGTTATACGTTATTCGTCAAGTTCTATGAAAGCTCCTTTGGAATGATCATATCATTTATCACTCTTATGATCATCTCACTAGACTCACATCATCAAAGTTTCCATCACATTCAACAGTAACCAAGTTCCTTCTGGTTCCTAACATTTACCAAAACTAGAAGTGATAGCATGAACAATACTTATCGTAGCGGAAAACCACGTAATAATGACAAATCACATATAGTATGTCTAAATTATGAAACCTTTTTTAATTTGTGAAACCTTAGGATTTTTCTTGGAGAGAACTATATAAATATCCTTATAAATATCCCAAGGTATCTCCCTAAATATTTTCTTCATTCATTCCAAAGGTTATCTAAACCATCATTTGATACCAACTATAATGACCCAGGCTTAAGATACATGAATATTACATCATTTTATATAATAGTTTAGCACATTACAAAAATAATTTCCCAAGGACTATAACAGTTTTTATTTTTTAACATTGAATAAAATCATATAACATAGTGAAAAATATTCAATGTTTCCAAAAAATAAAATACCTTTTCTTACTTCTACTTAAAACCTTTCTTTACAACATGAGGAAAGAAAACATAAGAAATTTTTGATCTTACATGCTCATAAAGGGTAAAAAAAGAGACACATAAAAATTACATGATCATTAGGGTATGAGAGAATGAGAATAAAATTTTAAGTTCATACCCTCTATATCATAGAACATACACCTGAGTAGTGGAAAAAAGATTGGAAGTTCATAATAAATGAATCATAATTTAATCATGATCATAATCATTAATATCAGAACCTTGGAATAAGATATAGAATTTTTGGAAGACAGATAAGAATATAAAATGATTTCCATCTAGTTATGTAATTTCTACCAAGGCCATCATAGAAGAATGCATTCACTCCCCATACCATCTAGGTAGTCATGGTTCACTCCCTTTAATACTACAATATCCAAGGTTCATTACTAATACCATCTTAGTAGATAGAGTCATTTATGAAATACATTTTAGTCTATATTCCATCCATTTATATCTCATGATATATTAATCATTACCAAATGTGTTAGAGAGAGATATAGTTCACATCCACCTCATAATGAAACCATATATATTTGTTCAACTAGATTATAAAACTTTATCTTATCATAACCCATGAAATTAAATTGGTCACATAAACATTTATTATTATCATAACCTATTGAAATGTGATATGTTTTTCAATAATTTCATCAAAACATAACCCATGATAAGACGTTTCTTTAATAAATATAAAACCCATACAATGAAATAAGCTTCAAAAACATATAAATGATTAAAGAGAAACATGATTCACAAACATATGACTCAAAAAATAGAAATATGCTTCATAAAAATAATTCCATCATAACATAAACCATTTATAGAAATAATATGAAATGATCCTGTTGGAACTAAAATAATTTTCCCGATTAGGGAGTAGTCACGAGCATGCAGTAGAGGGAATGAGTAGTTAAAATGGGGGATAAGTCCCTCTAAAAGGGGATCCTTCATGAAGACCTCTTCACATTCGAACTTTTTTTGTGAGGTTTCCTCCGTAATAGTCTACTCATCTTTATGACCTAGCATGATTCTAATGTCGGCCCATAGTCCCTTTTTGGTTCCAGCAGCCTTTGTGGCCCACACCGCGGTGGTCATGTCAATAGACCACTTCACAGCATCAAGCACCCTTTGCAAGGATGATGTGGGCCAATAGAGTGGATCCTCTCTATGGCATCACTCATCTAGTAGGCCAGATCTATGACCCTGCTAACCATGGTTGCCTATAAATAGAAGGATCAACCCCTTCCAAACTACTATGACTCCGCCAATTCAACTTATGAGCTTTCATTGTGCATAGACCTTCATGAAACCCTCAGATGGATCACCAAAGGTACATGGCCTCTGTGAGCTACACCTCTTTATTTTCTTTCTCTCCCCCTCCTATGGTTTATAATCCTTGTTTAAAGGCATATGACCCTTGTAGAGGAAGTAACCCCTTCAGGGTGCTCGACGTTTCATGAAGCATAGAGCCTTCATGAAGCTCTCCCAAAAGAAAGAGGCATTTGCTAAGGTGAAGCTCTAATCTATTAAAGGCTCCTATTAACAAAGCCCTTTCCCTTCGTGAATCCCATCCTCTTCACAAATATAGTTACCTTAGTGAATCCCCTCCACTTCATGATGTCCTTTCCCTTTGAGAGGTCTATCCTATTTGTAAATAATCTCAGCTTCAAGAAACTCATCCCCTTCGCAAAACACCCCTCTTAAACATCTCATGTTTTAAACACTAATTTCTCATATGGCCCTCTAGGCTTGTGCAAAGTGATCTCATGGTCCCTTAGACGATGATTCATATTGTATTTCTTAGCCTCATGCTTCTTATCATAGGCATGATCACAGCTATTGGTTATGTGCATAGCCACGCTAACATGATCCCCTCAATGGATCACTCCATAACCCCTCCACAAAATGAAATTGCTAACGCCTTCCCTTAAACAAGTGTGAGTGGGTATCAGTTATGTAAGTAATAGGAATGAGGAGTGAATCCTCACCATACAAGATGTAAGACGTTAAACTACCAAGTACCATCTTCCTTAGCACATGACGTTAAACTATGGCCTCAACCCATGAAATATAAGCGGGGTGCACCATTGTGGAAATATTTCATGCCCACTAGTCTCCACGAGAGTGGGACTTCTTCACATGGAATGAGATCCTCCTTTCGTGGAACGATATCTATCTATGTGAAAGGGTAACAATTCTTGGTTTAAGCCCCTGGCCTTTCTTGCGGGAGGTATCATACTTGCTCCTCCTCTCTTCTTCCATGAACAAAGGTAAGAGGAGAGATGGGAATAGGGACCTTCGTTACCATGACCCCCTCCCTTTGGGATTTATCTCTATCAGGCCTTCATCATAGAGTAAGTCCCAATCTCCATCTCCATGGGCCGCTAACCAAGCCCAATCCCACATTACTTCTTTTGTCCATGAACCAAGCGTAAGCCCCTGTTACCACTTTGGTCCACCAACCTAGCGTAATCTCTGATTTACACTTTGGGTGGATTACTATTAGAAATACCCACTCTATTCCTTGTGGATGCACTTTTCACAATGTGATCGTCAGGTCTCAGATACCTCTTGTTTCTCACACTAAGCATGAATCATGTAGGATTACATTAAGCACCAACCCTGACATCCTCCATGGGCTACCTTAGCATGTAAATCCCAATCCCCCTATGCCGAATTACATGGAAGTTGATCTTTTCTCTATCTAGGAAAGGTATGTTGGAAGCCTCCCAGAGGCTCAATCCTGATACCCATTGGTCCCAAACACTTCATGTTCATTCACCCTTGTTCTTTATGATGTTAAAATGTATTCCCCTTTCATCCAGCATGACATTAATCTGTACACTACCAAACTATGTTTAATTTAATCTTTTCCCTCTCCAAGAATGTTAAGTATGATGCCTCCATGAGGATCAATAAAAACACACATTGGACCTAACCACTTCATGTTGGTTCACCCACACCCCGCATGATTTTAAACTATATGACCCTTTCTTCCCCCACGATGTTAAACTGTATTCATCCGAACTACATGGACTTTAACCTTTTCAATGTCCATGCATGGTATATAGGAAGAATTCTTGAGGTTGAATCCAAACAAACATCTATTGTGAACACTTCATGTCGGTTCATCCTCATCACGCATGATGTTAAACTATATGCCCCTTTCATCCCACATTATGTTAAATTGTATGATTTCAAACTATGTGGGTTTTGATCCCTATATCTTAGACATGGTATGTAGAAAGACTCCATGAGGTTCAACCCTAAAAATGGTAAACCTGTTCAAACTATGTGGGTTTTTATCCCTGTCACAAAGATAGGGTACATAGGAAGCCTCCCTGATGTTCAACACCAAAACACTTATAAACATAATCAAACTATGTGGGTTTTGATCCTTGTCTCTTATGTAGGGTACCTAGGAAGCCTCCCCGAGGTTTATACTCAAACATCGGTAAACTTCGGTGTCACCTTCGTTGGGACCCACATCCCTGGTCTATCCTTTACTGTCGTCAGACCAACTCCTGGGTAGCTTACCATGTGTAATCCCCATAATTAATTCAAACCCCTATAACTAATATTTCCCTCTTATGGTGGGATTCTAACCATGCGTAATCCCGTGTATGTCTTCGGGCCACTTTCCTTCACCTACTCCTTGATTCCATGCCCCCATACATTTTCTCTTTAACTACGTGGATATTGATTCCCTGTCATGGGGATATGTTGGAAACCTGTGGGAGGTTCAATCACATAACCCATGTCTCATCCTCGACTCTCCCTTGAGACATTGAATTTCAGGAAGTTCAAGCCCCAACCCAGAGGTTTTTCTTCTTTTGGGTCCTATCCATGCATATATTATCACGGGCTACCTTCCTAGGTATCCCATCACCCAACCAATCTACATGGACTTTGATTCTCTACCCCAAGGATACGTAGGAGGCCTTTACAAGGTCCAATCCCAACATCACCATCATCTTCACATCGGTTTCATCCCATTCCTCTCATTCACTCTATTCAACCATCAGTCATCCATCCTTATTCTTACTTGGGCTGCCACATCCCAGTGGGATCATAACATTACCTTTGAAAAATAACCATGCATAAGCCCTGCATAATCCATAACCATTCAACCAAGAGTGTCCCTCTTGCGATGGACCACTATTCGTGCGTAAGCCCAGCATGCCTCTGTGTCTTTTTTCTTTGTGTACACCCTGATTCATCACCCCTTAGAAATATGTGGGTTTTGATCCCTTCCTTCTATACAGGGTATGTAGGAAACCACTATAAGGTTCAATCCCATCGAACAGTAAACCCTGGAGCCCCCTTAGTTGGGACCCAGTAAACATCGGATATATCATCATTTGATGTTTTGATCCACTCATCTAGTAATCCCCTCTAGTTCTCCTTCTTGGGGAGGTACCCATATGATCCACTCTCCATTAGTGTTCTGATTAGTCTGATCTATCTCTAATAGATTTCAAAATCATGGAATACCCTGCGTCAAAAATGGGAGGATGAGGAAAAAAACAGGGAAAAGCCTATGGAATATAATTCCCCACTCTCGATGTGGTATGCCTCAGGATAACGAGCCCTCGGGAATCCCTACAATAAGGGGAAGAAACCCAGACACATTATCATTACAGCATCCAAACACATTGTCAATGTCCAACATGACTACTCCTCCAATCAAAGGTTGATACCCTAACTTGACCCCTTGGAAAATTCTAACAGAATCGGTGTAATTAACTAGCATCCAGGAATATATTTTTCCAGGGAAGTGTTTCAAGAACAACGTATTAATCATTAAGGGGGACCGGTACTAGGTAACTAGTTTTGAGGAGGAATCCATGTATGGGGAGACCAATATTACATCATCCTATTTCAATAAAGGAGAAAATGTCTCTGAAAAAGCGATGGATGCTGCCCACTATTGGAATGTGGGAATGTGGTTAAACATTCAGTACGTCCTCCATGGATGGATAAACTCCCCAGAGAAAGTGTTAGAAATAGAAATTGTGAAATTGACATTAACTTCTTATCCTCAATGTTGAGATTATTAGCATTTGAGACATTAGTGGAAAAGCATGTCACTAGACCCAATTATCCAATGCTAGGTCCCACCAAGAATGTAGTGGGTCTGGCATGAAACTCACCAAGGATTGGGGTATTTCAACATTGAACATCATGGTATGTGATTTTTTCAGCATGGAACCTCTTTACCAATCATGGAAGATGGAACCTCGCTAGGGAACTAGAGGTCGCTTTCCTTCTTTCAGTGCTAATGTTGAATCTACCATATTTGTAGGACCCAAGCTACTATGTCAGGAAATCGATCACCACCCACCCACCATCACAGGGGCTGGGGAAACACCAATTTTACAATCCCACATGACTCCATCTATTCTACAAATACCTATACATTCACCCCAACTGGGTGCCCATTCCCCATCTCACCATCATAACTCATTTAGAGGAGGGTGATCAATATCCTCATACGATGGTATGAGGAAGAAGTAATTATCACAACCTGTGATATGGATCGACAAGACCTAGAGGCTCATGCACTTCACCTTCACCACCACCCCTAATGGTTGAATAGGGTGACACTACTCCCCACTCCATCCTATAACCATTTTGGGGGCCTCCCTGGAATGCTTTGACGAGTATCTCCCTTACGCCAATGAGGTAAGGGATGTCTAGACCAGCCCACCTGTGATCCCGTATCGAGGGATGCCATATAGTGCTCCCTCCGTGTTGCATCAATGCCACTACCTAGTCCCACAGGCTGAGGAGTAGGTGAGTTATACACCTGGCCCTGACCCCTGTCTGGTTAACTGGATTCCCATGTCAAGTGAAAGTTGAGGAGGATGCCTACGAGGGGGCATCATCACCAATGGCTACAATGTCCCGTTCCATCACCAAACCATACCATAAATTCCCCATTTATACTGAACATGATCACTTATATTCTCGGACCAGATCGAGGCCCTAACCACCCCACGGGTAGGTTGGGACAACTCTTTGGTCACTGACATAGGTAGCGTCCGTCGCGGGCTGACCCATGGAGATGAAATCCAGCATGGAGGTCCTCCTCATGACACCACCAATGAGAGCACAGGTCCTCACTACTCACAATGTTGTGTGGGTGTCCCCCCCCCCCATGCCACCATCATTCTGAGATAAGGCCCTCCCTGTCGCACTGACATCCAGCATGGAAGTTTCTTCTGCACCCATGATCCTAGGTACAGAGCCATTACTCTTGTCACATATCGTCGATGTGAAGATCCCCCTCACATAGGCAAACATCAACATGGGGGTCTTCACCGTGTTTGTACCACAACTGACTAAGGTCCTCCTCGTCTCAGAAATTAGAGAAGCAGGGTTCTACCCTGCTTCATTGGCATCCAATGTGGAGGCCTTCCTCATGTTCATTTTTACAAGTTCAAAGTCCCCCTCTAAAAAAATTTAATTTACTGGGTCTTCCCGTACCTATTGAGTCATCATATCTCAGTTAGAAACCCAATAACGGTTAAGAGAATCTTGGGTCCATCAAACCCTCTGGACCATATGGATTAGGGAAGAAGATGAATGGTGATCCTGAAAAGGCCACATTACATCAACAGCTCACATAGCATAACAATATGGTTGATGACCTTCTTGCTGAACGTGCCACGGAATGGCAAACAGAAAATGATATTCCTCGACCGGGTAGCGGGGGCAGGTACACCCTCCCCCAAAGTTGTCTCTTGGTGACCTTGACCATCCTTCCCACAAATAAAAGATAGATTCCAGATTTTATGCAAAATACAGTATGATACGCCTTTCCAAATCCACCCGTATTGCATTATAACACTCCTTAGGACCCAACTCAGGTTCCCCCAGCCACTTTGTATGTTTTCCCCCAGTAGTCCCGCAGGTCATCCCACTAGCCACTACATGAGCCACTGGGCCTACTAATCATGTTGAAGAACCTTCCAACACACTGGTGTCCAGGGGTCCTCGTCAAGATATTAATCCTTGTCTAGATGTTCCAATGGCCGCACTCATTTCCCAACTCAAGGCATTGGAAACTCAATAGTGGAAATCCCACCTAATGGCGTCCCATATCTAACATGGGTGTATGATATGCCAACACCCCTGGTTTTGTAAAATCCTACCTTTCCCCCTTCAATAGTATAGGCAATATGCTACAACATCTGTCCCACTTCATATCATGGTGTGGACCCATGATGGGAACTCCAAAGCAGCAAGAGGCCTCCAAACTCCGGTGTTTCATACAAACATTAGAATGAACCACATTTGTCTAGTACAACTAGCTACCCATTGGGTCATTAGACATATGGGGGTATCTTCATAGGAATTTTATTTACCATTTTAGATCTACCACCTAGATGAAAAGTATTGAAGACCTCTTCAAGTGCAAGTAGAGGCCTAACGAGCATGTCGTGAAAATTGTCGTCTGATGGAAGGGCCTCACATGATCCCTTAGAATACTACTGAATCAAGAACCACAGCTGACAATGTGTGTGGAGAATGTCAAAACTGAACTGGACCCTTCTCTCATTACACAGAAATACATGGGGGATTTTTGGATTTCCTTGACAAAGCCTACCATCTAGAGTAAGCCTTGTAGTAGGCCAAGCATGCACACATGTTGCCTCCGATAGTTCATGCGAGAAGAGACAATAAGGTCGAGCCGGTCGTAGTAGCACAAGTAGATTCCCCTAGATAGCTGGATTTATTACTATTGGATCCTCCTATACAGCCATGCTGATTCCCACCACCTTAGGCATAGCCTCCGGCCCAGCAGTGCCCACCCCAGAATCGACAGGCACCCCCCGCGTAATACACCACCTCCTCCTAGGTGATATAATAAGGTTCCACCTTTTTTATAGGCTCCTCTAGCCCCTCTCCAGGGTTGTGATCCTGGATCCTCTATTTTGGAGGGAAGGAACTAGACCTACACATTTAATGAGGCTTAGGTCCCTGATTATTTCCAAAGATACTTAGAACATGTAATTTTGTTGTTTCCATAATGTAGGAGTCCTAAAGAGGTAGATCTCACTGAGTGACCTAATTACTTCCCGAATCACTGGATCCTAGGGAACACCTTCAAGAATTTATCTGTGTTTAAATACTATCATCAATACTAGGTTGATAACAACATAGTCATGTAAGGTCCTACCCCGACACTGGTGGGATGTGTATTCACACATCCTGACAGCAAAAGAGAAATCATAGATGAGTTGCAATAGGTTCCTAATCACAGGTCTCAAAAATATGATGAATGGATGGATAATATGGTATCCTTCCAAGCCCATGGTATTATTTGTGCATGTTTGAATCAACCTGATCCTTTAGAAGTCACCGCATAACTAACAACCACTACTTCAGCATCAACATCTTAGCCTTCTTCTTCCAGGAAGGCTAGCATCCGCGGTGCAACGGAAAACAATAATCCCGGAAAATGCCATTGTAATTCCATAATCTTGGAGATTTCATGCCCCTAGAGTTGGTGAATGCCCCCAGAATCCACCTTGTGGTGGAGGATTCTTTATGTGACCAAGGGTATGATTTGTTTAATACCGTGGAGCTAGTAAACCCCTACATGATTCCCTATGATGATGAGTTCATGAAAGATCCTCCCAACATCTCCATCCATATCTAGAATTGACGGAGCCTTGGTTATGAAACTCATTAGAATGCCTCTATTAAAACTTATAGCTAGGATATGCATGCAACTGAAACCAGACAACAAGCCATGTGGGGAGCTCACCATGCACAACCTTCTTATCTTGTTTCACCGAATCCACCTCTACCAATGTTTATTCTACATGATTAGGCAGAGCCACCATTATCATGTTATAATCATCCAAATTCTATTTTGTATTAGACTCATTCATATAACCCTCATTTGGTTGTCTCTCAACATGTTTCGACTAGTAAGTAGCGGGACATCCCCAACACCATTCGACTGCCAGTTTAGCCCGAAGGGCCCATCATACCTCCTACCACAGAATGACCTCCTCTTAGTAGAAGACCACACTTTGCACATATGTATGATATCTTTAATAATCTTTCCATAATTCTTGCAAATATCTCTATCCTTGAGGCTCTTATCCCATCAGTATATATACATGAATCCCTTGATGAGGCTTTAAGAAGCCCCCTTTAGTTTGATACGGAAGTAGGAGCCACAGAATCCTTCCATGCTATGAAAATTGAGCATTCCAATTATCATGAAATTATCAATTTATCTTGAGAAGATAAAGGTTATCCCATACATGTTCATATCATCCCACTATACATCACTTCCAATTTCAGTGGAGTGGAGGTTTTCCACTATCGTGTCGACACTGGGTCAGGGATCAAACTCATATCAACCTAGACATTCTGGATTATGGGGCTATTCGAGGATGATCTGAGTCCCTCTGACCTGAAAATTCAAGGTTATGACAGGACAGAACAGACACCAGTTAGAATTATCCACCTAATGAACCAATTCAATGGATTGATTGCTTGCACCAAATTCATGGTTGTCTCATAAGACACTTCCTACAATGCGTTGATGGGTAGGCTATGGAAGCACCTATATGCGACATTCCCTTCTTCGTATCATCAATGATTTAAGTACTCCCATAATGGTTGAGTAGGTGTAATCCATGGTGATGCATCTACCTTTGCCTCTTGTGAATCCTGATACTTATATGCTGACAACTACAATAGTAAGGAAGAGCAGATTTAGGCTAACAAGGTTGAATATTCTATGGCTACGACCAACCTGTGGATATACCTAGATGATGCCTACATTTTCCCGATCCACCGATTAGAGGCCACGACCCCAGACTTGGGGAAATGCGCTGTTTTTTCCAAAACAAGGGGGATGTACATTCCCAAATATAAGGGATTACATAAGATCATCTTGTATTACTATAAAAATCAGGTTAATGCGATCCCAGAGCTCCCAACTCTCATAAGGTATCGGGATGTCTGCCCCATGGAAATGAAGATACGACTTACTTGAATATTTCTCTAGGCTGAGATAAACTAGTTGAACCCGACACACCACTGTTGTTTTGATATCATCAAGCATTTCCCCTTGGGTTGAAGGCCATATGAGATTAGGTCGATAACATTCATTTCTATGGTCTCAGCAGTATAGGATCTCCCTGATTCAGTGTCCACTACGGCTCATGTTGACACCAGTGTCCCATCAGGATTTTTCGACTTGGAATAATTTCCTCCCGCCAAGGATCCCTCCTCTATGAATGAAGAAGTGGATTTAGAGGATGCTCCTTATGTATTCTAAGATGGTGTCTCCTCAATGGTCAATGAATTTATACAGGTGAAAATCAGTGGTGAGACAAATCTGAGACCCAGATTGATCAACATTGTTATGCCTATTAAAAAGAAAGAGTGGTACGTGGACTTCCTGAAATAACATCCTGATTTATTTTCCTGGAGTTATGAAAAGATTCCATAACTAGACCCTTAGGTCTCCATCCTATGACTAGGTATTTCAGAAACTCATTGCAGGTTCAAAATCCTCACAGAAATATACACCCTTCTCATAGTGCCATGTTCAATGCCGAGGATTATAATATCATTAGATAAAAAATCATCAATGAGGTCTTGTAGGCCATATAGATATCCAACATTATGCCCATTAGGAAGAAGAACAGGCAGATCAGATCCTACATCAACTTTTGGGATCTCAATCATCATTGTCCAAAAGATGACATTACCCTTCCAATGATGGAACTGGTGACTAATGCCACCACTAAGTTCTAGGATCTCTTCTTCATGGATGGGTATTCCGGGTATATCAATTGTTAGATGACCCTTCTAGATGAAGAGTCCATGTCCTTCAAGGCCCCCAAATGTACATTGTACTACCTATTAATTCCCATCAGCCTAAATAATGTAGGTTCCACCTATCAACATTCCATGTATAACATATTTAACGAGACTTTTGGGATATTTGTGGAATGTTACACGGAAGATCTGGTGGTCAAATCTCACCAGCCCCAGGACCGTCTCAATGATATCAAGAAAGTGTTTGGCTTCCTCTTATCTCGCCATCTGAAAATGAACCTTTTGACGTTCCCCTTTCACTACGGGAAAAATGAGCAATTGCGACGGGTTATTTGCGACGGGATTTATTCCCGTCGCAAATAGTCATGTTAAAAACTTATTTGCGACGGGGGTATTTCCCCGTCGCAAATAAGGAGGCTTTTGCGACGGGATTGCTTTCCCCGTCGCAAATAGTTTTCCCGCGATGCGCGCCAAATCGCGGGAAACTTATTTGCGAAGGGGAAATATTCCCGTCGCAAATAACCGGCGGCGGTAAAAGGTATTTGCGACGGGAATATTCCCCCGTCGCAAATACTATGTCGGCAGGGATTATTTGCGACGGGTCCCGTCGCAAATAACTATTTACCGGTTGACCGTAATAAATGTTGGCTAAGGTATTTGCGACGGGTCCCGTCGTAAATAATACTATTTGCGACGGGAATCCCGTCGCAAATGGGCCCGTCGCAACTAATCTAACCTATAAATACCCCCATCCGTTTTTTTCATTTCATTCTCATTCCTTATCTTCTCTCTCTCTCAGAATTATATTTCTAGAGTTGAGTTTTTCTCCAGTTTAAGTTTTTTCTCCGGAGTTGATATTAAAGTTTTGAAGAACGATCAGAACAGATCAATTTTCAAGGTATTTATCTTCATTTTAATTTTTTATTTATTTTTAATTTCTTATTAGTTTCTATTATTATTAATTAGTTGTAATTTAATTATGTTTACATTGTTTTATTACTTAATAAATTTAAATTATAAGTATTGTTTATATGGTAATTAGGAATAATTAGTAATAATTTTTAGTAATTAAGAATAAATATTAATAACTAGTAATAAATACCAATAATTAAGAATAAGAACATTATTACATTATTAGTTTATTTTATTATTAATATTAAAATAATATAATTTTTTATATATATACAGTTCTTTTTTCATCTGTGTGTTTGCTGTCTTCACATGTATTATTTGTATGTGGAGATAGAAAACGCACAGATGAAAAAAGAACTGTATATAAATTAGAAAATTCTATTATTTTAATATTAATAATAAAATATATTAATAATGTTATTATTTGTAATTATTGGTAATTATTTCTAATTATTGATAATTATTCATTTAATTAATAATAATTATCAATAATTAAGAATAATTAGTAATAATTACCAATAATTAACAATAATTAGTATTAATTACCTATAATTAGTATTAATTACCAATAATTAGTATTAATTACCAATAATTAGTATTAATTACCAATAATTCGTAATAATTAGGAATAATTAACAATAATTAGTAATAATTAGGAATAATCAACAATAATTAGGAATAATTAACAATAATTAGTAATAATTAGGAATAATTAGGAATAATTAGTATTAATTAGGAATAATTAGTAATAATTACCAATAATTAGTATTAATTAGGAATAATTAGTATTAATTACAAATAATTAGTATTAATTAGGAATAATTAGTATTAATTACAAATAATTAGTATTAATTAGAAATAATTAGTATTAATTACCAATAATTAGTATTAATTACCAATAATTAGTATTAATTACCAATAATTAGTATTAATTACCAATAATTAGTATTAATTAGGAATAATTAACAATAATTAGTAATAATTAGGAATAATTAACAATAATTAGTAATAATTAGGAATAATTAGTATTAATTAGGAATAATTAGTAATAATTACCAATAATTAGTATTAATTAGGAATAATTAGTATTAATTAGGAATAATTAGTATTAATTACCAATAATTAGTATTAATTACCAATAATTAGGAATAATTAACAATAATTAGTAATAATTAGGAATAATTAACAATAATTAGTAATAATTAGGAATAATTAACAATAATTAGGAATAATTAGGAATAATTAACAATAATTAGGAATAATTAGGAATAATTAGTATTAATTAGGAATAATTAGTAATAATTACCAATAATTAGTATTAATTAGGAATAATTAGTATTAATTACCAATAATTAGTATTAATTACCAATAATTAGTATTAATTACCAATAATTAGTATTAATTACCAATAATTAGTAATAATTAGGAATAATTAACAATAATTAGTAATAATTAGGAATAATTAACAATAATTAGTAATAATTAGGAATAATTAACAATAATTAGGAATAATTAGTATTAATTAGGAATAATTAGTATTAATTACGAATAATTAGTAATAATTACCAATAATTAGTAATAATTACCAATAATTAGTATTAATTACCAATAATTAGTATTAATTACCAATAATTAGTATTAATTACCAATAATTAGCAATAATTACCAATAATTAGTATTAATTACCAATAATTAGCAATAATTACGAATAATTAGAAATAATTACCAATAATTAGCAATAATTACGAATAACTTATTAATATTTTTTTTATTTATGAATTATAATTATAATATTATTATATTAATTAAATTATTTATTAATATTCTATTATTTTTATTTTTGAATTATAATTCTACTATTATTATAGTAATTAAAATAATTTATTATTTTCATTTGTAAATTATAATTCTATTTTTATATTAATTAAAATAATTTATTAATAATTTATTTTTTTTATTTTTTTTATAGTATTTGCGACGGGATACTATGCCCGTCGCAAATACTAGTAGTATTAATAATTTTTTATTTTTTTTTAAAAAGAGTAATTGCGACGGGACCCGTCGCAATTACTATGAATAGTATTTGCGACGGGTCCCGGTTCCCGTCGCAAATACTAGTATTATTAATTTTTTTATTTTTAAAAAAAACGTTATTGCGACGGGCCCGTCGCAATAACTGTTTAAAAAGTTTTTCACAAAAAATACGGAATACTATTTGCGACGGGGAGAATGCCCGTCGCAAAAAAAGGCTTTAGCGACGGTCCCGTCGCAAATAAGTTTAGTTGCGACGGCGTTTTCCGCAACGGGCTATTTGCGACGGGACCCCGTCGCAAATGGCTATTTGCGACGGGATCCCGTCGCAAATAGCCCGTCGCAAATACCTGTTTTTCCAGTAGTGTTTGGTGTCACCTTTGGAAAGTTTCTCAGATATTTTGTTAGATATTGAGGCAATGATATAAATCTAAAGAATATCATGGCCATTAGCCAAATGTTTCCTCTAAGAAAAATTCTAGATCTTCAAGGATTTCAAGGCCACATAGCCTACATACACTGATTCATCACAAATATGGCTGGTAAGAGTATGACCTTTCCACGGATCATGGATAATGGTGCCGATTATTAGTGGGATGAAGAATTTTAGAATTATTTTGGGTAGATCAAGTAGTATTTGGTACAACCCCCAGTTCTGATGCCACTCATTTCATAAAATCCACTGGTACTTTATGTGACCAATCTAGAATGATCTTCGACACCCTTCTTTCCTAGAAAAATAATGAGGGAATGGAGACAGGTTTATAATATCTCAGTCGCATGCTCCTCGACATAGAGACTACGTATTACTCTATCAAGAAGAGCTTCCTTGCGATAGTATTGAAAGTAAAGAAATTGTTACATTACATACATCACCATGAGATACTACTAGTGTCCTAATAGGATCTGCTGATGTACATTCTGAATCGCCCAATGTTGATAGGTTGTCTAGATCTGTGGGAACTGATCCTCCAGCAGTTCAACATCAAGTCTGTCCCACAGAATTCCATCATGGGACAATCATTGGCATATGTCCTTATAGCCTATCCATCACATGCTGACCATTCTATGGATCTTGATTTTCTAGAAGATCCATTAATCTTGGTATATCAAGCCATTCCATTTTGGAAAATGCACTTTGATGGTGCTTCCTGAATCCCTACTAGAAGAAGACTCAACGATCCCTGACTCAAAAGAGTGGGGATGGGTGTCGTCTTCTTCATGACAGTATGAGCTATTCTACCATATTCATTTCTATTTTTATAAGTCTATAACAAAAATGAGGTAGAGTACCATGCACTCATTACTGGTCTCGAGTGGGCCCTCAAGATTGATGTTTCCCACTTAAAGACATAAGGGGACTCTGAACTAGTCATTAAATAGAACAACAATGACTACATATTCAGGAAGCTGAAGATCATTCCACTATTATAATGTAATGTCTAGTGGATGGCCTAATTCTCATCTTGGTCAGAGATTACTCATGTCCCTCTTTCATAAAATGGCCGATCCAATGCCTTGGACAGCTTGGTTGCATCTCTGGAAAATACTGATTATGATGATTTTATTATCCATGTATCACACCGAAGATTCATCACTCTCGTTTATCCAGATGAGGATTATGGCCTGCATGTAATCCACCTTACCGCCTGTACCTCCATGTCGGGACCCCCATGACCACCTCCCATAGTGTTATAAGTGACACCCGACTGGAGGACCCCCTTTGTTGAGTATATTCAACTTGGTAATCTCATAGAAAAGCAAACTGAGTGTGAGAGAACTTGATGATGCCCATTCCAGTTCACCCTCCATGGTGTTCCCGATCTTGAAAAGATCCTCTATAGATGCAGTTTTGATGGGGTTATTCTAAATTTCATTCAAGGATTTGATATTTCTTAGGTCATGTATGAGGTTCATGCAGGTTCTTGTAGAGATCATTAGATAGGGCCTAAACTCTCTCACCAAATTTTGAGATTGGGTTATTTTGGGCCTTCCATGATACGTTATTATATAGAGTTTTCCAAGAGGTTCCATGGTTGAAAAAACAATGATAATATTGTACATCAGGCACTAGAACCTCTCCGCACTAGCATGTACTCTCAGGCGTTCGTGGTCTGGGGACTCAATGTCATGGGACCCTATCAACTATCCAACCCTCTCCAGTGCAGGTTCATCCTAGCCCTATAGATTTCTTTTCCAAGTGGGAAGAGTCAGTTCTGCTCATGGAGGTCAAGGCCTGTTCTATCATTTAATTTGTGAGCTCCAATATCATCTACAAATTTGGAGTCCCTCACACCATCCTCACTGATAAAAAAACCAACTTTCTATTATCCTAAATAAAGAAATTATATGCCAAGTACAACATCGGTTCTAACCATGCCTCCCACTATCATGCACATGATAATGGGAAGATCGAGGCATTCAACATAACCTTTTCTAACATTCTACAAATGATGTTTGGTCATAACAAGAATAGTTGGCCTAACAAACTCCCCAATTCCCTTTGGTGTTATCAGACAACGACTCATAATTCCACTCATAAGACCCCATATTCCATAGTGTATGGAACAGTGGTTTTCCTGCCCATCGAGATTCAGATTCCTTCATTACAAATAGTTATCTACCATCAACAGACACTAGATAAGGTTCCTGAGATCCGTCTGGTTGAACTAGAAGTGCTTGAAGAAAACAGGCTTTGTGCCCTGCACAATCTGAAGAGGCATCAGAACAATATAGATAGCCCTTTCAATAAGGAACTTTTCCTCCGTTCTTTCTTACAAGGTGAGATAGTGTTGGCTTTAATAAGTTTAATGATACCTAATATTAATCCACCAAAACTAGAGCCCAAATGGGAAGGACCTTACATCATTCACGAGGGTTACCACAATGGTGCATACTCTATGATTACAATGGATGGTGAGCTTATAACTCCTCCCACTAATACCAAATTCCTCAAGAGACACTTTGATTATGTAAGATAGAGTATCACATGGATTAAACTATTCCATATTCATGGAATGATGTTAAATTGTGTGATCTATCTTGGATAAAGGATGTAAAACTACCAAGAACCCAACCCGCATGACATTAAACTACTTTGTCGTCTTGCATGATGGTAAACTGTGATCGGAAATATGTGGGACCAACCGCAAACTTCAAGATCCCCCCTTTGGTCTGACCCCTTGGCCAGAATTCCTCTAAAAGAACTTGAAGTAGTGCAGGCTTCTTTTTCCCTCGTTCATGCCAGGTTTGTCATGATCACACCATGTATTACCCTCTTTGTATATCTCCACCTATTTTGTCATTATGACATGATGTTATACTATATAGAAATACTCAATCTTAACAGGTCCCCTTTATTTGGGTCTCCATCAGAATTCACATCTAAAAGGACCCTCGAATAGTACAGATGCTCGGCTTTATGGCTCACCTACAATTTTAGGTCAATGTCTTGGAGGGTCTTGAACGAAACTTTGATACAAATACTATGTTTCAAAAATGGTTAGCAGTCAATGATCATTTGTTCTTCCCATTTCAGGTCATATGATATGGATGATGTGTTTCAAATGTGGTGAACAGTCATCCTCTTTCAGTACCACCACCCCTATATGTTCTAAATATTGGGTGTAGTGATTCAATTTTTCCTGTTATCCCTTCAATCATGAGTATTCCTTGAGAATGAAAGTTGGTTTGGTTGAGATCGACCCTTCCTAGTCTCTTTCCCTCATTGTTGTGCCCTTATATAATTAGCGGAACCTGATCCCATTCCTTATTTCCCACACCGATCATTTCTCACATGGTCTTAAGAGCTTTGGTAAGGCAAACCCTGCATAAAGGTTCAAATAACCTCAATTCGATCTCTATGACCATAAACTAAGATATACCATGTCCTTGCCGAATGATGTTAAACTACACATCACCTTTATAACTACGTATGGATTGATTTCCATCCTCATGGGATATGTAGGATTACCCAAACATGTGTCTTTCAGTCCATCCCAAATTCATCTATTCTTTCTATCCGCCTCTTGGCCCATGTTCTCCTATAAATTATGAATTGTGTGATTTATGTGGTCTTACACACTCATTAACATTAAATTATTCACTAGTCTATACACATTCCTCATCGAGGTACCCCCTCGTATCTTCATCCTTAACGCAGGATATTAAAATACACACCACCATTATAACTATCTATGGATTGATTCCCATCCTCATGGGATACATAAGACCACCCAAAAATTTGGTCTTCGTGTCCAGCCCTGTATATTTGAATGTATCACTCCCTTCGATCCACTTCTCCTAAGTCCTCCATGTGGGGAATGTGGTGTGGTGTGGTCTTATGTCCTCATTCACACCGGGTTTGCAGTAGCCATGCCACATACCTCTCTCTTGAGAGATCACTATTACCCTTTCCTATACTCATCTTCTAAAGTCTTATCCTTCAAAATTGGCCCCCTAATCCTATTTGTAAATTTACCAACATGCCTAGGAGAACTCTTTTTTGGACATAGAGTTTTAGGTTATATGTAGACATGATTTCTCCCATTTTCATGATTCATGTTCCCCTTTATTTTGTATTTCATAATCATTCAAATTTGAAAGGATCCCCAGACATCATAGATTCCAGGACCTTATGCTCTCCTACCATCTTGGGAAACATTTCCATGGATTTCAATCAACAATTTGACACAAGTCCTGCATTGCGAATATGGTCAGCGGTCAACTCTCATTTGCTTGTTCCCATTTCAGGTCACATGATATGGATTTTTTGTTTCAAATAACATCAAAAGTTATCCTCGATCATTATGCCACCCCCATTAAGCCCTAAATATTGGTTTTCCAATTCACATCCCTTCCTACTCCATCATGTCCAAGTGAAATTTTTATACTCTTGGTGCTAACCCTCGCTGGATGTTTTCACATTAAGAGGATGAATTCACAATGTGGTGTCATTCAAGGATCCTCACCATTTTCCCTTTCCATGTATTCCACATGTCATGAAGACCATATACACCCTTGTTTTCCACATCTAGCATAGCTCATGTGGGATTCACTACTGGAAACCTGGGTTTTCCCAATTCTTCTATACCAACGGTTCATCAAAACCTTTGGTATAGGAGGCCTTTACCAATGATTTTATGAAACCATTGGTAAAGGAAGACATAGTTAATTATTTCCCAATGGTTTTATAAAAACCATTGGGAAATAATTCCCTTTACCAATGGTTTAGACAAACCATTTGTAAATATAATGTTTTCCCAACGGTTTTTAATAACTGTTGGGAGAAGATACTCAGATTTAGACCAAATCGGGCGGTACTGCTTTCATTTGGAAGTTCCCCCCCCCCCCCCCGATTTCATAATCCCCTCTCCCCCAATTTTCAGAAGCCCCGCAGGCGCCCTACTCAATCAAATCAGTTGCTCCCCAAACATGTTAGAAGTCCAAATATTCATATATTCTTTCTCATTTTCCACTTATCTTGAATATTTATCCATTTATGAAGGTGGAAACCCTAAATTTGTTGTAAAAAAACATATCGTTTTTAATTGGGTATTTGGTTTGTTTTATTAGGGATTAGGTGTATGAGGCATTCCCCTTCCTATTATGGGTGGTTTTAATCAAAAGTTATGATGTTGGAACCATTTATGATGTTGTTGTCTCTATTTAATCTCATTTTACCTTACATAACATTAACTTCTATGCCACATTTGGTTTATGTTTTTTTAATTTCCAGTTGAGTTATTTGTGGTTGATGATCGTCCAATGTTAGTTTTTTTCAATGGTTTGGCGTGGAAATTGGGCATTTAATGTGACTTTTCTAAATGGGGGTTCTTTGAGAATACTCTAAATATTTGTTAAAAATGATAAAAGGGATTTTATTATTTAAAATGGATTTCGAAAGATATTTCAGAAATTATTTAATATTGAGGAAAGTGTTTTATTAAAATGAGAATTTTTTTAATAAGTCTTGTGTAATGTAATTTGTTATAGTACACATGTTATGTTACTATGTTTGGTATTTAGTAACACATGAGATAACTGGTGTGTGATAATTTGTTGTGAAAGAGATTACGTGGTAGGTTCAAGATTATATTTACGTTTTGAGCCTATTAATGAGTTGTTTTAAAGATATTTTGAGATATTTACCTTATGTTTATTGGTGAAAACTGGGAGCTGTAGAGGTTTTTCATGATTAAGACATATAATTACTGCTAAACATGTGGATAAATCATGCATAATAGTGAATTCTTGAAATGTTTTATGTTTTTAGTCCTTTTTTATTTGGAGTTTTTTTATGATGATGTTTATTATTGATACCTATGATGGGAATTTATTTTAGTTTCTAAATCAGCTGAGACTCCCCCACCATGCACAGTGTATGCAACCTCTACCCTTATTTAATCATTCTGTTTACACAGCCTATGAAACCTCTACCATCATTTAATCTGTGAACTCAAGTCATTAATTCAAGCCTTCATTCTCACTAGCATGTAAGAAATTGAATGATGTATACCCATCCTCACATGATTTCTTCCTTAGATAGTGTCCAACACATGGAATACGAGCTTTTGAATTCACCAGTTAACCATGACCATATATTTAATTTCCCCCAAGATGAAAGTAATAATATAACTTTAGGGTCAATTAAATATGGTTCTCATTGTACGTTGTATATTAGGTGTCCTGCTTGGCCAATACTCACTTTTATGAGGGTGGGTGCTTTTCACTAGCCATGATAGCATGTGTAGACATCCATAAAAATGTTAGATAAGTCACAATTTTAATTCAATAATGTCGTTATCATTGACATACTTTATTATTAATCTCAAATTTAAAAATAAATGTTTTTGTATATACTCTATGAAATTAAATCTTTTTACAATCCATGAACATTCTATTAGTGTAGAATCCTAAAATTTATTCACCCATGGGGTGCGCTTGACTTAGGGAAGTAATTGGGTAATAAAAGGTATGGCCATAGAGGTGCCAATAATGAGTTATTGAATATGATTGAATGATTTGGGATTCCTATAACACATAATGGGATTTGAGGCATGTTCCTCTTATAGACCTAATGAAAATGAATATGAAAATTTAATTTAATTTTTGAGTACTTGTTCTTTACATTGTTTTAATAGTTCACTACATCGAATAGAAACTTCTTCCTTTATCATTTACTTAAATGTATATTCTATTAATGTTCAATCCTATTGAATTGTTTATGACAAAATGACTTATATAAATTATTTTTATAGAATGGACAGAAGTTAGATATATGAAACCGATCGGATCTCAAGCGATTTTCAAAACAATTTAGAGAGCATTATAGATTTTCCATTTCACAATGATTCAAATAATGATCTCATACACTTCCCATGTTCCAATTGTGTTGGTATAACTTGATTGATTCGTGAAGAAGTCAGCTACCACATAACCAAATATGGTTTTCAAGAAAACTACTTTGTGTGGTATCACAATGGGGATAAAATTAAATCTCAAATTGGTGATGATCGAAATGGAAGGACTAGAATGGATAATTTGTTAGATGATTGGTTTATATTTATTCTTCATCATTCAAAAGAAATTATTTCGATTCAATAAGACTTATATATGAGGACAGATGATGTATCTAGTGAAAATGATGATATTGATAGGGTGAAAAAATTGAATGATGCTGGCATGACTCCAGTATATCGACAATGCGATAAAATGAAAAAGCTGTAATTTTTAATCTGATTTTTTTCATGGGAAAACTATGTATGGGATTTCTAAAACAACAATAGATTACATTCTTACCCTCTTGAAGGATTTACTTCCAGATGATGCAGATATTCCCTCAAACCACTATATGGCATGGAAGTTAGTTGAAGAACTTGGATTTTCAAGAAACAAAATTCATGCTTGCCTGAAAGATTGCAGTTTATTCTGGGAGGAAACCACCGAATGAAATAATTGTATAAAATGTGGCACATCCCACTGGAAGTCAAAATATGATGGAACACCATCTCGCATTCTATAGAAAGTAATGTTTCACTTTCCATTGATCCCCGGACTCCAGAATCTTTTTATGTATGATAACATATCAATAAAAATGAGATGGCTTGATATCGAGAGAAATAAGGCTAATGATGCATTGGTTCATCCTGTAGATGGATTTTCATGGTAGATATTTGATGCTCGACATCCTGATTTTTCAGCTGATGTGCGTAATGTGAGGATGGGTCTTTCATGTGATAGTTTTAATCTTTTTGGGCAGATGCTTACTTCGCACAACATATGACCAGTTTTTATACACATTTATAATCATCCCCCATGGTTTTTTATGAAAAAACCTTTCACTTTCATGAGTATACTCATATTTTCCCTTCTGATACTGACATTGATAATGATGTGTACATGGAACCTTTGATAAAAGAGTTGAAACTTCTTTGGGATGTGGGTGTGCGCACATACAATGCATGTTCTAAAGACATATTTCAGATGCGTGATACACGTATGTGGACGATCAATGATTTTCTGTCTTATACAATGATGTATGGATGGAGCACGAAGGGAAAACTGTCATGTCCTATTTTTATGAAGAATACAAGATCCAGAAGTCTAAAACATTTCTATAGTTTCAGTTTTATAGGATATCGGCGATACTTTCCAATGGACCATCCATATAAAAATAATCATCCAAGATTTGATAATACTATAGGGAATGATGATCCACCTCAGCGTATTTCTAGAAATTATGTGCTTAATGAATTGAAAGATTTCATTTTTTTATTTGGGAAGGGTCAAATGAAATATGGAAATTGAAATAATGTTTCCACTAAAACCTGTTACAATTGGAGGAAAAGGAGTATCTTTTTTGATTTGCCTTATTTGTCAAACAATTTTTTATGTCATTGCTTAGACTTATTGAATATTGAAATTAATATATGCGAAATGTTGTTTTTAATTCTTCTTAATGTCAAGGGAAAGACAAAAGATGATTTACGATCTCGGTGTGACTTGGTGGATTGGGGCATCATACCATAATTTCATTATGTGCGTATCAGTGAAAATAAATGGAAACTTCCATTTATTTCTTATGTGATTAAACCTATGAAAAAAACAATTTCAAGAAGTATTATGGACTATTAGAGTTCTTGATGGCTATTCAATCAACATATCTAAACATGTCAATAGAAGATATTTGAATCTAAAATCATTGAAAACTCATAATTATCACATTCTTCTTCATGAGTTGCTTCTATAGAAATCCGTCATCTTTTGTCCAATAATGTAAGGGTGACTGTTATTCGGTTGTTCTATTTGTTTAGAGATCATTGTGCTAATAAGTCTTCCAAGAATTTCTTGAAAAAAATGTTGATAGATGCCCCATTAATTTTGTGTGATTTGGAGAAAATATTTCCTCCATAATTTTTAACATGCATGCTACATCTGACTGTCCATATTCCCACTGAAATATTTCTCTAAGGAACTATTTATTTTCATTGGATGTATCCAACTGAAACATGTATGTACACATTAAAGTCTTATGTCCGAATCAGGAATCAACCCAAAGGTTTTTTCATGCACGGTTACATGGATCAAGAATATATGGATTTCTGCTCATTGTATTTGTCTAATCTTACTACAAGAATTAATAGACCAATGAGAAATGAAGAAGAATAGTATGATCAAATTGAACCCAGTTTTCCATCACATCCTCAAACATGAGGAATTCTTGGATCATATACATTGAAGATATTAAGCCATAAAGAAAGGGAGATGGCACATCACATAGTTTTGTTCAACTGTGATTTGGTCGATGACTATATCAGGTAACTAAATTGAATATGTAGATTTTATATATATATATATATATATATATATCTGTTAAACTATTCATATTTTTTTACCTTTAGGGAACATAAAACAATAATAAATTGAAATCATCATTCTTTATCTATGAGAAGGGGGGAGGATTTGCATAAGAAAGAGTTTTCTTCTTGGTTAAAATTGAAGGTAAAAATATTACTGTTTAAAATAATTAAAAAAATATTTAATTAAGATTAATAATCATTTATATTTCAGGTATTGAGTTTGTCTGCTAACTTTATCTCTGATGAAATAAGAGCTTTGGCTTTTGGTCCTAATACCGTGGTTCGTGACTGTAAATCAATTGTTATCAATGGGTACAAATTTATTTTCACTGAACTAGAGAAGAACATGAGAACACAACATGATGGTGTTATGGTTACTACCATAATAGATTGTTATGACAGTGCATCAGATAGTAGACAGTGATTTGAAGTGGGATATTATGAAGTCATTTAGAAAATAATAATATTCGATTATTACTCTCATGGACGGTTCACAATGCTGAAATGCCATTGGTTTGATTCAATGATGAGACAGGGCACATTTATTGATGATTGTGTATTTAGAGTAATTAATATGACTTTCACTCTTGCTACCGAAGGACCATATGTTTTGGCATCAATGGCTAAAAAAGTTTTTTATGTCAAAGACCAACGTTGACCAGAATTTGGTGTCATAGTTGAAGGAATTACAAGGCATATTTTTTGATGATGGTGATGATGGAATTGACACTTTCCCTACTATCATTGGAACAAATCCATTTATTTATTTTGACGACTCCAATATCTGAATTTTCAGATTTGATTATGAACTTGATGTTGTGGATGAAAATATATAGAATCATTCATCCATGTTCTCAATTCATTTGGTTTACCTCGAGTTGGGTTGTTAAGGTTGGCACTATTCAAATTGATTTAGTATTGTTCACAAAAATGTTTTAGCTGACCTGATCATTATGAGAATTTTCAATGTTTATTGGTTTCATTTTTATTTAAATTGAATTTTCTAATTTGGAATTGAACTCTATTAAAACCTAGTCAAACAATATTTCTAACTTGGTGAACATTACAACTTTTATGATTTATTAAATCCATTCAAGATCTTCTAAAACAATTGATAGCTAAATTACCAATGAATCCCCCTATCCCCTCATATATTTAGTTTTTTGGGTTACACATTAGTTTCCTTCTTCTAATTAATTACATATTTGTTTTCAAAAGTAGGAAATGCATCCAATTGAAGAGAGACGAAGGAAAAAATGATGGAGAACAATCGTCGAATGGAGGAGATGGGAATTCCATCATTAATGCCTATAATGATTACTTTATTTCAAATATATATATTTAATGAATATATAATGTCAAGTGATTAATTTTGTTGTAAAAAATTTTGTAGTATCCACATATACGTCGACTATTATTCGATGAGGAGCCTAGTACTGGTCCTAGTACTCAGGCCGGTGGTATGAGGGTGGTTCGTACCATAGGTAGACGACTAGCTCCGCATACCCGACTAGACCCTACCACTCCCACTAACTTGTCATTAATCCCACATTCTGATCCCGGTGTGTCATTTGGGTCACACGGGATATTTAGGCCTCCCATGTTTTCTCCACCTTTTTCATCTTCTGACTCATCTTTTTCATATCCCATGATGATTCCCACTCCCCAGCCAGAATCCGGTCATATAGTTGTCCCATATTATTTTCCTTCTACTTCTATCTCTTCGAGCTTCTATATTCCATCGTATTTGACTCCTTTTCCACCACAGGGTGTTCCATCAGTTTCTATAGAACCAGTGGCGCTCAGCGATCAGACTAGTGTGGGTATATTTGTAGAACCCTAACAAATTTTTATAGCAATATTAATTTTCATTAAAAGATGTTTTGATAAAATATTTGTTTTTATTTCATGATATATACATGTACTGAAAGGAGGAGAGGGCAGGGGCGTACATGCATGAATGCGGTGTGGAACCACCACAAATAGGTAATGGTGGATTATAATGAAGTCAACCAAATGGTTGAGAAAACATGGTAGCAATGTCAGAGTTTTTTTGTGACACTTTCCAAATACTATGAAATCATTCCCTTCAGCACACTATCATGGAGACAGTTGCCACATGAGGTCAAGGATAGAGCTTGGGCAGAGATATGGGTAAAAAAACCTTCTGTATTTCATTCCATGAATTATTTTTGAATTTATATGAATTAATATTTTGGTGTCAACATCGATTTAATTTTCTTGATGGTGAGGGTGAAAGACCGGCACGTATAAAGGATTTAGGTGAGCTTTGGAGAGCCTAAAAGCCTGAGTTATATATTGGATGGTGTTCTAGAGTTTTCACTACTTTAGAGGCGATACCAGTTGTGGATGATTGTCCTATAGAGCAGTATCAGCAGATGATTACTCATTGGACGACTACTCAGTTTAAGGTATTAATTATATTTAAGGTATTTAAATAATAAATTTCATATTTTGAATTAATATTATTTTTCCATTATCGAATTTTATTTAGGAATCATCTAGAAAAAATAAAAAAACATTGATTCAAAAAAATACCTCCACACACTGGGACGTACTACAATGCCAGATCATGAGAGAAAGCTGGTATGACAATTGTTTATAAGTTTTCTTTACGACTTATAGTTTCTTTTGTTTCCTCAATTATTTAATTTTTTGATAAATTTTTCATATAACTTTAGTTTTCAATGTCATTGTAGAGGTAAAAACTGAATATTAAAGGACGTGTGCCTCGAGAAAAACTATTTTGCTCGAGTAGATGGAAAAAGGATGGAAGTTTCGTCAACGAACCGACTCAGCAGTAGATTATAAGTTTTAATATTTTGATTTTGTAATTTAATATCTATTTTGTAACTTAAAAATATATTTATATCTGTAACAGGCTACTTTAGAGACCCTCTATGCCCAAGAACCAGATAATTTTGGGCCAACTGATCACTTACATCAGGTGTTGGGAGAGGAGCATTCTGGGAGAGTATGCTGCCGACCTAGGATAGCCCTGAAGAAGTATTGTCCCTCCTTAGGTATGAGTTTTAGTGCCACCAAGTTGTAGAAAGTTAGGGAACAGACAGAATAGGCTGACAAATGGGCCATAGAGATGAAAAAATAGTCTGCTAGGGTAAAAAGTGAATTTATGAAATTTATTAATGTTCTACATCCAACACTTCCACCAGAGGCTAGCCCAGATTTTGATGAATATATGTCGTCGATATGTTCTATATGTGGTGTACCAGTTGGAAGTTATAATGGTGGTCAAGATGACGTCCAGCCAGAAAATAATGATGGTGAGGAGTTTGATGCGGAAGAGGAGGGAGAAGAGGAGGGCGAGGTGGAGGAGGAAGGTGAGGCGAAGGGCAAGTGCGAGGATAAGGGTATTGAGGAGGGTGGGGATGATGAGGAGGACAATGATGACCTCGAGGATGAGGGTGATGATGATGGTGATGATAGTGATGGTGATTTGGGACAAATTAATCCATTACATTTTTTACTAATATTACTGAGATTTGATGTCTAATCTATTCCAGTTTTTGGTTTTATCTGGACCCATAGTATAGTGTTGGAGTTGAGTTATTTTTATATATTTTCTGTTTTCAGGGATGTTGATGTCTATAGTGGTTGTGGTGTATCATGAGCATGTTTGTAGAGTTTTGTTTGTTTGGGAACTCCCCAGATAGCCCCTCGGACAACCCCATGGATAGCCCCCCCCCCCCCCACCCTCCTCCTTAGACCCCGGACAGCCCCCTAGACACCCCCCAAACAGTCCCCCAGACAGCCCCTCGAACACCCCCCGGACAGCCCTCCACCCTCATCCCTAGACCCCCAGACAACCCCCCACCCTCCTCCCTGGACCACCAGACAGCCCCCGGACAGCCCCCACCCTCCTCCTTGGACCCCAGACAGCCCCCCAAACAGCCCCCCTGAACATCCCCCCCACCCTCCTCCTTTGTCCCTGGACATCCCCACGGACACCCCCCCCCCGGACCCCCCCCCCTCCTCCCTGGACCCCCAAATAGCCGCACACCCACTACAAAACTGACCAAAGGCATTCAGAATGTGTTGATGCTTTAGTAAAATGATCCATGGGTAATATTTGACGTGTACGAGTCAACCCCACCTCAATCTGAGGCACGGTGTGGCCGGGATCACTCTATGTGTCTCTCTTTTGTTTAAAATGGACAAAATTTTATGTACATACGAAAAACTGACCAAATGAATTCTGATTGAGTTGATACTTTTTCAAAAAGATCCATGGGTCATATGTGACGTGTAAGAATCAACCCGCCTCGATCTGTGGCACGGTGTGGCCGGCACCACTCAAGGTGTCTCTCTTTTGTTTCAAAAGGACATCATTTTAAGTGAAAACATCAACTGGCATACAGAAAACTGACCAAACACATTCCAATTGTGTTCATACTTTAGTAAAATGATCCATGGGTCATTTGAGATGTGTACAAGTCAACCCAATCTAAATACTAGGTGTATTGTGGCTGGTACCACTCTAACTGTGTCTCTTTTGTTTAAAATGGACAGGATTATAACTGAAAAGAACAAATGGCATACAAAAAACCAACCAAATGCATTCGGATTCTATTTATATGTTATCACAATGATCCATGAGTCATATGTGATGTTTACGAGCCATCCTAGGCTCAATCTGTGACGCAGTGTGGTTGGGATCACTCTAAGTGTCTCTATTTTGTTTAAAATGGACAACATTTTAAGTACATACGGAAAAATGGCCAAATGCATTATTTCTCTATTGAAACTTTAGGAGAAAGATCCATGGGTCATATGTGATCTGTACGAGTCAACCTCGCCTCAATCTGAGGTGTAGTGTGGCAGAACCCACTCAAAGTGTCTCTCTTTTGTTTAAAATGGACTTCATTTTAAGTGAAAACAACAACTAGCATATGGAAAACTAACCAAACGGATTTTGATTGTGTTGACACTTTAGCACAATGATCCTTGGGTCATATGTGATGTGTATAAGTCAACCCTGCCTCGATCTGAGACACGGTGTGGCCAGCACCATTCATGGTGTCTCTCTTTTGTTTAAAATGGACATCAATTTAAGTGAAAACAAAAACTGACATACGAAAAACTGACCAAATGCATTTGTAATGTGTTTATGCTTTTGGAAAATGATCCATGGGTCATATGTGACGTGTATGAGTCAACCCCGACTCAATATGAGGCACGGTGTGGCCGGGATCACTCTAAGTGTCTCTGTTTTGTTTAAAATAGACAACATTTTAAGTACATATGAAAAACTGACCAAATGGATTCTGATTATGTTGATACTTTAGAACAATGATCCATGGATCATATGTGATGTGTAAGAATCATCCCAGCCTCAATGTGAGGTGTGGTGTGGCCGACACCACACAAAGTGTCTCTCTTTTATTTCAAAAGGATATCATTTTAAGTGAAAACATCAACTGGCATAAGGAAAACCGACCAAACGCATTCGGATTGTGTTGATACTTTAGGAAAATGATCCATTGGTAATTTAAGACGTGTATGAGTCAACACCATCTAAATCCAAGGTGCAATGTGGCTGGTACCACTCTATCTATGTCTCTTTTGTTTAAAATGGATAGGATTATAAGTGAAAAGAACAACTGGAATACAGAAAACTTATCAAATGTATTCAGAATCTGTTGATACTTTATCACAACGATCCATGGGTCATATTTGATGTGTACGAGCCAATCCTTGCTCAATCTGAGTCACAGTGTGGTCGGGAGCACTCTAAGTGCCTCTCTTTTGTTTAAAATGGACAACATTTTAAGTACATATGGAAAACAGACCAAACGCATTCGGTTTCATTTGAAACTTTTGGAGAACAATCCATTAGTCATATGTGACGTGTACAAGTCAACCTAGCCTCAATTTGAGGATTGGTGTGGCCAACACCACTCAAAGTGTCTCTCTTTTGTTTAAAATGGACTTCATTTTAAGTGGAAACAACAACTAGCATACGGAAAACTGACCAAACAGATTCTGATAGTTTTGATACTTTTGCACAATGATCCATGGGTCATATGTGACGTGTAAGAGTCTACCCTTCCTCAATCTGAGGTGCAGTGTGGCCGGAACCATTTATAGTGTCTCTATTTTGTTTAAAATGGACATCAGTTAAAGTGAAAACAACAACTGACATACAAAAAACTGACCAAATGCATTTGGAATGTGTTGATGCTTTAGGAAAACTATCCATGGGTCATATGTGACATGTACGAGTCAAACCTACCTCAATCTGAGTAAAGATGTGGCCGGGATCACTCTAAGTGTCTCTCTTTAGTTTTAAAATGGACAACATTTTAAGTACATATGGAAAACTGACAAAACAGATTCTGATTGTGTTGATACTTTAGCACAACGATCCACGGGTTATATGATACTTTTATGAATCAACCCTGCCTCAATATAAGATGTGGTGTGGCCGACACCACTCAAAGTGTCTCTCTTTTGTTTCAAAAGGACATCATTTTAAATGAAAACATCAACTGGCATACGGAAAAATGACCAAACACATTCGGATTGTTTTGATACTTTAGGAAAATGATCCATGGGTAATTTGAGACATGTACACGTCAACCCCGTCTAAATCTGAATCGTGGTGTGGCTGGTACCACTCTAACTATGTCTCTTTTTTTTGATAGACTGGATTATAAGTGAAAAGAACAACTGGAAAATGGAAAACTGGCCAAACACATTCAGATTCTATTGATACTTTATCATAACAATCCATGGGTTATATGTGACGTGTATGAGCAATCCTGAGCTCAATCCGAGTCAAGGTGTGGCCGAGAACACTCTCAGTGTCTATCTTTTGTTTAAAATGGACAACATTTTAAGTACTTACGAAAAAAAGATTAAATTCATTCATTTTCCATTTAAACATTAGGAGAACAATCCATGGGTCATATGTGACGTGTACGAGTAAACCTCGCCTCAATCCGAGGCACGGTGTGGCTGACACCACTCAAAGTGTCTCTCTTTTGTTTAAAATGCACTTTATTTTAAGTGAAAACAACAACTAGCATACGGAAAACCAACCAAACGGATTCTGATTATGTTGATACTTTAGAAAAACAACCCATGGGTCATATATGATGTGTAAGAGTCAACCCCACCTCAATCCAAGGTAGGGTGTGGCTGGAACCTTTCATAGTGTCTCTCTTTTCTTTAAAATGGACATCATTTTAAGTGAAAACAAGAACTGACATACAAAAAACTGGCCAAATGCATTCAGAATGTGTTGATACTTTAGGAAAACGATCCATGGGTCATATGTGACGTGTATGAGTTAACTCTGCCTCAATCCAAGGTACGGTGTGGCCGCGATCACTCTAAGTGTCTCTCTTTTGTTTAAAATGGACAACATTTTAAGTACATAAGGAAAACTGACCAAATAGATTCTGATTGTGTTGATACTTTCGAAAAAAAATCCATGGGTCATATGTGATGTGTACGAATCAACTCCGCCTCAATCTAAGGCGTGGTGTGGCTGGCACCACTCAAAGTGTCTATCTTTTGTTTCAAAAGGACATCATTTTACGTGAAAACATCAACTAGCATACAGAAAACTGACCAAATGCATTTGGATTGTGTTTATACTTTAGTAAAATGATATATGGGTCATTTGAGATGTGTACGAGTCAACCCCATCTAAATATGAGGTGTAGTGTGGCTGGAACTACTCTAACTGTGTCTCTTTTGTTTAAAATGGATAGGACTATAAATGAAAAGAAAACCCGACATACGGAAAACTGACCAAACACATTCAGATTCTGTTGATAATTTGTCACAACAATCCATGGGTAATATGTGACGTGTATGAGTCAACCTAGGCTCAATTCGAGTTGCGGTGTGGCTGGGATCACTCTAAGGTATCTGTTTTGTTTAAAATGGACAACATTTTAAGTACATACGAAAAACCAACCGAACGCATTCAGTTTCCATTGAAACGTTAGGATAATTATACATTGATCATATGTGACATGTAAGATTCATCCTCCCCTCAATCCAAGGTGCGGTGTGGCCGACACCACTCAAAGTGTCTCTCTTTTGTTTAAAATGGACTTCATTTTAAGTGAAAACAACAACTGACATACGGAAAACTAACCAAACAAATTCTGATTGTGTTCATACTTTAGAACAATGATCCATGGGTCATATGTGATGTGTACGAGTAAAAATTTCCTTAACCTGAGGTGCGGTGTGGCCAACACCATTCATAGTGTCTCTCTTTTGTTTAAAATGGACATCATTTTAAGTGAAAACAACAAATGGAATACAAAAAACTGACCAAACGCATTCAGAATGTGTTGATTCTTTTTTAAAACGACACATGGGTAATATGTGACATGTACGAGTCAACCCCACCTCAATCTGAGGCATGCTGTGACTGGGATCACTCTATGTGTCTCTCATTTGTTTAAAATGGACAACATTTTAAGTACATATGAAAAACTGACCAAACAGATTCTGATTGTGTTGATACTTTAGAACAATGATCCATGGGTCATATGTGACGTGTACGAATCAACCTTGCCTCAATCTGAGGCGCGGTGTGGCTGTCACCATTAAAAGTGTCATTCTTTTGTTTCAAAAGGACAACATTTTAAGTGAAAACATCAATTGTCATACAGAAAACTGACCAAATGCATTCATATTGTGTTGATACTTTATGAAAATTATCCATGGGTCATTTGAGACGTGTACGAGTCAACCCCATCTAAATATGATGTGCAGTGTGACCGATACCACTCTAACTATGTCTCTTTTGTTTAAAATGGACAAGATTACAAGTGAAAAGAACAACTGGCATACGGAAAACCGATCAACACATTTGGATTCTATTGATACTTTATCACAATGATTCATGGGTCATATATGACGTGTACGAGCCAACCCGGGCTCAATCCGAGTCATGGTGTGGCCAGGACCACCCAAGTGTCTCTCTTTTGTTTAAAATGGACAGTATTTTAAGTACATATGAAAAACTAACCAAACAGATTCGGATTGTGTTGATACATTAGCAAAATAATCCATGGGTAATTTGTGACGTGTACGAGTCAAACATTCCTCAATACGAGGCATGGTGTGGCTAGTACCACTCAAAGTGTCTCTCTTTTATTTAAAAAGCACTTCATTTTAAGTTAAGTGAACAAATGACATATGGAAAACCGACCAAACTCTTTCAGAATATGTTGATACATTAGGACAACGATACGTGGGTTATTTGTGACATGTACGAGTTATCCTCGCCTCAATCCAAGGCATGGTGTGGCTGGTATCACTCCATGTGTATGTATTTTGTTTTAAATGGACATCATTTCTAGTAAAAACATCTGGTATATGAAAAACAGATCAAATTATGAATTGAATTCCAGATTCCACATATAGTTGTCATCTAAATTTTAAATAGAATTCTAAATGAATTATGTATGTTTATAATTACATTATGAATTCTGATTTAATTTTGGATGTGTATAGTTCCAGGATACATTATATGTTAAATGTGTATGCATTTGTTCTGTATATGTATGTGTCAGTTGGTTATTGTATGTACAATAATTGTATATGTATGTGTTAGTTTATTATTGCAGGTATAATAATTGAAAATGAAAGGGAATTAGAAATGAGAGGGAATGTACACCCTGCTTTGTGCCTGCTATGCAAATTACAGGCTACTAGGCAATTTGCACAACACAGGCTATGCTAATGGTTTCAAACCGTTGGCACAGGATTTTGAGTATCTTTTTACCAACGGTTCTCTATGAACCGTTGGAAAAAAACCTTTACCAATGGTTTAGAAACCGTTGGTAAAGAAGTTATATGGTTGGTTGTCCCAATAGTTCAAGACAAACCGTTGGAAAAAACTATCCCAACGGTTGTGCCGAACCGTTGGGATATGTTCATTTTTCTAACCTATCCCAACAGTTCTATGTAAACAGTCAGAAAAAGATTTCCCAATTTCTTAATTCCCAATGGTTTGTATAACCGTTGGTATAAGATATACCAACGGTTCTATAAAATTTCCCAACGGTTCAGAACCGTTGGAAAATTTTCCATTTCCAGTAGTGCTTAGCGACTTGGTCAAAATTTACGTCTTCTTAGAAGAATCTCACTTCTTATGGTCTGATCTCCACAACCTTAAAATAAGTTCTCTCCCTATCCTTGTCACATGATGTTAAAATGCATGAAATCTTTTAGAACATCGCATGGCGTGATTCCCATTCTTACAAGATACATAGGAACACCCAAACACATTGTCTTCGGGTCTATCCCCATATCCTCTAATCTTTTTTGGCCCCTTTTCCTGAGGTTCCCCCCTACTGGCTGGTGGAAAATGTGATGTGGACTGATGTCCTCATCTAAATCAGATATTATTTATCACTACTTGTGAATTCCATTTAAAACCTAGTTCTTCTATGGGTGTCTAAGCCATGGAAAGTTAAAATATACTCCCTGGGCCCACATGACATTAAACTATTGTAGACCCCTGAAAACGCGTTCCTGAAATTTTCCAAATGCTTCCATACACGATCCAAGAACGTAGAACATTTCTTAAGATTCGATTTGGTAGGTCGCAGGGCCCGAATGGAGCTATGGAATAGGAGTTATAGACATTTGAAGTTGGGTTGGAAATCTGGTTCGCGAAGCCCATTTGTGAAGCCCCCTCCGTGATCGCGGAGCGCCGCCATGAAGTAATGAGGCGAGAGGCTCCACGAACCTGTTTGATGTTCACGATGCACCGTGAAGACCCCTCGTGAAGCACCGATGCGAAGCACCTGAGCATCACGGTCCCGCGAAGCTCTGGAGGCAGTAACTCTCCGCGAACGAATTTGACGTTCGCGAGCCCGTCGCGAAGCTCCGGAGGCGGTACCTCTCCACGAACGAATTTGACGTTCGCGAGCGCGCTGTGAAGCACCTGAGGCGGCGCGAGAGTTCTGCTTCGCGGTGCCCCTTGCCTATAAATACCCATCTCACCCCCCTTCACCAGACAGACGGCCACGGCCACTTCGCCCCTTGGGCGGCCGAGCGGAGCTCCGCATTACGGCTCCGTGAGGCCATGCTCTGCGAGCAGCTTCCTTCGCGTTACTACTCTGCAAGCCAAGGCTCCGTGAGTCCATGCTCCGTGAGCCTATGCTCCGCGATGCTGCTCTGCGAGACCAAGCTTCACGAGAGCCCCTTGCTCTGCGAGATCCCATTGCTCCGCGAGACCCCTTTGCTCCGTGAGGGACCATTGCTTCGCGAGACCATACTCTACGAAGCTACTTCGCGAAGACCTATCATTCACGAGGATCCTGCCTTCACGCCCACCAATCCATACCGCGGGGGCGCAGCCCCCGCGCCCCCGCTCGGGGTCTGTGCCGGGCTGCCGTCCCGGCCCTCCGGGCCGGTCCCTTTGCTACCGTCATAGACCCCCATGAAAAATGGAGACTCGCACCGCGAACTTTTCGGGCCGAGACGTCGGGATTTTACATTGCTCACTTATGCACTCCCAACTTTTACCTGTGTAATACCATGATTAGAGATACTCCTCCACACACCATGAAACACCTTGAGTTGACATATTCCTCTGGGTTTCATTCCATGTCATGAGTTGAGATTCTCATCATCAATTCCCCGAGTACCTTGACTCGAACCATTCCTCAGGAAACTCCTCCAAACCCTATCACTTGGCTCCTATGCCAGGTTGAACCAGAAAGGGCCACCCTTGCGTAAGTCCCGACGCCAACCATTTCTAGGCACCTTTTTCCTAATAGTCCTACCTACATGACTTTAAACTGTAGTAATCCATATGTGCCAAACATAGGATGCCTCTTGCTCCAAATAAGAGATGCCTTATGCTCCTAGCATGAGATGCCAACAGTCCTACCTACATGACTCGAAACTGTAGTATTCTCCCTATGTTCCACACATAGGATGCCTCTTGCCATATACGAGAGATTCCTTATGCTCTAAGCATGAGATGCCAATAGTCCTATCTACATGACTATAAACTGTAGTACACCCTATCTAACAAATGATAAGATGCCTCTTTCCCTATATGAGAGATGCCTTATGCTCCTAGCATGAGATTCCAACAGTCCTACCTACAAGACTATGAACTGTAGTATTCTCCCTATGTTCCTAACATTAGGATGCCTCTTGTTCCAAACATGAGATTCCTTATGCTCCAAGCGTAAGATGCTCAATGCCATGACTATAGTGGCATGATTCCAATGCCCCTTGGAATTATCCCTCTTGTGCACCAGTGCATAGGTGAAGGCCTCAATTCATCAGTGAGTTGGGATACCCTCATGGCCAAACATGAGGAAGACATCCGGGCAGCCTCCTTGCATTAGCCCCATTCACCAGTGCCGCTCCATAGCGGCACCCGGGAAGCTTCATTGCGTAAGCCCCATCCACGAGTGTCGCTCCTTAGCGGAACTCGGGCAGCTTCTTTGCGTAAGTCCCATTCACTATTGTCGCTCCATAGCGGCACCCGGGTAGCTTCCTTGCGTAAGCCCCATTTACCATTTCCCCTCCATAGTGGCACCCGGGCAGCTTCCTCACGTAAGCCCCATCCACTCTTGTGATCACAATCAGCGGTAAGCCGTTGTGATCCTATACAGCGGTAAGACGTTCAAATCCTTATCCAGCGGTAAGCCATTGTGACCCAATCCAGCGGTAAGCCGTTGTGACCCCATTTAGTGGTAAGCCATTGAAATCCTTTTCCAGCGGTAAGCCGTTGTGACCTAATCCAGCGGTAAGCCGTTGTGACCCCATTTAGCGGTAAGTCGTTCACATCCTTATCCAACGGTAAGCCGTTGTGACCAAATCCAGCGGTAAGCCGTTGTGACCCCATTTAGCGGTAAGTCATTCACATCCTTATCCAGTGGTAAGCCGTTGTGACCCAATCCAGCGGTAAGCCGTTGTGACCCCATTTAGCGGTAAGCCGTTCACATCCTTATCCAGCGGTAAGCCATTGTGACCCAATCCAGCGGTAAGCCGTTGAAACCCCCAATCGGTGGTAATCCTTCAACAGAAGAACTACGTGGTCTTTGATCCATGTCAAGGAATGGTACGTAGGAAGCCTCTTCAAGGCTCAAGCCCGAAACTATCATCATCCTTTTCTCCAAGCCTCCATCCTGGAGTAAGTCCCATCACTATGGGCCGCCTAATGCGTAAGCCCCTCTACACTTCTCACGGACGCACCCTTCACGTCGTGATCGTCAGGTCCTTGCTGTCTCTTGTTTCTCACACCGAGCATGACTCACGTGGGCATAGAGTTGGCACTGTCCATGACAATACCTCGTCCAGCATGACGTTAAACTGTATGGCCTCGTCCAGCATGACGTTAAACTACATGCCCTCGTCCAGCATGACGTTAAACTGTATTTCCCCATCCAGCATGATGTTAAACTGCACACCCATTTAAACTATAAGGTCTTTGATCCATGTCAAGGCATGGAATGTAGGAAGCCTCCACGAGGTTCAAGCCCACCCGTCATCCAATTCACATCAAGTTCTACCTTCGTCCATCATGACGTTAAACTGCATTCCAGTCCGACGACAAGCCGTTGTGACCACCTTCCGAACTACGAGGACTTTGATCCATGTCAAGTCATGGTACGTAGGAATCCTCCCAGAGGTTCAAGTCCATCTCCCATCGGACCAAGGTCCCTCATTTACGTCGGTTCGCCGACACCCACCGCCATTCCGAACTACGGGGACTTTGACCCAGGTCAAGGCATGGTACGTAGGATGCCTCCACGAGGTTCAAGCCCACCGCCCGCTATTTATTCACATTAGGGTTCACTACCATTCCGCATGATGTTAAACTATATTCCATCAATCCTTTGAACTACGAGGACTTTGATCCATTTCAAGGCATGGTACGTAGGAAACCTTCCCAAGGTTCAAGCCCACCACTAGTGGACCCCCCGGGTCTACTTTCACGTCGGTTCGCTGACGAATTCCATCATCCGAACTACGAGGTCCTTGATCCATGTCAAGGCATGGTACGTAGGAAGCCTCCCCGAGGTTCAAGCCCATCTCTCATTGTACCAAGGTCCACCTTCACATCGGTTCGCTGACGATTCCCATCGGACCAAGGTCCACCTTCACGTCGGTTCGCTGACGAAGCCCATCGGACCAAGGTCCACCTTCACGTCGGTTCGCTGACGATGCCCATCGGACCAACGTCCACCTTCACGTCGGTTCGCTGATGATGCCCATTGGACCAAGGTCCACCTTTACGTTGGTTCACTGACGACATCCATCAGGCCAAAGTCCACCTTCACGTCAGTTCACCGGCACCATCTCGAACTACGTGGACTTTGATTCCCTACCACGGGGATACGTAGGAAGCCTCTTCAAGGCTCAAGACCAAATTCACTGTCGCCCATGTGATGGTCCCATTTTATTCCCCCTCCACTTCATTCATCCATCCATCACCCATCCTGATTCTCACCCAGGCTGCTACATCCCTGTGGGATCATGCCATCCACCTCCTTGCCGTTCCTAGCGGTGCATGGGCCACTTTCCACATGTAAGCCCCAGCATATCTCCGGGGTGTTGTCCTCTGTGTACACCCCGATTCATCACCCTTTCGAACTACGTGGGTTTTGATCCCTGTCCTCTACACAGGGTACGTCGGAATCCGCCAGGAGGTTCAATCCCAACCAATGGTAATCCGTGGTGTACCCCATCCTGGGGTGCACTTCCCCTGATCCTCCCTCAGTGGTGTTCAGATCAGCCATTTACGGTGTGAAATCTACCCTCTAGGAAGTGCACCACCTCGGATCCGTCCTCATTGGGCGTTCTGATCCATCCATCTTCCAGGTGTTCTCTCTTTGGGATATACTAATCTGATTCGTCTCTATGGGACATTCTGATCACCCACATTCCGTCTCCGTAAGACGTTAAACTCACGGCCTACCTCGTGATAAACATGAGATGCCTGAGGAAAACCTAGGATGACATGCCTTTGGCGTAATCGTCTCTGCTAGACGTTAATCTTGCAACATACCCTGTGTTAAACACGGGAAGCTAAGGAAAACCTCAGATACATGCCTCGGGTTCTACACCCTTGAGATGCCCTCTTATGAGGAAGAATACAGTTTCCCCTATGTCCACACACCCAGAGAAGCCCTGACATGCCTGATGTTGCCGTCTACTCTGACCGAAGGTCGCTACCATGTCAAGACCCCATGGAAAGTCTTGAGAAAAGTAGTGTAATTAACCTGCGTCCATGAAGATATGGCACTGGTAATGAGATTCATGAACAATGTATTAAATCTATGAGGGAGACTCGGACTAGGTGACGAGTTCCGTAGAGGAAAACACGGAATGAAGAACCGACATCCCATCATCTCGTTTAGATCAAGGAGCAGACGTACCTGAACAAGGAATGAATGCCTCCCGCCTTTGGAAAGAGGGAATGCGGGGCAATAGCAGCGCGTCCTCCACGGACGGATGTGCGCGCCTCGGTGAAAGCGTCGGAAACAACTATTACATATTTTTCATGTGACCCTTAAATTCATGGGTTGGTCCTATCATACGACCCTATAATATGACACTATTGTCCTAGTTTCACAATGAAAAACTACACCCCATTGTGATATCCTTTCTCAATGGTACATAATGTTTGTTATCAGTCATTCACCATGACATTTTTCATGGCATATATATTGTTTTATTCCAATAGAGACACCCAGATTCTCTATCCTAGGTTTTATGTCTTACAAAAAAACACATCCACTCTAAAGAAAAAACAAGATCCATCAAATGCTCCTCCTTTTGGTGTGTGGTAGACCTGTATGACAGTATTGTCCCACATATTGAAACCCAACCATGCCATTTTCGGGATCTACATGTGGCATGATTCCCATCATAATGGGTTATGTAGGAATGCCCACGCACTTTGCCTCAGCCCCATCCCAACATTCATTTTTGGTCCCTAAACATAAAATATCCCCTGGGTGAAAATGGTGTGATACAGACTCCTTTTGTCCTCGTTGACGTCAGGTTTTTCAATACCCTCACCATGTGTCTGCCTTGATCATTTCCATTACAGTCTGAGCTCCAAGACCTTAAAACTATGATCCAACTACCCTTCATCCCGCATTAAATGAAACTAAAATTTCAAAACTATGTGTTTCTTGATTCCCATCCTCATGGGATATGTATGAATTCCCAATCATTTCATCTTGGGGTTCCAGCCCCAGTATCACAAATCCAGCCCTTTTTTCTGACCGCCTTGGCCCAAACTCTGTCAGAAGCATGTGGTGTGTTGAGTACCTCTTAGGTCCACATTCACATTGATTTTTTCAAAAACCACACCATGTGTCTCCCTTGTCTTATCCAAGATCGATCCGAGTTCTATGAATATATTATAAAATCTTCCCATGATAAATATGTGTGTCTTTATTCCAATCCTCATGGGATACGTAGGAACACCTGAGCACTTTCCTTTGGGTTTATCCCCAAGGTAGGCCACCTCTGTTATATGGTCTAAAGAATCCCATCAAGAAAACATGGTGTGGTGTGGACTTGTATGATCCTCATTCACATTGGAATATATACCGCACCACACATTTCATTTATAGGTAACCATGTCCTTGACGCATGACTTTAAACAGTGGTTTTACCCTGAAAAAGTTCAGGATTCCCAATGATATTATGGGATCTATCATCTTCCTTACTAGAGATGATTCCCTCTTCCAATGTTGTTATCTAACCATTATATGATCAAGAACTACGTTTGTCTTGATTCTCATTCTTATGGGATATGTAGCAATGCTCAGGTAGTTCACCTCGAGCCCAGCCCTAGAGTCATTAAACCCTCTGGCCCCTCATCCCTAATCACGTTCTAGTCTCTATGACCTTAAACTAGAATCCTAAAATCCATTTAACATGACATTAAACTGTTATCCTTGGTCCATATAGCATGATCATAAAACTATGTGCAATGTCCTAGTCATATATCGTCATACTATTCCATGCATCATCCTCACCATACGATGTTAAACTATGCGTCTATTGTCCTCATTGGCATGACATAAAACAGCACACCAATCTAGGATCTCTTCAAAGAAATCCTTTCAGGAAATGAATATTATCTCTGATCAGACTGATGTTCTCACCAAATGTTTTTTTCATCACGGTGGTGTAATTTCAAAAGTGTTGGACTCCATTCAAACAACCCACCACTACACCCTCCACATTTTGTGTTATGTTTATTTGGATCCTAATACTTTTTTGTGCCTGAAGGAATCCCCTAATAGTATGGATTCTCTACCCATGGCTCGCCTACTGGCATGGACCAATGTTCTGGAAGACTAATGGATAAATTTTCAAGTTAGGCCCCATGTTTTGAACATGGTCAACATTTGGCCCTGGTTTGTTATTCCCATTTCAGGATAACACAATAGGGATACTGTGTTTCAAACAAGGTCAAATGTTATCCTTCGGTTTTAATCCATCCCTATAGTGTTCTGATTTTTTGTATATCGTAATTTAAACTTTCCACTTCCCTCTGTTCGGATTGATTCTAAAGCCCCTCGCGTTACCCCGATCATGCACTAGAGCACGTTAGGAAAAAAATCGACTACTCTGAGAACATCATTCCTTGGTCAGACCCCCCTCTTTCTTCCTGGATGCCCAGATTGGCTATCCATACCCGGTATGCCCATATATTGGTTTACACTCTAACATTAAAATGGAATAGCAATTCTTCCATTCCTTGTTTCTCACATCAGGCACAACCCACGTGATCTTAGGGATTTATCAATGAATATTTCACAGATGTGGTGAAAATGAAACAATTAAAAAAAATAATGTAACTTTTGCATGTGACCAACATAAAATAGAGAAGGATGAATTTATTTTCTTGAGTTCACATAAATTATAGTGACCATGGGTTGGCCCCTACAATATATGGGTTGAACTCTTCAACAGAGCATTCCAACACCACTAGTCACTAAAATGTGGCGTCTAGGATCTACTATCGCCTGTTAATATCATAATCCTCCTGGATGAAAATGGGGCTTAGTTAATTAGACTCAAATTGAGCCCAATCGTATTTGGCTCAGATAATAGCCTTATCTTCATAGGCTCACCTCATCTGTTCTTCAGCCTCTACTAGCAAGGCCTTTAGTTACGATATGAGCCCTGATTTCTCACTGAGGAAAGCGATCTGGTCATTCTCTCATGCCATCAACCATAGGATCTCATGATCAACCTCTTGGAGTCTTTATATATGGATGGCCTTCCTCCACTTCTAACTAACACTGAGGTTGTGTGTGTCCTACCATACCCTCTTAGCAATGTGGTCCCAAATAAGCACGTAAGGGCGTTGGTAATTTACTCCTCCAATGTATAGCTCGCATCGTCAGGAACAAAGACTCTCCATTAGTCATATCCATTCTCTTTATTGGGTCTCCTTGATAATGTGTCTGATCAACTTCCTTGACCGATGATGAATGGCCTTGATTTCTTCTTCATTAAAAGCATTCTTTTCCAGATCCTTTGGTTTGGTGGGTTCATATTTGGGAAATGCCTCTAGGAGTTGAGTAGTAGGGTATTACTTGTGTTGGTCTTCATCACTGGATTCCACTTCAATGATGTCCACAAGGTCAATTCTAGACTCTATTTCTCCAGTAGTATCGACCTCCGTCACCAGCCTCTCATAGGGAACTATGGCCTGGTTAGCTAGGGAACTTAACGCAATAAAAATAAACACATATATTTGGAGAGGTTTCTTGGGTCTTTAAACCATTTGCATCAGTATCATATGTACCATTTTGGAAACTGTGTAGGAAGGGGTCATGTTAGCCCATTTGACAGACCAGACAACAGGTACAGATATAGACTATGAGACTTACACTAGTCATATGCTTGGTCTCACCTCAGTTCTACTATCACTAGGTGGTTGGGACGTAGCCCTCCATATATAATTGTGGGCTTTGACGATTCTGAGGAGGCCTCCCCTACACCACCAGCACATTTGGACTCTACAAACACCATCTCTCTAGTAGAAGTCCCCAGTGTTTGGTCCTCTTCCACTATCGCAGCTTTATCCTTGTTAGCAGGAGAGTATGATAGAATATTCGTCTGCACAGATAAGTGCTAGTTGAGAAAGAAAGATAAGGTAGGGAGGGAACTAGTGAAATGAAAGGGATTATAGATTTACTTATAAAGTTGAAGTAAATTCACCCAAAGAGATTCCCTCCAAGGCTTGTATCTCATGTTATTAAGGAGAGTCTCCCTTGGAATTCCCCTTCATTTCTCACTTAAAATATTCCACATTAACTTCTTCCCCCTGTGATTTGTTTTTATGGATGAAAAAGGAGAAACTCTCCTCCAATTGAGCCACTGTCAGTTCTGTGGGAGTAGTCATATTCAGCAACACCCTTTCCCAGTTCTACATTGGTCACATGTTTCCATGGTAATGTATTACCTCTTCTTGCTCCAATAAAAATTCTCTTCCCTTGATAGTGGTAGTATTGAATCTACCCTTCACAAAGCCATGATCTACCAGTGACATACAATGCATGTTCAAATTCATCCCCATGACTTTAATTCCATGTTATTGTTTTCCCTTTTCTGAATCTTTCCATGCCTCTTGGAAGAAGACATCATAGGGGATCGATTATGGAAGCAGCAGCTTTCTGGGAGCTTGAGGGGAGACCTTGTGGAAGCCTTAAGATGATTCACCTCCCTCTTGGTCCCTCCCAGATGGGCCCACAGGGCCTGACATTCCCACCACTCATGCTTCACTTCTAGCCTAAACTGGTCCAGGGTTTGCTAATCCATGGCATGTCGCCCCTTCTATTATAGCCTCTCTACATTGGCGTATGTTTGCACCTCTTTCTTGATGTCCCCCCTATTATCATTGTTCGACATAGAGGTGTAGGGACCACCTTGTAGGCCCAAAAAGTCATTGGCTTCAGCATTTCACTAGGATAGACAACCTCCTAACTTTGAGCATACCCATGAACCATTCTGAATGAAACATCAGATAGAGGAAACTCATTCTACATCATCCAATACTCACTTGTAAGAATTATCCAAAGTTTTTTCATCACACAAAGGTGATTATCATGGAGTACATTTGTATAAACCTGTGGATTCATCCTTTGCATGCACCAGAATTGTTGGGAAAATCTGTGTAGGGTATATGCATCACATATAAGTTTAGAATCTACCTGCGCCACCAACACACCACCATATAAGGATAGAAGATATGAACACTTCTATATGTTATCTATTCTATAATCATTATAGGCCCCCTCTATAAAGGGAGACATGTGAAAGATGAATTGTTCTGCTCGCCCCAGATTACCTAGCACAGTCATAGCATCCAACTTCAATGGGGCGATCCCATTAATGTACAAAATATATGGTCTGGAATGTATCCTAGGTGGAGTGATGGGTTTAAGATTTTCTTATCCCCCCATGTTTGCTATGATCTAGATATAAAAAAGTGGAACAACCCGCACACTTGTTGCAGCCTCTTCCTCTCACTACTGTGCTGAAGTAAATGGTACAACTTTTCCAGCACTAGTATACCCAAGTATATGTGGTTCCCACTAGCTAGTTGAGCCTCCATGATAAATGTAATTGGACGCACCCCATGTGGACATCTCTGACCAATACTATCCACCCACAGATCAGTGCTGAGATAAAACCAACAAACCTGAGTATTGGATGCTACTTAGTATTAATGTTTTACCCCATAGTTTCTGCTGGATATATTCCAGGATCCACCAGTATGAATCGTCTTTAACCCACTGAGCTCCTTGTGGAAATATAGGGGGCCTCGCCTATATTGATCCTTCTTCTTGGGAGAAATTAAGGAAATAACTGAACCACTACTTAATGTAGATGTCGCAGGTACTATGTGTGTCCTCATTCATGCCTGGCACTAGCCTCAGCAATGAAATCACCAAAGGTGGAATTTTCTCTACTCCCCCTAGGAATTCATGATGGAGGGGAACTCTTCATACATCCCTCCGAGGATTGGGATTCCAGAAATCTGATGGAGGTCCCAGAGGCTGATCCTAACCTCACTATGATGCAAATGGAAAGTGTTGGTATCTGGTGACCACCGACTCAACAATTCTAGTAAAATTACCTCGATTTAGATATACTGAATTGGGAGGCCTATGATGATTCATACATTCCTACCCACATCAATACATTCTCAAATAAATCATAGGACACACACACCCAGTAGGCCTGGGCCCCGTCATCTTTGATGTAGCCGCCCGGCCGTAGGTCCCATCTTGTGATCCACCCATTTTCTAGATTTTTGAGCCTAACCTTAATGATTGTATTATACAGGGGTGGGTATTTATACTACACCAAAGTTCTTGCAATGATACTATTGGCGTGGTTGTACAGAAAATTCCTAATTACTGGTGTATAATATTTTCTTTTAGGCCCATCCACAGCCTTGTACCTTTGGAGTTTCTCTGGGATGCTCCTAAACATGTATGTTGGATCGTCCTTATTGGTGTCAGTGATGGAGACTTCATCCCGCAAGAAACAACCCTATAATGGAAGGTGATTCACAGTAGATAATCCCTATGGGCCTCTTTCAGAAAATATAGCGATGATTTGTGATCATATGTGATTCAGATATACTTGTCTATTATTATGTTATTTTCCATCACCTCCCTCTGAGCAGCATCGACACAAAATTCTATCACAACCTCTTGAGCAGCCATTAGATCTGAGGAATGGATAAAATTTGGTTTCAGAATGAAAGTTGAGGAATGATTCATTCAAATAGAATCTTTGAAAAGACCTTTCACGAAGATAGTTTCAAACCACCTCTGCACCGTGAAGAAACCTTGGCTTCAACATGCATCGCAAAGGAAGAAATATATCATGATGCTTTGGTTCACTAAATAGTGTTTGTGAAGAACCCGAAAAAAGGACTCTAGTATGATAAATCAATCACAGAGAATATCTTTTCATTAATAAAGGGTGCAAACACTATTGTTTTCTAAGATCTAGGTGAAGAAAAAACTCTGAATCCCTATATATAGGCGTCATGGGTGCCGACTTTGCAGCGAACGACCAAGGCTCTTCACGGAGACCCCTCTAGGCTCTTCAAGGAAACCTTCACCCTTGAGGAATGAGTCCTATTCACAAGTATCCCTTCATGAATTTGAGATTAACCAGCCTTTACGAACCATATTTTCACCCGCCTCTGTTACCCACCTCCTCGATCTGCTGCGGGTTCAATTTTCCATGTATCTTCGACGCCTTTACCTCACGATTAGACCCTCTTTATCCATCAGCTCCAATTCTGAGGGGGGGGGGATTTTTTTTTCTTAAAAATTCATCCAGGTCAAGGAGTATACTTAAGGATGTGGTAGATGTAATGAGGAATCCAAAGGGGATAAGTCTCTCATAAAGGGAATCCTCTTCAAAGAAATCCATACAGCCATCATGTTTCCATGAGGCCGCCTCTGCGACGGTTAGCACGAAATCACAACCTGACACGGGGCTAACACTATGCCGTAGCCCCTTCATAATTCCAACAGTCTCTATAGACCACTCCACATTAGTCGTGTCGATTGACATATTTGCAGTGTCAAGCACCCTCTACGAAGATGAAACAGGCCAACAAAGTGGCTTCTCTATGCAACGTCACTAATCTCCACAGTGGGTTCTACGACCTATTCGACCATGTTTTGTTATAAATATAAGGATCATCCCCTTCCAAACAACTGCGACACTTAAATTTCATTTCCGAGTTCCCGTTTCCCACAGACCTTCACAAAACCCTCGGATGGATCTCTATAGGTACTTGGTCTCTGTGAGCTGTACCCATTTGTGTTCATTCCAACCCTCTCCTATGGTGGAGATTCTCTTCGCGAAGGAATATGGCCTTCGTAGAAAAAGAATCCCCTTCAGGGTGCTTGAGGTTTCTCTAAGAATTGATCCTTCATGAATCTCTCTCCAAAGAAAGAGGCATTTTCTAAGGAGAAGACCTGCTCCATTAAAGGTTTATCTTCGTGAATTTCTTTCCCTTCACAAATCCCATCCTCTTCATGAATAACTTTCCCTTTGTGAATCCCCTTATATTCATTATGTCATTTCCCTTTGTTAGGTCCATACTCTTCTCAAAGCATCCGACATTCATTAAAGTCATCCTCTTCGCAATGTTCCCCTCTTCAAGATATCATGTTTTACACAACCTTTTACCATATGACCTTCCATGCTCATGCGAAGTGATTTCAAGGTCTCTTGGGTGGTGCTTAATTTTTATTTTATTAGCATCATGCTTCTTTTCATAGGCACATTAAAGGTTATTTCTTCTTTGCATAGCCACGCTAACGTGATCCCCTAAATGGATCACTCCATAACCACACATCACCATAGAATAACTGATGCCTTCCCTTCCCTATGTGTGGGTGGATATCAGTTATGTATGCCCTAGGGGTCAGGAGTGAATCATCATCATCTGAACTGCAGGTTGTAAAGCATACAAGAACCATCTTCCTCATCACATGCCGTTAAAATGTGTCCTCGCCCCATGAAATATACATGGGGTAACCCATCTCAGACATTTTTTGCTCCCACTGGTCTCCACATAAGTGAGATATTCCTCACATAGAATGAGATCCTCCTTCTATGGAATGACATCTGTATGTGGGGTAGGAAAAACATCTTGGTGTAAGCCCCTAGACTTTCTTGATGGAGGTAACATCCTTGCTCCTCGTCTATTCTTTTGTGCGCAAAGGCCAAAGGATTGATGGGAACAAAGACCTTTGTTACCCCATACCTCTCCCTTTAGGCTTATCTCCATCAGGGCTCTATCCTGGAGTAAGTACAAATCTACATCTCCCTAGGACGCTAACCATGCATAAGCCCCCATTACCTCTTTGGGCCACTAACCAGGATTAAGCCCTGGTTAACTATTTGGGCTACTAACCATGTGTAAGCCCCTGTTTCGTCTTTTTTTCACTAACCACATGTAATCCCTGCTCTATTCCTCTTTGATTCACCTTTCGCAACGTGATCTTTAGGTCTCTGCTGACTCTTGTTTCTCACATCGAGAATGACTCACATGGGTTTAGTGTAAGCACTGACCATGAACTCCTCCCTAGGATGCCTTAACATGTAATTCCCAAGCCCCTCATGAATAACTATGTGGACTTTGACGTTTTACCTCTCCAGGAAAGGTATGTTGGAAGCCTCCCTAAGGTTCAATACCAACACCCATTGGTCCTGACCAATTCATGTCGGTTCACCCTCATTCCACATGATGTTAAACTATATGCCACATTCAACCCACATGATGTTAAAATGTATGATGCCGAACTACATGGATTTTTATCTTTTCCCTCTCTAGGAAAGGTACGTAGGAAGCCTCCTTGAGGTTCATGAACAAAACCCATCATTCTCGGCCACTACATACTGGTTCACCCTCATCCCGCATGACGTTAAATTGTATTCCTCTTTCACCCCGCCTGACATTATACTGTACACTGCCGGACTACATGGAATATGATCTTGGATCTCTCCAGGAAAGGTATGTAGGAATCCTCCATGAGGATAAATCCCAACACCCATCGGTCCTGACCACTTCATGTCGGTTCACCATCATCCCACATAACGTTTAACTATTTCCCCCTTCATCCCAAAAGACGTTAAACTGTATGCGTTTGAAATATGTGGGTTTTGATCCATGTCTCCTAGATAGGGTACGTTGGAAGCCTCCCTAAGGTTAAATCCCCCAAAATGGTAAACCTATTCAAAAAATGCATGTTTTGATCCATGTCTCCAAGATAGGGTACACCAGAAGCCTCCCTGAGGTTCAACCCCAAACACATGCAAACCTTCTTAAACTATGTGTGCTTTGATCCCTATATCCTAATCATGGTACATAGAGAGCCTCTATGATGTTAAACCCAAATACAGGTAAACATAGATATCCTCTTTGTTGGGACCCACATCCCTGGTCTGTCCTTTAGTGGCATTAGACCATCTCCTATCCATATAACCATACTTAATCCCCACACATAATTCACTCTCGTACAACCAAGAGTGTCCCTCTTTTGATGTTCTGTTAGCGACATAAAATCCCCAAAATGTCTTTAAATGACTGTCCTTCGCATACTCTCCAATTCCATGCCCCTAACGTTTTTCTCCTAAACTACGTATACAGTGATACCCAGCTATGGGGATACGTAAGAATCCTCCCATGGGTTCAATCCCATCACCCATGTCCCTTCCCGGACTCTCCCTTGATCATTCGCGTATCGGGAAGGTCATGCCCCAACCCGGAGGTTCTGCTTCCTCTAGGTCCCATCCATGAATCCATTCTCATGGGATACCTCCTTAGGTGACCCATATCTCCAAAGAACTGTGTGGACTTTGATTCCCTTCCATGGTGATACATAGAAATCATTCTTGAGGTTTAATCCAAACACCATGGTCATCTTCAAGTCAGTTCCATAAAATTCCTATCATTCACTCTGTTTAACTGTCAATCATCCATCCCGATTCTTACCCGGGCTGCAACATCCTTGTGGGATCACATAATTCCCTTGGGAAATTAACCATGCATAAGCCCCAAATAATCCATAGCCATCCATCCAAGAGTTCCCCTCTTGTGATGGGCCACTATCCATGCATAATCCAAACATGTCTCTAGTTATTTATCCTTTTTGTACACCTTGATTAATCACCCCTTCAAACTACCTAGGTTTTGACCCCTGTCTTCTACACCGGGTATGTAGGAAACATCCATCAGGTTCAATCCCTGTCAATGACAAACCCTGGAGTCCCCTTAGTAGGGAACCTAGCATCATCAGATCCATATTCATTAGATTTTTTGGATCCACTCATCCAGTAAACCCCTTATGTGCCCCCTCTTGGGGATTCACCCATCTGATCCACTCAGCATTAGTGTTCTGATCTATCAAATCTATCTCTACTAGAAATTAAACTCACGGAATACCCTATTCCAAACATGGGTATCTTATGAAAACCATAGGGACATGCCTATGGAATATAATCCCCAAAACTTGATGTTGGATGCCTCGGGACTCTACGCCCTAGATAATCTCTATCATAAGGGAAATAAAACCATAAGAATTAGTGTTTCGGCATCTAGACACTCCAGTGATGTCTAACATAACTACTACCCTGATCAATGGTTAATACCCTAACATGACCCCTTGGAATGTCTTAACAGAAGGAGTGTAATTAACTGACATCCATGAAGATATGTCACCAGGGATTAGTTTCATGAACAACATCTTAATCATTAAGGGAGACATGGACTAGGTTACAAGTTCTGATGATGAATCCATGAGATGGGATACTGACATCCCATCATCCCATTTCGATCAAGGAGAAAATTTCCGTGAATATATGGCATATTCTACTCACCTTTGGGAAGTAGGAATTAGGGGAAACAATCAGCGTGTCCACCACGGATGGATGCACTCTTTAGAGAAAGCATCAGAAACATATCTTTTATATAATTTATTCATAAAGGTATGAGTAAAACCAATAGATGTTGTCTTACATAGAAAAAAAATTTGAAATATTTTTTAAACAAATTTATTTAGGAAAATTTCCTTTCATCCATGAAAAACAATTTTTTAAAACATAAAACCATTTTATTTGAAAATAAACTAGAAAACATATTATCATTTATAAAAGAAAAATTTGCATTAAAACATTTATAGGAAGATATATATATTTTAAAAAAAATTATTTGTAAAAAACTAGATTAAAAAATAAAAAGAAATCATGAAGCAATTTGTCAACACTTTTTTTTCTAAAATATTTATAAAATTATCTTGAAAAAATTGTGAAAACTTTTTTTATTAAAATTAATTTTAATAATTATCAAGAATGTTTGAAAACATTTTTGAAAAACATTCCTTTGATAATTCATGAAAAAAATAAAAAATAATCTTCTAAGTCATTGAAATCCATTATTTGATGGAACCCATTAGAAATAATATAATGGAATCTATGAGAATCATTTAAAACAATTTTTAAATAGAAATAAATTTCTTAAAATCTTTTTTATTTGAAAATAACTTCAAAAAATGAATGTCTAGAATATTATGAAAAAATATTTTCATTAAAAAAATTCTTTAAAAAATCTATGGAATCTTTAAGAGAATGGTGTTCAAGAGAGTGGATAAATGAATACATTCCAAACATCCCTTTTGTATGGTAAAAATATTAGAGAAGTGCCCCCAATAAGAAAATGACAGGATGATTCATTTTTAAACACCCATTTGTTTTAATGGTAAAAAATGGGTTAAAATTTCATTTTATGATCAGAGTATACTAGTTTATGAATTTTGAAAAAAAATTTATAAAACATGGTTTTCAAGGTACGTATATTTTCTACTAAAGATGAAGATAATGTTATATTTTCATAAAATCATTATCTTAATTATCCTAAGTAGCAAAAAATGATAAAATGGTAATAATATTTGAAGATATCATGACTGAACAAAGGAGAATAAAATTCATGACTATTCTTGAAATATTGATCGCAATGTTTCATTAATGAAAAAAAATCACGATAACCCTAACAAACAATGAGATTGTTGCAATAAACTCTTGCCACTTGGTATCATTGAATTATAATCACCATGTAAGAAAATTAAATTAAATATATATATATATATATAATTTAAAGAGTATATTCATTAGATAACATCTCAGAAAAAATTATACACCTCATATAATAATATATGTGCATTATATGACATGTGTTTCAAAGAAGGAAAATTGAGACAAACATTCTTTTCCCATTTTTTAATTTTTGAAACATAGATTTAATTAACGAAATATCATAAAATGGATAGGTAAATAACAATAGATTTAATTATAATAATATAATACATATGTGATATTTATAGTCACTATATATAAGAAAATAATATGTGAACTTGGGTTCTATCTCATAGAAAATAAAAGTGAGACAAGAAAATCGTTACCTTTAAAATTGACATTCTTATTTCATGTTCAAGACTCCTATATATTAAATATATGTATATTATATATATACCACTGAAATATATTATTATATATATTAATATAAATTATTTACTTTTGTCTTTATATTACAAATTTATTAACATCAATATTCTAATGTTACGTTTTGGGTAATATCCTATTTTTATTTTCTATATTTTTTAATTGTTATTATTGATCCTCACACATAGATCATGATTTAATTATATCTAGAATTTATATAATTATTCAAATATTATATTTATCTAGTGTATAAGCGTTTTTTTGAAATTATAAAATATATAAATAATAAATTGAATACACCGTTCATGGAGATGGTAGGCCATACGTATGCAAAAACATTTTTTTCGTTTTATTTTTATACACAATGAAATAAAGTAAATGAATTATATGTGTATATATATTATTAAAATATAATTTTAATGTCATAAATAAAATATTATTTTATTAAACCCAACCTTAATACATTCCATGTAAATTGTGAACAAATCACATCGCTTTGAGGAAGCAGTAGTCCACATGTCCACAAACGAAGTTATCGTATTTAAACAAAATGTAACTCATTAATGTATATGTTATATACTAATTTAAAAAGAATAAATAAATAATAAATATATTATATTTTATATAAAAACATAGTTCCTATCATAATTCTCACCCATGATAGGTGTTAAAGGAAAAAGATTCACATTGTTTCATGTAGTGGTAGTCTGTTATACACACGAATGATGTGTTTGTTACCCATTATATGGAAGTGTATATAAATTTATGTAGAAATCATAGAATAAAAACATATCAGTATATTTAGGATACTGAGTTTATTTTTTATTCAATAACATGATGAATTTAAGGGGTGTAGAATGGAAATAAATCAAATGATCTTGAGGAATTATGTTGCCTCATTTTTGGGTAAGTCCTCTTAGTTAGAACCAAAGGGCTTCCTTGGATGGATATCTGCAAAAAAGGAGGCATATAAGATTAAGTTAGGGTTTTTGAAGGATTTTTTTGCAAGGTTTTACCTGAAACAATTTTTCTTGGGAGGTGTATGAATGTGAGGGGGTTAATTCCCTTTTATAGTAGAGGATGAGTGACATTATTTTAAATATAAAAAGATAAAAACCAATGAGAGGTATCCCTTACATAATGTACCAACAATACTTGATGAAATTAGTGAAAATAAGGGATTTAGTCCATATATTAAAATCCAAAATCTTTTTAAGTGTTTCTAGATCACTTGGCCTCCTATGATTAACATTTAACCATTATGTAATCATGTTTTTACCTTAATTGTTGTAATAAATTTTAATTAAATTAACTAATATTATTGGCTAAAAAAAATTCACCTTAGTAGAAATTATAAATTATTATAATTAATAAAAATTTAATCCATTATTCCAAATTTTAATCATATAAGTGTGAGAAAATACTTAAAATTAATCCTGGAGACTAGAAAACAATGAGTAGTTTTAAAGAGAAAAGATAAAAAAGTTAAAAAAAATTATACCTAGTTTACTTGTGAAATTGTTTCCAAGGAAATAAATTGGATTATGTGATATATAAATGATATAATTATACTCCAAACCAAATTAAATATATTTAACAACGTTAATAATTTAGATGAAAATAAATTTTGATATTAATATTTAGTGTTATCCACTATTCAACAAAAAATGAAACTTTTCAAAAAACACGAAATTCACCAAAACAAATTTTTTATATGTAAATAACAAAAATAAAGTTTATTTTTTCATATAAAAACTATAAATGTTTAAAAAATAATATTAAAAATTATTCTCTACTAAAATTCAATAAAATTACCTTTTAGAAAACTATAACTTTTTATACTTAAATTGGTATTTATTATTATCTTATACCAATCAAATATATTAAATAAATATATAAATAATGATTGAATATTTAATATAAAATTTTCATCTGAAACATTAATAAAAAGTTTTTTGAATAATTAATTCAGGTAAAATTGAGTTGGTAAATAGATACACATTTTCCTTTGAAATGTTATATCTTCATTTTCATATAGTTCATATATTCACTTCTAGTAATTGATTACCAAATTATTTATTTTATAAACATGTTTAAATCATATTTTCAAATTTTAATTATTCATATTCATAACATCCATTTTAATGGATAGATGGTAGCTATAATAATATTTTAATACACTTATTAATAGAATATTGTTGTTTAGTATAAACTCATATTTTCATGTAACACTATCTATATAAAGGACTTGGTATTGTGTATAACACCTAAAATAAACAGTGTTGTTTGTATCTCAATATAATTTTTTTTATTAGTGAAAAATTAAATTGGGATTTAATATAACTGAATCCAATCACAGTGATTTTATAAACAATTACACTTAGTTTTGGTTGAAATTAAAAATAAAAAAGATTAAATTATTTTGAAAAAAGATCACAAAATCTATAGGTGTTACTACTGTAAATTTTCAAGGGTTCAGGGTGTGGTTGGTTACAAAAATAATATTTTTTATTTGTAGTTATGTTAGAGTAACCTTACTTGTCATAGAGATACATATGTATTGAATAAGATAATAAGTATTATTAGATTATCCCATGATAAAGGTTATTTTATGGGATAAGAAAAAAAGATATTGGAAAGCTATGAAGTTGAATGGGTATAGGTGATGTGGTGTGGTATCAATTATATGAAGATAATTGGTTTTGATTTATTCAAATCCATTAGTGGAGTGCTTAATTAATGAAATAGGTATTAAATCCAGGATTTGGTGATATAGATATTATTATGGATAATGGGGAATTCAAGAGGATTGTTAGGTTATAGGGTAAAATTGGAATATCCCTTTACATCCCTTATAGTTTTAAATATGATCACTAAAAATACTGATTTTAATTTCTAAAAACATTACATGTTTGTATAATTTCTAAATTGAAGATTTAGGATTTTCAATAACAATGTATATGAACCTTTACATTGTTTAATACAATGACCCTCAATTTAAATCATGAAAAATACATAACATTTCTATAATAATTAAAATGTTATGCAAATAGATTCCCAAATACCATAGTTTTCCAGTTCCATTGTTAATGAAGAAAATAAAAAAAACATATCAATTAATGAGAAAAATTATTTCCCACAAGGTTATTCATTACTATCACCATTAATAGACACATAAAACATAATACACATCTTCATAACATGGGATAAAGAAACATAAAAAGGTGTGAGATGAAAAGATCAGAAAGGATAAATAAGGGATATATTTAAGTATAATCATGAGAATAAGTGTATGAGAACATGATCATGAAAATATAATATCATACCCTATATGTGAAATACCATATACATGAATCATGTCCTAAATAATGGTAGTTCATAAGACATGAATCATATGGATATAATGAACATTGGGCACATAAGAATTACATAGAAATAAAAATGGTAATTGCAACAAAAAAATATATACAATTATTTCTATTGTATTCAAGGAATTGATGTCGATGCCATCTTAGCAAAAAAATTCCTCTATTCAACCAAGTTTAAACCCCATTCCATTTACTGTATTAAGAACCGAGTTCACACCTTATTCCTTCCCTATTTTACTGAAATGAGTTTTTTTCTCATTCCATCTCTGTAATAATGAACCATGTTTTATTCTCATTCAATCCATTCATATATCATTAGTTTTAAACAACTACCCAATGCATTGGTGGAAGATATAAGTCCCACCCATCTCATAATTAAATCATACATACATGTTCGATAGTATCATAAATACTCATATCAAAACTTGTGAAATGAAATGTGTATTATAAACATGTAATCATATCATTACATGCGGAAAGATACATGTTTCATAATAATTTATACAATAACATAATCTGTGAAAATAACTGGGTTTCAAATTCATAAAACCTATAAAAGAGAAACATGTCTCAAAAGAATATAACTTTGGAAATTAAAATATGTTTTATAAACATCATACAATCAAAACATAATTCATTAAGAGAAACAATATTAATGGAAAACATTGAAAAAATTCCTCATTAATTTGTTAGTAAAAACAATTTATGTTATATTATTTGGGAAATAATTTTTATAGACTTTTTAAACACATTTCTTGAGGAAAATATCCTTTATTCATTGAAAACACTTTTTAAAACATAAAATATTTTTTATGACATTTTTCATTGAAAATAGATTTCAAAACATATAATTTAAGCATTTAAAACTATAAAACTTTTTTAAAATACTTTTTTCCTTGAAAATGGGATTCAAATATATTTTGAATACATTTTTTAAACAATTTTTGAAAACTTATTTTTTGAATTCATTAGATTTTTTAATAGAGAGAGTTAAAAATGTTATCTTAATTACCAAAGAGTGAAAAATGGTACTAATACATAGATATATCTTGAATAAATAGATGATAAGAAATCTAATCAATGTACTTGAGATATATATCCTACCATTTTATCATAGGAATCATAAACATAATCAATATCAAAAATCAGTGAGATTGTTTCAATAAACTCTTAAAACATTGTAACAAGGGATCATATTCTAAATATAGGAGAAATAAAATTAAATAAATCTTAAAATATCAGTTGATGGCATTAATTCATTATATAACATCCAATATAGATGTATATAGACTTTAATTAATATTTTAGGTGCTTAAAAAACATAACTTTGAAAGAGGGGAAATTAAGACAAAACTATTTTACCGATTTGGTATCTTTTGAAACATAGACCCCATGAAAGAATGATAATAAAATAAATATGAGAATACCAATATATTAATTTTTAATATAAATAGAATAAAATCATGGTATGTACATATAAAACACAAAAATGATAGAGTATCGAACACAACAATTAACTCATGAAAATAAAAAGTGAGATGAAATCCCCTTACCTTGTTTCTTGACTATCATCGTACTCATTTGATCCACATTTATAATCAATATAAATTCACTATACATATTTTAAAAAACTATATTTTTATATATATGGTCTTATTTCTACCTTATCTTACCTTCTTGTTATCAATTATATCTTATGGATTCACTTGGGGTAATATTCGTTTAATTTTTGGCATGTGTCTTAATTTGTTATATCTTTGGTATTTATAATATATATCATGATTAAAATAATTAAAAACATGAAATAAATATTATGTATATAAATTAGATATTTATTACAATAATCTATATAATATATTTATATATATATATATATGAAACAGAATACACCGTTCATGGATACGGTAGGCCATACATTTGTTGGAACGCTATTTCTGTTAAATTGTCACATGGAAAGAAAGAAAGTAAATTCTATATATATTTTTATAAGTATTATAATATATTTATTACATCATATACATATTACATATTAACTGAAACCATCCTTAATAAAATCCATGTAGTGTATGAATAGATCATATCACTTTGAGCGGACGGTAGTCTTCACTTCCTCAAATAAATTTATCATAATTACACCAAATTGAATGTAAAAATATATGTGTTGTAAAAAAATAAATAATATTAAATAATTAATAAATATATTATATAAAATTTATAATTATATTTTACATCCTAATTTCTACCACTAGAGGTGTTACGGAAAATTGAACAATCATAGTTTAGTTAGGTAGTAGTTCGTCGTAACCATAAACAATATGACCTTTATCCATTAGATGGAGATGTGTGTATGTTTAGGTTAAAATATTCGAATAAAAAATCCTATAATATTTAGGATAATGATTTTTTATACAAGAGTTAAAAAAATGAAAATGTAGGGGTGTTGAAATAAAAGAAAAGAAAAGACTTGATAGAATATGCTACCTCTAAATCAGGTAACTCTATTTGGTTTATGAAAAAATGATTCCTTGGATTGACTTATTCCCAATTTCATTATTATATTAGGATCGGTGGATTTCTATGAATTTTATTGGGTATATATTGGTCGAACATATGATTGTTTATAGTCATGAAGAAGTAGGAGAGGTTGTGGCCTTTTGGGGAAGGAAAATGACTCACATGGAATTTTTTAAGACAAATTAGGTGTAAAAATATTCTTACCTAAAAAATGTCATACCAAAACAACATAAACAAATAATAGAAGGTTTTTAGATGAATAATTTCTAGAAAATGGGTTTCGTACTAGTGGATAGGTAATTAGGACCCATAATATTAAGGTTTAGTCCCTAATTAAGCTTAATTTGACCTTAATTATTGTGATTAACATTAATAACTTTTACTAATAATTTTTGTAAAAAATAAACATGATATAAATAGACTCTATATATTGTAAATATTTAAATTCAGTATTTAATTTTATTAAATTTAGTTGATATAAGAATACAATTTATGATTAATGTTCATCCTGTAGACGGGATAAAATTACTGGCCTTTTAAGTAAAAAGAAGTTCAAAAGTTTATGATGTTTTTATATTAAATTTCAAATTGAAATTTATTATAATGACTTAAATTGAATTAATAGATGTATTATTTATATAATTTCACCAAAAATTAAATTAAAATATAATTTCCCATTAATAATTTATGAAATGAAAAATAAGTTTTTAATTAAAAATATATATATATTTTCTATCCATCAAAATTGAAGTTTCGTAGAAAAACCAAAAAATTCGCTCGGATATAATTTATAAATAATAAATTAAAAAATATATTTTATTTTATAAATTAAATTTCTAAATTTTTCTAAAAATAGTTTTATTATTAAAATCCATTCATTCGATTAAATAACATTTTTAATCATAAAATGACTGTACCAAAAAAATTACTTCATTATCAAATTTTTTATGTATATAAAATAGTTATAAGAAATATTTGAAAATTTGTTATTAGTGTTCATATATCAGTGTTTAATGGATAGGTTATAATTATATCATTTAAATAATTATAACAAAAAAATGATGTTTCCTTTAAACTTCTTTGTTTTGTGTAACATACACCAAATTGGTGTTGTGTGTAACCTATGACAAGTCGGTGTTGCATATAACATATTCCAAGTCAGTGTTGCAAGTATTATATGAATAGTAAATGTTCCATTTATATGACGCCGAATTTTTGCTATGTAACATATGGCAAGACAATGTCATGTGAAATTAATGTTTGACTTAGTGAATTGCATGAAATAAATGAAATTTTAAATTATTTGAAAAAAGAACTATCAAAACTCAGGGTGTTGCATTTAATCAACCTCATTATTTTTTATGGTTTCTTTTTGAATTAATGTGTTTTATTTAAATACATAATTTCATGGATTTATTGATATGAAATTGTTAGTTATTGTTCAATGATATAATGTATTGAAGTAAATAAGACAATAGTTATATTGATCAAGGATTGTTATATCAATAATAAAGCCACAGACTCCATGGATTAGGTGTGAAAAATCATTTTATATTTCATTTTTTGGATTGAAAAAGTAAAAATTATCCTTATGATGTTAAACCACATATTTATGTGTTAATGGTTTAGAGGGAATAAGTAGTTTGGAGCCTGTGAAAATTTTAAGTGAATAGAGTATTGGCTGCATTGTGGTTAGTGTTGTATGATTAAAAAATCGGATACAATGGTGACCCATGATATTATGGACATCAGATGTGATTCACTAGTAAATATCATTAGAACAACCCCACATATAGTTTCTCAATATGAGTCCAAGAACACCCTCATATACATGAGGCTTCCATCATTTGTAAATAATTAGTGATTAATATCAGGGAAACTCTAATCTCAATACCATTACAATCAATAATAGATTAATAATGAAACATCACCCCATTAAACATACTAAAGTAAAATTGAATGGAATTATATCTTATTGAATATATAATTAAATAAACATACACTCATTCCATACTAAATTAATATATATTTATATGATTATACAATATAATTAATCTCCCAATAAATAAATCAAACACAAACATAGAGATATATATATTAAAATAATAGAACAAAATACTTAAGTAGTATCCTATAAGATCTCATAATCCACCCATTTCCTTGAAAAGAGGGTTGGGTGTTACTAGGCCTTAGATGTCATAATAAAGACACCATATACTATAAATAAATTTCAAATACCTCATAAAAAGTAGGTGAATTATTTTCCCTTTGAAGATAATATGATTATACCATAATAAAAAACAGAACAAAACACTATATCATACATGAGTACATAAAATTCAAAGTATTACCAAACAAATAACCATAATAGAGTAAAAAAGATTAAACCATACCAAAAAAACTTAATGAAAACCAAGTCACTATCTTAGAAACACTAAACCTACTCTATACTCAAACTCAAAAATCCATTCCCATTATATCATAATGTAAAACAAAAGAACCAGGATATCATTCATGTACATGGTTATTCATAGATAACATATGAAAATGCACTAATGTTACTATGAAGGGTGTGAGTATAAAACTCAATTAGATTTCTCCAATTACATCCCAACTCACACCACTAGGACATATCATATTATAAAATTTATATTAAATAGTTCAAAAATGTAAATAAGTTCATACAAAATCCAAAAATCGTTTTCCAAAAAATGTTTCCACATAATGAAATCATACAATCATTTAAAAGAATTTCCCAAATCCAATTTGAAATCCCATTCCACACAAAAAAATATCCAAAAAGCATGACTATGAGGCAGACCCAGACCCATGGGTGGTATCTCATTGGTCTACTAGTTCATCATATGGTAACAAATACCATGTGTCCCAATAGAACACGCCCCTTAAATGGGGTCACATCAATGAAAATGAACTTACACAACCCACATATGAAAAAATACAAGAAAAAAATTCCAATAAAACATTTATTTTTTTTAATAAAATTAAATAAACATTTTCTACGAGATGGTGTAAATTCCATAATTTTAAAATAACCATTTTAAAATAATATCACAAAATTTTCCACCAAACCAATGAATTTCCACCATTTCATAGAAAATATCACTAAATATGTTTTGAATCAAGAACCACACATCTATTTCATAATGAATTTCATGAAATTAAATCAATTTATAATAAATCCTTCAAGTGATAATCAATATGATTGTTTAGGGGAGCCACCATACCCTTAAATTTAGGAAAAATGAATAATGAAACAATTTATTTAAAACATGATCATAAAAATTCAAAAAACTAACCTTAGATCATGATCCCATAAATCGAAAATGTAAATCTAAACATATTGGAAGCACCCAACATGGATCAATCATAATAAAACTTTCTCTATGATTTTGAGAGAGGGTATGAGAAGTGATTGTAGGAAAACCAAAAAGAAAAATAACTAAATGAGGAATTTGGGCCTTCAAAACAAAATGATATTCTTAAGAATCACTCTTGGATTGCAAATAATGGTCTCCATTTTGAGAGAAAGTAGAATTCAATTTATGACTTTACTAGGGGAAAACATGTGTTGTAGGGGTGAATCAAATTAGAACCACAAGTTTCATTTCTAATTGGTAATAGCTCACTATTAGGGAAAACAATTATCCATACCATGTGCTCATTATGAACAAGTCACTACCTCCAGAAAAAAGGACATTGTTAGAAAAAACATATGCAAACCATTCTATGCCTCAATCTTTATATTTTCATGGTTTCTCCATGTCATCTACATTGTTTTTCTAGACTGTGCACCTAATCGTGTACCTACCTAATTCCCAATGTTTCAATTTCACAGTTTCTTAGAGTTATTATATGGTTTCTAAATACTGATATAAAATTGTGAACCTCTAGAAAAGTCAAAACAAAAATACAAATGATCCTCTAAACCTTTTAAATAATAACCCAATAAGGTTATATACATAAAGAACATAAATATGGAACCATGTACCCAAAACCGTAGGTGAAATGTTCTCCCCACCATTGAACTTTTCATCCTTGGAATTTAAAAAACATAAATTAACCTGAAAGTGTAAAGGATATTTCTCCACCAATTTATTTTCATTCTCCCAACTTGATTTCTGAATCTAACCATGTTTCGATAAAACCAACACTAGACTGATGTTTTTCCCATAAAAACATTATCTGTCATATCTACAATTTTTAATTCCACACAAACCAATGAATATTATGACTCTAGGTCATCTTTATCCCAAAAAAAATAAATAGGTAGGATAAGGTTGATCCTTATATAATTGAGATACATGAATCCTGTTATGCACAGAATTAATTATTGTTGGAAAATACAACCGATGTTACACCTCCCCAACCTATTCATGTATCTCAAAAGGCCATATATATTGAAGAGATTACCATCCCTACTATGAAAAATAAAGATTTCAATGTCATGTAGAGATTATAAATAACACATTATCACTCACCTCAAATGATGATGTCCATCAACGATGATCAATATATTATACGTGATGTCTCTGAGTAATCTCTATTATATTTCTATTAAACTAATTATTTTCAGCTGTCCCATGCTCAAGTATTAGTCTAAATAGTGAGTTTTCACTTGTTTCGGCACAATATTGTAGAGAACAACAATGAATGGCATACAATACATCAAAAGGATAGATATTTATTGTGTATTGGTGACTATTTTTGTACAAGAACACCACTAACGGTATGTGATCCTATCATGAGCCACCAAAATCCATTACATAATCACTAATCATGCATTCTAATGTTTTTATAATCCATTGGAATTATCCACCCATTTGATGATGATATGTTGTGATGAGAGTGTATTATGTTTCAAGGGAATGATGCAAGAATTGTTATAAATGAGATGTAAATCTTTGATCTTGGTCTCATACTATCGATACTAGTACATAATTATTTTTTACCACATCTCAAATATACATTTCTGATAGGTATTTCAGGATATTAGATGAAAAAATATGGATTAATTGGTCTAATATAGGGATATGATAGACTATAACCTATATATAATCGTGTTTCCAAACCATATTTGGTATACTTGTTTAAAAATCTATATCTATTTGATCTAATTTCGTTATAGGAATTGCTAAAACTCTAACATAACCGCGTACCACTGGTGATCTTCCTTATCATAAAGATGGATTAAAAATTTCAAAACTCACCCAGACACTTTTATTTTCATGCTAGCCCACCATACTTTTTCTTTCATCTCTTTACATATAATTTTTATTCTAGGTTGAATAGTCCATCTTAAATGGACGTGAGCATGAAAAAATTGTTCATTAAAATCCAAAGGTACAACCATCCGATCTTGAAAGACCAACACAAAAACTATATCATGATTCTAACACAAGATGGTCTCCCCCATTGATTATTGACCTCATAGTAACACATTCCAAATCGAGTGTATGTGCCTCTATTACCATTTCAATCATGTCTAGGAAAAAGGAATCAGAAATGAAATCTAAACCGTACCTCGGTCTTCAAAATTAATATCTATTTAATATATAAAAGAAATCATCTACCCCTAGTATGAAGATTATTTATCCACCTGATTATAAAACATCCTTCATAATGAATCCACTGCTCAATTTACTTTAACTAGTGTATACATCCAGTAAAATTCAACCATTTGAGGGTACTCTATCCATATTTGTTATCTCAGACTCAAATAAAATTGCATGAAAATATGTTTCAATCTATTATGATCATTAATCACTATACATTTCTCACCAATGATGTAATGATTCCATTTCTTCAATTCATAGACTCTAATATCCAATTTTAAATAATGTGATGGCTATTTCTAATCATGAAACAAAAAAACCAGGATCTATAATCAACAACATGATATCCATGCAAGGGAACACACGACAACCCAGATCATGAATATCATAATACACTATATAGCCTTATCCCAATTCACGAAATTTCAAAATCGAGGCTGATTTCAGTCAATATTTATTTTATTGAAAAGAATAATTTCATTCATCATTCCATTGGAATATAATAATTTTCTTTTTTAAAGGAATTTTTGGTGACTCTATTTGTGACAATTTATGAAAAAATATCGGTAAGAACTAGCCTGGAAATTGAAACTACATATTTCAAAGGAATTTTTTTTTTCCAAGAGGTCACAACCAATATCACTTTAGGACCCTCATAAACACATCTTTTAAGAGATATAGCTTCCAAAAAACATAACTCTTGTATCCAAAAATCACACTTTGATTGTTTAGCATATAGACAATGACCTCACAAGATTCTGAACACTATTCGCAAGTGTTTCTCATACTCAATATTTGTCCTAAAAAACCCTAGTATACTATCAAAAAAACTACCATAAATGAATTATGGTTCTATTTAAATATCTTAATAATCAATTCCATAAATATATATGGTGAATGTTTAATACCAAAATAGAATAACCACATAATAGTTATTTCTATATCGACTTTTGAGATCCGTCTTTAGATTATCCACCATCCTAACCCAAATTTGGTGACATCTTGATCACAATTCATATTTCAGAACAACTCATCTCCCCACAATTGATAAAATTGGTCCTCAATTAATGGATGTGGATATAGAATCTTTACCATAACTTTGTTAAGCATAAAATAATCTATACGAATCCTTAGATTAACATATTCCATTATTAGAAATAAAAATGGTGCTACCAAGGGATATGTACTAGGAAAATGAACCCTTTTTATTACAACTCTCCCAACATTACATTTAAATACCTTAATACTATTGGTGACTTTAGATAATACTGAAGTGATATAGGTCTAGTCCCTAGTAAGAGATCAATCAAAATCTCCACTTCTCTTTTGGGTGGAAATCCCATGATGTTGTCAAAAAAACATTAAGAAACTGATCCACTATGGTTATAAAATCAAAAATCTTAATCTCATCCCCATATTCTAATGTAAATACTTCCAAATAGTATAAGATAATTCTAATATATAGTTCTAAAATCATATTATACTTTGTTTCACATTTCAATATCTACTTCGTAGATTCTTGATTCCATCAACAATAGTTACACTAAGACTATGAGTATAAAATTCAATGTGATATTTGAAAATTTTCATGTAATATATATCTATTATTATGTGATATAAATCCATTTCAAGAATAATGAAATCCCAAATCAATTCAACCTCATCAAAAGTTAGATAACATATTTCACACAAAAGGCTCAAAATTGTCAATAGAGAAGAGGTGTTTAATGTTTCTAAATAGAAGGTATCATCTAAACATATAAACCCATTATATCAATGATACAAGAATAACTAAATGAATGGGTTGTGCTAGTATTAATTATTTTTTTATAAGTTATGAATTTAAAATTATTGTACCTTTCACCATTGAAGGTCATGTTCAACCATCCTTGTTCATTTTCTTCACTCAATAATAATGATTTCTCATTTCACTATAATCGTTATTACCCTGTTTAGATTGCATTTGTTATTGAGTCATGTTATTACTAGAATCACTTTGTATTCCATGGTTTTATTAATGATAATTATTCTACTACACTTATCATGTTGTAGTTTACAATTCTTGTGAAGCAGGAGATGTGTCACAAGCATCCAAACATGGAACACTATGAAAATAACACTGAATATTCCCTATTGGTTTCAATCATGAAACATAGTAGGTGGTTTCATTCAATATAATTTCATATTATCTAAATAAAAAAACTAAAAAAACTCAGATTACTCTTTAGATGGGGAGGTATGTTTACTAATCCCATAGACAGATTCTAAGTCATACACCCACCTTGGAAATATGTGTCCCTCTTCTTATTATTATTAGAATTATAGGTACCAATAGTTACCATAGGTTTAAACCTAATCCCTACAACTATATTACATAATATTTCTCTTTCTTGCACCATCACACAATTGACCATATCTAAGTAATCAGTTTTATAAAGAATGAAAATATTTGAGTGAATTTATGAGTTCAACCCCAACATTAAAATTTGATATTTCGAGGATAACCTAGCTACAACATTTGATTAAAATAAAACTAAACTCTTTAATCAGGAAACATACTCAATTGTTATGACAATCTCATGGTTTAGTCTAAAATACTTTCTTGTTCATACAATTTGAAATGTATGAGGATAGAATTTTTTAAAATAAAATAATGAAAATACTCTAAAAAAATCCTCAGTCAAAAATAGCATAAATAGATGAATTCCACCATTGTTTTAAAAGATATTCTAGCATGTGCACTGATAAATTCACCTTCATATCAGATAGTGTGACTAGAACAAAATGATTTAATTCATCCTATTTAGTCATAAATATTAATTTTTGGTTCTAAATCACCACATACATTTGGTGGATTATATTTCATAGAACTAAATCTAATGATCCACTTGGCATTGTTAATCAATTATGGCCCCTAAATACCTATCCTAAAAATCATGGACAATACTCTAGACCAACTATTAGATCACCTTTGGCTGAGGTGAAAACACATTCTCAACAACCTCTTTTGGATGGTTTCTATGATAGTTTCCATATTCTATTTTTTGTAACAAAATTAATAATCAATATTTTCGCAATCTTAAGAAACTGAAGACTTATCAATTTCAAATTTCCCACATCACACTTATCATAAAAAGGTTTTAAATTTTTTTTCAATCTAAATATTAAAATTTCACCATTCACTTTGAACATCAATCAATTTTTATCCATTTTCAAAAATCAACAATTTTTTTCAAATAATATATCATTGAAAAAAAATGAACAATGAACTCACAGTGGGAAGTCATTAATATCAATTCATTTTAGTCTCTAATAATAGGATAGACCCAAGATGATGGGGTTACAACTCCTAAATGTTTCTAAAAAAACTAATGTACTCAAACTCCATTGTAACATAAAGTTCAGTATAAAAATGTTAGTTATGTCACATTATGATATCCATTACAGGTTCCTTTTGTACTATTTCATTATTAATAACCCAGATTGAGGACTAAAAAGGAATTAATTTCAAACACCAAGACCAAAAAAACTGATACCATTTGTAAAATCTCACTACTCACCAATTGGTTTGTGAATTGGTGGAGGATGTTAACACGCCTTAGGTGGAATCCAAATGAAAAAAAAGCTAGAAATAAATTCCAAGGGCCTTATAAATATTTGGGGGATGATTTTCCCTTTGAGGAAATTTGAACCAAACCACAAGAAAAAACCACACAAACCACTATATGATGCATGAGTACATACACATCATATTATAACTATAGAAATCACCACATCAGAGTAAAAATTGGAAACCAAAACCAACAAAACTCAATGAAAACCATGGAACCAACTCAGAAACTGCAAACATACTAAAAAAAATTCTTTAATCATTTCCAATTATATTGTAATGAATCAATAATGAACTTGGATACTATTCCATTAAGATTTTCAGAATAGAAATCATCATCCAACACACCAAATTTCCTAATAAGGGGGGCACTATAAAGCTTTTTAGTAATTCCATAATGACTTGGAAACTCACACCACTAGGATATAACATATTAGAAAACTTATTTTAAATATTTTAGATAATACAATGTCAATTATATAAAATTAAAAATAGTAATACAAACCAATATAGTTTCCACGGAATGCATAAAAAAATATTAAAAAAATTTGTTAAATACATTTGGAGTTCCCATTCCATGCAACCACATATCCACACCTGAAATCCCTAGTGATCATTCCATATTCATGATAGGTCTCTCAAATATATACTAAGATATCCAAATTTATGTAATAACATGTTCATAAATGGTACAATCCCCTTCTACAGGGTCACGGCAATTAAAATGATCTCAAACCAATAACATATTCCAAAATCCAGACCAAATAATTTGAACAAAACATATATTGTATTGAAATTGAGAGGACTATTTTGGGATATACCAAACACAGATAGGGGGTTGGATCAATGGTGGTCACCTTTTAAACTCATTCTATATTTTTATACCAATACCTTTTAACCTGTTAGGATCTTGATTCTCTTATTCTATTTTTCATGTCACATGAAATAAAACAAAGTTGTAAAAATATGGACATGATATTTTTATAAGGATCAATACTCAATAAGAGAATTGTCATCCTTTCCATGTATAGTGATGACCAATACATGTATTCTCCATTATAATGTGATAACCGTTACAGTTTTTTCACTAGGGAAACAATCCTCTAGCCTTTGTGAGTCCCTACACTTTGGAGGTGGAAGGTAAAAAATCCTATATTCATGAAATAGTGATGAAATAGTCTAACTTGTAGCTACTTACTAGTTATTTATACAACCTATAAATACAGTATTATTCCTTCATTAAAAGGTAGGGTCTTCTCTTGATCTTATTTAGTTTTTTTCACTTGGTTATATACAAATTAGTATGCAAGAAACTATCTTCTCTTATTCTTCTTTATAGAAAAACAAAATGAACACTTATTCTTATCATACCTTCATCTTTATATTAATAACCAAATTCACTAGAACTTATAATTATTATTATTATTATTATTATTTTATAGAATCAAAAAAACTTTGGTGATTATTCAATAACTGAATATCATCTTACATGGCATCATCAGAATAATCTTATTTCCTTTATTATTTTAATATATTCAAGAGATCATGCATGTATAATTTAGTTGAGCTTCTCCATTTATTTTACTTATTATTGATACAGTTAAAATTTTCATGAATGATTTTCAAATTTTTATGTATGCATAGAAGTATGCATAACCTCTTCTCTAATCCTTCTATATTCTTTCTCTCTTAAGCGACACACTTTCCACATTAGTTCTTTATGTTTATTTTCATGTGTTTTTCTTCAAACCTGAATGAGTGTATCCAATATACACCATTGTTTGTGCACATTCAAGTGTATATTCTCTACACACAAACAAGATTATTCTTTTCATTACATGAAAACACAACCTCAGGTTTCTTCAAATCAAGCACTTGAGTGAATGTGCATCATGAATTCACCCTCAAGCCCTCATTCAGTCTTCTTCTTTTTCAAAAAACAAACCCCTCTAAACAACATAGTCTCATGAATATTTCAAATTAGGTGCACCCCACCCCTGGGCTTTGGGGAAATTCTTCATGAAATACAATGAGGGATTGGTTTAAGTAGTCATTATTTGTGGTTATCCTTCGCATAGGGTGTGCAGATCTCATTCTCCACATGAAGCACAAAAAGGGAATTTACACACCTATTTCATGTCCCTAGTTAATATTCATATAGAGGGTGTAGTTATTAATCATAAAAATATAAGTTTTAGGGGTCTTCTTATTTGAGAGACAATTCAAGAGTGTGTTGTAGTTGTTGCAGGCATGCAAGATCTACTTGTCCTTAGCTAAACAAAAATTGAGATTTTGTTTTTGAAATAGAAACCCTCTGGTATGTGAATGAAAAAAACCTACTTATCTTGGTGGTTTTATGTTTTATTGTAAAATATCATAGCCTTCACCATGTTTAAATCTTATAAGATAGGTTATTCAAATACCTTCTTTAAATATTCCAAGATCCTCTCTTTGAATAACTAATATCTTTAGTTTTAATATTTTCATTCTTGTGTAATTATTTTCTAAATATAATGGGAATTTCCTTTTCAGATGAGAGGTATCTCAATAAACAAATCATGGGAATGCATCATTATAGCATGCAAATTTCAATTTAAATACAGGTTCAAATCCATACGGCCTCCAAAACTTTGATTTCCTCATTTGAGCTCATTCTTCGAGATATCTGCATGCATACAAGTCATATATTTAAATCATGTTCTTTATTAAATCACGATACACTCATTTGATGGACATGGATCAACCACAATGATTGGCCTTCTTCTTCGGTGGGTGGCAACGGTGGTGGCGTGAGATGGTGGGGAGAACACCATAGTGACATGGGTTATTTTGAAGCCATAGGAGGTCGGCAGTCCTAATTTAAAATGGTGTGACACAAGATCCATTAGATGGCTGCAATCGCATCATAAAACTAAAACATATTATACATATGCTCGTCCATTTGAGTGAGGCACATGATTGGATGGATGGCTAAGATCTATCCAGAAGTCACACCACATTGAAACATAGACGTAGTATTACTTTTGTTTATGTATCAAAGAGATCCTTCATTCACTCAAATTTCCACTCCCATATCCATGGTACCACCCCATACCATGTTTTATATGTGTTCCCTATTCCCAATTTCTCTTCATGGTCTTTAGCCCAATATATGCATGGTCTCGTCCCTTGTGTGCTCTTATAGGCCTATGCACAACCCCTGTGATGCTAGATGACTTGCCAAGAGAGCTTCCCCTTGGTGTGGTTAACCTAGATACACACATGTACCCTTAGTAAAGGCTATCTAGGTGGATCAGTTAGCTACCCAAAATTTTAGGTAACCAAATTAGAAAAAGATACCTAGAATAAAATTGCATGGAAACCTTAGAACATGAAGAACATCAACGACTACCTCCTTCAAATTCCATGATCGTGCCACTTCCTTCTCTTTTCCACTTCTTCATTTAATTTTTAGAACATAAATCCCAGAGTACATCAATCATCCTCAAATGGATGACAATTCAATTTTGCTGACAATGTATCACCTTTGATACAAGTCTTTAGAAATTAGGATCTGTGAAATAATCATCTGATTTCATAATCCCCATTAACATTGGAATTCTTTATTCATTTTGGCAAATATTGAAAAGTTTAAAAAAAATACAATCTTTATAAAAAAATGTGGTCCCAAAAATCTCCCCCTTTGTATTTTTTATAAATAATTTGAAGTTTTCTAAATGAATGTGTCGATATCAAAATTTCAATATTATATCTTCCCTTTACTATCCAAACATTAATTTCACTTTCTCTCCCCCTTATTGACAAGAAATAGAATTTTCATGGGAGAAGGGTATCAATCCACACATAATCAATGTTCTATCAATCATATAATTATGTGTATACATGAGAAATGTTCAGTGTAGAAAATAAGAGGATTTGATTTTTACAACAGTTTTGTCCATTGATAAGGATACTTCCTGAGGTGAGAACACACATAATTGTCATCAAGGGTTTCCCACTATAATTCCAGGCTGTGAGATGAATCTTTATAAGAATAATAAACTGGAAACTCCTATACTCACTTCAAAAAATGGATCAAAAACATTCAGGTGAAATAGACAGGATAAGTGACATTGGGGAGCTTCTATTCTTCTTATGTCATTGATTAATTCAGTTATTCCCCCTTGGTAAAATGATATTAATTTTGAGTAACCAGGGATGAGATATTTAGAAATTAAATACCCTTAACAATGAAATGATCTTCAAACAATCTTCAGATTAATTTAATTTGATACCAACTGAAGTTGATTCTAATTAAAATAATAACTCAGACAACTTCTTCACATGTCTCCCCCTCAAGGGAACACTTCTCATCACTAATTCTCAGTTTTCCCCTAATATCATGATTCACCTTAAATTACCTATGATATAAGAACAAATACAATACACAATTATTTAAGGGAATAAGGTGGATCCACTTTTCTTTATCAAAGTGAACATAAATCTTGAGATGATTTCCCAAACCATATGCTCCATTCTTCACACTGACACATTTGATCTTCAAATATGATTGTGGATGTGTAGATATTATCACTTATTCCATTTCTTTGCCTATGAGACATCCTTATACAATAGATATCAATGAACTAAAATCTCATGGTGAAAATTTCATCTTCTAGAAAAATTATTCTTGAGCTGGAATAAGTACAATACAATTTTTAACAGTATGACCAACCTTATTGCACCTCACACATAGGACTCCATTATATTCATGTGGAATATTCTTGGGAGATTATTTATTACAGCATTCTTATGATTTCTTCCCAATGTAGAATATTTTTTCTTAGCCAGATATTATGATCTTGTTTTTCTTAACAGATTTGGATACACGTTGAGATGAACATGTTCCAACCTTTTGACCACTTTACTTACATACATCATAGATGCTATTAAGAGTTCCAAATTTCTTTATAGTATAAAAATTATTTTGGATATATAGATGTAGATTCTTCCTCTATGTCTTTATACCCCTGGATATGGGATTCCTTTTTTCTTTTTCCATTTACAGGATTGTACCAACAATCTAATGAACAATTCCCTAACTTATTGCAGCACCAACATAGACCCACAAATCTTGACTTCTTTATATTTTATATATAAGGTTTCTGGTCTTTTTTATTGATATGTTGTGCTCTATATGAAGAATTATCTTCCATATTATTTTTCCTATCCAATCTATCCACGTTTGTAGGTATCTCATCACCATTATATATCCATACTTGTATATGATTTTTCCTCAAACCTATACTTTTTGTAGAAATAGTTTAGGAAACATTAGCGCTTGATGATATGGATGGTACCTCAACATTATTAGCTACTTCTGATGAATTAATGATTTTTTATCACATGTTGGAGGTTTTTTGATATTAGAAAACTCCAATGAAAATTAATTACCAACAATAATTTTTTCCTAATTTTTTGAAGTCTCAATATGTATCTTCTTAAGATTGGTTAAATAAGCTTCCATTTCTAGACATTTCATTTTAAGTATTACTTTTTGATTTTTATTCATAATCATATTCTCTTAAAAATCCTTCTTAATTACTTTATATTTATCCTTATGTATCTTCACATTATTTTTTTAACAAAAAGTTATTTTTCATGAGCACCATGGAAGTTTCTTACAAATTTAAACCCTTCACTTCAGTGCTATACTCCAACTTATATTCAAGTTCATAAATATTATCTTCCATAGTATTATTTACTCCCTATTTCTCTTTATTTTCATTGAGCCATTGTGATGAACTTAATTAAAATTCCCTTTTTGTTTCTTCATAGGCTTTATCCTATCTAGATATCCTTAAAAATTAAACAATTTTTTCTGGTAATCCCTTCTAAAAAGATTAGATTATTCTTCCATCTGGGTGATATCTTTCGGGAAACATTGAAATACTACACAAATGAGGGATACACATTCCTCGAGGATATCATTCTTAATATATCTTAATCTGTCATCTATTAATTCATGATTGGTTTTAGATTGATCATCACCACTTGTGCTAGCATTTTCATCTTGAGATTGATTCTCCAATGTAATAACACATACCTCTAGATAACCTAAGGTAGGAATTTTATCCAACTTCTTGGTGGAATCTTGAGCCACTTTCTCTTGACATTACATATATGATATTTCTTCTTTATTAGCAAAGTATGGAAAACTAGATACTTCTATTATTTTTATTTGAGGGATTTCGTCTTTAGCATTATATTCTAATTATTTTTTAGGTTCATCATGGCCTTGGTAGATATATTCTTCTACTTAGAGGTGACTGAATCTTCACCAAAACTAGAATTCATTGATGACTCAAGAAATAAACTCAAGTATTCAAAAGGGAATGTATTCACTATAGAGGATCCATCAAAGGTGAACATTGCGCTCTGATACCAATTAAGAGGACCATTTTGGGATATACCTAACACAAAGAGGGGGGGTTAATCAGTGTTTGGAAAATTTATAAACTAATTAAAACATTTTATCTATGTACCTCTTTGACTATTAGGATCTTGATTATCTTATTCTCTTTTCCTAATCACATGCAATAATATAAATAAATAAAAATATGCACATGATATTTTTACAGGATTCACTACTCAATAAGTGATGTTATATCCTTGACATGTATTGTTATGAAAAATACATGGATTATCCAATATAATGTGATAACTATTACAATGGTTTGGAAATTGAAACAATAAACTGCCCAATGTTGGTCCCTAAAATTTCTAGGTGGAAGGGAAAAATCATATCTTCTGGAACTGGTGATGACTAAGTCTAACTTATATCTCTTTACTGGTTCTTTATACTTCCTATAAAGGTAGTATGCTTCCTTCTTGAAAATGTAGGGTATTGTCTTGATATTATTTAGTTATATTTACTTGATTACTTGAAAAGAAGTGGGAAAGAAACTATATTATCATATTCTTCTTCATTGGTGAAAAACTGAATGATAACTTTTTCTTATTCTCCCATATTATTTACTGAAACAACTGAATGCACTAGAACTTATTCTTCTCATTCTTTATTAGAATCAAAAAAACCATTTTGATTATTCAATCACTAAAGATTATCTTACTTGGAATCATCAAAATTAACATCATTCATTTCTTATTTTCATATATGCATTTGATCATGCATGTAGAAATTAGTTGAACTTATCCCTTTCTTTCACTTATTATTGATGGCATTTATATTTTGATGAATGAGTTTCACCACTATTCGTATACATAGAAGTATGCATAACCTATTCTCTAGTCCTTTCTTCTTCTTTATCTCTCAACACTCACACTTTCAAATTTAGTTTTGTATTTTAATTTTTATGTGTTCTTCTTCAAACTTGAATGGGTGTACCCACTATCCAAATTTTTTAATTCACATTTGGTTGTCTCTTCTTTGCACACACTCAATCTTCTTCTTTCCTTTGCATGAACACACGACCTCATGTTTCATCAAATCAAGCACATGATTACAAGTGCATCATTCATGAATCCTCTTGAGTTCATTCAGTATTCTTATAATAATAAAAACACACTCTTGTAAACAATGTAGTTTCCTTAATTATGAAAACTAGAAGCACCAAACCTATGGGAATTGTGTATATTTTTCTTGAAATACACCAAGGTTGTGGTTAACCTAGTTGGAGTTTGTGGTTCTCCTTTGCACATGGGGTGTAGATCTCCTTCTCAACATGAATCAAAATAATGGTTTTTACACACATATTGCATGTCCACATGTATTATTCATACATAGGGTGTAGTTATTCTTCATGAAACTAGAAGTTTCACAGGTCTTCTTCTTCATAAGACCCTTCAAGAGTGCATTGAACTTTTTTAAGACCCATGGAGTCTACTTGACCTTCACTAAATTGAAATGGAGGCAAATATTTTGAAACAAAACCCTTGGGTATGTGGATGACACTAGCCTCCTTGGCTTGGTGGCTTCTCCTTTAGTAGGAAAAGATCATAGCATTCACCATGTTTAAATCCCATAAGATATGCCATTCAAATCCCTTATTTGAATCAGATGAGATCCCCTCTTTGAATAACCAAGATCATCAGTTTTAATATATTAAAATCTATGTAAATATATGCCGCATATAATGGGTGTTTCATTTTAAAATGAGTGTTCTATTAGTAAACAGATCACCTAAATTCCTCAATATAGAAAGAAAATATCCATTTAAATCCATGGATGAATCTACGTGGCATTAGAAGCCTCGTTTTCTTAGGCCAAACATATTCTTCAAGATATATGTACCTATGTAAGACATAGATTGCATGCATGGTATCAGTTCAAACACAGGACACTCCTTTGATGAACAAATATCATCCATGAAGATCAGACCTCTTCTCATGTGAGTGATAGTGGTGGTAGATTGCTGCAACAGGGAGAATACAATAGTCATGTAGCTTATTTAGAAGTCTCGAGAGATCGACAGTCCCAAATTTAAATGGCACAACATGAGATGCATTGGATGACCATGATCACATCATTAATCTAAAGAATATACTATGAATTATCATTTGTTCAGGTGAGGCATGGGATTGGTTAAATGGATGAGATCTTCCTAGGATTCATCCCACATCATAATGGAGAATGACAACATTGTCGTTTAGGTATCAAATCAATATTTAATTCTCTCAAAATTACCCTACCATCTATATGGTACCACCCAACACTGTGTTCTGAGGGCATGCTCCACACCCATGTTCTCTATGCGATATTCATTAAAAGCTATGAATAGGTTTGTACTCATACGCTACTATGGGTATACACCCAACCCTCATGATCTCATCTGACATTCCTAGTGGCCTTCCCTTGGGTGCGGTTAACCTAGAGTCCCGTATGTACCCTTGGTCGAGGCTATACAGGTGGGTCATCTGGATTCCCAAAATTTTAAGTAACCACATAAAAACCACTTACATAGAATAAAATTGCATGGTCACCTTAGAATATAATGCTCATCCATGGATACCACCTTCAAATTTCAATCCCATGCCACTTTCTTCTCTTTTCCTCTTCTTCATTTTCTTTTTGGAACATGAATCCCAATGTACTTAAATCATCCTCAAATGGATGATACTTAAATGTGGTAGAAAATTTATCATGTTTGATACATGTATTTAGAACTTAGGACCAGTGCAAAAATCATCTGATTTGACAATCTCTATTAACATTGAAATTCTTTCTTCATATTGACCAATATTGACAATAGTTGACAACAAATACAATCTCCGTACAAAATCTGGTACCAACATAAAAAATTAAATAAATATATTCCATGATAAAAAACTAAATCCATAATTTTAAAATAACCATTTTAAAATTAACATATAATGTTTTCCCCCAAAACCATCCAATTACGACCATTTCACAAAATCATCATTAGAGGGGTTTTCCATCATTAAACATATGTCAATTTCGAAAAACAAATATTCAAGAAACTAAATAAATTTCAAAAATATTGATTCATGATATAATTAGGAGGATTCCACAGGGAAATCACCTATATCTAAAACATGGGTAAAAAAGAATAACAACACAATGACATCAAAAAATAATCTTGAAACACCTAAAACTGACCATATACTTGTTACCTCGAATTAAAATAATCATATATCAACATGATTTTGATGAAACAACATTATTCTATCTCAAATATACTTGATACATGATTCCAAATGAGGGAATAAGAATAGATAAAAATAAAATAACTATGATTGAGTTGTTACCAAGTAATACGAGCCCCAACACAATGAGATTTTCCAACGAATCACTCCAAAATCGAAAGGAATATCCTCCACATCCTTGGGAGGAATAATAATTTGGGATATGAGTAGATTTATAGGAAACTAGTTATTTATAGGGTAAATTAGATTAGATCTTAAATTTCAGATCTACCATATAATGGTTCATGGTTATGGTTAATGTTTAGAAAAAACATGTGTTGGGCATGAGATAATGCATCTAAACACACCTTGAATGGTTGGAACACATGGTTAGAAAAACTATGCACTAAACATGCTATACCCTAGTGCCCATAATTTCCAGTTTCACCTATGAATCCCCATGGTTTGGATAAAATGTGTATATACCTACTTCCCATCTTTTCAATTTCACAGTATCATCGAGGAATTTCACAATTTCTTTTAATCGGGTTGAAACTGCACACCTCTAGAAAAGCCACAAAACATTAAAATGCTCATCTAATCCTACCAATAATTAATCAAACAACTTTATATAAATAAAATAAATAAGAAAAGTGAAAATTATATGAAACAAGGAGTTACATAGATCTAATCCCAATTATAAGTCTCACCTCAAATCTATTACCAGTCTTCAAGAACTAATTTTTCCAACTCACATATCAAACCTATAATTTGACCAACATACTTTTTTTGTACATGAATTAAGGTGACCCTACATGGTTTGAAAAATAAATCATAGTAGGTTATAACCATATGAATGTAATAATAACAATCACGTTATTTTTTATATATAAAATAATAAATATGTTGAGCATAATACAGACAAGAATACACTCAAGTCATCATTTATTAACTTGGCCACATTAAAAAATGACTATATCTAGTCTAATCTCCTATAATGGACCACATCAATTTTGATTTCATGTCATAGAAATCGCACTAGGTAATGAAATTTATAATATGTAGCCAAGTGTATAGATAAATAAGTTATTCTCTTATAGTGATCCCTGATAAATCCATGAAGCTACCTAAATATAACCAGAATAACATAAAGGATGTAAATCTCAAAGAATTTAATGGCAGGTCCAAACCCCCAAAAAGGCCCTACACCCATCCCAATCCTTTATTAACCTCATATAAAAAACCATTACATATTCTACATCCTATCCAAAAAATATAATTTTTTCTCAACATTAAATAAAACAAATAGATTGAACACACACTAATGTTCCAGAATGGCCATGATAAATATATCTCAGTAGTTACTCACCAATTACCCCTAATATATTTAATCATATAATTTTATAGATTATGAAAATATATATGTCACATAATTTTATCAAATTTATTATACAATTTATTCTTCCATGACTCCATTCTCATCGGTTCATCATGTGTACACCATGCTACCAACACACCCGTTTATAATTGCATTAGAATCATGCAATAATCCAATTGTTGAAACTTTCTACAAAACCATAATCAAATAACTGTACTATAGACATATATTATGTAATCCAAAAATCCTAAACCACTACCCAAAGGTATATTGTAAGGTTTAATGTCGATGTCTAGGGCTCACTGTCTTATTCAATAACGTCCTTCTAACACCTTCCCACTCATAGAGAGTCCATCCATATCCTGACCAGTACCTTATAAATCATGTTAAGGTACTCCATAAAAATCTCAAAAAAATCACATATCATATGACCCCTCTGAATCAATGGAGTTCATAGATTCCATCTATTACCCTCCTAATTAGTACAAAGTCATAATCAAAAACTTTTCTCTACTAGTGTGGGACCCACATGGAATGGCAGAACGAAATCCTCTCACTTTGAGAAAATAAATAAATACTAACCACTACCCTGTCACTTAGATTAAGTTACACATCACACACATATATTACCCATCTCTTATATGGAAGTGAAATACCATGAGACCCATCACAATGAAATTTATTAGAAAGAACAGACATGTTGAGCATCCACATAAAAAAAGTCCAATGACCCATCACTAATGATTAACACAATGTAAATATGGATCTAGTTACATGAGACTTATCCTCTTTTATCCAAACATCATCATAATGTCAAAAAATTTCACATTTGGTGACATTAATACACATAGGATCCATCTGACCCTATCCTTAATAGATGTGGTCCCATTAATTATACAAATACATCCTAGAATCTTATTACCAATACATTAGTCACTTCCCACGAACAATTCCATGTTATCATCTAAAATGTACAAAGGATTATTTCATAACTTCTCACCCAAATCAAACCACTCTTTATAATTCATTTCAAGTCTCATTGTAATTATCTTAGTCATCCAATACACCATGACTCCCGTATAACATTGGGAAGGATTTTTTAATCTCACACAAGATATTTGACCTTATTATACATCCTCAAATAAACCAAACCCTTCAATACATTCCAACTATCTATAAGAAACCAATTTAGTCTACCCACATATAATCCCACATAGTAATACCTACCCAGGGCATCTCTTCAACAAAACCAACACCCTCACTTCCCGTTGATATATTCTTCTGCACGTTATAATGTACCCTAGTGCTATGGGAATTTTGTTCTGTCAAGGATGATTTGTGACATACACAATATAATTCCCAAGGAACCATTGGTCTCTATGTATCTACCAAAACCCATTCAATTAATTCATACATGCACAACCATATATAGGGGTTACTTACCTTGAAAATGGAATTAACAACCAATTCATGCTCTTAATTCCCTTAGACATGACAATCCATGCCTCTTCAATATTCTTAAATTTTCCTAATCTTAGATATAATGTGAAAAAAATAAATTTTAATTATAAAAATTTGTATTTAATTTTTTAATATAAAAACAATGAGGAATAATCTAGGAAAAAATATTCAATATACATCACATCTCTGAAAGTACAACCAATCAAACAATGATGTTCTATAGAACACCCATGATACTATTATTATAAAAATATCTATAACTTGAAACCCAATGAATGGAAAATTTAATCTAATAACATAACAAACCAAAAGGGATGCTTCATAACTCAAAAAATATATTTTTTGGTCATCCTCATGTGACCTCCTCTAACCAAGACACATGAAATCCCCATCATCTACTTCATATTTCTCTACGATCCATTATAATTAGCACTAACAGCCTATTCAATCGACACTAAAATAAGAAATGATAAATGGAAAAATTAAAATTATGAAAAGATATAATAAATTAGATATAATATCCATGAAAACTGCCCCAATACGACCCTCTTATATGGGGTATTTTGTTATGTAAGAGAGTAAGAGTGATCCAACTATAAATGGTCATCCATCATGTACCTCTTGACATAATAATGAATTTAGTGAAACTATAAATGTATAGGAATGTCCCTATAATAAAATAGTTGTGTAGAGACCCCTTATAATGTGTTTATAGAGAAAAATATTGAATCTCCCTAGTTAGCATCTAGTTACAACTTGTAGTAAGGATCCATATCACATTCCACCATCAAGGGGGGTTACTTAATACTAACTCTATAGTGTCCTCTATGGTGAATCATTCATGTAAGAGTGTGAGGATTCCATAAAATATTTTGATAAAACCAGGCCACCTTAAATACTGTATAGCCATCCCCCAAATGTTGTAGAGTATGACCCTATACTCAACTCCTCCTTTATGTTTTTTCCCTTTATTAAAAACCCATATTAAATCATCCAGTGTGATCTCTCCATGGAACAATATCATATTGCGTCATAGTCCCTCATATACAAACATCACCATATTGCATCCCCATATTTTTGTGCCTTATAAATTCTGGCCATAATATTCCATATTTTGGGGATATTATTCAACCCCATAGATGTTTTATATATATAGAATTGCATCTAAGAGTCACATTCACCACTTCTCTGACACTAACATGAGAACCCAAAACATAATTTTGAAGTTATTACAAATCCAAAATCATAAACTATATATTTTTCAACAATTAGATCCTTAATATGATTCCTAATTCCTAGAAAACACACTAATATAGAACCCAAAATTCAAAATACCTCAGAAATATAGTACACATAATGATGTTGGTAATTAAAAACTCACCATCGTAATGATTCATGCCCCCATGGATCCTTATTATTCAAATACCACTCTTCTCGACCTTCCTCCATCATTAATTCAATTCCAACTCACTCAATTACATCTTCAAATTACAAATTAGCTTTAAATGTGTAACTCCAAGTAATAAAGAAAATTATTCTCCCAAAACTGATCCACCCTCTCAACATCAACCCCAACACTGAGAAGGAACTCAACCAATCTCATCCAAAATGATACACAAATGCATATTCAACTAATTCACACTCAATATAATAATGTTTCCCACAAAAATACTCCACACACAATATATAATTCCAGGAAATGGTTCTTTACAACATTTGAATCACCTACCATAATGAACAACATGTGGTCTAATATATATCTTTTTCAGTTTAAACTATGCATTATCATTATCTTTTGTGTGACCCTATTGAAAATAATTGAGTGGAATATAACAACTAGTCAAGGGTTATGGAAAAATTGGATTTTCTTAATGATTATAACCTCAAACTTTTGAATTATTGATTATTTTTTATATCAACACATTATTATTACATTATTCATGGATATAGCCCATTATTGGTGATCCATGTAAAATATATGTTTCAATTATTCCTTAATTGTCAACATTTTTTTGTATGATCATGATGAATAATTTAATGTGTCTTGAAAAATCTAAGGAAAAATCATGTTAAACATTAAATTAAAATAAACCTCATGACACACTATTTCACCCCCATTTACGGTGTATAAGGAGGAATTTGGTTAGGAAAAGTTATATCAATGAAACTCATTTTTAATGGGGATTTTTTTTAAGAAATGTTTCATCTTGTAGAATATAGTAAATGAAATGTGGGATTAAATATATTATGGATTCAATTACCGGGTATAGGAGAAAAAAATGAGATCTCATTTATAATTAGTTGGTCTTACTGTTTACTCAGTAGCAGTTCATGGAATTTATGTATGTGATAATACGTTTAATTTAATGGTAGAATTAGATTCAAAATGATTAATAATGTAGGGATAATAATATATTATTGGGAGCATAATATAATCAATTATACATGAATGTGATGATCTTTACAAAAGATAATTCAAATTTTGAAAATCCTTCAAATATTTAATAAGTAAATAGAAAAGTGGAATGGAAAAACTATAGGTTATTTAAAATAGATTTAATGTTTTGAGGAAGAGTTCACGTAAAAAAAATATTATTTCTTAAACTATCTTTATGATTTTTTTGGATATATTCATATACATATTCATTTGATGAATTATATTAAAATAGTGAATAATATTATATGAATATTACCACCAATTGAAAATCCAATCCTATTATTACCTAGTGAATTGAATATTTGGGAATCTTCTCTCAATGATCTATATAAAAATTATTTGAACATGATATGAGGGTGAGGAGAAAAATTATTTTAAACAATCATAAAATTAAATTGATTTTGATGATATAGAGGAAAAAAATAATTGTTAATATTCAAGTTGGAGACGATGTTAGTGATTATTTATTTTCTATTTTTGAAATGATGTTTTTGTGAGGAAAATAATAATTTGTGGATATGAGTGAAAATTATCATTGATTAAGGATTTGGAACAATAAAACTAAGTTTATAAAATAATTTTATTGATGTATTATAAATATAAATTCTTTTGTCCCGCTATTTTTGGTGGATATTTTGATTTTGGACATAGAGTGGTGTTGGGTGATCCATGTAGTGATTTCCAGTTTTATGTGGATCATCTTTTCATGATAGGTAATGGTCACCTTGTGATCAGGGGCATGTTTAAGAGTCACATCGTGTCTTTTAGATGAACCATTATGTAAAATAAGTTGGTCAGACCTGGATTAATGGGTACCTTGGAGTGGGTTATTTTTTTTAATTGATGTATACGAGTTTAGTCTGATAAATATGGTTCATGAGGATTAAATCATGTGGGATATTTTATATATTTATTTCAACCCTTATTTATTTGGTTTTCAAAAAATTTACATGTTATTATGTATGGGAACACTCTATACTACAGGGTTTAATATCATGAAGGTAAAAACCCATATATACGAGGGTGTCAAACATAAGAGTAAACCCATTTATATTTATTTATCAAATTTTCATGTATGGTTCACCAGCCACACTATGTATTGGGGACCACATTGTGAATTCATACCAAGGTGTTGTATTGTGGGATGGAGGAAGAAGGTTGAGACCAAAATGGGGAGGTCATGCCATGAGGAATGAGGTCTACAATGAAGGGTGGTTGTGGGTGCCCTGTCATGAACTCTAGAAACTTGGAGTCGGATCATACATTATATAATTTAAATAAAGTGCAAGATTTTATCAAAAATATAAAAACATAGTAATCTTACATGACTAAATATATACATACCTTACAGTTAGAAATATAAGATATCACATGAACATATTATGATAACATCATTAATGCATTAATCATATTATTAAAAAATACAAATAATTATCCTCAAGGTTTCCTGGTGAAATGAAATTAATTATAGGTCATCTCAGATACTAATTAATGAGTATCATACCATATAATCATATATAAAATAAAAAATTCATAAGTTATATAAAATTAATAAATTCAAAACATGTATCTATAATCATCTAAAAGTGAGGTCATGTCATATCCAATATAATTTTTTTATAATTTGGGATAAAAATAATTCTTGATATCATACTAATGGAATTAAAAATGATGTAGAACATAAATTTACTATAATTAAATTATGAAAACAAATGTTACTATTTATTTAGACCAATATGAAGACATTATATTTTTATGGGAAGATGATACACTAAAACCCAACCCTTTTATCTTACATTAGACCCTTCTATACATCGAGTTGGTTTGTAAGGTCAAGACCCACTATTCATATATTTTACCCCACTAAATTCCCTGTAATAGTCATCAATACCATACATTTGAATTCTTGAGGAACCACATATTGATTTAATCATGGAAATTAATATAAATATAAGCATAGATATCGAATACTACCTTATTCAATTGAATAATGTGGATGTCTAGGAGAACATCCCATTGTAAACATAGAATCCATGATGTATTATCAACATAACATGACATAGCCATATCAAATTAGAATAGTGGATAGGGTACATAATGGTCTAGGTTATCCATGTAAAATTTTATTTGGAGTCAACAGATTTCATTGGTAGGAGACCAAGGAAATGGTAGGAAAGTTTATCCTTATGATTCATTATAATTATATGAATATTCCAATGCATTCCCCATAGTAGTGTCTCGACACATCTACATTCTTAGAGCCACTCATAGAGAATTATGGTGATTATTGAGTCAATTGTTGAAAAACAATTTGGATGAATCATATATGAAATAATGACATAGTCTCATCTGCATTACAATATGAAAATATGTATTTACATTCTAGGAACATTCATATGCTTTTACATTACCAAAACATAGAATAAGTTTCCAGCATGGATAACATAACTCTTTAATCAATTGAATATTATAGATAGAGATAAAAAATATAGACTTTTAAATCCCATAAATTTCATGTTTAACTTGGAAAAAGGCATCCATGTGGATGTATGAAGTATAAAAAAAGAAAAAAAATTGGGAATAATAAATGAGTCCCCAACAATGAAAATTAAGATAGAAAACCACACTTATAGCTTGGGTGGAAATTAAATCATAACATCATGAAAGATGATATACTAAACATTATCATAAATTAATATGGATAAAAATTTATTGATAATAAATATCAACTAAGAATTATATACACCACATTAAATAAAATTTGTGCATGTCAAGAAATATGTCTCAAGGGGATGAATTTTAGATGGAAAACCCGTACCTCTTGTAAAGAATTAAATGAAATCACTTTTAAACACCTATATTATTTATATATATATATATTAGTAAATAATTTCATAACCTTACTCATATCAATTTTAGTTAATAATTTTTCATTAATGGCCATTCTCTACATAAATTCTTCTGTTTTTATATATCATTGTTTATAGTTTTGATCATTTTTTCTAGTTTCTTAACAAAAATGATTATATATATTTTTTTAATACAAAGAAAATTATTAACAAGATATTAAATATACATTTAGGGATGAATTATAATAATTTATTAAGTTTCAAATTCCTATCATTATTGTTTTATATTTTAACCTTAAAGATAAAGTTGATAAGAAGCATGTTTTGGTTATTTTTTATGAATGAAGTGTGTTTATTTAATTGATGAATTAGGTACTGTTATATAATATCCAATACCCAAAGTTATAGTTTTTTATAAATTTATGTCATATTATAGTACAAAATATGTTATCATATTCATCTATGACATAATTGTATAGTATTGTTCATGTAAGTGGTCAAACCAACCCAAAAATGAACCTACAATGATTAGTGAATTATTATGATATGTTTTATTTTTAATATATTCATAAAATGAGTATAATGATCTCATTTAGTCTTTACTAGAGTAACATATCTTAATTATAAATATTAATAATAATAATAAATAGTTGATATGAAAACATTTCACTATTAAATTAAATGATTATCCACTTAATATAATATTATTAAATAATTAAACTAATGATTATTATTTACTAGAAATATCATTAATAATATAATAAAATGGTAAAAATAGATCCATAATGATATCATAATCATAATATTTTTCATTTTATTCCTTTATTATGTCCAATATTGTAAGGAAGTGAAGGCAAATAAAAAGTGTTACATCATGGAGGTCGCAATCTACACATTACACTTATAACAGTTTTGTTTTTCCAAATGATTGGGATATATGAATAAATTATGATATAATCCTTAAAATAATAAAATTAATATATATTATTGATAAAAATATAATAATATCAGTACCAATTAATTAAAATGCTTAAAGGATAAGTAATAAGAAAACTATGTAGTTAGTAATACTCATGTTGGGAAATTTATTTTTTTCATTGATGTATCATTGATTTTGGTGTGATTAAGTTAAATATATGTGACTAGTGGAAAATTTTATTATTATAGTGTTATAAATAGTTAATAATTGGAAAATTTTGAAGGCTAAATTCTAAGGAAATAATTTCCATCTAGTGGTGAAGAAGTTCTCCTTTAATAAGTTAAGGGAAGTGAAGTTTTGGGAACACAGTTATATTTTTCAATATTTTCATTGAAAATTTCAAGTTTCAATGGATAAAAGTTGATAAATGTTTTCGGGTAAAAATTTATTTTTCATTAAAAATATCAACCATTAAATTCTATTCATGTTATTAAAAATGATTGGGACTCTTACCCAATATTAAACAAGTTATACCTCTTTTAATTTTATATTGGTAATTAATATGTAAAATTAGTAATTAATTTTAATGAAAAATTTTATGGAAGATCATTTCACCTTAATTTATTCTTTTAATTGATTATTTAGAAAAAAATTAAAAAATTAAATTTATAAATATTTTCATATTTAATTTTTTAATAAATAAGATTAACCATCTAAAATTCTTATTTAGATATATATATATTTTATGATTTTGATTTATACATAATATAAAATTATTTTGGGTGCTGATTTTAAATAAATAAATTTATTTATCTTAAAATTATTAAATTAAATAATGATATTAAGGAAATAAACCACTAAATATACATTCAAAATATTTGATTCCATGAAAATATTGGGGAGGGGCAGTTCTAGTGGGCTGGGCCTGCGGGTCATGCAATGGGCATGGTATGCCTCTGGGCCTTCGGGTCATGTATTGCGTGTCATGTCGGTCTTTGTGCCTTGGGCCTATGGGTCATGTACGGGTTCCCCTTCAACACTTAAAAGGGGTATTATCTATAATAAAATAAATACAAGGACTTCAGGCCATTCTTGATAGTTTGAAAACCATTTTCCATGTGTTTTCTATGTTCAAATAATATTTTAAAATGTATAAAGTTATTTGATAAATTTATATTTCATTACATAAAAGGTTTTATAAAAATCCAATCAACTTTTATAAAATGGTAAGGTCATAAAAATTACTAGTTTCATGAAAACCGTAATTTTCAACTGAAAACTTTACCTTTATATTGAAACAAAAAATGACAACTATAAAACTTTTGAAATGATGAATTCAAAATTAATGTAAGGTGGGTACATTTCATTTTATTAAATACATAAATTATAGAAATTCATGAATAAAGATTCTACAAAGGGGGCATTCTGTGATAGTCATGGATATAGTGTTTACTAACTATAGTAGCATCTTGAGTGTCACAAATTGAATATGGTCACCACCAATACTGGCACAAAACCCAGCCTGTGAAAAGGCCCAAAGAAAATTACCTATCTCCACAGGCTGGCACAAGTTCTCTGGTATCATTTATCTTGGTTTGGGAATGATTTATCCGAATATGTATACATAAAACATCAAAAATATTTGATAAAATGAATCTGAAAAATTCATACCAACAAGGTTTACAAAAAAATCTGGAACTGAATAAATAAGTTCAAATGCAATACAAAAGGTCCAAATACATAATTAAACTGCAACAAAATATCCCCATGGACTCCACATGACAAGGGGTCATCACCCCCAAGCAGACTCTACAACTCTGCCCCAAGGATGGGGACTAACACCCTGAACCACCATCACCCTCAGCCTTTCCTTTACCTGATTCAAACATAACCAAGTCTACTTACAGCAAAGGGGTGTAAGTAGAGTGTTAGTACAATAACAATAGTATACCACCCAATGATTCCAAAGAGCATGCAATACAATGTGAAAAAGCAAGCAGTTTTAAAACGCAAAGAAAAGTAGTGATAAAATCCTTGAAATGCAACTTTCAATTGAAAATAGTTTTCAAGCTAAAGTTTTCAGAATGTTCAAAAATTTAAATATACATGTTAGATACTATAAATTACTTCCAGAAACACCCCAATACATGGTAAAATACCACAAACACAATGAGAAACAAAATCGGGAACACTCCTAGGCACTAGATAGTCTCGAGCCCCATGTACCTCCTACCACGGTGTAAAGTAACCATAGTAAAATCCATTCTCATGAACGAGCCACTAGTAGGGAACATAACCATAACCTAGTGGTCCCCTATAATCATCAGAATAGTTTAGTTAGAGTTGTCTTTATCCATATGCTAGGTGAAACGGGGACAAAATCAATCAAGTCCACTAGTCGTACTAGTACACATCCGCCCCACAAAGGTACCCAGGGTTCCCCCTTTGTGATAAAACAATTTAAGAATGATAAATATATCCATTTTCATATAAAAAACCACTACTAGTTGCATATAATCCGTACAGTATCTACACACATTTTATACCATTTAAAACACAAAACAAAACACTTTGAGTTTCAATAAACAAACTTCTCCAAATCATTCTTTGTTTTGCACCCAAAACTCTTTTAAAACCCACTTGAACACCATATTCATACTCACATTCATCAAAAGATAATCAAAAATTCCCTAAAATTTTCTTTAAACTCATTACATGAGTTATAAAACAATCCCAATAAACATTGCATAGAAGACCAATGTAAAACACCCAATTCAACACCAAATTGGTACTAAAAATCCATTTTATTAACAAACGTCACCGAAAACCAATTTCGCAGCAACCACAAAAGAATAATAACATTTAAAAAATTATTTTCAGCCCTAATACAGTTCAATAAGGTCAACTAATTAATTAAAAGGCATCCCTTAATCAACCAATAAAATATTTATATGAAAAAAACAAAAATATCACATGAAATTGGCCCTTAAAATTCACTTGCATTACAAACACCACTAAAACCAATTTTTGCCGAACCAAATCAGTGGGTTAAACATTAAAACATAATAAAAATAGTATCTATGTCACAAGTATTTCATACAAACTAGAATCACCTACCAATGTAATGAAAATCCTTAAATCAACGTGCAAAAATCATGTCGCACCACCAACGCACCAAGAGGGACTTAGAAAAAACCTAAAACTACAAAATTGGACCAATAAAACCCAAGTTTAAACACTAGGTTAGAAAAACTACCTCATGGTAATTTGGTATTTCAAGGAAAAGTGAAGAAACCCCAATCAAATAGAATGAAACCTAAGAAATTTGAAAGAGGAGTATAAGAGACTCACTTACTTGAGGGATCTTTAAGAATCTCCCTAAATACACCATTATATGAAATTTAAAACAGTAAAAACTTCAAGTAAGGTTCTAAGAAGGATGAGGAGGTCATTTTTTAATAGGAATGGAGGAAAAAGAGTAAGAATTGAGAGAGCTATTATGGAAAGAACTTACCTCCTCAAATCTGGCCGATTTTAGAAACCCTATGAAGTTATGCACTAAATAGCGATGAAGAAGATCTCCAAATATGTGGAAGATAGGTTGGTCAAACGTTTGGGTTCAATGGGATTAGGTGAGACTTTTAATCAATGAAAAAAAATTATAATTGAATAGTTTATTAATTAATCAAATTTGATTTTTAAAACTCGAATTGGGCTTTCGGGCAGGCCCAATACCTTAAATAAAAACCCATATACACATTTGTTATTTATTTATAAAGGCTCTAAATTGCAATGGTGGAGTTAACATGTTTGTGGAGGCCATTTAGGAATTGGAATGGATGAAAAATGTTGAAAAATGATAACGTTATAAAAGAAACAATTTTTTTTAAATCTGGAATTGGGCTCACGGTTCGGCCCAATTCATGAAAACTCATCTATTCCTCCATAAAACCTTGGGAAACCCCTAAAACAAAGAATGAATTGAAATTAAATGAAAAATTACTTTAAAATATTTCATGTATGTGACAATTCTCCCCACCATGAAAGCTTTTAGTCTCGGAAAGTCAACCTGAAGCTTGATCAGAAAATAGGAATGAATACTCTTTCTCACCCCATGAATTCCACTCCCATGTCTCATGTGTATCATTACCATGCTGCCAACGAACCCGAACCAACAGGATGGACTTATCTCAAAGAACCTTCTCTTTGAAGTCCACTATTTTCACCGGCCGCTCAATAACAGACAAGTCAGACTCTAGCTCCAGTTCTTCCCAACTCAACACATGGGATGGATCAGGGTTGTATTTATTTTTACTAGGAGACATGGAAGAAATCATGTATGGATGCCAACTAATAAGGTAAATAAAACTTGTATTCTACCTTTCCAATATTCTCGGTGATTTGAAAGGGCCCGACATACCGCATCATCAGCTTACCTTGCTTCCCCATTCGACGATGGCCCAGACGAGGGGCCACCTTCAAGAATACCCTGTCACCAACAGGAAACTCTAGGTCTCGACGCCTCCAGTCAGCATAAGATTTATGAGGACTATGAGCTATCAATAAGTGTTTCCTGATCAAATTGACCTTCTCTAAAGTCTCCTACCCAAGGCTTGTCCCCAACAGTGAAGTCTCTCCTACCTCAGCCCAACATAGGGTGGGCCGACATGGCCAACCGTATAGCATCTTAAAAGGGGCCATTCAAATCAAGTATTGGTAACAATTATTATACAAAAACTCAACCAATCCTAAATGTCTACCCAAAGAACCTCCAAATTCTAGGACACATGCACAAAGCATGTCCTCTGAAATATGATTCACCTGCTCTGTCTAACCATCCATCTGAGGGTGGTATGTCGTGCTCATCATAATATGAGTCTCCAAGGACTTCTGAAGGCCTTCCAAAAATCAAGAAGTGAAGAGGGGGTCTCTATCTAATACAACTACTGATGGTACGCCATGAAGTCTCACCACTTTCAGAAGATACAAATGGCACAACTCATTCACTTTAGTTGTATATTTTATTGGAATGAAGTGGGCTGATTTGGTCAGACAATCAATCACCAACCAAATGGAATTCTTACCCCAAGGTGTATGAGGTAAGCCAACAATGAAGTCCATGGAACCCTTATCCCACTTCCATGTAGGAATGGGTAGTGGTTGGAGCAAACCAGAGGGCCTTCGGGGCTCTGCTTTCACTTTCTGGCCTGTGTAGTATCTTGACACAAAGTCTGCTATGTCCCTTCTCATACCAGGCCACCAAAACTACTGAAATACATCATAATACATCTTATTGGATCCTGGATGGACAGCCCACTGAGACTGGTGGATATCTTGCATCACCACCTTCCACAGAGACAACGACACTACTGAATGTCCCTTTTAGCACAAGATGACCTTGAGAGATGACGTCCAATCAGAGGATGTCTCCCCACCATAAAGAAACTGCTTCAACCACCAACAAAGCTCATCATTAGGGTGTTCCTGGTGAATCAACTCCAATAGAGAAGGAGTCAACTGGATCCCACCAAGAATGCCCCTCCACTATGTTCCCTGGTCTCCACATGCATATGAGAAAATAGCCCCATCTAATTCCACTCATCACTGAACTTCCTGAAAGCCTAAACTGGAACTCTTCTCCTCAAAGCGTCAGCCACCACGTTTACCTTTCCTAAGCTATAGACAATTTTAATGTCGAACCCCTGCAAGTAATCCATACAGCGATGCTGCCTCATATTGAGTTCCTTCTGTGAGAAGATATAGGCTAAGAGTTTTTGATCAGAATAAACCACAATCTTCTCCCCATATAGGTAGTAATGCCATGTATTCAAAGAATGCATAACTGCTGCCAACTCCAAGTCATGGTTCAGGTAATTCTTTTCATGTGGTCGGAGTTGGTGAGAGTCGTATGCTACCACGTGATCATCCTGCATAAGCCTACACCCAAGACCCATACCTGAAGCATCACAATAGACCACATACCCCTTCCCAACATCAGGAAAAATCAGTATGGGGGTGGTAGTAAACCACCTCTTCATCTCCTAGAATGATACCTCAAATTCTAGACCCCGTACAAACTTCACCCCTTTCCGGGTGAGCGCAGTCATCGGTGAAGCAAGCTAAGAGAAATCCTGAATGAATCACCTGTAATAACCATCCATTCCAAGGACACTTCTGATCTCAAACACATTATTTGGCTGCTCCCATGACATAACAACTAAAATCTTCTCAGGTTCCATTGAAACCCCCTTCTTAGAGATCCCATTCCCTATAAATCTCACTTACAAGATCCAGAAAGTGCACTTTGACAACTTTTCATAGAGGCGGTGATCCCGTAATGTACACAAAATGATCCTCAAGTTATGTTTGTGTTCCTCCTTATAGCCAGATTATACCAGAATGTCATCAACTAACACCACAATGAAGGAATTGAGATACTGATGAAACACTTTGTTCATGAGTTCCATAAAGACCGCTGGAGCGTTGGTCAACCTTAAGGGCATGACCAAATATTCAAAGTGGTCGTACCTGCTTCAGAAGACTATCTTAGGGATATCATACTCCATCAACCTAAGCTGGTGATAACCTGAACACAAGTCTATTTTCCAGAACCAATTTTCCCCCTTCAACTGATATAACAAATCATCTATTCTAGGAAAATGGTATTTGTTCTTAATTGTAACCTTATTCAGCTTTCGGTAGTCAATGCACAACCAGAGGGACCCGTCATCCTTTTTCGCAAACAACACAGAAGTGGCCCAAGGAAAGATGCTCGGGAAAATGAATTCCTTGGATTATAATTCATCCAGCTATATCTTTAATTCCCTCTGCTCAGTGGGGGCCATGCGATAAGAGGGAAGAGATATCATCTATGTTACTGGCACCAAATCAATAGAAAACTCCACATCCTGCTCTGGGAGAAAACCTGAGAAATCATCTGGGAATATCTCTAGAAACTCATTCACTACATGAGGTAGTGCACCTTCAGGGGAAATACCATCATCATCTAGCATGAGAGACGATAACTGGAAGTTAAGACATCCAAACACTGGGAGTGGAGGTCCTACGCGAACAGACCGAGGATCCCATTCTCCTCAAAAAACCTGACGACCCCCATCATGTGCTGTGAAACTCACTCACTGCCTGTAGTAATCGATATGTTCTTGGAAGTTTACTAGCCAATCCATCCCAATAATGAAACCAAAAGTGTCCATATCTAAGACCATGTGGTCCCACTCCATCTCGACCCCTGACACAGAAAGTGCACACGACGGGAACTTGAGACCTTCCTCCTTTTTCATTCCCAGCGGTGTCACCAACTCCATTGAGAAAGACATAAAATCAGTTGGAAAATTCCCCTTGTCCGCAAAATGGGTAGAAATAAATGAAACAGAGGATACAGTATCAAAGAGAGTAGTAGATATAGAAGATGCAATCAGAAAGGTACCTCGAACTGTCGATGGTCCTGCATCTGATCCAGCTGGTACCTGATCCACTGCATGAAGATGTTCAGTATCTGCCTGATGATGACCGCTAGTCTATGGCCATGCCCTGAACTGGATCTTCCTAGAAGATAACCCATACCTACCACCATGGCTACGAAATCATGATCCCCTTGTCCTCGACGGCTCGGACTGTGCTGGAACTCCTCTTGAATCCACTTACCCTGCCCCACTCGGAAGTGGACGTGCCACACCGCAGAAATGTTGTAAATGCCCCATACCTCCCCACTAGTAACAAGTGTTAGGAGGAAGTGGACATTATGGTAAGATGTGACCAGGCTTCCCACATCGGTGGCACACGACCGATCTCACATAAGAATCCATAGATGAAAACTGCCTAGAAGAGTGCCCTGAAATGCCTCCTCCTTTCATCACATGATACTCCCACTTCCTTTTCTTCTCTGAGGAGATGCCACTTCCCACTGCTGATACTAAACCCTATAAACCAGCCCTACCTTTCCTATCAATATTCACCATGCACGCCCAATCAACGACCTCTGCATAGGTCCTCCGCTTAAACAAAAACACCTGGGACTATATCTCTGGTCGCAAACCTTTCTCAAACCTCTGGGCCTTCACCTGTTCATTAGAGACAATTTCTGGAGCATACCGAACCAACTTAGTGAAATGGTTGGCATACTCCATCATTGATAGATTCCCCTAAACAAGGTCTATTAACTCTCTGGACCTAGCATAAACCAAAACCTCAGGGCAGTACTGTTCATTGAAGACAACCTTGAAATCTCCCCACCGCATCTGATCATTCTTCCTAGTGTGAAGCACTGACTTCCACCACTTATGGCTGGGACCCTACAACATAAATGAGTAACACTTCACCCTGAGCACCTCGGGTGTTTCCAGGAACTCAAATATACACTCTATCTTCTCGAGTCATTCCTCTACCTCCTGGGGTTCTGAGCTGCCTCAGAAGGTAGGAGGCTTGTTTTTTAGAAACTCATGAGCTTTATCTTTTCTAGGACCCATCTCTTCTGCCCTAATAGGAATAGTACCAGGATTTGGTCCCTGTACCATAGCTTGGATAGCTCATACCACAGACTCGACTAGATTTTTGTCAATCGGTGTGGTAGAACTCTCTCTAGATTCCTCCCGTGGGTGCGTGGGAGCTTTCTGGGGAGGCATGTCTCTACAAAATGCAAGAGTCACAAAACAATAATCAATACCACAATGATGAAATTTTTTATCAAATACATCAAGTATAAATAATCTAAACACATTCCTGTAATAAAAGAAACAACTACTCCACCATCGCCCGATGTCCACGTGTGGTCTACATCCCACATGTCTCACCTATAAGTGAAGTCAATCCGTAAATTCCAACATCCCCTGGTGACTCATGGTCTGCCATGAGATGTACGTGTCAGGCACCCAACTCACAACCAAAACACCAAGCCCCGACAGTCCTAGCTCCTGTCTATCCCGACTCATCCCAAAACAAAAATATAACCCAAAAACATTAACCTTCCTCGGACACCATTTTGTCATGAACTAAATCTGGTCACCACCAATACCAGCACCAAACCCAGCCTATGACAAGTTTCGAAGGGCGTTCCCTATCCCAACGGGCTGGCACAAGTGTTCGGGTATCATTTATCTTGGTTCGGAAACGATTTACCAGAATATGTATACATAAATCATCAAAAATATTTGATAAAATGAATCTGAAAAATCCATACCAAAAAAGTTTATAAAAAAATCTAAAACTAAATACATAAGTTCAAATGCAATACAAAAGGTCCAAAGACATAATGAAACGGAAACAAAATGGCCCTATGGACTCCGCATGACAAGGGGTCATCACTAAAGTGACCCAAACGTTTCTTATATTACTATTAAATAATTTTAAAGATAAACAATATAATAGTATTACACATAGAGGATCCAAAGGTTTAGTGTCTTGGGAAAACTAAGACCCTACATAACAATTACAACATCAAGCATAAACATTTCTTTAATTTCTTTATCTCTATATTCTTATTAGCACTTGTCCTATCCTTAGTACACGTAGCCACCTGAGGATATACATAAAAATGGGTGAGCTAAAAGCCCAGTAAGAGGATATATAAGAATAATATATCATGGATAGACAAAATATCATGAAAATGAGAAGAGCATAGATAAAAGACATGAAATGTGGAAATACATAAAAATGAAATATCATGTCTTAGTGGTTAACTAACACACATACTTGTGAACTAAGCTAGAATATTTTTCACACATCATTTCACATTTACTCATGAGATTAATTACTTTACCCAATGCATTGGAGCGCTGTATAATTCTGGGTGCACCAGTCATATCTAAACATTCATATTGCGCTATATAATTTTGGGTGCACTCGTCACATCATAACATTATCATTTATCAAGCATGAAACAATGAAAATGTAGAATAAATGAAAATAACTAACCCATGAAAAGGAATGGGTTTTATCTCATAAGAACACATTCATAAACTTTGGGTTCCCAAAAGAAAGGGGGAATAACATACTTGATACAAGAACCGTAAATCTTGAATGAGAAGTAAAAGGTGTGTTCTTGAAAGAATAGTTATTTTGGAAAAACATTTTGTTTGACATAAACAATAGTGGTAAAAATTTAAATCCCAGAAAAAGAAATACAAATAATAACAAATGATTATTTAGGAGAAACCATATAAAAACGGAGTGAAAGAGGGAGAACCCGAAGGACAGAATTTTGGTTCGAGAACTAACCCTTACCTGGTACCTGAATGCTTCCTTCTATTTAATGTCCTATATAATGACATTATATTAGAAATAAAGAAACTTTTTTACATTAATATGGTTCATTGTGGTTTTATTAAGTGATTTCATGTGCCTTTGGATGAGTTATAGGTTTGAAAAACTTTGTTCGAGAATGTTTGTTTTTTTGGTTTTCTTGAGTGGTTCACTTGTATTCTTAAATAGAAATTTGGGTAGAACATGGGTAAACATATAGAAATTATATTAAATTTTATTAATTATATTACAATAGTTTTAATTATCTTATAATTAATCATATTATATCCATGTGGATGAATCATTAGATAAGAATTAAATGATGATTGTTTGGGTTAATTTGAAGGTGTTTTTCGATCATAATGAACATGTTTTATATTATCACTAGTAATATGGCCATAAGTTATTTCCAAGACTTTAAATAGGAAATAATACATATAAAAAATTCTGGTTCAACCATAAAAATGGTTTCATGACCAGATCTGAAGGTAGAAATGGAAGAATAAAACATGTCATTCTTGAAGGTGATAAATGAACACCTCACGAACAACGTTCTCTTTAATAAAATAAAAGGAAGAGGGAAAGGGGGTAGGATGATATAATATCCTAATATTATCATAAAATTCAATTAGATATATAATACTAGAGTTAAAATACCATTTGGATGAATATAGGTGGGAAGAGATCAAGAAATGAACTTGAACTTGAAAGGAAATTAAAGGATAAGAGATGGAGAAATTACCTCTTGAATCCTCCACTTGAGATCCTCCTTAAGGGCCTAAGCATGTTCTTTTGATGAGAACAGAAGCTCTTGGACGTGGGGGATGAGCTAGGGAGGATTTTTGGGTAGATTTTAGAAAAGTATTCGAGCTTGAGAGGTGTGAGGAAATGAGGGTGTGAAGGGTGGTTTTATAGTGGAGGAGAGAGGGGTTTTCTTAATATAAAATTTAATAGTTTATTATTTCCACACAATACAATGAATAGTGAGTCATCGATGACCAGGAATAGTAAATAAGGCATGTGAGTTCAGGATTTGGGTGCTTACATCACTTGTGATGTCAGGAATAGTGGGTTTTAATTATAATGTATTTATACAGTAAATTAATGTATTTTACTATTCACCAAAAATTCAAGTATTTCAGAAAAATCCCAAAAATTAACCCCAACAATTTTTCAACATGTAGAATCAAAAATTGAAGTCCATTTTTCAAAAAAAACTAAATATTATTAATTTAATATTTAATTAAAATCATAATTTACTTAAAAAACTGTTTTTTTAAATTAAAACTTATTTTATAGTACTTTCAAAAAAAAATTAGGGTCTTATAAAATTATCTAAAAACTATAAGACAATGATTTTTTAATTTATGAAAACATTTTATGAAAATAAATTTTCTTTTAAATTAATTAATTAATTATAATTAATTATTTATGGCTTACAAAATACCGAAACGTTTACCAAGGTCAAATTTTCACTTTCTAAGATGTCTAAATTATATTTAATTATTACTGTGTAAGGTTACTATTATGTTAGATGATTTACTATTCATAAGGATCATATTTCTATTCATAAGGGTATGTTACTATTCATAAGGGTAGGTTACTATTCACCAAAAATTATTTTTGTTTCATTAGACTCCAAAAATCATCTTGAACACAACCGTGTATGTTAGATTTTTAAAATTCAAAACATAGAAGTGACAAACATATGTTTAAAGGTTACTTAGCACTTAGTAGTTCATTATGTTGTTTTCATGTGAATTTTATGACATACTTATAAGAAGTTAATTTCCATTGGAAAACATTGGGTCGTTATATTCTTCCCCCCTTAAGAAATTTCACCCCTGAAATATCACATTACATAAACTGGTGAGGGTACTTATCCTTCATTGCCTCTTATGGTTCCCAAGTTTCTTCCTCAAACTTATGGTTCCTCCACAACAATTTGACAAGATATTTTGTCTTACTGCGTACAACCTTTTCTCTTTGATCCATAATCTTTACTAGATGCTCCTCATAGGAGAGATAATCTTCCAGATGCACCACCTCTGAGTGTGGTACATGTGAGGGGTATGGTATGTACTTCCTCAGTAGTGATACATGAAACACATTATGAACTTGATCCATATTCGGTGGAAGTGAAAGATGATAGGCCATGGCTCCTATGCAGTCATGGATCTCAAAGCGGCCAATATACCTTTGGCTTAGCTTCCCTTTCTTCTTTAATTGCATGACTCTCTTCAATGGAGAAATTAGAAGGAAGACTTTATCTCCAATGTCAAACTTCAAGTCCCTTCAACGGTTGTCAGCATAGCTCTTTTTCCAACTTTGAGTAGCTTTGATGTGTTTCTGGATGACTTGAACATTCTCTGTCATCTCTTGACCAAGATCGGGTCCAAGTAGCTTTATTTATCCAATTTCATCCCAACAGGTTGGAGTTCTACATCACTTTCCATATAAAGCTTTATATGGAGCCATATGAATACTCGAGTGGAAGCTATTGTTTTTTGAGAACTCAACCAATGGGATATGCTGATCCCATCAACCATTGAATTTTAGAGAGCATGCTCTTATTATATCTTCAAGCGTCTGAATAGTTCTTTCAGACTGGCCATCAATTTACGGTTGATAGGCCATGCTGAAATTTAGTTCAGTACTCAAAGCATGTTGAAGGCTCTGCTAGAATTTAGATGTGAACCTTGGATCATGGTCAGAGACAATTGAGAGTGGAACACTGGGCAGTCCCACCACTTCCTTCACATATATCTTTGAAAGTTTTTCAAGCGAGAGATATTCCCGAATAGCGATAAAATGGAATGTCTTGGTGAGTCGGTCAACCACAACCCATATCTCATTATTTCCCATAGACGTCTTCAGGAGACCCATGACAAAGTCCATAGTAACATTTTCCCATTTCCACATGGGTATAGGCCATGGTTGCATCATACCTTTGGACTTTTGTTGCTCAACTTTAACTTGCTGACATACCAAACCCCATGATATATATTCCACAATATTCTTCTTCATGTTATCCCCCCAGATGTTTTCTTGGAGATCACGATACATTTTGGTACTCCCAGTATGGATAAAGAATATTGAGCTATGTGCATTATCCAATAGATCCTTCTTTATCCCAAGTGATGAAGGCACGCAAAGCCATGTTCCAAACCAAATCACACCATCATCATCGATATTGAACTCTGGAAGCTTCCCTTCCTTTACTGCATTCACCCTTTTTTGTATCTCCACATCATCCATTTGTGCTTCCTTAATCCTCTCATGGATGGATGGTTCCACAATCATTTGGGAAAGGTATGATGTATCCCCTGCTCGTATGATTTCCAAATCCATTCTTTTCATATCCAAGAATATAGGGGCTTTCTCAATCCATAACATGGATAAAGTAGCGGGTTATTTTCTTCTTAGAGCATCAGCTACCTTGATCACTTTTCCAGGATAGTAGTGAATAGAGAAATCGCAATCCTTGATTAGCTCTAACCATCTCCTTTGACACATGTTGAGATCCTTTTGTGTGAATATATACTTTAGACTCTTTTGGTTGGTGTATATGCCACACTTCTCACCATAAAGGTAGTACCGCCAAATTTTCAAGGAAAAAATCATGGCTACCAGCTCTAGATCATGCGTCGGGTAGTTCTGCTCATGGATCTTCAACTGTCGTGAGGTGTAGGCTATCACATTATCATTTTTGATGAGTATGAAACCCAATCCTTTCTTTAAAGAATCACTATAAATCCAAAAAAAATCTCCACTTTTCAGTAGTGTGAGTACAAGTGTAGTGATCATCCTTCTCCTTAGCTTCTTAAAGCTTCCCTCACATTACTTCATCCTGACATACTTTACCGCTTTCTCTGTTAACATAGTTAGCAGGCTTGATAATCGTGAGAAGTTTCTCACAAAACGTCAGTAGTACCCAGCTAATCCGAGAAAAGTATGGATTTCTGTGACACTAGAGGGCCTGAGGCATTCCTCAATCTCCTTTGTTTTTGAAGGATCCACAGAAATTCCCTCACTTGTGATCACATGTCCCAAGAATGTGACTTGTTTCATCCAAAAGTCACACTTTCTGAACTTGGCGTATAACTTCTCCTTTCTCAATGTTTCCAACACAAGTCTTAGATGTTCTTCATGTTCCTCCTTTCTCTTGGAGTATATGAGAATATCATCGATAAAAACTACCAAAAATTTGTCAAGGTAATGTCAAATACTCTATTCATCAAATCCATGAAGATTAAAGGGGAATTAGTAAGTCTTAAGGGCATCACAAAAAAATCATAGTGCCCATACCTTGTTCGGAAGGCAGTCTTCTGAATATCTTCCTTCTTCACCTTTACCAGATGATATCCAGAATGAAGATCCACCTTTGAGAAGTATTGATCTCCTCTTAACTGATCTAGCATGTGATCAATCATTGGGAGAGAATACCTGTTCTTTATGGTGATATTGTTGAGTTCTTGATAATCAATACACAGCCACATTGTTCCATCCTTCTTCTTCACAAAGAGCATTGGCGCACCCCAAGGTGATGCACTGGTGCCTATGAACCCTTTATCCATATGATCTTGAAGCTGCTTCATTAACTCCTCCAGTTCAATGGGATCCATCCAATAGGGACACTTTGAGAGAGGAGTAGCTCCGGGTATGAGTTCAATTGATAACTCTACCTCTTGATCCGGGGGAATTCTGGGTAACGCTTCGAGAAGTACATCACCATATTCCCTTATGATTGGAATTTCCTCAAGGTTGTCTCTTTCCATGAACTCAACCATTTGTGTGAGGTATGCTTCTTCATAGGGAATCAACACCCACACCATTGAAGGATTTTTCAAAGGAGATTCATGATCTTCCTTGAATTTGTAGAGGAGCATGGGATGGTTCAAAATATGAAAAGATATTTCCTTTTCCCAACAGTTGATATGTGCTCTATATAATGAGAGCCAATCCATTCCCATTATAGCATAAAATTACACCAAGGGAAGTATTATTTGATTTTTCGGAAGAATCATCCCACATACGCCAACAGGAGAAGAGTCAAACACTTGGGTTGCAATGATTTCACCACTTAGTGTTTTTACAGATATCTCTACTTCAAGGTTTCAGGGCTTCAATTCTATAGTTCAAGAAACTTGCAAGATAAAAAGGAATGCGTAGAACAAGAATCAAATAAGACTTTTCTGATTCTTGAGTGAATTGTAAGTGTACCTTGTATTACATTATTATCTTGCTCTACTTCCGTAGTAGTGATGGCATAAACCTTCCCTTGTTCCTTTGGCTTTTATGGCTACTGACACTGATTACCCTAGAGAACTCGAGGTTTAGTGCACTGGTTTTCATAATGCCCTAGCTCCCTAAAGTTGTAGCACTGAACCATGGGTGGTTCTCTCCTTTCATTGGCTACATTCTCCATCATTTTCATGTCTTTTCGACACTCTTGAGCATGATGTCCTTCTTTCCCACACTTTAAGCATTTCCCCATCCCTTTGAAGCAGTTCCCATGGTGCAACTTTCTACATTTTTGGCATGTGGGTTGTTGAGTTTTCTTCCCACCCTTATCATTAGATCCACCGACTTGAAACTCCATCTTTCGTTTCTTATCACCATATCCATGGGACCATTCTCCAAACTCCATCTCCAATTTGAGAGAACACCGAAAAACTTCTTCATAACTCCCAAAGTCTCAACTTACAAGAGACTTTCAAAGATGTGGTTTTAATCCACTAAAGAATCTATCATTTTTTCTATCATTTTTTATAACAAAATCTGAAGCTTACCTTGAAAACCTTGTGAAATTCACTTCGTAGGTTGTGACATATTATCCTTCTTTTTTCTTGAGCTCTATGAATTATCTTTCCATCTTCATGCGAAGAGTTCTTGGGAAAAATTTGTTAAGAAACATTATCTTAAAGTCTTCCCATTTCATCTCATCAATTTCCTCCCTCGGATTGATGTTCTTAATCAAATCCCACCATTGATTGGATTCTCCATCTAGACGATAAATGGATAAGGTCACCTTCTCTATCTCATAATATCGAAGAATAAAAATGATCTTCTCCATGGAGCTGACCCACTTTTCTACAGCTAGTGTATCAGAAGATCCACTAAACGTCGATGGTCATTGTCGCATAAAACATTCAACAGCCAATTGATCCCTATATGGTGAAGGAGGAAGTTCCACAATATTATGGTTATTATACATAACCTGAGATAATTGGGTAAGCATAACTATGAAGTTTTTAAATCCACCTCTCAAATCATTGGGGATGTCGTTCAGGCAATCGTTGCATTGGCCCTCACATGAGTTGTTGGTTGGATATCTCTTGGTTCCCTCCATTTTCTATAATAGAAAAGGTTAGAACAAAACATAAGTAAAAAATTACTTAATAAAAAACATATTTTTTTTCACAATTTATACTAAAAGCATAAAATATGGGATCCCTATATATATACTCTTGTGTGCATATTTGTACTTAGTCTCATGCTAGAGGTTTTCTCTAGGGTTCACTAATCCTAATTCCCAAATTAACTAAACCTTTCCTCTGATACCAACTAAAGAAATCCAACCTTTTCTTAAATTACTATTAAATAATTTTAAATATGAAAAACATAATAGTATTACATATAGAGGATCTGAAGGCTTAGTGTCTTGGGAAAACTAGGATCGTACATAACAATTACAACAGCAAGCATAAACATTTATTTAATTTCTTCTTCTCTAGATTCTTATTGGCACCTGTACTCTCCTTAGTACATGTAGCCACCTGAGTATATACATAAAAATGGGTGATCTAAAATCCCAGTAAGAGAATAGATAAGAAGAATATAGCATGGGGTGAGCATAATTATGACATAGACAAAATATCATGAACATGAGAGGAGAATAGATAAAAAATTGAAATGTGGAAAAGCATAAAAATTAAACATCATGTCTTAGTGGTTAAATACCACACATAATTGTGAACCAAGATAAAATCTTTTTCACACATCATTTCACATTTACTAATTAGATTAATCACTTTACCCAATGCATTAGAGCACTGTATAATTCTGGGAGCACCCGTCACATTTAAACATTCATATTGCGCTATATAATTCTAGGTGCACCCGTCACATCATAACATTATCATTTATCATGCATGCCAAAATGAACATATAGAATATATGAAAATAACTAACCCATGAAAAGTAATGGGTTTCATCTCATAAGAACACATTCTTAAACTTTGGGTTCCCAAAAGAAAGGGGGAATAACATACTTGATTCAAGAACCCTAAATCTTGAATTAGAAGTAAAAGGTGTGTTCTTGAAAGAAGAGTTATTTTGGAAAAACATTTTGTTTGACATTAACAATAGTGGTAAAAATTTATATCCCATAAAATTAAATACAAAGACGAAAAAATTATTTTTAGGATAAACCATATAAAAATAGAGTGAAAGAGGGAGAAACCGAAGGACGAAATTTGGGTTCGAGAATTTCCCTTTACCTTGTATCTGAATGCTTCCTTCTCTTTAACGTAATGTATAATGACATTATATTAGAAATAAAGAACCTTGTTTACATTAATATGGTTAATTATGGTTTTATTAAGTGGTTTTATGTTCCTTTGGATGAGTTATAGGGTTTAAAAACTTTGTTCGAGAATGTTTTTTTCTGGTTTTCTTGAGTGGTTCACTTTATTCTTAAATTGAAGTTAAGGTATAACATGGGTAAACATAAAGAAATGATATTACAGGTTATTAATGATATTTCAATAGTTTGAATGATCTTATAATGAATCGTATTATATCCATGTGTATGAATCATAAGATAAGAATTAATGATGATTGTTTGGGTTAATTTGAACGATTTTTGGATCATAATGAACTTGTTTTATTTTATCACTAGTAATATGGCCATAAGTTATTTACAGAAATTTAAATAGGAAATTATACATATAAAAACTTTTGATTCATCCATAAAAATGGTTTTAATGACCATATCAGAATGTATAAATGGAAGAAGAAAACATGTCGTTCTTGAAGGTGATAAATTAACACCTCACGAACAACGTTCTCTTTAATAAAATAAAAGGAAGAGGGAAAGGGGGTTGGATAATATAATATCTTATTATCATCATAAAATTAAATTATATGTATAATAATGGAGTTACAATACCATTTTGATCAAGATAGATGGGAAGAGATCAAGAAATGAACTTGAACTTGAAATGAAATTAATGGAGAAGAGAGAGAGAAATTACCTCTTGAATCCTCCTCTTGAGATCCTCCTTAAGGGCCTAAGCTTGGTCTTTTGATGAGAACAGAACCTCTTGGACGTGGGGGAGTATCTAGGGAATATTTTCAGGCTGATGTTAGAGAAGGTTTGGAGTATGAGAGGTGTGAGAAAATGAGGGTGTGAAGGGTGGTTTTTAGAGTGGAGGGGAGAGGGGTTTTCTTAATATAAAATTCATTAGTTTATTATTTCCTCACAAAAAAATCAATAGTGAGTCATCCATGACCAATAATAGTAAATAAGTAATGTGAGTTCGGGATTTGGGTGCTTAAATCACTTGTGATTTCAGGAATAGTGGGTTTTAATTATAATTTATTTATACGATAATTTAATATATTTTACTATTCACCAAAAATTCCAGTATTTCAGAAAAATCCCAAAAATTTACCTAAACCATTTATTGATGTGTAGAATCCAAAAATGAATTCCAATTTTTAAATATTATTTTCTAAATATTATTCATTTAGTATTTAATTGAAATCATAATTTACTTAAAAAACAGTTTTTTAAATAAAACTGATTTTATAGTGCTTTCTAAAATTACGTAGGGTCTTATAAAATTATCTAAAAACTGTGAGACAATGATTTATTAATTTATGAAAACATTTTAGGAAAATAAATTTTCTTTTAAATTAATTAATTATTTATAATTAATTATTTATGACTTATAAAATACCAAAACGTTTACCCAGGTCAAATTGTCGCTTTCTAAGATGTCTAAATTTTATTTAATTATTCCTGTACAAGGTTACTCTTATATTGTATGATTTAATATTCATAAGGGTCATATTACTATTCATAAGGTTATGTTACTATTCATAAGTGTATCTTACTATTCTTAAGGTTATGTTACTATTCACCAAAAATTATATTTGTTTCATTAGACTCCAAAAATCATCTTGAACACAACCGTGTATTTCGGATTTTCAAAATTCAAAACACAGAAGTGACAAACATACGTTTAAAGGTTACCTAGCACTTAGTAGTTCATTTTGTTGTGTTTTCATGTGATTTTTATGAAATAATTATAAAAAGGGAATTTCCATTGAAAAACATTGGGTCGTTACAATCACCCCCAAGTCATCTCCACAACTCCACCCCAAGGATGGGGACTAACACCCTGAACCGCCATCACCCTTAGCCTTTCCTTTACTTATGAAAAACATAACCAATACTACATAAACCCAAGGGGTTTAAGTTGGGTGTGAGCCTAATCCCAATAGGATACCACCCAATGATTCCAAATAGCATGCAATACAATGTGAAAAAGCAAGCAGTTTTAATACGCAAAGAAAAACAGTGATAAAATCCAAGAAATGCAACTTTCAATAGAAAACTGTTTTCAAGATAAAGTTTTCATAATGTTCACACATTTAAATAGACATGTTATCTACTTTAAATTACTTGCAAAAACACCCCAATACATGGTAAAATACCACAAACATAGTGAGCAATAAAATCAGGAACACCTCTAGGTACTAGATAGTCTCGGACCCCATGTACCTCATTCCTCGGTGTAAAGTAACCATATTAAAATACATTCTCATGAACGATCCACTAGGAGGGAACCTAAACATAACCTATTGGTCCCCAATAATCATAATCATAGTTTAGTTAGAGTTTTATTTATCCAGATGCTAGGTGAAACAGGGACAAACCCAATCCAGTCCACTAGTCGTACTAGTACACATCCGCCCCACCTAGGTACCCGGGCTTCCCCTTTATGCTCAAAAAATTTTAGAATGATACATATATCCATTTTTATATAAAATAGTACTACTGGTAAAATATAATCAGTTTTGTATCTACACACATTTTATACAGTTTAAAACACACAACAGAACACTTTGAGTTTCAATGAAACAACTTCTCCAAATCATTCCTTGTTTTACACCCAAAACTCTTTGAAAACCGACGTTAACACAAAATTAATACTCATATTTATCAAAAAAGAATCCAACACACCCTAAAAATTTCCTTAAACTCATTACATGAGTTATAAAACAATCCCAATAAACATATAATAGAAGACCCATGTAAAACACCCAATTCAACACCAAATTGGTACTCAAAACCCATTTTCTTTAAAAATGTCACCCAAAACCAATTTTCCAGCAACAAAAAAAGAATAATAAAATTTAAAACATTATTTTAATACCTAATACAGTTCAATAAGTTCAACTAAATAATTAAAAGGTATCCCTTAATCAACCAATAGAAGATTTATATGAAAAAAACACAAATTTCACATGAAATTGGCCCTTAAAATTTACTTGCATTACAAACACCACAAAAACCAATTTATACAGCACCAAATCAATGGGGTAAACATTAAAACATAATAAATACAGTATCTATGTCACACATATTGCATAAAAATTGGAATCACCTACCTATGTAATGAAAACCCATGAATCAACGTGCGAAAATCAAGTCGCACCACCAACGCACCAAGAGGGACTTAGAACAAACCTAAAACCACAAAATTAAACCAAGAAAACCCCAGGTTAAACCCTAGGTTATAAATCCTACCTTATGGTCATTTTTTACTTCAAGGAAAATTTAATAAACCCCAATCAAATAGAATGAAAACCTAAGCAATTTGAAAGAGGAATGGAAGAGACTCACTTACTTGAGGGATCTTAAAGAATCGTCCTAAATACACCAGTAGCTAAAATTTAAAACAATAAAAACTTCTAGGGATGTTTGAAGAAGGAAGAGGAGGTAATTTAGGAAATTTAATGGAGGAAAAAGAGTAATAATTGAGAGATTTATGATGGAAAGAATGTACCTCCTCAAATATGGCTGATTTTAGAAACCCTAAGAATTTATGCACTAAATCGCAATGATGAAGAGCTCAAAAGAGGGTGGAGAGAGGTTGGGCGCGTGGATGGGTTCAATGGGATTCAGTGAGACTTGGAATCACTGAAAAATAATTAAAATTGAATATGTTATTTATTAAACATATATTTTTTTAAACTGTAATTGGGCTTCCGGTCCAGCCCAATCCTTTAAATAAAAACCCATATATACATTTGTTATGGATTTATAAAGAATAAAAATTTAAATGGTGTTGTTAAAATGTCAGGGGAGGCCATTTAGAAATTGTAATAGATGAAAAATGTTGAAAAATGAAAACATTATAAAAGAAATAGAATTTATTTTAAAATCATGAATTGGGCTCACGGTTTGGCTCAATTCATGAAAACACATCTATTCCTCTATAAAACCTTGGGAAACCCCCAAAACAAAAAATGAATTGAAATTAAAAGAAAAATAACTTTAAAATATTTCATTTATGTGATATTGAGTATTAACCCCCCCCCCCAAGTAAAAAAATCGTCCTTAGAATTGGGGTTTATGACTTCCATTGAAATAAATGTGGATACTCATTCATTCTATATTCTTCAAGATCCCTAGTTGCCTCTTCTATATCATTATTTCCCTAGAGGACTTTAACCAAATGAGTTATTTTATTCAATAAATCATTCACTCATGTATCACGAATCTCTGCAATATCTTCATTATATGAAAATTAATACTCAAAACTATTCACCCATATGTGAGAACATGAAATAGATCATGTATTTATATATTATGTAATGAATGATAAAATATCGTTATGTGGTCCTATAAAATCATTACCTATAGAAAAATGCACTATGAATTATGAGAATGATATATGACTTTCTAGTAACATTTTTTGACCTCATTTGAAATAGACTCATCTATTACCCACAACACTCATATCATGGAAATATACACACCATGGTGAATTTTTTTAATATTGATGAACGTTAAAAAAAAACTTCTTTATAACTAGGTGGATGGACTCCACATGTTTTATATGGGGGAAAGCAACTTATTTCTTTACATAAAGAATTACACTAGTTTTTTTACATCATTTAATAGACATAGTTCCCTCTACCATGAATGAGTTGATATATATTGAAGAGATTCACCCAGGTAACATTAAATCACACCTCTTAATCAATTTGGATAAATTCCATGTTTGTAATAAATTATAATGTTTGGATATATAGAAACATGGAAGAAATCGAGTACATTATAAAGGTTGGGTGGAATTTTCAACAGGTATGGTACATCCCAAATTATTCATAAAATTTCAAAAAACATAATGAAGCTAGTTATTAAATTTCCCATTATACCAAATTATACGAATCCATTCCATGGTGAAACCCTCAATTATACATGATCCCCATCACGAAATTCATTTTCATTCCTTTAAATATCATCATATCTCTTTTTTATACCTTGGTATGCTTTATTGTCATCCAGAATAGTCAATACATTAATTTTCATATCATATAAAATCTCTAAGATAACTATCCTTCTTTATAAAAACTATTCCACCTAGGATAGATCATTAGAATTATTACTACATAATGGTTTGTGTGCTCCCCTCTAGATGTTAATATATAATCTATCACTATATAATTGTTTTGTAAAAGTTATACAATGAACTCATATTCCTTTTATGTTCAGATTACTTGATTTCATCATTTCTTCTGAAGTCCTGATGTTTATTTCAAACATCCATTCATGCTAGGAATGATATGGGTGCTTAAATGGATCTCTCTGTCGAGACCAATTTAATACACTTCTTGAATTTTGATGAGAACTGAGGGTCACAGTTAGATACAATTTTTTTAATTCCCCATGAATCCTTTGTATTTCATTGATATTGAACTAGGAAAGTCACTAATGGGTAGATATTCACTTATTTATATGAAATGTGAAGACATTCTATAAAGATCATTGATGAACCATATAGAATTTTTCTTTCATAGAGTATTTTGGAATCGAGTGACAACATCCAATGTTGAATTATCACATTTCCATAGAGTTGTATGTAATGTTTTCATCACCATCATAGTATGTTATCTTTTAGATTTTAGATATTTTTATAGTAGACATCTAGAAAAAATAATATTCAATTTCACAGTTCAATCCATCCCACTAGAAAGTTTCTCTTATGTCCCAATATATCTTTGACTATTAAGGATTTTAGGGAAATTTGAGTTTGGTGATCCATAAAGTAGTTTCTTTTTAAACTCTAGTATGGATGAACCATGTAACTTTTGAACAAACATTAACAATATATCTATATAACTGAATTCTATACAATTTCTATCACTCACCAAAATCATTTCTAATTAATTATCATCATTCTAGGACTTCACTATCATTTCTTGAAAGGACGGTTTATAAATTTCATGTAAAATAAATGATGGATACCCTTGACTAGAAATAACCATATATATATTCAGTGGATATTTAAATAAGTCTTCCTTATTAATCTACAAAAATTTCAAAAATAAATGTTCACTATTACTCAATAAATTAACCACTCGTTGTGATTTTGATGGTGGTAGTGTATCGAGAAGTTATAGTCCTTGAGTATTTTTTAACAATCTTCTTTTACTCATGTCGAGATCCTTTGAAGATAATATATATTTCAAAAACTAATAGTCTATGTGTATATCATATATTTCACTATATAGGTAGTTACTTTATATTTAAAAAATCATAATTATTATAGATTTTATCTCGATGTCATGATTTGGATTGTTCTATTCTTAAATTTTCAATATTCTTATTCTATAGGTAAAACCCTATCATTCTTCATAAGCACACAATCAAGTCATTCCTTTGTGTAATTATTATAAATTGAAAATCTTTTCATGCTTTATCGATACCAATGTAGTAATTAGTTTCCTCTTATGATCAATAAAATTATCCATACATTTCCAATACCATGTTAATTTAACATTTTTAAGTGTTAACATAGTTCACAGGTTTTCCAATAAGGGAAAAAATAAAATAAAAATGTTAGTATCCTTATAAATCATGGTGAAATTGGATCTTAGTTATCCATGTCAATATAAGACATTATTTGACTAAATATTTCTCTGAGGTATCAATATATATCTGATTCATGGAGATAATATTTCCATGAAAATAAATTCATTGACATATAATTCAGACATACATCAAATTAATTATAATTATTCATCACAAGATTCTCGAGAATTATTATCAATTGAATCTCATTATATCTATAGATATTAAGAATATTAATATACCAATAATTAATACCTCAAAACATTTATCAATATACCCCTTATATACTCTATTAATAGGATCTATAATGACCAAAGGTTAACTATTCAATCCTAAGGGAATTACCATAAAGGAATAATTTCCATTCCTTATTAAAAATACTATATCCATTATATCAAACTTATTAACCATATTTTTTGATAACTAGAGAACAAATAAAACATTTAAATGTATTGATATCCTTAATTTTAACAAATATATCTTAATGTAGGGAAGATATTATGTTATCTTTATAGTGATAACATTAACCACTCTAAAATTGGTAAACAATATCATTGACTCAGCCTTATTATTAGAAAATAAAATATTGGCTCAATTTGATGAAACATTAAGGAATATATATCCTTTATCACTATTGATTCATTACCTCCAACAACTCCATATTTGTTATCCCTTAATTTTTTTATGATATGGTTTTGTAAATAAGAATGAGTTTAATGATGAACTCAGCTTCAAGTTCTTGTACATAATGAGTTAATTATAAAAGAAAATAATCAATGAAAATTTTCCCAATGGGTATATCCTATATTCTAAGGATACCATCATCAAAAGTATATCATGCATGATCTTACCATTTACCAAAAACTTCATCAAGGAGACATGCTTGAAGAGAATTTGATCATGAAATTAATGATATAGTTTCCCCTCTAAAGAAATGTCATTCCCCTTCACCTTCATGAATCATAGTATATTTCTCTTGGAAATAATATTTTTCATTATAAATGTAAATATAATCCATAACATGGTATTTTATATAGTCATACTTAATTATAATTACTATTTGTTTTTAAATATAGTATACCAATGCATCCTAATTGGTACTACATATCATTGTTTTCATAAGGCTCCAAATTGGTGTCTTAATTCATAAATATATTACTATAATTTTAGGGAAATATATAATATTTTTATAAAACAAGGAAAATATAAAATATTGTAAAGATATAGGCTAAAATAAAAAAATTATATACCTTTTAGGCAATAATCAACGAACAACCCACCACTTCATTATGAACTTTGAATTTAGATGTGGTAGTTGTATATGATTTTCCATTAACCCAAATACTTTTTGTGGGAATTTCTTATAAATTTTGGGTTATTGGTATATATAATTTCCTTCCTTATATATTTAAATAATTTAACATCAATAACTTCATTTATACCCGAGAATTGTGGGTAATTATGGACATTTTATCCATATTTATATAAACAGTCATTCCATTATTGTAATAATAAGGATTTTTCTTCTAATAGTTTCACATATCTAAAATACAATTATTAATTTCTTCCATTTATCCTCATTTTTATTCCAATTATGCTTATCCAACCTCATTTTCCATTTATTTTCCTTGAATATATATATCATGTAGAACTAATTTTTTATCTTGATGGATTTAAGACTATATCTTCATATGAAGAAAATTTATAATATATCAACTCCCTTCAAAGTATGGTATTTAACACATAATATAAAATATAAATCTTACTTTATTGTCTAAAAACATGGCCCACATAATTCTTATTTACCCTTGTAAAGTTATCCTCATAGTCAATATCATTCTACTTTTTTTATGATTTAGGAACTATCATTCCATTTCATCTATTTTATCACATGGAAGATATTTTTCACAGAATACCACCTTTAAATTTTATATTTCCATGAACATGATCTCATATTTCTTTTTAGTTTTTTAATTAGTGACCATTATTGTTTTAAATATCCCTTAAGATAATAAAACTCCATGATGAAGCTTTAATTCTTCGTATATCCTATTGTGAGAAAGATCATCTCTAAGGACATGATAAATTTTTTAGTTACCGACATCTTAGTAGTTCTAGTAAATTCATGAAGTTGTTGTCATCTCATGTGATCTAACAAGTATACACCATTTTGTGGATGAGTGATGCTCTATGTGAGCAATATTATGAGTCATAACCTGGATCAACTACCTTAATATGGTTTTGAAATGGTTTGCCTCAAATCCAGAATCATTAACTTGTTCATTGTGAATATTCCCCCATTGACTATAACTATTAATGTTTTACATTCCTCTTATTTGTCACTATTTTTATACAATTTAATACACATAAATGGATCATAAAATTTAGTTGAAAAATATAATTATTATTAATTTATATTGAGTTTTCCCATGAAATATTGAGTGTTTTTTACGTAAATTGAACAATATTTATTAGTTCATATAAATTTAATGCTCAAGGATGCTACTAAACTCCATTTGATACCATGTGTAACAACACATGTTCCAGAAACCCAATTTCAAATGTTATATTCTATAGATAGTACAAAATAAAAGACTTCCTGAAGGATCAAACAATTTATTACTCTTTGAAGGATAGATACATACATACACTACATTTGAAAAACATACAATACAAAATTAAATCATTATGATTCCCTGATTATAATTTCTATTATATCACTTAATATTACACGAATCCCCCCTTTAGGATTCCTATATAAATGAAAATATATAAGGTGATATTTGATGCTCAATAAAGAGTAGAATACAATGGATGATTATTTAACATAAACATGGAATAATTTATGGGGATATAATAAATGAACAACATGAATTGATACTAAACTAAAACTAAGGTCATTCTATATCTATGAAAATATATGAAAACATGGATACCAATAATAATTGATCTCATATTGATGGAATGAATAATTTAGGACATTAAAAACATATTTTAGAGTCCTTTTATCAAGATAGTTTACATGTTGTTGATACCAGAATCAAAAAATTATCCTATTATGATATGTGACTTGAACCAAAACATATCTCGTTTTGTTTTACGTGACTTGTCGATGAGTCCAATTGATAAATTATATCATGCCCCACCCATCTTTTGTTTAAGTACAATTAATTCACAATAATAATCATCAATAACTTTCATCCAATTCCATGGGGAACATCATACTAAGAGAATTGGTTATATATACAATGAGAAACATGGATATCAAATACTTCCCCATTCTATAGAATAATTTTTTTATTTAGGAGACAACCCTCGACAAACAAGGATGTTGTGAGTAATTGTTGATATAACTTGAAAACCCCTTCTTAATATAGTTTAAAATATAGTATACATAAAATGTGCTAGGTTATCCATTGATGATGGAATTTGGAATCAATAGATATCATTAGAAGGATACCATGACATTGGTTTGAAAATTATTTCATTATGTGTAAATAGTTTATGTTGTAATATGAGTCCTAATGAATACAATTTGAGATATAAATCCCCACTTATAAACTAGGTAGAGATTCAATAAAAACTAATAGAAAAAGTGGTCTAGAAATTTATTGTCGAATAATTTGAGATAAATAGTTTAATTATAAAAAATCTCTTATTGAATTGTATACACCATATAATGGAAATTTGGTGCATATTATAAAACATGTCTTATTGAGAGGAATTTGGCATGGAAAACTCTTTCCTCTTATTCTGAATTCTAGGAATATACTTTAACCACTTATATCATACGCATATATTTTTTAATATCATAACTAATAACCATACTAATATCCATTTTTCATTTATAATATTCATAAATGTTAATTATCAACATGATTTAATCAGAGTATCTACATTGATGTTAATAATTTTGATAGTTTGAACTAGTTTCATAATAGTATTGTTTGTATAAAGTTTTCAAAAAAAATATTTATTTATTTCCAATAATGATGTAATTAGTGATGATTATTTATAATTTATGATGTGTCTAATTTCATTCATTAGTTTTTTAGACCTTGTATTTAAAGATAAATTTGATAATAAACGTGTTTTCATGCTGAAAATAGATGTTGGTAAATGGAGTCTCTACTTGCCCCTGTGGTCGAACCTCACACACCACCGCTATTTCAAAATATTTTGTCTATTACGTCCTCCCCTTCAGGGGTGCCGGTCTCCTTATCCCTTTCGCCCCTGGACCCCATCTCTTCTCCTCCCTTCCCTGTCCCCTATCTCCACCCAGCCCTCATCACCCTCCTGGGTCGTCCTCTCAGCCTCCCAAGGCTCCTCTCCCATCTTTGGCCCTGGGGGAATTTCCCTGTCTCGTTGGCCCTGTGTCCCCCTCTTTCAAGGATTCTCTTTTCATTTCACTCCGTGATCCACCTATAAGAAATTACAAACCATTTTACTGATTGGTCTTCTCAATGCAGTGTGCTTTCCCATCCTGCAGCTTCTCGAAGCGTTTTTTCTCTCTTTCCAAAGTGTCTTCTTTATTGCAAGTCTTTTATTGCCTTTGGTTTTTGTTCCATCTATTAATTATACAATTTAATTTTTCCATTTCATTTGTTGGAAATGGTCTATATATTATATCAAATGTAATCTGTGGAACTATATGTTCAATTGATGAAAGCTTGAAAGCTCTTTGTGGTATTTTGTTGTGTGCCATTTTTATTCTCTTATTTATTTATTGGCTTGTATAGCCAACAAAATGGTATCAGAGGGTAGTACCAAAGTATCCTCCAATTTTAGAAGATGGCCACCACAATTCATCCTTAAGTTCCAAAGCTGTCTAAGGATAACTACAAAAGGTGGTGCATTCAAATGATGTCATTGTTCGGGTCACAAGAATTATGGGAGATCGTCACTGACGGGTATATCATACCCACCACGGAGGAAGAAGCAGCCTTCACGAATGAAGAAAATACGGCTGTCAAAATTTAAGTAATAAAGACAACAAGGCTTTGTTCCTCCTTTATCAAGGGTTGGATGAATCGACGTTCGAAATTATTGCTGAAGCAACATCGAGAAAACAAGTTTGGTATCCACTTTCCACCATCTTCAAAGGTGTTGATCGAGTGATGCATGTTTGTCTTGAAACTCTAAAAGCGGAGTTCGAAGCAGCGCACATGAAAGACAGTGAGAGTATCTCTGAATACTTTTCGCGCCTAATTCTCATTGTTAAAAATTAGAAAAGAAATGGTGAAAAATGGAGGAAATTTGTATTATTGAGAAAGCTCTTAGATCTCTCACAACCAAATTTGAGCATGTGGTTGTGGAAATATAAGAATCAAAAGATTTGGAAAAATTATCCATTGAAGAATTGATGGTGTCATTGAAAGTACATGAGAAGCAAATGCAGAAGAATGTGGGTTCAACAATTGATCATGACCTAAAGTCCAAGTTGACTCTGCAAGAACCAAAGAATGACCAAGCACAACAAGGTAGTTATCAAGAAAGAGGCAGAGGGCGTGGATACCATCCGAGCTATCAACAGAAGCAACAAAATTTCACTTGATTCCGTGGAATAGAACATGGTGGAGGCCAATTCATGCATGGTCGAGGAAACACAAAAAAAATTCAATGCTATAACTATAAGAAATTAGGCCACTATGACACTAATTGTTGGAGCAAAGTGGATCATGATGAGTGATCCAACAACGCTGAATCATATCATCATGAAGAAGAAGGTACCACACTCCTCCTGGAACAAGAAAAAGCATGTGAATGCCCCGATGTATGGTATATGGACATGGGTTCAAGTAACCACATGAGTGTTAACAAAGAGACGTTCAAGGAAATCATTGAAGAAGTTCGTGGTGATGTGAGTTTTGGAGACTCATCGAAGGTTCCCATTCTTAGAAAAGATAAAATAAAAATATATCTGAAGAACAGTGAGTCAAATAATATTTCTACTGTGTATTATGTACCAAACATGAAAAACAATATCATTAGTCTCGGCCAACTCCTTGAGAAGGGGTATGTTATACACATGTAAAAGTCTTCTTTTACTATAAGGGATGCTAATAGGAGACTTGTCTCTCCAGTCCAAATGGAAAAGAATTGCATGTTTCCACTGCATATCAACACATAGGCCGAGGAGTGTCATTTTGGGCTCATGAAGAATGATTCGTGGAGATGGAATTTTCATTTTGGGAATCTCCATTTCAGCAGGCTTAAAATTTTCTCCTCGTCAATAATGGTGTGTGGCTTGCCGACGATTGAATCTCCAAATAATGTGTGTGAGGCATGTACACTCGAAAAGCAACAAAGGAACTCCATCCCAAGTGGAGTGTCCAAAAGAGCAACAAAACCACTTTAGTTGGCTCACACTAATATATGCGGGCCACTTGAAACACCATAACTTAGAGGTAATAGGTATTTTATTGCCTTTATTTATGATTTCTACAGAATGTTGTGGGTGTATTGAATCAATGTAAAATCAGCTACTTTCACTGTCTTTAAAACTTTCATATATCGTGTTGAAACTGAAAGTGGCCATAGAATCAAATTACTTAGATCTGATAGAGGTGGAGAATACACCTCAAATTCATTTCAACGTTTTATTAGGGAACATGGAATCAAAAAACAATACAATGAATTCTACACGCCACAACAGAATGGAATCGCTGAAAGGAAGAAAGAGCCATGACGAGGACCATGCTGAACGAGAAAGGGCTGCCAAAGAGTTTTTGGGCAGCGGCAGTGACATGTACTACCTACTTTCTCAATCGATGTCCAACAAATTGAGTCAGGAACTTTACACCAAAAGAGCCATGGATCAGCTACAAACTGAGCGTGGTTCACCTAATAATCTTCGAGTGTGTCACCAACGCTTAGGTTCATGAAGCGAGAAGAAGGAACCATGATGATCATGGTGAAAATTTCATCTTCATTGGCTATTTTGAAGCTTCTAAAGCCTACAATATTTACAATACACTAACGAATAAATTAGTGGTGAGTAGAGATGTGGTCTTTAGTGAGGAAGAAGCATTGAAGTGGAATGATGAAGAATCTAATAAGGTTGTTCCAGTCGAGACAGATGTTCCTAAAGAAAGGAATTATTATCTAGAGTAAACACCGGCAACACCTTCCTCGGGCGCATCATCAGTTGGAAGAAGTCCAGGAGTACATTTTATCACTCCTAAAAGAACTCCAGCAAATCAAAATTTGGCCATCTCATCCTCGCATATGGATCCTATGAAGATGAAAAATCTGAGTGATATTTATGAGCAGACCAAAGAGGAAAATATTTTTTGCTTGTATGCAGATCATGAGCCTCTAAAGTTTCAGGAAGCCATGAGGGAATAATTCTAGAGAATGGCTATGGAAGAAGAAATTTGTTCTATAGAAAGAAATGGAACATGGGAGTTGACTACACTCCCAAAAGGCCAGAAGAGCATTAATTCCAAATGGGTGTACAAAATGAAGTGAAATGATGGCGAGATTGATCGATTCAAGGCAAGGATCATAGAAAATAGGTAAAAACAGAAGTACGGGGTTGACTATGAAGAAATATTTGCTCCTTTTACTCGCCTTGACACTATAAGGATGATTATATCCCTTGATGTCCATCACAGTTGGATGATCTACCAACTAGATGTGAAGTATGTGTTTCTGAATGGAATTCTAGAGGAAGATGCCTATGTTGACCAGCCTGAAGGCTTTGTTATGCAAGGGGAGGAAGACAAAGTGTATCAACTGAAGAAATCTCTTTACGGGTTGAAGCAGGCTCCACGTGCTTGGAATGCACACATCGACAGGTACCTTCGCGACAATGGCTTTGCCCAATGTCCATATCAGCATGCAGTTTACATCAAGAAGAATGATCAAGGGGATATACTTATTTCATGCTTTTATATTAATGATTTTTTGTTTAAATGGAATTTTTGGCCGATGTTTGATGATTTCAAGGAGGCCATGTTCAAAGAGTTTGAGATGACCGATGGGGGTTTCATGTCCTTCTTTCTGGGCATAGAGGTAAAGCAACAACATGGTAGCATCTATATATCTCCGAAGAGGTATGCCAAGGAGTTTCTTGAAAAATTCAAGATGGCCAATTTTATTGTTGTAAACACACCTGTAGAAATAAGCTTAAAAATGAAAAAATATGTAGAAGGAAGAAGTGTTGACTCGACTCTGTTCAAGAGTCCGATTGGAAGCCAGAGGTATCTCACAATCACAAGGCCTAATATTGTCTGTAGTTTTGGGCTTCTAAAAAGGTATATAGAGGCACTGAAAGAGTCACACTAGTTAGCTAAAAAATGTATCCTTATGTACGTTAAAGGAATGGTGGATTTTGGTCTCTTTTATCCATAAAAAGCTGAAGAAAAGCTATATGGATACTCAGATAGTGATTGTGGAGGTGACCAAGATGAAAGAAAAAGCACCACTGGGTAATTATTTTTTCTTAGATCTACTGATTTCACCTGGAATTCAAGGAAGCAGAGTGTGGTTTCTTTATCGACATGTGAAGCAGAGTATGTGGTAGTATCCTCCACTATTTGTGAGGGAATATGGTTGAGAAATTTTTTGAAGGAGATGAAGCATCCACAAGATGAATCCACATTGATATATGTGGATAACAAGTCAGCTATTGAACAAACCAAAAATTTGGTTCAAAATGGGAGAATCAAACAAATTGATGCTCATTTTCATTTTCTCAGGGATCATGTGAGACAAAAAACAGTAAAATTAGAATATTTTCATACTACCGAACAGGTGGAAGATATTTTCACAAAGTCATTACAGACAGTTGCATTCAAAAGACTGATAATGATGCTCAAGATGAATCTGGTTTTGGTTTGAAGGGGAGAGTTGGAAATTGTAAACCATTTCACCGGTTGGTCTTCTCAATGCAGTGCGCTTTCCCATGCTGCAGCTTCTCGAGGAATTTTTTTCTCTCATTCCCAGGTGTCCGCTTTATTACAAGTATTTTATTTCCTTTTTTGTTCCATCTATTAACGATATAATTTATTTTTTCTATTTTATTTGTTAGAAATGGTCTATATATTAGATCAAATTTAATCCATGGAACTGTATGTGCAATAGATGAATTATTGAAAGCTCTTTGTGGTATTTTGTTGTGTGCCATTTTTATTCTCCTTATTATTTATTGGCTTGTATAGCCGACACTGCCATATCATTCTTTCTCATAGGTGTGGTTCCCTTTGCAAGAATCAAGGGAGGGCACTCGCGTTTCACTAGATATCCCCGGGTAGGCCTTTATAAAGGTGTCGTCATGCCTAAAGACTACCCTTGTCACCCACATTGGGGCTGTGAAACCTCCGCTCCCGGTATTTCAATGCTTTGTCGCCTCAGGGGGACTCTGGGTACCATTGAAATTCTCCGCAGCCCACCGGAACTCGTTTTGTTTGGTTTTTGGTTTGGTAGAGGATTTTTTTCCTTGCTTGGTGCCATGACACGTGTTCCTTTTATTGCTGGATCATTAGCCTATCCAGGTTGTCCCTTGAAGCCCACAGGGGTAAAGAAATCTCGATAGACACAATCTGGATCTCTATCCGCAGGATCCCTCTCCTGTTCTAGAATGGTGGTATCCTTAAGGTGATTAGAAACTCTCTCGGTGGATTTCTCTGCACTAACGATAGGACCAGGTGGTGCTCAGAGGTGTCGGTAGCCCGCATATGCGTGGTGATGGATCTGGCCATCACCCCATCAGAGAAGATCTACATCTAGGTTCATAACAAAATCAGTTGGACACAGGATATCAACTACCCCATCTTTCCCAGGTTCTGTTCTCACAGTCTTTTACAGGGCCACTTCGTGAAGACTTGTAGAAATCGTCACCAAGGGGAGAGGCAGCCCCCTCTTAGGAGCTCTTCTTCCAGGGCCCATTGGCCGACCTCCCTTCCCCCAGTTTCTAACGGCATTCCCCAAGAGGCCCATCAATGCCTCGAGGCTAGTATGGTTGTGCACCAATCCTCAACTTCAGTGGACCCTATGTTTCCACTAGAGTCCTTGGCCATGGGAGGCACGATGGAGATCATGTACCCTATCTCGTTAACATGGTGCTTGCCCAGCCTTATTCTTGGTTCAGCTTTACATCATCTCCTCCTCACCTTGTTCTTCCAAGAGGCCATCCTAGTGGAGAGATTCTAGGGAATTTGGCCTAGCTCACCTACTTGTCTGGCCTTGCCCCCACCCCCAAGGCCCTGTTATATAGTCCTCTGGGGTCTCCGAAAGGGAGCCTCGAATCAATTGAACCTGACACTGCCACTATTTCGAGTTTGAGCGAAGGGTCTCCTATTCCCAGGCTACATGTTCCAGTAGTTTCTGAGTTCCACTCAGGAGTCTTCCAGGCACCCCCTACTCCCTCTAAAAGCTCAAGGGATGTTTTATCATCCCAAGTCCCAAAGCACTCGAGCGAGGTCCTACTCCGTCCCCCAGAGCTCGTCACCGGCACTTAGTCTGTTCTTAGGCAGTCATATCTCCTCCCCACAGGCTGGCCCTCTCCGTAGGAGTGTGCACGTGATCAAGAGCCAAGTACTCTACGAAGTGTTATTCCTCCTTTTTCTCCAAGGCACACTGTTCTAGAGCCAAACTCAGAACCCTATTCAATCAATGAATCCTATCATCATATGAAATGCCCATGGACTTGTTGCCCAGGCCAAAGTGTACTTTCTTATGGGAGAAGTCCTGAAGCAGAAATCCAAAGTGGTTGTTGTCCTCGATCCCAAGAAGAACCCTGCCAGACTCAGTGAACTCTGCAGGAAACTTTGTTTTCATGGCCACATGAATGCCAACCCCACCAACATGAACACCTGGATATTCTGGCACAGGGACATCAAAGTTGATTTGGTTCGATATGAAGACCAATTCATCACCTCAAGAGTGACTCAATGCACTACCTTCCTTTTCATGTCTTTCATATACGTGAGCTGTGATCCCTAGGTGTGAGTTAACTTATAGAAGAACCTCAGCGACTTCGACCAAGGTGGTCATCCTTGGTTTTTCAGAGGAGATTTCAATGTTGTCGTCTACCCAGAGGAAAGGGTAGGCAATAGAATTTTTCAAAGGAAATCCATTACATAATTTTCCCAATTCATGATTGGGAATAGTCTTTCCGAACTCAGCTTCTCAAGCGACCATTTCACTTGGTGCAACAACATAAAATGTCCTCACTACTCGTTGGTCCATTTGGAACATTTCCTAACCAATATGTAGGCCATCTATGAGTTATCCAATGCAATGGTCTGACACCTCGTCTGAGGCCTTTCGGACCATTCCCCCCTTCTGGTCTCACTAGCTCTAGGGCAACCTTCCCATGCCGGATTCCACTTTTACCATCATTGGGATGGCACTTTAGGGTATCAGGATCTTAGGAGGGCCATCTGAGAGTAGCTTGCTCAGGGGCATACCAGGGTTGGTTTACATAATAAGTTGAGACAGCTCAAGGTCAAGATGTTGACATGGTTCAAAGAGATACCTCCCCTAGACTAAGAATCTGCTGTGGCCATGCAGGTGGTGGGGTATCTTGAGAATATCTTGGATGAATAATGGGATGACTGAATCTTTGAGGAGCTTGCCAGCAAAAAATATGCCCTAGCCATTTTTCTAATCAAATAGAAACAAAAGGCATGAGACCAAGACAAGGTCAAATTGATCTGCGAGGGAGATAAGAACACCACATTTTTCAACCACATAATCAATGAGGGGAAACTCCCAGTAAAACCTTACATTCTTTTGGATGATGGATCCTATTCGGATGACAGTGATCTGGTGGGAGGCTTGGCTAACTCTTTCTTTAGGGACCTCCTGGATGGCCCTAACCCCAGTATGGAGGATGGGTATCCGGGAGGGGTATCTGATCTCCTAGATGTTCTTCCAATCCATATATCCATCTAGGACAATGAGGGGCTCAACGCTATCCCAAATGAAAAGGATGTCCACAAGGCCATGCAGAACCTGAATCTTGACAGCTCCCCAAAACCAGAAAGTTTTCTAGGATTCTTTTACAGGGCCTTATGGGAGGTGGTGAAATGGGATGTTGTATCAGCTATTCAGGACTTATTTCAGGGTGGTAGCCTACTGAGAGTGGTGATTGAAACTACCATTGTGCTCCTCCTGAAACCCATGAATCACACCTTCATCACGCACTACAGGCCGGTGAGCATGTGCAATTTCCCGTACAAAATCCTGGCGGGCATCATCAACTCCAGGCTGGCCTCCCGCCTCACTCAGCTGGTTTCGCTTGAGTATTAGGACTTTGTAAAAGGTTGATCGATCCAAGGGTCCATTGCTTTGACACAAGAGATGATTAGAGACATCAACTTCAAATATCATGGTTCTAATATGGCCATCAAATTCAACATGGGAAAGTCCTAAGACCGTGTTGAGTGGGGCTTCATTAATAAGGTAATGGAGAGTATCGGGCTTTCACTTTGGAATACTGACCTGATTTTTAGGTGTTTCGGTTCCTCATGGCTGGTGGACACCTTCAATGGAAAGTCTTTTAGCTTCTTCAAGACCACCCGTGGCGTTAGGCAGGGAGACCCTATTTCTCCAATCATCTTCATCCTCTTCCAAGACGTCCTCAGCCGCCACATTCATAAGAGCGTGGCGAGAGGATATGTCCTTCCCTACCGTAACAAGTTGAGTTCTACCCGCATTTCCAACCTAATGTTCATGGATGACACCATGCTATTCTTGAACGCTAGAAAAACGTTTATCAAAGGTATCTCAAAGGTGATACAAGACTACTTCCACTACAGTGGTCAAATTATCATCAATTCAAAGAGTAACATCTACATCTCCAATAGATGCACCTCCTATCGGTCAATAGAAGTTCAACACAACATTTCCATGCAAAGGGTCAACTTCCCCATGTAATACCTGGGAGCGCCAATCTACCCCAGCAGCCTCCGCATCTAGGATTTTGATTTCCTCATATACAATATTATAGACTGGATCCAAAATTGGAAAAATATATTTCTTTCATTTGGAGGGAGGATTACTCTGATCAACAGTGTTCATCTGGCCACCCCAGTCAATGACCTCTTTGCTATTAGATCTCCCAAAGGTGTCATAAACAATATCGGAAAGCTTCTGGACAACTTTATTTGGGACCCTAAGGATAAGGGGAAACACAATTGGGCCTCCTAGTGTATGGTGGAAAGGCCTGCCAGTGCAGAAGGCATCAATGTCTGGAGTCTTGAAGCCACTATTCACTACATGAATGCCAAACTGGTGTGGAAGCTCCTAGAGTGGTGCACTCTATGGGGCTCAACAATGCATGTCTACCACTCTGGAACCTTGTCATCGGCGACTGCTCACGGCTCCCCTTTATAGTCGGCCATATCTCCCCTAATTTCATTCCTCCTTCCTCACTCATGTTAGATCATCGAGAAGGGAGACCTATCCTTCTGGTATTAGGACTGGGTTGGGGGTGTCCTTGGCCTTTCGGGTTGTCCCTCACCCTCAATATCTTTCTAAGAGGTTGCTCGTATCCATCCCTCCTCAAGGTAGTGCTGACTGAGAGCAAACGAGAGTTTGTTAACCTCATTGATCTTAGCTTGGACCCTAATTACTGTGTCTTCACCCCCTCTTCCTCAGGTAACTTCTCATCAAGATACTTCTGGCGCATTTTTGAGGCGCCTGTTCAAACCGAGAGTTGGGACAACATACTATGGTTCAAGTGCACTCCCTCAAAATAAAATTTTCTTCTATTGTGGATAAGGAACAAATAGATACCCACAAACAAGCATATGAAGCGGTGTGGCATCTCGATCGTTTACAGATGATCTTGCTACCGAAACCACCAGGAGGAAAGTGTTGGCCATCTCTTCTTTGAGGGGGAATGGGAGAGGGTGGTATGGGGATACTTCTGGGTGCTCACTGCACTGCAAGATCCTAATATTACAGATCAGCCTTTCCATGACTAGTGGTTCCATGGTGTGGGGTCCCAAGAAGATGTATTGTTCTATTTTCCACTATGCTGGCTACTAGAATATTTGGTAGGCCCATAACAAATATGGGTATGAAGGGTCCCTTACTACTGGTTGTTCCCTCATACTGAGAATGAAAAACTTACTCATTGATCTGGTCTGGCCCCTTGGAAACTGCAGAGAGGCTCCCACTCTCCACTGGCTCAAACAATACATCCTCGATGGCCTTCCTGGTTCGCACAATACCAGTGGTCATTGGGTTCCCAAGAACCCCCCATCCAGGGGCCCTAAACTCAACACAAACGGGTCTTGTATTATGGGAGCTCTTAGAAGGGGTGGAGTTGTTCGCGGCCACTCTGGCTCTATCATCCTAGCCTTCTTGTCCCAACATGTCCAAGGTTCTTCTCTTCAGTCAGAGGAAAAATCTTTTCTTTCCAGCATAACCTTGTGCCACCAAAGAAAGTTTGTTCTTATGGAGGCTGAAACAGACTCAATGATCCTTCACTACATCTGGAATGGTAGGTGTCCCATCCCATCGTCCATCAACTACACCATCAGGAAGTGAAAAGGTTTGATCAACAACAACACCAACTTCATTCACACTTAGTGGAAGGTGAACTGAGTTATGGATCATCTTGCATCACTTGATGTCCCAGGTCCGGAGAGCATCTACCTCCACAATTGGCAGACCTTTAAACCCAAGGGGGTTAACTTGATTAAAGGGGACACCCTTGGTCTTCATTATTTCAGGCCCCCATAGGCCTCATTATTGTATTCTCCATGCTTCACAACCCTCATGCCATCTAGTTTTAAAATAAAATAAATAAATGATGATGATGAACATGTTTGCATGATTGTTTATGAATGGAGGGTGTTTCCTTAATTAATGATTAATATATTTTTATAATATATAAAAGTAAGAAAAATAATAAATTTCACATTTATATCATATTATACTTGTAAATAAGTTCTCATAGTCATCCATGACATAAATTTATAATATTGTTCAAGTAGGTGGTAAAGATGACATAAATATGAATCTACTTGGAGTAGTGGATGATTATGATAAATTTTACATTTCATATAATGATAAAAGTATTATAATATCTTATTTATGATTTATCAATGTTATTTAACATAATTATATGTAATTATAATAATATTTAATGGATATGAAAATAATACACAATCCGAATACAATATTATCCTTCTAGTATGTTTATTTTAAATGATTAAATTAATGATGAATGATTAATTGTTATATAATTAATAATTTTATAAGGTTTTCAAACCAAAACCTTAATTTTATTATATACATTATATTTATCTATTAATACAATCTTTATATCCATAATTGTATGTTTGTGAAGGAAAATGAAACATGTTATATCGTGAAGTCAGTAGTCCACAAAACTCACAAACGATGGTTTTATTTTTCTTAATGAATGTGGTATAAGAAAAAATAATTATATTAACCTTAATATAGTAATATTAAAGTTTATAAATTATAATAATAACATTAGATTATATTTATAAAATTTATTTGAATAAGTATGATTTAGAATAAAATAATGTTTTTGATAATACTCATGTTGGGAAATTAATTATTCTTTTGATGTTTGATTGAATTTAAAGTTCATAGGAAAATTATGATCGAATATGGGATTATGATATTGGTATTTTTTTATATTTATTGAAAAATGTAATATTATCAATGATAAAATCGAATGGACGGTTTGTCATGATGTGGTGAAGATGGTTCCCATTTGTAAGTGATGGGAAGGGTAGTTTTGGAAACAACATTATATATTCCAATAATTTAATACAACTATTCATTATTAAATTCATTAAAAAATATAATGTTCTCTAGGACACAAGAATTAGTAACGAATAATTCCCACCATTTAATTATAATTATTTCATTAAAATATTAGAGGACATTTTCACTTTCTTAATATAATTTTATTATTATTTTCTTTTACTATGGTAATTAATTTCTAACATTATTAATTAATTTTTATAAAAAAAATTAGGTATAACTTTTTACCTTATTTTATACTTATTATTTTATATTTTACAATAAAATTATCTAATAAAACTTCTAAATTTTTTAATAATTAATTTTAAAATAAATGTGGTTAGCCATATAAATACTATTTTTAGCGAAATAACGTTTTTAAGATTTAGATTTTCATATAAAATGATATTATTGTGGATAATTATATTAAATAAATAGTGTTTTTATTATAAAATAAATAATTTATAGAAGGATTTATTGTAAATATAACACTAAATATGATTTAAAAACATTTAATTCATTTAATAGACTAAAAAATGTGTATATATTAAAGTGACATTTTAATTAGTTCTAAAAATGATTTCCATGGTTTTTATTATGTCAATAAACATTGTAAACAATATAATTTTATTCCCTAAATTCATATTTTATTACATAAATGATTTTCTAAACCACTATCTCATTCATATATATTTTTAATTTCATACAAAATATTATTTTATTGAAATCATATTTTTTAAATAAACCCAATCCTTTCATAAAAAACTATAAATTTCATAAAAGGATAAATTTGATAGAAATAATTCTAAATTATTTTTATCTTATTAAATATAAGACTATTAAATTAATATTTTCTATAAATTCATTAATAATGTCTCTTTTTAAGGGTTCCTTCCGTGATTGTCTAGGACATACAGTTTAACTACTATGGTAGGGTCATTGGTGTTTTAGAGTGGGTTTTTTGGATGAGTTGTTTCTTCCATTGTTTTACCAAAATTATCATGACATGAAGGGTTAATCATGATTATAATGTCATTCCATGGAGAAATGGGTAATGTCCAGACCAAAACCAAATTTTGGTAATCATATCATGGTGCATATAGATTCTTAGTGGCACACTAATTTCTATTTATTTGTTTGAAAAGGGGGAATCATCTATTTTTGGTATGGGCCACATCATATTTTAGATATTACTAATGTAAACAAAGAGATATTTTAATTAATTCTCTCCCATTTTAATCATAAAATTGATTCCACATAGAGGGTGATGTTTTATAGGTGATTCTATATTGGTTTGACATATTTTCATCCATATGCTTCCATATATTATAGTTATAAACCATTTCTTTATGATATATGGTTATTTTGGGTATGGCTGGTTATTACTATCCCTAGATCTTTGTTTAAATAACTATAAATGTAATTTATCTTTCATATCATGCATAAATGGTTTCCTAGAAGGATAAAATGAATTTTTATACTATTTTAATAGTTAAAATTTTCACTGTGAGTTATTTTGAAATTATTCATATTTGATTAAATTTAATTATTACTTGTAAATAAATAATATTATTTTTCTATCTTTTGGATAGATATTGAGGCTTGGTTGTATTTATAAGATTAGACAATGCATTAATTTTTTTGGTTGGGCATGGACAAATCTTGTCGATGATGGAAACTCCTTGTCCGAGTTATGATGTATCTATATTACTAAACAATAATTTTTTTGAATTATTTTGAATACCTTCATAATATCATGTGTTTTTAAAAGTTATGGTAACATAGATAACCTTAATTAAAGATAAATTATGACATTAAGCCTCATTAAAATGAGGTGATGGATCCGTTGAATGTTGTGTTATTTCAGAACAATCCAAATAATTAAATTAAATGGTTAAAAGTAAACTAGTTAAACCTTTTAAATCCTAATCTAATTAAATGGCTGGTATATGAGACCCAAATAGGCTAGATTCTTCTCATATTTCTATTTATGTATATATGAGATACTTCAACCTAGTTTTGATGTGTGAGACAATTGTGTGACACATCTATATTTTGGAATTACATTTTTTTGGTTATGTTAGAGACTAGGAATGATATATGAGTTGTAAAATTCATATAGGGATTCATGTACTTTAGTATGGAGGATTTCCCCATTTTATTGTATTGAGATATAACTGTTGGAAGATGTGGGATGTGACTCTAGTATGGGTCTGGGTAATTGTTGGATGACTTGGAACTAGATTTATAATAAATTTAAATATGAGTTTTCTAGAAACATAAATTGGTTATTTAGAAATATTATTCATTCCATTATTGGAAAATGGATCTATACTAGCCTCTTGGGGATAAGGTTATGTAGGTAACACATGATATGAGATCACCACTGGGGGGGAGTGAAATTTTGTATCAACGAGAGGATAAATTATTGGGTTCAAGGGAACTAATGGAGTCAGTTATTATTAAAATAAGGATTGAAATGTTTTCATAATGATGAGTTAATATTTTTGGGTTTGTATTTATAGTTATCTCATGGTACCTAGAATATGACTTGATGTGTTTGAGGAGCAGGTATAGATCATAAGTGACTAGCACATGGCTTGAAGACAGACAATGATTTTCTATTCATTAATTTATAATGTGGATGGATATGGAATAAACCTTATTGATTTTATGGTTCATATTATGTGATAGTACTTCTATATTTTTCTATGGATTATATTCACCATATGTGTTATTCGTAATGGGACTAACATTGAGGAGAAAAGTTTGGGTTATTTGTGATTTTGGATCCATTTTTTTCCTACTATGAACATCGAGACATATATGGATAGACATTGTAGAAACCCTAATATATAATATTTATCTTATGATATAGGAAAAATATATTTATTATATCATTGTATGATTTTAATGAATATGATATTTTAGATATATCATTGAGACCCACCAAAGGGGTTTGCTTCAAATTGTGCAAGAGTATAATCACATTATCTTTCTCCTTGGATCACTTATTATACAATCTAAATCATTAGACATTTCACTGGTACCTTACCCCATGGATATATTTCAAATCATTTGTGAGTTTGGATATCATTTTTCTCACCTTAAAGTGCTATTTATATGTGTTGGGATGGTGATACCCACTGTAAGGGGTGGTTAGATTTTAGTACTTACAAAGACACACTACTATACATCTTTAGGTATTGTTTTGGACATGGTAAAACCCCATAAATTACATCAATATTTATGGTTCACTACATGGTATAGAAACCTTCCAAAAATACATGGTTATGGGTCACCATTTGTGGCGTGATTTGACATCATTTCAAACATTGTATGAGTAGATTCATTCAGTTTTCATGGTATTCTAGTTAACACATGTTCTTCTAATGTGAATTTTTGTGTGAATATTCTTGTGTATATTTTCCTCATCCATAACCATAAATATGATATAATATATTTGGGTCACATGATCAAAACTCAACTAATATTTATTTCTCCCACTAAGTATAAAAACACTAGTGGATATGCAGACATTATGTCTAGTCCCAGTTTGAGAACATGTTGTGTAGTGGATAAGGTTTGAAATTTAAATATGAATAGGATTTGGGTTGATGTAAAAAATATGAATGGTTATAGACTATGAATATACTTTTTCTTTTTATTTTTTTATTTTGTGGTCAACCTGGTGGGTGATTTGTTGAGATATATGACTGTATGACTAAAATTATTAAATATACCATGGTTTTCAATATAGCTATGTATACTCTAAATATGTATATTTTGGATGCAATTAGTAAATTTATATGATATTGATTACTATGATATCATGTTTATAATATCCCCAATTTATGATTTTCGACACCGCCACTAGTCTGTATCAACTAGAATAAATGGTGGTGAAAATGATGTTTTTTGCTACTTCAGCTAGAATTATAATGAGTTATTTATGTCTGGGTGATTAAGGTTATGTCACGAACCAGCCCGAGTCAACCCTGAACTGGTCACCCAGGCCAGCTTGTGACAAGTTTTGAGAGGCATTCCCAATCCTCCTAGGATGGCGACAAGCACCAAGGGCATATATAGAGTACATAACGGAACGATTTCACCCATATATAAACAATTAAACAAACAATGGAAAGAAATGGACAGCCCAAAATACATTTGTATAAAAATTGAACTGAACATTATTTGTACAAGAAACATAAAGTAAAAATAAACCAAAAACTCAACTTACCAAACCAGTAAACCAACTAACTCTATGTGACCCTACTGGTCACTCTCGAAAAAAATGATCACACATCACCCAAGGCAATCAAACTCAAGCTGAAACCTGCACAAGGGCTAAAAACATAAGAAGACTAAAGGTGTGAGTATTAAAACTCAAAAGGTTAGCATGATATTCTCTTCCAATTCACATCCTTTAAAATAAAATAAATATCAATTTAATGTTTTAAAGAAAAAAAATATAAATGTATGTTTTCCAAATAAGGTCCCATAATATATAAAATAAATTACTAGACAAGAAATTTCATGTTTTATATACAAGAATGCCAGTAAAAATTTTCAAAGAGGTGAAACTTCAAAATGAAAATAGTTTTCAAGAGGGCTGCTTTAAAGAATTTACATTTTTAAATAAATCACACACACTACTGAATTTACCAACCAAACACACTGTATGCCGACGGTGAGTGTAAAATAATGATCACAATTCATGGGAACACCCCTTGGCAGAAGTTAGTTGTGAGCCCTAGGTACCTCGTATCTCAATGAAAGTAACCATAACAAATATTTGTTCTCATGCACATGAGCCACTATTAGGGATCATAACCATAACCTAGCGGTCCCCAAACAACATCATCATCAAATTTTAGTTAGTGTTTTCATCGTCAAACTTGCTACGTGAAATAGGGGCCAAACCCCACAGGATCTTTAGCATACTAATACACATCCACCCACCTAGATACCCAGGATTCCATTTAGTGCTCAATCAAGTTACACATATTATCAAATTAATATTTCATATCCAAATTAAATTCCCAAACCATAAACACAAAAACATCCTACAAACATTCTTCACATTTCTTTAACGAATCAATAAACCACTGAAAATTTTCATAAAATAATTCCAAGAAGTGTATTGAGGGTTTACACATAAAACTCATTAAAAACACTATTTTAATTATAAAAACCGAAAAAAACCATTGCCAAACATATTTTGAATCCCTAAAAACATTTAATAAAATCATTTCAAGGACCATAAAACAATCCCAATTGAAAAAACATGGTATATACAAGTAAAACACTCATTCTTCATTTTTAGGAAAGACCAAACAGGTCTTTAAACATTTTCTCAAAACAATCATTTGAAAAGTTATGATTTTAAATTTTGTTATGTACGTGTATACAGAAAACATAAATCATCAAAACACATTTATAAATCTCTTAAAACACTCAGGTTTCATATTCAAAACACAACTATTTTAATAAGAATGTGAAACATGCCATTTTCCAGTAACTCAGGACAAAACATGTTATAAACCAAAAACCATTTGTTTGTAAAACCAAATAAAAATATAAAAGCCATAAAATGATCCCAAAGTAATTTTTTACATGCTTCCAATGTATTTATAAATCTAAATAAATCATCTTAAATATCACTAGACACATAAAAGCCAACAGAGCAATTTACCGAACACATGGAATGCACTCTTTAACAAAACAACTTATGTTAAGATCATAAAAAGGGATAAAATATAATTTTCATGCCATAAAGTTGTTAAAGATACTTAAACATATTCAAAATACAATAAAACATGCACGAGATCTCGTGGAATAATTTATCAAACAAGGGGAGTTCACATTTATACCAAAACAACTATTTTTTTAACAAAATAAGTCATAAAAGATAATTTGAACACATAACCTTTAAAAACAATGTTTCACAGTAGAAAATATCATATAAATAAAGTTAGAACATAATGATAAAGATGGATCTTAAATGATAATATCTTGTGCAAGAGGATATCCTACCTCAAATCCTTGGCGTAATGGAAACTCACACACGAAATCACCAACCAAGTGTTTACAAACCCGAAACCTTTGATGACCAGACCCAAATTAAAAAAACCATAAAAAATCATGGAATAACATAACCCTAAGTCAAACAGGACTAGGGGAGATTATAAATCCATGAAATATTGAATGGAGGAAGAAGATAGAGTATATAGGAGAAGGAATCTCACCTTTCAAACTAGAAATATTTTTATATTCTAGTAAATATGCACCAATAGATAAAAGGGAATGACTTGAAACATCTTGTAGAGACTCCTAAGGTCTATAATAATAAGGGGAAGAATATTGGTGGAAAAAAGAGTACGAATTGATTGATTTATGAATGATAAAATTTACCTTTTCAATTCTGGATGATTTGAGAGACATTGATAATGTTTCCCCAGTCCGTGACTATTATAATCTCCATAGATGGAAAATAGATAATGGGGATGAGGATAGTGATATTGGATTTGGGTGGGAGGTAGAATCACTAAAAAATATTAAATATTGAATTAGATATAAAATAAACAAATCATTTTTCTAACACATGAAATGGGCCCATGGGCAGGACCAATACCTAAATAAGTAACCCCAATTCACCATGATTAGGAATTATTAAGGGGTCCAAAAGGATATAGTAGTTTTAATATATCAGTTGAAGACATTGGTGAAGTGTAATGGGTGAAAAAGGCTAAAAAACAAAGAAGTTATAAATGAAAAAATATTGGGTTTTTAAAACTAGAAATGGGCTCGCGGTTGGACCACATCATGAAGTAACCACCCTTTCTCCATAAAATCCTAAACAAGCAATGGGGAGCATAAATTAGGTTGATTATACATAGATAAAACATAAAAACTACACATTAAACTGACAAAATACCCAAGAAAAGTATTGGGATTTAAAATGGACTAGATCAAAACAAAGACATGAAAAAACGGGTGTGACAATTCTCCCCACCATTAAAGATTTTCGCCCCCAGAAAGCCATAACACTTTCCAACTGAAAGATAAACACCTAAGGATTCATTATCATCACGATCGAACCTATAAATCTAGTGAAATATCATTTCCATCAACATAACTTAATTTTATTTCCCAAATAAAACACCAACTCACAACCACTTTGTGAAAATCAACGGAAAGGTCAAGCCACAACCTCCATATCCAAGCCAAGAACCAGATTGTTGGGCCTTCTCCCAATAAAACAAACAATAACCCAAACTAAAGATAACTAAATAAAACCAAGGATTATATGGTATTCCATAATGGACTCCCCAACATTAATAAACAACTATCACTAGACATGTTCATAGGATTAAAAATCAATGAGACCTGTGGTGGGTCTCCCCACCATTAGAACCCAACTACCAACAAAAAAACAAGAACTCAACACTACCTCACTTTCACAAGTCCAAAAAAAACTCTCCCACAAAAACCCACCAACCCAAGATAATAGGGCTACAACATGAACATATAAACCACCCACTCCCAAACAAAGGGGACGAGAACTTGGCCAACACATTCAACACGGATTCATACCCCCACCACTCAGGAAGGGGAGGGAAGGGGAACCAATAATTTGATCACTGTAACCACAAAAGAAACCAAGAAAATACCCAAAAATATCCACCTATGAAGAGGTAACACCAATACCGCACCCTGATTTACAGAGGTGTTCTACAAAGGGGCATTGATTGGAAACTGTTTTCCATGAAGGCATAACTATAGACATTGTGTGAGGGGTAAGTCCACATCACTTGTTGTTAAAAATGGAAATTCCCAGTAATGCGGAAACACAATAGAGAAATAGAAACTAACATACCACAATAGTGGAGTTAGGAGCCTGGTCATTCTCCCCACACCTCTGTAGATTTCATAGTAGTGTGAAAAGATTTACTCTGAGGCCTATGGTTGGAGCCCTGATTCTTGAAGCATTTTGTGTACCGCATTCAGGGTGCTAAGGATCACACCACTCAAAAAAACTCACATTATCAACAAAAAACCTTCATTTAAATAATAAATCATAGATACATATCAAAATTTTGTCTCACTTTGAACGAGGTCCATAATGTACTAGGAATACGGAGAAAAGTATCAACATCAACGAACACAACTGCTAGGTCCACAAGAATTATCACGAACTGGAAGCACTTTAAATCGATCCAAAGTAGCTCTCTATTTAAACTAACTGAATGAGGAATTATTTTAGGAGGTGGATATATCTTGTGAGGCATGATAAAGAATTCTTAGGGTTATCAATTATAAATCCTACAAACATAGAACTATCTGTGGCTACATCACAATATCCAACACATCTTTAGAAACCCACTGAACATTACTCCATAACCGAGCTACGAACCAGATCCCTTCTTAAGATGAAAAATTAGTATGAATTCTAGATCAAAAGGAATCATACTGAATAAACAACACTTCTAAGACATAGGATAAACCATCTATATAATCTTTAGTTTAAAACAGACACCACAAATTTTCAGCTAAAAACACATTTGAAAAAAAAACTAACTAGGTGTATTATCACATTAACCAATGGTGTTTCATCAAGTCTCACTCACATGAACATTTACACGACACCCCAGGAAATGAAAAACCATGCCATATAGTCCATCCTTCTATATATCAATAAAACCATGCATGTGAAAACCCATGAAAACACCAAAGGCTAAAACAAAACAACATTATTCCAAAAATCATGTATCGTCAAAAGGAACACCAACCACCAAGTAAAAAACACTTTTCATATTCCAAAAAACAAACCACACTTCATCAAGAACCATTTGATTAAGAAAAAAAATCCATTTCATTTAATATAACTTAAATAAACAACCAATCTATTCCAAATATGCCTTTACCATTTTTAAAAAAAAAACTCAGAAAGGTCTCTTTTCATAATCTTACAACCACAAAGCCCAAAACTCCTTTCTAGAAAAACACCAGCCTCACAAAACTGAATTTAAAAAACCAATTCATCAGATTCAAACACTTTAAAACAGCCCAAAACACCCCATTTAAAAAAAATTATAATTACGTTAAAATGATTCACACTTTCAAAACATTTTATTTCAAAAAACCACAAGTTTAAATTTGGGAAAATCCAATCCCGTTAAATCATTTTTACCTCCTCCCTAAAATTTGTTTAAAAAAACAACCTTACCAAATCCATTATTATATTTAATTTTTGAAAACCCATTTTATACTTTTCCAAATCCAATCCTTCCTTTAAAACCCATTTCCATAATTCTCAAACAAGGATTTTCAAAACAAAAAATCAGAATTCATAAAAGGTCCAAGAAACCCACAAAAGAGAACTAGTGTCGGTGGGTGACATGACCATATGGTTGGTGGTCATATGTCAAACACAACACCAACACAGTGAGAATTATTAGGACCATGACCCAGCTCCACATGGATTGACAGGCCCTGTGATCTCACAGATGCCATTAGTCAGACTCCCCTTGTCATATCCCAACACCAATCAATCAGAAAGAATAAAGGACCCTAATAAAACAGACTTCCCATCGAAACTTGAGGATCAGAACGAGCAAGTGTTCACGATGCTATTCCTGAACATACCCCTCAACTCCCAACAATCCTACTCCATCTACCTTCATATCCTTAAATAATAAGGGTGCACTAAAAATAATGGTCTACTAAGAGTCGACCACCTCTGATACCATTTTGTCATGAAGCAGCCCGAGTTTACCCTGAACCAGTCACCCAGGCCTACCCGCGACAAGTCCCGAGAGGCGTTTTTGATCCTCCCAGGATGGAGAAAAGCACCAAGGGCGTCAATAGATACACAAGGGATTTATTTCTCCCATATATAGACAATAAAACAAACAATAGAAAGAAATGGATAGCCCAAAATACATTTATATAAAAATTGAACTAAACATTATTTTTACAAGAAACTGAAAGTACAACAAAACCAAAAACTCAACTGACCAAAATAGTTAACAAACTAACTCCATGTGACCCCTCTGGTAACTCTCCAAAAAAATGATCACATGTCACCCAAGGTGATCAAACTTGAGTTGAAACCTTCACGAGGGCTAAAAATAGAATTAGACTATAGGCGTGAGTATTAAAACTCAGTAGGTTAGCCCGATATTATATTCCCAATGAACACACTTTAAAATAAAAGAAACATAAATTTAAAGTTTTAAATACAAAAATATAAAGTTTTTTTTCCAAATAAGGTCCCATAATATATAAAAAAAATTACCAAACAAAAATGTTCATGTTTTATAGAAAAGAATTCAAGTAACAATTTTCAAAGAGGTGCAACTTCAAAATGAAAATAGTTATCAAGAGGGATGATTTAAAGAATTTACACTTTTAAATAAATCACACACACTACTTAATTTACCAATGAAACATATTTTATGCTGATTTTGAGTACAAAATAGCCAATGATCACAAGTCATGGGAACACCCCTAGGCACTAGTTAGTTGTGAGCCCCAGGTGCCTCGTATCTCGGTGAAAGTAAGCATAATAAATATCCATTCTCATGCACACGAGCAACTATATGGGAGCATACCAATAACCTACTTGTCCCCCAACATCATCATCATCAAATTTAGTTAGTGTTGTCATCTTCAAACTTGATACGTGAAATAGGGGCCAAACCCCAAAGGATCACCGGAATACTAGTATACGTCCGCCCACCTAGATACTTGGGATTCCATTTAGTGCTAAATCAAGTTACACATATTATCAAATACCCATTTCACATACAAATTCAATTACCAAACCATAAACACACAAAAATCCCACAAACATTCTTCACATTTCTTTAACGAATCAATAAAACACTGAAAATTTTTGTAAATCAATTTCATGAAGTGTATTGAGGGTTTGCACATAAAACTCAATCAAAAACACACTTTTAATTATAAAACCCCAAAAAAACCATACCCAAACATATTTTTCAGCCCTAAATACATTTAATAAAATCATTTCATAGACCATAAAATAATCCCAATTGACACAACATGGTATATAAAAGTCAAACACTCATTCTTCATTTTTAGGAAAGGCTAAATAGGCCTTTACTTTTTTTTTCAAAACTATCATTTTAAAAAGTTTTACATTTCAATTTTTATTAAGTATTTGTATACACACAATTTACAGTATCAAACCATATTAATAAATCTATTTAAAACACTCAGGTTTCATATTCAAAACACAACCATTTTCATAAGAACATGAAACATTCCATTTTCCGGTAACTCGGGCCAAAACATGTTGTAAACCAAAAACCATTTGTTTATAAAACAAAACACAAATAGGAAAGCCATAAAAGGATCCCAAATTAATTTTTTAAATGCTTAAAATGTATTTATAAATCCAAAATAAATCATTTTTAATTGCACTAGACACATAAAAGACAACATAGCAATTTACCAAACACATGGAATGCACTCTTTAATAAAACGACTGATGTTAAGCTCATAAAAAGGGATAAAATACAATTTTAATTCCATATAGTTATTAAAGATACAGAAAAATATTCAAAAAACCATAAAACATTTGTGGAAATCATGGAATAATTTATCAAACAAGGGGAGTGCACATTTTTACCAAAACAACTATATTTTTAACAAAATTATTCTTAAAACATAATTTGCACACAAAACCTTTAAAAACAAGGTTTCATAGTAGAAAATATCATATAAATAAGGTTATAACATAATGATAAAGATGAATCTTAAATGATAATGTCTTTTTCAATGGGATATCCTACCTCAAATCCTTGGCGTAATGAAAACGCACACATGAAATCACCATGTGAGGGTTTACAAACCCTAAACCTATGAATACTAGACCCAAATGAATAAAAACCCCATACAAAATAATCTAATAACATAACCCTAAGTTTAAAAGTACTAGGGAGGATTATAAATCCAAGAAAAAATGAAAGGAGGAAGAAGATGGAGGATATAGGGGAAGGAATCTCACCTTTTCAACTAGAAATCTCTTAGTATGCCACTAGATTTGCACCCATATATAAAAGTTAATGGTTTAAAACTTCTTTTAGAGACTCCTAAGGTCTAGAAGAACCAGGGAATGAATACTTTTTCCCAAAATAGTATGAATATATTGATTTCTGAATGATATAATTTACCTCGTCAATTCTAGACGATTTGAGAGACATTGATATTTTTTCCCCAGTCCGAGACTATTCTGAGCTCCAAAGAGGGAAAATAGATACTGGGGGTGAGGATATGGATATTGTATTCGGGTGGGAGGTGGGAGGTGGAATCACCAAAAAATATTAAATATTTAATTATATATAAAATAAACAAATTATTTTTTTAAAACTGGAAATGGGCCCAGGGGCTTGCTCAATGCCTAAATAAGTAACACCAATTCACCATGATTATGAATTATTAAGGGGTCTAAAAGGATATCTTAGTTTGGATATATCAGTTTAGGACATGTGGGAAGTGGAATGGGTGCAAAATGTATAAAAAATGAGCTATAAAAAAAAATTTGGATTTTAAAACTGGAAATGGGTTCATGGTTGGCCCAAATCATGAAGTAACAACCCTTTCTCCAAAAAGTCCTAAACAAGCAGTGGGAAACCCAAATTTGGGTGATTGGACATAGATAAAACCTAAAAACTCAACATTAATCTCACATAGGACCCAAGAAATGTATCAGGGTTTCAAATGAACCGGATCAAAACAAAGACATGAAAAACTGTGTGTGATAGGTTATATCAGGATTTTTTTTAGTTTATTTATATTTATGGATATTTTGTATATAGAATAATAATTTTTTATATCTTGTTATGTAAATCAAATAGGAAATTCACAAAGGCATTTCAAATAGAAAATCTAGTTCACCAGGTTTGTGTAATTTCAGTTCTTGGTTATATTTGTTAATATTGTGATACTAATTCAATTATGATGTTTTTATTTCTCATTGTAGATCAGAAAGAGTAACATGCCTGCATAAAATTTTTGGAATATATTATTCACATTACATGAATTCCCTTGTGCTTCATTAATTTCATTATTTATAGAGTTTTAATTGATTAATATTTGAATAAAAATTATATAATGATTTCTAATATATATATTTTGGGAAAATTAACTCCGTTGATCCATGTTATATTATAGTTTGATAGATCATGAAGGTCTCACTATTAGATGTTCCTTGATGATGGAAATGAATTACCTTTATGTATGGTCTGTATAGTAAACCTTGATCAGTTGTTTCAAAAATTCGATTCCTTGGTGATGGACATGTATTGGGGAAGAATCCCTTATTGATTTTTCATGATGGGAATGGGTTTCCTTGATGATGTTGGTACCATTATGAGGGTGGAGTAAAAACATGTAAAATTTATTATGTTCTTGATATGAAAATCACTCTAACTTCATTTTGTATCAGGGTTCGGTTTGGAAGTAAAAATCATTGGATACCTAGACTTGTTGGTGTTTGGTTAGTTTCATGATGTGATGGTAGATGGTGATCCGAGATGGTCAGTCACAAATGGGTAGAGTGTGGGTAGATTCTTTCATTTTTTGAATGAAATTAGAGTCTTAGTTCATCTTCTTGGAGGGCATGTAATGGGTGATATTACATGATCTTATTAGAACGAATGCACTGAGGGTTTTTTTAAATAGATGTGATTAAAATGTATGGGAACCATTGTCAATTTTTTAATCATGTGATATAGGATTTTATATAATATTATTATTTTTAATATGAGTCTGGTTATGTTATCCAGTAGTATAGGACCATATACCCATATTGTTTTTGATGAAAATGATATTGATATTGGGTAAGATGATGTGAGTGGGATCTTATATTTTTACAGTACTTTTGGAAAAGGGGACTAAGAGTTAGAATTATTTTTCTATAAAATCATTGATGAAAAAGGGAAAGTGAATACTAGTTTTGAATGCTGCATATTTGTTTTTGGATTAGTGATATTCTCATGGGTGTTGTGGCACAAGTTTTTTCTGAGAATGGGAATTCTTTTCACTGGTAATAGGTAGAATCATAAAATCAATATAGCATCATATAATTTTCTATCTATAGTAGGTCCTTAAAAGAGGTTATTATAGTGGTGTAGTAATATCAACAACTATACTGATAAATGATCATATTCAAGAGTGATTGGAGATGGGGGTATTGGGAGAAGAAACACTCATGTGATGGTGGAACCTATATAAATTTTAATTGAGTAATTTTATAATTAATTCCATATAATGTGGATAAAACAATTGGTTTTCATAGGGAAGAACCTTTTATTGGTGAATTTAGGTGAAAATTGAGGATGATGTTCTCATAAAGCATGGTATGGGGGGTGGTTTGTTTTTTATGTTGGCACTCTAATATGAATGGATTTATCCTGAATTTTTATTTAATAATGTAATGAAGATTATGTGCGATGTGGGGATAATAAATTTTCGTTTAACTGGGAAACAATTAGGATACTTCTGTATTGGTAAGTGTTTAATTGTTCATAGATTTATAACCCTAATTTTATATGTTTTGTTTATATGGTGTTCCTGGTTTGTACATGGTTGATATTACACCAAGATATTGGTGTAAATTTAGATCTAATTTATTGATTTAAAATAATGATATTGTATCATATTGAGTTCTATTTTTTCAAGTATACTCATGATGGAATTCAGAGTGATCTACGTTTTAGTAAAATTGACAGTGTTTTAGTTCTCATGGGTGGAATGTGATGGTGGGTTTGGTTGGTCATGGATATAACCATGAAATAATAAAAAAGGAAGTGTTAGAACATTGATGTGGTATATATGATGATTTATAATTTCATTTAAGAGTTAAATAATCATGATCATGTCATAGGATGGTATGTCGGTGGGTGTGGTCATGTGTTTTTAGAGGAAATTGTTCTAGATTATGTTTACTAGTTCCTTCTAGTGTAAGTGAATATAATGAGAGGATAATTATTCTATGTTTGTTTTTTTGGATATGGTTGTGTATTATGAGTAAAAATCCATGGATATTCGAGGAAAATTCATTTTTTCTAAGATTAGTACATGGATGATGGAAACACGATTAGTTTATTTTTAATCAATTACAATGAGTGTATTTTAATTCCATCGGAACAAGTATAAGTTTGAAGATATTCTTGGGTGATTCATGGGGACAATAATCCCTATAGTGAAGAGTTTTTAATTAACTAAAAATTTATAACCAATTGTTTTTAAGTGAAATTTGAAATTATCTTTTAGATTATGGTTTGGGTGACCCTAGCTAAAAAATTTTACTATATGTGTCTTTTAACCCATTGAAAAGTGAAGTTTAGGTCATGATGAGCAGCTTGTTATGGAGTTAATCCTAGGGTTTTAGATGCATCGTGGAATAATTGTAGCTTATCATGAAATTATTAGTGGTTGTCATGGCCTAGTGTATTTTTTGGTTACATTTATTATTTTGAATTATAGGGAGATACATATGTGTTATGAGGATCAAAATGTGGTAGTGGATGTAAAACTATGATAACAACCCTTACATATTGGGTTTATGGAAATGGAAATGTCTCTTATACATGGTGTCAAAAATTGGTAGAGGGTGTCACACCATGGTGGTGTTCACAAAAATGTGTTAGTGCTATATATATGAGGGTAAAGATGTGTGAATTGATTTTTTAATTTTTTGTGTTGTGCAGGCTAGTCAGTAGTAGCTAGGGTAAATTCATTAATGGATAATAGAGGGAAATTTTCATGTAATAGAGTGTGAAGGTCATCAACATTAAGTAGTGAAAGTCTTTAATGGATGATGTCATTCCATGAATGGTGGATGTGGGTATTTTATAGTTGTTGTAGTGATTTGTATTACATTGTTACCAAGGGGGGACTGCCTTGCAAGGGTGACCATCGGTGTGGTTTAATATAGTGACCCCTTGGGTTACGCCATGACTAGACCCCAGGTTGAGGCATGATTACAGGATTCTTAGACCCACACTATGACATTACACATTCTATATGAGGGTAGACCGTGTACTTATAGGTAAACCCCTGTCACATTTTAGATGGAAATGGTGCACAAAGAAGACTATTTTTTTAACCATTTATTATTACTTCATATTGTTGATTCCCATTAAAGGGGGTTATCTTGGAGGTGATTATAATGTTTTTAATGTATGTTTAACCACATAGTTTTATCTATTTATTATTATATTCACTTCTTTCTACTTGGTTATTATTTAGAATATTTTTAAAGGTTATTTTCATCATAGTATGATGTAAATTACCCTAAATTTTTGGGGTTTTTCTTATCAAGGATAAATAAATAACTATTAAAATTAAATTATTGGGTTTTGTGTGGTTTCATGGTAGACATTGATCTATATTTTTTTAAAACTTATGAATCATTATTTCACACTCAATAATGAAATATAAATTTTTATAAAAAATTATTTGGGTGTTATGGATTTGGATAGAGGATTGGGTGTTGGAATAAGAATTGATGAGTAATCGAGATGATTAGTTAAGGATAATAATATATTTTCAAGGATTTAAACTCTATGATAATGGTTTGTTGTTCCAATAATACAAAACCATATTCCATCTTATGCATGATTGTGCATTATTTCATCACAAATTGTTTTAGATAAAGAGATAGTTACAAATAGTGAACATGGAAAAAATATAGGATGAAACCAATGCATCGATAGTGGAGAGGGGGTACATATAATAGTAGGGTATTTTGGGATCCTCTAGTGACTACATTTCTATTTAGGGTGATTTTATTGGATGACATGGTGTAGAATTGTGATAGGGTTTTTGGTATGGTATGAGATATTAACAACCATGGTTGGTAGGATTTGACTCATTGAAAAAATAGGATATCACTTTTCATTTATTTATTGCTGGTAATTTCATACTTCTCAATCATGTTCAGGTATTCACATTTGTAGGTTAATTGGATCCTTAGATAGTGATATCAGTTTGATACGTCCTTAAAGAGTGGGAAAAATTTGTACTTGGATTCTTCCTCCCAATGATGGGATTTAGATATATATAAGGGTGGATGTGGGATGAGATGCATGTATGCGACATGGGAATTTTTGGATGAGTTGGAATTGGATTATTGAGAATGTTTAGAGATATTTCCCCTGACACAATCCTTGGATAGTTGAACTAGGTAGTGATTCTTGTATTATAAATATATTTGAATTAACCTCTTTAAGATAGGTAAATGTATGACCTGAAATCTACAAGATCACTTTGACATGATGAGTGAGATATTGTCTCTATGAGAAGAGGGAAAATTAGGTTCTTGGGATCCATTGGATCCCCTAAAAGTTGAGATGAGGATTTTAATAAATTTAACAAGAAATTTTTTCCTGTTTTATTAAGTATTTATATTTAACATAGGGGTATAGGATTGTGATGTTATGTGTTCAATAGATAGAGATAGGTCATTAGTAAATAGAACTAAGTCATGGGACCGGTTCTAATTCCCAATTTTTACTATGTGTGGGTGAAAATCTATGAGACACATTCGGTGATTATGTGGTTTCTCTTGTGTGATGTGTTATCTTCATTTTAATAATCATTATATTATTAGGAAATGTGATTTTCTAGGAGATTTACCAATATGGGGATGGTTGAATATATGAAAGATACATTCGCTATTATTTCCCACCACATATTATTGAGAAATATATGGTTGTCTATGGGACCTACTATAACTGGGTTGGTTTGAATTTTGTAATATGTTGGAAATATTAACTACCTCCTCAGATCAGTATTATTATCATGAAATTTGATACATATCCATGAGAAAAAACTTGAGGGGGTGGCCTAGCTTGTGTGAACAGTAAGATCCATCCCCCCTTTGAACTAATTTTTATATATTATGTGATATAAAAAGAGTTATTGGTACCTTTCACAAAGGGTTTGGTTTGACTTTTTCATGATTTTTGATATTTATATTTACTCGTCACATAATTATTTGGATTTGGTGTGATTGTGGGACCTATGATGAGAGTGAGTATAGAGGTAAAGACATATTAGGATTACTAGTCCCTTATATTAGGGTATCATTTGGGACTTAGTGTGGTCCCCAACGATACATATTAATATGTGGTTTGAGTTATGGTATGGAGTTGTCTCTGGAGTCGTCCTGTAGGGGTAAGGATTCATGGAACAAGGTGACTTCTTGTTAAATATTGGTTGAGTATATATGGTGGAGTGTTGTGGTGTATTTTTGTCACAGTATAACATAACTTATATTTTTATCTGAAAATATTTTATATTATTTTTCTTCATTAGAAATAAACATATATATTGTAGTGTATATTTGGGTCACTTGGTGAAAACCTTCTATAATTTTATTCTTATGCCTTGTATGAGAACTCTGGTGTGTGTGAAAACCATATGTCTAGTTTTCGGTTTAGCATAGGCTGTCTATTTGATGTAGCTTGAAAATTTTGATTGGTATTTGGACTTGGTTTTAGGTAAGAATAGATCATTGTTTTTGTAACCCCTTTTACATAATTTTATTTTTTTTATTTTAAATATTTTATTAGACTAATAGTTGATCTATTGGGATTTATGACTGTATTACTACATATTCATTTTATGTAAAATAGTTTAATTATAGATTATGCTTAATATGAAAATAAATTATGGATTTTGTTTTTTTATTTATATTTATCAATTATTTTTATATAAAGGATAGATTATATTTAATGTATAATTTAGGTTGTTGTCATTAGTTTGTGTATTTTGGCATAAGAAGAGGCATGTGTGGGGTCCTGTGCCTCTTTAGTAGGGATACGTTTGAGTGATTCAACCTAGGTAATTACGTGGTTTGTGATAGTTAATTAACCAAAAATGAAATAAAAAATTTTATCCTATGTGAATCATTAATTTAAAAATTTCCAAAAGAATATAGTTTTATAGAAAAGTGTTAGTAATCAAAGAGGAGGAATATGATGAGCAGAATATTTTATAAGTTTTTGGACCTGATTTTATCTCAGACACAAATATTCATAATATGGAAACAAAGAAGATGTTAAAATAAATATAATAATGGGATGATCAACCAAAGAGATTTTTTTATTTTAGATTTATTTTTAAGGGGGATTAAATAGAATTCAATATAAAAAATTAGAATATAGAAATTAGAGTATTGTTGGGGGAATCCTTAGGTAATGTTTTTAATCATGATATAAAAGCTGATGACTTAGATAAAATTGTCTAACTATATGGAAATGATCCTGTGAATCACAAAGAAGTAGTGAACTACATGTTATTGATAGAGAAAATGGATAAGATCATCGATGAGAATACTATTTCCATAACTAAAAATATATAATGATTAAAATAATCAAATATAAAGTTGTTTCATTGAGAAAGAATCTTGATTATGAAATAGAAATTTAATAAACAAATAATAATTGAAATTTTTTAATTATTTTTGAATAATTTCAATGGAAATGGATAAACAAAGTATAAAAATATTTTAGGAAGTTTTATGTGCTATATGGTCCAATTGAATATATAGAAGTTGTCTTGTATAGGATAATATAACATCAATGTAAATTTAAAAATTTAATATAAAAGTGAATCCAATTAAAGGATAAATTATTCAATCATGAAGAAAATACCATAAAATATGATGTTATATAGAAATGGTAATATCTGTAGAGATCTAAATAAAAATATATTTTCTCTCATGAAGTGAAAATAATGTGGCTACTTATATGACAAAATTCCTTATTATTATAAAGGTAAAATGTAAAGAAAATAATAATCAATTGTATTTTTTAATCAAGAATCATATAATGAAGTTTTTAAGTTAATCCAATTCAAATTCTTTGAGAATTATTTTTTACCCATTTGAGTAATAAGATACTAACTTGATTGCTTATGTGAAGAATGTGAAAAGAGAATGACATATGAAATAACTCATTATAGAGTTTAATTTAAATAGAATAAGTTGAATATGAATGATAAATATATTTTCTTTTAGACTGTGTTGACGGATTTGATGTATAGTAGTTAATAGAATCAAAATTGTGTGTGATTATATCATGTAAATGGTAATATGAGTCACCTCAAGAATGTGAAAGGGAGAGTAAACTGAATTGATTTGTTTAGAAATGATGGATTTATAGTTATTATAGTGTGTAATAATACACCCTTATCCAAATATTAATTTATTAATACCAAATATATTTTTTTAATGGCCTTTTACAAAACATGTTGAGAATAAGTTAGTTGTGTGACATAATATGGGATATTATATTCAACCATAAATCTTGGAACATCAATGTAATGATGGAAAAATATCTATAAATACCCCAAATATAGTAACCCAATGAAAGTATCTAATTTATTACATTTTATATAGATACATGAAATAAAATCCCAACAGAATAAATAGATTTGTTTTCATGGTTAAATAGATATATACTTTAATTCCATAGTTATATTTGAAAAACATAAAATTCAAAAGAGTATATTCTTTGATAATATCATTGTCTCATTAATATTATCCCAAAGTATTTATTTTAAAGGCTTCCTAGTATCCTAGGGAGAAGAAGCCTAATAATGGTGTGAGTTCAAATTCCTTGGAGGGGTATTTGTACAAAAAAAAGGAAAATGAGGAAATAATAATATTGATGGAAATAAATGATAATAAAAATAATTATAGATAAATAATCACATGAGATAAAAATTATCCATTTATATAATTATATGTCCATAAGTCACATGTACATTAATAACTAAATTTATAATGTTGGACTGTATAATCCCAGACATTAAAAACATACCCTTGAGGTCTTTTCCAAGATATCGAGAAACACCATCAATGACTTTACTAAGACATCATAAAATAAATGGAAATGGACTCAATCAAAACAAAATATAATTTGTCTCATGTGACCTAACAATTCATCTAGGGGATATAGTGGGGTGTGAAAATCACTTATTATGTTCATATAAATCTCTATATGAATGTAGAGAAAGATAATTAATGTAAACGTTTATATTGTCACCCCATCCAGACAACGAAAAGGCTTGATATGTTTTATAGATCCTCCATGACTTGTACGTAGTTTTTTAAATGAATGAAAAATATATTAGGAACAACATAACCCATAGTAAAATGAAAAATAAAATAAAATTAAAATTAATAATAAAAATAGATACTATAAGCAAAATAATAAATCTTCACAGACCTTCACATGACCCTACTCGTCCAAACCAATTGAAAAGACAATATCACCCTAGGATGACCATGTCTGGGTTGGAAGATGTAACAAAAGATAAAAAACAAATAAAGATATATGTGTATTATTATTAAAATCATTTAGAAATTTCTAGATAAACAATTCCATATTCCCTAATATCCAAAAATGAAAAACATTTCATGGTTGTTTGAAAATACAAATATATGGATATAAAGTTTTCCATTTTTTTTAATATATGAATGAAGGTGAAATTTCTTAAAATGGGTTTCACCATTTTTAAATTTGAAACCATTTTACAAAGAATAATACACATTAAATAATATCTCTATATGTATTAGAAAACAAAGGAAACATTTTACTATGACATCATCACATTAGGTTCTACAAAATTGAAAAATGGAAATGTATTTTCATTATTTCAAACATATTCTAAAATAGATAAATGTAATGGAAAATATGATTAATTTATATCATGAACCATTGAAAATCCATAAGTTTTTATCGTTTGTGGAATACTAGGATCCTCATACGTTAGTGATATATCTTATAAACCACAACACAACATGTCTTCATGCACAAGACATTAGAGAGGAGTGATATCCAATGTTCTAGTTTCCACTAATGGTCAACAAATGTTTAGTAAGTGTTTCATATTAAATACTGAAGGGGGAACCTGACCTCTACCCTATTGATATGCCAAGGGTACTAGAACTTGTCTTCCCACACTGGATTCTCAGAATCCCATGTTCTTATTCCGAATGGTGGTGTATTTTTATTATCTATAAAAATATGTATATCTAACAATAATTATGAAAAAACCATCCAAAAAATCACTACCAATATCCCTATATAAAAACAAAAACCTTTTTAATTACAATATATTATGAAATCTCCTTCACTATGAAAAAAATCACAAATCACACATTTAGCACATAAATCAAATTTATAAATCATGGGACGAACCTCATGATTGATTTTCTACATCAAAAAATCAATTTCAAAGTTCTAAACATACATCAATAAATTACAATGAATACCATTATTTTATAAAATACAATTATTAAAAAACTGTTATGTTCCAAAAAAATTTAAAATACCAATTTATTCTTCAAGGAACCTCACATTCGAAATAAATTTTTAAACCATCATTTAATCAATTAAATCCATTTTAAAATCATAATAGAATTATTAGAAACCATTTAAGCTTATAATTTCATAAAACTACAAACAATTATATATATAACACCTACATTCCATATGAAAAGGAAAATAATTTAAAAAAACTATGAAATAACATATTTCACTTTTGAAGGTCTGGGAATAGGGAACCTTACTCAATCTCAAGTTGTACTACATTTGATGATGAAAACTTGAATCATAAATTTCTTCTTTCAGGAATTTGAAATTGCACGCATGTATAAGGAAAACATTCCCCTACGAACATATATTCATGGAAAAATATAAACAATGGGATCCATACATATATTATTATACATAAATATATGCCTTAACACTTACATACATATGAACATTTCACATATATACATAAGAACCCAAAGCCCTAATATATATATTCTCACTTTCAAGTGTGAATATATTCAAAGGGGGGCGTGTATATATATATGTATAACAATGAATACTTATATAAGTTTCCTTCAACTATAGTGAATCTAAACTGCTTTAAGGATGACCATGGTGAACAAATAAAATACTTTGAACAAAAATTGAAAAAATCCAAATTAAAATTGGTTAAAAAGAAAAATTAAAAGGAAACAAACCTCAAAACTTAAATAGAAAACAATAAATGGTATGATATGCTTCACCTTTGATGATGGATGATTAAACATGATAAAAAATACCCAAGAGAACCATTACAAGACCTACTGAAGGAAAAGATAACCAAAAATCTTTTCAACCTATATCATATAGTTTTTATGAATTATATAAGCTGACATGGGAAGTAAAATCATGGGAAATGGAAATTGTAAGGATCTTTAGTGCTTTCATCGATGAACATACCAATGACCTCCAATAAATCTTGTGGATGATAATCGGAAGAGAGAGCCAAGAAAGGGTGGTGGTTCTTGACCATAGAAGAAGGGAGTGGATATGTATTTCATGAGAAACATTGGGATGGATGGGGAATGATAAAATAGCAAAAAAAGTAAAATATGAAAATTCAATAAAATAAAATCAAAATTTTAAAATAATTTTTAACCTACATAGTTTGCACAAAATTTACTAGACTGTTTGATAATTGTGCACTAGCCACTATCTAGGCTAGGGACCCCTGATATACTACACCTAGTAAAATAAAAAATTTTATAAAACCATGAATAAACCATTCCAAATGGCCCTATCAACCCATAGAGCCAAACTATATGCTTTCCAGATAGTTTGAAAAATCAAGATGAAGTCAAATTCCACATAATAAAATATCCTAAGCACCTACATTACCATCACATTATTACAAATAACCATATTGTAATACCTTTAAATGACTGTACTTTTTGAAAAAATTAAATCTTATCCCACCAATTAACTAAACTCATGCTCGTTCAAGAACCAAATTAAAAAGAAAAAAATAATTTTAAAAAATAAAAGATAGCAGTCTGTTAATGGTGTGATATAACCAATACATAAATATATAGTATATGGAAATTTAAGATAATAACCATATTAAATCATAAGATTCAACAAATTATGTTGACATAGATATAAATACTTTAAAATTCATTGAAAAATTCATTAGTAAAACATTTTTTTACTTTGAAATAACTTATTTTAAGACATCACAAATATAAAGGAAAACCTTTTATTTTAAATGAATATTTTAATTGTGTAACTAAAGAAAAAAATAAAATTATTATTTATAATTGTGGAAAAATCTATTAGTTCTCTAAATGTTAAAAAACATTCCTTTGAAAATACTATAAAATTTTCAAAAAGTATTTATTTCAAAATATGACAAGAGTAATCTTTTAAAACCATTTTATAAAATGCCCAAATTGGTAAAAATTTCATTACAAAATCATTTGAGATTAAAAGAAATAATTTTTAAATCAATTTAATGAATATATATATGTATATAGATAGATGAAAAATATTCCCCTATCAGGGACTTAAACATCAACAATCTATAATCTGGATGAAGATATGAAATAAACCCATACAACATGGTATCTTTTGAATAGTAAGACACATGATAAAATTAAATCATATGATGCATTAAATACCATTATTAAAAAGAGATTTATCATATAATATATCAAATGAGTGGTTTATAAAACACAATATAAATAAGTATTGAATAAGTAATATATCCCAATGAAGAAAAATTGATTCGAGGAACCATTTGAAAAGGTCCTATTTCATTCATATGTGTCCAAAAGTCATGTATAATAAATATAGATTTATTATAAATTTATTATGGAACCATAATTATGTATATCAAAACATATAATACTTACTTATAATCTCTTATCACATGTTTCATAATAATTAATTTTTAAAATCATGTTTACAAGGGATAACTACTTTACATTTCATGTATTGTTTTTAGTAGTTTTAGTACATGTACATTTATCATTATTATGTCATATAAATAATTTTAATAATGATCTAATTATATGTTTTATTCATTATATACATACTTGGGGTCATCCATAAAAGTTATACATATGAACATGAATTTCACCATTCATTGAGACGGTATGTCGTACTTACACACAAACCCTATTTTCATTTCTAGACAGATAGACCAACAAAAGGTAATTAATAATTATCATTTTTAAAGAAAAGTTTTATTATATAAATTATATATACACATTAAATGTATCTTCATTAACGTCCATGGTAATTTTAATTTAAAAATGAATCACATTACTTCTTGGAGGTGGTAGTCTACTTGTATGCATGTGTAACATTATAATATTCCAATAGATTAGAAGTTAAGAAGCTGGATATGATATTATAGTTGCATATGTATAATAATTTCAAAACTATCATATATAAAAATCAAATTCATTATAATACCCATCAATAAATATAATGATGATAAATTAATTGTATCACTAGGTAGAGACAGTATGTCATACATAACCACGAGCGATGATTTAACTTTTCATAAGATGGCGTATAGGTGAGATATTTTTTTCCAATAAAAGTTATAAATTCAAATTATATTTATTATTTTATATCTATTATATTATTATTTTTACAATAGTTTAAGTTTAATTAGAAAAATAAATAATCATGAACTACTCGTTTAAGGAAGATACCTATTCTTCGATAGAATTACATTTGACATCTTATTAAGGTACTAGGAGTATGAATTTTTAAATAACCAAAACCTCTAGAAAATGTGTAATTATTTTTAGAATATAAATAAATAGTGTTCAGTGTATGTGGTGAAATTTTGTGTAAATAATATAATGATATGTTTTCTTTTTAGAATTGATGGGAGGAGAACTTTTCAAATTTATTAAAATATTAAATTATAATAATTTCATTTTCTATAAAAATGAATCAAAACAGACATATATTAGAACCTATGGTAGTAAATATTTGAGATTACATTAAAAATACGATAGGTTTTTATAGTGTTTTAATCCTAATATTAGGGTTTAATCCCTTATTTAACTCATATTAGCATTATCCATGGTAAAATATTTTTCACTCTAAGAGGGTTATTATTTAACATATTTTGTGAAAATTGAAAAACAAATGGCCAATTTATGAATTTTTAGACCATATATTATTATAATTTTCATATTTTAATAATTTTATATTTTTTGATAATTAAATAGTATATTATTTTGTTTAAATACCATTAATTTTTATTTTGAAAATATTTATTTAATTTTATATTAAATACATCAAAAAAAGTGGGAATTGAAATTTAAACCACGAATACTTCCCAAAAATGCCATATATATCTAAAACAACATATGTGTCACAATAATTAATTCAAATTATATTAGTTTTAGTATTCTTTTATAATCATTTACTTTATTTTTCAATAATTTAATTGATTTTTTTCTTGGCGTTGTGAATTAATATATGGTATTTATTTGATATCTAAACATTATAATTAAATCACCATCATTAATATAAGTTTATTATGATAAAAATATACCTTTAAATTCTTTTAAGATGTATTTTAACTCATATATATTTCCTATAAACTTATTTAATATGTTATTTTTTATTTTATGACCATGCACATGCATTACACAAGCATTGGGATATGATACTTGTTTTATAAATCGAAAGCTTCTATATAACCATCAATATAATAATTAATTCATAATTTTTAATAAAATATTCTTGAAAGGATGAACTTATTCTAAAATATTACATTTAGTTTTCTAAATTTGACTATCCATCCCTATGAAATCTCTACGTCAACAAAACAAATTATTTTCATATTTATCATGTAGAAAAATATAATTAATATTTTTTTCTAAATTTCATGTGTATGATATTTTTATTATTTCATAATACATTATTAATTCCATAAGTTTCATAAATTTTTTATATTGAGTTTTTTCATGATGATATCATTGAAGATATTTCATTTCACAAAAACTATATTTTATTACTATTCCACAAAATTCAGCTTCTTATGAAACTATCCTAGGATAAATTTGAATTTATTACCCAAAAATTAAATTCCACATTATCAATGTCAATTATTTAATGTGACCAAAATTAAATTAAATATAAATTTCTGGAACACAAGGAAAAACATATTTTAGAATAATTAATTTTTAGTATAAATAAGCTTATATATCAAATTCATCTTTCAAATTTGTTCTAATGAATATAATTATATTATTAATAATATAATAAAAGTCATTTTACTTTAAATACTTTTAAAAAGTTTGGACTTTTTAATTATTTGATAAAAAAATTCCAATAATATTCTATATTTTTTTACTTTTCACAGAAAAATAATTTATTGAAAACCATAAAAAAATTCACCCCAAAATAATTTTATAATATTATTTAACAAATGATATTGTTTAGATAATTTTTTTTGAAATTTTATAGAAATTTGTTATAATATTCTCTAAAAAATCAATAAAATCATTTTTGAACATAAATCCTTTCTAAAATATAAAATATAATTGCTAAAAATTGAGTATTTGTTTAATGTGAAATAATAGGTAAGTGTTTATTAAGAATTTATTAAATATTTATATGTCATAATTTATTTAATACTATTCATACCAACCTCTTTAATAGAAAGGTTAGGACAATCATATTGAAATAATAATATTTTAGGGTTCATTTAGGCTTAGTGTTGTGTGGCGTTTATGATATTAAACCTCTTGTTAATATTTTAAAATATAAGGTAATTACATTCACCTCTCATTCTTCCTAACAGTTTGAGATTTTGATTGGTAAACAATAATTTTAAATTTCAATATTTTTTTTTCAAAATGTAAAAAGGGATAATAAAACACCCATTTAAAAAAAGAGAATGGGATGTAAAAATGTTACTAGGAATAAAACATACTACATTTCCACATAGGATAATATTAGTGTATGATGAATTTATAGACATGGAATAAAATCATATTGTCAATATAATCATGGAAACAGATTGGTTTGACTGATCACAAAAAGTGAATGATCATGAGAATGTTACTATCCAAAAAATAAAAAATATGTGTTTGGTGAAAAGATCCACAATTCATCAGAAATGATTGTAATAGGATGACATTTTAGATTCAATATTCTTTTCCTAAAGATTAGAAAGGTAACTTTCATGACTTTTATAATTTCATCCTTTAGTTGATTTCCACCATAATCTCATATTTATCTCAAAATTATGCATATAAAATTTGTATACCTTAAGAACTAAAAAAAATAATGGATCAAAAAAATACCCAAAAGGATAACTATATATTCCCATTATACTAAAAAAAACTATTTTACACAATATATGCTAATACCCAAAATGAGTAAAAATCGTATGGATATGTAACACATTAATTTTTCATATTGAAAAAAATGTCTTAACATAAATCATTATGTAAATAAATAATCAGATATCAAAAATTTCTTTAATAATCCCAATATTTAATAAGGTATTAATAATAAATTTTTTCTCTTACCCTTTAAATCTCATATACAAAAAGGTAATGTCATTCTTCCATAATAAATCATTTTTGTTTAGCCTAAGGGTTTTATATAACTCAACCTAATAATATTTCTCTTGAAGTGTCATTAATATCCTAAAATTATAAAACATTAAAAATATTAATATTTTAATATTTATTCATCAAATCAATTATGCAAAAACAATATCATCCTAACCAGGACATCATGTAGTGAATTGGTAGGCAGTTCGCCCTTTCCACCCTTTAGTTTTAGGTTCAATCACTGTAACATTGTCAAATATGATAGATTTTCACCCAAAATATGGTTAGCCTTATTATAAATATATATTAAAATTATTCCTATAATGTTCCCAAAAATGATATTAAAATATTAAAAAAACATTAATCCTTAAATGATTTTTTAAACACATGGGTTTTCTATATTATATAATAAATAAATTTTCTAACTTATTTATCCCAACCTATCATAAATACCTCAACCTCAGTAATTTTACTTACCCTAAATTTAATCAATAAAATTTAACATATTTCCAAAAAATATAAAAAATTTATTCCCCAAATAACATATTCATATACTAACCTAAAAGGATGTAGCCCTATAAATTTCTAAAAAAATATTCTTATTAAAACATAAAAGCAGTATGTAAAAATTTGAAATTATTTTCAGCCATATAATTATTGACACACGATAGCATAGCATGCCATCCCGATTATTAACCTGAACAGGGATTCCGAATAAGTTCCACTGGCCTTAGGGGCACCTCCCCACACACAAAAGACTACCGACTATTAGGGGGGATTAAGGAGGCGATATTCAGGAGACTATACCCTCTTTTGATGAAATAATAACTGTCTAAAAAATTTATAATGTAGTGGAAAGGAATAAACAATAGAAAGTAAAACAATAACTCACCCATGGCGAACCAACAACATTAAATTTTGGAAGAAATAATAATAACAACAATGGATTAAATAAAAAATACAACATGCCATTTGTATATACTAAAAGTGATCATCAATACATAAAATGTCATAAAGAAAATAATAATAAGGTGTCTCCCATGGTATACCTTAATTTGTACACATTCAATATACTAATACAAAAAGAAAAAAGAAATATTACTTAGTTGATTTAATATTCTAATCATATATTTCCTTTCATCCCATGTTAAACAGTCCAATATTATAGTCCAGCTCTAGGACTAGAACCATTACATGAACAGAATGTATAAAATTAAAATGCTTCTTGAAGGAACTATATAGGGTATTATAATTAACCTTAGTATGACACCAAGTTATTTTCTAATTTTAAATCAGTTATTTAGAAGGTGTATCTAAATAATGAGGGAAAACTACAAAAATTCATAATAATAAACAACCCATGTTGTGCCCGGATGCTATAAGGGAGTGATCAACTACTTCGTCCAACCCAAGAATAGTGTATGGGATAGGATCCTTAGCATAATCCCAAGGCATCCAAGTATGAAAATAAGCTCATATAAACCCTCAGGTTCCACCTCTAAAAAAATTACTTGGTATCATATTCCAAATGACACCTTGAGTCAAAGATTAGTCACTGACATCCTGCAGGAACTCCCAAAAAATAGTAATCTGGTCCCTCAGAACCCTACTCAAAGGCACACATTAGATCAAATCATGATGTCAAAGGCACAATGATGTATAACATTATTAGTTCAACTACTAATTTCTCAGTGATTAGAAATTACCATCCTCCCAATTTTGTCATGGCCAAATGACCTAAAGAACAATGACCCTCAACCCTTAACTGATAGTCTCAACACTATCAATTATTACCTAATCACCAAACCTGTGGATTACTATATCAAACACCTATAACCATAATTCCTAATCTACATATACTAGATTCATCTATCTATACAAGTTTTCAATACTAATAAATCACTTATGTCCTAATGTGACCATATGATTTATAACATCAGTTTTTCTAACATAGGAGAGCTTTAATCGCGAAGAAATTCCATAAGACAAACCATTCTGGATCCTTGTTTCCTAGTGATCACATGAATCAACCTGATGTCCATCACTATCTAATTTCATAAGTTATATTCCCACAATATGAAAACCTTGATTCCTCAAATGATGATTGATCCAAAAAAATAGTGATAAATATCATTCAAAATATATGTGTGTATATATCAGTCCACACCTAACCTAATGGTAACATCACCTTAAATAAGACACCCAACACTATATTAAACCTTGGGATAATTCATTTTATTTCCCATGGAAATAAAAAATAAATAATATTAATTTTTATCAATGAAATTTAAACAAAACATTACCTGAACTTAATCTTCCCACAGTCCCATCCTTTCACCAAGACTCAACCATATTTGACTTTTGTGATCATTCCCATAGGAATCTCACTTGTTTAAGTTAATTAATAAAGACATGAAATTCATTTATGATGGTCTCACCTACACAACACAAGGGTTTTATCAATGCTTTACCTAGAAAGATCCATTACAACTTTGAGAAGGATTATCACCACCTACCTTAGGTTGTTAAACGTCCACTCTTCTGATCATAGCCTCTAACTCAAGACGGTTGGGAAGAAATCATTATTGTACATGAACAGAATGAATATACGATAAAAATTCTCATATATATTTAAAATTATATATGGGAAGAGAAAAGTAAAATAGAATCAATAGTATTCAAGATTTATCGATATAGACCCAACACAGCATGCGTATCATGAAATGAAGTCCAAATTTAAATATTGGATCATCTCCTAGAAGTGGGGTAAAAGAGGGAGTAACTTCTACCATGTTAAATATAAGGATGAATAAATAGGATGAAAATAAGAAATAGAAGATGATGGTAAAATGGTAATTTATCCTCTTTAATGAGTTTTATATTTCACTCGAATAGTTTGGCTAACTATGTGATACTCACTATCCAAATGGTTACATAGTATGGGTATCCCACATGACTTTACAAATAGTATGAAAAACATATGAATAACCTATGATAAAAATTGTAGATGTTTCATATTGACATTCAAACTATTTATAATAGTTTTCCAATACATGTCTAGAATAACTAGAGGGCTGCATGATTTCTCTATAGATGCTTCATAGTTTATCCAAACTATGAACCCTATTCTGTGTAGCCATAGAAACATTGGTTATAGGAATCTGACCAAACTAAAACCCAAACACCCTTACTTATCATAAATAATAAAAAAATCAAGGACTTCAATAAATCAAAAATTTTGAATTATGTTTCTTTGATCTAGAAAAGAGTTGGTCTACCCAACAAACTCAGAAAATTCAAAATAGGCAAGGAATTTGACCTGGTCCAAGAACCTGAGACATTACACATAGTTACAAAAAATGTATTGAGGTCCTCATATATATCATATAATTATTTCCTTTGGTAATATTACCAATATTATTCATAGGGTTACATTCCAAAATCAATGTTTTCCTAATTTTTTCCTGATATTTATAGTAAACACGCTTCTATTCCTATAATAAATACCATAAATACATTATCCAAAAGCTAGTGGTTACATTATTAAATTCATACAATATATAGGAAATCACATCCCAAATAAATAAATAGTTTAATAGTGTTGGTGAACTTGATACATACTTTATTTAACATTAAAATTTGAATTGTTAAAATACAACATAGAATGTTTTTCATGAATTTCACGGTCCCATTTATCGTATCATTGGTTATTAATCATTAAAAAGTTCTAGGTATCATAAGAAAAATAATCTGAATAATTGTGTGGGATTATATTATTTATAAGTGTATCAATATAATATAAGCTAAATAAATAAGGAATAATATGGTTTGAAATACATAATAATCATATAACCCCATATAAATAATCACATGATATAAAATATATCCATGGATATAAAAACTATTCAAATAGTCACATGGGAATAAATAAATGTGTTCATTATTATGGAATGAATAATTTCAAAAATATTAAACTTATTGTTGAATAACTATATAATTAATTAAAAATTCATTGAGGTTTTATTCCAAGACATTTGAAAATAAATCGGTTATGCCTTAAACAAAACCCAATTTAGATCATCCCATGAGACCTACCGATGTATATAGGGGAAATAGAATGACCCACCAATCACATACTAATTAAAATTCATTACTCGTATGAAATGGGTGAAACTTAATCCATGTAAACATTCATATTGATAAACTGGAATATAAAATTTTAATACTCTCCCAATCAATGAACAAAAAAACAATCTAGAGTAATATAATTATTAGAATAAAAATACTAAATATCCTGTGAAATTGGTCATAAACCATAATAAAAAATATTGTGGATATTAAAATAAGATAACTGAATTAGTAATCTGTAATATTCTAAAAAATTGTTGAAATAGATTAAAATAAATTTAAAATATCATTGGAACATTTTTGAAAAAAATACTCTGTTCAAATTGAAATCACTTATTTAAACACCTGAAAAATATGATGTAAATATTTTTAATAAAAAATAAAATTCTAAACATGTAAAATAAGAATCAAATAAAATATTATTCAAGATTTAAAAAAATTAATACTATATAATAAAAAAATATTCTGTTTAATTATTTTAACTTGTAAAAAAGTACCTCTTACAGAAAGTAACATGAATATTCCTTTCAATCTATTTTTTAAAAATTGAATCATTGGTAAAAATTTATTTAAAATTTAATTATATAATAAATTAAAAATTATTTAAAATATTATATTGAAAATACTTATATTGAAGAAAAATATTCCCTTAACTGGGAGTTAAACATAAACAATCTCAAGTAGTGATTAGATTCTGAAATAAACCCTCACCAATTGGTGAAATTGGGAAGAATAATACAAATGAAATATATAACATAGTTTTAAAAAAATAACCCCAAGAAAAATATAATAATGAGATAATATATCAAAATGGTATTATATAAACCACAAAAAATTAATAACTTGTCAATATGGAATATGTCTCATGAATATAAAAGTGGAATGTGAGACTCTTACCATAGGCCAGATTTCATTTATACATGTTAGAACCTACTATATAACTAAAATAAATTTATAATATTTATTATTGAACCATATATATATATATCATAACATATATGAGTTTCTTAAAACTTTTTATGATTCTTTTATTAATAATTATTTATTATAACCACACTTCGAGTGATAACCGCTTCGTTTTTCCTATATATTTTGGTTTGGACGTGTTAGTCCTTGAAATTTTATCTTATTTATATAATATAAATAATTTTATTATCAATATTATTGTCTTTAATATTAATAATATAATTATAGTCATCTATAAAATTTATATATATATAATTATTACATCATTTATGGAGACAGTAAGACATACATACACATGAACATTGTTTACATTTTTTGAAAGATGGAACAAAAGAAAGGTAAATAATAATTATCATTTAAAGTATAATTATTATATCATATAAATAATATATATTCATAAAATTATTTCTCATTACCATCTATGAAAATTTTAAATGAAAAATGGATCACATTGCTTCATGGAGGTGTTATTCCATATGTACACACGAGCAATGTTCTCAGTTTATAATGGATTGGAAGGAAAGATGGATGATGTAATATTATCATAAAATAGGTATAATAATTTCACAATATTCATATATAATCAATAATCCTATAATAATAGATTCCCTTAAATTATAGTGAGGATAATTTAATTATATCACTATATCGAGACAACAAGTCGTATATACACATGAGTGATTTTTTCTCATTTCCAACGATGGAATAGAGATAGAATATAGTTATTACATAATTCTAATAAAATTTTATTTTATTTATTATAATATATATATTATTTTATTATGGTTATAACACTTTAAGAGTAATTAGAAGAAGAAATAATCATGAAGGACTCAGTGAATACAATTACCTCTCCTTTAGTAAAAATCCTTTAGATCCCTCTTAATGGACTTAGAGTACTTATTTTGGGTTAACAATAGACACTTGAACATGTATAAGGATGTTTATAATATGAATGGGTAGGGTTTTCTACGTTTTATTTCTCAATGTGGTGTAAATAACGGAATGAGGATGTACCATTTTATAATTGAGGTGGGGGTACATTTGTAATTTCTTAAAATATTAAATTAATATGTTCAAACTCTAATAATACATCAAAATAGCCATATATGAGAATATATGGTAGGATATGGTTTAAATATCATCATCCAATTAAAGATGGATTGGTATTGGCATTTTGTAAACCTTATTGATTGGTTTATCCCTTATTAAACATATTTTTACATTAATGGCGCTAACATATTTTTCATAATTAAATGTTTGTAATTTTAAATATAATTCGACTATTGGATAATAAATGGAAAATTTATGAAAATTTATATCATAATAAATCCTTAATTTATAATTTAAAGATTTTGGTAATATTAAAATAATTTATTTACATATTATTTTGTTAAGATATCAGTAATGACAATTTTTACACTACTCGTTTAATTTAAATTTTAATACATAAATATAAATGTAGAATTAAAATACAATAATTTCGTAATTACTTAATGTTTCATATATATATATATAGTAGATAGTGTAGATTATTTCAAGTTAGTCTTTTTTGTGTTCATTAATTTTTTTTATTAATTAAATGTTGTGTCGACGTTGTGCAAGAATTTTTGGTATTTATATAAAACCTAAAAAATATATATAAATTTTAATCATGAAAATGAGTTCACTATTCTAGAAATACCCATTTATATTACTTAAATATGGATTTTAACTAAAATAATTTTCAAGAAAAATTATTTAATATGTCATTTTGTTTTTTTGTCCTTATGTATGAATTACACATGAATTTGGAAAACACACTAGTAATATAAATCCAAAATGTTCTATTAACATAAAAAATAAAACACAATTCTAAATATTTTCGAAAAATTTAGATAAATGACTAATTTTATTTCTTATATTATATTGAGGGTACAAAATTTGTCTTTCTAGTGCGGCATAAGCACTATCTTGGCACGTGAAATAATTTTCATATTTAACATCTCAATACATTTTAATTTTTAATTTTATGAATTTATTTTGTATAATATTTTTTATTATTTTATAATAGTTTAGTAATTTAATAATATTCATATATTTTTTTATGTCTTGTTGTTATCATAAAAGTTTACATAATTCATAAAAATTACAGTTTTTTTACTATTTAATATATTGTTAACTTCTTCAGAAAAATGTAAAATAATAATCCTAGGATAAATATTTATTTCAAAACCTAGAATAAATTTTCATTCCATACAATTTATTTCTTATAGATGACATAAATTAACTTGAAAATAAATACATGAAAAACAATGGTAAATATATTTTAGAAAAGGGAACTTTAAGTATACAAATGTTTGTATAAAATATTTAAATATTAAATTGATTATAATGAACATAATTATATTATAAATAACATTATAAAACTAATTTTACATTTTAGATATTTCAAATCAAAAGTGGTATGTTATAAATGTTTGAGAAAAATAATGTTTTCAATAAAATTTAGTATTTTTTCACTATTCATAGATTGATTAAAAAATTTATAAAAATTATAAAAAAATTACCCTAAGAAAATTTTAATATTTTAATTTAAAAATTTATATTTTTTTCTTAAATATTGTTTTTCAAATTTCTATAAATTAATTATAATATTTGCTGGTGAAAATAAATAAAATCATTTTTGGAGAAAATGTATTTATGAAGCATAAAATAACATTACTAAAAATTGGTTTTTTATTTATTATGAATTTAAAAATGAATATGTATTGAGAAAGTCATATATATATATATATAGTTTTCGTAATTCAATTAACACTATTCATACCTTCTAATTCAATCACTATTTTATAATGGTCATACATAAATAATAATATTTTATTATTCATCTAGGCTCAATGTTCATGTATGATATCGACCATAATGTTCTTATATTAAAATCATGTGGTGTTAAATTCTCCCTCCCCACCTCAATAATGTGGTTCCTCACATTTTTATCACATACTCGATAATCGATACTTTGTTATTTGAATATAGTTTCAATGAAATCCCACAACATAAAAATGGAAAAAATTAATTTGAAATGAAGGAAAGTAAAGTATAAAGGTTATATAAAATAAATCATACTAGATTTCAAAATTTGAGAAAATTAGTGGAATAATAAAATATACACAGGTAATTAAAATGTAATGTCCAAATAATCATGAAAATTGAATGAGAATTTTGATCTGAAAACGTGAATGATCACAAAAATGTTAACCCCCAAAAAACCACAAATATATTGTGCATGAAAATACAATCCATTAATCAAAAAATATCATAATATGAGAAGATTTGTTTTTCAATATTTTTTTCATATATATAATAAAATATACTATTTTGAAATGTAGAATTTCATCCTTTAATATATTTTTACCATAAAATCATTTTTTCACAAATATGATGAACATGAAATTTTTATTCTAGAATCGCTAAGAATATCTCTTAACAGATTAAAACATAAACATAATGAGAATAAGCTATTTTTCTTATCCTAAAGCTCAATTATTCCTATAGTGTAATATAACATCCAAAATTAAAAAACATTCATATTGGAAAATAATACTTTAATTTTTAACAATGGATTATGAAACAATATGATTAACAAAAATCATTCAAAAAATATGTATTCCTATATCACAAATAACCTCAATAAGACAAATATATAATAATGATTAACCTACAATTTCATCGCATACCCTTCAGTTTACATCTCAAAAACCGTAATAACATTCTTCACTAATAATCTGTTTTATTAAACCAAAATTTAATATATTACTCAACCTAGTAAAAACTATTTTACAATATCTTTAATCACCTCTAATTCCTAAAAAATAAAAATATTTTTTAAAATTAATATTCATCCAAAAATTCATTTCAGTAAAAAAAATCTATACTAATCAAGATCTCATGATGTCTACTGGAAGGTGTTATACTATTATCTCCCTTATATCGTGGGTTCAAGTCTCATGGATATTCCTAATGTGAAAAGTTATTTTCTAAACTATGGGTTTTCATATTTTTTAAAATATATTAATATAATTCCTATAAAATTCCCAAAAAGATGATTGAAATTTTAAAAAATAACATGATTCCACATTCCATTTTTTTAAACTGTTTTTCTTTCTGTAGAATTTAATTTAAAAATTTATTAACTAATTTATCCCAATTAACCATAAACACCTCATCCTTAGTAGTCAAATTAACCCTAACAAGTATTTAGGATTATGGGTATCATGTAGATATTCTTCTATGACTCTGATGATGTTTTTAGATTATATGTTTCCAATGATTTTCTTATGGATATCGAGGACGATCTTCAAGATGGGGTGACGATTAATCCCTTAGTAAATCCTATCTCATGTGATATGATAACAGATTCTGTTAATTATCCTAGATCAAGATCTAGAAATTTTAAAAAAAATATTTATCGAAAATCATGGTGCAGATGAATGAATCTTTTTAAGTGATAATTTGGTCCATATCTATGTCAAACATTACCTTATTCTTGATAGAATTCCTATTTTTATGTTTTCGATCATCACGTGATTGACATTTTATTCATCCTAAAGATAAATACGATTACAATTTTTGAATGAAATATTTACAGTGTTTTAGGGTTCTGTGACTGGAAATATATCCACATTAAGAGGGGTTATTTAAACATCGAATTACACTCAGAAGATATTAATTATTTTATATGTGGAATATGAATGATTTCTCTCAAGCTAGTGAAGTCGTTCATCCAATATTAGGACCCTCTATTCTACCCATTCAGAGTTCGGGATAATATAACTCATGTTTGGGTTCACATTTATGTTTTGAATTGTATTTTGTGTAATAAACAAATATTATTTGATATTCCATCTATAATTAGAACATTGATCAAACACGATCATGAAACTGAGGATGCTCTTTATGTTTATTTTTTACATTTCATCATAGAGGTGGATCTCATCTCACTTCCAATTGAATATGTGACTCTTTCCACATCAAATTTATATTTATATTTATCTATAATACATGAAAAAATACCCCTATTGTGAACTGGATTTCAATCTATTGGGAATTACCAAGGGTATCACCATAAAAAATCTATTCTCTTTTGTATGTAATATGGTAGGTTAAGAGGTAGTTAGTTTTACGCAAGGGAATTCACAATCTTGCAAGGGTTTGGATGTGACTATTCTAGTTGTCTCTATTTAGGTGCTGCTTGAATTTATGATAATATTATATCCCAAAGAAAAAGGGTAACATATAATTTTCTGTTGATTTTGATCCTCTATGGTTATCTTAGCTATATATATGATAGGAAATACATGGGGAGATGTTGCATAATAAGGTTTTTCTTCATCAAATAATCATATGAAGGTATGTGAGTCTTCTAAAATTGAAAATATCTTGTTTATGAAGGAACTTCCCTTTTATAAAGATATTTTTTCTCCTTATGGTTATCATTATTCACCTTTTTAGGGTACATGGATTCATACTTATAATTCTTCTAAACATTATCATCCTAGAAAAATGATGCAAATTTGATCACATAGTTCTTTGAATTATAATACACAGATGATTAATAATGATACAGATGTCACTAAATCTAATAGGGTAATGGTTTATTCTTTTATGGGAATAGAAATAAGGATCTTGGACAAACATAATTATCTACATAGTAATCATGGTGATTAACTGATAGATGGTAAATTCATTAATGAGGATGCTTCCCAAGATTTGGCAGACCAATATTTATGACATGAGCTAATGGTTTTATAAGGAATCACAAAGGAAATAATAATTTTTTTGGATTAGGATGTATTAATATTGCTCATCCCTCAGAAACCAAAATAACTTAACCCGCCACGTAGAAACTCTTTTCAAGTTCCACCCTTGTAGTTTTTACATCTACATGTTAATTAAAATATGGGGTGGTCCTTCCCACCCCACTTCAATGATTTCCTTAAAATTTATTATGCCTAATTTTTTAAGTTATCATTATAGTAATGTTATATTTTATGAGAATATAATTATAGTACTATAAACCCTATAGATTAGGAATGACAATGACCTACTAATGTCCCCACCAAGGATGCAGTTTGTTGGTATTTAAAAAAAAGTAATGATTTCATTTATTCCATAATGGAGCCTAATGTATTCAGATTCAGTTATTTTTTAACATTGTAATATTTTCAATCCCTTAACTTGTAATATAGATTCCATGGTGATCTAATAATTTATTTATGGGATTAATCATGTAAAATCATCAATTTTTCTAATATTGGGTACTCTTATGTATTATTATTATATAAAAAATGAGGTACTATAATGAAAACATGGTAGAGTGGTCAACCCCCAAAGGGAATAAGAAAATTCCCCAACAAATAAGGATAAATATTGACATGCGATATTTGATTTGTATGTTTTTCTTCTTTTAGTCTGATGTTGTTTTTTATGTCTTATATGAACCACCTAATTTTGTGCACTTTTTAAATTTTTTAATAAATTAGAAGTTATGGGGTTGATCTAAAAATCCTTGACTTCACTATATTTTTTAAACTTATGTACAAAAAATATAAAATCATTATTCCCTAAATAACTCATTTGTATACTACACCAAAGGGTTTAATTCTATTAAATGTATCCAAAAATATCATTTATAAAACATTAAAATGGGAATCTATGGATTTTAAATCAAAATCAACTATAGAATTATTTACCCATCATAGTACCTAAAAATATCAAACTATCTTCCTTTAAATAATTAAATTATTATCTTAAGAAATATTCTAAAAGTTATTCATATGGTTATGTTCCCTATTCTATGATTTCAAAAATATACATCCCATGGATTCTATTAAACAAGAACTAATACAAACTGTTAACACCCAACTCAAATAGCATATAGTCCGTGGTTACCTTATTAAACTTTCACTATATATAATTGATCACTTTTCAAAGGACTGAATAGTTTATTAGTCTTTTATATGATTTATATATTGATTTAAAAATTTCATTACTGGGTTGTGAATTTGAAGAATGAAAAATATTTTCAATGTGTTGAAATGTATAATATAATAATCGATTTGAAAATTCTAATCATTACAAAAGTAATGATTTCTATATGTGAAAAATTAGTTAAATATCATGATATTTTCATACAATATTATATAAATTCATTTTTAACTAAAATTTTTAAGTATATTTTTTTCATAAAAATTATTGTGCATTAAAGTATAAGTTCTAGAATGTAGTAACTATTTATTTTTATGAATCTATTTAACTATTTGTTATGTGTGGAAAAATTCTATTCTTTTGTAACAAATAACCAATAAACATATATTCCTACAACAATAATTACAAAGGTTAATTTGAACCAACTAGTAAAATTTTTCCTCCACCTAAAGAATCAAGATTGGGTATAATATTTTTTTTATGTGTGGGATAGTATCTTTATATATAATGATTTTTTATTTAATATTATAAAAGTCATATACGCCCCAAAAATAAAAAAGGAATTTTTTTAGTCTCTTTTTAGAGACTCTAAATAATTTTTTGTTTTTTAATTATTATTAGATTTATTTTGGAGGAAAATTTGATCTTTCATGATTATCTAATGGTAATAATGTGATAGTGTTGAGGATTTAATTAATTATGATATTTCTGAACATTCATAATTTTTGAGTTAATATTTATAATAGTATTATGAATATTAAGTTTGGAAATAGTAAAGTATGTTTGATTGAAAATATTACTATAGAATTTTAATTATATCATGAGTAAAGTAAATATTTTAACATTAACCAATTAATAAGATGTTGATGAAATAAAAACTATTGGGAGCTAACATAAAGGGCAGTCAAATAATACCAATAAAACCAATGTAAAATAGTTTTTTGAGATACCAAAAGAATATCTAATACATTAAGAAATAGGTGTGTGGATACATAAAATTTATTTGAAACTAATAATTCATATACACAATAATTTTTGTGGAAAATTAAAATAAGGTACATAATTTTCAAAAATAAATTCAATCAGGTGTGGTGATTATAACTACGCCAAACCCGATATCCAAGAGTTGATGTATTCCTAACTAAATTTTCATTATTTACATGGAATCACATCCGGATTTACCAAATATATTTTTATATCATTGACAGTACACTTCCTAGACTCTTATAAAATGAAATAATAAAAGGGTTAGTTCAAATTATCATTAAGTGTTTAAAATAATGGAATCTATCCTGATTAAATTAATAAAAATAAATAGGTAATACTAAAAATCATAAGATAAATATGTAAACACATATTCCATTTAATCGATTACTTGACTATCATGTTTACATATGAGGTAATCAACATGGAAAGGTAAATAACAAAAAAAATCAATATAATTATTAAAATGATAATTAAATTAATCCATATATAATATCAATAAGAAAATTTCATGGATAATAAGATAATAAATAATCAATAAGGCAAGTTAAATAAATGAAAACATATTCTATTTAATCAATAATATGATAATGGAATTCATCCAGGTAAAAATTCTTTTCAAAAAATTCATGGATAATAATAAATGAATTAATAATGATAAAAATTATAAATTAATAGATTTCATGATCTTTTGCATTATTATATCTATACTATCAATTCCTTTAAAAAAACATTTAAAACTAAAGGGTATGAATACACCATAAGGCTATGTAACTAAGGATACAAAATAGGTTCATCTCATGATACTACTGATCCATCAAATGGGATATCGATAATTAGACCCAACCCATATATGATTCTATATAATTCCTCATATATTAAATAATAAAATTAAATCATGAAAAAGTGTCGTATCAAAAGTATTTTGTATCAAGTAAGGAATATAGATAAAAAATAATTTCTTTAATCAATCATATATCATTAAAATTAAAAAATCATATGTATAAAAGATATATGGTTTATTTTATAAGTATATCCCTGATAAATAATATGTATATTATGGTAAAATATAAAGTACACTGATAATAATAAAGTGAATATTTCAAGGGAACGTGAATGATTAAGAAAAGATAATCAAGAAATAGAATTTCAGAACATTCCATGGTTAAAACGATTGTAAACCATGCATCGAAATAATAAGGATCTAGTCAATATAACATATATCTACTAGATAATAATTAAAATAATTTTATGAAATCATTTATAAATATAAATTCTATAAATATATATTTAAAAACATTCTTGAGGTTAATATCATTTTCTTTAATGAAATTACATTTTTTAGTAAAATTAATAAAAAACAAATTGATAATATTTATCCTAGAAAATAATATTGTAAATATGTATAATAATCCTTAAATAAATTAGTGTAAATGATGGATGAATATTTAATAAGCTCTATATAAGTTAAAAAACATTCATTTCACATTTTTAAAAAACAAAATTCAGCCATGTATAGAAAATGAAATAAATATTTCTTTTAAAAAATTATGTTTAAAGTAAAATATAGTCTGAAATTTATATAATAAGTATTTCTTATAATTTAAAAAATATTTTAACAAATTTTAAAAAATATGGTTTCTGAAGAAAAATGTTTTTCGAATGAATAGAGAAATAACATCTTCTTTTACTAAAAACATGTTCTCAATAATTTAATGTAAAAAATAGAATAATATATTACTATCACATAAGAAATAATTAGGAATAACCAAATGAGATGAAAATTAATGTGGTTTGTAATAAAATTATCAAATAATTTCATTCAATGTAAATTTAGGTATAAAAAATTTCAAATTTAATGTGGCTGTAAAATAACCCCTTACAAAGATCATAACATTGAAATGAGAATTAATTAATTAATTAATTATGTGTATCCAATGAAAAAAAACCTTAATAAATTTGCATTGTATCATAATATATTCAAAATAATTTACCTAAATTTTCTAAGAATATCAAGGACAATGAATAATTAATGTAACCCAATGAAGTTAAATTGAGTTATAAAATTATTTTCCTCTGTGCTTTTCATGTAAAATACCATTAGATTAAATAATATAAATTAAAACACAAAATATAATTATGTATGTATTAGTCATTATATCACATTAATATTAAGAATTATATACACCATATAAAATAAATTAAGTTCATAACATTACAATGTGGATCAATAAAGGGAAATTTAAATAAAGTCCCTTATCACAGAAATCCTTTTACGTAAAAAATCTATAATCTCATATGTAATGGTTTTAATCATTTTATTAAATTAAAATAGAACTATATTCATATTTATAATATCATATAGTATCTTATTATATCATTTTACCACATGTTCTTTCATAATATTTCATTAAAAGCATTGTTTCAATTGTTAATTGCCTTGTTTTATAATATAGGTTTTGACAAGAAATTTCTGGTTCAACATTATAGGATATATATCCATCATATCATAGTTTCATATTTAATCATTATATAAATTTTTATAATCAATATTTATGGTTGGGCATGGAAAAATGAATCATGTATCTTCAGAGAGATGATACATCGTATTAATTCATAAGCGATGATAATATTCTATTAACGAGTGAACATATAATGAGGTGGGTGGTATATTAATCATCCAAAATCATTATTATTTCACATATATCACATATAATAAATAACATTTCCCTTATTACTTTCCATGTATTGTTTAAGTAACAAATGAAATACATTACTTCACGATGCGATGGATCATCATACACACAAGTAACATTATGGTATTTTAAATAACATGGAATGTAAGAAGGTATATGTGATATTATATTTATAAAGGTATTATAATATAATTTATATCATATATTTGTGTTAATCCATTATTATATACATATTTTAATGTTGGTGATTGAAAATAAATGACCATGGCTTTCTAGGCGGTAATCCACCGTACACATGATTGATGGTGCCACATCCCATTTGAAAAAAGAAGATATATATATAAGTCCTTAAAACAACATAATAACATCAATGTATATGATGGATAGATTATTTATTATATAACAATGGTTTTATAAAATTTTAAGTAACCAGAAGAAGAAAGAAAAAACACTCATTTAAGAACATTACCTCTTCTTCTAACAACTTCTTCATGTTTTCACCAAATTCATTCCGCAAATTCCTTTATAAAAAATAGGAATCTACAATATTGGAAGAAGAGTAAGGAAATTATCAGTATAGGTATTTTATAAGCTAGATAAATTTTAATGTGTGAATATGGAAGGATATGGTGTGGACTTTAATAATTTGGGGAGCTAAAACATAAGGAATTTATTAAAAGAATCAATTAAGATAAGGTTTTTTCATTCCAGAAGCCTCTAAAATATGTAATTATCTATTATTATAGGTGATAAGTTCTATATATGGACATTAAATGGAATTTGGAAATGTTTCAGATCTTTTTTAACCATTATAATCTTATATTAAAAATCTAGCAAATCTGTTTTACCCTAAACATGCTAATTAATTTTCAACTCTTTTAAAATTTATAATTATCAAAAATTATGTTAACAATATTAGTTATTCAATAATAGGATGACATGAAATTTTTAATCCATTTTTTCATAATATTTCATCATGTTTTATGATGGATTTGGTTTCCCAAATTAGGACATTTATTGCTTTAAGTGAATTTTGAGGCTAAAAATGCACCCATACCCCATGCAATATGATCCTAAAGGGATTTTGAGATAGGTTCTGAGATAATGAAAAAAAATAGTTGTTTTCCATTAGTGCACATAAAATCTAGGATATTGAAATTAAGTCACTTCCACGCATGCACAATCTTAGTTCTATGCTCATAAATAAGTGTAATGTGTCCCTTGTATGCTGTATTTGAAATTCCACACAAGAAGATTCTTCGCTCTCATGTCTTTAAGATTATCCTTATTTCATGAGTAACAAAGCATTGACTTCTTCTTACATGTATGTTCACTTCCTTTATGTATTTAATTTCTTTTAACGTAATAACATTTTTCGCATATACTATTAGCCTTGCTCATAACATCTTATATTTTACAAAATTCATTCAATCTTACACACAACTTCATTAGACCTTTTAGATACATATAAAATGGATGATCAATATAATATTACTATGTCTAAAAATTATTTTTCAGATCAGTGTGCTGAAATTACCAGAAACCCTTAGACCCTTTAAGATTGGATGTTTGTATCGGATATACGAATTCTTCTGGACATGCTGATGGTGTAAGGCCCCAGCCTTATAACATTACATTATCTTTAGTTAAGTCAATAATTCACATTGAGGATCTTTTCAAGTTTAGAGTTTTAGAGAATTAGGCCATAACTATTACATTACATCTCAAATATTACAAAGTAGACACTTTTACTTAGTATCCATTTTTTCATAATAAAATCTTAAAATAAAACATGAAATTATTTTCTTGATATAAATCTTCTTGAATTCTTCCTTTCTCTTATACTACCTTATATCTTGTCAAAAAAAATTCAAAAAATGGGATTAGCATAAAATGATCAGTAATGGTTATAAAACAAAGAAAGAAAACATTAGTCCATCAATACATACAAGTAAATGAAATCATACTTTTCAAACCTTAACATACCACACAAGATTATCATATTTATGAATAATAAATGGAAATCATAAATTATAATAGTAACTTGCGACATCCATAACATACTTACGTAGTAGCTTTCACAGCTACATAGGGAGTTACATTTGGAATATATGTCATAGTATATTCCATAAATATATTAGGAAAACATTAAAGTTTACCTCCATCACATTACCCAATGCATTGTAGGGCTATCTCAGGATCTCCTACCATTGGTTTATCACAGAACCACTTGTATGCGTAAACAATGCCCAAGAACCATAAAATAATCATAACACATAAACAAGCACAAAGGAATGATAAAATTTAAACATTGTAATAATAATATAACATTTAAATATATTTACATAATAAATCAATTCTTAAAACCATTTTCAATACCAAAATACATAAAAATATTATATGGTATTTATTTTTCTTTTAAAAACATTACGGCTTATTAAGAAATCCAAATATCAAATAATTCTCGCAGTGGCAGAAAGGTTTTTGTCACTGCATACATTAAAAATAATCATTCCCTTTGTCTATTAGTAAAACACTACATAGAAAAATATTCCCTTTGAATGAAATGAAGATTCAAAGGGGTTTATACACCGTATAAAATAAATTCATGCATAAATCATAATATGCCTCAATGAAAGGAGATCGATATGAAGTCCCTTACCTCGTGTCTGACTTGATTTCTTTATTCTTTAATCTCCTAAATAATAAACTAAAGATAATTTCAAATTTATTCAGAACATTTGTCAATTTTATTATTCCTTTCATTCCACTTATTACGATGTTATAAACATTACATAATTATTTGAGTTAACAATGGTCATTTTGTCGATATTTGGTGCTTGAGTCAAAAATGAACTTCTTATAATTATAAGTTGTCCACATGGTCAAAAGTAAATTATATAAATAATTATATTCATTATTTATATATATCATATATATTATATATTTATACATTATATATATATATATATGCATTTATAATATTACATAACATTTGGAGATAAGAAATGAAATGCACCGTTCATGGAGACGGTAAGCCGTACGTACGCATGAACGCTACTTTCATTTATATTTCAAATTTAATGGAATGAAAACTTAATTATACATAGATATATAATAATTAATGTATAATATAATATATAATTTCATTAACTCCATCTTTTATATGTTCCATGTATGGCATGAACGAGTCGTATCACTTTAATGGGGCGGTAGTATGCACATCCTCAAATGAAATTATCGTATTTTCCCATTATGGAAACCATAAAATAATGTTATAAATGAAAAATACTGAATCATATAGACAATATAAATGTAATATATATAACAAATAAATATATTTTCATCTTAATGGGCACTATAAGAGGTTGTGGGAGATAATTGAACAATCATCGTTTCGTGAGGCAGTAGTTCACCATCCACATAAATAGTATGTTCATATCCATTAGATGAAGGTTTGTGGATGTTTAGTTTGAATCATCTTAATAAATAAATCCTATTATTTTGAAGATATTTGTGTTGCTATAAATGAATGGAATAAAGACAGCTTAGGAGTTTATAGAAAGAAAATAAAGGAAATAACTTGAGAGAATACGTTACCTTTAAATTGGGTAACTCCCTTTGGTTTGAACATAAAGGATTTCATAAATTTCTTTTGGCCTACGGAAGGATTCTAGGATGGAAATAGGGTTTTTGGGAGCATCTTTTAGTAGAGTTTTGAAAATATAAGGGGCTTGAGAGGTGTGTTTATTGAGTTAGATATGGTGGCTTTTTATAAGAGGGAGGAGGGGCTCTTCAAGAAAGTTTGAAAGTATTATTTTATTATAAAATTATTTTCTGTTGAAAATGTCTAAAACTTATTTAATAATAATATAAGGTTTAGTTAAGTCTAAATAAAATCATTCAATATAAATTTTATAGGTTGTGGATATTTTTTAATCTTTATATTTTTTATTTAACCCTTTGTTAACTTTTTTATCTTTTACCATGTCCTCTTATATATTCATACTATATGGTTAATATATTTACAATAAAATGAAAAGAGACCCATAATGGTTTATTTATGACATTTTTAACATTATATAAGTAATTTGGACGAATTATATATTTTTTGGATAATTTTATAATTAAATAAAATATTAATTCTTTTAAAACTAATTTATATCAATTTTTAAATTATTCATATCTATACTTTTAAAAAATCTATAACAATGTGATTATTTCGAACAAACATCATTAATTAAAATATGAAAAGTCATAATTACCCCTAAAATTTAGTTATTGAATTAAAATTTTCAAAATAAATTTATATTAATATATATAATATAATTTATTTGAATCTTTTATTAATGAAGCAATTACTGCATCACCATTGTGACATAATTAAATATATTTATTTAATGTCTAAAAATTATAAATAAATTACCATAATGTATTAAATCGTATTATATTCCAAATAAATATTTATAGTTGAAGTGATCACTTATATAACACCATATACAGGTTTTTTACTAAAAGATATATATTTATGTTATTTTTGTCCTTACTTTAAATTAATAGATATAAAATATCATTATCACTCCCAAGTGGCTACATGGGGTCCCAAAATCGACCCAAGGATTCCCATGGTTGGACATGTATCATCCAATAGTATTAAGACATACGTTTACATAATTTAATATTATTATAACACTATTTTTATACCCTTATTTACCAGATTTAACTTTTAACCATGATAAATAAAATATTTAGTGAAGTTACTATTCATAATGTCTAAAAATAAAAGATACATATTTACACAATATGGACCTTTTTATTACAAATATGGAATCCATTTTTACAAATTAAAAACACAGAAGTTGTAGAAATTAATTTTAAATTGATTCTCATTTTCAAAACCAAAATCATGTTTTTAAGGAATAATAACTATCAAAATATTGACATTTTTTATGTCCAATTTCAATGTGAAATTACTTTTAGTTACCATCATTGGATTAAATTTTAAAATTATAATCTAAATACACATTAAAACCATTAAAAAGGTAATATTAACATATAAATAATTTAGATTAAAAGGCAGTATTTGTAACTATTCATTAAAAATGAACTTTACCTAAAAAATACCAAAATTTAATCCAAAAAAAATTTGATGTCCCAATACTAAACCAGAATTTAATTTTTTTCAAATAGAATATATAAATATAACCAAAACTATATTTAAAAATGGTTTTCTATCAAAAGGCAGTAAATCGACCTTTTGAATAATATTAGTGTGTTTATGCTTAAAATTGGATTCATTCACATTTTAAGCCTTTAACTTTTATGCTATAAATGTAAAAATATTTAAAAAATATGTATAATAATATTGTGGTTAGTTCTATTCATTCTTGCTAATACAACATCTATGATTTAACTGTTTTTTAAAATAATAATAATATTATTTTATTGTTTGGTATAACTCAATGTTGTGTGCAACGTAAGATTTCAAAGAAATATGTTGGTGCATATTGAGTATGCCATCAAACATAGAATCGTCTCTAAAGAAAAATTAATATTTAATTCACAAATATTAATAAATATGAAAATTTCATAATCGTTATTTACCTGGGATGTTACAAATGGAGTCACAAAAGAGATATTTGTTGTGTGACTATCTCCCGTTGTGGAATATCAGACTATTATATGAGGTAATCATCCCATTAATTGGGGTTGACACACCACTATTGTGGATCACACGTGATGATCATTAAATTTCTATAACATCACCATTCATTTACATTTGAGTAGAGAGTTTTGGCCCATTTCTATTTATTCACAAAACAGACAGACCTGGATGGTTGAAGGGGACCAGAAAAATGGAAAATAATTATATTCCCCATAGGAAAACATCTTACAAAGAAGAATGAGAGATAAAATCCAATGATGGAAAAAGGATTAGGACCTGATGTTGGGTGTAAATTTTATAGAGAATGGGTGTGATCATATTTATTAGGCTATATGTTCCAAGAGTGTGATGCAGAGTTGTTCCATATCATGTGGCATGAGATAGTGTGGACATCACAATTCCACTTTTACCATCAATAAGAGATAATTCCATATATCATTAGATAATGGTCCCTCGATATGAACATGTTACATATTCATCATTGGGAGATCAACTTACTTTTATGGGAAATCTATTGCATTAGCATAATTCAACTAGATAGATTCTAGTATGTTGAGTTCCTTCAATCAGAGATTTTTTTGAATGATAGGTAGTGAACCCCACTCCCAATGCAACATATATTATAGGTTCTTAAGAAGTTTCAAAAATGAACACCTATTTTTCAAGGAATTTATGTTTAGGGTGTGGTTCAACGTGTTCTTGAATAAGGACTTGAACATGAGGATTTTTGGGTCAAGGGAATAGTGACTAATGGCACCCTAGAAGATGAAAAGGATTCATATTTGTTGGTTTTAGAGGAAGGAAAATATCAATAAGATTGATACATTATATTGGAAGTATAAGATACAATGGTCCACTACATAACATTCTTTATAGCATTTCTCAATGGATGGATTCTACTAATCATTGAAACATTGATGGGAATATTCATATGAATGATGCTGATGGAGGATATTTGTGTGTCCATTAATAGTGTAAACTTTGGGGTACTGATGATGGCCCATCTCAATAGCATACTAAACAAAATTTGGAGGGGAAATATTCCCAACAATACTTGGAGTTTATTCTAGTTCATACATGGATGAATCGTGTTTCACATTGGGGGTTATGAGTTATAGAACACCATCACCCCTCCATACATTATTCTATGACCCACTCTATAGGAAATTACTAGTGTCCGACCAGTGACACTAGAAATTTCCAAGATCATAGTCTGGATCTGTAACCATGATTGTTTCAACCTCCACCACTTCACAACTACAGTTGGTCCAATGGTGGAAAACCTTCATGAATCATTTGAGAATAGGAAGTGTCTAAAATGTATTAAAGGTGGATTTCAAGTGGTCTGAATTGAAATTCAGGTTTTAAGAGTGTCATAAATGAGGACCCAATTTTACAAAAAGTTTGAGTCCCTTCAGTGAGTGATAAAGAGAGTCTACATGGTGGTCCATGTAGAATAGAACTGATGTATCCCTCATCAACATTGGTGTATATAGGTGAATTTGGGATCAGAAGAGACTATTTTTCAGCTGCCAACATACATTGATGATAACCTTTTGATGGAATATGATAGAAATTGGGAGTATAATTAACTAGAAGAAATATTTGAAATGTTATTTAGGTGGTTGAACTTGAGTGTGAAGAGCTATCTCAGTGAGGTAGTAAGAGGGATACTCCTCGAGGGGAGATCAATACATCTAGGTCAACATGGGCTGGAACTATAGTGGTGGGGACATCACAAGGTATAGTCACACCCCTGTCTTTTGGATGGGAATGGTTTTTAAAGTGAACTTTTTTACCATCATGGGTTGCTCCTTGGAAGAAGTTGAGGTTCATGTTGTATCCTTCTAGGGATTCAATATTCCCCCTCTACTACTGGCTCGGTGGACATATTTAATGTCAATATTGACAGAAGATATTTGGCACATACTGAAGTATGATGGGATCGATCTACTGAATGTTAGGCCCATTCAGATCATGTTCATCATGTGGTTCCACCAAATACTTGTATACCTCATAGATATGGACATCTACACATTTCAACAGGGGTAGTTTGAATATCCTTCGCACATAATGAGGGTAATGATTGGTGGAGATTCTGATCTGGAAGATGTAAAACCTATTAATGTCACATCATATGAGGAAGAAAAGATGAAGGAAAGAACAATATTACAGTGATGGAAAATCCTAGGGAATGACTTCTCATCAATGTATTCCCTATGAAAGGGGTGATATATTTGACTCTGAGGAATACATATCTGAGTACCTTGAGGTAAACACTAACACACTCACATCATTCTTTATTCATTCCCTTTCACTATCTGGATTTTGTAACAGAAACATATTTATAGTGTAGAATCATGATAATGATCAAGTAACCCCTACTAAATGGGAAAAGGTGCATCAATAGGTTCATAAGATTATATTATGTGTCCCAAACCCATGAAATTGGTAGGTGGTACATTGGATAAGGGTTTAACATGGAAACCTCATATCCTTAGGTCCTTTATGTTTTTTACAGGGGAACATTTTTTAGAATACCAATGGAGACACCCACAACTAGTTTAGAGGTGCACCTATTACAAATCATCATGAAAATTCATGTACCTCAATCTAAGAGTATATATCAAATCAATCAACCATAATCATATTTCATGTATACAATTTGTCAATGTGTTTTTATTTTCAAAACATATTGTACATGAACTATGTAAGAGGAATCAGTACCGATCATTGAAATAAAAAGTATTGAAGGGTTACCTATGGTTTAATTTCTGACCCTAATTAAGGAGCTCAGTATACTAATAGTGAGATATCATAAGTTTTTTACTTATGCCGATTAATAAATTTTCTTTACTGGTTAGATTTACTAACATGATTCCATTAAATTTAGTTCTTGAAAAATTATGTTCCCAATGAGTGGATGGTTCTGGGACATCTGGGTTCCCTTCACTGCTAGTTTGACTATATCATGAGGAGAAAATCATTCATGTTGATCCATCATTGGTATCATTTGAACAGTTGGATTTGGATGCATGTGATTCCACTAGTGGTGTGTAACATGAGGCTGATAGGGATGAGGTAGGTTAGGAATACACAAGTGAGGATGAAGAAAAACAAAATCTTGAGCTTATATCAACTAGTAGGATGGGAGTAGAAGATCCTATTATAGACCTTCTTACAGATTTTCCTGAGTATGATCTTGTTTCTCCTAAAGATATGAAAAAAAAATATGATCATAAGGTTGTCAAATAGATACAAATATTCTAGTATAGGGTGTTAAAATATATAAAACATGATCAATAAGTCTTTGGAGCTAAACTAGAGGGCCATATAAGGACTCTTCACCATTGTCTACAAAACCTATACACTGGAGGGGAGGATGATCTAAGTCTTCATGTGTTGGAATGTGAATCTTTCACCAAGTAGGTGTGTGAAGGAAGTTAATATCTGGATTCTTCCTTATGTCAAGAGAATAATGAAATCATTCAAATATTTATAGAATTAGACCAAGATATCCACCATCTAGAGAACCAAAATGAGCATTCTTATTTCCACAAAACACAATTAATGACGATCAGAAGACTAATTGATTATCCAAAGGAGGATAAGAACATATTGTAGTAGGAAACTAATAAAACAGATAACCTCCATGTTGAGTGGGATGCAAAAGATCTGAGATAGCACATTCCATAGGTTGTAAGAGCTACATCAATCAGTAAACAAGAAGAGCTATGGGGGAAATAATGAAAGGAATCAAGGGAGGATTCAACATGTGCATGACCCACTTCAATGATTAAATTTTCATTTTTTATTTTGAAGCATTTTTACGTGCATCATTAAATTTTTTTCCACTCCAAATTACTGATCTTTGATCACATTTGTGCAACAACCATTGGAAAATATCTAATATCACGTGAGTAATGATTGGTTTTAGAAAAAAAAGGATGAAAACATTATTTCTTATTTCTATGATACATTAAAAAAATAGAATTCTCAGTGGATTCTATTATTTACTAAAATCAGGGAGGTTTAGGGATGAGAGAGGCTTTGTCTGGAGAAAAGATCCGGTAGAACATCTTATTTTCTTTTCTAACATATTATGGTGCATAAACTTTTTTATGACATGGTCATTGAATTCAATCCAAACAAAGGTGATTGAGAAGCCTTAATTTTAATTCCCAGAATCTGGAACACATAGAGAGTTTCATTGAGATATAGGAAAATTAATGACCATATTAGCAAAAAAATTATTCTTATTTTTATCCTAGAATGAGGACAAGAAAACAATTGATGGTTGTTCTCCATGTTTGAAACAATAAAACTATCTCAAAATTACATCATAAGTCTTTCATGATATTTAATAAGAAGGTAGGTGAGCCAAAATGGCATGAGACTAAATTCATTAGGGGTCCCTTTAGATAAGGAAGAGGATGATGATCCAAATAAGGGCCACATAAAGCATGGGAATGGAGTGGTGGAATGTTTTAATAGACTCAAAAAATCATGTAATTGTACCACCATTGATTAGAGAACGTTGGTGTATGTGTATTGTTCTAAACAAGGATGAAACCCATATCCCATGGAAGAGTCATTATAGATTCCAAGAGACAACTAAAAATTTGAAAAAATGCAGTAGATGAACAATATCCTAGAATAATACCCCATAGTCGATGGACTCATTTGTCTTGTAGTTTTATATAATTTAACTGTGGATAATAAAAACATAATTTATATTTATACTATAAGGATTATACATGGTACCATTTAACATTTTTTGATCAGGATGTGTTTTAAAGATTAACATCATGTGGCTGTGGCGCTGTAGATATATTAAAGGCCTCTGTATAAGACCATTGGTTTAATACTCCAAATGAACATGTGTAGTATGGAAGAGTAAAAAATCTATCATTAATGATCAAAAATTAGACCCAAACTCTACATATCAAATCTCTAGGAAGACAACCCATATATAGTTTAAAGGTAGGATGCTTGGACTTTAACCCCTAGTTCAATCTCATTGAGTGTAGACTAAGGGAATGTTTTTATAGCTCGAGGACATTAGTACAGAACCTACAAAAACTAAAAAGCTCAATTGATTCATTATCAACGTGGGAAATAAGGAATAGAAAATGCATTTTCTTGAAATTTTTAATAAAACATTAGGATTTAACCAAGGGTTTTGAAAATTAATTAAGGTACAAAGAAGTGATATGAGGTAATTGAAGATATCTGAGATATAGGTCAAGGGTTATCAAGGGGTAGGGATCAATTCTCGAAAATATTTGAAAATGAGTAAACTCAACTAGCCAATAATAAATCAAGAAAGTTTATGTTCAGCAGTTGACCATGGTTTAAACACATAATCTAATGTAATGTTCCATAGATCCATAAGGGTATTGGACTAGGATTGGAGTGATACATTATGGAATATCTCTATTATAGTTAGGGGGATCGTATGGATTTTAATGATGGTGGAATTCCAAACCATTAATGAATAAATGTGTGGAATGGGTTTCATTAGAACGTCAGATTCAAACTTTGGTTTTGTGAATAGTTTAATGGAATTCTATGTACGCCATGGCTAGTAGTTTCAGAACATAGATATCGTACCATGATGGGGAGAAGGGGTTAAAGGTTTTGATAAATTTGATGTTGATCTGGGAGATGAGAAGTTTGAGCATCACTACGCATCACACAATGATGAAAATAAATCCATATGTAGTTATAGAAGTTATGAAACATAGTTTATGGACATATGGTCTAAAACACAGTGGAAAATTTAGAGTCATGTCATTAGAATATTGGGGAATAGTTTACTCTAGGGGTATATATAAATCACAAAAGAGTTAATCATTGATTTTAATTATGAAAAGAAGGTTCACACATCACATACACACATTAAGATGAATTTTATATTTTTTATGGTCGTAATCCCCAATCCATAAGGAAGGCCAATGGGATAATGTGTTCGTGAAATTTTGGTCGAGCCTGATGAAAATATGTCAAGAAATCTCTATATATCCCACAAGGATGGGAACCAAGAAACATGTATTTATAGGATATGTGGTTGTAAGATACCAATACTGGTAGGGTTAATCCCAACTTCTTAAGGAACTGAATCATCCCATGATTATAGTGAGCCATACAAAACAATTCATGCTAGGAATATTATTTAACATCATTTGTTGAGGACTCTAGGTTATGCGGTTTATATTCTTTAAAATCGGATCATATGGGACGAAAATAGTTTAAGGCATAATTCTTGGACCTAATGTAAAGAGTTTATTTTTGTGTTCACTACAACACATGATAACTATTAATTTTTTGATCTTAAATATCAAACCATAAGTAGGTGTCTCCATAAGATATGTGTAGGGATGTTTCATGAAATAACCAAATGTGAATGAGGTCCCAAGGGGTAATAACACCACACAACACATTCTTGAGGATACTTTTACATAGTTTAAAGTGTTGATTCTTAGACCTACTACAAATAGTTTAAGGTTGTGTTTCCTAGACCATCAACATATATTTTAGGATTATAGAGTTTGGAATATATTTAAGGGTTTTATCAAATGGGTTTATGTAGTTTTACAGAGTAATAAATGTATATGAATTAAGACCAAGGGAGTCCTAATTACATACCACATATTCACAAGAGGTCTTAAATATAGTTTAATGTTGTGATGCCCAGACATAGTTTCTATGTTAAAGGTAATAGTGTTTGGACCAAATAGAGGGAAAATTCATCAAGAGGATATGTGTAGCATAATGTTATGACACACCAAATGTGAATGAGGACCATGGATCCCCACACACCACATAGAACAGCCTAAAGAAAATCCTACAAAACATTAAAGTCATGATTCTTTGAATGTGTTTTAAATAATTTAACATAATTTTTATTTAACTATATAATCTTATTTTTCGTTCATATGTTGTGACCCATATAGGGGAATTTTTTGGAGGGATGAGTGTAATTTTGTGGTGTAATCAACCTAAAGAGAATGAGGTTCTAAGAGGACTACTTCTTTATAGGCACCAAATAGTGGACTGCGTGAAGTTTATGGTTGTAATGTGTAGAGACCCAAGATTAACATACATGGTAATTAAATTACTTTTACAAAATACTTAATACATAAAAAAAGACACCCAATGATTGTAATAGTTTAGTTTCTTTAGAAACTCCGAACATAATCTTCTAATAATGGTGAAAGATCTTCAACATCTCCCATAAAGATCTTCCCCTTTTGTTTTCTTACCTAAAACCTTTATTTATGTCCTGGGAAAAAGAAAACAAAGAAAGGGTGGCCTCAAATTATCAGTAAGGGTAAACAAGGATAACATAAAACACTCCATAAACATTTGAATGTAAACACATGAATATAAAATTTAAACATCACAATCTTGAGCAATGACATAAAACAAGGCAGTACAAAAGGCATGGATCATAAAGGAACATTAAATATAAAATAATAGTATTGGAATAAAACATGTAATTGTGGAAAACTAATAAGAACATGTTATGATTTCCATAGTATCCAAGGCATTTCTGTAATGACCATAATAGTGGATGAAGTCTATTACTAAACCAGGTTTACTTGTTGTTCCAGCCCTGTATTACAGAACCGGATTTACTTGTCGTTCCATCCATGTTTATCTCATGAGATATAAATCCTTACCCAATGAATTTGAGGGAAATATAGGTCCCACCCATCTCATAATGAAATCATTTTTCATGTGCCATAAAATAAACATAAATCATTCATTATAACCCAATGAATAAAATTTGTTTCATATATATCATCCCATTATAAAATAATCCATATAAAACAATGGATATAATTTCATCATAAAAAAAATAAAACCATGTAAATAATAGAGACATTATACATGAAACATAACCATATTAAATAATTTCATCTTAGATGGAAAATAGTTTTGATAAAACACTTCAAATGAATTTTGGAGGAAAATATCCTTTCTTCTTCAAAATCATTTTCTTTTCTCAAAATGCCGTGAAATTTTAAAAGAAAATAATTTCAATGATAATAATCAGGAAATATTGTACAGGAAGCTTCATGTAAATAAGGCTTTATGAAACTGTAAAAATCTATTCATGATGTATGAGTTAAAAAAACATTCTCCTTGTATTTTTTCAAAAAAGTCAAAAGTACCTTATATTATAAACAATAGAAATATTCCTTCCATATAGTGTGGAAAATTTTAAAAAAGGATAAAAATGACTTTAAAAATTTATGGAGGAATAGTAAACATTTTTTGAAAATATTTTAAAAAACATGGACATGGATGATAATTATAACCCCAGTAAATACTTATGTATAAGAAATCTCAAGTAAAAATGAGATTACAAAATTATACCTTTACAGCTATAATAGGTGGAATCATATGTGTCGTAAAATAAAGAAAATTACATTAATATGTAAATATCATATCCTTAATAATAAAAATCATAAAACATTCATGGGAAGCATAAACACCATACAAAATTAATAGATAGTGATTAAGGCATATGTCTTACATAAATAAAAATAAGACGAAATAATCCCTTACCTTAGGTTGGATTTATTCCTTAAGTGTCCAAACCTCTTGTATAAAGATTAAATAATTTCATTGACTTATTCAATAATCATAGTCATTTTTATGATATCATATATGATTCACTTATGACTTTATGTTACCTATTCATTTGTCAATTCCATGTTGAAGCAACGTTTTGGGTAATAATCGTTTCGTTTATCATACGTGTTTGGACTTTCTATTATTGATATTATTATGTATATAATAATTTAATTACTTCCAAAATGTAAGACATTATTTATATATCATATATATATTCATTATATATATATAATAGATAGATAAATGAAAAGAAATACATCGTTCATAGAGACGGTAGACCATACGTACGCATGAATGTTGTTTTCCTTTACTTATTGACTTGAATGGAAGTAATTATATGATATATATATATACATAAGTTCTATATTGTTATTATTTCATATTATTATTCATTATATATACTTTATAATCATTCTTTAATGATTAACATGTAGAATGAATCTCATCGTGTCGTGGAGACGGTAATCTGTACGTACGCACGAGAAATGATATCAATCCTATATTTATTGAATGGAATTGTAGTGGATGATATAATATATCATAATTAGTATCATGTTATAATAATAATATATAGTTATTTCTTCAATTATTATACCCATCCAAGTAGTTTGGTTATGAAAAACAGATTACACCACGGCGTGTAGACGGTAAGCCGTATGTACGCACGCGTGGTGATTTCATTTTTCATAGGATGGATAGAAGATGGGATATGGTTGTTTTATATTCATAATAACACTTTAGTATAATATTGATACTAGAGTTATTACCTAATATTTAAACAACTCTTATTGAAAAAATAGAATAAGAAATAAGTTTGAAATAATTGGTAAAGGATATTACCTCTTCTTCAACGTGCCTCTTCTAAACCTCCTCTTAGTGCACTAAGGATGGTATTTGAAGAAGTAAAAGACCTCTAGTATGTCTCTAGGGAAGTTTATAAGATAAATTTTCAGGGTTTTGTCGAGTTTGAAAGCTCAAAATTATGTGAGGAGGAGAGGGGGGGAGGTGCCCTTTTATAAGAGAGAAGATGGGCACTTTAAGAAACTCTCAAAAATATTAATTTATAACAAAATAAAACCCCACTTAAAAACCTTGAAAATGACTCAAATTAAAATATGAGATTATATAGGGTGGTAATATCACCAATCAATAAAATTTATACATTTTTTGGATTTTATTTTGAAACTTATCATTTTGATTTATCCTTATATAATCTATTTGATTTTATTTGTGGTCATAATATTCTAAATTTTTAATTGTTATAAATACTGAATTATGTGTTGTGAATTATCCAAAATTAGATATATTATGAAATTATATACCATATATATTTTAAATTTTAAATTTTAAATATTTTTGTGATTTTTAAACTATTTAATAATATTTATTTTTATAAAATACCAATAGTGTAAATTTTGACACTATTCAATTATTTGATTTCAAATAAAATCCACACAAGAGATATGTTCTAAATAAAATATTTAATAGATTAATAACATGTCATATTTATCTATAAAATTCATGGATCACATTAATTAGTTCGTATAATATTTATTTTAATATTTTTAAAACCATTTATCTGGTATTTTTCTTAATAAAATAATTACTACAAAATTTTTTTATAATAATTTATTATACTTATTTGTTGTATAAAAATAAAAAATAAAACACTATGATTAATATAAATATAATATATTTCATAATAACACTTTTAGTCGAATTTATCTTCTAAAAACCCAACTTTTAAATTTTATCTTTATTGAATTATGAAGGTAATAACTTTGACATCATTTAAAATAAAATAATATAAATGTCATAATCAGTTTTTAAAGGATTAAAATGGTCCACAAGTTGAAAATAGGATTATTATGGTTAGATATACTCTAAAAATAAGTTTTTTTCAAGTGTTTGGTCCTTTTATGGGTATTATCATTTTAATAAAAACAATATGGTTGGTTTTTCATTAAATAAATAATTTCTGCATCATTAATGTATAAGATATTAAGGTAATTATATATTTCATAAAAATTAAAAATAAATTACCAAGATAAAGAAAAACATTTTATCTTTCAAAGGAGTGTTTATAATTGAATTTATATTCAGTTTAACCTTATATTAAAAATTATTTAATTTTTGAACTTTGAGTGAGATATATTTCACTTTCCATTAAGTAAAATAAATTAAAGGTCTTAATATCATCCAAGTGGGTTCCAATAGATAAAATTTAAACCCAAGTATATTTTAGGAAGAAATATAATCATAAAATTATATTAATACAAGTGTTAGGGTAATTTTATAATATTATTTTTACCCTTAATTACCCGACATACCTTTAACTCTGGTAAATAAAATTTATTGTAGTTACCACTAATATTAGAAAAAAAAATAAAAGTCACATATTAATATAATTTATACAAAATTATTCCAAATATGGAATACATTTTTCCAAATTCAAAACATTTAATTTTCAATAATTAATTTAAAATTAATCTCGTTGTCGAAATAAATTGGTTTTTGTTTAAAACTTTGCAAAAGTTTGAAATGTTTTTACCTATGAATTCAATGTAAAATTAATGATAATGACATAAATTATATTGAATGGTAAAAATATATTCTATTAATACTTTAAAACCATTCAATATTTTAATTTAACTATATAAATTATCTTGATGAAAAATTTTGTTTTTAATTAAAATTTAGCGTATTTTTACTATTCATCAAAATATTAAGGTTATTAGAATAATGTCAAAATTTTATCCAATGTAAATTTTTATATCCTAATTCAAAATAAAAAGTTTAAATTGTCAAATTGAACTTATAAACTTATAAAAAATTATATTTAAAATGGGTGTTCCACTAGAAGGCGACAAAACTGCATTTTTTGAAAAATACTTCCTTTTTCCAAAAAATTAATTTTTTTCTCATACCATGTTCTAGAATATGTGTAACATGAATCATAATGTTATAATATTAAAAATTTGGTTAATATTATTCATAACATCTATTTCATAAAAATATTATAACAATATATCGTTGTTTATTGAAACTTGATATTGCGTACAACACACGCTATTGAGGAAGGTCACTCTTGCATGCTAAACAAGCCAAGAATATTGTTGCATATATACTACAAGATAATACTATGTTTTGTATAGAACAATCTAGTATTGTTTAAGCTTACAAAACAAGACGTCAAACAAATTAAAAATAATATTTCTCATAAAATTTCAGGGTGTTACATAATGCATAGACCGAAATGTGTCCAATGGACTGAAGGTTTGATGGACCGATGATTAGACATGAATAAAAAATGTCTAGGTGTCTCCATGTATCCCATAATGATGGGAATAAATAAATTCATATTTTTATAAGTGGTTGCATAACTTTTAAGGTTTTATGATCTACGAATGAACAATATATGTATTTAAGGATGTTTGTGTGGCATAAGAGATAAAACTAAACATGAATGATACAATGTTACAACCTGCAATTTTTATGCAATATATTTTTTACATAATCTAAATTGTTTAATTTCTTTCATTTCCCACTACACCATGTTAAGAATGCACTACATACAACACATAAATAGATTATGTTACACACGACACTGAGTTTCTATAAAACATCATTTTATTATTATAATTAATTAAACAAGACAATTATAACCTATTCATTATAATGGAGGGTATGTACATGATTAACCAAATTATTAAAAATATTGTACACATGTATAAAGAAATAATTGACCAAATATATATAAATGAATATAAAACCCTTTTTAAAATAAAAAGAAATGTTTTTAGAAAAAAAAATATTAAAATGTGAAAAATTAAATAAAAAGAGAACTCGTGTTGGATTATATTATTTAAATATATTTATAATATATTAAATATAATTTTTAAAAATCAAAATTTTTTTCTAGAAATGATATAAGGACAAATCCAATTTAATGTATAAAATAATTATTTTTTAAAAAGATATTTCTTACTCCTTTTGATGTCAGGCTTCTTTAAATATTATTTTTTTCACTTTTAATAAATTATAATTTATAATAAACACTTATTATTTGAAATAGGTATGTCAAACTTTACATGGGTTGAATTTTTCATAGTTTTCTATTATGTTTCATGATTTGACGAACAGTATAAAACATTCATTTTAATCAAAAACATCGTTTAATCCAAAAAATATATATTTTCAAATTACAATTTCTATTTGTTTTAAAATAAAATTAGATTAAAATTTATTTTAATACAATTTATTTAATTAGAACCAAATTAAAATTGAATTTGGTTATAAAAACATTCCAACAATTTTGACATTTTCACATTAAAAACTTGTTTTTGTGTTTCATTAAAGGAATTAATTGAAAATTAATTTTACCCAATAATGTTTTTTTAATTTATGAAAAATAAAATATATATTTGTAATTATAAGTTTCAATTTTATTAAATTGGTCCCTTATATTTAGGGACATTATGAATAGTAACTTGAGTAATATTTATTAACACAGTTAAGGGGGAATCAAATTATTAAGTGTAAAAATATTTTCAAAAATATTATATAAACAAACTATCACATTTATAAATGTTATGGGATGAATTTATTTTGACAATTAATACATAATTTTATAAGTGGAATAATTTAATGGACAATATTTCAAGAAAATGACTTAGATATTTTTAAAATCAATAAGAGTTCCAAAATTTCACACTTCTACATTGAAATAATATAATATTATTAAATATGGTGTTAAATATAAGATATTATTGAATAAATATATTATTATTAAATAAAAAATGTTTATATAAATCATATAAATTTATTTTTTATTTTTTTTAATGAAATAATTGTTATAAATAATTACAAAATGGTTATGTAGTAATTATTCAATTAATGAAATAATCAATTAAATGATATTATAAATATTAAAAGAAATATAATTTGACTTAAATAAAGTGATTCATGAATTTTTTAGGTGAATATTTCATGCTATGTGTGTATTAAATTAATTGGATCTAATATATCTTACATTATTTAATTCATAATGTAAAGGTACAAAATAATGCCATAATTGAGACATATGATATTTATTGAATATAATATTTTATTAAATTATTTTGAAATCATAAAAACATTATATAAATACAAAAGGGATGAAATATAGAATAAATTATCATCAAATGGCCATTTTTGGTTCATTTGACACTTTATATGTAAAAATGACATCCTATTAATTTTGAAAACATTATTATTATAATTATAATTAAACTGGATTAATTAAGAGGTAATAAAATTTATAAAGTTTAAAATAACACCAATAATTGTCTAAAATATATTTTTTTATTATATTAAAACCCTATCATATATTTTATTTGAATAAATTTCCTTTTATTTTTTTTATTGTTATTTATTTTATTCTAATTTAATATTTTGATAAATTAAAAAAGTGCCCTTCCCCTCAATTATAAAATGGCATAACTTCTTTGATTTTACTCACAAATTAAAACCTATTTGTTTTTACCAAAATCCATCCAAATATACTCCCAAAATATTACATTTAATTCTATAATAATTAATTTTGGGCATAAATTTGACCAAATTAGAACTTTTGTGAAAATAAAATGAAGATGCTCAAAGAATAGGTAATGTACATCAACGACCATTTCTGTTTTATTTATTCCCCGAACCCCTAAAATTATATTTAATTCATGTATATATAATGACATATGTATCTTAAATATAATTAAATTTTGTTATATTGCGGTTTAAACCTACACTCTCACACAATTTCATCAAATGGGATACGCAATCATCTTTCGTGTGTATTGTGGAGAAACACCTTATGAACCAATGTCCCTCGTTTCTCTATTTAAACCATTCATAGTTGGAAATAATTATGTAATTTATATATTTATATGATATATATTATATTTATGATAAATTTATTCTTTTATTATAACTGTAACACATTGCTTCATACTTTAAATTTTGTGGAAAAACGATAACTTAATTTGTAGACGTGTGGACTACCGCCTCCTCCAAGAGATTTGATTCATTCACACTTTTCATGTAATTTAATAAGGATTTATTTAATGAAATAATATTATATATGAAATAATAATTATAATGTAATGGTATTATATATAAAAATGTTTTTTATTTAGGTTCATCCATTCAATACGTTATTAAATTGGAAGCATCGTTAATGTGTTGGTACGACCTGCCATCTCTATGAATTGTGTATTTTAGTTTCTATTTATATCTTATATAGGTAACCATAAATACTTATATAATGAATATATATTATATTTTTATCATTTTTATCATTATGAGGATAATTAAGTAATGGTTTATGTTGAGGGCCAATAATAACAAGTCAAATCTTGTATGAGATACGAAGTGGTTATTTCAAGAAACATAACTAATACATGGAATTGGTAATAAGTGGGTATTATAGTGTCCTAATTTAATAATATATGATATTATATAGATTAATATTTTTATTTAATATATTTATAAAAAATTTATATTTATTATACATGATTTTTTATGAGTATGACTAGATTCAAGTGATACTATACGATATTTTGGTCTCACTTTTATTTATATAGGACTCATGCCTTATATAATAAGGCATTTTTTAATAATTTATATGATTTAAATGTATTTAACTAGTGAGTATTATGATTAAAATTAATTATTATTTTCATATTCATATTGTGATATCTTTTTTATGGGGTTTACAGTTAAAAATTTACCAAATAGGTAAGGTAATTTTGTCTCAATTTTCCTTCTTTGAGACACATATTATGTTATGTTCCTATATTATTTTATGAGGTGTATTTAACATTGATATACATGTTTTATCATGAATTTTATTCTGTTAATGATATTATATTTTTCAAGTAATGTTATTCTCTCTTTGTTCATAAACCAATGATCATTCAAAAAATGTTTTTGATTTTTTTTTAAAAAAAGTTTTACGAGATATTTTAAGGAATCTATAAGAAAAATGATTTGAAAAAAGTTTAAAATTGTTTTAAAAGATCAATTTATAATTTTTAATGGATAATTTTATTTAAAAATTATTTTTAAATGATATATTATTTAAAAATAATTTCTCCTAACGGAATGGATATACTCCTTAATATTTATTTAAAGAAATCATTCAAAACCATTTTACTTCAATGAAAAAATTAGTTGATGTTACATAAGTTTTTCTGGGGATATGATCCAATGATAATATTTTTATTATTTTTCGTAATATATTATTTTAATTGTTAAATTATTTTTACGATTTTTTTCTTCTCATTATTTGTTTAACGATGAAATTTTTATGAAACCCATTTGGTTTTCTAGGTTCTGATGTGATTTATCTTCATGTGGAACACATATTTATAGTTTACATTATGTTATTGGTGGGACCTCTATATACCTCGAATGGATGGGTAATAATTTATTTCTCATGATATAATGATGGAAATAAGTTCATCATATTGATCCCCTATGGAAGATTGGGAAACCTGATCCACTTTGGAATGTTGGGGAAACCCAATCTACTATTTAAAGTTAGGAAATCCTGATACCTTACAAAGAAATGACTATTTCTGGGGAAGGTGGTGTGTTCCACCTTTGTAGGTTTAGTCCCCATGATGTTTCATGTTATTTTTTGGAAATTTTCCTTAACTTACAAGGAATTATATTATATATTTATGTGTCTGCCAAAAATTCTATTACTTATTCTTATGCTATCATTTCTTGTCGTAAGACATTGATTTATGCTTGTTTTATGTATTCTAAAATTCCATTATTTATTCTATGAATCATGTATATTCCTTTTTATATGAATGGTATGATTTTATAATGTTAAGGTCATTTTGTCATAGCCATATTTTCCTGATTATGCTTATTTTTCCCCTTTTCTTAACATTATTGATTATATGAGCACACCCTTTCTTATTTTTACTTTCCCCAGCTTATATAGAATATATTTAAATAGTGTTTATAAATGGTAAAATCTATATGGATGATATTGAAGATCATTCTACAAACTAGAAAAATGTGTTTCATCATTCCAAAGGCATTAAACTATTATTAACCTGAGGCATGTGTTTGTGTAATGAAATGAATATTCATAGAAAAAGGATATAATATCCATGTATATAAAGTATGAGTACTTAGAGTTGGTATTAGATAAATTTTTTAGTAAACCATTGGTAACAAAGATAAAAACACTATAGTCAGATCCCAAGAGATATTTCTCATGATATTTCATGGAATATCTATAAGGATAAGTATATGTATAAGTTTCAATCATATAGTTTTCATTATAATGAAGAATTAAATAGTATTATACATAAGGTATCATATATTGAACTATTATAATGAATATCTCTTGATTATTTGGTTCTTACACATTGATTTTTGTTTCTCAGACAATTGTTATTGGTTTTAGTCAATGACTGGAACCCAAAAGAACCATGATAATTATGTATGCGATGATAAATACAATGATTTTACTCCCAAGTAACCAAATGTTATAGGGGAACAAATGTAAAATCTTGTTTATATGATCACATAATTTCCTCAATCTAGGAATCATTATAGAATTAAAAATGAGACATAGAAATAACTCCATTTTTTGAGTCCTTCATGAGGTAGTGTCTAACTTCTTTCAATGGGTTTACTAATCCTTTAGTGAATGAGAAATGGATATGTACCACAAAAAAGATATTTTTTTATCCAATGTTTAGAACATGATAATGAGTTTTCTTTATATATCATTAGGAATATTAGGTGATTATGTGTTGGATTGTTTTCAAGAATACAAGTCAATCGGATAAAATTTACTCCATGCACTGGGATGATTTAAATAAATTAGTTTTCAATAAGTAATTTCTATAATTCTCAGTATGAAAATGGAAAATTAATTCCTTTAGTTAAATAATGGGGATTATGAAACTACTGTAACATATTAAAAAAAATTCAAGACTTTTAGGTATGATTCTATCATTATCATCCAACCTTAATGTAATCTTGATTGATTTTTCAGTGGTTTAAAAAAAGTCACTGAGGGGAATTAGACATAAGGGACAATTGTAGTTATAAATAAATCTCTCGATGTGATATTGAGGATAAAATGGATGTTGTAGTTACATATCAATCTTGTGTTTTTTAAAATAAATGAAAGATGGATTTTAAATAAAAAGATAAAAACCGTGAATAAATGATGATGATTTTTTCTTTATAATCAATTATTTGGATGAAGCATGGTAAAGATTGTCATAAGTAGACTGGTAAATGTGTATAGTGTTGAAAGGTTTTTCATCTCCAAAACTAATTTCAATGTAATGCGAATAATATAACTAATTATGTAAATAGAGAAGGATACATAGAACACACCCCACACACTTCAATTTTTGTGTATGGAAAATGGGAATTATGCTAGTAAATTAAAAAATCAAAGTGTAAATGGTAAAAATCAATGTCGGAAACCTCTTAAATTAAATTAAAATTGGAAATATCATGAAATAACTATTAGAGATGTGGATATTGAAAATTAATATGTATAGTTATTGAGTATTTATGTAATTCAATTTGAGAAAAATATTGTAGAAGTAATTTTATAGTATTATTGAATAATGAAACATTAGTACACTATAGTTTTTTCCATAAGTATTTATGTTCTTATGATGATTATTAATGGTCACCATGAAAATTGATTGAGGTCTTAAGGTGATATATTTAAAAAAACACAATTAATGAAAGGATAAATATTATAATGTTCATGATGTGAGATAATGAAATACAGATAATTTTAATTGTGATAAAATGAATGGGTTAGTATTAATAACCATGGTGTTGATAAAATGAAAAGTTGTTTTGCGATATCATGGATTCAATTTATAGAATTTTTTGGTTTATGGTATGAGGAAAAAAATAATTTTTTAAATAATTAATTTGTTCACAGATGTTTTATGGGAATTTGTGTTCCTATCATGTTTCAATAGAAAACATAATAATGTCCGTCGCGTGTTTAGTATGTGAAAATATAGTGTTATGTCAGGTTTTTATAGATGAATACTATGTTTTGTAATCCGATTTTGAAATTATTAGATATTAATATTTTTTTCGGTTAATAAGTTTATCTATATATGAAATTGTTTATTTTGATATTTGGATGAGGTTTTAGAGATTGAAATATTTTATTCCCATATTAGGGGTTACACGTATTTGATAACTTGTGCTTACCATTTTGTTTTGATAAAGATTGAAGGAATGAATTATCATTAGATTTGTGTATCTCATGATATTATGATACTTTATTAATAAAAAGTTCAAATTCATTTCTTGAAATAAGAGATGAAGTAGATATAAATCAAAGAGATACAAAGGGTGAGATTGTGATGAAATAATATAAGTATAAATTCTTTTGAAAATTCATCAAAATTATGAATAGTATCTTCAAAATAATTATAATCATTGTTCATAATTTTTTGAGGAATCAATTGGTCCCTTAGATAAAAAAATATTTATCATTTTATGGTGATTATCTTTATAGAGGTCATTTTATCTATTACTCTTCATCAGAACATGAATGTTAGAGTTTTATTTTTTTCCATGTTTTCACTTTCAACATATGTTCTAAATTTTGGAAACCTAGTAATTAGAAACATTAGGTAACTGTTATTTTTCCAGATTTCCCTTTTTAAAGGTATTTTTAGAGTTCATTTTTATGATGTGATTTTATATTAAAATAACTTTTAATTATTATACCATTTATAACAAAAAAAATTGGAGGGTGAAATTCAATTTAAGGAGGGCATAATTTGTCCCATGAGATTTTTATGAAATAGATTTTTTAATTAATTATATTTCTTGAATATATTTCATTTCAGCTACACGATGTTATGTTTGTGCTACACACAACACTGTCTTAGTTTGTGTTTCCCGCAATACAAAGTTTCTATAAAATATCATTTTATTATTATAATTATTTAAACAAGAAAATTATAACCCAATAGCTAGAATGGCGAGTATGAACATGAATAATTGAATTATAAAAATTATTCCACACACACACACACACACATATTTATATATATATATATATTTGATTGACTGATTAATTATAAATGAATGTATACCCCTTTTTAAAATAAAAGGCGTCGTTTTTCTAAAAAACTATTTAACTATAAACATGTAATTAAAAAATTACACATATTGAATTATATTAATTAAATATATTTATAATATATTCTGTCTAATGTTTACCATTCATCATATGTTTTTTCTAGATGTGATATAATAACAAATTTGATATTACGCATATAAAAAGTATTTTACTAAAAAAAAGTAATGTCATCTTATGAGGGAACACATGTTTTAAATATATTTTTTGAATAATTTTTAAGTTCTATTTACCCGAATAAAATTTCTATATTAATGAGTGGTATCAATATATACATTGATTGAATTTTTGGAATTTTTTGTTAAGTTTCATGATTTGATGAATAGTGGAAAATATTGGATTTTAATCGAAAACATCATTATAAAAAAATAATTTTAAGTATTATATTATATTTTTTTATTTTAAAGTATAATTATATCAATTTTTCATTTAATCCAATTTTTCCAATTTTAATCAATTTCCGATGGATTTTGGTTATACAAACATTATTATATATTGGAAATTTACCCTTTAAAACCTGGTTTTAACATTTCGTCAGAGGGGTTAATTTTAAATTAATTTTATCCAATTTTATGTTTGTAATTTTAGTAAGTGGATTCCATGTTTTCAATAATTAGGTAAAATTTATTAAATATGTCCATTTTATATCCGGATAACATGAATAGTAACTTTATTAATTTGTGTTAACAGAGTTAAAGGTATATCATCATTTTAAGAGTATACATATTATTATTAGAATTCAAAAAATAACCCTAAAACATACAAAGAAGTTATTAGATGAATCTATTTACAAACATAGAACACGTGTTTCAATTTTTAATATTTTAATTGACACTTTTCAAAGAATATAATTTATATATTATTAAAATCAAAGGGAGTGACATAATCTCACACTCTAACATTTAATAAATATACTTTATTTTAATATAGGGTTTAATATAATATATATTTCTACTATATTTATTATTCCAAAATATAACATGTTTATATAAATCATAAAATTTTAATTTTAATTTTAAGTGACGAAATAATCAAATTAAATAATTAAAAAATAACATTGCATTAATTATTTTACTAATGAAACAATCAATTAAATGATAAGAAATATATTTAAAAAAATATTATTTGACTTAATTAAGCTAATAAACGAATTTTATAGTGTAATATGACATGATTTGGGTGTATTAATTTAATTTTATTAGAGATATATTTCTGTACTGATTTATATAATCTTCATGTAATGAATAATTTCCAAATTTAAACTTATGGTATTTTATGAAAATAATATTTTATTAAATTATATTAAAATCATAAATATAGTCATAAAGGAAAAATTGGGTGGTATATGTTCTGAAAGATAATAAATCGTCCATTTATGGTCCAATTGACAATTTATATATATAAATTACATCCTACTAATCTTGAAAATATTATTACAAAAGTTTAAATTTAAATTTATAAACTAACGGTTAATTAAAACAATATGGTTTAAAATAATACTAATTAGTATCCAAAATATATTGGTTAATGAGATGAAAACCCTATAATATATATTCTTCAAATTAATTTCCTTTTTAATTATTTTTATTGATATTTTTTATTGTAATTTAATATTTTGAGAAATTACAAAAGTTCGCATCCCCTCCCTTATAAAATAAAACCACTTATTAACTTTTATTCACATATAATAACTAATTTGGTTCCAAACCATTTCAAAAAAATGTCCCAAAATCCTCCCTTTGTCCTATAAGAATTAAATTTGGATGAAATCCAAACAAATGAGTCATTTTTTTGCAAATAAAAAGGAGATACTCAAAGAAGATGGATCGTTCATCAATAAATGTTTTTATTTATTTTATCCCCATAATAATTAAAAATTTTAATTTTATTTATATATAAAAACATAAGTATACTAAATATATATATATTTTTACATTATGGTTCTGACTATCACTAAAATTCACTTCCATCAAATGTGTTACGCAATCATCGTTCTTGTGTATGGAGGACTACTACCTCATGAACTAAAGTCACTTATTCTTCTATTTCCATCCTCCAAAATTTGTAATAATTTTTATTTTTATTATATGTTATATTTTATATTTATGATGTCTTTATTATTCTTGAATTATTATATAACACATGACTTCAAAATGTCTATTTTTTTGAAACATGGTAACTTCATTTGTGGACATGTGGACTACCGCTTCCTAAAATTGATGTTATTCATTCACACATTACCTGGAATGTATTTAGGTTATTATTATTGAAATGAAATTATATATATGACATAATAATTAATATGTAATGGTATTATATATATATATATATATATTATAAACATTTTTTCATGTTATATGACAGGAAATGGAAGCAGCATTAACATGTACGTACAACCTACCATCTCCATGAATAATGTATTTTATTATCTATTCACGTATTCTACTGATAATAATAAATACTATATAATGAATATATATGATATTTATGTTATAGTTATAATTTGGGAGATAATTAACCCATTGTTTATGTATGAGGAACAATAATAATAGGTCAAGACATGTACGAGAAATGAAGCATTTATTACACAAAACATAACTTAAACATGGAATTATTAATAAGAGATAAATTTAAGGTCATAATTAAATATTACATAGTATTATATACATTAATGTTTATCATTATTATAAATATAATAAACATATATTTATTATATAGGAGGTTTTCATGAGTATGATGAGAGTCAATATATAAGGTAACATATTTTTCACTATCTTGTATTTTTTGTGGGACAAATGAAAAATAATCTATTTGTTTATTTTTTTAGTGTATATACTATACATAAAATTATTTTCATAGTTTTTTTCTTAAAATTATTTGAAATTTATAGATCCACTTGATGATATTGTTTTTAGGGGTTTTTCTGTTCAAAAGTTACCAAATTTGTAAGGGAATTTTGTCTCAAATTTTATTCTTTGAGACACAGGTTATGTTATAAACCTATATTATTTTATGAGCTATATATACATCCATTGTACAAATTTTATCATTAATATCCTTCTTTTAATGATATTCTATGCTTAAATTAATGTTATTATCTCTTTGGCTTGAAATATGTGTTCCTTCAAAACAATGATTTCAAATAATGTTTTAAATGTGACTTACATGATCTTTTAAGAAGTCTAAAGGAATATGGGTTTCAAATATGTTTAAAATGGTTTTGAAATATTTATTTATAAATTTTTATGGATAATTTCATTGAAAATGGTTTGATAAATGTTATATTATTTTAAAATCAGTTTTCATAAAGGAAAGGATATTTTCATCAAGAATTATTTCAAGTAATCTTTAAATACAAGTTTCCATCTATAGAAGCATTATTTGATGTTACAAAAGTTTTACTAGGGATATAATCCAAAGATACTATACCTATTCCTTATCTAAATAGTTTTTTATTTTTTATTTATTTTTTGGAATTATGTTTCTTTTCCAGGAGTTATGTTATGATGAAATGATTAGGAAACTCATTTATTTTTATCGATTCAGATGTCATTTATGTTCTTGTTGCACATATAAGTAAAGTTGTAAGTATTTTATGGGTGGGATATATATCTCCCTTAAATTCATTGGGTAATAATCTATGTCTTATGTGATATTGATGGAAAGAAGTTAACGAATATGATTCACTATGGGAGATGGGGAAACCTGATCCATTATGGGGAGATAGGGAAACCCGGTCCGCTATGGGATGATAGGGATACCCAATCCCTTATGAGGAAAGGACTGTGACAAGTGACTATGTTGTATCCCTCCTAGTAGGGGTAGTCCCTTTGAAGGGTTCTGTTATGTTTTTTAAATGTGCACAAAACATATAGGGAATATTATTACATGTCTATACATCACCCACAAATTCCATTTAATATTCTATTTTTATGGCCATATATCTTATTCCCCTAATTTATGCATGTTTCATATAATATTAACTGACATTATTAATTACATTAATCTTAAATCATATCATTGATATAAATGGTATTATTTTTAATGTTTATCTCATGTTTTCATAACCATATATTCATCATGATGTGTATGTATCTCCCTTTCTTACCCCATCTAAGCATCTGAGCTCACCCTTTCATAGGTTTCCTTTCCCCATTTTATAAATAAAGGTTTTACGAAGGAGTAATAAAGTGTAATATATTTATAAAATATTTTTATGATCATCCACCAACCTATAATAATGTGTTTTATGTTTCCAATGGAACTAAACTATTAGGGTCCTCGGTAATGTGTTAGAGTTAAGAAATTAATATTCAACAAAAAAAATGAAATATCACTATATGTAAATACAACAACATTATATAACATGAGTATCTTCACTACATGGGGAAATCATGATTCCAGTTGAAAATATATTAAGGTCATGCACTATGGTTAAGGAATGAGTGAAAGTTGTTGAGATGATGATGAATTTGCAGCTACATTTATAGAAAATGTTTGTGGGTGTCTCAATGTATCCCATTTGGATGGTATTCAAGACACACATTGTTTCAAGAACATAGCTTGCTGAGGGACCGATAATGTTGGGGTCCTCATCTATAGAAATTGAACCAGGGAATCCTACAATTTTTGTGATGAATATTGATCTTGTTAAGGTAAGGATCAAAGTTTAATGTCATGTGTTAAGGATGTTAAATATGAGTTTATGTTCATAATGTTTTGACCATAATGGGTGGAATTATCAGAGGAGTATACGGTGTGAGTTTTTGTGGTCATGGACCAAGGACACTCAAAGAAACATGAACCTTTCTCAGGTATATTCCTATATATAAATTAATGTCATGATGCTTAGACATGGGATCCTAGTTTACGGTCATTGAGTCTGGACCCTTGAAAATAGTTTAAGGTCATACTGTATGGACTAACGAGTGGTTATTAGTTTCAGGTCTTGAATCCAAGACCCTAGGGTAAGAATTGTAAGGGCGATACTCGTAATGTGGTAGCATGTAAAATCTGGTGTGAACTGGGACCAAGGATGCCCACATACCACAAACGTGTTCTTAAAAAGGCTTTCTTATATTTCTAACTCATGATTCAGGTACTAACACTACTAAAAATATGGCTTTTATCAGTGCTAGAAAATTCTATTTATATCACTATAAAAGCATTTTTAGTCATGGAACTGATAAATGGGGGTCCCTTTTATCAGTACTAATAAAAGTAGTGAAAAAGTCTCCTTTTATTAGTGCTAAAAAAGTGCTAATGAAAGTTGTCTTTTATCATATCTAAAAAAATTGTTGATAAATGGGTCCTTTATCAGTGCTTTTTAGCACTGATAAAATTTAGAAAACATTAAAAAATATATAAAAAATCTGCAATTTGGGGAGGTGTATCAACAACGATTGAATCCGCCTTCAACAGTGCCCCCCACTCTAGCCCACAAGCCCCATCAGTCACACCATCCCAACCTTTAACAGCGCTTATCTCCATATCCACCCACGCGCACGCCCTGCCTCCCCCTACATTTGAACCGAGAACCTCTTGCATGTGTGCCCAAACCTTTACCACTCCACCATAATGCTAATCTCTCCATTTAATATTATATATATTTATATATATATATATATATATTTACTCGTATATTAATATATATTTATAGTAACATATATATATTTATATTAATATATATATTTAGTTATATATATATACGTATTTTAATATACATATATTTATATTTATATATAAATATATTTATTCGTATATTAATATATATTTATAAGATCAGTTTTATATTCATTTATTAAATATGATTTTTTGTGTATGTTTATAAATAAATAAAAAAATACATTTATATGACACATATACAAACATATATATTATAGGTGTATCTATAAGTATAACTATACATATTTATATATATTTACAAATATTATATATTAATATGTATATAAATGTGTTTAGAATATATAGAAAATATTCATTAGTATTTTAATACATACACACACATAGAGAGATATATATACAAATAATATATATGTAGGCACTGATAAAGGCCATATTTACAGTAGTGAGTTATGGTCGTTTGATGTTTGAGTTATTTTTTCAACTTAGTTTAGGTATTTTATTTATTTTATGATTGTTTTTCTTCAAATTGTTATTAAATGATTGTTAGTCGATGATAATTAGCTAATTATTAATTAATGATTTTTATGATATTTTAAAAGTTATTTTCACAACATGTCATATATATTAATTGTAAATTTTTATTTATACTTATCTAAAACATATTAAATAAATATATATATATATGTTATCAATATAAATATACTTATATATTTATATATCTATGTATTATTTTTTATGAATTTTTTTTTATATATACACTTTATAAGTGCTTGGAAAAAAACACTAATATAGCCCCCCTTTATCAGCGCTACTAAAAAAATGCTGATAAAGGGGACCCCTTTAACGGTGCAAAAAAAAAGCTAATAAAGGGGTACCTTTATCGGTTCTAAAAAAGGCTAATAAGGAGGAACTTTTAATAGTGATTTTTAAGCATTGTTAAAAGTACCCTTTATCAGTGTTTTTTATCACTGATAAGGTAACCCCTTTTATTAGTGCTTTTTTAGCGCTATTAAAGGTTGGCACTACAGAAGCCCAGTTTTGTGGTAGTGTAATCATATAGTTTAACACTGTGTTCTTCGAATGTTGGTTCACTCAATGTGATTGCTGTATCATTATAGTTGTTCCCATGAATACAGATCAGAGTTTCATATTGTATATATCTAGTGAAGAAATCAATCCACACATATTTCTTGAGTATGGAATGGTATTTGAGAATTACCAAGGTCCATGTCCTCTAGGGAGAGAACATTATCGTGTTGTGATGTTTCTTTTCACACAGATAGGTTGTTGGTATATTCTTTTTAATGTCATGAAGGGAGGACCATCAATGCTACATAGTTTAACATAATTCAGGGAAGATTGGAACAACATATTTTAACATCATATTGGAGGGATGATAACAGATTCCTTTGTAATGTATTTATAATGAAACATTTCATTGGTGGGAGGATTAATGCACTCTCTATCCATGGTTATCAAAGAGTATTCCCTAATGGAATATACCTTGTGAGTTATGGAAGGTCCTTCCCATTTGGACAATATCTATTGTGGCTTTTTTCTGGCTATTATCAATATTATGAGTGCTAGTAGCATATCATCCTTGAGGAATGAGAGGATACATAAATTCTTGTTGAATAATATTGAAATATTATTCTTGTGAACCTCTAAATTATGGAAGGCCTAGAGACTATTCCCTTTATGGGATTATAGCTCAGAAATATGGAATTCTCCTATTGCATCTATAGTCTATTTGTTATAGAAAGATATTCAAAGAAATGTTAACTAAATCGAAATGGGTTACACTGCCTCAATTTCATACACCAGGGAATATAGACTCCCTTAGGTTGAATTTTGAGTCATTATTTGATAGGCCTAGTGGGTTTTTGGGAGCTTTTCTAGACATGTCTTCTTATTATGACCCACCATCTTCTACAGGATGATGAGAGGTTGTTATTGAACACCCAGATATATACATTCTCCAATGCATGGTAGTAGGAAGTTTGTCTGTAAAAGATACTCTAACTGGTATAAAATATTTTTAGCTCAATATCCTGGAATTTAGTACCATTATTAGTGAAAATATATTGAGAAACTCTATATTGATGGATGATGAGGGATCTCCTAGATTCAATCAAAGATTAGTTCTTGACTTCCCTAATATGAATCACTTATTCCCACAGGGAGAAGAAATCCATCACAGTCTGAATGAACCTACTAAAGTGATCTTTTGTTTGTAGTTAGGGGTCTACAACATTGAGTCACCATATTGAAAATGGATAAGAATATATGGTAGTTTGGTGGGGCTCTGGTGACCGACAAAGAAAGTGGAACGAATCTATCACATATGGAATCTCTTGGTGAACTCGATATAGTTATGGAATATATAAAGAATAAATTATCCCAGCCTTCAAATCTAGTGGGAAAGAATCAAAACTTGTTTATGAGCACCACATAACCTGACATAAACATCCTTCATACCGTGGTAAATCTCATCTCATTGGATGAAAAATGTAACATCCTGGTTCTGAAAGCTACTCAACGGGTGCCCCAGACCCGGTTGGTCACATGACCTCAAGCGCATTTCCCCAAACGCCAGAGGCTTCCGACTAGTAGCGAGGGCCCAGGTATGATAATGGAGAAACTATTCCCTCATTTGTCAAAGTGTAGCATAGTGAAACAAAATATACAAACATACAAAAATAGTGGAAGAAATAAACCATACACATTTAAAATGAAGAGCTGCAGTAAAAGATAACCAACAGTTATATTGATAATGATGCAATATATCTCTAGTCCTAAGAAAACCGCCAAAACATGTTACACAGTAGTACCATACAATACAACAGAGAGTACAGAGTACCACAAAGAAAAACAAAATAGTGCAACAGGAACTCAGCAGCATCACAAGCCTAAGCTTGGTCCCATGCTCTCCTACTCCTCTAGAACAATCATGTACCTATATAAGGACCCTTTTCCTTATCCACACCTGCAGAAACATAGTCTATTTGGGAAAAATACATGACCCAAATAGGGTGTGAGAAATAAATCCCAATAGACACCCACCAAAGGCCCGTGCCCAACTCTGTGAAAATATGCAACTACGGTGTACAAAAGTAAATGCAATAAACAAGTAAGTACTCAAAAGTAAATATCACTACCAGTTTCTTTTCCATTTTCGTTTTAGCCATTTAATTTAATAACATTTTGTGCTCATCAGAACCAAGCCCTCACACCAATCAAGATCTTTCCCTCGGGCTAATATAGTAAAACCATGCCCTCAGTCTTGCCCTCAGGATATATAATAACCACACCCTTAGGATATATAATATCCACACCCTTAGGCTTTCCCTCAGGCTATATAATAACCATGACCTCAGGCTATATAATATCCATGCCCTCAGGATTCCCCTCAGGCTATATAATAACCATTCCCTTAGGCTATATAATATCCATGCCCTCAGGATTTCCCTCAGGCTATATTAATCGGGCCAAGCCCAAAGCACAAACATGAAAATTACATACAATTCCTCTCATGTCAAAAGTAATGCACAAAATAAACATTGCATACCCTCGGGTATCTTGGCCAAAAGGCTAAACAGTGGAACGCACCCCTGGGGTGGTCCTGGATTCAAGCAACGATCCCAAAAAACTATTTATTATCACATTTAATTGCCTATACAATTCTAGGTACATTAAACAACCAAGGCCTCAGCCACACGACACCCCGACATGGGTTTGTAGCACAATGGTACACGCAAACGCACAACAGTTGAAATTTAAACACCAAGCCACCTACCTCGATCACCCCTGATCGGTATACGTGAATGACACTCCTCTAATTGTCCAAGAACGACATAGATCTATGGTAAAATAAAATCTCGTTCAAATGTAAATAACTTCCCTTAGAGGAATAATTAGAAAGAATGGTTCTATGATAAGGAAGAGCATACCCGTACGATTCTAAAGAGATTGACGAAGGTGGAATTAGATTCCTGGTGCTCGCTCGGGTGATCTCTGAAGCTCTGGCCGTCTCTCCCAAGACGTCCTCTAGTTCTAAGACAATTCTGTGAATAGGGGAGTCTACTTCACATTTTAAGAAAAAAATAAACTACACGGCATGTACTATTGAGTACACGGCGTATACTTTTCATTTTTTTAATTGTTCCTTCGGCAGCTTCTTTCCACTGTGGCATTGTTCATCAGTCGACATGAGTACATGTTATGTAATCCATGAGTACATGACATATACTGACGCTCGGCTAGTGGCTGCCTTTACCGCCTTACTATTTGCCTACTGACAGACTACACGGCATGTACATACCCACTACGTGGCCTGTAGTCAGTTTTTAAACCTTTTTATCGCCAGCATGGCTACACAACCTATGTACTCATCACACACAGCCAAATTACACGGTGTGTGGAAATGTACACGGCGTGTACCCACAAAAAGGTGATTTTTCCACATTTTCCTTATTTTCTCAAAAACACTTAAGGAAAAAATAAAGGAGGAAACCCATAACTCATGAATAAGAACCGGGTTCTTACAAACTTCCCCCCTTAAATAAATTTGTCCCCGAATTTATCTTCTAAGGGTGGAAAAGATAAATCTCAGAACAACTTTGGCCACTGAGCATGTACATCGGTCTCCCACTCCCAAGTTTCGTCCTACACTCGTCCATACTACCATAGCACCAGTACGAGAGGAACTGACCGGCCTCGGAGAACCTTTGTGCTCATATCCACGATACGAATCGGATGATCCTCAAAGGACACATCTATCTGAAGCTCAACCTCCTCTATTTGAAATACGTGAGATGGGTCTGATTGATAACAGCACAACTGAGATATATGGAAGACTTCGTGCATATCCTGGTACCTTTGTGGTAACAACAACGTATAGGCAACCGGACCGACTCTTTCTAGAATCTCAAATGGCCCCACATACCTTGGTGAAATTTTACCTTGTCTCCTGATCCGCCTGTGTCCCAACCTTGGTGAAACACGCAAGAAAACCGGATCCCCGACCGTGAACTCCAAGGGTCATCTGCGGCGATCAGCATAAGATTTCTGACGAGACTATGCGGTAGCCATCTGCTTCTGAATCAATTGGACCTATTCAAACGTCTCCTGCATGAGACATGGTCCCATTAAAGCAACCTAACCTGTCTCCATCCAGCACAAAGGTGATCGGCATGGCCTGCCATATAAATCCTCGTAAGGTGTCATATAAATAGTCACCTGAAAACTGTTATTGTAGGAAAACTTGAGTAGGGGTATATGCTTCTCCCAAGAGCCCCCAAAATCTAGGATGTGTTCACGCAGCATGTCCTCTAGTTCCTGTATCATACTCTCGGACCGGCCATCGGTCTAAGGGAGGTAATCTGTGCTCAGAAGCACCTGTGTACCCAGTTACCTCTGAAAACTCTGCCAGAAACGAGACTTAAAATGGGCGTTCCTATCTGAAACGATAGAACAAGGGACCCCATGAAGATGTACGACCTCTCAGATATACAATTTCATAAGCTCGTCAACTCTGAAGGTCTCCTTGATTGGAAAAAATTGAGCTACCTTAGTGAGTCTATCCACAACAGCTCACACGACATCATTTCCTCGAGGTGACCTCGGCAACCCATTCATGAAGTCCATCGCGACATCATCCCATTTCCACTTCAGAATTGGCAACTTTTTTAACAATCCAGCTGGCCTATGATGCTCTACCATCACCTGTTTACAGCTGGAACATCTCGTAACAAAACCAGCTATCTCCCTCTTCATACCCGGCCACCAATACTGATGTCTCAAGTCACTGTGCATTTTGGTAACTCTAGGATGAACTACCCAAGTTGAAACATGAAACTCTCGCATCAGATCCTTGAGTATATTCCCTGTAACCCATACACATCCATGAAAATGCAGTACTTCATCATCGCATATCGTCCAACTTGGAGGAGGGTCCTCACTTTCCACTGACTCCCGTAGAACTAGGCCTTCTGAATTAGATAGTTGTCTCATCCTAACTCTATCTAGAAGGGTAGAATTCACAACTAAAGATGAAAGATATGTTTTCCCCTGACTGTCATGAACCTCCAAATGAATCTCAGAGAACAAGGCCATAAGCTTCCACTCACCACTGGCCTCTTGAACCGCTTGTGTCTGAATCTTCCTGCTCAGTGCATCAGCAACTTCATTACCCTTAATAGGTGTATATAAAAGCTCAAAATCAAAGGACTAAAGGTATTCGACCCACCTACACTGCCTCAGATTCAATTCACGCTGAGTAAAAATGTACTTGAGACTTTTTTGGTCGGTGAAAACCACAAAATTATCTCCCAAGAGATAATGTCTCCAACAGTGTAATGCATGAACAAATACATCCAACTCGAGGTCATGCGTCGGGTAATTCCTCTCATGTGGCCTCAACTACCGGGACATGTACGCAAATACTCGATCTCCCTACATCAACAAAGCTCCCATCCCAATACCTGATGCATCATAGTAAACTGTATAGCTCTTTCCATGCTTTGGAAGTATCAGGATTGGTGTTGCTATCAACTTTCCCTTTCATCTCCTAAAAGGTTGTCTCACAAGATTCTGTCCAAACGAACTTCACACCCATATTAGTCAAACCCATCAACGGCACTGCTAAGTGGGAGAAGTCTTATATAAAACTCATGTAGTAACCAGATAGCCCCAAGAAACTCCGTATCACAAACACATTCTTAGGATGATCCCAGGAAACTACTTCTCTCACCTTCTCTGGGTCTACTAAAACTCTTTCCTCTGAGACGATATGACCCAGGAAGTGTATCTGGTCCATCCAAAAGTGGCACAATGAGAGCTTAGCATATAGAAGATGCTCTCTCAGTGTACTCAGCACGATCTCAATATGGGTGTCATGGTCGCGTCGAGTGTGAGAATACACTAAGATGTCATCCACAAATACTACCACAAAAGAATCCAGATAAGGATGGAACACATGATTCATCAGAGCCATGAAAAGTTCTGGTGCATTCGTGAGTCCAAATGGCATAACCAAGTACACGTGTAGACCATATCTTCTCTGAAAAGTTGTAATCGGTATATTCGATGGTTTAACATGCAACTGGTGATAACTCTATCTCATTTCAATCTTCGAGAACACTCATGCACCTCGAAATTGATCAAAAAGATCATCAATACTCAACAAGGGATATCGTTTCTTACCCGTAAACTGGTTCAGCTTCCCATAATCCACACAGAGTCTTAGGTTATCGTCCGCCTTCTTCACAAAAAGAACTAGTGAACCCCAAGGAGAAGTACTAGGTCGGATAAAACCCTTTGACTATAACTCCTATAACTGTATCTTGAGATCCTGTAACTTAGGTGTATCCATCCTATAAGGAGGAATGGACACTGGTGCCACTAATGGAACAGGCTCAATAGAGAATTCCACCTCTCACATCAGAGGTATACCTGAAAAGTTTTCCAGGAAGACATCCCTAAAATGATCAACCACTAGAGGGAAATCCTTCTGACAAATTCACTGTTCATCCAGATATAAACTCGCAATCTGGGCTATGACTCCACCTCGCCCATGATGCTCTGGTCCATCTTGACTTGCCTCAACATCTCACTCACCTTTTTATAAACACTCTTCGCCCTATGGTGACGTGAAATGCACCCTACGACGATAGCAGTCTACAAAGGCTCGAAAGAGAACCAACTAGTACATCTTGATAATGACATCATAGCTTGTCATCTCCAAGACATAGAGGTCCCAAGGAAAGTGATACCCACCAACCTCTAGGGGGAACTCCTTGAATTGATGCACACCAGCGGTTCTAGTCCCCAACGGAGTGTCTAGCATCATAACAGCAGAAGAAGAAGAAACAAAGAGCCCAAGGATCTTCACAACAGGAACAAATACAAAGATATGTGTAGCACCCGTATTGAAAAGTACTGAAGATAAGACAGAAGCTACTAGAATAGTACCTCTAACAGTAGAAGGTTTGAGATCTTGCTCATGTTGGGTATGTTGCACTGCGTATGCCTTCCCAGTGCCGCAGCCCTGCGACCCAGCCTGGCTACCCTGGGTTGTCCCGCCCTGCTGCCTCTGAGATCCCGGTATCTGGATACCACGGCCACGACCACCAACTATGCTAGAAAACCCTAATGTATTCCAGTTTCTCGACTGGTGAGAATTTGTTGGTCCTGCTCCCACTCACGGAGTCTGTACAGAACCCCTCACTAGCCACTGGTAGAAACTCCCTACAAAAGCGCTGCAGATGACCCATCTTGCCACAAGCTCGGCACTCCACCGGGTCTCGAGTACATTGGGGTCTCTTGTTCCCCTCTCTACCACACTGGTAGCACATGATCATGCCACCTAAATTGATGTCTTGGCTAGTACTGCCACCATGACAAAAACTCATCTTTCACTTCCTCTTCCTGGTAGAAATAGTATCTGAAACTGGTGTCAAACTGCCCTGGCCCAGACCACTAGACTCCCAGTGGTTACTCTCTGTAATCAGCGCCTGGTTCACAATAGTAGGTACTATAGGAAACCTGAAAACATTCACCAGTGCTCAGATGTCATATCAAAGACCATCCTCAAATCGTCTGTCCCTCAACATCTCATCACCCACCAGAACAGGTGAAAAACACTGAAGCTTGGTGAAGCAAGCAGAATAATTCATCACCGACATAGCACCCTGCTATATATTCATGAACTCTCGATCTCTATCTACCCTCAACATCTCTGGAAATAAGAAATCATAAAAATCTATCTTAGAATCTTCCTACAACATGTCTCCATGATGTTATGTCTGAGTGGTAACATCCCACCACCTCTTGGTGGAATCACGCAGCATATAAGTCACGAGATTGACCCTCTTCCCTGGAGGTGTCTCAAGATGATCGAAAATAGTCTTCATAGAATCCAGCCAAGACTCGGCAGCCTGTGCTCCACCATCCCCTAAAAACGTTGGTGGATACTACTGTAGGAAGATACGATTCTGCTCAGCCATAGATGTGGTAGTCGGTGGTGCTCCCTGAAAGGTCTGCATAAACCGCATGAATCCATCACGGAATTGTGCCTCCATGCATGTGTCCGGTATAAAGGCTGGTGCCGCATCTAGATCTGCTAGAGGATCAACTGGTAGCCCATGTACTACCATCTCTAGAGTATAATTTTTTCCGCTCCCTTGGTGAACAACGTGTGGTCATCTTGGCGGAATGAATCTACAAGGTCAAAACATGCCTTATATTTAAGTTTATCAAGGACTAAAAAATGAGGGGACCAAAAAGGGAACAGGAGGAAGAAGGCATTTCAAGATTGAAAAAAAATACTACACGGCATGTACATGACTTTTCTTCCCCTTCCCGGGTCCTTCTACACGGCTTAGCCACACGGCTCCCTTCCGAACAAGACTACACGACATGTATAACATCTACACGGCGTGTATGGTTTTAATTTACAACTGTTCATGTCGTTCATGACACAGCCGACTACTCGACTAATACTACATGGTGTGTCACACCCACACACGGTGTGTAAACCACCCCATTTCCCAAGACACACAGCTAAGTCCACATGGTCTCATACCAGTAAGTACTACACAGTGTGTCCCTCAGGTACACGGCTTGTTCTAGAAAAGGTAACACCGACCTGTGTTTGTTAGCTACACGGCTGGGTCTCTAGGTAATACTACACGGCGTGTTCCACATTGGACACGACATGTATGTATTATGGTCTCCTATGTCCGTGTTGTTAGTAACACGACTGGACTCCGAGTCAACACTATACGATGTGTACATCTGGTACACGGCATGTTTTTCCGAGGCCTTTCCCTTCCCCATATCCCCGCCCACACGGTCTATGACACGGAAAGAGACTACACGGCGTGTACTGAGGGTACACTGCGTGTACTCAAAAAGTTTTTGTTTCTTCCCGAACATAAGAACACACATCTTGTGTCCATAAAACTACACGTCATGTATACTGGGTTCTTCGGACAGTAAACCTCATATACTACTCTAGAACCTAGAAAATACTAAAAAACAATAACTAAGTGCCAAATTCTGATCCATGAGGGCCCATAATCCCCGCGAATCAAAGTTTGGCATCTTATACATGTTATACACAAGTCAATGGTCCACCAAATTCTGGTCATTGAGGGCCCATACTCCCCAAAAACCAAATTTTGGCATCCATACTATCAAAAATCTCACACAAAAATTACCCTATCACATAGCAGGTATTTATCAAAGCAGTTATCACAACAGTATTCTTCTCTAGCACAACAACTATCACAACAACATGAAATTTCTAATTCGCCTACATGGCATGGAACTATGCATGGAATGTGATTTCTAACATGTGCCTCAATGATGCATGAGATGGAATACCCTCATATCATCAGGTTGAAACTAAATAGAACCCATGGATAACATATAAATTGCACAATCACAAGTGCATCACCCAACGATGAAAATCAAATTAACAGTAAAATTTGAAAAATCAGAATAATTTCAAAAATACAAGGTAGACTGGCTTTTCCCTGTATATGGGTTAGCTACTCCCAGGTATATCTTATTACTAACTACCATTTTCTTCATATCTCTGACTAAGGATCCAAATTGTAAGTTAAAGAAAAGAAAAAAAGTACCCTCTGATACCACTTTGTAATGTCCTAGTTACGAAATCTAATCAATGGGCACCCCGGACCCGGTTGGTCACATGACCTCAAGCGCATTTCCCCAAACGCCAGAGGCTGCCAACTAGTAGTGAGGGCCCAGGTCTAATAGTGTGGAAACTATGCCCTCATATGTCAAATTATATCGCAACGGAATAAAATATACAAACATACAAAAACAGCGAAAGCAATAAACCATACACATTTAAAATGAACAACTACAGTAAAAGATAACCAACAGTTATATAGATAATGATGCAACATGTCTCTAGTTCTACAAAAATAGCTAGAACATGTTACACAATAGTACCATACAATACAACAGAGAGTAAAGAGTACAGAAAAGCAAAACAAAATAGTGCAATAGGAACTCAGCAGCATCACAAGCCTATGCTTAGTCCCATGCTCTCCTAATCCTCTATAACAATAATTTACCTATATAGGGACCCTTGCCCTTATCCACACCTATAACAATATAGTCAGTTTAGGCCGAAGATATGACCCAAATAGGGTGTGAGAAACAAATCCCAGTAGGCACCCACCAAAGGCCTGTGCCCAATGGTGTGAAAATATGCAACTACAGTGTGAAAAAGTAAATGATGTAAACCAGTAAGTACTCAAAAGTAACTATCACTACCAGTTTCATTGACATTTTTGTTTTAACCATTTAATTTAATAACATTATGTGCCCATCAGAACGAAGCTCTCAGGCCAATCAGAATCTTGCCCTCGGGCTAATATAGTAAAACCACACCCTCCGGCTTGCCCTCAGGCTATATAATAACCACGCCCTCAGGGTATATATTATCCACACCCTCATGCTTTCCCTTAGGCTATATATTAACCACGCCCTCAGGATATATAATATCCTGAGCCCTCAGGCTTTCCCTCAGGCTATATAATAACCATGCCCCTAGGCTATATAATATCCATGTCCTCCGGCTATATAACAACCATGCCCCCAGGCTTGCCCTCAGGATATAGTAACCAGGCCGAACCCAAATCAAAAACATTGAAATTATATACAATTCCTCTCAAAGAAAAAGTAATGCACAAAATAAACATGGCATGCCCTTGGGTATCCTGGCCAAATGGCTAAATAGAGGAACGCACCCCCGGGGTGGTCCTGGATCCAAGAAGAAATCCCAAAAAATTGTTTATTATCACATTTAATTACCTATACAACTCTAGGTACTTTAAACAACCAAGGCCTTAGCCACACAACACCCCAACATGGGTTCGTAGCACAATGGTAAATGAAAATGCACAACAGTTGGAATTTAAACACCAAGCCACCTACCTCGATCACCCCTAATCAGTATACGTGAACGACGCTCCTCAAATTGTCCAAGAATGACGTAGATTTGAGGTAAAATAAAATCTTGTTCAAACGTAAATAACTCCCCTTAGAGGAAGAATTGGCAAGAATGGTTCCAGGAGAAGGAAGGGCTTACCCGTACGATTCCAACGAGATCGATGGAGGCAGGATCAAATTCCCAATTCTCACTCGGGTGATCTCTGAAGCTCTGGTCATCTCTCTTAATCCCTCCTCCGGTTCTAAGACAATTATGTGAATAGGGGAGGCTACTGCCCATTTTAAGTGAAAAAAACAAACTACACGGTGTGTACTATTGAGTACATGGCGTGCACTTTTCATTTTTTGAACTGTTCCTTCGATGGATTCTTTCCACTATGGCACTGTTCATCAGTCGACATGAGTACACGGCGTGTAACCCATGAGTACATGGTGTGTACTGATGCTCAGCTAGTGCCTACCTTTATCACATTACTATATGCTTTCCGACTGACTACACGGCTTGTACATACCCACCACACGGCGTGTAGTCCTTTTTTACACCTTTTTATCACCATCATGGCTACACACCTTGTGTACTCATCCCACATGACCAAGGTACACAGAGTGTGGAAATGTACATGACGTGTACCCACAAAAAGGTGATTTTTCCCCATTTTCCTTATTTTATCAAAAACACTTAAGGAAATGAGAAAGAAAGAAATCCATACCTAAATAATAAGAACCAATTTCTTACAAAAAATATAAAAAATATATCAACAAAATCTTTAGAGAGTGTTCTCGAGGATAGGCCCACTCTTGAGGGTGAACGGTGATATGAACCAATGGATTTTCTCACATTATTCTATATCAATGTGAGAGTTCCATGATCTAAATTCACGATGAATGTAGTTTTCCAATCAGAGTTTTCTTACACTATGGGGGGATCTAGATGAATTGGTGTAGATGAACATCTGGACATCTAGTTTAATAGTAGGATATCATCTTCATCAGATATTAAGAGTGAAATGACTCTCAAGTAAACCACATCAATGAAAAAATCATCATTTTCCGGCTATGTATAAGTGTCTTATAGACCACACAATGCATTGAATTGACCTTAATATGATAGAGGAACAAGACTTACCTATTTTTGAGTAGTAACTAGACTATCAACAAGAGAGTGTGTCTGATCAAGGGCATGTGCTCTGGATTTCTCATGATGTATAATTTTCTATTTGTTTTTTGATAAACTTGAAGTCTCCCTTCTTTTGAATGTGTGAGAAATCAGTCTTGAGATACATCTTGAGACCTGTGATTATATCTTGATAGTTTTCATCATTATTGGTGAAAACTTTTAACAACATGAATGATTATGGAAAAATATCAAGAACAAGGTCAGTGAAGCTAATCTATATGCATAATCTATTGATATCTGGATTATAGATCCTTCTAACAATTGGATTCTAATAGGAACTATCAAAATTAATATTCTAGAAAATTATAGACTGTTCTATTAATAGTATGGACTCATCAAAGAAATCAATATCTGTTAGAATCTCTTTTGGAACTAGATGGGTAGAAACAATATATTCTAATTCCTGAACCTTAACATATTTCTATGGAATGAACCTGATGTACAAATACTAAATGTTCAATTCCTATCATATTATTCAACACATAAACATCAATTTATTTAGGATATTCATTACAATGTCCATAGGGGACAACAACTATATCTCAGGATTATTCAGATAATGCTGCAACTTCTATACAGCGAAATCCAATGCAATGTATCTTTTATCTACTATGGAGTATCTATCCTCTATGTTGAGGAGCATGTGTCTAATATAGTAGAAAATATTTTAAGTCCCCTCGTTGTTCTTCAAGGTTATAAGGTTACTAGGGTATCTCTACATGGTAGTCCTATACAAGTCCAGCAAGTTCACATAATATTATTTCTTCAGAATCATAGATTGTAGTAGATACTACTTGATTTCCTTGAAGGATGTTTGGGACTCTCCATCCCATTGGTAAAGGATACGTTTCTTTGTGTTCCTACAAATTGAATGACACATTATTTCTTGATTCATGATGAATTTATATAAATATATTTCATATGTCCTTGGTAGCCTCAAACGTCACAGAGTTTTTTAGAAGTGTAATACTGATGATGGCCTCAATCTTCTATTGGTAAATCTCAATGAATATGTATCTGATGATAATTTTGAGAAACTTCCCAGTGGTAACCCATAAGAAACACTTCAATGGGTTCATCATTAAATGTTGGAAGTGGATGATGGAGAAATATTTCTTGATATCTCTAAGATGGTCTAGATTTTTTGGGGATTTAACCTCCAAATCATACATGGTGCATTCTGTTATATCCTTGGGATCATTTCTAAGATGCTCTGCATAGACCCCTGATGGTTGAATCATGCATTTTCTAGACCGGAAGGCATCACTTGGTAGCAGTAGGCTTCTTTTGGTGCTCTGAAGGAAATAAGAAAATCATATTTGAGGCCCATCCGGATATGATTATATCATCAATATGCATCCATGAAGGAGAGATCCTAGGACACAGTGGTGGAATCAATCAATGGTTCTATCACTATAATGGTAAAGTCATACATTTGGACAATGGAATTTGAGGTCCTGAATGTTGATAAATACCCTAATCTTCCATGTCTTCTTCCTAATGGGACTATGTTAGCTCTCCACATGGGGTACTGATCTTCCTAGATGAATTTGGATTTGATAATATTATCAAACTCATCATTGGCCATGAAACATGAGAAGAATGAATTTTTCATAGAGGATACTTGAATCTAAAATGACTCCCCGAGAAACCAAGATGATTGATGGTGACCTAAGGGTCCATTCTTGAAATCTATTCATAACTTGAGCAAGCTTTACTTCATGAAAGCTGTGTACTGATATTGTTCTTTAAGAATCATGGCTATGCTAACCTGCATTGTCCTTCGATCTACCTCAATACCATGAATCAATGGAATAATCTCATCAATGGTTGTTTAGATTACTTCTTCAAACATGGGAGGATTGTCTTCTAAATCCTCTTTTTTGTTTGAGACAGGGTAATCAATGGGAAGATATGGTTCACCATTTCCATTAGATATCAAGGGAACAATGTTCCTAGTTGGGGAGATTGTGTAATCCCTCCTTAAGATACTTCTATGCTGCTTAAACCAAAAATATACAAGATTTTGAACCCATTACATCAGACCCTCAAATATAGGGTCCATGCTTGATGTCAAATAATTATTTTTGGGTTGGCTTATGGGTACTAAATCTTGATCATAAAAATAGTAAGTAGTGATTTATAATGGTATCAATGGGGTAAAAATATAGGTACCACACATGGGTGGTATCTTCTTGTGTGACCCAGTTTGGCCCTATATTCGTGTATGAGGTTATCTTCTAAAGATCCTTACACATAGGTACATGATGCCCCTTCCTCCTAAAAAAACGAAGCAACATCCCAATTTTTTCATAGTGGATTAAAAATTATGAATTGGGAGGATGAAAGAATCATACATTTCAATCCATGGATGGGACACAATGGTTTTCTGATCAACCTTGGTGGTCTAAACATGCTTTTACTTTCTCCTTTAGTATTCAGAATCAATAAAGTGGTCATCCCATGAGTTTATGGGGGTTTAATCACCCAAAAGAATTTCTAATATACCATTGAGGGAGTACTTGAATAATTGGTGATATGAGGAGGGGACTGGGGCATGAGGATGAATCCAAGGTTAACCCATCATTGCATTACAGCCAATATCAAGTGAGACAACCATAAATTATTTTTTTGATACCAAGACACCAAACTGAGTCATCAAATGAATCCTTCCCCACAACATATGTGTTTTCTTACATTAACATTTAATCTTAAATTAAGATAGACTCTAGTCTGTTTCAATCAGTCCCATATTATAATGAATCTTGTTCCGGATGAGATTAATCTAGGAACCGATGTTGAAAAAACATTGACAGATTTCCTCGACATAGAATTGGTCATTGGTGTATTGTGGGTGGATGTACCCTAACATAAGGGATCCCTCGTCTTCTAAATAGAAACCAATAATTCCATGGAATTCAAAATACTCATTCACCTCTATATTGAATGCTTCAACTATCACCACCACTTTTTCAAATTGAATAAGGGTCTTGAAGGATTCAACAAGAGCCTTGTACTTCTCTTATGAATGGAATATAGCCTCGAGGATCAAGATAATTCCTAGTATATTGGTGATGTACTTCAATACATGGTTCATTTGTTCCATGTGTTCATTTCTATCCACATCATGTCACTCTTTAGAGGGATTTGTGACAATCGTTTTTTTGTTGTACCACTAGATTATAATCGGTACTGGAAGTGTCATGCTTCACATGAGATAACATGACCAGAACAACTATTGTATGATTATCCACTACTTTATACCAAGATTTATATGGATATGGATAATTACATTGTAGTGGTTATTTTTCTAAATGATCTATTAGCATGGCCAATTATAGAGGAATTTTTGAAAATTTGGGATGGGAGGAAACATTCATCTGAGCTTTGTGCAACACCAGGTGTCATGTCTCTATTGAATGTTTGGAATATAATGTAGCACTATCCTACAAAAGTTTTCAATTTTAATTCCTTATACCTATCCGTTGATTTAATAATCCAGAGGAACTTTAGGGGCAGGAAAAATATTCCTCATAATCGATGATAATGATGGTATCTGCAAATAGATGGTATTCAGAGTGGAATAATCATGGTCATAATTAGATGAATCTTCTAATGTTGGATAGACACTAGGTGTGAATACAAACTCTGGAGGCACAAAATCACTAAGGGTATGAGAAATATTTGACACGAGAGGAAGGAATTTGTTTCCCTTATTTGGTTAGTACTTACTATTTAGAGATGTAAAAGGATGTTACGTGAAATTAGAATCATCAATTGGATATGTCATCATGACTTCAGGAGGTTCTAAATAGCCTAAGAAGGATCATATGACACAATGGGAATGGAAAAAAATCACTATTACCCAATCTATCATAATAATTTATGATTCGATATTTATAAACATTTTATAATTCATCAAAATATTATATGTCATTTCTAGGCTTAGTGGAGATGTGTGCCACCTATGTTGGGAAATTTTCCATATTGAACATATCATAATCCACTATTTCCTGAATCTGATTCCTTTACACATGTGATTATTTAATGGTATTTATACGGATCCAATGGTTTGATACATGGTCAGGGATATTAGTATGCTCATATTCATGGGGTTTATTTCACTCTAGAAGTATCAGAATCCCAAATTTCGAAATCATAGACAAAATTTCACCACATGGGAATCTATGAAGGGGTATGCATGGTTTTTTTATTGGAGTGGAACTCTAGTATATTATCCTTGATCATGGGTTGGGTCCTAGTGAGGGGATGGATCCACATTCAATCATCGTGGTGGATATGCTTGGTGAGGTAGTTTCTGCCGATTCTATACTGGGTGAGGTTGATATTGATGAGGCTGTTGTACATGGAGAGGTTATACATGAAGATAGGCTAAAAACTCAAGAATACATGGGGCCCCTAGTTGTACTACAGAGGTAGTATATCCCTGGAGGTTCTTTTTCTAGGGGTTGGGAGATTTTATTTGTATACCTAATTATCTTGTTACAAGGATTCTTCTAGGCATTAGGAATTCACAAAGAAAAGAATAAACCCCCTTGGGATGTTTTTGAGTGACGTCGATGGTGACCAGATAAATGTTTAAGTTACACAAACACAATTTTAGTTGTTTCTCATTATTCAGTGACATGTCGATTGCATTCGTGTGGCCATTCTACATGGTGATGAAGTCTGCAACCCATATTTCAAGAAATTTCATGCACCATGATAGGTCTTTATTGTTGGTATTTTGTGTGGTAGAGTAACAATGGTTGAGGAACTACCAACACATATCTTCCCTACAAGTTAGGTACCCAATAGGTAACTGGTTGTACCTAGAAAATGTAGGTCCTTATAATGTCTAAAAAACATTAGATTAATGTAGTTCCCATCATGAAATACCACCATGATATTAAGATAGATAAATTCTATAGTGTATTACCCATCCATTTGAAGGGATAAAAATATAATATTCCCAATATCTGGTGGGGGGATCACAAATCATCTGTTCATGTCGGTTGTAGATTTATAATAGGTGGGATCACAACATGTCACATCTCCAATGCTTTGAGGATTGAAGTTATGGTGGGTATCAAATAGTTTGGGTGAGGGGTATTACCTAGATAAGGATCTCTGACCACTAAAGCAATAAATATATTGTCAACATGGAAAGTAAGATCAGATGCTTATGGATAAGCTCAATCTATGTTCCAAAGAATATTATCATGCTTCTCAGGAGGATTCGGTGATAAATATTATAGATAATTTCCAGACACACACTCTTCTTATATATCAAGATGCCTAGGATCAAGAGTTCTAACTAGGAATAACTAAATGAGGAGTATAGTTGTATTCCACTAAGGAGGACAAATAAGGTTCTTTTGAGGTGTTCCTTAATATGGTCACCACCCAGCAAGAAGCATGTTGATGATCCCCTTAGGATCAATAACTTACTAGAGAATGTTATCAAACCCTGAATTGACCTTTTTCTTCTGTGAAATATCAAAAATATTAGAGTGAAAAAGAGGTACATTGTGGTTTTTAGGATTATGGTTAGTGGAAAATTATGCAGTGGGATCTTTGAGGCCATTGGTATGACTTTGATGATGTGTGAGAACACGTGTATGAGTGTCTGTTTGATACTACATTGCCCCAGTGGGTGGTTTATCTTTTTTGAATACTGCATTGTCGCACCCACCCTTAGATCTCTTGGGAAAAACCATATTCATCATAAATATATTGATAATAAAATACTCGATATCAATGGTTTGGTTGTGTTTTTTCATGACAGGGATAATGTGGATATCATCATATTATCCCAAAACCAGAATCTTTATATGTAGGGATGACTCTTCAATGATTTTATACAGCACTATGAATATCATGAAATATCTCTGTAAGAGGTTTTAGTGGTAGACATGCGACATAGGGAGTTGTTCCACTGGGAGTGATGTCAATTTACCCATGATTAAATACTGAAAAATTTCATCAATGTGCTCTTGGTTTCCTAGGTATACATATTTATGGACACAAAGGTGATGAAGCATCACCCACATAGAATGGAAGAATCATGCATAATTTTCCTCAATAAGGGACTCGAAGATATTGAGGTTGGAAATTCTATTTAGCTAGAATATGACTGATAACTAATTAGCATCGATAGTCTACCATATGATTTCGTGCTCATATATAAGGCCTTTCTCTTGGTTGGCCCAAGATTTGATCCAATATGACTGATTTATTTTTTGTGTCCATGATGTAGATCACTGCAGTAGTTGGTTGACCTATGGTGGAGCTTTTTCATGATTCGATTGTTCACTGAATGTTAAGACATCACTTGAGGGAAGTAAATAATTCATTATTATATTCTTATAGGTATATGTGATCAACATTTCCTATTGTCTGATTAAAGTGACACTCATTTCTGTCTCAACTAAATACTCTTTATCTATCTCATTCATGAATATCTCTTTATGATTGTGGGTAAAGTTATAGATGGAAACTAGTGATGATTGAGATTATTTTAATGTGATCCCCTTGATTGGAGCCAATTATTTCTCCACTTTCATGTACATGTAGATAGATTTGGGGATTTAGTTAATCTCACCTTCCAGGATAACAGAATTCGCATACTTGGCTCCTGAACCAAACTCCTATTTTGATGACTAGTGTGAAGGTTCTATCATTGAATTTCATTTACCCTCATAACATTATCGGTGAATAATATTGATGATGATTTGAGGATTCACATAATTTTTTCATTGGCATTGGTGGTTAATCCTTCTACATTGGGAGGGTTCTTCATGGAATAAAATTTTATCAAAATGCTGGGGACATTCGGGATGGTGCATGACAATGCGGGGAGGAACTACTCTTTTATTAACTGAGATATGGGGAGGGCCTCTATATCCATTTTTATCAGAGTTGTGAGGACCTCCACTTTAAAGGCTATTTGGGGATAAAAAACACCACTCGTGTTGCTGATGAAGCATTTAGGACCTTTGCATTGGTTGATAGGAACATGGGGTGCGCCTTTATTCTAACTGGTAGCAATGGAATGGATTGGATGTCCAGAATGATAGCATGAATCATGAGGGGGAGATTTCCATTAATCGATAATTAAGTGTCAAGGACCTCTAGAATGATGGTGGATACATGGAGATGTCCTATATTTTTTCTAATAGTGATAACATTAGGAGGAACTTAATACTAATAGTTGATGAAGGGAAGAGGATGTGACGACCTGAACTTTTTAAATGATATTTGTTTCTTGAATATGTGTGTTATATTATTTTACAAAAAACATATATCTCATTAATAATGAAGTAAGTATATTTTAATGTGACCGTCGGTTTTTTACTATTTTATGGACATTTTTAAATATAAACATTGGTATCTATACTCATAACATTATGATTATTATTTATAAATAAAAATGACAAGGTGGATTTAATATAGAAATAATATTCAGTGGCCTTATCTAGTAGATTTGTGCCATTATAATCTCATTTTATGGAGCTTGGGTGATTGATAAAATATTTTTTCTTCACTCTTAATAAAACCCAACATGAGGTTCAATAATTATTCTTGTATGAAATATTCTATGGGATATGATCATGTTAGTTGAAATTACCAATAAGGCGATGTTATATGAGATGCCAATGATTCTATCACCATCCCACACTATACCCTTAGGTAGTACATGGGTTTTATAAGGGGTTATGTTATAAGGAATTAGTTTCATAAAGTGTTATATCATTTTATTGATAATTTTTTTCCATATTTTTAGTGTTAAGAATATTTTTTCTTAAGAAAATTGAGATATATTTTGATAAATTTTTTTCTGATAGAAATTGTACATTTCAGGAAAAATATAATTAATAAAATATACTATGGAATTATTAATATTGTTTATGGTAGTTAAATTCTATAATTAAAACACTCCATTTTAATTATAAAGGATAAAATAATTTTTGTTTTTTCAGTATAAGAAATTTCACTATGTAATTTTACAATGCATTTTCAGTCTGATATTATTTTTAATAGATAGTTATTTTTATAGTTAAAAGTTCAATTTATCATATTTATAGATTTTTTATTTAAAATAAATTTCTTTTTTTATTTCATAATATCAATATAATCATAGGGTGAATTTATGAAACTTTTGTAAAATACATTATTTTTTCATGAATAGTGAAAATATAGTTTGAGTTTTTCAGTATGTTTAATGAAATCATATATATTTCTTAATTAAATAATGATTAATTTAAAATAATTTTCAACTTTTATATGTTAATGTAACTAAATATTTTCCCATGTGGACAATACCATGGGAAAATACCATGGTAAATCCCATGGTTTTATAAATACCACCAGCAATGTGTCCAAAGAAATTAAAAAAAACTCTCTCACAATTGCTATAAATACCAACCAATTACATCAATTATATTAATTCAAAAAACATATTCAAATAACCTATGATATTATTACCTCTCTTATAGTCATCCCAATGTGTCTGAAATCCTAAAGGATATGATCGTTGAGTTTTAGGAGTCACTATTCTAGGTAAGGGAACTCTCAAATTCTCTTTTCCTTTCGTGTCTCATTTTTATGTGGCATGTATTTCAAATATCCATTCCATGTTCTTATATCTATTTTATTCTATCCATTTACTATATTAATATTTATTTATAAATTATATAAACTTTCCCCTCTGTTTTTATTGTTTTCTAAAACCATGTTTCATAATAATTACACTTTGAGTTTTTTGTGTCAAAATTTCTCTCATTTTATTAAGAGATTATTTTATTTTTATTGGGAATACCCAAACCTCTATGATCCCTAGGGGTTTTCACATAGATTTTAAAAATATTTATTTTAATTATCTGATAAATATACATGAATCTCTCTTTCTTTTTAGTGGGTTTTAATTGACTAAATGATCTTGTTTTTATGCACTTTCTAAAACAATATGATTTTGAAATGAAACCCATTTCTTATATTCTCCATCGGTTATTTATGAGATGTTTTATTTTTCTATATGCGGCCCATATTAATTAATGCACATGATGATTTTTCCCTAATATAGCTCCAATACATTTTGTAGAGTATTTAATCTCTAGTGATGACATGTTTTATGATTCCTTGATTAATAAGCTAGGTATTTTTTTATGAAACCCTGATGATAAACCATTGTAATATGCTTCTAAATGACCCAATTTAATGTTGTTGAAACATTTAAAAATTATGATTAATGTCATTTTATTTATTATATGCCTCGTGATCTCTTTTTTCATTCCATATTTATATTCATCATGTTCTTATCAATATTTCTCTAGATCACATGTAAATGGTTTCACCTGTTTTCCATTATTGGGTCTTCTTCTCACCCTTTATAATGATGTATGTACCCAGGATATGATATAAAATAAATGTAATTCGGATTACCCTTGAAGAATACTTTTAAGTGTAATTGAATAAATTTTAATTATTCATGTATTATACACCTTTTTTTCAACACACTAGACTTTAATAGATCCTCTGTTTTAAAAATGTAATGTAATAAAAAGGCAGAATTCCATACTTGGTATCAAATGATGGTTTTGTTATTTATAGGAATTGGGATCTGATAACATTATTATGAACACTAGAGAAAATTTTAAATATATGAAAAAATAATTGTATTTTGGTGAAATATTAAGTAACTGGTTTCTGAAAAATGAAATCCTTGTTCAGATACGAATAAGTGGATGTGGCTCTAGAACAGATGTACATAGGGTTAAAACTAAAAAACACCTCTTTGAGAAAGTCTTGAATGTGAGCTGGTGTATGAAATATAGCTTTGTTGCAGTCATGGATTGACACTCCTAGGGGATATATTTTGTTAATCACAAGATTTTTATGATCTATTATGGATGATTAATAAAAAATGTACATCATGTTAATGAATAACAAATTTAATCATCATTTTTTAATACTGACTAAAAATTAACATTTTTATTTATTTGAAAAAACACAATACACAAAATATCATCAAGGTCGTATAAAGTACTGTAATCCCAAATCTTCATTGACAAAGAAGTCCATCCCCTCACTAGAAACAAAACCCTAGTTAAATAAGGAAAACATACTATGGTCTAGAGTTTCCATAGATTCCAAAACGTCAGCCATCATATTTCCCTCCCACCAAGTGTGAGAGATCTTTGTGTAAATCCCCATGAGAAATTTTCATATCTTAATAGTGTATGTAATATTACAGGGAACCCTACCTTTTCCCAGCAATGATTTGCACAATAAAATGGAGTTTATCTCCACCATAAAAATGTGGGTTGCTAACACCAACTCCTTATGGTGGGGCAAACATGCCCATGTGAATGCTACATTCCCCAGATAAGAAATGGATCTAAATATCCATGTACATAGTACAAACAGTGTCCGAGTCTGGTGGGACTTGGGCCTGCGCCAGTTCCCATGAAGAGTGAGGGGTACAACTTTTTAAGACATAAAATTATTTTAGAGTTATAATATTATTAAAATAATAATGTTTCTCACTATATTTATCTTCATTTATAAAATGGGGGAAATTGGAGGAACTGTGTAAATGGTGAGTGCAATAGGGCATGTGCTGACAACCCTCTAATGGAAGTTGAAATGAAAACTATCATGAGAATGTTGAGTCAACTAACTCAAGTTATGAGAAATAAATTAAATCAGTATGGGATACCAATTTAACCATGAAAAAAAACTTTACAATGACTCCCTTATGCACTACTAACAACTAATTTTCAATGGATCTACCAACCCATTGATTGCGGAATAAGGGATAAGCTCTATAGAAAAGATCTTTTATGTCCTTAATTGTTCAGAATAAGAGAAAGTCACTTTTTCTCTGTATCACATAGAGGGAGAAGAAGATCAATAGTGGAAAATAATTAAAAACCTATAATCCAAGATCTTATATTGATGATATGAAGTGGAATGAGTTAAGGGGAATATTATAAAATATGTATTTCCCTCCTTTGATCTGAAAAAAAAAATCGAGAAAAAGTTCCATGAGCTAAAGCATAAGAAAAATGAATTTGTAGAAATCTATGAGATGAACTTCACAAGAAATTTCCAGTGTAAATCTATAATTGTCATAGATACTAGTAATAATGTTTATAGATTCTTTGGTGGACTAACACTTCATCTACATATGAATTTTTTCAATATATATTTTTATATCTATTAGAAATTATTACAGAGTGCTATTATGGTCGAACTGGAGTTCAGTGATGTGTAGTGGTCTCACAAATCGAATGATAAGAAGAGATCTCTAGATCCATACATGGGGAGGATCATTGATCAAGGAATCATAGGAAAAAAATGTGTCATTCCACATGCAATAAATGTAGGAAGAATCATTTGAGTAATAGACTTCTTGGGAGCTAGAAGTGTTACATGTGTTTAAGAGATGGCCATATCACCCAGAACTACCATAGTGAAGTGGGGCCTCATCTTTGAAAAATAAATGATAATGGGATGATGTTGCATTCTTTACCTGAGGTACTATGAATAATGTGTTGATAGCTCAAGAACATTTCCAATAATTTTCCAAATCTGAGGGTAGTGTTGTGTATCACCATCAAACTCAGTATAGTCTAGGGGAGAAAGTTCATTCATTTTCAATCATGATGAATAATGTTAATTATATACATAATGCGATGGATGGTACTATCATGGTTCCCTATAAGATATAATTTACTTTGTTTGATTCTAATTCTAATAATTCATTCATTTATTCTATGTGTGCAAAGAATATAGAATCAATCCCTGAACTTATATAAGTAGAGTTATCGTTCATGACTCCTGTAGGGATTATCCATAAATTAATAGTGTTTAGAAACTCTAGTATTCACTTTCGGGAGAATAATCTCATCACAAATCTAGTATTCATTACCATGATGGAATTATAAATTATACTAGGAATAGACTGGCTCTAAATGTATAATGCTAATATCAAATGTATAAAAAATTAAATCTCCATTTTCTTTAATGGAAAACCTATTGTCTTTTTAAAAGGTGAGATATCTTACCTCGAGTGTTGTCTTGAAGCACCACTTGTTGCCTTCTTTATGGAGATGATAATTGAATATCAAGAATGAAATTAAAGTGTAAAAATATATAATGTCCCCCATCATTCATGAATACTTTGGCATGCCTGCTGAGGAGATACTTAGACCTACCCTAGAAAGAGATGTATATTTATCCATTGAACTCATGCCTCGTTCAAAGTCTAAATCAAAAACTCCATATTGAATAGAAAATTTGGAGTTGGAAAAATTAAATAAATAACTCAAATATCTTTTGGAGTGTGGGTTTATCTAGAAATGTCTCTTTCCTAGGGGAGTACATTTTCCCTTTTTAAATAAGAATAATGTATCAATGTCGCTATGCATCGATTACTGAGAACATAACTAGGTCACAGTAAAGAACAAGTCCCTATTCCATGAATTTATGAATCAATTTTTTTCACCATAGTTCTCAATTTTTCTATAGGAATGATCTTTAATTGAGTTATTATCAATTAATAGATATTAAAGAAGATATTCCAAAGACTGCCTCACGATCTGGATAACAGCATTATGAGTTTCTTTATTCCCTTTGGCTTGACTAATGATGTTTCTTTTCTTATGGATTTGACAAAAAGAGTATTTAAGGAATAACATGATAACATTATAGTAGTTTTTATTTATGATATTCTAATATATTCCAAATTTTTTGAGGATCTTGGGGATTTCATAAGGTTGATACTAAATATTATAAAGAAGGATAGGTTGTTTTCAATGTTTAGAAAGTGTGAGTTTTGGTTGCAGCAAGTTGCATTCTTGGGGAACATTGTAACCAGTGAAGGAATCTCATATTACCCTTTAAAGAAAATGGTTGTGGAGGAGTAGAATTATTCTAAAACAATAATATAGATTCATATATTCTTTTTTTAGTAGGGTATTTTAGGAAGTTTGTGAAAAAAAATCCCTAATTTATAATAAACTAACCAATTTAACTCAGAAAGGGGAAATTTTCATATGGACAAAGGAGTGTAAAGAGGGTTTCCAAAAGATAAAGAATAGAAATGTTATTTAACACTTGTTAAATCTATCCTCTATCAATAAAGAATTAGTTATTTTTAAAGATGAATCTATAAAAGCACATGGGTGTGTCATCGTGAAAAATGTCTATTTGATTTCATGTGGATCTCGATAGTTAAAACCTCATTGGAAGAACTATCATATGCATGACCAAGATCTAGATATAAATTTTTATTCTAAGGATATGGAGATACTATTTTTCTTCGGAGAAATGTCATATATACATAGACTATCTAATTCTGAAGTATATTTTCATGCAATAGGCATCAACAATAATACAAAGGAGATGGTTGGAACATCTTAAAGACTATGATTGTTAAAATAGTCATCACCCCATATGAGAAAAAAATTCCTTGATACATAAATTTAGGAAGGTCCCTATTGTTCTGTAAATAACGAGGAATCAATGTGATTATTTGATCCAAGACCTAGTAAAACATGACCAAAGAATCATAAGGGAAGTGACATCATCATCCTTATCCCAAAGTAATTCTCAACCATCATTATTATAGAATATGAAGAAATATAAAATAGATAATACTTTGTTGTAGAATATGTTTGAGGCTATAATGGATGTGATGTTTTTGAAGTTCAATATTGTTCAAGAATGTGTGCTAAAATTTCATAAAGACTATGTGTTTCATATATTAGGGAAATAAAAAGGATCTCATGGTTGAAGATAATATCAATACATTATATATGAATCCTGGAAGAACTAAAATATATATGGACCATCATGATCATAATTGGTGTGATAACATGAAAAGGGATATTTCTGATACACAACAAGGTTCTTGGTGTGTCCACAACTGATTATAGAGAGAAAACATCCTTAAGGGATATTACAACCAATCCCATTATAATATTTAAGTGGGACAATATCACTATGGATTTGGTTAATGGTATCTAGAATGTAACCAAATGAAATAAGGTGATATGGGTTATAGTGGACAATATAACCAAGAAAACATATTTTATCTCTATTTAGGGATATTTCCTTCTTGTCTAACTCAGAAGGATATACATGATGGAAGTTGTAAGGCAACATAGATGTCAACTTTCTATCATATATGATGGTGATACAAGGCTCACATAAAAATTCTGTTGACTTCTTCAACACGATATAGGTACATAATTGAATTTTAGTATGGACTATCACACTCAAAGTGATTTTCAATCTTAAAAGACTATTCAGACACTCGGAGACACGCTGAGAACCTTCTCAAAGAAATTTAATGGTGGATGGGATCAAGATATACCATTAGGTGAGTTCTCATAAACCAAAATCTTTCATTATATTATTCAAATGGATCACTATGACTATCTATATGGGAAGAAAAGTTGAACTCATACTTGTTGGGATAAAGATGGAGAAAGAATGATTCTTGGGCATGATCATGTGCATGAGGTGACAAAAAATATCTATTCCATCCAACAACACAAAAAGGATACTTAGAGTTAAAAAAGAACTATACTAAAAATTGTTAAAGGCACATAAAATGTGATGTTGGTGAGAAATTCATCCTTCAAATTTCACAATAGAAGAGAGTCAGGTAATTTGAGATAAAATGTAATATTTTACCCTACTTAATTTTTCCTTATAAATCCTTGATCACAGAGAAGCAGTATCATATTGGCTATAACTAAAAGAAAATCAATATCAAGTTCATGATTTTTCCACGCATCTCTCTTGATAAAGTACATATTTTAATGTTATCATTAACTAAATCTTGGGGTTCTAGAACTTGATGCTGATATCTCTTATGAGGATCATCCAGTGGAGATCTTGGACCGTAGGGAGAAGTTTCTACACAAAAATACTACCCACATTATCAATGTGATATGGAGTAACCACATGTATAATGAAGCAACATGGGAACTAGAGGAAATAATAAGGAATAAGTACCCTATCCTTTTCTCAACTAAGATAACATGTTTAAATTTTTGGGATGAAATTTTTTAAGGTGGAAGAATGTAATGATCGAAAATTTTTAAATGATACATGTTTCCTAAAAACATGTGTTATATTATTACCCAACAAAACTATATATCATTATTAATGAAGTAAGTATATTTTATTATGACCATTGGGTATCGGCTCTTATATAACCATTGGTCAATATGGCCATTGGTAAATATGGAAGTTGGAAACTATACTCATAAAGTTATTATTATTTTTTATAAATAGAAATGATAAGGGAAAATTAATTCGTATAAAATAGTTGACGGAGTCATCCAATAGAGATGTGAAATTCAAATCCCATTTTCCAGAGCATGGTTAGGAGGTAATATCATTGTGATTCACTCTTGATGAAGCCCATACCGAGCTGCCACATGTTTTTCTATAATGAATCATATATGGGAGAAGTTCATGTTATTTTAACTTACAACTCAGGTGATGTATTCCGAGACGCCCAATGATTTTATCCCCCTCATACACCATACCATTGGGCTGAATGCATATGTTATAAGGGGTTATGTTACAAGGCCTTAGTTACACAAAGTGTAATCTCTTTTTATTGATAAAATTTTTCTTTCTTCTTTTATGTTTCATGAATAGTATTTATTTGTAAAATTGAGGTGTATTTTGATAAATTTATTTTTTGGATAGAAATTGTACTTTTCCAGAAAGGAATATTTATAATTATAAACAAGGATTTTATTAATATTTTTTAAGGTAATTAAATAGTTTAATAAAAACAGTCGTTTTAATTAAAAAATTTAAAATAATTTTGGTTTTTCATGTATTATAAATTCCACTATGTAATTTTACTATGAATTTCCCGTCCACTGTTATTTTTAATAAATTAGTATTATTACAGTTAAACATTAAATTTACCATATTTAGAGATATATTATGTTAAAATAAATTCCATTTTTTAATTGATAGTATTTATATTAGGTTAGGGTGAATTGATGAGAATTTCATAAAATACTATAGCTTTTTGTTAATAGTAAAAATACAGTTTGTATTTTTTGGTACATTTAATGACATCATTGTAATATCATAATGATATAAGGATTAATTTAAAATGAAGTTAGAATATTATGTGTTAATTTAACTCAATAGGTGTCACATGCATCCAAAAGCATGGGAAAATTCCATGTTTAAGCCCACGATTTTACAAATATCACCAACAAGGTGTCTAAAGAAATTAATAAAAAGACTCCATCAATTTTTCTATAAATAACCACCCATAACATTGTTTACATTCATTAAAATATCATCCTAAATGAATTTATGATATTATTACCTCTCAAGTAGTCCTACCAAGGTTCCCTCAATCCCCCCAAGTTCCCAATCGTCATTTTTTAGGAGTTGCTGCTCAAGGAAATGGAACTCTCAATTTCTCTTTTCCTTCCATGTTTCGTTTTTATGTGGAATGTATTTAAAATTTCCATACCATGTTCTTCTACCCATTTTATTATATTCCTTTATTATTTTAAGAGTCATTTATGAGAGTTAGACCCTTTTCTATCTCATTTTAATGTTTTCTAATACCATGTTTCTTTCCCATTATATTATGGGTTTTTGTCTAAAAAATTATATATTTTTATCAAGATGTTATTTTAATTTCATTGTGAATACCCAAACCTCTATATTATACCAGGTTATTCATATATATGTAAAAATGTTCTATTTTAATTCAGTTATTAACATACATGAATCCCTCCTTCCTTTTATATATGTTTTAAATGACAAAAGGATCTTATTATTAAGTAATTTCTAGAACATCTTGATTTTGAAATGAATATTATTTCTTTTATTCCCCATAGGGTTTTTTTGAGATGTTTTATCATTATCTATGTGGATAACATTAATTAAGACTTATTAAGGGTTTACCCTGATATCTCTCCAATTCATTGGGTAAATAATTTCATCTCATGAGATGAAAAATTGTATGATACCTTGGTGAATAACCTTGGTAATGTTTTTGATCCATCAATTATAAACCTTGATGAAACTCTTATGAATAACCCAATTAAATGTTTTATCAACATTTCAAGGTTATAATTAAAGTTATATTATTTATGATATAACTAAATTTCTATTTTTTTCTATATTGATATGTATCATGTCCTTATCATTATTTCTTAAGATCACATGTAAATAGTTTCACTTATTTTCCCTTACTGGACCTTCTTCTCACAGTTTCCAATAATGTATGTTCCCAAGTTATGAGATGAAATAAATTTTATTAGGATGATACATGAATAATCATTTCAAGTGTAATAGAATAATTTTTTTTCATGTATTATGTACATTTTTTCTAAGTCACTAAACTATAAAAGATCCTCTATTTCTAAAATTTTATTTGATGTTATGTAATAAAAATGAGGGATTCCATGGAGGACCATTACTTTAATAGATTCATGCATATTGAGATCCTTAAATTGATCTAGAAATAGTGTGAGGAGGACTTTAATACTGAATGGTTATGTAATTGGGAGGACCTCTATGTTTGGAATCATAAGTATATAGAAGAACTTCATAATGATTATTCATAAAGTGGGGGGTACGTCCACTTAGGCTAATATGAACATGGTGAGGACCTCCATAAGTATTTTTTGGTGATTTAATGGGGACGACCAACTTACTAGTTGTCGATGTAGGGAGGATATCCTCTTGAACTAGAAATTAAATTAGGACTACCTTCATGTTGATTGTGAGAGTGGGGATGACTTCTAATAAGGATAGTGATAGTGTGAGGAGGACCACTACACTAAAACTCATCATCACTGGTCATTATATGCCATATTTTTGTGGTGAAAATGATTTAAAATGTAAACCCAAACTACCCATTGGGGGCTGGGGTTTCAATCCCAATTGGGTGAAGATTATTCCATCCCTCAATGTCGTAAGGATCTAGAAGAATACGCCTGTTATGGTAAGGGCCATTGGATCCAGGGAAAATGATTCCACTTTATTTTCATTCTCATGGGCTTGAACACTTCATTTACACCACGTGGTCTAAACTGAGGTCGGTAGATAAGATGTGTAGTCTACCTATTATTCATCATGTAGGGTGGTTAATTGTTGGTTCTGACAAGAACTAGTGAGATCCCTTCATGACATGTCTCCAATAGTAGTCATGGATGTGGTCACTCAGGCATCCCCACCTCCCTATCATAGGGGAGTGAGTCATGGGATCACTAAAGTTAGTGTCTCCCAAATTATTTTATTACTAGGGTTTTGATTCACAACACCCTATGTGACCCTTGTGGGAGATAGTGTTGGTGAGGCACTAAATCCTCCAGGTCATAGTAGTCCATATCACATTATTGAATTACCATCTCCGGCGTTTATCTATGTATGATGGTTTCCATCACCATCCTCTAAATAATTTCAAATGGTTAGATGGGTTGTGGTTACCCAGTAGGTTTAATCATAGTTGGAATCATGGAAAATGATGTGTCATGTGGGATTACCATGTTATAATATATCCTTCCCCAACTTATGTGGTCATTGGGTGGATGGTTTCCTACATCATGGGTCTTACAAATAAGGAGAATTCAGCTATCAACTTGGATATCTGGTAAGAAATACCCAGTACCCCAGCATCGTCCAATCTTCCATAGATGGGGATAGGTATATTCTCTAATTATGTCACAAGGAGAAAAACATAAAGGATAACTTGATAGGTAGTCCAATTAAAGAATCTACTTCTGTATATATGAATTAATGGGAAGAACCTATATTAAAAATATTAGAGGATAAAGTGGACTTGATGAAAACTATACCTTGAACAATATACGGTCCCTCTACAACATGTGCAGATGATTGACCCACAGGGCACACATTCCTTCCCCAACTCCAAAGTCTTATCTACGAGGTGTATGACTGATCTGAGTCTAATGTTGAGAACCATAGTCAGATCCATATGACGACAACCACAACTATCATTCACACCTATAGAAATCGGACCTCAATGCTCTATGAAAACATTATTGTATATGGCCCATCTAGATATAATGAAAAACCTTCTTTGAGGTTTTAGGTATGATATGCGATAATGTTCAACCTTGTCATGTTGAATCCTTGTGGGTATTACATTGAAGAAACCAATTAACTAGTACTATGCTCTACTTACATGGTGGTTCTTTATTATGCGTCCCTAATATTCATATTTATGTTATTAGAAAAGGTTTTTATTGAATTAGTGGGAGTTCCACCAAGCTATGTGTTGAGGGGTATTAAAAGACCAAATCTTCAACCCTCTTCTATTGTATTCTATATTTTTATGGCCTTTTATAGTACCTATCATTAGGAATACATGGATATCCATTATACAGTGATTGTCCATGCATTGTCATAGTCCCCCTCCTTAGTCCCAACCATCCTATATTATGTCTAACATATCTCAAATAAAGGAAAATAGAAGAATTTAGTGATAGGGTATTCTTCCTATGATACTATTTTTAACTCCCAAACTCTAACCAATAGTTATAATACTTAATATCACATTCCCTCATGTCTTATCCCATGTAAAGAAGAGGCTACTGACTATTAGTGAGTGATTTATTATAGTATTTTGGATACAATAACCTAAGTTTCATGTCATAGGATCAATAATAAATCATAAATAATGTAATAAATAAAAAAATGTACCTGTAAAAATTAAAGGGTGGGATACATGTTATTAGTTAACAATCATCTTCCAAAGTTCCAAGACTTTCTAGTGTATAAATTATTATAAAATGATTAAATAAATAACAATCCCATTTGGATTCCATCCAATTTCACTAATATTTCTACTCTCCTCTACTCAACCATCAACCATAGGGTTATTTCCCTTCATTGTATCTCATGTAATGAAATCTACAGGCACACTAAAATACTTGAGTAGAGTTTGAGTACTAGACCAAACATGATATAACCAATGTTTCATTGAAAAATTATACTCATGTATAAAAAATATATGCGATATTAATAACAATTAAATGATAATAGACTAAATATAAGATCTATAATTTGGTGGTTTTATTATAACCAAGATACCACAAAACCCTAGATATACCTAATTTTTCTTCAAACTAGAATGATAATCAAGGAATATAGTAAAAGAGAATGAAACATCTACTAAGATCAAAATCACATCTCTTGGTGGTCACTAATCATCATGTCAGATTAGGTCAAAAGATATTCATATCTTGGTTCCATCATGGTTCATGCCCCCAGTTAGTTATACACCATCTATTTTTCAACTTAATGCCCAATACTATCATTCCCTGATGTGCGGTCATGGTCCAGGCCACCATGTCATCATGCCCATGTCCAATGATTTGGTCCATTTCCTTCATCATCACATGGCATGCACACTCCCCCTCTAAGGGATGCACATCACAATACAGTATACATGTATCACGTACCAACCACAACATAAATGGAAATGGTAACGCACATAACATGATAATGTATATAAGTCAAGGATATCAAATCATACTGAGAAAAATAGTGGAAATAAAAAAACATGTGATCATAATCAAACATGGAAACTAAATACTCACAAAATAAAAATGGAATAAAAAATCAATAAAGGTAAAAAAAATACACACACAAACCCACATGTGATCATAATCAAGAATTATTATAAAATATTCCCAATAATAAATCATAACATAGAATACCATGTAAAAAAACCCAAATAGGGTAGGAACTGCTTACCTCATCGAAATTCATATCATTTTCAAGGGTTATTGAAGGCGTCATCACCTAAACCACATTCACAAACCAACTAGCACATGGTGGAAATCCATGGACTCTCAAACTAATTCCAATATAAAATGATATGGGTTCTATAGTAACATAAAATGATTAAAGTATAGAATTTATCCATGTATTACCCATGTTCAACTTTGAAATTCTATTTTAAGGCCTCTTAGAAGCCTAAGTGGTTCCACAACACAAGAAGGTGTTACAGTGTGGAGGTGTATCAATGAAAACTGACACAATGTAGATGTTTCCATCACATCATAGAAGTGAATTAGAATAACCCACTAAATCTTATTTTTATATTATGATGCATTAGAATGAACACCCAAAATGTTGGAAAAAACATTGGTGTGAAAAAACACTATAAAATGACCTCCATAAAATAAAGTGTAAGATTGAGGTGTATATTCACACTAAAGGTGAAGATATATTGTGTATAGTTATGACTATGGTGTGGAATAATCTCTATAGAAATTCTGAACTTTAGAACTATCCAAATGGAGAAGAGGAAAGGGATATTGTTTGTCTTCAATCAATATGAAATCCCCTCATTTATACCTCTTTAATTACCCACATAAATTCTGAAATTTCTTCCCAAAATCAATTATAATACTTATCATTTAAATTTATAGTTACATAATACCATAGCTTCTAGATCACTATCTATAACTGATTCAAATAGGGATTTTTTTATGAGGTTTAACTCATCATGACACAGCCTCTCGAGGTATTCTTCATTGGAAAAGTCCAAAATGAATCTATATATCATCACAATGTATCATATTACTCTATGGTGTGGCCTTAACTCTATAACATAGTATAGTGAAACCAATTATTTTATGGATTATCCAACTTCCCAGTGGTATCCTCTTGTGCGTTCTGGCATGGGACCACAACTTTTGGTAGAAAACAAGACAAAAGTTTACATGATCGTTCTAAATCTACAAAGACTTTAACAAAACATGAACTAACTAAAAAATATTATTACAATATAAATAATTATTTTCTTTAAGAAATAATATTTTTAGGGTTTTACAAAGAGGTATTATAAATAAAAGGGAAATATAAAAACTTGTTATTTTGAGGATAAAAGAAAAATGAGAATCTATATATAGTTGAAAATTTTGGGAATACATATTTTTATATAATGAATGAAAAAGTAAAACATTTGGCATATAGGTCTTGACACATTCATCAAAATGGGACAAAAATTACTAATTTTTGATGCAATGATAGAAATTTTGAATAAAATAAGTGATAGTTATATGAAATATGATGATTTTAAAATTATAAAGATGTTTAGAAACCCATAAATTCTAAAAAATAAATCATATATAGAGTTTCTCAAATTTTTAAATGGAAATTATTACTTTCCTATAACTCATTATGGTATATGATAAAAATACTAAATCAAAAGGCATCATAAGTGACATGATAATGAAATTTGGAGGTTCATTAAAATCATGTGAATAGATAATGTATTAATGTGAATTACTATTAAAGTAAAAAATTATTTATATAAATATAGTATGAAATATGAGGTTACATCAGCAATAATATAAAATGAAAATAAAGTTTGAAAATAAGATAAATGGAATGGTGATAAATATGAAAAATGAACTACTTATTTAGAATAGTATCTCATTAAAAAATTTAGATTGAGGAATAGAATATGGAAAATAACACTCATAATAGATATTTTTTACTTTTTGTTGATAAGGGAAAACTATGTGACATGTTTTTATCCCAGTGAAAGATGTTGAATATTTCTAGTGGGGGTGAATATAAATTTTTTAAAATTTAAATAGATTAAAAATATTGTGTTAAACATAAAATATTATCATATAGTGAATAAATAATTTTTTTATAAGTATTTATAGGTTAAATTACCAGACAATATGACTTAATGCACAATAGAAAATAAAAAATAATACAAAATATTTTTATAGTAGTTTGGACCAACATGATTATACATCAACTCATCACTCATATAATTTCATCGAGAGTAATTTTACCCACTAAAAAACAACACATTTAAAATGCTATGATAAAATTTTACAATAATATTATTTTTCACACATAGAACCACAACCCAAACAACATATCTAGCCTTTCTATAGACCATGGGATTACCAAAAACGAGCCCCACATTTTATGAGAGTCATATCTTAATGGAAATAACATTTATTATAATTATATTCAAGAATGAACAACCCTCATTTTAAAATTTGAAATCATAAAAAAAATTAATCAACAAACATTAAATAAAAATAATTAATCATAAAAAACTAATTAATAAATAAAAAATGAAGTCTATGTATCTCAATCAAACTGTTGAAAAAGGATCACATGTTGAATCTCTTTTTTGATTTAAACATTAAAAAAATAAAATTATTTATAGAAAAATCATATGACATTCATATTTCATCACATGTATAAGTGTATCACTCTCTTATTCAAAATTAATAAGTAAATTCCCAACATTCTCCTTCAAGGAGATCCAAAATATTCTTTATGTTGATTTATAGTAATTGATATTCCAATTTCATTTTGAAAATGGTTTTTTCAAAAACATGTTGCAATATATATTGAAAAGTGAATGTTCAACATGAAAAAATATATATAATTTATAATATTTATAAAATATTCATATGAATGAAATTACATGAATGCAAAACCACATATAAGTGATTTTACATAAAATAAATTTCATTTATGAAAATTCATGTAAGAAGATTTCAAATTTTACATAAGGATATTTCATGTATGAATTAATTCATGTAAACAGATTACAAATATGATTCATTTTATGTCAATATAAGAGGAATTGTATGTTTTTGTAAGAGTTATTTTAGTATTTCATATTAAAAAAAATAGGTTACTATAGGAGTCGTTTTATTTTTTGGGTGAGTAATTTTATGTTTGCTTATATGTAATTTTATGTTTTTTTGTTATTTATTTTTTTCAAATTGTATGAGTAAACAATAAAATATAAAAAAATATAAAAATAGTAACAGTAAACTATTTTATAAAAGAAAAAACATAGAAATTAATCATAGCAATGTTGATTTAAGAAATAGGTGACTAATGTTTTTTTAAATTATAAACTTTCAAATTTCATTTAACTAATTTAGTGAAATGATAGGAATATAATATTTAAAATATAATAATAAATTATCATCAACACTAAATATATATCTATTAATTAAACATAACCAGAATAATCTACCCCTTTTAAAAATTATAATATATAATAACATTATATAAATACTCTCCGTCTTTTTTAAATATATACAATGGTTGAAAAAATAAAAAATTATTCAAAAAGACTACACTTTTATTATAAAAAAATATTCATTAAATAAGTATGAATGTAATGTTCAAACAATGAAAATAAAATGTTCATACATTAAGTACTTATGACTGAATAAAAGTTAAATTTTTTCATAATGAAGTAACATATTTTTATAAAACAAATAATTCAAATAGATGTTAATATTTTAAAAACTCTCCATATAGAAATCTATATAAACCAATGTATGATAGTGATATTGTCACACCTTGACACACATTATTAAGTAAATTTATTTAATTATTTTTGACCATTTTAGTTTTCGTTATTTATTTTATTTTTAAAAAAATTATTTATAATTTGGAATTTCTATTTTTTTGATTGTAGAGTGTTCATTCTAGGAACAATGAAGGTCAAACCATGAGTGGGAATACTCCTCATAGCTAGTTTTTTATATAAAACTATTTGTAGCTATGAATAATGTAATTTAACTTGGATATTGAATTTAGATAGTCATATAGTTCTCAACTTCATACATTCAGGATGTGTATTGTATCTTTAGGCCACAAACACATGATATCTAAATAAATTAATGCTACAACATAATGTGCCACACCTGATAGGCCCCATGAAAACCCATAAATTTATGAAACTCTAGACATACCCATCTTAATAATAATACCCTTAGGGTCTATTTTTCTTCTATTTTGAGTGGCTATCACCCAAGGATTTTTCATTCCATTCACCCCTTCCACAAGAGAGATTTATATGTAGCATCATAATGTTTTTGGGTAGGTTATTTATGTTAATATCATCAAGGACTCTTACTCCTATCATTCCTCTTTTGTTCCCTATTACTCATACACAAATATAATCTCAAAAACCATGGGAATAATGCATATTGGGAATATTTTTGAGGTTTTATTGGATTTAGAATTTGTTCGTGTTCCTTGTAGAATTATCTTTCCATGTTAAGGTGTATTAACCATGAAAAGATTTATGGATAATGATTTAAGGTAGGTTCTCCATGTATAAATTTATAAAATTAAAAAAATTATTGACATCTTATTTTCAAATCATTTATTAAATTTTTAAAGTAATATATGTTTTAATATCATTTATTTATGTAAAATTATATTAATTTACCCAAAAATTACATAAAAAATAAAAAAATTCCCCATTTTAAATACTGAATTTCAATTTAACTAATTTTTTCACACATAATTTTAGTAGGTTGGCACACTAGAATTTTTTCCTTAGTTTCTAAGGATGGACTGTATTTAAAACTAATAAAATGTGTTAATTTATTAAATTATGGTTATTCAAAAAACCTTTTTAAATTCAATTAATTTCTTATAATTTTGTTGATTGGTTTTCCAATGAGCTCCTATATCTTGGATGGAAAATGGTATTATAGTTTTATGCATGCATGGTATAGTGACGTATATAAGATATAATGTATTAATTATTTTCTTTGACGAGAGTATTAAATATTATATATAGGTATATTTTGTAAAATATTATGATTCTTTGTAATTTTTATTATGAAATACCTAGATACATAATCATTGGAAATATTACTTAAAATTTATGGAAAAATTATACATTGATAGGTTACCCCATATGGGATTATTTTCCCAATTACTAGTTATGCTAGTAATTTGGATTTTGTTACCCCTATTGGACAGTGCTGTATTTCTATTTTTTTTGACTAATTTAATGATATGTCCTTGTCGGTGATGTATTGTCTATAATATCCCTAACCTTAGTCACATTAGGTTGATATCCCTTTATAAAAACTAATTTACTATATTTTTCCTAGTGTTTTAAGATATTATATTTGGTTTATCATAAGCCTATTTTTGTAATAATTAAGTTGTTATATTTTTATTCATTTTTAATGGTGTTTTTAATAATTATATAAAAATTCCATTACCCAATTTACAAATATTTTTTAATTTTATTTAAATTGTTTTACGTATTTATTGAATAAATTTTTTATATTTGCTTGTCAGCTATATTTTTAGCATAAGAGATTTCATTTTTTTAAATGAAATGTAAGCATAGAAATTATATTTATTTCAAATAATCATGAAATGGTAATATTTATAAAGATTAAGAATAAGGTGTGTGGTGGTTACCTTTTGGGAATATTCTTCTTATTCCAATCATTACGGGTTTAGTATATGTTCTTCTTGGATATCAAATATGATGTTTATGTATGGTTTGATGGGGGTAGAAAGTGAAGTGGTTACACTTTTTTTGGTGATGAAAAACTGTTTTCACTTGTTATATTATCCGGGTTTTAGTGTATTTTATATGTAGATATATAGGTTTTCAATATTGTCTACATTATGTTATAACAACGTTTTATTTGGTAATAGTTTTATGTATTTTTGTCTTATGTTTCATATGTTTATTGATATTTTATAAAAATTTGGGTATATGTGGTTTTCTATTACCTATTTTCTCATTTGGATAGGAATTTTTTAGTTGTTTCTTATTGTATATGTTTATCAAATTGATATATGAAATTGTTATTCCAAACTTTTGTTTGGAATTCTTCTATTTTATATTTATCGGGATTACCTTTTCCCAATAGAGTATAATATTATTCCTAAAACAATTTTCTAACCCTTGTGAATCGATAAGGACCACATAATTATGTCATGGGTTTAGTCGGGTGATTATTTGAGGGGAATACCAGGTTTGTTAATGAAAAAGTGGTATCAGAAAAATGTTTTTATCTAGGTATTTATGTTATATAGAAACTAGGATCATCAAAACACAACTGATAAATCAGAAGTAGGTGTTTGATATTCCCCTTTAATAATGGAACATAAATTTTCTAGGGATTCTTGTATTTTTGTATATTTTAAATGAGTTAGGTTAGTGGTTTTTTTAAATTCTTAGTCTCTAATTTGGGGGTTTTTAGGGAGATACTAGGGTTACATGGATGGTATGCATGGCTTGGAAAACTTTTCATAGACTATATAGACCAATATGGGAAGTTTTATATATAATAAAAAAATTTAGTGTATGGTTTTCTAAACCATTTGGCTAAACCATGCATAGTTATAAAATTTATAGATTATTAAATTTATTTCCTTATGATTTTTTACATATTTTTATTATTTCTTTGAATAGTGTTTATTTTTTGAGGTGAATTATCTATGACAATGATACTATTATAAATTAAGTGGATTTAGTAACTAAAATGAAATCCATATTCATGTTTCAAAATGTTAGAGATTTAAAATAATAATCAGTTTTAAAATAATTGGTTTATACAAAGAATATGCAGATTATGTAAGAGTATTTTGGAAGGAAAAATAAGTATTTATTTTTAGTATATTAAATGGGAAAATGTGTGTTATAAAATAATAAAAAATTTATTCAAGAATATTTAATAAAGTTATTTAGAATAAATTAAATTCATCATTATTACCATTAAAGGGATAATTTTATTATTTAAGAGATGTTATCTAACATTTTTAATTGAAAATAAAGTATGTATTAGTTGTAATTTTTTTAACAAATATGGTATTTTTAAAAAAATTTAAATTTTAAATTGTGGGTTTTATAAAATAGTTTTTAATATATTTAAACGTTTTAAAATTTTAATATTATTATAAACTATTATTTAATGTTTAAATTTTGAAAATTTCATTTTACAGTTTTTTCTTTGTGACGAATTTTATTATTGTGGAGTGTTTAAAAAATATTGTTTGTTTTTTCATTGAAATATTGGTAGTCTTTTGAAGTGTTTCTCTAGTGTTTCAATGATTCTTGTACTTTTTAGAGACATAAAGGTTATAATTATATATAGTTGAAATTAAAAAATTGGCATTAAAATTTTGACCATGTATAAGAGGTCTAAATCTTGCAGCAGGATATAGTGTGACATGGGGCATCACATCATCCCAAATCGTAGACCGTGTTTCCCTAATTTCAATGGGGAATTAGGTAAATATATAATGATTTCAAAATAATGTGAATTTTACTTTTGTTTGATAAATAATTTTTTTAAGTGGCAGTAGGTAAAATATCTTTATAATGTTTATATGAGGATATACGGAATCCAAATATGTTTTATTAAAAAATATCTGATTTATTAAGGTTTCCAAAAATAAAACTCATTCAAAAATATTTTAAAATGAATACAAAAAAATATAAATATAATTTGAATATATTATTGAATGTGTGGAAGTATAAATTAATTGGGAACATGATAAATAAATATTTTATTTATTTATTATTATTTGGATTTTTATGAGTTGATGTTCTATGTTTATCAAAATAATGAATTTTTTGTAATATTTTAAAATGATTCCTTTTATGAATTAAATTTTATAATGTTTAGTTTTACTTTTATTATGGATTTTTTCATTAATCATTTAATGCATTCCCCCACCAGGTCATGGTTCATTTTTATAGGGTGTTGTGGTAGGTGCATCACATGGAAACCCTTTATAACAACATTTTTATTTTAGTTATTTTTTTCCTATAGTTTTTATTTAGAATAGTGTTATCTAATTTATCTCTCCACAAATAGTTATGTGGATGAATTTTATGTCTTCATTTTTCCTCCTTTCTATGAGATATTGAATTTTTATGAAGCCAAAATTTATAGTGAGAGTATAGATAAATCATTCAATTTATTATGTTAACCTTAGATTGTTCATTGACCTCGTATTTTCATATATATATTCAATTTAATTTCAGTTAAAATATTAAAATTTTGACATAACATCCAATAGAAATGTTGAGAATTATTTTTCTAGAGATAATTATATATTTACTCTAGTGATTAAGATATTATTTTTTTACCTTTTATCCTCCACCATGTACCTTTTTCAAGTGTTCTTTATTTACATTATTATGCTTATACCCCATTAATATTTATGATTTATTTTGACCATTTTAAGGATTGTTTTATATTTTTAAATTTAGGAATTTTAGTTACCTATAGTGACACTTCCCATTAATCTTGTATTTCATCTTATGTGGGGATCATGTTATTATTAGGTTTTGATAGTGATTATATTCTTGGGAGAGTTTGTGTACATGTATCGTTTTTATATGATGGGGATATCGCTATAAATGTTCTCTTCTTCTTTTTAATATTACTTTATTTCATTATGAAGCTAGTGGTCAAGAATGGCTAGGATAGTTTTTCAATTTCTTTAATCGAACCACCCTTATATTAGGTTCCTCATTTGTGAATTAGTTGGGTTCTAGTAAAATTCAAAACCTTCATATTAATGTCATGGTGTTCAATCTTGGTATATGATATTTTAGGATTCATGAGAGATGTGATTGAATTTCATAATATTGCTATTACTATGGTTTTTTAGAATTTTTACATTTTGGATATTGGTGTTTTTCATGGTTTTTGTATCATATAATAAATATTTAACCATCCTTAATTTTTAATCATAATTTCATTAGTTCTAAGGTTCATTGATTACTTGAATTTGAAAATTTTATGGCTATATTTGTATTAAAGTAGTATGATTTTATAGTATGTTTGATTCAAATCATGATGAGATATATAGTTTTTGGGAATATATTTTGTGTTTTTATTCATATTTTGATATAATTTATCATATATATATAATTTATTAATTGAACTACATGTTTCTTATTTTATCAAATTCTCAAATTGTGACACTATGTGGGTAGAAGGTGGAATGAATTTTCACACATAAACTTCACTTTCTCATGTAATTTTATTTGATTATTATTTATTATTTTAGTTTTTATTATTTATTATATTTTTCTATTTTTATTTTTTTAGGAATTGTAGACTTCAGACATATCATATCATGGAAAAAGTAGGTCACACCAATAGTGAGTTTCCTCGAGGGTGATAATTTTCTAATGAAAACTATTCATTTACATTACTATGATCATAACATAATGATTAGGATACTCCATAGATCTACAGTTTCAGAAAATAAAAAATTACACCATGATGTGAGGCTTCATGTTGTCGACGTTAGGGATATGAAACATTTCTTTTCATAATGTAATAAACCATATTGTAATTATACCCTAGAAGACAATTGTATTTATGAAATAACAATATTACCCACTTTTAAAAAAGTATTATTTGGGAAACTTCTCATTTTATTTCATTAACCTCACCCACTATTAAATTTCAACTAATTCACCTCCTCTAACATGGATATTTATATTGAATTTTATCATTTTTATGGTTTTTTCATTTTAATCCCATATAAGTCACTCCAACATCTCTTAAGTCCATTTTATTTTTTATTTATTACCCTAATATGGTATTGTAAACATTGGGATTCATGAGTATCGATTAAATTATTGGTATTTCTTATATCTATAGATCATTTAGGTAGTTCAAAATATTATATTACCATATTATAGTGGAGTAACACAAATAAGAGTTTAAACGATGGATATGTGGTTGTTGTTCAATATATGAACATTAAAAATTATGTATATAATGTTTTTGTTGTTTTCAACCCATTCTATCAATTATTAAAAGTATATATAAGGTATAAAAATAAATTTATTCCAAAGGATGTTGGATTCTTAATTAATTTTATCAAATAAAAATTATTTTTAATTGTTTTTAAAAATAATGTATATTTTCATTGAATTATTCACACCTAAAATTTCATTGTTTTGACTTTAAAATTTGTTCCCATGATTTTTTGGTGTATCTGATTTCAAACTAATATAATGGGTTAGTGGCCTAAATTAATGGTTTTCTAATAATATTTTTAATATCTTATAATTTTTTTTGATAATGGGATTTAGTTTTGAAATTATATTTTATTAGTTTACTTATAAAATACACTATTTTTTATGAATAAAAGGTGGATTTATATTGAATTTGTAAATTTTTTAATTTTTATCCTTATTTGGGAGTGTTAGAGATGGTTCTAAGTAATATTTTTGGTAAATTATGGATTTATTAATAGTTGTTTGATGAAATTCCTAGTTGATTAATGATTAAAAAATTTAATTAAACATCATAGAAAAATTATATTACTTTGGTTGGTTATCCTTGATGGTAAAATGTTCCCTACCACTAGCTATTCTTGTGTAGTTTTTTATATAGTTCCCCTAGCCAGTGATGTAGTTCTAGATCTGTTCCATTATTTAAAGGAACTCCCCTAATAAGTGATGTAGTAATTCAATGTGATGTTACAAAAGTAACATTGGGAAACTCTGCTATTATTCATTTTAATGTAATATATGACGTCCTAGTGATTTATCATATATATAAATTATCCTAATACTCAAAACATAATGATTAATGTGAAATATTTTTCATAATTTTGGAAGTTATTTAAATATTATTTTTAAAATTACATAACCCCATTTAAAAAGGTTGGTTACTTACTATTAATGGTTGTTTTATCATAATTAAAATGTGGTTTTCATTTTCATGCAATTATTTCTCTCAAAATAAATGATTTTTTGAATGAAAATATTAAGGGTTTCTTTTATATGTATTTAAAGCTTGCACGATATGGTTTCATTTTGAATGGTTACACATTTGGTGTGGGGAGTTCACCTAATATTTTTATTTTTATCTTACCTATAATTACAAGTAAAGAATAGGTACCACATATATGTTGATGAGAAAATTCATTCATAGTATTATGGTGGTGAAAAATGATGGTATTTAACTTGTTTATGGTGATGAGTAGTAGTAGTACCTTATTATATTTTTATTTCATAGTGATTTTTTACTAAGAAAAATCATATATTTTTCACTTTCAATCATGTGTATTATACTAGTATTGTATTCAATGATAGTATTATGTGATCTTATCCATTGTTGGTTATGATTATTAATTTTTGTTTTAATTTTTTATGTAATGATTACTCATAACTTATGTCTAAATTATTTAGAGCTTATTCTAAATATTATTATTTTATATTTTTACCCTAGTTTTATTTGAAATGTCATGCCTGATTTTTGAGTGATACTACTATGGTATTTATTTATTTATTTGGAAAAATAATTAACAATAGGGTATAATTTTATTCTTGATACTAGTTTATATCCTATAATGATTGGGAACACTCTTCTACCAATTTCATGGGAGGGACTTAGTTCTCGAGTTAGGGGTGTCTTGGGTTGGTTCATGAATAATGGTATCAGAGCTTGGTAGTTATTTTTAGAATTATGTTAGATTGAAAATAGGATCATTATAATGCATGATTTAAATCATGAGTATGTTCCTGACTAACAAATTTCACGATGAAACATAATTTTCCATGGCCTCCCAATATTTTTTGCATCATGGAATAATTTTTTTATTTTTTATTTTTGATATTTCTAGTCTCAAAAATGGTGTTTCAATTGTGAAGATATCAGGGTTACATCGATTTGGTGTATAGCTTATAAAACCATGTGTATTAAATATGGACTAGTTATGTGGATTCATATGAAGTATATATAATTATTTTTTGTTTTTTATACTAGGTATCTAAATAAAGTTTATTTATGAATTTTATATATTATAGACTATGGAAACACGCCTATGAGGGGAGGATTTACCATTATCCAAATTTTACCAATTAAAATTTCCACATTAAAATCCCAACCCCATTTGCACATGAACCTATACATATACTTAATAAATTTTAATCATTATATTGTTAACTGGGAATACTATTATCTACATTGCATTATAATAATATAAATTAACACATATGTTTTTACAAGGTTTGGCCCCTCTTGAAAATCCTACCCATTATAGTTCATGAGATTTCTACATCATGGATTAACTACAAAGAATGTTTTTCAACAAATATGGATTTTTATTTTTATAATACTAAAATTGAGTACACCATAATACATAGTTGATTCCATAATATAATTAAGGTGAGTAATTATTTCATAAATCACACACTTGAGGGGATATTTATGACATACTCAACAATCTTCAAATATAACCTTGTTTGTTGAAAACAAAATTAAACATAGACCGGCTTTTTATTATTCAACACTAACAAATGATGCTCGGTCTCTAAACTATCTCCAGATTTGAAATCAATAAAGAATATATTTCTAGAAACTAATAGCTCAATTTTCCAAGGAACTCAACTATCACTGAGTATTCAAAATATCTGTTTTCTAGTCAACCATAATCATTCTTCTAATCTTCTTCTTCCTTGACTATATATATTTATATTCACAGGGTGACACACTCAAATTTTATTCTTCTTTTTTTTCTTTTAAATTTAATAGTTTGTAAAATCTTGGTTCTCTTCTTACTCACCAGTAATGCATGAAGTGTATTATATTTCTTATTCTCCAATAAATGTATCTATATTTTATAAGATACTCAACAAGTCCTCATATTATTATTCTTATCAACTAATTTATTTTATTCATGATTACACAACTTCAAAAACATAATGTTTTTCATGGGATATTCCCACAACCCCCTTTTTTAACTCAGTGAGTATTATGTTAATACCCTTATTTAATGATTATCATATGGATGAAAATATTTATCATTAATGTTTCTATATTATTGATATAATAAACACCTTATTCAACATAATTATTGAGTTAATGAAACATTTTTCTTACAACATGTGAGAAATTCATGAATTCAGAATGGACCATGGATATACTTTGTACTCATAAATAAGAACTAGTCACCCTTATTTTTCATTATTTTTGTAATTAAAAATCATAATTAAATTATTAATTCTATAATGGGTTTAACTTTAACTCAAAAACATCATCATTATTCTCAAAAATATAAAAAAAATCATTCCAGTATATTTATTATTGCATACATTCTTCCCATGATTGATATGATATTACTTTAGATCAAAGATCACATTATCATAAAATTAATAATTGAATCACTTTAAATTTATATTTTAAGTATTTTAAGACTAGTACCAATGTTATTAAAAATAATTTTATAGAATCTCACAACATTAGATTTCATATTTTTTGAGAATTAGAATCTCATAATATTTCTTTATTCCCAATATCGCATGTTGTGTGATATTTTCCTTTTCTATGAAACTATAATATATTATCATGGTCAAATAAAATGAATTGTATCTAAATTTAAGGCAGGAAATCATATATATAATACATGTAGGATAATTTACTTATCCAAAACTCCAATGTGTACCTTAATTGACTTATGCGTGAAAAATCGTATCCAAATAGAAATTTTTAAGAGACTTATCAATTCTCCAATATAGTGTGTAATATTATTTTCCTTGTTTAAATTTCTTATGATGTTTTAATTTTTCCTTTGATAAATTAATTCAAACTAAAATTTCCTATGGGAGTTACTAAAATACATATTGAAAGATAATGTTGCTCAAAATTACATGAACATAGGATAAATACCCTACATGTAGGATAATTCCCTTTTCCATTTTATTTTTCATATGAGTTAGATATTTTTCAAATTAAAATTCCATTTTTTCTAAGAAAATTTCATCCTTGTAAATGAATTTTACTATACCCTAGACATGAAGGATAATTTTCTATGACATTTTTTCACTTCAATGTATGAATTATAGATATCTTCAAAGGAAGGTTTAGATTCTTCAAATCAACTCCAAACCAACCCCATCATCCCAAATATCATTATAACCATTTCAAATAATTGTGTTATTTATTAAAATAATTCCAAAACATTTTAATAATGTTCTAAATATAAGATTAATATCAAAAAATCAAGATAATATATTTTCCATAAGGTCCTATAGCTTTTTATAATCAATTATACTTCAGCCTTCATAAAATTCATTCAATATTGTGTAAATACATAACATTGTTTCTAATATATTATACACTCCATGTGTGAATTATCCACTTTTTACTAGATCTCTTAACAACATTGAACCTTTTAAACTTTTCTTATATATTTCTTATACAAGTTATCTAATATATATTCTCTAGCATGTTTTTCGTAGTTTTTTATCTTCATAATTGAATCTCATAGATATTACTATAATTAAACACATTTCATTGATAAAAAATATCCTTGATCATTCATATGATATATTATTATATAGAATCTATTTATACAACTATTTTGAGGAATTTTATTCTTATAATTTTCCTAGTAAGAAAAATAGAATCATTTTCATCTCCTTGAATGGATATATACTCACCCCTTCTAACAAGATTTATTTGCATGATTAATTTATAATTAAAATTAAATATGACCTTAATAAATGGGGAAATTAAATCACCCTGGTTTTATTTATTTTCAATAAAAACATTTAGTTTGAATTCAATGTCATTTACCTCCCCATTATTAACAAGAAATTATAATGGATGGATGTTCTTCTCAGACATTAATACAATTGGGTAGATAAACCCATTTTTCTATTACCCATTAATTACATTGTATGAAGGAGGGTTTTTTAATTTAAAATTGTCTCTTATAGTTTTAAGAAACTTATGTTTTCCCTATGTGTTCACATAATTTCCAAATTCTCAATAAATCCAATTAGATAATGGCGACACAAAATTTTCCTTCAAAACGTTTCACCAACCCATCAACTCTATTTTTACTTTGGATAAACCTTTTCTATAAAAACAATTAGTTTCATATTTAAAATAAACTATCCTTAATCATTTAAAAATGTGATCCCAATTCCCATGTTCATTTCATTGGGGTTTCTCAAAAAAATCAAGAATTTCATGAATATATGCTTCACTTGAACACATAAAATAAAATATTTCACATTAAATTTTATATATACTAATTTTGGTTAGATAATAACTAACCCTTTATAATTATAGTGAATATAAATTAAAAATTTAATGATATAATGGAAATTATATAATATCATTAAATTTTGATGGTGGATGTGATTTCAATATTCAAGTTGAATTGTTAAAACTAAGGAAGAATAATATGTTTTTTATATCATCCCATTATGTAATTATATAATTATTCATTGACCTTAAATTACCATAATTTAAGGAAAATTTATGTGAGATGTGAATATGGTGGGTCTTGAATGATTTTATAGTTACATTAATAGAACTAAAAGATATTTCTAAACCCAAAATTCTACCTCTTATCTAATCTAAGGTGTCTAGCCTTCTTCACGCTAACTATACTCTTTGTTTTTTAGATCACAACAACACTTAAAAGTATTTAAATATTTATGATTTGATATTCCTTAATATCTAGAATTTTCTAAATAACTTTATAAAATAGAGTTCATTTTTCAATCTTTCTCCGTCATTTTGGCCTTATCTAGTTGGGTTATCCTTATGATTAGTAGACCATTAATATCATTCTCATTTTTTATATTTGGGGAGTATTACATTATAGTTTCAACTCATTTATAAATATAAGAAACTTATTAATTACATATATTCCTCAAATATTTATGAAAAACATTCAAATATTTGAAAGAATCATGTCAGGTTTGGTTGATCCTCTCAAAAAACAACTTCCTTATACTTTTTATTGACCTTTTTAGGTAACCATTTTATATATTCAACCGGGATATCAACAAATATATAATGATAATACTAGTAAGGGTTTTATTAAACTTTATTATAGATTTACCACTAAATGTTTAAAATGTTCTATAAATATTAAAATATATTAAATTTATTCAATGTGTATGTATTATATATTTTCATGTGGTTGGTTTTACTCCATCAGGTTTCTTACTAGTTTTAGTTACTACCACCATTATTATAGTTATTTTCTTATTTTCTTATATTAACATATTATTCTAGAAAATAATAGACCTATGGCCAAACATCTAGTAACAAAAACATCTCCTCATCAATCTTTTTCTTTTTATAGTTTATGCACTCTATCTAGATTGAAATACTTATTTTCATTAAGAAGAAATGAAAATATTGTTGGACCCTTATGGAGAGAAAATTTTCATGGCCAATATCACCTAACCCTTGATATAATGGTTCATATAAAATTTTTTTGTCAACTATATTTTCAGATAATTTCAATCTAAATCTATAAATCTAATAGAAACATATTTAGTACAAAAATATTTTTCGGGGTAATGGTAAATATTTTTCCTTATTCATGAGTTAGATTCTTATATACTATATTTAAATCTTTCATTACCACTAATTTTTGTATTTAAAGGTGTTATACAATAATCTAAAATATATGTGATAACATGTTACTTCCATCCAATATATAATTTACTTCTTGCAGGTGTAGTTTGTAGATTTATTATCATGACTTATATCTCACATTTGTCATCATTAATTTTTATAAAAAAAATAGAGAGTTATACACCACATTTATTCTTATTAATCAAATATTTATCTGAGCTTAATTGAGATCCTTGGAGAAAATAGAAAAAAAAAATATTCATTATAATTAAAATATATTTTATTGAAATGTATGTTAAATTATTCTTTATCTTTCACAAACCTTATGACAGAGTTATATGAACTAATCTTATTTTCTAATTCTTTCTCTACTACATCATCTTCTTTTTCGATTTGTGACAATTAATTATGATATGATTTGATAAATTTGATTATATAGGCCACCAGATGAATAATAACATCATTAATATCATCCATAACTTTAATATAATGGTATTTCTAAGATATAGTGCAATCATCACTTTAGAATGAACTTGTTTTTCTAGAGGATTAATATTTTTTTTAAAAATCCTCACTATTATGATTACCTAATGAAAATAATGTCTTGTTCTTCCTTTATGGGGGTAATATTTGTTTATTTTTCATCATTTTTCATAATATTTTGTAGGGTTTGATTATAGATATTAAAATATGTTCCAATAGAGAAAGTAAAAAACTTTTCCATATGAGTCAATTCTTCAATGATATGAAATCAATATAATGTACATTATATAAAAATAACTATGAGAAAAATTGAAATAATAATTATATTTTACTTTTACTTTACTATTAGATGTGTAGAACACTTGATCCAAAAAGGGGAAAAATTTATAACACTTATTGTTGTATACAAGATATTGTACAGAAACATACAAGAGCTACAGTGAATCATGTGTTTTATAAATTTTAAAGTTTCTAATTTCTTCTTTAAACCATTGAACCCCATTTAGAATTTAACATTAAATATTGGTTATGATAGTTATATCATTTGATTTCAAACATAGAATACACTAGTATGAAATGCATTACATAAAAATAAATCATAACATATAAATTTACAATGATTATTCCCTCATGGTAATCCTACTCTTTAAAGTGCATGGGATGTCCAAATCATGTAAATCCACTAAAAGTATTTTTATCAATATAAATATAGTTGGACATGTATCATTCCAAAAAAAAATCACTATATTACACATTTGAGTTCACATTATAACACATGTTAAAAATCACTCTATAAAATTACTCATATGTAGAGTTCTTTATAATTTAATCCATAAACCTCAAATTAGCATTGTACAGGTTTCCTTATAGGATTCCATCCTCCTATTGAATTGGAACACAATATATCAGGGGATTTATCTACACTATCAAGGTATGATAAACATTATCAATTATATTCATTGAATTTCCTCTAATTATTCGTAAAATATAAAATAATTAGAATACAAACTATCCACTACATCTAATTCAATATAAAATCTCTTGGCAGGACCTCACAACTCAATTTTCAATGGAACTAACCTACTAATTAGTATTTTCAAATCCATCACTATATTTTTCATTGATTATTAATATTGTATTATTCCTCATAAAATTTAACTCTTAAATAGTATGGGTTATCACACTCAAATATTTTTTTTCATTTTTCAAAATGTTGTGGATAGAAAATTCAAGATTCTCTTTATCTTCATCACTACTTCTTATAGTAGATATTAGTCTTTATACATATTCATGATAATTTATATAATCTAAACTACTCATAAAATCCAAATAATATTCTTTTTCATGATTTATGTATTTTATTATTCACCACATGAATTAATTATATTATGAATTCCATGCATCAAAATTATATTCAATGAACAATACATTTCTTTTAAGACCTCTCATATTTCCATGAATATAAACTCTTAAATAATAACAATACCAAATATGAACGCAATATCAAATACTCAATTATTTATATGATATATTTTCATGATCCCACTTTTTCTCATCTCAAATATTATTATAATAATATCGTAATTTATAATTATTAATTGAATGAAAATATGTAAAGACCTGTAAATCCTGTTGAAATTTTTTTTCTTAAATACATTGGAATGTTACGAGTCAGTGGTTTCTAACGGCTTTTGATTTTGAGGATCAGTGTGCCCGAAATCAATTTCTGAAGCTTTGTTCAGGTAAGTTCAGTAAATATACGTGCAGGTTTTTCTATCTTTTGAACCAGTGCTCGGAATTGAAATCTAAGGACACTGATGAACTCGCAGCGCCGATATTCACTTAAGGAGACCTTTACTACAGTTGTGTTTTATCGGGAGTGGTAGTTTTTATAGGGTTACTAAGTAAAATTTAAATAAAATTATGTGTTGCATAATTTTATTTGGATGGTAGTAAAAACCTCCAAAGGGAGGTTGATGGTGGGGCCCACCCCCACATAACCTCCCATGGGAGGATATTATATGGTGGGGCCCAAACGAGTTAAAACTCTTTAACTCCCCTTTAACTCCTTGAACCCCCAATTAAGGAGTATGAAACTCACTTTATTTAATTTTGAGCCCCTTCATCTCCTCCCTCCCATTCAATGAGCCAACCCACTTTTTAATTAATGGATGTGACGTAATGAATTTGAATCTATTTGAATTCATTAAGACATCCTTTTAATAAGTGGTGTGTTTTTATTTTATGATGGTTGGACATAATACCTTGGGAAGCTTTGGAGAATTTGAAATAAAGCATTCTTCCCAAAAAGAACACGAAGAACTTCTCCAACAACCTCCATCCGCGTTAGAGGAGTAAAACACTACCCATGAAGAATGTTTCCAATGATGATGTCATCTCCTCTCAACATCAACGGAACGACTCCGTCTACCCGTGACTCCACCGAGAAAGCACCGATTACAGGTAGGGGTGTGATTTGATTTGAGAAGCACTGATTCTTCTTTCCATGTTTGTTTCTCTTGACCTGCTTGCTACCAAACTAACATGGAAGGACCAGGCCAAATGAACACGGCCCGATCCCTCCACCGTTTTTGTGAATGTTTGGTGTGTTCTTGTGTTCTTTGTGGGTGATAAACACCATATCATTGTGAGCTCTTTATGCGACGCAATGATCCCAAATTGAAGACCCAACATCACAATGACTCAACTGAGGTCCGATGACGATAGAGGGTGACAGATCGAACTGGAACGGGAAGGACCATCCCTCAACCGTTCTTCAAGAAGTTGAATCATATCATGTTTTCGGAAACGATCGGAGGCCCTAAAAAACCTAAGATGATTATGGGACATTGGGGAAACCTAGTTTCCAAAGTTTCGTAATGAACGGAATGTCAGAACGAAGAATGAACTTCATGGGAGGCGCACTGGCCATAGGTGTTATTTCTGGAAAATTCTAGAATACACGGAAGTACTTCTACCGAACACACCATGTAGTGTGGGCGTACTATGGATTGAGTTTTAGATGTTAGAAACGTAACACATGGCATGTGACCCTGGTCACAGGGCATGTATTCTCTTCGCAGAATGGTAGAAGCGATTTCACGAGGCTTGGCATGTGTTCTAGTAAAATACATGGACACGGGCAGAATTACACGACCAAGAGGCACGGTGTGTACTCTCTACGCAGAATGGTAGAAGCAGCTTCACAATAATCGGCATGTATCCCAGGGGTATATGGACACGGGGTGGAGTAAACGGTCATATACTCCACCACACATCTAGACATGGCTAATGGCACGGGCTACCCCATGTACCAGTTACAGGGTTGGAAAACACGGGTTGAGGCCGTGTACAAACACATGGCCAGCATACACGGAGCCAACCCCAGATGCTTGGACACAATGTGTAACTATACCTAATTTCATGTACTTACTTTTCTACATGAACATCACTTTAACACGGGCCATTGTACATAGGCAATACTCGAGGTCTTAAGACACAGCGTGTAACCATACCAACACACCGTGTACATTTTAGAAAATGTCTTGGTCATATCATCTTTGTGTCTTTGACATGTATTGCATGGATTTTACCCCTATGACGTGGCGGATCTCTGAGATACTTCTTCATGGTACTTAGTGGCAGTTGACATGTCGACACTTGGCTTGAGGAGCGGACCCTCCCGGAATCGAGCGTCCTATGTGTGGGAACCCTAGGGCTGGCTGCGACGACTACTAAACCGGAATCCTACGTGGGTTCGACAGCGACGACTATAGTACCGGAATCCTACATGGGTTTGACAGCAATGACTACTGAACCGGAATACTATGTGGGTTCGACAACGATGACTACTATACCAGAATCCTATGTGGGTTCGACAGTGATGACTATTGTACCAGGATCCTCCGTGGGTCCGACAGTTCTGACTTCTGTTCCTGTATACTGTGTGGGTCTGACAAAATAGCTGGCCCTGTATCCTGTGTGGGTCTGACAGCTTACCTGGTCCTGTATCCTATGTGGGTCTGACAGCTTAGATGAATCAGTGACTACATTTGATCATCTCTATCACACTACGAAAGATGTATATCTATGTGAGTTGAGTCATGATTTTCAATCATTTTTCTTCGATGTGTTTGAATTTACTTCCTGTGTGGACTGAGTTGTGCTTGGGCTCGAGAGTTGGAGTCGAACTGAGATTGATAACTTAGGTATATGTATGGGAATATACTTAAGTAGGGTTGGTTGGAACTTCTTGATTGTATCTTTCTTGTGAGGTTAATCCTTCGTGGATTCTGGGAGACCTTCGGGGGTCTTGGGGTCCCTACTGAGTATCGTTATACTCAACCTTGCACGGTTTATGCCCGCATGTCATTGTGTGGGTTGCAAACGATGGAAAACACTGATCGAGGTAGAGAGTTATAGAGCTGGACGGTACCCAGAGGTGGACCACTTGGCGAGACGTACCCAGAGCGGACGGACGGACCTGGGGTGCTGAGGAGGCCATATGTACCCACCCTTCAGGTGGATTCCTAGAGGATGACTCAGTAGTTGTTGTTTACCTTTCTCCAGTTGTACTAGTATTACAGTTGTTTTACTTTAATGTTGGGCTTGTATTTCTGACACCTTTCCTTTCATCACTTTCTTTTGTATACAGTTTTACTTTGTGTTTACTTCCAGTTGCGTACTCTATTTGTGTGTGATTCAGTTTCTAAAGGAAATGCCTTCCCTTTTTATCAGGATAACACCTTTGGTGCTAGTCTCCAGCACCTGGCCTATGTAAGGCCGGCTTGGGGTAGTCACGGCACGGGCCCCGAGGACGGGTCGTGACAAATTGGCATCAGAGGAGTCGGTTCTACCGCACAACTTAAACTCTGAATCTTTTAACGGCAATAGTGTTAATTGCTTTGGGTGTGGTTATCAGTTTAGGGAAACCGTTGTTGGTGCGGCGGCCGACATATCCATACACTAGGACTCTGACTTCTGATCTCCGACTCAGTGCACGAAAACACTTATTGCATATGTGTTTCATCTGAAAAAAATTTCTTTGTGATTATTTTATGTCATCTCAGCAGGTATACTATTTTAACTATGGTACACCTGTTTCTTTTTAGGATGGCCCCATGAAGGTAGTCATCTAGGGTTCCAAGTTTCGTACGAGATGGTAGCCCACCGAGCGATGAGGCCACGATGCAGGGCCCCATCACAGCGGAGGTACCAACGGTACCACTACCCGTTGGGCCAATGATACCACTATCTCCAACAATAGAGAGTGCACGCTGCCTGAGCGCATTACACGAGTTATAGCGCCAGAGGCTGCTTAGGTTCTAGGGAGAGAAGGACCCACAGGCAGCTGAGGATTGGCTGGAGGCTATCGTGAGAGTTTTCAGATTGGTAGGGAGACCAACCAACCTCATGGTGATCCTTGTCACGAGTCTCCTATATGCAGAAGTAGGTAGATGGTGGTTCTTGATTCTCTAGGTGCATGATGAGGCATCATTACTATGGAAATACTTCGAGAGTCTCTTTCACTTAGAGTTTGTTCTAGCCACCCTTCGTGCAGTGTGGATTCAGGAGTTACTTCATCTACAGTAGGGCATCATGATAGTAGTTCAGTACTCAATGAGGTTCTCTGACCTCTCATGCTACTCTGTGGATTCGGTACGGGGCTCGTTCTTCAGGGCTCGGACCTTTGAGAAGGGACTCAATCATGAGATCAGGGCTTCGATGATTCTGCTCAGCATTCCAATGCAGGTGGGGGTGCTAGAGCGAGCCCTTCTAGTGGAGAGTTTTCTCACTGAGCAGTCACTAGCGGGGAGACCCACCATAGGAATACACCTAGAGGAGTCTTCTATAGATGATAGTAGATAGATGATGCATAAGTCCAAGCGGACCAGGCCATCAGGTGGGAAACCCCATGGTACAGGTTCGGTTGTTCGGGGAACACGAGATAGAGCCAGTTATATGAGGAGGAGGCAGTGTTATGCATGCGGAGGGTAGGCCCACATGGCTCATTACTGCCCGACCCACCATGCAGATGAGCAGAATATATTAGAATGACCTCCCAGGCAGAGGCAGAGGCCGAGGTTTAACCGTGGAGGTCTGCCAGGAGCAGGAGGACGTGGCAGAGGAGTTGGTTGAGCAGCGGGTGGTGGATTATGTTTCGAGGATCTACCACCACCACCACCAGGAGGTCCACCCTAACCATAGGGATCTAGTTGACATAGGCAATCTCAGCTCTGGGAAGTTGATGCCTATGACCAAGACGCACCTGAGGTGATTCTTGTGTCTACTCCACCCTTGTTGCAGTACATTTAGACACAGGTGCGAGTCGTTCTTTTATTGCCACTACCCTGGTTCGGAGCTTGGAGATTCCTATGGAGTCGTTGGCTCGATCCTTATGGCTCGAGACTCCTACGGGAGCAGACTCGATGATTACACACTGGTTTCGGCCGTGTGAACTTACTCTAGGAGGCGAGAGCTTCAGCTGGGATCTTCTTGTAGCGGCAATGAGGCCTTACGACGTCATCTTGGGTATGGACTGGTTATCCACATTTCATGCTCAGATTGACTATATTAGGTGCAATGTGTGGTGTATCCATACAGAAGAGACTAGGTTCACCATCACTGGTGAGAAGGAATCCTTTGTAGCGCAGGATGGACTTATGCAGAGGAGGGGGCAGCCGATCACACATCAGCTGGCTAGTCTCATCCTCGGAGCAGTTGATGTGCGGAGTCTGAGTTTTCCTATTGTGTTGGATCAGTACATGGATGTTTTCCTTGATGATGTTCTAGGACTACCTCCTCGTAGAGAGTTATACTTTGATATTGACCTATACCCCGGGACATCATCGATATCTACTCCAGCATATCAGATGGCTCTTGCCGAGCTTTTTGAGTTGTGTGTACAGCTGGAGGACTTGCAGGTGAAGGGATTTATCTGACCCTATGTTTCACCCTGGGCATCTCTATTTTTGTTCACCAAGAAGGCGGATGGGAGCTTGCGACTGTGTGTCGACTACCGTCACCTCAATCATGTGACCTTGAAGTACAAGTACCCACTCCCGAGGATTGACGACCTATTTGATCAGATCAAGGGAGCATGATGGTTCTCGAAGATAGACCTCAGGTCAAGCTATCACTAGCTCAGAGTTTGAGATGAGGATGTGCAGAAGATGTCCTTCAGGTGTCTGTGTGGCCAATATGAGTTCTTGGTTATGCCCTTTAGCATAACCAACGCACCAGCAATGTTCATGAGTCTCATGAATAAGATCTTCCATCCTTACCTTGATCGTTTTTTCATAGTATTCATCGACGACATTCTGATTTAATCGACTACTAAGGAGGAGCATGCCTACCATTTGTAGGTAGTACTTCACACACTCCGAGAGCACCAGTTTTATGGTAATCTCTCGAAGTGCCAGTTCTGGATTCGAGAGGTTCACTTCTTGGGACATGTAATCTCGGAGGCTGGAGTTGAAGTGGATCCAGTGAATATTGAGGTAGTACTTTCTTGGGATCCACCCAGGAGTGTGATCGAGGTGTGAAGTTTCCTGGGACTGGTTGGGTACTATTGGAGATTTGTGCTAGACTTTTCCAGAGTTGCATCACCACTTTCATCATTGACGAAGAAGGGGAAACCCTTCGTGTGGTCAGATATATTCAAGTAGAGCTTTCAAAAGCTGAGGTACACATTGACTAGTGCACCCATCTTGAGGCTACTGGAAGAGGGAGTAGGGTACGTAGTTTACTGTGACGCATTAGGGACCGAACTTGGGTGTGTCCAGATTCAAGATCGAGCAGTGATCACATATGGTTCACGGTAGTTGAGACAGCATGAGTATAACTATGATACCCATGACCTTTAGATAGTAGTATTGGTCTTCGCCTTGAAGATGTAACGACACTATTTGATGGGAGAGAGTTTTAAAGTCTACTCTGACCACCAGAGTCTCAGGTATATCTTCTCACAGAAGGACCTGAACCTGATACAGCGACGATGGCTCAAGTTCCTCCAAGACTATGACTTTAAGATAGTCTATACTTTTAGGAAGGGTAATGTTGTAGCTGATGCTCTTAGTAGGAGATCAGGTATTCAGCTACTAGGAGAGGTGACAGAGTAGTCGGCCGCATTGCAGATATCCTTTGTGGATAGAGATGGATCATCCTATCTGCAGTCTCTCACAGTCACTCCTGCACTTCTTGAGTAAGTCAGAGAAGTACAACATGGGGATTTTGACTCTGAGACACGACGTACTCAGATATCCTCAGGGTAGGCACCTGTTGGGTTTACTGATGGTGGGGAGAATTTCATCCTCTTTAGAGGATGTACCATTGTACCAGTTTCACTACAGGAGGAGGTTTTGAGGGAGTTCCACACTTCCCCTCTAGCGGTACATCCAGGAGTGGCGAAGATGTATCAGAACCTCAGATGACAGCACTGGTGGCCGGGTATGAGGAAGGTGGTAGCAGAGTTTATCTCACGATGCCTCACTTGTCAGCAAGTGAAGGAGGATCACCAGGTTCCAGTAGGCTTGGTTCAACCCTTAGAGGTCCCATAGTAGAAGTGGGACGGGATATCCAGGGATTTCATGATGGGGCTTCCATGTACATCCAGAGGACATGACTCTATCTAGGTGATTGTCGACTGACTCACCAAGTTTTATGACTTCCTATCGATCAGAGAGTAGGGATCAGTAGAGAGTTTTGGATGCCTCTACATACAGGAGATCGTACGGTTTCCTGGTGTTTCATCAACGATCATCTCTAATCAGGATAATCATTTCACTTCCCGGCTATGGAAGGGATTGTAGGAGGCTTTTGGGATGCAGCTTTGCTTGAGCACCACCTTACATCCTCAGATGGATGGTCAGAATGAGAGCACCATTCAGACTCTCAAGGACATGCTTCATGCATGCGTCCTTGACTTTGGTCGCAATTGGGAGGATCACTTAGCCTTGGTGGAGTTTGCGTACAACAACAGCTACCACTCCACTATCGGGATGACACCTTACGAGGAACTGTATGGCTGACCTTGCAGATCACCACTGTGTTAGACTGACCCAGGGCAGTCATCACTTGTAGTACTAGATATGGTGTAGGCTATAACAGAGAAGGTGCATATCATCTAGTAATAGATGAAGACTGCACAAAGTAGGTAAAAGTCCTATGCTGATAGGAGATGGAGATCATTGAATTTCTATGATAGCAACCACGTATTTATACAGGTCTCACCTCAAAAAGGCCTATGGAGATTTTTCCAAGGCAGAAATTTATCTTTGTGATTCATTGGACCATTCCAGGTTCTCAGTAGAGTAGGCAAGGTGGCTTACTGCCTGTCCCTTCTACCTCAGTTGCACCGGGTGCACGACATATTCCATGTATCTCAGCTGAGGAGATACATGGATGACCCGTCCCGCATCATCGACCATGGGGAGCTGGACATTGATGAAGGGGAGACATTCATGGAGGTTCCAGTGGAGATTGAGGATCGACAGGAATGGGTCCTACATGGACGGTCGATTCCTCTACTGCGCATTCGCTCGCTGCACGAGAACCTCCAGGAGAGCACATGGGAGTGGGAGGCTCAAATTCATACTCAGTACCCCCATTTGATCCCCTAGTGTGTGTTCTAACTCTCGGGGACATAAAGTCCTGATGTGGGGAGAATGTAAAGACCGTAAAATCCAATGGAATTTTTTTTTCTTAAATACATGGGAATTTTACGAGTCTGCGGTTTCTGACGGCGCCTGATTCCGAGGCCCGGTGTGCCGGGAATCAATTTCTGAAGTTTTGTTTGAGTACGTTCAGTAAACATATGTGAGGGTTTTCCTATATTTTGAACCAGTGCTCAGAATTTAAATTCAAGGACACCGATGAACTCGCAGCCCTAGTATTCTCTTAAGGAGACCTTTACCGCTATTGCGTTTTATCGGGAGTGGTAATTTTTTTTGGGGTTTCTAAGTAAAATTTAAATAAAATTATGTGTTGCATAATTTTATTTGGATGGTAGTAAAATCCTCCAAATGGAGGTTAATGGTGGGGCCCACCCCCACATAACCTCCCATTGGAGGATATCATATGGTGGGGCCCACATAAGTTCAAACTCTTTAACTACCCTTTAACTCCTTGAACCCCCAATTAGGAGGATGAAACTCCCTTTATTTAATTTAGATCCTTTTCATCTCCTCCCTCCCATTCAATGAGCCAACCCACTTTTTAATTAATGGATGTGATGTAATGAATTTTAATCTCTTTGAATTCATTAAGCCATCCTTTTAATAAGTGGTGTGTTTTTATTTTACATTGCTTGGACATAATACCTTGGGAATCTTAGGAGAATTTGAAATAAAGAGTTCTTCCCACAAAGAACATGAAGAACATCTCCAACGACCTCCATCCGCGTTAGAGGAGTAAACGCCGCTCGCAAACAACATCTCCAACGACGATGTAATCTCCTCCCGAAATCAACGAAATGACGCCGTCTTCCCGCGACTCTGCTGAGCGAGCACCGATTACAGGTAGGGGTGTGATTTTATTTGAGCAACGCTGATTCTTCCTTCCATGTTTGTTTCTCTTGACCTGCTTTCTACCAAACTAACTTGAAAGGACCGGGCCAAACAAACATGGCTCGATCCCTCTGCCGTTTTTGTGAATGTTTGGTGTGTTCTTACGTTCTTCATGGGTGAAAAACACCGGATCGTTGTGAGTTCATTTTGTGACGCAATGATCCAAAATTGAAGACCCAACATCACGATGACCCAACAGAGGTACGACGACGATAGCAGGCGACGGGTCAAACCAGAAAGGGAAGGACCATCCCTCGACCGTTATTCAAGCGGATGAATCAAATCGTGTTTTCGGAGCCGATCAGAGGCCTGAAACACCTAAGACGATTATGGGACATCGGTGAGACCTAGTTTCTGAAGTTTTGTAATGAACGGACCGTCATAATGAATAATATACTTCAAATGAGGCGCGCTAGCCAGAGGCATCATTTCTGGAAAAATCCAGAATACACGGCGTGTACTTCTGACGAACACGTCGTGTAGTGTGGGCATACTATGGCTTGAGTTTCAGATGTTAGAAAAGTAACACATGGTGTGTGACCCCAGTCACACATCATGTATTCTCTACACATAATGGTAGAAGCAGCTTCACGAGGCTTGGCATGTATTCTGGGAAAATACACATACATGGGCATAATTACACACCCAAGAGTCACAATGTGTACTCTCAACGCAGAATGGTAGAAGCAGCTTCACGAGACTCGGCATGTATCCTGGGGATATACAGACATGGTTTGGAGTACACGGGCATGTACTCCACCACATGGCCAGACATGTCCAGTGGCATGGGCTACCCTGAGTACCAGTTATACGGGTTGGAAAACACGGGTTGAGGCCGTGTACAAACACATAGCCAGCGTACACGAAGCTGACCCTAGATCCTTGGACACGGCGTGTAACCATACCACACGCTATGTACTTACTTTTCTACATGAATAACCCTTTAACCTGGGTCGTTGTACACTAGTAGTACCCAAGGTCTAAAGACCTGGTGTGTAATCATACCAACACGCCATGTACTTTTTGGAAAATGTCTTGGTCATCTCATCTCTGTGTCTTGGACATGTATTGCTTGGATTTTACCCCTATGACGTGGCAGATCTTTGAGATACTTCTTCATGGGACTTGGTGGTAGTTGGCATTTTGAAACTTGGCTTGAGGAGTGGACCCTCCCGGAATCGAGCGTGTTGTGTGCAGGAACCCTTGGGCTGGCTGTGATGACTACTAAATTGGAATCCTATGTGGGTTCGACAGTGATGATTGCTGTAATAGAATCCTACGTGGGTTCGAAAGTGATGACTACTGAACTAGAATCCTAAGTGGGTTCGACAGTGATGACTACTATACTGGAATCCTCCATAGGTTCAACAGCGATGACTATTGTACTGGGATCCTCCGTGGGTCTGACAGTTCTGACTTCTGTTCCTATATCATGTGTGGGTCCAACAGAATAGATGGTCCTGTATCCTGTGTGGGTCCGATAGCTTAGATAAATCAGTGACTACATTTGATCAACCCTATCATTCTATGAAAGATTTATACCTTTTTGAGATGAGTCTTGATTTTCAATTATTTATTTTTGAGTTGATTAAATTTACTTCTTGTTTAGACTGGTTTGTGCTTGGGCTCGAGAGTTAGAGCCGAACTGAGATTGATAACTTAGATATATATAGGGTCATATACCTAATTAGGGTTGGTTGATACTTCGTGATTGTATCTTTTATATGTGGTTTATCCTTAATGGATTCTGGGAGACCTTTGGGGGTCTTGGGGTCCCTACTGAGTATAGTTATACTCACCCCTGCATGGGCTATGCCTACACATCATTTTGTTGGTTGCAGATGATGGAAATCACTGATCGAGGCAGAGAGTTGTAGATCTAGACGGTACCTGGAGGTGGACCACTTGGCGAGACGTACATGGAGCAGACGGATGGACCTGGGGTACTGAGGAGGCCATCTGTACCCACCCTTCATGTGGGATTCCCATAGGATGACTCAGTAGTTGTTGTTCACCTTTATGTAGTTGTACTAGCTTTATAGTTGTTGTAATTTACTGTTGGTCTTGTATTTCTGGCCCCTTTCCTTTCAGCACTTTATTTTGAATACAGTTTTACTTTATGTTTACTTCCATTTGCGTACTCTATTTGTGTGTGATTTAGTTTATAAATGAAATGCATTACCTTTTTATAGGGATAACACCTTTGATGCTAGTCGCCATCCCCTGGCCTATGGAAGGCGGGATTGGGGTAGTCACGGCATGGTCCCTGAGGAAGGGTCATGACAAAATATTTTTATTTTATTCTTCTATAGTTTCAACTCTATTCAAAAACTTTCAACCCACTTTAATATTGAATTTAATATTTTTATCCATCAATTTAAAAAATATATGTATAATCATTCTCACTCTATTATTGATAGTTACATAAAATATATATATTTTTAATAATATCTTGTAGAGTGGAACCTCTCTTACATCATGAACAAAATTCATGAAACCAGTACAGATCATGACTAGATTCTATATTAAATAAAATAAACATAGTTCCCTTTCTTATTAATTATTATTTTATATCTCACTATATCAATTAATTATTATTTAATCAACATGTCAATAATAATTTGAAAAAATACTTCTTTATTCCTGAAAATATGATAAATTGTTTTTAGTATATTTAATGTTGTATAAATTATTCTACCATTTGGTCTTTTTCTCTCATATATTGAATATTATAATCTCATTAATTTCCTTCATATATAACATTTAATTATTTATTTTTTTCATTGATGACCGAAATATGTTTCATCAAAACTAATTTGTTCAAAATCTCAAAATTCAGGAAATTGTAGTTTTCCTATAAAAGAAAATTATAATTTTTCTTTTGAAAAATATCTTACATTGTTGGATATTTTTAGTTTTTTTAGATTAATAAAATATTATCTATGTAAAATATAATATTTGATCTCAAATTTTTATATAAGGATAAAAATATATTTTTCATTTATGATAATTTACTTATCCAAATCCCATCTTCATAGCTGAATAGATCCATGTAGTGAAAAATCTCATATGGCCAGACAAAAATTATTAAATCATCTCAAATATCCTAAACATTTTGAAATGTATTATTCCATATAAATTTTTAATTTATATAATTTTTTCAAACTCAAAGTTCATATAGGCTTCACGAATATATTATATAGGTGGATCTTCTAACTCAAATTCACTTACACGTAAAATAAATCTCTTAATAGTCAGTTAATTCCCATTTCCATTTATATAACTCCTTGAACTACATATACTTACAACTAAAATATCAAATTTTCTGGGAATAAAACTTCTAAATAGATGAATTATCCTATGTGATGTCTGTGGAGGATAATTTTATTTTACATTTTTCATGTTTTGAAAAAAGAATTCCAAATTAAATTCAATATGTTTTAGCTTCTTTAAATCAATTCAATAAATTATAAATAATCTTTAATGACATCAAAACTACTTTAAATAATAGTTGAAATTATTAAAATAATTATATATCCATATACAAATTTTTTAAATTCATGTAGTATATAAAATAATGTTGTTAGAGTATTTTTCATAAACACCACTACTTTACCAACATTAGATCTACTTCTTCCTTTAAAAACATTACAAATAAGTGTTTGAATTCTTAACCTAATAGATAATACATTATATAATACATAGATGTATTCTCCACATTTGCATATCTTTATAAAATACTATGAACCTATGAAACACATGTTATGTAAAACATATATAGTTTCTACAATATATATTCAACAACCAACTAATCTTATCTATTCAACATTATAGGTGAATTTTGTAGACTACATTGGCACACATCCTCAACCACTCCATGTGAAGAAAACCTATAAATAATTTGATGTATTGGTCTAGGTAATTATTCCACCTTGTTATTCTAATGACCATTGTTCTTATCAAATTCTGTGAAAACATAATGGAAGAATATTGTTCTCCTTGCATGGATGGATACTCACTCTTTCACTTGATATTATATTAGAAATTTACATTATAATTTACAACAAATGATATTATAATACAATAGGAGGTTCTATTTTATTCGTTTATATAAATTATGTTAATTTTTTGAGGTGTTTTCTCTATGATATTAATGATATGTGAAATTAATTTAGTTTTTGAAATGAAATTATATTTCTATGAATGTCTCAGAAAGTATCCAATTTTTTATTACAATTTGTTTTGTAATATATTATTTATTTCAAAAAAAGATTAATTTATAACATGATTTAATAACTAAATATTGGGGGTGAGTCTTGTAATTGTTTTAAATAGGATGATAACAATGAGTTTACTAAGCTAAATTTAATATACTTTAATATTTTATAAATCAAATTATCATAAAGAAAATTCATTTTTTCATTACTGGTTTTAATTTATTAATTATGAGATTTTATGAACCATTTTGAATTGAATGGGAAGTGTGGATTATATAGAATTTTTTTAATATATGAGGAAGTTTAAAACATATAAAAGTTTCAATAATGGTTTTTATAAAATCATTTTTAGTCCCCATAAATTTTTAATTATGTTAATGGTTTTTTAAAAAGATTGTAAATATATCCAATTGAAAACATGGACTATAAAATTTATATGTATCAATAAATTTTTTAATTATGGGGTGTTTTAAAAAATATTGGTTTGTATAGTAATTAAATTTGGGTATTATTTTGAGGTGTTCCCCAGTGTTTCACAGTGCTTTCAAGTGTTTAGTGACCAAAAATTTTGAACTCTAGTAGGTCATAGACATGACAAGAATAACCACACCACAACTATTAATATGTGGTTTTGGGGGATTAGTATGTCATGATATGAAAACAAACATCATGTCATGACATACTTCAATTTTAGATGCCACAATTATACTAGGAGGATTTTTTTTAAATTATAGAATATTTTGATAATCATAAATATTTTAACTAGTCTTGGAATAAAATTAAATATATCAAAAGGGAGAGTGTGTTAAATATTTTTAAAAAAATCATTTAGGAATTTCCTTTTGAGTTATATTAAAAATCATTAAATTTTAAATTTTTTTAAAAATGAAATTTATTATAAATGTTTTTAAAAATAAAATATATAATTTTACATTCAATATAATGTAAATTGTCATGATGAAGTAATTAATGGGGTATTTTTAAATTAATATTTAATAGTTTTCTTATTTTATATACCTGTATGAGTGTATTTCATATATTTGTGGTATAAAATAACCTTAGTTGATGTTTTTTTATCAATTCCATAATTTTATTTTATTTTATAGAGTTTAAGTTTACATTGATCATATATTATATTTTTTAATCTTTTAGATACTCCCACACCATATCATAATGGGTTTTAAGAGGGCGTTTCATGATCTTCACCGAATATATACCCTTTTAGTCTCATTTTGTTTGAGTATATTATTGTACCTAACATGGTTATTGGTCATAGTGTTTCTAAATTTTATCACTCTATATAGAGTTTTACTGATTATATTATAGAATTGTGTTTTCATCTAATCCATAGGTTATAATATCTATAAAATTACAATGTGTTTAGAGAATATAGATAAATATTTCATTTTTATGTTTTAGCCTTAGTTAATTCCCTGACCACATATTTTTCCACAATTTTTCACATTTAATTTGAGTTTAATTGAATTTATCATCATGTGAATTGAAATGTAAATGTAATAAATTTGGTTTCCCAAGATTAAGAAAATATGACTACAATGATTGAGATATTTTGTTTATCTTTTTCATCTCCCATATACTTATTTAGAGTTTCATTTTTATGATATTATTTTATTTCCATCCAAATTTTAATAAAATGATTATATTTTCATGGAGATAGTATAATATTTTTGTATTTCTAAGTATAATTTATCTCTTTTGATCCTTTCCCTATATATATTGTTTTTCTCTTGGGTGGAGATCTTGTTCTTATTTGACTTACAGATCTACTAGGCTCTAAGGATAATTAGTGTAATATTAATTTTCTCATATGTTGAGTATCCTATTATAAATGATATCTTTCTATATTCAATGTTCCTTTGTTTCCTTATAAATCTATTGGTATGGAATGTAAAGACCCCAACCCTTGAATCCCAGAGTCGGTGGTTACTTTATTAAATGAGCTTAATATACAAGGAAACAAATCGTAAAGGGAATAATATATAAGTATTATTGGTAAAATAGATACATTCATGAACATAACATTATAATTAAAAACATAAATTACAAATAAAAGTTTTTCCTTTGATAATTCCATATTTACCATTAGTATATCCCTATAAATCAATCACAAAACATTTCTCGGTATTCATGAGAAAGTAAAACATAAGATATGGGTGTGATCAGATGTTTCTTAAAGGTAATAATATATTAGAATATATCCTGAATAAATTATAATAATCATTATTAAAATTAAAATAAATAAAAACCATGTCATTTATATAATAACAAAATATGAATATGGTAATAATAAATGATGATCAAATACATCCATATAAATAAAAACATGGTCTTGAAACGTATCCATGGATAGTCTAACTAATCAAATGATCACTTGGATATTAATTAATGATATTATAATGAGGTAATTCATAATTTCTAACATCTAAAAAATTATGTGGAAGAAATTTTATAGGATAGATTAAAACTATGGGAAAGGTAAATTTGAATTTGGGAAACTAATTTATCTCATGTGGGGTATAAATGTATCTAGGGTATTTGTAATTCCAAGCCCCACCCATCACTACATAATTCCAATTAATTCCAAATAAAATGGAATAAAAACATACAACATAAAATTTTAAATTGAAAAATTAACATATGAAACTTTAAAACATACCCAATCAATAAACATAATAATAACCATGAAAAGTAATATGTTGAATAGTAATAAAATAGAACATCCTCAATAAACTAATCATAACCTAGTAATATATATAATGAGGATGGTTTCATTTCTACATATCCCTAGTAGATCTTAATTACAATAAGGTACATTAATGTTGATGAATAGAAATACCATGAAAAGATCCATTCAAACATTCTTGTGGAAAATAACTTTTTCAATTTGAGTAACCCATTTTAAAATTAAATGTTCTCATAAAATCTGAAAAATAATTTTTTTTTAAAATTTACTTTGAAAAATATTAATTTATATTTAAATAATTGTTTGTTATTGGTTTAGGTAAAAAAAATTATGTCATACAAGTTATGACAATGAGTTATTTCATTTTTTTGTAAAATCCAAACAATCTTTGTTTGGAAAATGAATTGAAGATTACATTAAAATAATTAAAAATTAAAACATCAATAAACATTTCTATAATAATTTATTTAATGGATATTAAAAAAATTGAAAACATTTTAATAAAAAAATAGAATAAAATTAATTTTTGACCAAAAAGAGAAATAATGTTTAATTTTTCAAAAAAAAATCACAATCATTTTAGGTAACAATGTTAGAAAAAATGGTACTAATGTTATAAAAAATTAATAATTACCAAATGATATTAAAATAGGTAATTATTAACATAAAAATATCAAATAATTTCGCCATTAATTTATTAAACATAAAAAATCCTGAATAATGGAGAGATTGTGAAATAAGGCCTTACCACATTGGTAACATTTCAACCATAAGCCCCATAAAATAAATAACATCAGATAAAACATAAAATATAATGAATATAAATATAATCATGATATAAAATATCAAAGGGAAATTATATACACCACAAAAAAATAAATTATTGGTGAATGTGGCATATGTCTCACGAAAGTAATTGTGAGGTGAGAAACCCATAATTTTACTTCAACTTCCTCCGTATTGGTCCAATAATCTTTTATAATAAATATAGGATTATTATAATTCATTTATAGAACCATAATAATATATTTTTTACAATATATATATATATATATTTATAGTCCTTTATGAGTAGTGTTTTAATAACATTATGTTAAAATCACATTTTTCAAGTGATAATTACTTCATTTTCATTATATTTTGGTTCAGTAAAATTCTTCTTTTTATATTGATCATGGTTAAATAAAAAATATAATTTTATCCATGAAATAAATATCATATATATATATATATATATATTCATTATCTATGTATTTGTATTAATCTTTAAAATTTAGATCCAGAAAATCAATTACCTCATTCATGGAAATGGTAGGTTGTATATGGGCATGAGTGATGCATAAATTTTTATCAATGGATTAGAAAAAATAAAGACTAATATTAACTAAAAATTAAATAATAATCATTATTCCATATATAATATCAAATATATACTCATTACCATAAATATAAAACTAAAATGAAATTTTTTTTTGCTTCACTACATGGAGGGGTAGTCCACACATATGCACGAGAGATATTATAGTTTTCCAATGAATTGGTAGGTACAAAGTTATTAGTTATATTTTATTTCAAGTAGTATGTTTAGGTCATAAATATGAAATATATTTATTATTTTTATATTATTAAATTCCATTTAAATCATAAGAAAAAAAACAAATCACATAGCTTTGCGTGGTGGTAGTCCACCAAACGCATGGGTTGTGTTCTCATATACCCTAAGGAATTTAATATAAGAAGGAATAAGTGATATCATAATTAAAAATTTATATATTTTCATAAATATCATATGTATAAATTATAATTATAACAGAAATCGTACTTTAAAGGTGGTTATGAAAAGTTAAAGTCATCAGTTCATAAGACGATAGTCTATCTTACACATGATTGAGGGTTTTGTTTCCTATTTGATGGAAGTGTAGATGTATATGAGTTATTTCATTAACAAAATAGCATATAATAATATATGTGGTATTTTTTATTTTATTTTCATAGTTTGATATTATATAAATGATGTTGTATAAGAAATGAAAAAGTTCATTAATTTAATTTTTTTACTCTTCTTCAGAGAGCCTTTTTAGGTTTATACATAAAGACTTGTTTTAGGGATTAATATTTAAAATAATCCACCTAAGGTGTGTGGATTGATTCATGTATTTAATTTTAGTGGGTTTTTTCCAAACAAAATGGTTTTTGATGTTTTAATATGGGTAGAATGTGGGTGGAATTTTATAAGTGGGGAGAAGAAATATATAGAATTCTTGAAAAATAATGTGATACCCAACTTTTAAAATGAAAAAGGCCTAATTGGGTAATTATATAACCATATATGTAACATGGTGAAAATATAGGTATAAAATGGTTGTTGAAAAAATAAATCATTTTTTGTCCTTATTTTTTTACATTAACTAACTGTAAACTAATTTTAACCTTAATTGCTATAATTAATTTTTTATGTTTTCACATTTAATTATAGATAAAAATTATGTTGAAATTATTATATTATATAAATTATAATTATTAAAAATATATAATATATTTATAAAAATTTTATAAATATAAGTATTATAATTCAATTTAAAATTAAAACAGTAACCTCTTCGAAAAAAATATTTTCTGAAGAAAAACATTAAAAAAATTTAAATATTTTTCAATAATAATTCCATACGTAATTAATTAAATTTACCTAATTTATTTAAATTTTAATATGAATGATATAATGTGACTTATAGTCAAATTTAAAAATTAATTTCACATTTTACATAATTTAAATGAAAATGCAGTTTTCAATAAAATGAAGTAATTTTTTCAATTCATATAAAAAATATTCTATTAAAAAATTACTATAAAATTTACTAAAATATAATTTTGACATATTTATTTAAAAAAATATTTTTTTTTCAAATAAATGATACAAATTGTTAAAAATTAATTTTAAATTGTGTTAAAAAACATGACTAATCACCCTTTCATAATTATAATGTTTTATATTGAAAACCATAAAATTTATATAATTTAGTTGTTCATATACATACCCACAAACATAAAAAATTATTTGTAATGGTAATTTTTAAATAAAATTATTTCAATATAGTATGTTTTTTTAAACCTTTTTTTCAATAATCATAAGCTACCAAATAGATTGAATTTATTTAAAATAAAATATTTCAAAAAGTCATAGTTTGTTAAATTGTCTACTAATTTTATTGTTTCATGTCATATACACTATCAAAGATTACATTCCTAAATTAAAATCATTAATCTTCAAATTCTTCCCACCATTAATAAATTTCAGTTAATCAATTTTGACATGATCTCGGTAATCAAGGGTTTTACAATTTGAAATACCATTATTGAAAAAACAACATCATAAAAGGGTTAACAAAAACATTTCTTGATAAGAGTGAAAGGGAATTATAATGGAAATATATAATAACACATAACTTTATTTCTATGTAAGAGAACATTGGTGTGACGTAACTATTTAGATATGTAAGAAATGATTAAATAATTATAGAGAGTGATAGAGATCATTTATTAAAATATTCTAAATGATAAATGAAATATTATGGGACTAAAAACCATTTATTCATGATCTATAAAAGGGATAATTGATTCATAGGATATGAATTTAATAAGATAATTTTTTTTCATGATACATTTCAAAAATTTGATAAATTCTATGAATATCATGATAATTAACACCATAAAATATAATTAGTTAATATATTCTTATGCATAATTTCATCCATTTCATTCACTTCATTTCTTACTCAAGTAAATAAATTTCCAAGATAAATTTTTAATGCCTGGAGAATCAAAAATAATATTTAATTGATCATGAGTTCCATTAAATAGTGACTAGATTTTACTCATATATTTACTACAACCAAAAAAGTTACCACTAGTTATCTAATATAATACATTAATCTCTAATACCTTAATAGTAATTTTATCCATTCAATATAAGAAATTTTTTAATGATATTATTGTATAATTAAATATAGAAAAAATGAAACATAAAGGACAACATGATATAGGGGGCCTAAAGTGATGAAGTCCCAGATCATTGGATCATAAAAAATAAACACACTCAAAGGGGAGGCACACTTAAATAGAAAAAATCACATGGGGGATACTCTGATTTTCCTTTGAATTCATGAAGTTATCAAAATAGTTACTATCTATCTTGGAGAGCATCACTATGGTTTGAAAAGTGCTTCTATTTAACCTTCGTATGTGGTAGAAAATGGACAAGGAGTAATAGTTTAGTCATTGAGAGAATTGAAAATAACTGATGTATTAATTTTAATCTAGAAGAAGGTGGTATTAGTTGAGATTCACACCTCAATACCATTAATAAGAGACTTTTTCTTAGAAACAGAAGAGTCTTCATGACTATAAAAGCTACTAAAATCAATAATCATTAATCATTTGGGGTCTTGGAAAAGACTCCTGCATGATACCATGATTACAAGATCTACAAATGTTTTACTTGAATCCTATAATTGTTGAATTGCATAACTCGTATCTACCTAATGTATTGAAACTATGGAATGAAGGTGAAAGGGTACCATCATACAGAACTATCTTAATTTATGGGGAATTTTTCCATTGTTTCAATAGATATACATGGTCCATTATAAGGATCATTGATCAGGCATACATGACAATAAATGTTCATGAAATGTCATTGAAATGGGCTCTGTTTCAAGTATTCTAAATGCACCAGGAACTGGAAAACAAAATGGTATCTCTTCCCTTAAACTTGTGTTCATTAATTCCCACCACATGAAACTTGGTTTTTAATGATATAGATTCTATGTGAACCATTGTTTTGACGTGAGTGATAATTCCTTACCCACTCCATAAAAACATTTCTGACTATCGTTGGAAGAAAAAAATAAATTTTTGATTCCTGTTTGATTCTTTCACTACAAATCCACATAGAAGATAGTTGAACAACATTTCATATGAAAAAATTTTATGTCAATAATTCATGCTTCTAGATATGAAAAAAAAGGAAAATAAACTTCATTAAAATTTTATTCCACTTGAGAACCCCTGCACTTAATTAATGATTTCACGGAAGGAATAGTTGTAATCCTTATACATGAAGGCTCCCAATGATGTACCAGTGCATAAAAGTCTATTAGGATCATGTGATAAGTGAATGTTTTTTATGATATCACATTGTTTTTTATTGATGGTGGTATTAATGAATATCTAGTAAATTAAATCTAGAACAAAAGGAAATTACAATTGTATGACACCCAATAAATCAATGAGTTATACCTAACCAGTTGGGATTAAAAAATATTTTCTATCTACATATGAAATTAAATCACGACTAACTATAGAGATATAATAGATTCCCTCATAGTTACAAACCCAAGGAAAAAACATTCCTTTTTGGATCACCCAAATCATCATGTTACATCCCAATTATTAACCATTTCCAAAGGGAACTCACTTAAAGAACCTTACCATGTCAACTTGTATTGAAAGTTGTACATGTTTTCCACTATATTTCTAAGATCAATACCTCTTTTATTGAAATGTTTTTCCATTCTGTCCAAGTCACCCATTGGAAAAATACATCTATATATGCATTACAAATGAAGGATGTCAGGGTTCTTTCAATATTACTTTTCACTATTTATGGAACATTTAGACAAGAAATCACATTATGTGGATTAGATTAGATCACGAAATTAAATAGTCTGTTCTATCCACAAAAGATAATAAATGTATCATATAATTATTGTTGTGTGATGTAATCTTAGACACTAAGATCTCATAGTGATTAATCTTTGATCTTCGTGGAAGAATAATTTCCCCCATATACATAATAGAGAAAGGATTTCTCTTAATATTCATAATATATATAATTTCCTTGGAACATATATTTGAATATGATCTTGAAATATAAATACTATTGTTATTCTGATTCATATGTTTTCTGATCCATTTACCATACACCTCAAGTAATTTGATAATGTCTTAAATTTATCTTATATTATAGTTAATGAATAAAAACAATTCATTAGTGACAAGATTGTGGGAGATTCTCTGGATCCTATATTAAAAGGGAAGGATGATTCCTCTATGAATGTAAATTTTTAGAAGCCTAATAATAGAGTCTTAGAAAAAAAATTATTATGTTGGGAGATATTATATTTCCTAAACTTAATTCAATAACTACTTTTTAAAATCCACAACTCTTCCCCATGAAAGGAACTTAATACCATTGGGGTCTAAAACATCTGAAGAGAAAATCAGACACCTAGAAAGAGAATTCGATGCATGATAATATCATTAGAGTGAAACCCAACTAAATATTTTCATACATATTGTCCATATCAATTTTTATATTCATGTTTAATCAAGAAGTATTCTTATTGGGTTTTTTTATCATCTACTATGATAAATCAATGGCATCAAAACTATAAATCCCTCAAAAAAATCTTGTTTTCCATTCAATATCCATTCATGGAGATGAGATGAATGCCACATGTTAATTACACTAGAAATAATATGGTATAGAAAATTAAAAAAAAAAATTAGGCCTATATTTCTTAATGGTTGAGGGATCTTTAATATTTTGGGAAAGGATTTAAATGTTTGTATATGCCAACTTAGTTAAAGTACCTCAACAAAAGATGTCTGGAATGGATTCTAAAATATCTGTTTTCACAAGATCACAAAAGGAAATATAAAAGGATCACAACAACCCATTAGGATTAGGAGATATGAAATGGTTGAGAGAGGACACTAAATCCCAAATTTCCCTATAATATGTAATTATATCAAACCTCATATTAATGGAATACAACATAATACAAGTAATGGTATCACAGAAATCTGAATTACCCATCGAGTAGCACTCCTGCATCAATGGGTTAATTCTACTAAGTAAATAATTGAAGTGATTTCCCACTATTACTCCTACCACATTAAGACCATTGGTGAAATATATACCCTCCATGTGGTTATTCAACATGACACCCAATTCCTTTAAATTTAGAATATCCTATAAAAAATTTCTGTTTCTATCACAAACATTCTACAAAGTATGTTTTGTTTTCACTAGGGAATCACTTTATTATTCATGTATCATATTCCATAATTTTATTCTTAATTTATATTATTATTGAAAAAAGAATCATCATAATCATCATTAAGTATACATTTCACATATTAGATCTTATTTTTTATTCTCTCCAAGCCCTAGAAGTAAGTATGCTATTTTATGATCTATGTCTTAAATCCCCCTTCAGATGCCAAATTTTGTTATAGGAGTATATAAATGAATGATATTTCATGTCCCTACAGAAGAATATTAGAACCATGGAATTATATTCAGGATAATAATCTTACTATTTGGATAAGAATAAGATGATATTAGCATCCTCTTTTGGTGCCAGAAACATAACAAAATGAGAGTGAAAAATCAAGGGCCAAAATAGATGAGATATTTTAGAATTAGTATAGGTAGAAATTGAAATTATGATAAAAATAAATGATCTAGATGAACCCATTTAAGTTGAGCTCTCTTTTTGTTATTACAGTAGTATAACTTGTCTCTATAAGAAACACTTCCAGGATGTAAAGTACGTGATGTCATACTTAGCAGTACATGGATATATCCAACCAACTTCATTTTTTAGTGATTATATAATAGTGAACAATTAACCCTCTACAATCCATGATATATCCCATTATCGCAAAAAAACAACAATGAAAACATGAATTCTTCCGAAACAAATTATGTCATCGAATATATTCCCTAAATCCAAACATTCTCTAAACTTCAGAAAAGATAACAAAAACCATTAGATCAATCACTAATTTCAATGTCACAAATACTATACCATAAACTTATATATTTAATTATTTTCCCAAAATATAGTTCATATTAAGTTTTATATTCCATCAATAATTTTTTTTCTAATATGTTAATCTTTCTACTAAATCAAATTTCTTGTTCATTAGTACCACTCAAAAAATTATATAAAATAATTAATGGTAAATTAATAGAGTAAAAATATTATATATTTCATAATTATTATAACCATATTATCATTTATAAAACACTCCATGAAAATAATTATTGAATATCTATTTAAAAAATCAATATACTTCATCTGAAGTGATAGAGTATGATGGACCATGATCTCTTAACTTCTTCTATTATATAATCCTTTGATACTTGGTAAATTAGTTTGTATATTTCCCCATATACATAGATTTGAAACCTAGAGTATAAAAGTTTTTATTATTACCATTTCATTCACATTCTTGATGGCCATCTTCTCCATACATAATGTAAACACCCCTTCCCTTAAACAAAGTATCGTGGTGTATCCTTCCATAATTATCACATGTAAGAAACCCCTTATATACATTCATCCCCAAATAAATTTTTTCCTCATCAATCCTCTTCTTATATTTCTTAATTTTGAAGAAATAATAATTTTATAGTTATTACTATTTTGTGATAAGGCATGATACCAGTTCATCGTATGATGAGAATATTAGGGAGACAACACCCCTTAAGAAATTGGAATTATTCCATCATAAAAATGATCATTTATACTGATTGGATTATGTGTTCTGATATGGTTCAAATTCCTTCCTCTAGGATTCATTTCAAGTTAATTCCATACACATGAATAGATCCTAAAATTATGTATCCTAATATATATTACCAAAAATATTGAACACATTATATAGATTGATAAATTTATGCATCGTTATTCTGATAATCCAAAAATGTTTTCATTAAGAAAATTTCTATATTATAAAAATATTTTAAAATCCTTTTTAATGGTTTATAAATAAAATTTTATTTAAACTAATAATATCTCCCTAGTTTTTTAAAACTGTTTTGTAGTAAGGTATGTTATTATGCCTCATGAAATTATTGAGTCAATCGGGTCACACAATTTTGAGAGTTATTACCCCTTGAAACAGTCGTTCCAGAACCATATCCACATATAGTATCTAGATAGTGATGTATTTCAATGAAAAACACATAATCCAAACCATAAAAACATTTTATGATATTATTATATACTTATTATCATGTTCAATCATAGTGTTATGTTCCCTATTCTATGATTTCCCAAATCTAGTTCCCATAGTTTCTAATAAATATACTCTGATAGAAACTATATTGAACTCATCCATGTAGCTCAGAGTGAGTGTATAATATATTAAAATGGAATTAGATTTAAGGAATCACATCCTAAAAGACTTAATAGTTTATTAATACGGGTAAAATAGATATATAGATAAAATTTAAATTACAATTAAAAACATAAAATTCCAAATGTGTTTTCATTAATAATTATATATTTCCATTTAGCATATACATGTATATCAATCAAAAAACACATCTCAGTTTCCAAGGGAATATATAAATTTAGAAACATGAATGCTTAGATACCTAGTAAGTTTAAGTATATATGAGAATATATCATGAAAAAATTAGTATAATAAATATTAATAAGTAATTAATATAAACACATTCTATTTAAAAGATAACATGCTTATAACATTGTTGGAATAAATGGTGATCAAATAAATAAATAAAAATAATTTCATGTACTTAAACAAATCCATTTAAATTATAAGTAAATTAATAATCACAAGGAAATTAAAAATTGATCTCATAATGAGGTAATGAATAATTTTGATCATCAAAAAAATATGGTCAAATATTTCATAAGAAATGTTAAAACTATGGGTAAAAATAATTTTATTTTAGAAAAATTATTTGTCTCCTAAGACCTATCAAAGAAATGAGTGGATATATAATTTTGGCTCCACTAATCAAATAAAAACTATAATGTATTTCTTATATGATAGGGGTAAAACATAATTATCATAAAAATTCATATTGAAAAACTAAAATAAATTTTTTTAATATATATTCAAATTAATAAATATAATCATAATCCATAATGTGTAATATGGTGAATGGTAATTAAATAATACTTCCCCGGTTAAACTTATCATAAACCATCTAGATAAATAATAAATAAAGTTTCATTACAAAATCTCCCAAGTATAACATAAGTAGAATTTGGGTGTTTGTCAATAATGAAAACAAGTTACTTGAAAATATCCTTTAACAAATTTTTGAGGAAAATATATTTTTCATTTTGAAAATAAACTTATAAAAATAAATGTTCAAAAAACATCTTAAAAATGATATTCTTTGAAAATAAAAATTTAAACAACTAAATTAATCTTTATAACATTTATTATTCATAGTGGTGGGAAATTTTTTCATGCAATACACGTTAAAATAAATATTACATTAAAATTATTTTTATATGAAAAATAGGCCATGTTTAGAAAAAAAACATTAATCTTTTTTTCAAAATATTTTTTAAAAAGTCAATAAAGGGTAAAAATGACTTTAATAAATCATTTGTAGAATTTTGAGAACATTTTTTTAGTTTTTTTTTTAATATGATTTTGGAAGAAAAATAATGTTCAATTGAAAGGAAGATAATGTTTCTTTTTGGAAGAAACCATTTATCAATCATTTTAAGTGCCAAAGTGATGAAAATGAGACAATTACATGAAAAAATCATGATTAAAAATATGAGACTAAAATAAATTCATTCTAAGGGTAGGAATAATAAATAATTTTAGGAAATGAAGTCTTATATATAAAAAATATGAAATAATGATAAGATTGTAGAATAAACCGTTAAAACATTGATAAATTTTGAATTGTAATACAAATAAAAAATAACTTCAAGTGAAACATTAATTACCATGATGTCAAAGAGATTCATGATATAACATATAAATTATAAATTAAATACATCTCACAAAAGCAATAGGTGGTGAAAATGGTATATATATAATGGAGGTAAAATTAAGATGAGAAACCCATAAATTAGGATTGAATTAATTTATATGTGTCTAAACCTACTATATAATAAATATAGTTTTTTTAAATCTATTACATAAACATAATCATATAATTCTTATAATATATGATTTAATTAAATAATTTTTGACAATTCTTTTAATAAATATTTGTTGGAATCACTATTTTGGGTGATAATTTCTTTGTTTTTAGTTATTTTGGCTTATTATTTTGGTTATTTTATACTAGACATGAAGTCATCATCTCAAGATTGTAAACCATTATATAACTATCATAATTATTCATTATACATGTAGTTATATAAATATATAATAGTAAAAAAATGAAATTAGATATCACCATTCAAAGTGATGGTAGGTCATATATACAAATGAACGTTGTTTCCAGTTTTATCGGTGATGGTAATTAAACTGAAATAAATATTAATTCAATATTACATAATTATAATTATGTCATATATAGTATCAAATATATCCTTATTTCAGTCGATTTAAAAACAAAATTGATAACATTTCACAACACTCTGTGGATGTGGTAGTCTTCACATATGTTTAATGCCTTGAAATTCTAAAATAAGATCATTGTATTTTATAGTAGATGTGACACACAATATAAATCAAGAAAATCACATTAAATATTCTTCTATAAATTTAATCTCTTTGTTATCTTATAGAACACACAACCCTGAGTCTAAATGAAATGTAATATATAATTCCATTATTAACTAGCCATTAAATTTTTACGTTGAAAAAATACTAAATAGGTTATGAAAATTATGGTTTTTATTTATTAGTAATAAGATAAGAATCTTTTAATTGAAACATAAATGTTTTCAGAAAACAAAATTTATTTAAAAATGATTTAATCACACATTGCATTGATATTTTATAATTAATTTTAACCCGATTGAGAAAATTAATTTTAAAAGGTGAAATTAATTTACGAAAAAATCATATCAAAATTTAATTAAGATGATTTTTTAGTTTTTTTATAACATTTTAATTTTTTTGATAAATAGTAAAACAAATACTGATATTTATTAAAAACTGCCTTATATTTTAAAGCAAATATGAGGTATAATTATAATTTAAATTTTTGTAAAGTAATATTATTTATTTCATATTAAAAATTTCCTAATTTAGTTTATTACAATCTATTTTATATTGAATTTTCATGTTATATCCCTCTATACTTAAGAAAAGTAAGTTTCTATTAGGAAACCCTCTTTATCATCATGTCTGTAGGTATAATTTTAAATTTTATTCATTAAATTATGTGAATTAAATTTTTAAAAATATATGCCATATATGGAATAATAATATATATTATTTAATAAGTTTAACTTTTTTTACCATTCTGAGTTTTAAAACAAATAAAAAATATTTAGCTTGGTTAAGGTAAAAACGAGTTAACTGGGGGTTAGAAAAATATGATAAGGGAAAAACGTGACCTAAAACTTCTCCAAAACTAATTATATGGCCATATTTTTACATTATCTCCACTAAATATTAATATTAACACAGTTTACAAAATTTTAAAATGATTAAAATGTTGGTGTAATTAATTATTTTTGAAAAATATCATGTCTATTCTATCCCCACATTAAAAAACTCACCCATATCATCCCCTGTACACATATACAGACTCATTTTTTACACTACCTTCTGAAATCACAACCTTACTCCCCTCCTAATATTCTATATCCATTATTTGGGAAATTATGCAATCAATGTTGGTTTTTTATGTAAACTGAATGAATTTTCCTTAATCATAAGTGACATTATTAAACTATATTTTTTATTTTGTTTCTTATTTTAAATAACTCAAATATAATTAAACCATTATAATATAATTACATCAATATACTTCATATAATTAAAATATATTATATTTTTTCATTATTTTTTATAATGAGTCACTCAATATAGGGTGAATAGAGTTCCTAATAAAATTTATGTTAAATACTATATTAAAAAATACCCTAATTTAAAATAAATAATCCAAATTAATCAAAAGAGTAGTTTCATATTATTTTGATATTTTAAATGATTACTGAAATAAAAATTAGTTCTTAGCTAAAACAATATGAAATTTAGACTAACTTTTAGAAACAAATTACTCTAATAATTTCATATATAAACACTATATATGATTATCTATCATTGTCACTTTTGTTTACAGTTTAAATAAAATGTAGTCCAAATATTTGAAAATAATAAAACAAAAAAAATTACAAACTAGAATAAAATATGGGTTTTAATCCCAAGCTACAATCTAATCACAAATAATTTAAAATCACCAGCTTCTAAGAAGAATATATAAATATAATCTATCTACAACAAGGATAAGTTATATAAACAACATATTACAATTTGTGTTGGATCTGAGGCATCTTTAACATATATTCATAGGAAGATAATAACTGAGGACATATAAGGACCTATTCCGAATACATCGTGGGAAAATATATAAAAAGATATAGGTAAGAATATATTATTGTCTTTAGTTATAGTGAAAATAAAAATATTTGATGACAAAAAAACAAACAACACAAATCTATATATTAAATACAAAACATAGTTATAAAAATAAACATATATTAAACAAGATAGTGAAGCTCATTCTGATGTGGTCCAGATACTTTATTCTCCATTTATGAGTAAGGGGGAGGGGCTCAAGCTTTTTATATGAATATAGAACTAAAATATAGAATCATAAATTTATCATTCTTTGGTCAATAGATAAGGATTTTGATCTTCAATGATTTTATCTCTTTTAGATATGAAATTCTCTAGGATTTTAATGTGTAATCACTCGAATGAGGACTATTTAGGTATTGTTTAGGGGAATTTTTTATCAAACCTCATTATAGAGAGATATATCCCTTTAAAAATATATAAAACATAATGCAATAAAATATATTGAAGGGTAATAATGATGATATACTCAAACTTCCAACTACAGACTAACTTTGTATATAATAAGTCAATGGAATAATTAAAAAATAATTAATTAATTGATATAATTAACTCCAATAATATATATTTTGGATCATTTAATTCAAAATACCCAGTGTTGCGGCAACCATGCATGTTTATGGTGACTCCTGTCTGGTGGTGTGTTAGACTAGTGATGAGTCAGGATAGCAGTATGTCATTTAGAGGTAGGTCATATTGTAATAGTTTATCTAAAAATCGATCATCTCTAGTGGTGGCTCATGTATGGAAGTGAATATTCTCTAGCGATGAGCTAGGTCTCATGGTGAGTCATCATTTGATATGATTTGAGTTGATTTAATGGTTAATCATCCCACCAGTGATCCCAATTTCCATAGATTATGTTATATTATAAAATTCAATAATAAAATAGTTATGATATTAGTAACACAATTAACATGATTTTTTGTCATTAAAACAAAGAGGTTCCAACAATATCTCCCTTTTACTGATAAAAATTATGGAATTTTAGATACCACGTATAGAATAAACATTCAAATAAAATATCTATATTGAAAAAAATATTGATAACTTCTTAGAAATTAAATAAGACAATGTGAGGATTTGAACATAATTTTTTTTAAATAAGCTAAATAATGTTGGACACAGATAATATCATAAGTAAATGGGGTAATATAACATATTCATAATCATACAGATAAAAAAACGTAATGTTCCCATATCCCCCTAATTTGAATTCCACAATTATTCTCCCCATTTTGGGATTATCTAAAACTAGATATTAGAACTAGTAATTTCAATGAGGAAAAATAGGAATAATAAGAGTGATTTCATATTAAACAAAAATTATTGTAGTACATATAGAAATAGAAAATAAAAATAAATCCTCATCAAATATAATGTATAATCTCAATCTCTATCATCCTTAGTAATATAAATATCTGGATCTTTTTCTTAGTTATAGATAGCGGGTATTGAGATAGAGGTAAAGAAAATTCATGTAGCAATTATAATGACTAATCTATATGAGGGTATCTATCCGATATAGACTGTATGAGGATGATTACCTGTTTTTATTGGAGATAAATGGAGAGGCTAAAATATATTAGATAAAGGAGGAATTTGATTTTTGAGGGCATCTATTCTGAAATGGATAGGGTCAAATGATGTATTAGACATAAGAGATGTTACTGAATTGGTTCTAGGATCTCCTTCCACCATACTAGAAACATGCAATAAAGGCTTCATGAGATTGATAAAATCTATAATAATTCTTATCATAATCTCTATTGCACTAAACAAGTCATTTTATTCATCTATAATCCATTGAAGCACATGTTTCCTCACCTTCAATATACTAACTAATTCGGGAAGGCATACATAACATGTGTCATCTGAAGGTTATCATATAAAAACATGATCTGATAGTTCAATTAATTCTTTGGGTAAATCATGGATAGGTAATATTTAGTGGAATATGACATGTGTTCCTTATAGCTTCTTGAATCATTTAAACATTCTCTAATAAAATTATAAATATGATAACAATGTAGACTAATATGCCTCAAATTCTCTTGTTAAATAGCATGAATACGTCACATTGTGTTATGAAGTTTATCCCTAAAAATGAACCGAATAATCCTTGTATCAAGAGAATCTGAGGGATTTGGAGAACTAAAAGTAGAATTCACTGATCACATATTCTCTAACCTCTCTAACAAAGAATCCAGATTGGCAGAAAAATAGGTCGTAATATCCCCAATCATATACCTAGAGGTCTACATATCACTAGATATCATTATATTATCAATATCCTACTATTTAAAGTGATGAACAATTTTTATCAAAATATGACATTCCACAATAAAAATAATTTTCTTGCATTATCCTCACTCAACAAACTGAATAGAGGCGATTGAGACTATAAAAGACTACCAATATCTGAAAGGATCTTCTCTCTAAAATACACTAGATAAATTCTAGAAATAGTACCTAAATCCATAGATAAATCACCAATAGGTCGAGGTGAAGCATCCCTCTTAGCATGAAGTAGAGAAACCTCAACTATATCAGTTATGATAGGAAAATCTGATGTAAATCCAAGAATCTATCTTATAGAATCAATCTTCTTAATGAAGGATCTCTTAGGATATATCTCATCCTAAAGTGGGGTAATAAAAATATGAGTAATGACTTCGCTATTCAGATATGAGTGGTTCCCAATTATAGATATCCATTTGATGCATTATTATTCTCATGAGACGAATAATTTGGCCAACCATAATAGAATGGGTTTCTACTGTATACATACCCATCAGTTTTAAACAATCTTGTGAAAGGTATCAAGAATAGTGATATCATGATTTCAAATATCATGATGTAAAATAATTAATAAATTTTTTCATTAAGATTTGAGTTATTTTTTCATGATATTTTCACAAAGAAATTATCCCTAGATTCATTTCACTCTTAAATTATTATTTATATAGAATATGTTTTTAGTTATTTTTCATACCATATTTATTTTGTTTTATCTTATTATCCATTATATTTTCACAATGATATTATCTTTGGATGTATGTTATTCTCATTTAATTGATTTAATTTTATTTTCTATTATTTATTTAATATTCTATGTTTATTATACCTTATCATATTATGCAAGATATTTTGTGAATTATATTATCTTCAGATTCATTTGATTATCATTTTATTGATTAAGTGGAAGTTTTTCTCAGTTATTTAACATTTCTAAATTTATTATCCCTTATATAATATTGAAAATCATGTTATTAATTAAATGGAATGTGTGTTTATATATTTTCCTTTCTATATTTATTATATGTATTGATTATTCTTTATTTAATTTTGATATATTCCACTTTACAAAACTCTTACTAAGAATTAGATATAACTGTTATTTTTTTCCTGTCCCATGATTCTATAAAGTTTACTATAAATGGTATAAAATGATAATCTAGAGAGAATACTGATATTCTTAGTTAAATTATATTTTAATTTTTTTTATTCAAATATAATATAATGATAATAAATGTATCTAGTTAACTAGGAATACAAAACAATTCATTCAATAGGTATGTGATTACTTGTAGATTTTTCCAATGTAATAAATAAATAATAATATTTAGGATGCATGGGTTGGTGTCATTACAGTCGGAATCAAAGGATATTTAACAAAAACCTTGGGAATAAGATTTATGATAAAAAAAATTATGGATCATTAAACTATGATATAATTTGAGGATAATTATTGAGAAACATCCAAATGTTTTATTAATGTATATATCATTTACTTTCTTGTGATCAATGACTTATAACAGTCTCAATAATTATTTATGATTTTTTTCCATTTCAATGTCTTCACATCCAACCAATATTCCACTACATAAAATCCTAGAAATTGTTTATTACATATTACCATTTTACTTCCCTTTTTCTCCAATTAATATTGTGTTTTCTTAACCCTTTTTATGATGTGTCTTAAACAATGTAATTTTTAAATATCATACCCCTAATTTTTAGGTACACAATAAAATTATGAGGAAGAAATTTAATTACTATGGGTATAATGTAACAACTTTAAATTCTAAAAGAAGAAAATTTTATTTCATTGTATATACAACATGCAACAACGATCCTAGACATCCCATTAAATATATTTCTTTGAATTCAATATCTTTGATAGCTAGAGAAACACACGACCTTGAGTCTAAATGGACCAAAATATAGAATATAATTATAAAATATATATTAAATTGGATGTTATTAACTTTAATAAATTACTTATTATAATTATGGTTATCTATTTATTATAAATAAATTAATAATCATTTAATATTAAGGAAATTGTTTCTGAGAAAACATTATTTTATCTAAAAAATGGTTTAGTTATGTGTTTCACACATAATTATATATTAATTTTTACCACTTTTATAAAATAAATTAAAAATAATAATTATGTTAGTTTTTATAATCAATATATTATAATTTTCTAATGTATATTTTTTTTAAAATTGTTTTGAAAATTTTCATTTTTTAATGAATAGTTAAAAATTCATGTTTTTATAAAAAAATGGCTTTTTTATATAATTTACAATATTCAATCATATTTAAAATTATTTTTAAGGTATATTTAGATCTAATTAGTTGGATATTAACAAATATAGGTCATTTTAATTAATTTCATATTGATTTTTTTATTAAAACCTTCTATAAAAATGATAATTTCCTCTTTATAACCCCGCTTTTTCACCACATTTAACGGTATAATTTTTAATTGGATTATACAACTTCTGTGAATTTAATTTTTAAAATTGGATTTAATATATATAATTTTATATAACTATATTATATAATACTTTCAACTTATGTCTTGATCATTATGAATTTTAAATGTATTTTAAATTATTTAATGTGATTATGGTAAAAATAGGTTTACCGGGAGTAAAACCAATATGATATGCATGGAAAATGATCCAAAAAAATCTAAAACCAATTTAATAATAGTATTTAGAGATTATAAACTCTAATGTTTGATAATTATCCATTTTTAGGTTTTTTAAATGAGTAAAATTTGGATATAAATTTATCTTTTAAAAAATTTCATATGGGTCATCTCTCCAACTTATTAATGGACACCCACTTATCTCCTCCTTTAACACTTAAATACCACTTTGGTTTCACTAATAAAATTAAAAATAATAATATTACTCCTATAAAAACTTCTTATAACCCTTTTTTATCCTAAATTCAACAAAGTAAGGATTTTGGTGAAAATGTAATGAATTTTTTGTATGAAGAGGTCGAAATCTTAAAAGAGAATTTTTATCATGTTTATTCTTCCAAATACGTCATATTTTATTAAATAATGATTTCCTAATAACCTAATTATACTAAATATACTTCATTTATATTTTTTATTATCATGACCTGTATCCATATCCACTTCCATCAAATGGGAAAAATGAAAATGTCGAACGTGTCTATGGAGGACTACAATCGTATGAACTGTGTTAAAAAAAATTCCATCACAACATTTCAAGGTTGAGTTTAATGATTTATCAAAACCATTTATATTAAAAAAATATTTTATTATAATTATGTATTTATAATATCATAAATAAATTCATACCTTCTTATTTTTTAAAAATATGATAATATAGCTCATGTGTACGGAAGACAACTGCCTCACAATGTGTTGTGATTCATTTTTAAGTAATTATATACATGGAATGTAATATGATAAAATTTAATGAATATATGATATATAATTGACATGAATTTTATTTTTTATGATTTATATATTTTTCACTTTTTTATCATTTAACATGTTAATGGAATGATAATGTTGTACAAGCATACATATGACATATAATCTCAATGAAGCGATAAGATTCATTTTCCATGCCAAACCATCAATAATGATTATGAAAATGTATATAATGTATAAGTGTGATTTTCTAGATATTATGGATCTATATCATATACCCAATAATTAGACCTTTCATAGAAAAACATGCCTTATAAAACAAGAAAATTAACACCCAAATAATGTAAATACTAAAATGTTATCATACAAATGTGGTAACATATTATAATAGGATCCTATATGACATTATAAATATTTATATTTTTTAATATATAAATTAATAACATTATTAAAATCATTATATAGTAGAGTACTAAACTTTTTACCAAAACAAAGTGTGAGGTAAAGTACTACATCTCAATTTCTCTTCCTTATTTTGAATTATAAAGTTGTAAACCTAATTAATTTTATATGTTGTATATAATACCCATTTTTAGGTAGTATAATTAATAATTCATACATAATGGTATTTTTTATAATTTTAATTATTTCTTCTAAGGGGGTTTGACATCAAAATTAACATGTGGTGGTAAATTTAATATCTCAATTTTTTTTCATTGGTTAATATTAATTTATCAATTTCCATGAATTTCTAATTTCATATGTTAATATAAATTTCACTATATTAAATTTTAATTCATATTTTTTTTGGATTTACATTTTATACACATAATTTGTTCATTGAATAATTATCACTTCAACATTATAATCATTTTTTGTGTCTATTTCACAATCTTATTTTAATTAGGATTATTTATACATAAATTACCAATGATGGAATTTTTTTATTAATTTATAAAATAACCCATTAATTTTCATATCCCATATTTATTCATATTTTTTCATGTAATATTACCATATTCATCTCTTTGTTACTTAAAATTATTTATATGTTTTAAAATATAATTTTACATCATTTTTATTGTCAATGATAAATCATTTTTGTTCCAAAACCAAGTTTTCAATGAATGATTTTAAAAATGTTTTTAACATTATAAAAATGATTTATTAATGAAAATTCTACCCAAGTTTTAGTTTTTTTTTAAAAAAAATTGAAATGAATCTTCATGTAATTTTAAAAACATTTCTTCTTTTTATTTTATTGAAAATGTGAAAAGAAACATTTTTTGACTTATATGAAACAAATAGAATTTCCCAAAATCATCACCACTAAATTATTAAAGGATTATATTTCATATATGATTTTTTTCAAATAAAGTTATTTTCAAAATGATTTGTAAATTTTTTTAAATGGTTTTTTTTCAAAATAAAAATAAAATTTTCCTCAGAACTATTTTTCAATATAATATGATTGAATGTTTAATCATCATTGACATCAAACCTTTTATACACTTATGATAAAATGGGTATATATTTTATTGAAACCCACCTAATTATTTTTTTGGATGGTTTATATTTAGCTTGACATGGGAAATTATTGATATTATTTATCTTGATTAACATTTTTAATCATTATCCTTTCCTTGATATATTCACTAATTAATTTCCATTATAAATTAAATTTACCTTAAACAAACATATTATTTTTCAAGGATGTACTAATTACATAAATCATATATCATTTCTATATATTTATTTTACATTAAAATTTATATTATTGACTATTAATTTTTTTTAATATGTTTTACTTACTCAAATCAAAAATATGTTGAGAGGGAATATTTTCCATGAATTAAATTTATTATATGATATATGAGGAATTATTTATATATGTATATATGCATGGGGTCTAGTTATATATTCCCCCTTGATCCATCCGTAGACTCATGAGATGAATTAATTGTCTATACTTAGTTAAATGGGTTTATGGTGTATACATACCGATCATGTTTAAACAGTCTTCTGAAATGTATTGACAATAGAGGTGCAATGATTATTTATATCTTAGAATCCAATAACTATGAATTTACTTCATTAAATATTCAATTATTATTATCCATGAACTTTTTGAACTGGTACTATCACTATATGAATTTTATACTTTTTTATCAATTAAATGGAATGTACTTTAAATTAATTACCTTTCCAAATTGATCATTGGTGACCCTATTTTCCATTTTATTTTCATAGGGATATTATCTCTTGATGAAATTAATTCTCAATTTATTTATTAAATGGAATGTGATCCTATTTATTTACCTTATCATATTGAATATTACTAATATTTTTATCAATGTTATTTTGTAATGATATTATATATAGATATAAGTTATTCTCAGTTCATTGATTAAATTCCATGTTTTCCTCTTATTTACCTGGATATATTGATTATCCCTTAACAAATTATAACATTCATGGTATTCATTATATAGAACATTTATTTTTATATTTACCCCCACATATCTATTATGACTTATTGAATATTATTAATATAATGAATATTTAATACACAATAAATAAATCTTACATTTAATTTGATCTCAACATTATTTTATTTCATTTCCCAAGAATCCAAGAAGTGTTCTATAAATGATTTGAAAGGATATTCTAGTGGGAATAAGGATACTTTAAATAATTATTTTTATAATTTTGTATTAAAATTTAATATGGGAATCATATATGTATCTATTTTTCCAATATTGCTAAATTTTTTGGTCCCCATGTATGTGATTCCTTGTATCTAATTTGAATTTTTCAAAGAAGACACTGACTCTGGGCTACTATGGTCGAGGTTATTACATATACATGAACAACATTATTATTTTCTAATGGAAGGAATATAAGAATTCATATGTGTTATTATATTTCCCTAAGAATGGTTGTATCGTAAATATCTTAAATGTTTATTAATTTTTATATCACAACCTTCTATGTGATGTATAAGTGAAAAACTAATCACATCTAGTCACGAGGTGGTAGTCCTCTATAAAAATGAGCAATGTTATTGTATCCCCCACAGAATAGATAGTAATAAGTTATGTATGATATAATAATAACAAAATAATAATTTCTTATATATTTTACAAATATGTAAAATTTATTATTATAACCATCCTTGACTAATGGTGATGGAAAAAAAATACGTTGGTTCATGAGGTGTTAGTTCCTCGTACACACAATCATTAGTTTCATTTCCCAATATGTGAAAGTGGAGGTATATATAGTATATTCCAAATACATAAGAACATATCATAATATATGGGGTACTAGAGTTATTATATTATCATATTTGAACATGATTTAATGGAGTAAAAATATTAAATTAAATAAATATTCATGCTTATTAATATTAACTCTTCTACCAAGAGCCTCTATAGGTTTGTATCTAAATATATATTAGTAGTGATTACTAATAAATATAAGGACTATATGAATTTTTTAAATAAGTAAATAATATATTTTGGTAGGTATTGGATGAACCAAATGTCATTAGTATAATAAATTGGATAAGACAAGGGTTTCCTTTTATATGTGGGGTTGAGGGCACACATTTAATTCTTGAAAGTGTAATAAAATACCAACATAATAGTCATTAAAATGCAACAAAAATTGGTCATTATCAATACATATAAGATAAAATATAGAAATATTTATATATAATTGTTTTTGGACAAGTTTTAGTCATGTATCCCTTGTATTCTTTGTTTTACCCCCTCTAAATAAATTTTTACCTTAATCACTATAATTAATTTTTACTATTTTCCCTATTCATTATGGTAAAATTTTATGTTAACTTTATTATATAATATAAATTATTCTGATTCAAAATAGTAGAAAAAATTTCAAATTAAACTAATTTAATTGAAAGAATTCAATTTTAAATTAAACCCCTAAGCATGTTGAAAAAATGGTTTTCCTAAAGAAAAACATTCAATAGTTTATATTGTTTTTATTTAAAAATTTCATATTAAAATGATTATGGTGACCTAAATTAGTTATAAATTATTATAACTGATCTAATTTAAATTAAAAATCAATTTAAAATATAATTCAACCTTGAAAAAAGTTTAAGGAAAAAGGCAGTTATCATTAAAAATCAGTATTTAAAACTAATCATCAAAAAAATTCCTTTTTATAAATTTATAAAAAAATCACCAAAATATAATTTTTGAATATATATCTCAAAACTAAATTTTTTTCAATAAAATCATCTAAAATTTATGAAAAAAAATATTTTTAAATTATGTGTGCAAAGCGTGACAAATCCACCTTTTAGAAAAATTCAGTTTTTTTAAAACATTTCATTCACTTTCAAATGGTTTTTATTTTATTTTATAGATAATATATAGAAATTTATTTAATTTATTCATATTTAATTCATATAATATTCATACATTATTTATTACTATTCATAGACAATAACATCACAGCTTGGGTATAATAGTTACGGATAAATAAGAATATTTTAATAGAGTATCAATTTCATTTAAATCTTATGTTTAATGCATGGAAAGCTATAGATTATATTATATTTTTTTTTCAAATAAATATACCATAGGGTATTCAATATTAAATGGTAATATTATGACCCATTTAGGCCACTCTATGACTGAGAAGTCTAATTTTCTACAGTTTATTATTAAAAACTACTAATAGGTACAATTCTAGTTTTCATAGCATGATTTGGATTTTATAGTGGTTTTTAGTTCTGGACTATAGTATTTAAAATCAGGACAACTATGTCCACACTATAAGCATGTAGAATTTAAACCATTTATTCCTCTATTAAATGTTTCATGCTATGATGGTGCCTTGGAAGACACTTAGTTTTTTGAAGTTACAAACATAACCATCATTAAAATAAATAGATTTTGTGAATTGTTTCCCTTCATTTCATGTGATTTCTCCCCTAAGAAATTCCAACTCATTCTCCTCATCCATGGATATTTACATGGTATTTAATCATGTTTAAGGGTAGATTTTTCAAGGTAATCCCTTCTATGTATCTTCCTCCACTCTTTCCTAATTTATTCTATCTATCATTTAGACTAATATAGTGTCAATTACATAGGGATTAATGTGGATCAAAATAATTTTTGGGGTTTCCTTGATATAATTTTTTTTGGGTTCCTAAAAATTTTATTTTTTTCATGTTATAGTGTATTAACACCAAGAAGAGTTAATGTAGTTGGTTTAATGTTTTTTTATGTTTAAATTAACCTATAAAATTAAAAATTTTATTATTTTATTATTTTCCCCCAATTCATTCAATGTTTCATGAGACTATATAGGGTATAATCATAAATTTATTCCCTATAATAATGGTTTTCACATAAGACCCATAAAACATAAAATAGAATTCCTATAATTTAAATACGTGAGTACATTTTCATTGAATAGTGAAAACATAGAATTTCTTGTATGTCTCTTAGAAATATATTAAGTTTTTTATACTATTTTGGATTTTAAAATGATTTAATGTTTTAATTATTTCAATTAATAATGTGATATACACCTTTTAAAAGTCATTAAAATGATTGTGATTATGCCATTTTATTGTAAAAGTTGTTTCTATAACATGTCTTAAAAATGAAATTATCTTTTTATGTATTCTTAGTGGACTAGTTTACTTAAGATATAAAATTTGTATGGGTTTCATTAATGTGAATTATTAAAATAGTTTTAAGGGATATTTTATAAACAATTATTAATTTTATAAGTAGTTTTATGAATTTTAGAGTTATAAAATTATTAAATATATTAATTAAACTTATTGGGAATACCCTAGTATTTGGGTTAGTTAACCTATATATAAGATGAGGTATCCCACCACTAGTTATTCTTGGCATTTAAATTATATTGATCCACCAATTTCCATTTATGTAGTTTTATATCCATCAAATTAATTTATGTGAATACCCAAATTCATGATGTAGTATCTCTAAGTGACATATCATTAGTTCCTTTAGGGTTCCCTCTCCCAACACATGTGAATGTAATATATTTCTTCTGAGTCTTTTATAATATTATATATTGGTTCCCATTATCCAATTTCAGTAATAGAAATGGTTTTATATTTCTATTCATTTTTAATGATGATTCTAATGTTCATCTTAAAATTATGTCATTATAGTTAAAAATGTTATTTATTTATTTAAATGGATTTTTTATCATTATTATAGTGTAATTCCAATTCCTATGTAAGTGTAATTATTAAAATAAATAATTTTGTTGTTTTATAATAAAAAATTGTAAATCCTAGACTCAATATTTAGTACAAACTAGCATTAAATGGTTTTATTTTTATAATTTTTATAGGGGAACTGGGTAGGTTACCTAATGAGAATATTTTTATCATGTCTATCAATGAATTTATATCAATGTTTCTTCTTGGATATGGTTTAAGATATTTGGGTATAATTTGATGGTGATTTAAATTCATGGTTTTTCACTTTTTCATAGATATGAGTAGTAGTGATCACTTGTTTAATTTTGGTAATTTTTAATTTTTATTTAGCCACCGTGACTTTCCAATTTTCATTCATTATTTTAGAATAGTCTTTTATTCAATAATTTTTATATGTGATGTCATCACATGTATTTTATGTATATAATTTTTTTAAAAAAAATTATATGTGTTGTTTACTCCTATCTTTGTCTTATTGTGTTAGGTAATATTCTAAATATTCTTAATTTATACTTGTGGCCTACCGATACATAGAATGGTCATGTTGGAACTTTGGGAGGAATTACTTTAATTATTATTTATTTATCAAGAAATACATATAAAAATAGAGTATTATTTAATGTCAAGTATTATTTTCTAGATTGTGGGGATCAAGGAAGCCCTGTTGGAATTTTCAGGGGCCAATATCTATTCCTTGGTTAAGGGTAGACTTGGTTAGTTCCAAACAGATAACTGCTTTCAAATTCAAATAAAAAAAATCATCAAGATTGAAAAAATAAAATTTATTCTTAAAAAAATATTCAAAAAAATTATTCCACCATATATACTAAAAACTTATAAAATTAATAATATTTTTAAAATATTTTTTTCAAATAAAACCTTCATAATACCATGTTTATATTTTATTTTTTCAAACTTATTAAAAATCAAAAAAAAATTGTAAATATACTAAAAATTTGATTGTCTGTTGAAACAAATTTAAAAAAAAAACCCATTATTAACATGATATTTAGTTAAATAAAATCTAACATAAATATTTTAAAAGTTAATGATTTAAATTATTTCAAAAAAATAATAGTAGAAGTATAAAAATAGTTAATAGGAATTTTATCAGAATAGACATTAAAATTATACATTGTTCATTTAATATGAGGACTTTGATCACAAAAACCAGTAAACTATATACACATCCCCATCTATGGATAAAGGAAATTGTAATTTCTTCTTCGAGATCCATCAAATAAAACTTTTAAGATGTAATTCACACATATATAAAGTATTCTTCTTATCAATTAAATATCCACCAATATTATAATCAAAAATATAAAAAATATATAATCAGTTCTTATTTAATTAAAAAATATAATATATATCTCCTTCAATATATAAAATTAGTCATTTATTTCCCTTTAAATGACTCCTATTTGGATTTTATTAAATAATAGAATGCATAAAACACTAAAAAATTTATAATGCCTCAGAGAAAATAAATATAATAAAATTTTGATCATATGTAAAAAAGATTATTATTTATATAATTTACAAATTCATCTAAATATAATTTAAAAATGGCCCTAAAAGGGTTTTAATCATTTTACAGGATTCAATATCATCAATTTTAATTTGAATTTAAGTATACTTACTTTGATTTAACAAAATTAAATAAGGTTGTTGAAAATTTATTTCTTAATAATACATTTTATTTCTCCCATTCAAATGGTATTAATTTTAGTATTCAATAGATAAAAAATAATTCTATAAAAAATCACATGAATAACTATAAAAAATATCATCCACATAAATCTTCACAATTATAATATTAGTATAAATAAAATTAATAAGAAATGTTTGATTATATTTAATTTTATTAATAATTGTTCAATAAATACAATGAATGTATATCATACCAATATCTTGTATCTTACCTAGGACTATATAAAACACTTTAATATTTCAAAACATGAATAGAAAGAATTTAATTTTCAAATCCTTGTGGGTAAATAACATATACTCTTTAAAAATTCATACCTTTTAAAAATGAACATTTAACATCAATTTAAAATAATAAATAACCTTGAAAAGAACTAGTAGATAATACATTTATAATAGAATAAATCCTATTAAAATAGAAATAGGGATTGAAACAATAAATTTTTTAATCGTGGGAAAATCCTTAACAAACCATTTAAGATTTATTTTGAATAATATTAATATATTCCACTATTTTATTTCAAAAAAATAGTTTAATTTTTATAATCTATTTAAATTAAGGTGATTGAACATGATACCAAACATTATTTGATAAATATTTATTAATTTCATATTGTATAACAATAATAAAATTATCATCTTTTAAAGCTTCATCAATATTATTAGGCAGAAAGTCAAAATCAAAGGAAAAATTAGATCATTAATTCAAAACATATGTTATTGTATTAATTCTACATTCAATATTTTAAATTACATTTTCAAAATTTTAGTCTTTTTGAGTCTACCTCACATGAATATAGGATCAAAACTAAGTAACCTCTCCATCAACACATACATTAATATTTTGAGTTTGATTTTCCATAAAATTAATGTCTCTAAATTGTTTTTTATGGTTCTCTCAGTTTTTTCTTCAATATTTGAAACCATATTCCTTAAAATTAACATTCATAGATTATTCAAATTTCATTTACCATATTTAAACACAATATAATATTTTATATTATTATACTCTCTTTTTAAAATTACTACAATACTTTTAAAATCAAAATTTTATATATTAACAATAATATTTAGAAAAAAATAAAAACTAAATAATCTAAAATTTCTACCTTTTTGGTTTGTTCAATTAAAATTTTCCAAATATTTTTTATTTGGTAAATTTATAAAAACAACTCTATTTAAAATATTTTTATCTATATAAATAAATTCGACCTAAAATTATTTAAGTATGTAATAATTATTTACCATTATTTTATCCATTTCTATGAAATTACTATTTTTCTTTATTACAACACTACTATGTTATGGTGTTATAGGTACAAAAAAAAGTTAAATACAACTATTATTTAACAAATTTCTGAAATTACCAATTAGAACATTCACCATGTATCTCTTTTTTTACCTGTATAATTAAAAAACCCTTTTTATTTTGAAAGAATTTACAAAATTAAGTAAATATAGTTAAGGTTTCACTTTTATGAGATATAAAACAAGTTTAATTTAACCTAATAAAATCATAATCTACCATAATTATAGAATTATTTTTTTCTAGAAACACAGACTTTAAGGGACCTTAAAAACAAAGTTTTATGTATGAATAGTTTTTATAGTTTCAACATTATTTATAAATATGATAATTTTCTAATGGCATTTGAATTTTGAACAGTAATCACAAAACAAAATAATTATTTTCATTAAGATTATGATGTAGTATAACAAATTAATGAGTAGATTTTTAGGCATAAGCCAAAAATGAACTTCTCTATTCCTTTGATAAATAATAAATCATTGGTTTCTACATTAATAAGATGCATTACATTATGGTTTTTAATTTAATAAAAATTAATTGAAAAAAATTTCATATTGAAAGTAAATAAAAAACCATTTATTAAAAACTAAACAATTATTATTTTCTATAGATTCCATATTGAATTTTTAATTTATATTGATCAATTTATAATTACATATTTTGATGTCACCAATCTCATCTTTCTCACTTCCTTACTGATCAGTGAAAAAATATTCAACAGATATATTAATATTTTATTTATATCTAATGCCTTACTTCATATAAATTTCCTAATCAACAATAATATACAATTCAAGTTCATATTATTGCAGTGAATCAATGAATTATTCCTACTTACATTCCTTAAAATTCTTACTCTCATTAATTTCCACCTTCTTCTCATCCACTTAGGTTGAGATCCTAATAGACTTTTAACAAAACATATATTATCAGAAGCTTCAGCATGTATATTAATATCATTTATGAGTCTCATAAACTAATGAATCATCGGATACATATATTCATTTAGGACCATCGTAATTTCATATTATTTTGTATATAGGATTCCAAATTTTGTTCAATATATATTTTATACATAATAGTGTGTAACATGAAGTGCACTTCAAATTTTATGAGATATGTCACATAATAATACTTGGGAAAAACACTGACAAAGATAATAATTCCATGTATTCATAAAATTTTAATTCAAAACATACATGATCGCAAAATTTTAAAATAATATTATATGGATCAGAATCGGGGTGTTTATATGGTTTTACCATTATCATCCAATGATATATGTTCTGATGTTTAGGGTATTCTTCTATTATTTCATTCCAGTAAACATATCCATTACCATCGAATTATAGTTGTTTTTAATGTATAAAATCATCAATATAATTCATTCATAATATATAGAAAACATTTTTTCCTTAAAATATAATGTTCAGGAAAAATTTATCAAAATTAAAAAATATTTTATGGAACATAACTTCAAAATGGAGAGGCTCTGATATCAATTTTTGAACCAGTTGGATATGTTTAATAGGTCAAGAGGTAGGTGAATACAAGTTGTTAAAAATATAAATATATTGAAAACATAGTGTTAAATTTTATAATTAACATGATCATGAAATTATAATTTTATGAAAAACAATTATAGGGGTATGTGTAAGAAAACATAAGTTCATCTGTAATGAAGAAAATAAAATAGACAAAACCAAATTTTAAAATTATTTAGAATCGATGTGATATAACATTGACTCTTAATTCCTCTATTCTCCACAATAGAAATGAAAACTACTAAATTAACATCAATTTTTAATGTATGTGATAAAATATTACAATAACTACTATATACACTTTAGAGGAACAATCCAAATAACTTATCTTTCCTTTCAATAGACCATGGTACCACCAAAAAAATCATAATATTGCATGAGAGTCACAACTCAACAGACATACATTTTAGTAGAGGAACAACCAATAATAATCAAACATTATTTTGAATAGCAAAATAATTAAACAATAAATTAAAAACTATGAAAAAATTTATAGTAAAACATTGAAAACTGGAAAATAAATTAAGAATATAATGAAGCAAATGCATCTTAATCACTCTTTAAAAAAGGATCTCATAATTAAAATACTCTCAAACCAAAACATTAGAATAATATAAGGAGCAATAGATAAATATCTATAGTTTCATATTTTGTTAAATGTGTTGCTAAATATTTTTCTTGTTCATGCATTAATAGAAATTTATAAATGGACATCTTTAATGTTTTCTTCATCATGTGTGTTTTCAAATTTTGATCTTCATATTGCATATTCAAAATATCATTTAAAAAGTCCTTATACAACTTAGAGGGAAATGTATGCATATATCACAAAAAATATATATATATATATAAGTTTATATAAATACATTATCTAAAAATATTCAAAATAAATAATTTTTTTATAAGAAAATCCATTATGAGTTTTTTCATGTAAAAGTAATTTCATGAAGGAAAATTTGTGTAATCAAGTTTCATTGCCTATATAAGGATATTTAATTTAATAATGAATTCAATTAAACTGATTTCATGTAATTATAATTTCATAATTCCATGTAGGTCATTTTATATTCTTATATGAGTCATTTATGTTTTCCGTATGGCCCATATTATGTTTTTTAATGGTTTATTTTATATTTCTATTTGAGTTATTTTTATAGGAAGTGTGAAAATATACTACAATTAAAAACAATACGGAAAACATAGTGACTATAAAAAACATTATTAAAATAAAAAACCTTGAAAATAATCCTAGAAAGGTTGATTTAAGGAATAAGTACTAACTGATGTTTTTTTAATTATAATTTTCTAAATTAGAATTATATAATTTAATAAAATTTTAGGTGTGTAATATTCCAATAACATTAATAAATAATGTAAAAACTAAAAATATCTCAATCTATCAAACAAATCACTAACAATTTGGGATTAATGGAATTATACAATAAACACATTATGGTTTTTAGAAAAAATTTCTTAGAATAAGAATAGAAACCACGGTAAATATTGTGGCGTAATAAATAAAGGAGTAATTCATGGTTATGGTACCATTAAAATTTGATATGAATTATTTAATAAAATTATTATAATAACATTTAAAAGTAATGATGTCAATGTGAATAAAGGAAATTTTTTAATAATGTCTAGTTGTTAAGATATTGATAGAATTTGAGATAAATAATGTCAAGACCCAGACCCAAGTTTCCTAGAACCAGAGCCATACATTATTACATTTCCATATATACTACAATCAAATTTATAATGATTGATCTATTTAGTAGTCTTAATAACTACATAAAATGATGGTTGCTTTATTACATTGGTAATATAATATAAAATATAATTGATGTATGTAATTGCATCCTTAAACTCATTCAATCATTTCATATTCATAAATTTGGGGAAAGAGAACAAATAAAAGGGTGATATCAGATTCTCAGTATGGTTTAAATAAAACATAAGCTTTAATGAATCAAGAATAAATGAGACATAATAAATATTTCAAGTTATATATATAATATAAATATTTACCATATAATCGAAAACATTTCATTTATGAGAGGATAAGACATAATCATTACTAAAATGTAAATGATTAGAAATAAATACCATTTAATAATACCCTCAGAACTATAATAATTTATAGATAATAAATAGTGAAAATATCATGGATAATAAATATTTAAATATTAATGAAGGAAATTAATAATAATTTTCATTCCACAATCTCATGAATCATGTTACCTTTACCATCATGATATTTCACATGAGAGTATAAATATTATTGGTAAAAATCAATTTAATTTGGCTAAAATTGTCATCTCATAAGACTAACGATGCATCAAGGGGATATATATAACTATAACCCACCCACATATTCATTTTCAGAGCATTTCTAAAATATTAAAATGAGTAAAATAATTCATTAATCAATATTCCTTACCAAAAAATACCCATATTGATTGAATGATACAAATTTAACATTGTTTCCCCAATTAATCAAATAAAATTCAAATAATAATCGTATGAAAATTGGTATACATCATAGTAAATTACCATATACATGATTAGATAAATATGTATATTTAATTAAATATTAAATGAATAATTATTATAATTAAAAAGGACATTATATACACAATATAAAAGTAAGAAGGTGCATAACATCAAAAATATGCCTCAATGAACAAAAAATGATAGGCAGTCTATTATAAGGATCATATAATTAATTGAATAAATATAGTATTTACATTCACTATAAATACACAAAATTGTTGAAATAAATCTTAAGAAAATTAAAATTCCTCATAAACATAATATAAGTTTAACATAATAAATGAAAATTGTGTTATGAAATTCGTTACCACATTATAATTAGTCAAACCATATGCCCCTTAAATGTAATAATTAAAAAATGATACATTGAATACCAAGAAGATAATGAAGTTAATGACATGATATATTAAGGGTAGTATGTACACCACACACAAGAAATAATAGTTGAATAATTAATATATCACATTGTAGTAAAAGTGACAGGAGAAAACCATTTCCTATGTCTGAAAGCCTTCTTCACATGTACATAATTTCCAGGATAATCAAATTAAATTAAATATTTTTTTAATTTAGAATATTGTAAACAAATAATTTATTTATTGTAAAATTATTAAGTTAATTTTTGTCCATTTTCATGATTTATAATGATTAATTTTGTTTCTCTTGGAGCATTTATATAATGGTTTCATGATAATTTTTCTTGTGTATAATTATAGAAGTCCATTAAAAATTGGTATAGTTGTCTATATGTGAAATAATATGGGTTTAATTCAATTATATATATTTTTATGGCCCCATATATCATTTTTTTACATTATGATGAATCGTTATATAAAAATTAAATGAAAAATAATTAATTTATTTTGGTAGTTTTTACGACCCTCATGAAATAGTGTCATTATATTTAGTATTAAGTATACATAATAGTTCCTGATCATGTAATAATTTACATTACTTATATTATTAAATTTTTAACAAAATATGTTTCATGACTAGATATTAAGTCAATAAAGGAAAATAAAAACTTATCTTTCATGAAGGTGGTGAATCGAGACATCACGGGTGATGTTTTCATTTTTTACAAGAAATAAAGGATGAAGAGAATATATTTTATGGTGGATATTTCATTATTAAAACAAAACATAATAATATATATCATACTAGATTTACCATTCAACATTTTTAGTGATTTTTTTTAGAGAATGAGTAACTACAATAAATTAAAATAGAATGAAGGAGGACTTATCCTATAGAATATCATCTCATTGGGATGCTCTATAAGACACTTGGATTTGGACTTTTGGTGATTATATAATGTTTTGGAATATTTTAGAGGCTTAGTAAGGGGTTTGGGTAGAATCTAGACATTCTTGACATCTTATAAGTTTTTAAGATAAGGGGTGGTGAGCGGTGGTATTTATAATACGTATAGAAGGGAGTTTTTTATTAACGCAGTCATCTGTTTTATTTTTTATAACTCAGGATTATAAATAATGTTGATTCTTGTGACTGTGTAATTTAAATAGTTCTTTTGAGTGTGATATGATGCTTTCTTATATAATCCATGACTCAAAAATCCATGCATTTGTATGAAAATTGTAAATACCATAAATTATGGTATTTCAATATTCACAAAAAATTATAATATTATAGTAAAATCTGATAAATACATCATGACCATTTTTTTATATGCAAATTTCAAAAAATGACTCCATTTTCTGAAAATAATTTTATAATTATGATAGAATTTGTTTCTATATAAAATCCTCATTTATTCGAAAAAAATACTGATTTTAAAATTATAAATGATTCTATAAAACGTCGAATATTATTTAATTTATCATAAAATTGTTTTATAATAATAATTAAAATATATTTATTTATAATTATTTGTTTTAAACTTATATTATATTTTAAATAATTATATTAATTAAAATGTGTACCTAAACATTTATAATTCTCAAAACTACCAACACTTAATTGATCGTTCTTTTTAAAAATTATTTACATAATCCATGATATAAATATATCATATTTTCATTTATAAGATATCTCAATTGTATTTATACTTTCATTTGTGAAGTTATTATTATAATGAAAATTTTACTATTCCCAATGGTTACATTATTATTCCAATGGTTATATAAAATATAAATTGTGTATCATAGTTAGTTTAAGTTAAGTATTGCATGCAATGTAAAATATAAAATAAATTTATTTAATTTAAGGGGTTACATACCGTAAAATATTGGGGTGTTATGTATAATTTCATATTTAGTAAACATCAGATATATCTAAAAACATAATAAATGAATATATATTGATTAGTGAATTATAGAAATAATTATGTGTTGAGGAAAGTAAACAACCATCTCAAAGGAAGAACATGATATATGAGATCATGATTCGTATATTTCCAGTGATAATACTACTGAAACAAAAACATGGTTGATGAGGAGTGTTGAGTGAACTGATTTTATTATCACAAGTTGATCTGAAAGCATTAGAATATGCATCCATGGATAAATCCTGAGTTAACCCATGAATGATTAAGTATATCAAATAACAAAAAATTAAATATGGTAGCATTTAAGAAGTATTAATGATCACAATATCATCATATTTAAGTGGTTAGTCTAGATATATATAATGAAAATAATAATATGATGTATAAAAATAATGTATTCATTTTGAATTCTATTTATTGATTAAATCATATATTTGGAAGAAACATTTAAAACAATTGCTACTCTTAGGACAATTTGATAATTCATGGTTTTTTAATTCATGTATTCTTTATCATTTTTCTAATAGATGTGAATACAAAAATAATATAAGGAGTTATTAATGAAATAGTATATACGGAATAATTAGTGGGATTTTTAATTGTAAATGTTGAAGGAAATATATGATATTAAAAGAAAGTATTTTATTGATATAAGAATGAACCATAAACTTGGTATACTCAATTTAAGGCATACTAAAAGAATATAGATGTCATAATATGTGGTTTGTATCATGAAATTTATGTCCAATAATAAAAATAATAGTATTTTATGGTATGTGTCTATATACATGATAATATATTTGGAGGAATAAATAAGGAATGAGTTGTGGAATTTATAAAATAAATGTTATTTGAGTTTTATATATTAATTGTAAGTGAAATCACATAATTTATTTGGATTCACTAAATCGAGGGGGTTAGTATACCTTTATTTTTCAAGAGAAGTAAAAAAATATACATTATTTTACATGTTTGATTAGAAATAAACATCAAATACAATGATATCTAGAACTAATTTGAAGAAACATTAAGATGTGATGGTATTTTATTCCATTTTTCATTATATAATTGATGAATTTTTTTATTTATTAATTAAAATTATAGATATTTTTATATATAATGATTTTTCCCACAAGGTTTAAAATAAATCAAAATGAATAACATTTCATTATAGTAAAGTTAATATTAAGTCTTGTTTGAGGTGCCCTTCATTATGTTTTGGTATTTAGTAATGGAAAAGAAAAATATGTGATGGGGTATTCATATAGTGGTTTGGATTGAGTTTTTTTGTATATAATGTACCTTAGTAGAGGAATATTTTTCAATTAAAATTAATTTTTGGGTTAGATTATTAAAATTAAAAGATAAAACATCTCTAAGTGTATAGGGAGAAAAGTATTATTCAGTGATTATGGGTTCTATGAAATTAATATGGATGAACAAATTAATATAGGATCTTGAAAAAGTGGTGAATTATAAAATAGTGATCACAATGATAACAAATATATCATTTACAACAAAATTAGTTATGTATATAATTAATACAAAAAACACAAAAAATATAGAAACACATTATTTTATAAAATAAGGAATACAAAGCACTCATGGTGGATCTCATTGAAAAAAATCAACAAGTGTGTTGACACTATATTCCGTCAATGAGTCTAAAAAATGAAAATGGGAAATACTTTAGGAAAAACAGGGGGAAACACATGATGAAAAATCAAAATTTTCAAAGTCATGAACATTGGATCGCCCAAGTCAGGTCAAGAGATCACCAGTAGGCAACCTACTTGAACACCCCCACTTGGGGTGCAGCCTACTTGTGCACCCAATTTCATTTTCTCCCAAGGTACTATTTTTTTCTATAAATAGACCCCTGGGGGCTTCCTTTGTATGGAATAATTTCCCTAAAGCCCAATTACTGCTCTAGTTTCCTTAATGCTTCAACCAAGTTCTCTGAAACATTGAAGGTAGTTCATTAACACCTAAAGTAGAGGAATTGAAGGAGTATCATAATACATATGTCCTTTTAGTGTTTGAAATCCATAACACTTGGGTGCCAGAGCTCCCAACCTACCAATATCAAAAACACTTGTGTTCCCCCTATTCCTTTCATAGGAACTTGAGCGCCCAAATCTGGGATCACCTGTGATTATTTCTGAAGGCTTGACCCAGACCTCACCCAAGTATTACCATACAGGTTGATCATCACTTAAGTGAATATCATTTTTCCCAAGCTTACTTGTGTGCCCATACTTGTTCTCCATTTTCTACTTGGGAACCCCTCTTTGATTCACAGACTCTCTTTAGTCTACAATCCATCAATCCCTCTTCAAATCCATCCATGTAAAGTCTTATTCTTCATTGGATCTCATGTTTGAAAGGAATTATATTGATACCTCCACAAAAACCTCTTGACTTATCAAACCTTTGGGAATGTCACATCAGTGTGTCTCCTATTTGGATTTGTATATCCATAGTCAGAGGATTCCCACATTTTTTCACAATGGGGTTACGATTAATTGAGTTTATGTGGGTTTGTATATCCATAGTCACATGGACCTTTCTCCCTGGAACAGTGCTGGGAAGTTCTCATTTTTTGAGAATAAGGGTTTGGGTCCTAACCTCTCCCTTTTCAAAGAGCCGGAACCTCAAATTTCTTGTAGGGAAGGTAAGGTTCACTCTTCATTTTCCATTCAAGTGAATGAAAAGTACCCCTCCACTACCAGGATCCATTTTTGGGCAGCCATCCAAGCATAAGACCCTAATCTTGAACCCTTATTCTTTAATTAGACCCTTTTCCAAGGTAAAGTGAATAGAGGGAAGGCTCGTTGCCTCACCCTCGTCCACCCTTTCCACCGTAGGAGCACCCTCTTTCACTAGCAGAGTAGGAAAAGTGTATGTGTCATTGTTGAATCTTTTAAATACTCTTGTTTCTCACACCGAGCATGACACAAGTGGGCTTAGAGATTTATGATAATTACAACATTTTCAAAAATACCCACAGGTGAATGAACTCTGATTACTTTGATTCCCACCATAACTGGGATACCTAGGAATCCTTCTCAGGGCCCAAGATCACTGGATATCTTCTTCTACAATGCGACCCTAATTCCCTTAATTTGGGAATCCTCCTTATAAATAATCCCTATATTAAACCCCCAAAATCATCAAGGAATCATTTTTGGGAAGTAAACCCATACTCATTTCCCTCAAATAACTATACGCTCCTATGAGATTCATTGAACTATATGGGATTTGATTCTCATACAAATGGGATACATAGGAATCATCCTTGAGGTTCAAACCAAACACTTCAAATTAACCCTTTTCTCCTTGGGCTATATTCCCAACAGGGTCTAATCTAACATGGAAACCCATATTATTTCCATTTTCCTTGGGCTTCTTAGGTATAAGTCCCACATTAAACTTTGACTAATAACCTTCCTCTTATATTTCCTTAATAAAATATATTAAATTGTATGGTTGGGTCGTTATAACATGACCTTAAAAGGTATGATGTGTTCCATCAGGCGGCACTAAACTACATGGGTTCTGATTCTTTTCACATAGATACATATGTTTCCCATTTTATGGGTATGATCCCGATATCAAAACAAACTTTCCTCTCCCTAGATGAAAATAAATTCAAGATTGCCCCACTGAGTGGATTAAAAACAAGTATCATCATAACGATGATTAAAATAATCTTTAAATAGTATATGAGAGGATACCATTGATATAGAACCTCGAATACATACAGATATCTCCATTTATTAACAACCTTGATTACATTATGATGATTCTAAATTTTACACATGTTAATAAGTGATTGAAAATTATAAGGTAAACTTAAGTTATACTTGGTGAATTAATAAGGATTCATGAAAATATCTTAAATTTATAAAGAGAGTCCTGGAGTAGAAAATAATTCCCCCAAAAAAGGGTGTGATGAGTCTGACCTCCCATCCTCTCAACCAATTCACATTCCTAAGTATCGTAATGTTTAAAATTAATTAATGGCTAACTTTTGGAAAGAATGTCCTTTTTGGATAATAAACGCTTGGTTGTTTTTAGTTCCTTGAATAAATCCAATGGAAACTTCCTAGAAGCAGTGATTTTTAAAACAAGAACATGCATGTCAAGGAACTAAGAAACAATAAGGTAGAACCTGACGTGAATCCTTAACCAAGTTAAAAATGTTACCCACTGTTCAGTCCCCTATCAATTGATAAAGAAAGGCTGGAAAAATTAATCAATAATGCATGTATCCATATAAAATATGTCTCTTTCATATATTTTATTTTTGTTGTTTTCATGTTTTTCTCAAAAATCCCTTCAGTATAAAATGGATTTCTTCAAGATGACATTTGTGAACTTCCCGACCACTATTCAGGTTGGATATTCATCCATGGTAAGGATTTTATCAACCACCCAGTGTCATCAACGATGGGTCTCTAATGTGATGGTAAATGGGTACCATCAACATGGTATAATCCCAACTTTGGAGGCCGCCCGACAGGCCCTCCAGGTCAATAACAATCCTCGATCATCTATCCAATGATGACCTATGATCAAGATATAGATGGTTCCAACCACTATATTCAACAGTTTCAGGTCCTTATCTCTGGAATGCAAAAAACAATCACTCTTGTACTACAGGGAGGTGAATTAGGAGGTTAATTGGGTCTCAATTCAAAGATGCAGGTATCCTTTATGAGGATTCACACAAACAATCACCACTAGAAAAATTGTTCAGTAGTGAACCCCCTACTTGATGAGGGTGTTGCCTATGGACATTTGGCCCAGGTCTCTCAGACCTGGGCACACAAGACGAACCACATGGGACAAAGTCTGATCAACAAGGAGTAGGTTTTAACTTTTCTCCCTCTAGAGAAGTCCATCAACCTAACTAGATGGAAAATAATGAGCAGGCACATACACCCATTCGTCTTAATATTGTTATCCTGCATAATCATCTAGAAGAAACCCAAAAATTCCACCAGATAAATCTAGTGGAGTATCGTGAATAGGCACATTCACCTACTTAAAAGTTATCATCCAGTCAGTAGGCTTGTTTGACTGCATTTAAAGAAGTCTGTCAAAACAATGTGGTAGAAACTAGAAAACATGAACATACACCTTCTTATAACCACCAATTCTACCAGCAGTCTGATCTACCATTATTGAAGGAATTCCATAAACCATACTTGATGGGAAATAGCCAGTAGGCACATACACCTTCCAGTGTACATCTAGTTAGCCAACAGTCTCGTTTGGCAGCACCTGAAGATGAAATTCAGAATTCTCTGACAACAAATCTGGTGCAGACTCAACTCTCTAACCCAATGCATTAGTACTATCGATACCCCTAGATATTAAAAGGAGGAAAAGATTAGGAACATAAACATACTCTCTATATGGAATAGATGTATATTCCTATTTTGATCACTAAAGTCACCAAACACATCTTATCAATGGTGAAATGGAAGACATAAATTCTTGCCCATATTCTGGAAGCATGCCATGATATTATAACAACTACTTCAGTTATACCAGGGGAACATACACATAAATTTGTCCCCACACATGTGATGACACATCGGCATTCCATATTAGAGCAGATAGACACTTATGTTCTAGTCCAGGAGGGTCATGGGGAATAATCCCCCATATTATACGGACAACAGGATTGGGAACATACACCCTTTCCAATTGGAAGTAATCATTCTATTCTGGTAACCACACCAAGGAAGTAACATAACCCTACCCATGATAACCATTTCTCCCAGCATGTGGTCCCAACTACGTGTAAGAGAACATCCAAGAATAATTCTTGTCCAACATGGTGGGAAAATCAGGATTCATGCTGCAATTTTCCTCCTCTTAATTCTAGATTTCTTGAAGGCCTTATACATTTATCTATTGCAGAATAAGATTGTACCCTCTCATTACCAAATTATGGGAGTAGTAGCCCTAATTTTGATTCTCACCATAGAAAACATCATCATGAAGGTTTTCTTCATGAATATTCAGTCAACATAGAGATCCTATCTTCAAATGAGAGCCACAAAAACCCTTTGTGTGGCCATAAGTCCATAGAGAAAGAGGATTTATCCCTTAGAGTAATCCACCATGGTGGTCCTCACCATGATGGAATTTACTGAAAAAGTCATATCTACAATAGTATTACGCATTGTTAAGATGATTCTATAGTTGAAAATGTAGTGATGAGAAATATCGTCTATCTCGAGGCACTTTCAAACACAAGGCCTATCATGTATGATTCCTTATCATTGAAGAGTGGAAAAAATCAACTAGAAGACATCTTAGGGAAACGATCATTCTCTAAACCTCCCTTTGGTCATTTATCTTCTAGTATAGAGTGTCCAATTTGGTCAGACCAAGTGAAGAAACCTCTAGTTAATGATGATGAAAAAATGATAAACATGAGAGAATAATTGGCTAAAGGATAAATACCATTCATGTTCTGTCCATTGGAAAATTCACAGTGTAACATTCCAGAATTGATAAAAAAATATTATATTCATGATATGAAACTTATCTTATGGAAGACTCTTCATTATTTAAAAACCAAATTACTACTATATGATGAATATCAAAATCATGTAGAGGTAATAGAAGGGTTGCAATGCCAAATTGACATGGAATCTTTCTCAGTTTTCTGACATCTAAAGGTTAGAAAAAAATAAAATAACCCTTCAGCGTGCATACCTTAATACTCTAAAGAGGCTACACCAATTAATTTCTAATTCCTCATTTGGTGTTTGTATCTGAGGATGGGGTGCACATGGAGCATTGCATTTCACTACACTCCAGAATCATAAAATCCTTCCAAAAGTGGTCTCATGAAATATTATTTCCCACGACTAGCTACAATCAATATATTTTTTATGTAATCTAATGTACGCTCAGGAACAGGCCTCAACTAGATCTCATCAAAGTCAGGCCCAAATAAAACAATTTTTTGAGTTACTTTTACATCAAGCATCTGAAAATATTGAGAAGGACACCCTCTTATAGGATTTCATCCATGAGATAACACAAATGTATGAAATTGCACATCAATCTTCTGAAACAGGTGATTTGAGTGGTTTTCAGATAATGCATCCAGATAATTTCTGAACCAAAATTCACAAAATTAGAAGATAAATTGCATGAATCTCAGCCATAGAAGTTCAAGAACCACCCCATTTTGTAGGGCTATGGGATCATTTAATTAAACCTTCAAAAAAATAAACAATGTTCAATTGTTTGGAGAAGAAGAATAGGAACAACCCTAGATTGTAGGGTTGGGGGATTTTTCACATCTATAATCCCCTACTCAACGGAAGCTAGTTTTCTCCTGATTAAGGAAGAAGACACAAAGAGAGTGCACAAATGATATATCTAAGGATTCCCTATCGGTTACTATCTGTAAAACAGATCCTAATAATCCATCATATAGGAGAGAATATTTTCATGAAAGATATAGTGGGATACAATCTTACAAAGGCACTAACAGAATTCCATCAATGCATTATGCGTCAGTAAATTTCAATAACACCATTACCGAAGATCCTCTAGAAAATTAGTCTATTTCAAGGGAATCAGAAGATAATGTTCTTATCCATAATATGGTACACACTGAAGAAAATGATGAAGGTGTACGTACTTGAAATTAGAGGCTTACATAAAATCAAGGAATCCCTTCAAATAACTAACTTCTACCCCTCTAAAGGGCATCTAAAATGGGGAAATGTAAAATTCATATTGTATCTCACTTTTCCACTAGAAAAGGTCAATCTCTTTCACTTGAATATAGATTTTCATAGTAAGAAGAGGAGATGAAAGAGTTGAAAAGAATAAATACATAGTTACTTCAAAGAATAATTTCTATTAGACGTACTCCCCAGGAATATTCTCAACTTTCACTGTAAGAACTCGGGTTTTGAGCCTTTAAGACTTTGAAATTTTCTTGATGTTATTTCAGAGCAGGGCGTTCAGACGATGTGTGATTCCAAGCCCTAGTATGGATGTAATTAAATTTTAAGTGCGTTCATACTGTACACTCCAAATAAACAGAATAACTCCTAAATGGTTTCTCTGATGGGAAAACTGATGGCACCTTTGAGTCTGGAGAGTGCCTTTTACCCTAAGAGAGGTGTAACTTTCGTGGATGCAGCCCTTCTGTGGAAAACACCCCCAATGGCGTTTTTTTAATTTAGCAGCCTTAGGCGTGAACTTTACAACATTTAAACAAAGGCTCGGATTAAAAAAATGAGACCTCTGATACACTCAAAACATGGATTTTACCCTAGAGGTGGCTTAACCCCGACCCCACCGAAAGTTTGGGTATGAATCCTACTGGTGGGCGTTTAAGTGTTTCTCTATTTAGACCCTTCTCCAACCCCTCCTCCTCCTTCCCCCTTGTTTCTCCTTAAAGGATCCCTCTCAAGAAGCATCAAGATCCTCTTCCCACTTCTCCAAGGTGTGGTGGCTCTGGCGGATCATCGGCGAAGCTACGGGCTACGCCAAGTGAGGTAGGAGTTGCGTTTTCATTTTTAAATTCGGTAAATACATTTGAACTCAAATTCTTGTGTAGAAATTCTATTTTCCTGTCAATATAAGCCCATGGTTGCGTAGGATTTGATCCGAGCTTTCTAACTCTATTATCAGATCGAAAATCCGAGTCTCGGGGTGCTTGAGGTGGCCCCAGGAAGTTTTCCATCCAAACCTTGGGTTTTCCGGTGGTTCCAGGGTTGTTCGGCGGTTCGGAAGTTCCCAGGCGGCGGTGGTCCAAGGCAGCGGCGGTCTCAGGTGGCGGGGGTCCCAGGTGGTGGTGGTCTTAGGCAGCAGCAGTCCCAGGTGGCGACGGAGCTTCCGAACAGTGGCGGCGGGCTCCTAGGTCTTCGGTACGAGGCACGACGGGGGTCACAGCGCGCAACCCCGTGCAGGAGACCGAGAGCCGCCTTCGGTGGGTCTCCGCGAGGGATAGAAACCAGACATGAGGTTTGGTTGGTGTGGGTGTATCGGGGTTCAGCGACTGGGCCACACCAAAGGTTCGCAGGCCAGCGCTGCGGACCGGGCCGGCAGGCGTGGGCCAGCCCAGGCCGGGTGTACCGGGCTGGTCCATCCCAAAGGGGTTCACCCCCTTTTCCTCAAGCACCTGTAACATCCACTACGGGTTTCCATTTTACATGACGTCTACGGTAGTGAAATACTCGGCTCGGGACGGAGATTTTGAGATGGTCTCGGGGATTTTTAATTCTCGAGATGGGGGGCTCGATGGCACAACACGCTCGTTAAGTACCTCACCGGGATTCTTCATTAGGATGGCGCGAACACATCTGGAGTCTGTTTATAGCACTGTCAGTGGTGTTGTGACCCTGGAATTGAGACAAATTTGTCAAAGGCGTTTTTAGGCATCAAAGATAGAGCTGAGACATGGGCCCCACGGGCCGTCTTTTAAGCTGTGAGCAGCATTTTGCGACATTTTCATCAGACGCCCATTTGGGGAAAAGGAGTAGTCGTTTCGGTGTGTTTTTCTGAGATCCTTACAATGGCGCAGTTCACACAACCTCTTTCAGGACTGAGGTGTGGGACCCCCGAGATGTCGTATGGGCATAAAGCGGTGTTGAATAACTTTTTCATCGAGAGTCTGTTTCCAATGAGTAAATTGTCTAACTCGCGTGTTTTTCCACGAGGATTACAACGGTGTAGTATGTTTTGGTGTGCGAAGCCTCTTTAAAGATCTCATTAAATGTGAAACATTAAAGGGCATTGGTCTTAGGTTCCTTTGACACACTATGACCCAACGCACGGTCGCGATGTTAGCGACACTGAGAGATGGTTCTGGTCGAGCGGTGTTATCAAACCAGTTCAGGGTTTACCCTCCAGCAGGTCTGGACAGTGGGTTACCCACCGGTGTATCAGGGTTTACCCTCCAGGGAGGCTGGGAAGTGGGTTACCTGTTGACCTGTGGGTTTACCCTCTAGTGGGGATGGGCAGTGGGTAACCAATTGACTTTAGGGTTTACACTCTAGCAGTGCTGGGCAGTGGGTTACTCGATGACCTTTTAGGTTTTACCCTCCAGTAGGGCTGGGAAGTGGGTTACCCGATGAACATTTAGGGTTTACCCTCCAGCAGGGCTAGGTAGTGGGTTACCCGACAACCTTTTAGGGTTTACCCTCCAGTTGGGCTAGGCAGTGGGTTACCCGATGACTTCTTTCAGACATAGCCCCTTTGTATGAGGCAAGTCAGTGAATTTTCTCTGTGGTTACAGGAGCGGGATCCTTGGTTGCGTGATTCAGTGATGAGGTAGCTTTGACATGCGGGACTGTTGGGCATCAGTGATGGATACCCTTAGAACTATTGACGACTTATCCTGGGCTGAGCTTGGAGATGTAGATCCCCTTACGCACTCGTTTGGGTTTCTTATTGAGCATATATATATATAAACCCTACTTTAATTCCCACTCCTTGGGTTCAGTTACTCTTCTTCTAGGTGGGGCGAAGACACGTGGGGTATGCCACGTTCTTTTTGTGTCTAGCTCCTCATAGTCAGACGCGCCTACTTTCTTTCTCTTATTGGGTTGAGCTGCACTCTATTTTACATACTCTTTCACTGTTCTCTGTTCTGTCTACTGCTCACCATTTTAGTACCTCCTTTTTTGTTCCCTTGAGCTTTCGGGGCATCCTACTAAGTATCTTTATAATCACACCTTATTGGGCTTTTCCTGTACTTGGTGTGCCCTTATAGATGACAGACAGGTCGATCAAGACTACGAAGGAGCGTAGAGGACACAGGAGCTTGGGTTGCGTTTACTAGTCGTAGTATGACATTAAGGTGTGAGACTCACCAGTTGTTTACTTTTGTTTACCTATTATTGGGTTGTTGCACCTTTTAGGTTGGGCATGTGTTTTTCCCTTTCCTTTTCTATTCAGTATCTTGTCAGCAATTTTCAGCACTTCACCTTTTCTTCTATTTAGAGTTTGATGCATGACTGTGGTTGGGTTATAACTATTCTTCCTTTCGTTTTCTTTTTTTTAATCTTCACTTTTGCATTTAGTGGGTTGTGTGTGTGTCTTTTTGGTACATAGGCAAAGGCCTCCCCGAGATTTTTATGCTTTCAGTGCTTGTCGCTAGCCCCTGGCCAATGGAGGCGGTCTTGGGGTAGTTGCGGCTCGAGACCGATAGGGTCGGGTCATGAACATGTGCTATCAAAGGTGGTACATTCCTTGGGGAGTTTTTCAAATTTCCCTAAAAAGGAATTGGTTAGGATTTAAGGAAATAGTTTTGACGTGTCTCAAGAGTAGCTCTCAGGACCGGGAGTCCAGTGGTGGTATGGGTAACCGACGTATCCACTCACCAAGACCCTGATAGCCCGCTTATCAACTTGGCACGCTGAGACACTTGTTGCAGGGAACTTTGGAACATGCATCCAGTAGGATCGAGTCTTTGATTGTCCTTGTTGAGTCAGATACCCTTCGTGATTACTATTATATATATATATATATATGCTCATATGATCACGGTAATCCTTGATAATTTTCTGGATGCCCCCAAGACAGTAGCCACCCAGGTTACACTTTCTAGTTCGTGACGATGACTTGGCGAGCGATGATGCGTCAGTTCAGGGATCCTCACATGATCCCATTCTACCCAGTGCTTTAGCAGTATCCCCTCCACCTAGAGAGTGGAAGTTAGTACCGGCAGCTCAGATCGAGGTTGAGCGTAGGCTGAGTGCGCTCTGAGACTTTCAGCGTCAGCGACCGCAGAAGTTCCACGGAGACTCGGATCCCCAGGTAGCGGAATACTAGTTAGAGTTAGTGGATTGAATTTTTCAGGTTGGTACGGACACCAGCGAACTAGATGGTAGCCCCATATACCATTCTTTTCCTTGGGATGGCCGTAAGTTGGTGGGGGTTGGTTACGTAGACCCACAACAAGTCGTCTCTCACATGGGATAGCTTCCAGCAACTCTTATAGTAGGATTACTCCCCTTCTTGTTTACATTCCTTTTGGATTCAGGAGCTTCTGGAGATGAAGCAGGGGGGTGACCGTGGCGTAGTACTCGGCCTAGTTTACCAATCTGACACACTACTCGCAGGATATGGTCTGTGATAGTTACTTCCAGGAATGGAGGTTTGAGCAGGGCCTTCATAGGGATATTCGTGCTAGTGCATTACCCTTGTGAATCCCTATGTATGTCGGGGTGCTAGAGCGGGCGCTCATGACGGAGAGCTTCTTGGCGGAGGGACGCCAGCTGACAGGGCCCAGCAGTGGCCACTTCAAAGGAGAGTCTTTGGTGATAGGCAGGCGTCAGAGAGCAGAGCCTCGATCAAGGATGACCTTCCATGATCAAACAGAGGGGAATTTTCGTACACCGTAGTGGTGTCGTGGAGCACCGGGTTAGTCAGGAGAGAGCTGGGGCTATGCCTTTGACGGACGTGGCCACCTAGCACGGGACTGCCCGACCAGGAGTACCGAGCATCCGTGGCAGGCAGTGGGTGCACCACAACGGCAGAGGCAGCACCGTGACCAGGGATCTCCCAGGCGAGGATAGGGTGGTCTGCATGGAGACGGCATGGCCAGAGTGGCAGGACCTAGATATCCAAGACGGTGTTTCGAGGTCCTTCCCCCACCACCACCGGGCAGCCCACGCCAGGCTCATGGAGCTAGCAGTAGGGCCCGCAGGCAGCTTCAGGATATGGGTGTTCATGACCCCCCAACACACGAGATGGTCTGAGGTACGCTTTGTGTTTACTCTACATTTTCTTCGGTACTAGTAGACACAGGCGCCAGCCACTCCTTTATATCGCTGCTTTTGGTACAGGAGTTGGAACTTCTAGTAGAGGCATTGATGCCTACACTTAGCCTCAAGGTTCCTACAGGAAGTTCCTTGTTGGTGACCTTTATCTGTAGATAGTGAGAACTATATTTAGGAGGAGGTAGTTTCATGTGGTACCAACAAATCATCACGATGGAACCTTACGACATCATCCTAGGCATGTATTGGATTTCTATCATTCACGCCCAGATCAACTGTCATCACAGACAGCACCCAAAGAGCTTCGGGAGCTACGACTTCAGTTGAATGACCTTCATGAGAAGGGATTTATCAGGCCCAGTGTGTCCCTCTGGGATACTCTGGTTTTGTTTGTGAAAAAGGTAGATGGGAGTCTGGAGCTTTGTGTGGATTATCGTCTCCTGAATTAGGCTATGATAAATAACAAGTATCCTTTTTCAAGGTTCGATGACCTCTTCGGCCAGTTGAGAGGTGAAAAGTGGTTCTCCAAGATTGATCTTTGATCCGGCTACCACCAGTTGCGGTTTCGTGAGGCTGACATCCCAAAGTTACATTTCCATTATCGTTATGGGCATTAAAAGTTTCCGATGATGTCCTTTGGCATGACGAATTCCCCCACCATTTTCACGGCTTTGATGAACCACATCTTCCATCCATACTTGGATCGGTTTGTGATTATCTTTATCGATGACATACTCATCTACTCTGCAATGGAATAGGAGCATGCAGAGCATTTCAAAATGGTTATATACTTACTCTGAGAGAACCAACTATATGGGAAGTTATCGAAGTGTTAGTTCTGGATTCATGAGGTTCACTTTCTCGGGCATGTCATTACGGAGCAGGGATTGGCTGTAGATCCCACAAAGATAGAGGCAGTGCTTGCTTGGGAGCCACCCAAGAATGTGTCTGGGGTGCAGAGCTTCCTTGGTTTTGTAGGGTACTACAAGAGGTCTTTGGAATATTTCTCCAGAATTGTCGCCCCTTTGATCGCATTGACGCAGAAGAGACGACCGATCACCTAGACTGATCAGTTCCAGAAGACCTTCGAGGAGTTGATACAGATGTTGGCTGGTGCCCCAGTGTTGAGGCTGCCAGAGGAGGGCGTTGAGTTCATGGTGTACTACGACGCTTTTGGGGCTTGGCTCGGGTGCGTGATGATGCGTCAGTGGGCAGTGATTTCATATGGGTTGAGGAATTTGAGGCCCAATGAACAGAATTATGAAACTCACGATTTGGAGCTGGTAGCGGTGGTTTTCGCCTTGATTCTATGGAGACACTACCTTCTGGGAGAGCGTTTTGTGGTCTGCTTAGACCACCAGAGCCTCAAATACATCTTCACTCAGAGGGATTTGAACCTGAGGTAGAGGTGCTTGCTGGAGTTTCTACAGGACTATGATTTCAAGATAGTTTACACTCCAGGGAAGGGAAAATTAGTAACATATTCCCTTAGAAGGAATTCTCAGGCTCATCTAATGCAGGAATCTTCAGAACAGTTGGATTCCCTTTGGTTGACCATGGTGGAACAGGATGGTATGACTTTTCTGCAGTCGATGGTGTTGACTCCATCAATCCTTGAGCATGTGAGAGAGTCACATCTTGGGGATGTCGATAGTGAGGTGATAACTGATCAGATATCCACAGGTGACGCACCCAATAGTTATTCTGAAGGAGGGAATCACAAGATCCTGTTCTAGGGGAGAGCTGTAGTACCAGTGGAGATGTAGGAGGAGGTGATGCGGGAGTTCCAAACTTCTCCCTTGGTTTTACATCCAGGTGTGGGGAAAATGTACAGAGACATTCAATGTCAGTTTTGGTGGTCTGGCATGAAGCATAGTGTAGCTGAGTTCATTTCTCAGTGTCTTACCTATCAGTAGGTGAAGGCAGAGCATCCAGTTCGGACAAGGTTGTTGCATCCCCTTGATAGCCTAGAGTGGAAGTGGGATGGAATATCTATGGAATTTTTCACAGGACTTCCACGCACAGTGAAGGGCCAGAACTCCATTTGGGAGATAGTGGACTGACTTAGGAAATCGGCGCACTTCCTTGCCATCAAGAAGCAGAGTTCGGTGGACAGTCTAGGGCAGCTATACATTCAAGAGATCGTTTGCCTTCATGGAGTACCCTCGATGATCACCTCTGATCATGACACATGGTTTACGTCGTGATTGTGGTGAGGCCTGTAGGAGGCATTCAGGACTCGGCTACGGATGAGTAAAGATTTTCACCCCTAGACGGACGAGCAGACTAAGCATACTATCCAAGTGTTGGAGGATATGCTCATGGCATGTGTGTTAGACTTTTTTCTAAGCTGGGAGGATCATCTACCCATGGTGGAGTTCGCGTATAACAATATTTACCACTCTACTATCGGAATGGAACCTTTTGAGGCCCTTTACAGGAGACCATGCAGGTCACCGTTGTGCTGGACGGAGGTTGGGGAGACCTCCCTCATAGGCCCAGAGTTGGTGCGGGTGACAATGGAGAAGGTGCATGTCATTCGTGAGTGGATGAGGATGGTTCAAAGAAGGAAAAAGTCTTACACAGATCATCATCATAGTCCTTTAGAGTTCGATCAGGGGGACCATGTATTTTTGAGGTTCTCCCCATGGTGTGGAACATAGAGGTTCGACCAGGGAGGCAAACTATACCCAAGGTTCATTTGGCCCTTTGAGATCATGCGCAGAGTTGGTGAGGATGCCTACCATCTTGCTCTACCCCCACAACTGGAGAGGGATCATGACGTCTCCCATGTGTCATGGCTGAAACAATATGTGCATGACCCCATGCACATCATCGACTAGGGATATTTTTACATCAAGGATGGATCCACCTTTGCGGAGGACTCGGTGGCGATTGAGGACCGGTAGAAGCGAACACTGCGTTGATGGACCATTCATTTGGTTCGTGTGCTGTGTCGGCATTAGAGGGGGCAGGAGAGCACTTCGGAATGGGAGATCCAGATTCGGGCTCAGTATCCCAAGTTGTTTTTGTTATTTTTTTTTTGGGCGAAAAACATGAAGGATATAATAATGTAAGAACCATGATTTTGAGCCTGTAAGACTTTGAAATTTTCTTGATGTTATTCCAGAGCAGGGCATTCAGACGGTGTGTGATTCTGATCCATGGTGTGGCCAGAATTAAATTTTAAGTTTGTTCACACTGGACATGACAAATAAATAGAATAACTTTTAAATGGTTGCTCGGATGGGAAAACTGAGGGCATCGTTGAGTCCAGAGCATGTCGTTTACCCTTGGAGGGGTGTAACTTTCACGGGCGCGGCCCTTCTGTGGAAAACGCTACCAGGGGCGTTTTCATAATTTAGCAGCCTCAAGTGTGAACTTTACAACTTCCGAATGGAGGCTTGGATTAAAATTCTAAGACTATTGTTATGCTCAGAACATGGATTTTTCCTTAGAGGCAACTTAACCCCGACCCCGCCGAAAGTTCGGGTATGGAGCCTACTGGTGGGCGTTTAAGTTTTTCTTTATTCAAACCCTTCACCCACCCCTCCTCCTCCTTCCCCCTAGTTTCTCCCTAGAGTATCCCTCTCAAGAAGCATCAAGAGCCTCTTCCAACCTCTCCAAGGCGTGGTGGCTCCGGCGGATCGTCGGGGAAGCTACGAGCTACACCCAACGAGGTAGGACTTGCGTTTTCATTTTTTAATTCCTCATATAACTTTGAACTCAAATTCATGCATTGAAATGTTGTTTTCCTATCAATATAAGCCCATGGTTTTTTAGAATTTGATCTGATATTTCTAATGCTCTTATCAAATCGAAAATCAGAGTCTCGGGTCGCCTGAGGTGGCCCCGGGAATTTTTCCAGCCAAACCTTGGGTTTTCCGGTAGTTCTAGGGTTGTCCGGCGGTCGGCGCGGCGGTTTGATAGTTCCCAGGCAGCGACGGTCCCAGGTGGTGGTGGTCTCAGGTGGCAGTAGTCCGAGGTGGTAGCGGTGCTCCCATATAGAGGCGGCGGGCTCCCAGGTCACTGGTGCAGGGCGCGACAAGGGTCGCGGCATGTGACCCCTTGCGAGAGACCGAGACCCGCCTTCGGCGGGTCTCGGTTCCGGAAAGCGACCGACCATGAGGTCCGATCAATGCAGGTATATTGGGGTCAGCGTCCGGGCCATGAGGAAGGGTCTCGGGCCGGCGCTGCAGGCCGGGCCAGCCCAGGCCAGGTGGACCGGGCCGGTCCAGCCCAAAGGGGTTCGCCCCCTTGTCTTCGGACACCCGTAACTTCCACTATGGGTGTCTGTTTTGCGTGCCATATACGGAAGTGAAATCCTCGGATCAAGATGGAGATTTTGAAACTATCTTGGGGATTTTTAATTCCCATGATGGGGGGGCTCGGTGGTGTGAAACGCTCGTTAAGTAACTCGTCGGGATTCTTTTTTCGGATGGCGCAAACACATCCAGAGTCCGTTTAAGGCACCGTCAGTGGTGTTGTGACCCTGGCGTCGAGACGAAGTTGTCCTGGGTGGTTTTAGGCGTTGAAGCCTGAGTTGAGACATGGAACCCATGGGCCATCTTTTAAGTTGTGAGTAGGGATTTGTGACTTTTTCATCAGACGTCTGTTCAGGGTGAATGAGTAGTTATTTCAGTATGTTTTTTCAAGAGCATCGTGATGGCACAGTTCGCCCGACCTATTTTAGGACTGAGGTGTGGGCCGCATGAGACTCTGTATGGGCATAAAGTAGTGTTGAATAACTTTTTCATTGGGAGTCCGTTTCCAACAAGTAAATAGTATATCTCGCATGTTTTTACATGAGGATTACAATGGTGTACTTTGTTTGGGTGTGAGGTACCTCTTTCGAGATCTCATTAAATGTGGAAAGATGAAAGGGTGTTGGTCAGAGGTTCCTTTGGCGCACTACAAACCAATGCACAGTAGCGATGTTAGCAACACCCAAAGATGGTTCGAGCAGTGTGGAGTTATCGGACTAGTTCAGGGTTTACCCTCTAGCGGGGCTAGGCAGTGGGTTACCCACTGGCATATCAGGGTTTAACCTCCAGCAAGGTTGGGCAGTGGGTTACCCATTGACCTTAGGGTTTACCCTCTATAGGGGATAGGTAGTGGGTTACCGATTGAATTTAGGGTTTACCCTCCACCGGGGTTGGGCAGTGGGTTATCCGATGACCTTTTAGTGTTTACCCTCCAGCAGGGTTGGGCATTGGGTTACCCGACGACCTTTTAGGGTTTACCCTCCAATAGGGCTGGGCAGTGGGTTACTCGATGAACTTTTAGGGTTTACCCTCCAGTTGGGCTGGGAAGTGGGTTACCCGATGACTTCTTTCAGACTTAGCCCCTTTCTATGAGGCTAGTCAGTGACTTTTCTCCATGGTTACCAGAGCAGGATCCTTGGTTGTACAATTCAGTGATGAGGTGGCTTTGACGTGTGGGACTATTGGTCATCGGTGATGGATACCCTTAGAACCATTGACGACTTATCCTGGGCTGAGCTTGCAGATGGAGATCCCCTTACACACTCGTTCAGGTTTCTTGTTGAGCATATATATATATACACCCTAATTTCATTCCCACTCCTTGGGTTCAGTTACTCTCCTTATAGGAGGGGCTAAGACATGCGGGGTATGCCATGTGCTTTCTATTTCTAGCTCCTCGTGGTTAGACGATCCTACTTTCTTTCTCTTGTTGGGTTAAGCTACACTCTATTTTCTATACTCTTTCACTGTTATTTTTTCTTTCTACTGCTCACCATTTTAGTACCTCATTTGTTGCTCCCTCAAGCTTCTGGGGCATCCTACTGAGTATCTTTATACTCACCCCTTCTTGGGATTTTCCCGCACTTGGTGTGCCCTTGAAGATGTCGGACAGGTCGATCAAGACTATAGAGGAGCTTAGAGGACACAAGATCTTGGGATGTGTTTAGTGGTCGTAATAGGACATTCAAGTGTGAGACTCACCAGTTGTTTACTTTTGTTTACCTATTTCCAGGTTGTGGAACCTTTTAGTTTGGGCGCATGTTTTACCCTTTTCTTTTATGTTTAGTATCTTGCCATTACTTTTCACCACTTTAAATTTTCTTCTATTTAGAGGTTGATGTATGACTATGGTTGGGTTATAGTTTTTCGTCCATTGGTATACATTGAGTGGGATATTTTTGTGTGTGTGTGTGGGGGGGGTACTTAGGAAAAGGCCTCCCCGATATTGTTACGCCATCAGCGCTTGTCGCTAGCCCCTGGCCTATGGAGGCGGGCTTGGGATAGTTGCGGCACGAGACCGGTAGGGTCGGGTCATGACATTCACATCCAGTAGAAGTTCCTCATCAAATAGGATTTGTGGTAACTATAGATGTGGATAATTAATTTACTCCATTGGGTACACATATAGGGTAGGATCATACATATCCTTATTGGCCTCTTCCCATGGGTGATTCAAGTCAAATACCAGCACCACCACTAGTGGTTTTTCTGGTCATTGCACCATTTAAAGCTCCAGTTGTTGTACCTATACAGGTCCCAACTCATCTAGATATTCCCCATGTGATTATGAACACAATTGAGGCATTAACAAATTGATTGGTAGCCATGGAAGAATGATGTTCACCAGTTCAGCTGAAAAATAAATTTTACCCTAAATGGGTGGATCTGATTCCTCCCCCACAAAATTTTGTTAATACCACATTCCCAATATTTAATGGTTTAGGAGATCTGGAACAACACATAACACATTTTTTTCTCATTGTGATCCCATGATGGGAACTCCTCAATAATAAGAAGCAGTAAATCTTAGGTGTTTTGTGCATTCATTACAAGGACTAGCTTTTGTATGGTATACAAGTTTCCCATCTCGGTCAATTATTGGATGGGATGATCTCTGTCAGAAATTGATTCTTTAATTCATATCAACATTACCAAAGACAACAGTTTTTGGTCTCAAAAATAGAAAACTAAGGGAGAATGAAATAGTTTCATATTTCATTGCTCGATGGAAATGATTAATATATTACATATGTCTGGCACTCTCTCAAGAGAAGTTTCTGCCAATTTGTGTGTAAAATATGCATGATGAGTTATGCACACCATTGTCCTTGTGAAATACATAGGAGGTTTTTGATACATTACTTCAATTTCTCAACAGATATAAGATTATATTATTGAAATTTTGATAATATTCATGTAATTCTATCAAATCTAGGAAGGAGAATAGGTAAATTAGAGGCTTCTACTGTTACACTAAAGCAATAACCTATACCTGATTCCACTTAAAAACCTTCATTGTATTGAAGGGATCCACCTCCAGAGCATCTGTAGTAAAGATTGCCTCATCTAGATGATCAAAGAGGTCGAAGAAAGAAAAAAATTGAGGAATTAAAGAGAAATTTTTATTCCTTTCTTAAATAACAAGTTCCCAGTTACTTCATCTCATATCTAGAAAACAATTTGGTTTAGTTTCCAGGGCCCAAGAAACCAAACAAATAATGAGACAACGATCTTCCGAATTATGGTCCCTTTCACCAGTTTTTGGGGCATCCCATTCAGGAGTGTTTTTTTTTTCAAATACCTACTACAATAAATGGTATAATCTGGACAAGTGAAACTGAAAATTTAATCATCTCATGTAGCATGTGTTATTTCTACTTATCCAGAAGAATAAATCGAAAGATAGGAAGTCAAAAGTAAAAATGTGCAGAAATATGATGATTGGATGATTAGGAAAACAATCAACAGAACTCATGACATTATATGAACACATTCAGAACTACCGATTATATCTTCCACCATTTCATCTATAGAAAACCACATTCATAAAAAGGTCAATCCTTAAAGAAGTGAAGTGATCAGAAAGACAAAGAGTAGTCTGAAGAAGACGAGCTTGTATTAAGGCCAAAGTTGTCATTGAACCTGGAATATTTCATTCCATCTGACTCAATAGAAAGGGAACCACCCATCCAAATGGAAAAACTATAATTAACCTATCAAGAATAATATTCATCAAATAAAGAATTGATCTTTGGTTCTTTCAACGTCACCAACTTAACGAATCCCTATTCCAATTGGAATTCTATTTATAATGAGCTTGAGTTCCCTGAACCGAACTAGGAAACCAGAGGAAGAGGCCAAAGTCTAAGATACAAGGGAATAAATGGATATTCTAGGAGTCACTATTTTAACTCTACCCTTGATCGAACCATATTTATAGAAGAAACTCATGGAAGATCCCTTCAGTGGGCTCAACAAGAATAATGAGATACTTCCACGCAAGAAAAGTTCAGTCTTGACATAATTATTTTGGAAGACCAATTATAAGTCACACCATCTTCCTCTCATAAAGTAAATAGATATACTCAGTCTAATATACCAAATCTATGAGTATTTCTAGATTTTTCTCCGACACAAGGTAAATCTATATCAGAAGCATCAACTTCCAAGGCACCTAAAAAACCGTATCTTCATACTAGGTAATACAGATCTTTGGACCAAGAGTATGATGTATTGAAATAGCTGGCCCATGTACCGACCATGTTTTCAATTCTAGATGTCATTGTCTTGTCCAAAGATCCTCAAGAAGCACTTATTGAGGCTTTATTAAGTTCTCAAGAGTTTGAAACTGAAGTTGTTGCTGCTGAAGTTTACCATATCGAGAATGATCCTACAGAGTGTTATGCAGTTATATATTTTATGGATGAAGATGGAGATGATGTTGTACATGGACATATTATACCCTTGTATCTATCTGGCAAGGTCAATGACATAGACATTCGATGAGCCTTCATTGATAATGGCTCCAGAGTAAACCCCATTCCTGTTTATACACTTCCTCGATTGTTCCTTACTGAATATTACTTATCTCCTTCTAATTTAATGTTTTAAGGATATGATAAGAATGATCAAGAAACTCTGGGCAAGATTACCCTCAGTACTTAGTTTGGAGATCTTGTATCTAATTCAGATTTCATGGTTGTTCGTCAGGACACATCCTTGAACATTCTTCTTGGAAGGCCTTGGCTACACCAACATGAAACCATACATTCTTCATACCAAAAATGTCTTATGTAATGTTTCAATGGTAAAATTGGGACATTTTATGGTTAAAATCCTCCGTTCAAAACGTGTGAATTTCAATACATTGAGGCAAGTTTTATCACACAAAGTTAATGACGTCCATGACAAAGGAGGTAACCAAAATTAATGCTCTGAGTGGTTTGGAAAAGATCCAAGCAAACCCATTCATACATTTTAGTACAGATTATGTGTTACCTATTAACCAAATTGAAAAGGTAAACCCAAATCCAAGCATTTATCCATTAACTTTCAACCAGTCAGTTGATGAAATTGATCCTAACAGAATATAATATATTGTTGACTCGCCAAGAATTAATGGAATATTAAATGAAGATTTCTTTATTTCATCTACTGAACTTCAGCAAGCCTCTACTTCTTCAATCAGAATATAAGAAGTTACATTAGTACTGGAGGAAGAAAAAAAATTTGATTCCCACTCCATCATCTCCTCTTTATTTTCCCAGGAAGACCCTTCATCATTAGTAGGGTCCGATATAGTGGCATCTTCTTTTGGATGTTCAAATACTAACTCCTCTTCTAACTCTATAGTTTTTGATTTATCATCTACTATGCAAGTAGAAATAAAATAAGTAACACGTAATGAAGAAGAATAGGAAAATCTTAGGGACACTCCTCCATAATTTGAGGAATGTGTCTCTAACACTATGGATGAGCTTGGAAAAATAAATCTCGGTAAAGAAGAAGATCCACACCCCACTCTAATTAGTGCTTCCATGACTTTTTAAGAGAAATAGGTGTATAATTAATTTCTAAAGAAACATTGAGATATATTTTCTTTGAATTATACAAAAATTCTTAGACTTAATCCAAATGTATCCACCCATCATTTAGGTTTTCCAGAAGAACATTATGGATTCAAGAAAGTAGTAGGAAGAACACACCCAACTCATGCCTCTAAAATTGAAGTTTAAGTTGATAAGAATATAAAGGCTAACTTTTTCAGGGGGTTCAATATCCCAAATTTCTGGAAAACATTACCCCCAATGAAAAATAATAATCTAAAAATTATATTTTTCATTGATTTCAGAGATCTTAACCATAATTTTCCTAAATATGACTTTACGCTTCCGATCATAGAGATTTCAATTGATGAAACAACTTACTATGAATCACTTTCTTTAATGTATGGATACTATGGGTACACTCAAATACATATGGCCCCATTGGATAAAGAATCTATAGCCTTCAGAGCCCCACAAGGTGTATTTTTCTTTTGGGTAATTCCTTTTGCCTTAAATAATACAGGTGAAACATATCAATGTTCGATGCACAATATCTTCAAACCCATCATAGGGAAATTTGTTGAATGTTATCTATATGATTTGGTGGACAAATATATACAATGATCCAATCACTTGGATGATCTGGTTACCACATTAAATAAACTTCAACAACACAATTTCTTGGGGAAACCCTTGAAATGTGCTTTTGGGGTAACCTCAAGAAAGTTCTATGGCTTATTTATATGTCATCATGGTATCAATTTGGAAGGCAAGTGTTTTCCATTCACCAGTTTAATTAAGAATGGAGTTACCTATTAGTGGACTAAATACTACCAAGAAGCATTTGATACCCTCAAGAAATATATTTTTAGCCTAATGGTATTAATGACACCTGTTGAAGGAAGACCATTTATTTTTTATGTGATAGCTTTAGAGAGATCACTTGGTTTCTTCTTTGCCCAAAATAATGATGATGGGAATTAAAACAGCCTTACTATCTTATTCAAACTATATTTTATGTAGAAGTTCATTATTCAAGTATTAAAAAATGTTTCCTATCATTTATATTTGTAGTTCATGAATTGAGGCACTACCTGCAACATCATGTGGTCTAATTGGTATCTTGTAATTACCTGCTCAAATTTATCCTTAGTTGTCCTGTTCTTGTAGGGCATCTCGCACAGTGGGCAGTTATTTTGCAGCAGTTTTATATCTTTTTTGTGCCTCAAAAGGAAATAAAAGGCCAAGATCTGGCCGACTTCCTTTCTAAACACCAATATTAGGAAAAAATATCATTGAATATTGAACTTCCTGATGAAGAGGTCTTCTCTATTCAAGATAATCCCAAAACATGGGAGATGTACTTTGATGGTGCCACCATAAGTCTAGTAAGAAAGAGAATATAAAACCCTAAAATCATTAAATTTGGATTAGGAATTGTAATTATCTTCCTAGAGAAGGAAGTATTTCCTTATTCCATCCTATAATCATAAGGTGGTACCAATAATGAAGCGAAATATCAAGCTCTCATCGCAGGCTTGGAATTGTCACTTCAGGTGAAAGTGAATCACGATAAAGTGAAACGTGATTCATAATTGGTAATCAAACAGATCAATGGGGAATATTCTATCAGAAAATAAGAGTTAATCCCTTTGTGTGATTACGTCAGTGGGTTAATGGATGAATTTCCCTTAGATCTATCTTTATCTTATGTCCCGCGATCACAAAATGCCCAAGTTGATGCATTGGATAATGCAGCTACAGAATTGGAAGATCCAAATGGAGATTAGACAGTCATCATCATAGCCCATCATCGTATGGTCTCACCTTTTTTTCAAACCATAATAGAGTAAATTAATGAAATTATCCTTATTTTTGATCCATATGATCATACCGCAGGACAGAGAATACCCACCATGGAATACCTTCAAAATGAATTACTTCTACTAGATAGGGTTGAAAAAGAACAAATTTGATGATGAGAGGCCAACTTAAGTCTTTATGATAGTCTAGATCACCAGAAAATCCTCTACAAATGAGGATTTGATGGAATCCTCATTAGATGTATTGATGGGGAAGAAACTATAGCTGTCATGAAATAAGTACATTCAGGATCTTGTGGTGCTCACTAATCTAGGAATAGTTTTTCTAATCAAATCTGAAGGCTTGGATATTTTTTTCCTTCAATGATACAGGATTTCACAGATTTCACTAAGAAATTTCTTCCCTACCAAGTGCATTCCAACTTTATTAATCAACCCCTTGAGTTTCTACATACAACTAAAAACTCTTGTCCATTTTCCACATGGGGAATGGATGTAGTAGGACTTTATCCTCTAGCTACGGCTAAGAAGTTCAAGTATATCCTTACTGCTACTGACTTCTTCCTTATATGGGATGAGGAAATACCATTCAAAGAACTCGGAGCCAAAATCATTGTTAGTTTTTTCAAAACTGACATTATCACTAGATTTTGTGTCCCTTATACTATATTGATAGAAAATGGCACCAATTTTTGTTTTGTTATGGTAAAGAAGTTATATCGGGAGCACAATATCAAATACAACCATTCATCTCATCATTAGGAGGAGTCCAATGGACAGATAGAGGCATTCAATAAGACCCTATCAAATATAATCCATAAGGTAGTGGATAAAGATAATAAATCTTGGTCTGATAAACTTTTTGATGATTTTTGGGATTATCAGTCTAGTACTCATACTGCCATCCAAGAAACTCCTTATTCATTAGTATACGGAATAGAAGGAGTTTTTCCAATTGAAATAAAATTTCCTTCACTCAGAGTTACAATATGAGATTAGTTGTATACAGATGAGAGGTCTCAGAAATATTATAATGATCTGGATAGATTAAAAGAGAAAAGATCTCATATTTTTCATAATTATAAGTCTATAAGAACATAATAGTGTGAGATTTTGACAAGAAAGTTTGCCTCCGCTCAATTCTTCATGGAGAATTGGTATTGTTCCTTAGTACTCCAATGATACAAGGAAATAAACCTCCAAATAATGAGCCAAAGTGGTAAGGACCTTATTCCATACATAAGGTCTACTCAAATGAATCTTATGCCTTAATCTCAATGTATGGGGAGATTATTACTACTCCAACCAATGTGATATTCTTGAAGAAATACTTTGTGTAGTTCCACACATTGTCTTAACTACAAGAGTAAAAATAGCCCAACCCCATGTACTTACTGCAAGACTTAAAACTACATAGTATAAAGTCCTAGTTACAAGAAATTAAACTACATAATGACCATAAGTGTCCATGATACATGACGTTAAAATGTGTATCATCTTTTTCTTTGTAACATTAGATTAAACTATATGATTAACATCTTATCTACAAAATGTTATGAGATTCCATAAGAAAGCATCAGGGACATAATTGCTAATCTTTTGGTGGAACATGGGTAACTATCTTCCCTATGTCTGATTCAGATCTTTATAGGGACCTTGTTTCAGGAACTACATGTGACTTGATTCTCATCTATTTGAGATACGTAGAGATGTCTGGATCTCTAATCTTGGGCCTTGGGCCCAGCTGCAACCACACATTTTTTGTTTCCCTTTTTTTTCTTCTCCTGTATATGAATAGGATCTATACATAGTTCTCTTTTAACATACATGATTTGATTTTCATACCATCATGTGTCTTAAATTTAATCACTCTTCTAGAATCTGTTAAGCCCCCCCCCCATCTCCCTTGTCAAAGATAGTTGGTGTGGGAAATGAATTTTTAAAGATGTATGTATGGATTTACTCTCCTCTATATTAGATATGTAGAGGTGCCTAGATCTCCAATATTGGGCCTAACCATGATATATATAAAAACCCCATTTCTTCCTTATATAATAATCTATCCTATATAGGGAATGTTTAAAGAACTGTGCATGGCTTGATTCCTTCCCCCAGTAAGACCCATAGTGACACTTGGGTTTTATCCCTTAGTACAGTTACAATATGTCTTCTTTTTCAAGTTGTTTCATCTCTGTCCTTAACACATGACATTAAACTATATGAAAATATAACACCCATATTATTCACTTGTTTCAGCTTTGTGTTATAGAAGAATCCCTTATACGCCTTTTTTATCACACTGAGTATAGCACATGTGGGAATAAGAGTTGGGTAAAAGGATTATTTATATAAATAAGGTGTCTCAATTTCTTTTGGGGCTATAAATGTCCACACTACATGACTTAAAACTACACATTATAATGTTCTCGCTACATGACTTTAAACTACACATCACAATGTCAATTCAAAGGGAAACAAAGAAAGTATCGATTTTGCATATGAGTCAAATATATGTAAAGGACGTCAAAATTCATGGCCAATATTGATTAAAATATTTCTTATATGCATTGATCATAACCCCCTTTTATATTCCACACTCTTAATCTTGAATATTTCTTGGTCTTCATAATCTTCCTTACAGTTTCTCATCACAGAGTTTCTAATACCTGAGAACTCTTTTGCATGGCAATGTAGTACGTTCCCTTAGGTGGCCTGGAATAATTTGCCTACAAAATAAGATTTTCATTCAAAAGATTCTACTATTTGGTTATGTAGCTTATGCCCCATTTGGCCCTTCATAATATAGCCCCCATAATGGGTTTTTCAAATGATGGTAATTTTGTTCTTGGTTATAATGTCTTTGTCCCCTTCAAACATTGATGGCAATATACAGGAATATGTATTTTAAAATAGTCATTCATGTATATTTGACCCATTATCTTTATCTATATCTAAATGTCTTCAAGAACCCAGTTTACACATCCCTGTATCCATTTATTCAAAGTAGTATGAAATAACCTTGGATCACTTGGCCACATATCAAATATTGTTTCTATTTCTGGTCGTAGTTATATAAACTAACACTATAAACACCATACTCCCTACATTTGGGTTAGATCTTCATAGAAGTTCTATTCCTCCGATTCTTTGGAAATCTTGGTTGGAAATACCCTCTTTGTATTCAAGTACCTTTCTTCATAAACCAAACTCTATGCTTCATAAATCATTAATCATCGTAACCTTTCTTTGGATTTTAGTAATAGAATGTCAAACTTTAGAGAGCTCTTTTTCCTAACTATGTAGTTTGTTCCTTTAGGTGTCCATGCATAAATTTCCTACATAACAGGTGTTTCTTTCAAAATATACCACTATTTTTCTATGCAACATATGCCCCAATTGGCCCTGTATAACACAACCCCCATAACGAGGTTGTCAAATAATGGTAAATTAGTTCTTGGAAAAGACTTCATCTAATTCCTTTATCCCTTTTTCCATATCATTCTTTAGATTTGGAAATTCCCAAATCATAGTTTATGAGTTTCCCTTCCATACCTGAATATAGTAATATGTTTCCCAAAAAATATCAATAAATTAGAAGAGTCTCATACCTTTGGTCGAAGATAAAGACCTTAAATTAAATCCACATAATGTCTTCACTACATCACTTAAAATGGAACAGTACAATGTCCTCACTTCATGAATTAAAACTTCACAGTACAATATCCTCACTACATGACATAAAACTGCACAACACCATGTCCTCACTTCATGACAAAAATCTACACAGTACTATATCAGAAATTCCCCTTTCTGATAAATTTTAACCATTCCTCATACACCATATTTGAATCGAATTTGTCTTCCTATTAATGACATATGTTAGTATAAAATATCCCTTTCATCTTAAAATCCCTTTCCTTGGAAGAACCAGCCATTATGGTCTTGAGTCACCCAAATTTTATTTTCCCTTTTCTATCAATAGTCAAATTTCAAACTAATGAGATCTCTTTTTCTTGACTATGCAATAAGTTCCCTTAGGTGTCCTTGCATAATTTTCCTACATAACGGGTCTTTCAATCAAAATATTCCACTATTTGGATATGTAGAATATGCCTTAGTTGGACCTGTATAACACAACTCCCATAATGGGTTTTCGAATAATGGTAACTTCATTCATGGAAGAGACTCCCCTTATGTTGATATAAGTTTTAAATTTGGTGATAATAAAAATTATGGCTCAATATTCCCTTTGGAAATATTTAAATAATACTAAATCAATTCCTATTCACTAGGTCTTGTTTTGGATGTAATTTCAAATTTATGGTCAAAGCTATTTGACCTTAAACATTATCCCTCTATAGTCCACTATACATGACTTTAAACTGCCAACAAAAAGATACATAGTACTCATTAGATTGAGAACCCTCAAAGATAACTCTAAACAAAAGTCAAGTCTCATCTCACTAAACATACATTTTGTATGATTTAGGTAATATTGTTCAATAAAAAGTCAAAAGATACAATGTTTGGGGGTTTTTCAATATAACCCAATCAAAAATAAAAATATGCTCACTAGGTCTAATGGATTTTGTAAAACAAAAGTAGATAGCAAGAATGAAAACATAGATGATTGAAGACAAAATGATTTTCATTTATGAAAATCATTTCACATAGGAGAATCGAAAAATTGTATTTTCTCTCTTATCAAAAATTAAAAAAGGTTTTCTAGATAACTCCTTATTTGGTTAACATCCTCTTGAGCCCCATCAGCTACCCGTCGAAGCTTAATTAGTTGACCAGATCCGCTCTCTTCAGCATGATGAAGTTCTTATCTAACATCTATAATGGATTTTGAACCATCATTATGGAATTATCCTAATGAGCTATTAATATTGACAATCTCCCATGTAAATACATATAATTCATGTTAAAGATGCAGCTGGTGAACAGTCTTTTCTTTAATCTTCTTCTTTAGTTCCATCAACATTGCAGTATGATTAGCCTCAACTTAGGACAGTTCCACTTTGAATTTTTCAGTGTCAATCAACAGTTTAGCTTTTATTATGTCTTTATAATGCTTTTTCTCTTGATCCATCCTTCAAATAATCTCTTTCACCATGGTATGAATTTCACAATATTGAAAACTTCTAAATCCTAGTGTGATAAATAGAGATGAGAGTCATGGAATTTTCGAAGGTAGTTCATTAAGGGGAATCTCAGATATTTTCTTCCATATATTCGGCCATTCTTTGAGAGGTGAAATACAAAGAGCCTTTTGTAGTTCTAGGTCTAATTTAGAATCACTTTCATAAAGAGGTATGTATTCTGAGAATAATTTACTTAAGAAACTTCCATGTTCTGCTCCTTCAGGAACAATGGCCGATTCACCTTCTAGTATTGTTTGGGATGATGTAGAGGTTTCACCTCTAGACCTAGAAATTGATGTTGATATCCATATATGGTAAGAAAAATTATGGTTGTGGTTAGATTCAAGGGAAAAAAAGTGAGTACAATCACAATATCAGTATCTCTTACCTAATAGTAGGTCAGCAGCTTGAGAAGTATCCTCCCAAATATTCTCAGTTTCAAAATTTATGTTTGATGTTTCTGGATGGGGAGTGTTATCATTAATTGAATTTGGATATTCATAATGAATCTCTGTAACATTTTTTTTCTCAAGATTCATCTGAGCTGATGTCTCTACAATTATGGATCTGACATTAATATCAATACTTCCTTTAAGTATCATTGTAACAACAGTTTTTTAGAAGGAACTGTATATTTCAACCAACCATGGTTAGAAATTTAATCATAAGAATATTAACATGACAAATAATAAAAAATCACATCTATTAGATTATATACAAGGAAATACAAAATCTTCTAAAGCATTTGGTATATTAACATGTTCTAATACTTCATCAAAAGACATGCCAAGGTTCATTATTTCATCCAATGATATCCCAGATCCTAGTTTAATCTCACCCGTGGGAGAACATGGCATGTTTTCTTCAAAACCTTCCTCCGAAAACTTTTGACCCTGAATAGCTTCCTCAGAAACAGTTGTGGGGTAAGTGTTAGTCAATTCTGGATGTTCTGTTGCATTTGATGAACCTAAAGTACCACAGTATGGAAGTCAATTGTTGTTACATTTTTTTCATTTAAAGCACTATTGATTTACTTTTAGTCTCCTCTCCTCTGATAACAAGAAAGAGAGTAGTGCTTGGAGAATATTTTGGTTCCTTTGGCCACAATGCCTCTTCAGGAACCACCAGATTTGTAGGAATTTGTGTCTGTTCAGTATCACCCTCCATAGTTTCTTGAAGCTTATCAGTTTTTTCATTCAAAAAGAAACAAAAGAATCCCATATAATATTAATAATTTTAAAAAAATTCTTGAATAAAGGATAAAATTAATGATTATCAGGATGACTAACCAATACTAAGATAACATTTAAATATGGCTTTCTTCCTTCGATGATTTTGTTTCTTCACCTTCTTAAGAGGACTTGCATCATTATCTACAAAGACATGTATTGGATATGGAAATACCCTTTCCGTATCATCATCCAGGAATCATTGTTTTGGATATATTTCTCCTGATTCATGGGGTGATCTGGTAGCTCCAAAAGTAGTGCCTCCAGGGCTATACCATGGGGAAGGAACTTCAATTGATTTTCCTTTAACAAACTACATGTTAAAAAATGATATTTTTCCTAAGTAACAATTCTTTGAATAAATTTATATTATAAAGAAAAATATAATGTAAATAAATGTACATCTTCAAGATCTAAAAAATCATTCCATTATTCATCTAATGAAGCACTAATCCCTTCAGTAGTACCACAATATATAATTTTTTTCACTTGATTTGTGGTGGGAATTGATTCATCAATTTCATATATGATCATTTCCTACTCTCGAATATATGTTCTCACTTCATTGGGATTTATCTTAAATAAGTTTTTAGAAGAGGAATGTAGATCTCCTACTCCTAGAATATGAAACCCTTCACGCAGATCTGTCCACATGGTTTGAGAATCACATTATAAAATTTTCCATATTTGAATAGCTTTTGGTCATATATATTTAGAGCACATACTAGAGGGTTGTGAAGAGAATCCTGAAGCCTTGTATTTAAGTTTCTTCCCAACACATGTAGTCACAGATGGAGGATGATAAACTAGGAATCATAGCTCTTCGTAATGATGATGAATAGATCGCCTGAGTATAGCCTCAGTAGAGATCGATGGAGTGGCTCTTTCAGCTATAGAATGTGGATTATATCTGGCATGAGATCTCTTTGGTTAATTTGGATCCTAGTCCCCTCCACCCTTTGACTCTAATGATTCATACTCTGATGATGAAGAGTTGCCTTCCAAACAATGGGGATCTCTCATACTACTTCTCTTTACACCCACTCGAGGGAGAATATGGTTTAATACCCCTTCAGGTTAAGATGAGACCTAGTTTTCAGCATAGAAAATAGTCAGTCTGCTTACAACATCTGTAGAAGGTAAATTAAATACTACCCCAGTCTTCTCCATAGATGTCGGCAACCATAATTTTCGGTAAACCATTGGATGTTTCTCTAATCTGACATGAAAATTAGGGGATATAATATATTGTGGAAGAAATGTGAACTGATGCACAAATCCTTATGGACCATAGGCCTCACATATGATTTATCCATAGATTATGGTGGCCAATACGCCATCTCTACAAGCTATCTTGTATTCCCTCAACACTAAACTGGTCTTCCCATTATCAATGAATTTCCCCGTAGGCGTATTCCCATAAGAAATGTAATTAAATTCTTTAAACATACTCAACCAACCCTTGATGTCGTAAGCATTCATAGACAAGGGTGAGACACCAAAGAAATCTTGAACAGATGGTTGGAAAGAACTTCCAAAGGCATTTACACCACTTTTTACAACATAAGTTCTGAAGTGAGTAGTGATCAACGCCCATAACACCTAGAATGGTCCCTCTATTCTAAAATGAGGCTTCCCTCTATAAATATGCAGTAATATCCTTTGAATATTTTCTAAAAAATGAGTGTCCAACTGTACCATCCTTTCCTCATCTAGCTTTGCCGCAATAAAAAAAGTTCTTGGCCTTACACCTTCTTTAGAGTCTTGGAGTGGTAACAAGTACACACTAAGCCACATGTCCATGAAACCTAAAAAACACATTTTCACAGGAATTTTGGGATTGATTTCATATCCCCATTTTTTAAAATCCCCTTTCTCTAATATTATAAAAAAATTAGCAGGCGTACCTGTTTTCTATGCCTTTGGATAGCTAGTTAGAAGAGTGCATGTGGGCCCATTATATTTCTTATTTACCAAGAATATTTACATCCATTATTCTGGATAAATATCCCTTCTTGTATAGGACTTCATGGTGGTCGCATTCTTGAGTTTGTTAAATATTTTCATCAAATCACTTACCAAAACTGGTGTCTTCTTTGATTTATTCCATGTTTCTTTGGGAGGAATAAATTCATCATACATATCTCCAAGGATCAGATCTCCAGAAATCTTGTAGACATCCCACAAACTAATTACTACTTCTCCATGTGTTATGTGAAATGAGTTAGTTTCTAGGATCCATCAGCTCAGTAACTCTAGAAAAAAAACATCATTCATGTACACATAGGTTTACCCAACCCATACAGCCTTGTAAATCCTAACACCTTTTAAGTCATCTGTAAATTATACATAGGTCTTCTGCACCCATTATTCCCACATCCATGTAGGTTTTACACCTCCTCCTGGGAAGAAATACCAAATTTTAATCCAGCCTTTGGATTGATCCATCTGATAATTTTGAAAATGGATGAACAACAATGTGGCTATAGCTTGGGAGTGTGTGTTTTCAAATATAGAGCACACAGAATATGATGTAGAATATGAGCTTCCCCTAGTTTCCCAGGATTAGAAAATGAGCCCCCAACAGAAACATTGGAATATAAGAAGTTGGTATAATATTGAAACTAAGAGAGTGGGACGTAATTCTTCAGGTCTGGGATATTGAATTCTTTTATATGGCCATCTCTATACAGAGGAAAAGAAGTGCTTCAAGAAAAGTTGAAGTGATTTTTCTTTAGTTATTTTTTAAAGTTTGGAATGGAGGTGTCAAAGACGTTAAAATATTTATGATCGATGACATTCATTATGTCTTAAATCCTCTTATTGGATAGTTCATCAGTTGTTCCAATTATTTTAGGAGCCATTAAACCTATATAAAGATCAAAAATCATCTTTTAAGTAAATTCATTCTTTATGGTTTACAAAAGAATCAAAAATAATTGGCAAAGGCATTAATTTGTGAAAGTATAACACTTGGCGCACAAATTCAAGATGTCACGCAAGTATGCTAGACCAGTTTTAGCACGCAACTAAAAAACATATAGAAGAAGCATGGGGAAAATAGAAGTTTCTGAGTAAAGGACTTGTGTGCTGAGGGCTAAAATTCAGGAAGTCGGATAATTTTCATGGATTTGATGTCACTATATATAAGCAATGTAGGTCACCCTATGCACTAGAATACTATGCACCACCAGCTTTTGCGACCAGTTACTTTGTGTGCTTAAAACTTTCTCTCCCCAGTACCCCTTATTTCTCCTTCATTACATTACCTCATTACAGAATCCACTTTTCATTATAGATCCAATTTTTATGGGGGTATTTTGTTGACACTTCATTCCATCAAAGAGTCTAAAAAATGACAAATGGAAATAATTTATAAAAAAAGGGCGGAAACACATGATGAAAAATCAAAATTTTCAAAGGCATGAACTTTGGATATACCTAGTCAGGTCAAGAGGCCATCTACGCACAACCTAATTGCATGCCCAATTTCATTTTCACCCAGGTTCATATTTTTTCCTATAAATAGACCACTTGGGGCTTCATTTGTACTGATGAATTTCCCTAAATCTCAATTGCTACTCTGGTGGACCTAGTACTTCACCGAAGTCCTTCAAAATGTTCAATATAGTTCTTTAACACCTAAAGCAGAGAGATTGAAGGATGATAAGAGGTCTTAAGTCCTTTTAGTGTATAAAATTCACAACACTTGCATTCCTAAAGTTCCCAACCTCCCAAAATCAAAAACACTTGCGCACTACCTATTCCTTTCATAGGAACTTGAGCACCCCACTTCTAAGATCACCTGTGAATACTTCTAATGGATTAATCCAGGTCTCACCCATGGATTACCATATAGGTCGTTCATCTCTTAAGATAATATCTAGTCTCCCAAGCCTACTTGAATTCCCATACTTTCATACCATTATCTACATGGATACCCCTATTTGATTCAATTACTCTCTTCAGTCAACAAGACATCAAGCCCTCTTAAAATCCATCCATGGAAAGGCATCTTCTTCATTGTCTCTATTGTTTGAAATGGATTCTATTGAGACATCCACCAAAACCGCCTTACATATCAAACATTTTGGAAAGGCACATCAGTGTGTCTCCTATTTGGATTTTTATATCCATAGTCGGATGTTTCCCATATTTGTATCATAATGGGGTTATTATTCATGGAGTGTTTTTGGGTTTGTATATCCACAGTCACAAGGAACTTTATCCTAGGAACAATGCTAGGAAGTTACTGGTTTTTAGAATAAGGGTTTGGGTCCTGACCTCTCCCTTCTCAAAGAGACGAAACCTCAAATTTCTAGTAGGGAAGGTTAGTTTCACACTTTCATTTCAATTAACATGAATGAAAAGTCCCCACCCCTACCACGATCAATTTTAGGACAGCCATCCTAGAATAATCCCCAAACCTTCATCCTTTCTTCATTTCATTGGACCCTTTTCCAATGTAAAGTGAATAGAGGGAAGGCCTGTCGCCTCTCCCTCATCCACCCTCACCGTCATAGGCATGCCCTCTTCCACAAGTAGAAGAGTAAAAGTGTATGTGTAATTGTTGAATCATTCACATCCTCTTATTTCTCACACCGATCATGACTCACATGGGATTTGAGATTCGTGTTGATAACAACATTTTCACAAATAGCCACATGTGAATGAACTACTAGAACACTGATTCCCATATTAATTGGGATACATAAGAATCCTTCTTAGGGCTCGAGCTCTCTGGATTTCCACTTCAGGAATCCAACCCTAATTAAGTAAATTTGGGCATACTCTTTAGGAATTATCCCCAAATCAAACCCCCAAAATTGTCAAGGAATCCTTTTCAAGAAGTAAGTGCAATCTCATTTTTCTAAAAGAACTATACTCTCTTGTGAGATTCATTGAAATACATGGGATTTTATTCCCATCCAAATGGGATAGGTAGGAAGTCTCCATGAAGTTCAAACCCACCACTTGAAATCAAACATGTTCTCCTTGGGCCATATTCCCAACAGGGTCTAATATTACTTGGAAACCCATATTCATTCCATGTTCCTTGGGATGCTTAGGTATAAGTCCCACATTAAACCTTGACTAAGCACCTTCCACTTAGATGTCCTAACTACAAGATATTAAACTATATGGCAAGGTCTTTATCACATGAACTTAAAAAGGTATGATGTGTCCCATCAAGAGAAACCAAACTATGAGGGTTATGATTCCTTTCACAATGATACATAGGTAGCCCATTTAATGGGCATGATAATAATATCAAAACAAGCTTTAATCTCCCTAGAAGAAAATAAATTCTAGACTGCCCCACTAAGTGGATTAAAAACAAATATTGTTATAACGATGAATAAAATAATCTTTAAATAGTATTTTAGAGGACACTATTGATAGATAACCTTTAATACATATGGATATCTCCATTAATGAAGAACCTTGAATACATACTAATTATTATAAATTTTACATATGTTAATAATTTATTGTAAATTCCAAGGTAAAATTATGTTATACTTGGTGAATTAATAAGGATTCAGGAAAATATCTTAAATTTATAAAGAGAGTCCTGGAGTAGACAATAATTCCCCCCAAAAAGGGTGTGATGAGTTGGACCTCCCATCCTCTCACCCAATTCATGTTTCTAAGTATCATAAAGTTCAAAATTAATGAATGACTAACTTTGAAAAGAGAGTCCTTTTGGATAAATAATGGTTGGATGCTTCCAGTTCCATGAATAAATCCATTGGAAACTTCCTCGAAGAAGTGATTCTTAAAACTAGAACACACATTTCAAGGAACTACTATACAATGTGAAAGATTAATTAATGCACCCATTAATAATATCAATAATTGAGAAGCATTATTTGAATCATGGTGCTCCATTACATCTCATATTTAAGGAGGATTGGTGTATCAACTCCCCATACATTAATTTATTTTTTTTAAATTGGATGTTCATGTACAGTTGGACATTGCCATTTAGTTTTATTATCAAATGGTTAGAAAATATATATAGATAGATATGTGTATATATTGAGTTATAATTTATAATTAAATAAGTTAAATCAAATTATCACATATTAATTTGAATCAGACCATAGATTACTCTCACATAATTGAGGAGAAATGTACTTATATGTGTGATTTTTTAAACAAGAATAAGGGGGAGGTAGGATCCATTGGAAATAAAAAGAAGGATAAATGAATATATGGGACATCATATTATGGTTTTTTAATAACTAATTTATATAGAATATGTTTGATGCCAATCATATAATTACCTATTGAAATCTTATTTTCAATATTACATGTTTATTAAATAGTATTAAGTGATAAATTATTTTTTATTATACACATTGAATTTTAATGAGCATGAGAATTCTTTAATTTCACATAGGAATAAAAAAATCCAATAAGTGAGTATGCTGGAACAATGGTTACTCAAGAGGATAGTGATGGTTCAAAATAAGAGATTCTAATAATAAAAATCAGTTGTGTCTATTTGTAATATATAAAATTGAATATATTTTATCATTAGTGAAGATTTAAAAAGGTTTTATAACATTTAAAACAAATTTATATATAATTTAGTTAGAATTAATGAATAATGTTATAATGATAATAGTCACACCATAATTACTTTTAGTGAATTTTAGTGAATATTGAATCAAATATTTCATTTTGAAATAATAATATTATTTCATGATTAGGAAGATGTATAAAAATGTGACATAATATTATACATTACAAATGTTGTTTCACACACCAATTACATAATATAATGGAGAAGATGTTTAAACAAGAGAAAATTAAAATTTTAATACAAGTGTATTATACTTTGATAGTTGAGAAGATGATAAGGTTGTGTAGCTTTTTTTCTCCCTTGTCGATCTGGTGCAGTACATGAATAAAATAAAGAAATTATTTGATGTATTTTATTATATATATGTATAATGTTGTAATTTGATCACAAGATTTAGGGGTGAGGATTTTTAATAAATAAGTTTTTTTAAAACAATTATGGATTAGAGACTATGCTATAATATGAGAGTATTATTTGAGGAAATGAATAATATATTTTTTATTACTATAAATTGTGTTGTAAAGTATGAATTTTTCAAATATCTTAGATATCGAACTCTATGATATTCAATATTTAAAATCATATTTGTCCATTATTATCCATTTGAATAAATAATTTATGAACATTACTCTATGACGGTTTGAATCTCACCAGGATACGGTAGATAAAAAATAAATATTAAATTTTAATTATATTTTTTCTATGTAGAAGTTTCATTCACATAAAATGATTTAATTTTTCAAATAAGTGTTTTTCAATATCCAATTAGATTATTTCTTATGGCATATTTAGTGATATATTTTTATAGATGGAAATTTGAAAGATTTTAAAAAGAATATTAAGACTATAGAGGGATGGATATATGATAAAAAAACATAGATATAACTTTGAAATATAATTTATTTCAAACAGTGGGATTTTTTAGAAGAATAAGGACATTATTAAATATTTTTATTCATTCACGGAGATGAAATTTAAAAAAAAAATCCCCAAGTAGAATTGATTTATTAATATTATTTCAATATTCAATGTAAGTAACATATATGTTGACTATAGTTTCATAATCTATATTGGATGACTACATCAATTGGTATAATCAAGGAGTATCAGTTGGTTTGGGCCTATGGGTCTCAAGGGCCTTCATGTCATCAAGGCCTTCAGGCCATAGGGCCTTCGGGCCACATAGACCATAGAGTATCCCATTTCACACAAATCAAGCCCTAGAAGAGGATCAGCGCAACAAAAGTAGCAGTCACCAGAAGCAGAGCTAACCAGATTTGAAGAATGAGAGGGTATGGAAACTACCATCAGGACCAGACACCGTACAGCTATGTACAGGGCAATGCTATCCAAGCAGCAATGTAAGTTGGGGAGCTAGGTGATCAATGATGCAGAAGCTGAGGAGGGTCAGTTTTAGTGGGTTGTGCCTACGTGTCATATTATGGGCATATATGCCTCTTGGCCTTAGGGTCATGTATTTCGGGTTGTGTTAGGCTTTGTTCCTTGGCCCTATGGGTCATTTATGGGTTCCCCTTAAACCCTTAAAAGGGGGATTATCCATAAAAGAAATAAAAAGAAGGCATTCGGGCCATTCGGTGGGGGGGGGATATTTAACTCAACCATGCTCTTTTGGTGTTTTGGGACGTAAGGTTTTAATAGGTATGTTATTGATCATGTAATTTATTTTTCATAGCCAAAATAATATTTCTCTTTCTATATAATCAATATAACATTTTATCCTATGCAATAGTAACATTGGGAAAGTGCATGGATATTCCTAGTTGAGTTACGTGTGATATAATCATCAATTAAAAAAAATACATGTGTTTTTTTATTCATTTTAACCAATATTTACTTATGTAATTCATAATTTAATTTTTTTTCCCACATAAATATTAAGATGTTCCATGTGTTTTGGTTGTACATGATTTCTTGAACAAGGGTTTGTATGAATATTTATGATGTGTGGAGATATATATTGTGGATATTTATTTGGAGATTCATACATTTAACTGAAATCATATCAACTCTATTTGAATATTTATTATTAATTACACTTCCCTCAAGAGTTCACCTTGTTTATGGTTATGAATTGGTAGTTAATAATAATTGTTAGTGAAATAAATTCCCATAGGGTAACATATAATGGTTATATGAATAAGCTTTATTTTTTATATTTTTTAAAAAGTAATATAATTTATTTAATATCATATATAAACGATTTTGTAGTGTATATAAATAATATTTTTGGTTATAGTTTATTATGTGGATAAATAAAATACTTCATAAAATGAAATACATAAAATTATTGATAAGATTCAGTGAATGTGGGTTATTAAAAGAAATATATTCATTAAATATCATATCATTTGTTGTGATATGGGTTATATCTCTTCATGAAATATGAGTGATTATGGGTTATAATATGGGATATCACACTATAAAATTCTAATTATCATTAGAATTTATTTTTTTCCTTCCATATAAATTTATTTTATCATGTATCAGTAATTAAATCGAATAATTTTTTTTTATTATGTATAAATGTAGTTATTAAGCATAAAATAAATAAAATATGGTAGATTAAAATATAATCATTTTATTTATTTTGGAATTTATTTAGTGATATATCTCATAAAATATTTTTATATTTCCTTATGTGAGTCTATAAAAGTATATTCATTCCTCATTTAAGATATCCTAATGAAATATTTTGGCATGACCCATCCCCCGAGGCCCATGTCGTGACTACCCCAAGCCCACCTTCCATAGGCCAGGGGCTGGAGAATAGAACCGAAAGGTGTATTCCCTAAAACTATGAAGGCATTGCCTTTATAACCTGTAAACACACGTAACCAAGCACACAACAAGATACGAACACAAATCAACTCTATAGTAAAAAGAGTGTTGAAAGTAAAAAAGGGGTTGTAATACAAGACCAAAAGTAATGGTACAAGTAAACCAAAAATACAATATAACTGAAGAAAAAGAAAGACATCTACCAGGTCATCCACCGAGGTTCCTAACTGAAGGTTCCAGGCCTCATCTATCCCCAGTACCCTCATCCTCTATCAGCATTGTCCATCGTTTGCACCAAACACAATAAGGTGTGAGAATATCCTGTGTTGGGGTGAGTATAATGATACTCATTAGGGACCCTAAGACCCTCAATGTCTCACAAAATCCTCAAAGGATAAACCAAAAAGTATGAAGTCAACTGAAAACCATATTTAGTTATATGCCCATACATATTCCTAAGTTACGAAGTATACCCATCTCAATCATGAGGATACTGAGGGTCCAACCCAAAAGTCCGAAGCTCAATTGTTCTACAAAGAAAGGAACACCGCGAAGGTAAGTACCACATAGGTACGCCATATAGAATAATACCACCAAGGTATTACCAAGAAGGAAAGTACCACAAGGTACAGACTCAACTCACACCAGGTATAACTATGGTACAGTAGTAAATATGATTAGACGTAACTACTAAATCATCTTACTCTGTTAAGAGGCTCTGCTACTGACCCACACAGGATCGCTCGGTGCAAACCCACACAGGATCTCTAGGTGTTGACTCACACAGGATCTCTCAGTGCTGACCCACACAGTATCACTTAGTGTTGACCCACACAGGATCGCTCGGTGATGACCCACATAGGACTGCTCTGTGTTGACCCACACAGGATTACTATTCATTATTCATGTCACAGCCAGCTATTGGGTTCCCGCACTAGGCTTACGCATCAACGAGAGGGTCCACTCCTCAATCCACTAGTCAATACTCCAATTGACATGAAGCCCCATGAAGAAGTAACCCAAAGGTTCACCATGTAATAGGGGTCTCAATGCAATAGATGGTGCATCAATCAGACACTCATTCTGTAAGATATTAGCCTTTTAGTTTCAATGACCTGGTTGGATTCGTGTTCAATCTAACCCGACTATACCCCAACTTTATCCAAATCTCAAGTGAGTTATACCAAAAGGACGGGCTCAACCAGGTTTTCTGGTGCCGAAGACGGTTCTTCAAACGGACGCTCGGTGCCAAAGTTCTAGCCAAAAGAGTGTAAATGGGTCGAACTGGGTTCGAGTCCGGTCCAACCCAGTCGGACCAACCCGGCCTGGGCTGACCTGGTTTGGGTCGACCCGGCCCGACCCGCTGCATCCGTCCTGGCCCGCACTGGGCAGTCTGGCCTGGGCAGCATGGAGGCCACGGGGGCCACGATGCAGCAGGACGACGAGGTTGCGGGGGCCTTAGACAGTCGCAGGGTTGTGAGGCCAAAGGGGCCATGGGACGGCGAGGCCACAGGGTCCGCAGAGGTCCACGAGGTGGTGAGGCTGCTGGCAGTGTGGTGGCCGCAGCGCGGTGGCCGCGGGGTGGCGCCATTGTGTTGGCACCTTCGTCGCGGCTGGCGGTGGTGTCGGTCGCTGTTCTCATTCCCCGCCGATGTTGGTTGTCATCCTCCTCCATCGTGAAGAACACAACTGTTAAACACAAGATTTTAGGAGAGGTCGGGCCATGTTTTTTTGTCTCGAACTCTCTACATTAGAGTAGTAGCAAGTGACTATAATCTCTTCCTAATTTTTATGATGAATTTAAAATAATGGGGAAGGGTAAGAAATTCAAACAACCACCCTACAACCTCCTGAAATGATTATTCCCAAACCCTCAAAAGAAAACATCTACGGATTAACTAATTTGAGTGTTGATTTGTGTTATTTGTTTTAGAAGAGAAAAACATGGGAATATATAATCATACACCACTAAACCCCTACCTAGAAAGTTTTTTGTTGTGTTGCGAGAGAGAATTCAAAGATGTCAACATTTTTCATGCCCAGCACACGCCTTCAATCCTGAGATCGTTCGTCAGATAAACACTCTTCGATGGATTGGTTCTTCGATGTTGAAGACGTCTACTGTTGGAGGATGTCACGAAAAAGGAGTCAAAGTTATTGGATAATGTCAGCATTATTCATTTGAAGAATTGTTATTCGTTAGAGGATGTGTTCCTCCAAGTTCTCCCAAAATCTTTCCAACCCTTTTCCCAACAAATTCTCTCAAAATAAATATCCAACCAAAATAAAACGTTTTTGTCCAATTTTAAATTGTTGGCACAAAACAAGTTGGCAACATTAATCAATTGGCGAGGCATAATTAAATGATAGAATAATTAATGGAGAGGAAGTCCATGGGTTAATTCTTCATTAATGAGGAATTTCAAGGGGTTTCTCTCATTAAGAGGGTTCGGTGGTCCCCACTATTAAATCCAAATTCAGGGAGGTTTTAGGCTCGGGTGGTCCCCACCACTGAGCATTCAATTTAAAGAATAAACACTTATGGTCCCCACATCCATAAATCAAAGGAGGTTTCAAGAATAAAAATAAATTGTTAAATGATTTTATTTTTATTTTCCCATGAAAAAGTGAAAACCCATCTTTCACCCTCGACCTAATACAGTTGAGATAAAAGTCTCTTTAAGATAATATCAGTGTTGTGAGTTCAACAGTGCCCTCAGATTTCAATTCCGAGAAATGGTTTAAAAGTTACAAAAACCTACTAGCATGTTTACTGAACGTAATGGAAAAAAAGTTCATAAATTCTTTTTGGGCACACCGAGCTTCGGAATAACATGCTGTTAATTTTCACAGACTCGTAAAATTCCCATATAATTAAAAAAATTACATGGAATTTATAGGTCTTTATATTCTCCCCACCTCAAGGCTTTGCGTCCCCATAAGCCACAACACACACTAAGGGAAAAGGTGGGGGTACTAAGCACGCATCTAAACCTCCTGCTCCCATGTGCTCTCCTGGTGGTTCCCGTGTTGCTAGAAAATGCGCACCAGAGGTATCAACCACCCATGAGGGACTTGCTCCTGTCGATCCTCAATCTCCACTGGAAACTTCGAAAATGTTGACCCATCATCGATGTCCAGCTCACCGTGGTCGATGATGTGAGAAGGTTCATGCACGTATCTCCTCAGCTGAGATACGTGGAAGATGTCATGCACCCGATGCAAATGAGGTGGAAGAGCTAAGCGGTAAGACACCTCGCCAACTCTGCTAAGGACCTGAAAGGGTCTAGTGAATCTCGGAGATAACTTGTCGCCTCGGCCAAATCTCCTCAAACCTTGTCGAGGTGAGACCCGTAGAAAGATGTGGTCGCCATCCTTGAACTCCAGAGGTCTCCGTCTCCTATCAGTATAGGACTTCTGCCTGCTCTGTGTAGTCTTCATCCACACCAGGATGATCTGCACTTTCTCTATGGTAGCCCATACCATCTTTTTTCCCATGAGTGCTGACTCCCTGGGGTTAGTCCAGCACAAAGGTGATCTGTAAGGTCACACATACAATGCCTCAAAAGGTTTCATCCCAATGGTGGAGTGATAGATGTTGTTGTATGAAAACTCCACCAAAGGCAAGTGATCCTCCCAACTTTGACTGAAGGTGAGGATGCAAGCATGCAGCATGTCCTCAAGGATCTGAATGGTCCGCTCAGTCTGGCCATCCGTCTGAGGATGGAAGGTGGTGCTTAGACAAAGCTACGTCCTGAAAGCCTCCTTCAACCCCTTCCATATCTAGGAAGTAAAACCTGCATCACGATTTGAGACAATCGTTAAGGGTACTCCATGTGGTCGTACAATCTCTTTCACATAGAGGCATCATAATCTCTCTACTAAACCCTTCTCTCTGATCTGTAGGAAGTGGGATAACTTGGTGAGTCAGTCGATGATCACCCAAATCAAGTCATGAACCCTGGATGTATGTGGAAGTCATGTCACAAAGTCCATGGATATCCCATCCCACTTCTACTATGGGACCTCTAAATACTGAACCAAGCCTGCTAGTACCTAATTCTTAGCTTTCACTTGCTGACAAGTTAGGCACCGAGAGACCGACTTTTCAACTTCTTTCTTCATTCTCGGCCACCAGTGCTATCATCGGATATCCTGGTACATCTTCTCCACTTCTAGATGTACCTCTAGAGGGGATGTGTGGAACTCCCTCAACACTTCCTCCCGAAGTGACACTGGTAAAATGGTATGTACTCTTAAGAGGACTATGTGCTCCCCACCTTAAAAAATCCATCAGGTGCATGCCCTATGGATATCTGAGCACGTCAAGTCTTGAAGTCAGTGTCCCCACAATGTGCCTCCCTGACTTGATGATGAAGTGGGGGAGTGACTATAAGATACTGAAGGAAAGTTGCTCCATCACGTTACATGACGAATATCTGCAAAGCGGCCAACTGCTCTGTCACCTCACCTAGCAGTTGCATAACAGATATTCAGCTGAGTGCATCTGCTACAACTTTACCCTTCCTAGAATTATAGATTATCATGAATCCATATTCCTGGAGGAACTCAAGACAACGTCGTTGTCTCAGGTTCAGGTACTTCTAAGGGAAGATATACCTAAGACTCTTATGATCAGAGTACAATGTAAAATGTTTTCCCATCAATTAATGTCACCACATCTCCAAGGCGAAGACCACTGCTACTAACTTGAGGTGATAGATTGCATAGTTCTTCTCATGTTGTCTCAGATGTTGAGAACCATATGCGATCACTACTTGCTTCTGCATCAAGACACATCCAAGTCTGATCCATGATGTGTCGCAGTAGACTATGTACCCTACGCCCTCCTCTAAAAGCCTCATGATGGGGGAACTACTCAGCCTCTACCTCAGCTTCTAAAAACTCTGTTGGCATCTCTCTGACCATACGAAGGGTTGCCCCTTCTTATTCAATGCTGGTAAAGGTGCTGAAACTCTAGAGAAATCTGGCACAAATCTCCTATAGTATCAAAAAAAACCCAAGAAACTCCATATCTTTTTCACACTCATGGGTGGCTCCCAAGCAATACCACCTCAATCTTCACTGGATCTACTACTACTCCAGCCTCTGACATGAGATGTCCCCGAAAGTGAACCTCTCTAATCCAGAACTGGAACTTTGAGATCTTACCATAAAGTTGGTGCTATTAGAGTGTGTCTAGTACTTCCTACAAATGATAGGCATGCTCCTCCTTAGTAGCTGAGTAGATCAGAATGTAGTCGATGAAGACTACTACAAAGCGATCAAGGTATGGCTGAAATATCTTGTTCATGAGTCCCATGAACACTGCTGGAGCATTGGTTACACCGAATGGCATAACCAAGAACTCGTAATGGATGTACTGACATTTAAAAGTTGTCTTATACACATCCTGGTCTCATACTCTAAGCTGGTGATAGCCTAATCTAAGGTCTATCTTCAAGAACCATCGTGCTCCCTTCAGCTGATCAAATAGGTCGTCAATCCTCAGGACTGGGTACTTTTTCCTCACAGTCACCTGATTTAGGTGCCAATAGTCAACACAAAGTCTCAATCTCCCATCTACCTTCTTGGAAAACAAAATTGGGGCGGCACAAGGAGAAAAAATGGTCTAAATGAATCCCTTCCCCTGCAAGACCACTAGCTATATTCACAACTCACAAAGCTCTGTGGGAGCCATATGATACACTGGTGTAGATATCAGTGTCGTCCCATGGTACGAGTCAATATAAAATTCCACCTCTCTGCAAGGAGGTAGACTAAGACATCATCAAGGAAAGCATCTGTGTACTAGTCTGCCACTACAGGATAACTCGGACTCTCCACATCAACTTCTCCAAGGGTAAGGCTATCTAACTGATAAGTGATCAGATGAACTCTCCTCCAGGTAAGTCCATCCTGTGCTGCAAAGGCTCCCTTCTCACCGGTGATGGTAAAACTGGTCTCATCCATGCGGACACACCACACTTTTCATCTAATACAATCAATTTGAGCATGGATTGTAGATAACCAGTCCATACCCAAGATGACGTCGTAAGGTATCAACGCCGCTACTAAGAGATCTCAGCCGAAGCTCTAGCCTACTAGAGTAAGCTATCACTATCGGCACCGGTGTGTAATCATCGAATCCACTCTCGTAGGAGTCTCTATCCATAATGATTGAGCCAATGAATTTGGCACCCGGTCCGCGGTCCGGCCCGACCTGCGTTGGGCGGTCTGACCTGTGTGTTGTGGGGCAGCGCAGAGGCCGCAGGGGCCGAGAGGCCATGGGGGCTGCAGAGGGTCGTGGGGGCAGTGGGTCTATGGGACGGCGAGGCCATGGGAAGTGTGACGTCTTGGGGTGGCGGTGGCCGCGGGCGGCAGGCGGCGGAGGCCGTTGGTGGCGTGGGGGCCGCGGGGCGGTGTTGTTGCACCATCGCCTTCGTCGCGGCCAGCTATGGTTCCAGCTACCGTTCTTGGGCCCCAATGATGTTGGTTTCCTTCCTCATCCATCATGAAGAACACAAAAATTAAACACAAGATTTGTAGAGAGTTTGGGTGATGTTTGTTTGGACCGCACTCTCCGCATTAGAGAAGTAGCAAGCTTCTATAATCTCTTCCTCATTTTTATAATGAATTATCCAGAATGGGTACGGGGAAGAAATTCAAACAACCACCCTACAACCTCCCTCAATGATTATTCCCAAACCCACAAAATAAAACACATGCGGATCAACTAATTAGGGTGTCGGTCCGTGTTATATGTTTTAAAAGGGAAGAACTTGGGAATATATAATCATACCCAACTAAACCCCTACCTCAAAGGATTGTTGTTGTGTTGCAAGTGAGAAGTCGAAGATGTCGACATTCATTATGCCCACCACACGCCTTCGATCCTAAGATCTTTTGTTGGATAAACGCTCTTCGATGGAGGTGGTTCTTCATTGTTAAATATGTCCACTATTCGAGGATGTCATGAGGAATGAGTCGACATTTTTAGAGAACGTCGACATTATTCATTTGAAGAAGCATTCTTCGTTGGAGGATGTGTTCCTCCATGTTCTCCCAAAAGCTTTCCAACCCTTTTCCCAATAAATTATCTCAAAAGAAATAGCCAACCAAAATAAAAAAGTGTTTTCCCAATTTAAACTCTTGGCACAAAACAAGTTCGCAACATTAATCAATTGATGAGGCATAATTAAATGGGATAATAATTAATGGGGAGGAAGTCCATGGGTTAATTCCTCATTAATGAGGAAGTTCAAGGGGTTTCTCCCATTAAGAGGGTTTGGGTGGTCCCTGCCATTAAATTGAAATTGGGGAAGGTTTTAGGCTCGGGTGGTCCCCACCACCGAGCATTCAATTTGGAGGATAAACTCTTGTGGTCCTCACCTCCATAAATCAAATGAGGTTTCAAGAAAAGTAATCAAACGTTAAATAATTTTATTTTTATTTTCCCAGGAAAAAGTGAAAAATTATCTTTCACCCTCGACCTACTACGGTCAAGATAAAGGTCTCCTTAAGCGAATACAGGCATTGCAAGTTCAACAGTGCCTTTAGATTTCAATTCTGAGCACCGATTTAAAAGTTACAAAAACCCGCACACACATATACTGAACGTACCCGAAAAAAAGTTCATAAATTCATTTTGGGCACCTGGGCCTCAGAATCACGTGCCGTCAATTTTTGCAGACTTGTAAAATTACCATATAATTAAAAAAATTACATGGAATTTCCGGGTCTTTATATATTACTTTGGAAAAACATTTTTAACGTATTAAATAAGTGTATAGTTCAAGAATACAATATTGATATGGGAGTAAATGTAGGTCTTATCACTAATTCATATAGCTAGAGGATTTCTTATAGGGGAATGATTATTTAGGTTTTATATTGGGGGTATACAAAAAATATTTACAAGAATGATGTCCTTATTTTCAATGAATGTTTGTTTTTTATTATATTAGTTTTTTCTTAAACTCTTATTGATAGATCTTTGTTTGGGTTTTTTTGTTTCTATAATATTCAATCTTATTAAAAGTAAAAAAAATTACCCTCCTAAATACAGTATGTTTATATCAATGTATTTAATTATTCAAATTTTTTTAATTCACCAAAGGGGATCCAAAATGTATAAATATATAAAAAAAAATTTATGTCTTTGAAAAAAAAATTGTGTAGTTTCATATAATTTTTCCTTAACTATTAAACATTAAAGTATAAATATAAAGGTCTATTTAGTATCATTCAAACCTTTCCTATACATAATTGGATGTGGGGATGATATTTTTATGGGGTTTTTCATGATATTATCTATATTAATTAATAATATAAACACAGCCTTGATTTCTATTAATTAAGTAATTCAATGTACATATTATATATTTTAGATCTATATTTAGTGAAATATTTTAAAACTAATTATGTAAATTTTAAGATATCATAATTGGATTATAATTTTTTTAATAAAAATTTCAAAGGGTGATAAATAAACAACTATAATTATAATTTAATAAAATTTAATGGATATTTATTTATTTTTTGTAGATGACATATGTTTTTTAGAGTTAATAAAAATTAATCCACATTGATATTTATTACATAATGGTTAGTGATTGTAAAATAAATGTCATTCCTTGAGGAATCCACAATGTTTTAAAGGAGAAAATTGATACATCTTATATACGCCATGATGTTATTTAATTTCAATGAATAATATTATAATTGGATTGATATTACAAAAAATACCATTAAATATATTATAGAAATTAATGGATGAAATGGTTTACTAGAATTTTGGTTGACACTTTATACAAATATATTTTATAAAATGACTTGAAAATAGATCACATTATAGCATAGGCCATGGTGAAAATAATGTGTTTTTTAGATTCCCTTTGGAATATAGGGTGATAAATATAATGATTATTGATAAATTTAATTTCAAGAAGGAATTTTGAATTTTTTTTAAAAAATGTGGTTGAAATAAAACCATGTTTCTAATTGATGTTTTTTCAAATAAATATATTCTATAATATCTCAGTGTCAAATTTGTAAATCACAAGGATCATGGTATGAATAAGGATTTTTTCCCTTAGATGTGTAATTAGATACATAAAATAAGTAATCCATGTGATGGAGATATTCTTTATAAATCAATTTCAATTAAATTTATCATTTTTACCTACCCATGAACTATAGTTTCACATGACCTTGGTTAGATCTCTTAAGGATTCCACTCACATAGAATATGTTTCTATCTCTCATAATTATTAACTAAATCAGAAACTAAAATATATATTCAGTTGTATATTTCAAAACAAAATTCATGTACAATATGATTATATATGAATGGAATATGAACACAAATATAGTAACATAATGAATAATTTAATGAATACATAATGTAACCAAAAAATATTACTATATTTAATGGTTTACAAAGGAAACTTATCATTCTTTTTTCAAATAATTTATTTTTAATACTATATTTCTTCAATGATAATTTTAATATGATTAGTCTTTCATCTCTTGTGTTGATGCAATGATAATCCTACAATGTATCCCTTGGCTGATAGAAATTCCTCCCCCTTAATTTAATTAATTAACAAGGAATAAAACATTACAAATACAATAAATCTACACCATATGGTTGATTATATTAGTGAAGAGGAAGTTAAATCATGAACAAGAATATAATAAATTCAAATAAAAAATTAAATGAAAAAATAATTCATTTTAATCAATTGAACCATCATTGAATTATCAAAATAACATTAAAATAAAAAAAATATAATGAAAACGTGAATAATTCATTGTTCACTCTTCATTCAAGTGTTGGGTGTTATTTCCTATTCATAGTGGAGAATCAAGAATCATAACAAAACACGTGAGAAAGGAATACAACACATCACTTCACATAAACAAAATGAATCACAAATATTCAATGATATAGAGAAAATTGAAGAAGAATGCATTACTTATATTGAGTAAGGTAAATAAAATAGAATACATCATCTATTTAATATATTTTTTTCGAAATTATCTTGATTAATTAGGATTTATTCCATTTATTATCAAATAAAGTAATGTTCAATTGAAATAATTGAACTTTTAATGATTGTATAAGTTACCCTAATCATTTATTCCCTCCAACGTGTTTCCACATCATCACTAACTCAGTTTTATATAGAAACATTTATTGTCTCAGGTAAATTTAGATAAACTTAATAACCTCCTCTAATGATTCATATTGTACCAGTTTTGTAGGAGATATTGATATAAATTTGGGGGAGAATCCATCCATTTTAATTTCAACTTCCTTATTTTTTTGGATTTCTATATTTATTTAAACCTTTTCTCATTCCCATGGAAATATAAATATACACCTTTTCTAATATTTATTATTAGAGAATATTTATTATTTATTGTATTTAATTTTTCCTATATAAATTTTTTCCATGTATCCTTATACTTCACATTATCTTCATACTATAAAAGTCCAAACACTCACAACCCATATTCATCCTTATCCTCTTTATCCACACCCATATATACTATATTTATGCACGTTAAAATACCGGCACACCAGTTGTTCTTCACTCCACAATTAAACTAATCATATACAAGCTTCAACTGGTATCTAATTCAATCATTCCCCCAGGTTCATGTTCCGTCATCTTCATTCAGGCATCACAACCTAAACAAAAAGTTTCAAAATACCCACTTATTCACTTATTTGGTCTTGAAATCATCTTAATCAGGGATCAATTCCTCTAGAAAAGATCCTAATTCAATATATCTCACATTGTCATTTATGTAATCACTTTTTCAATATACATCTATATCTAATGAATCATAAATAACCCTTTAAATATTAAACTAAAATAAAAAAGTATAAAAATTGAAAAAAAAACTATTAAGTAAATAAATTCATGATGGATTCACCAACTATAAAACTAGATTCTTCTAATCCACATCATACCATCATATTATACCTCTTAGTTCTAATTAATTGACTGAAACCCATGTATTTAATAGAATTCATGAATGGTTTTTCAATGATTCTATTTTCCATGTTTGTTTAGTTTTTGATAAATTTATTATTAATTTCTAATCATCATTTTATTTCATTTTTTTCTTTATTTTGAAAATATTTCCTTCATTAGATTCAATTTTATCAATAATAATTTAAACCAATTGGTTTAATTCTAGATTTGTAACTATCAAACCATCTACACCAAATGGCATGCATCAATAAACTCAATATACCTTCTTTGGTTATAGATGAAATGATGACGTAGATATATGACTTAAATTAGTTCTTTAAAACAAGTAGATATGGAAAGGATTAACAATATTGATATAAATTTATCTTTTTTGACCAGTCATCTCATAATGATATGGGGTCATATATTTTTTAAAACCTTTATTCACATTAATTCTGCAATATTTGTTGCACTCATCTTCCTTAAGCTTTAATTGGTGAGCGATTATTTGAACCAACCATTATTTTAATCAAAATCCATTGTTGTTTATCACTATAATGGACTCAACCTAAATAGTTAGAATAAATCCATCTCCTTATCAATGAATTTTTTTATACTACTTTATTTTTATTGAAATTGGACGTTTATCAATAATCAAGTGTGAGCTAGAAAATCCTTACACATGGGATTATTTTATTATTATTTATAAAATATTTTATTGAAAAAATTTCGTGTGAATCATTGTTGATTCTATGATTATTTATACATAGATCACACTTTAGCAATAATATTCCTATAATTTTACTGATCATGAATATCTTATGTAGCAACCTTCATCCATAATTAATTACAATAGAATTATGTTATACTTTGTGTATAAATAATTTTTAATATTTCATGCCACATCCTGACTGAGATCAATATATTAACAATAAATAGAAAAGTTAGAGATAAGTCCTCAAGTATTAATCCACACACACTAGAGACTTATGACATGTAGCAAGGTTTGGAGGTGGTATAATGGGTAGATTATACCCACTGGACAGGTTTTAGATACAACCAAAACATAAATAAATAAAACATGGTGAAAAATAATAATAAATAATTTGAAATAACAGGATAAATATAAAAAACAAAAAAAACATACCCAACCATGTTTGAACATGTTATAACCAAAATTAAAATGTAGATAACATGTATCAGATATTGCATACAACAAGTCTATACTGACAAAATAATTAATTAAAGACAGAACTCTTGTAAGCAGCCTATATACATAATGGATACCCAAATCCCATGTCAAGTCTTAGTCCAAATAAATAACATAAAAAATAGAAAAATACATGTCATAAAGTGTACCTAATAAATAAATTGATGTACCAAACTGAGAAACAAAAAGTGTGTGAGTAAAACTTAGTAAGCCACCACCAATGGTTTCTAACACAATCCAGTTCGTGAATATACAATGTACATTTTATTAGTATAAAAAAGGTAATAATGAAATGATTTATAACTAAAATAGGTCAATATTAGGTTCCTCGTGGGACACATGACCGACCTTACATGTTTCGATCTATGTGGGAATATCTATAGTCATTTTACATTTCATATAAAAGGCTAAGGGCCCAAGGAATGTAACTAAAGTATTCATGTATAATGACAACCATATAGAATTCTACAAGTTACCTATAATTTATACTTTATAAAATAAGGGTAAAATAAATATCATTTATGCGTAATATTAACTCATTTGACCTATGATCCCATCAAAGGATTTACGCGTAAAGAACCCATGTTTTTATCAATGATTAATATAATCCATTGAACCAATTAGCATGTCCAAGGAATTTATCATAAGTAAACCATGTGTCTCCCATCGATTTATAATTCATTTAACTTATGATACCATTGAAGGAATTATATGTATGCTACCCAAGTATCACCCATGAATTTATAATTATATTATCTAATGAGATCATCCAAAGACATTGACATAAAAACCCCAAGCATCACTTAGAGATTTATAATTATTTTAATCACTGAGATTTTCCAATTAGTTATACATAAGGAACTCATCTATCACTGATGTATTTATACTTTGTTTAACTTATGATACCATATATGACACCTTATATAAGGAACCCATTTATCAACCATAGGTGTATAATTTTTTGACCAATGATCTTGTTTAAGGAATATCACATAAGGAACTAATGTATCACCTATAGATTTATAATTAATTTAACCTAAGATCTCAACTAAGGAATTTAGAATAATAAACCCATGTATCTCATATATATTTTTTCTTAGTAGGAATGTTTACAATATAATTAATCATAGGACTTGAGAATTATCCATGAATTCCACAATTTATCATAAAATGTTTGGAAATAAATATGGGACCAATTGATAGTATATATTATTTAACAAAGTTATTTAATTAAATTAAAACATCTATTGAAAAGGAAAAATACCAATAAAAATTATTTATAAAATAATGTATATTACCATTTAAATTTAATAGACCATTATTTATGATTTTATAGTTACACAACAACTCCATCAAACATCAAGGGTGTTTTATGACATTAGCATAACATAATCTTATATTTCTTCTCAAGGAATGTTGGTATGAAAACCTATTTCAATTCACTAACTCATTTATGGAGTTCCTCAAAAAATAGATATCCAACCCTAACTATTTGGTTTTTTTGTTAACACAATAAGAAAATAAATATTAACATTTAATCAAACCCACCTTATGGAACCGAAATTATGTCCTAGAAATTAAATTTAAGGTATCTCAAAAAAAATTTAAAACACATGTACTGTCTAACATGTAGTAAAAAACGTTATAAATAATTAAAACCTAAGGGAAAATATCTATCCCACATGCCTTATACCGTGTAGGATTCAATCATCCACTACCATTTATTAATTAGAGCCATAATGATATAAATTGAATAATATAAAGAAAAAAACCCTAGAAATAGGGAATATGTGGTTAATAGAAATTGAATACAAGATTGTGAGATAAACTAAAAAAATATTTTAGAGTAATGATATAAAAACTGAGGGGGATCCAACATGAAAAATGATAATATCTTCTGAGATTCCATAAAAAAGGTATATCAAATCATAGAAGAAAGGTATATGTGATATTGAGTGGTTTCTATACTGAGGAAGAAGGGAGAAGAAATGTAGACATAACATTTAAGGGATTAGTTGAAAAACAATCATTTTAACCTTTTTAAATGGGAAAACATTTGGGTAAATTGTGTCCCAACCATGTAGATATATCTATCAAAGATCCTCACCTCTCACAATCCATTCTTGTGATTTGACAAAATGTGTGCACACCATTCAATTGGCACTTATTAAGGTGACACCCGCTCAAATGGATAGGCACATAGTTAGAGAAACCATTCAATGACAGTGTTATTAACCCATGTAATCATCTATAGTGTTTAACAATTTCATGCAATCTTAGATGCACAGTTTGAAAACCCCTATGACAACCCTACATGGCCACATGGTTTGGGTTCACGATTATGACTAACCATATCAAAATTTTGTTCCTCCCATTACATTCAAAAAATGATGCACTTAATTCCCAATACTCATGATCACAATGAAACACCAGGACAACACTTACCAAACATTTTCTAACCAAATGCATGATATTGTTATTATCTCTTCCATCAACATTCCTATGGTGATTCACTCCATAGGACCTATATTGTACTGTCCAATTTGGATTCACAGTACTCCCACAATAGATATTCCTATAAAATCACGTCCTCAAAATATGAAAATAAAGTAGAAATGATATTTTACTTATTACACCCAATAAAACATAGGGAAACTGCTCTCTTCCCTTGATTTTATCGAAACAGTTGAACTCCAATCAACCAAACATATCCTAGTCAGACCAGATTTATTTAAATGAATTGGAGGACATATCAATTGTGATCGTCACATCTCGAAAATATAAAAATGTGATTCTTCATCAACCACATCCAATTTTTCAAGAGAACTGTATCTAAACATCCTCTAACTATCAACTTTCTAAAATTATCAACTTCAATAGTCTACACATTAGAAAATTATATTTTGAATCCTTTATCCTAAGGCATATTGATATCATTCCAAGAATGATCACCAATGCTCATACCCAAATTTTATTGATGTCTCCTATAAAAACCATTTTTTTCATTTCCCACATTTCCCCCCATAAGAAGAATCAGTGCACATCTATTTCAACATCCATAGATCATCATAAGATATTTCAGGCCCACAATCCAAATTCAGATTCCACCTAACTCTATAATTCAAAATTGAATGTGGTATTTACAAAGATAAATAGTTGAACAAAATTCCATTTATATTTAGATGAAATAAAGAGCCAAACAACCATCTAATAATCAGTCTCAATGATAGATTAACTTTCTAATGTGAGGGTCACCCATCATTTATCGATGTCCCACTCCTGACCTTATGAAAATCCTTATCATCACACTAATGAGAGAAGTTGATAATAACAACCACCCATGCTATATTTATTACAAAACATAATGAATATAATGGATATGATCCTTCTAATAGATAAACTATAATAAAACATCACCCATCACTCATTCGAACATACCACAAATAGTTATCCTAACATTCATCGAATAACATAATTTTTAATATAATTTTATGACTTCTAAAAATCAACTTTTATTTCTCCACCATTCGGAATACCTTTAAATCAATCCTCAAGAAAAACGCCCAATGATTCCTTTAATCAAACTATAAAAATAAATTTGGTTAGCTTGAAAAATAGATGATTCTCATTTAGAATACTCAATATGATGTAAAGATGTATGTCATGGTCATATCTACACCAAAACAATGATAAGGTTTCATTGATAGATGTGAATTTCTCTCATAATCCATGCTTATAATAAATAGGATATACTTTACTTTTATCCACCAATGACACCGCATATCTTGAAAAATCATGTCATAGTCCTCACATGATTTAACCATCTCATGGTATTCTATTTAATTCTAATGGAGACTTCATCATAGGATAACTCCATCTAATTTACCAAAATCACTAGGTCACTATTCCCAAAAGCACCCAATTTGAAACTGTTGAACCTTGGTTTATACCTAGATGAACACTGACATTCAATTCTAAATAGTTATCATGTGAAACCAGTGTGATCTAATATTGTCATATGTGGTAGGTGTAACCTTCGATGCATCCTGATTAAAGACCCCACTCACACTCATGTGAGTCATCCATAATCAAGACCAAGTTGAATGTGCTACATGAAATGTTTTTTTAACATGACCAGATCTCCCGTAGAACTTATCTTTGGAATAAGAAAACTCACCAAGGGTATGATATATTGAATGTCCAACTTTCACATAACGTCATTGAATAAATTAAAGAGTCAAACACAAACACAAACACAATTAAAAATAGATATTGTTACCTGAATAGTCTTTCCTATCCATGTTATTATCAATACATATCAATATATGTTCTTTTAAAATATAAAATGGCATCATAATGTGTATAATGAAAATTTTATCACTTCCACATGAATCAGTCTCAAAACAGCCATAAATATAGTCTCACTACTTATATTGAATTTTTAAAATCAATCCAACCAAACTGAAAGGATTCCCTCGATGAAAATAAATGAAACTGAATCTTAATGTTTTGAGTAAAAACTAAGGGCTTATTGGTCTCCCACCTGGCCTTAACATTCAAATTTTAAAACTGGGATCCTAGGTTTAACCACCATGCCCTAAAGTATCTTAAACGATATTTATACCCCATATAATGGCTTCTATTCATTAACATCTAATGTTCCTATAACAGTCTTTAAATAGATAAAACTGGATGTAGGTAATGATATCATTGAACTACAAGGGTAAGACCCTATCAAAATGTTTCAATGGAATCACCTTCCAAAAATTGGTCAATAAGGCCTTGATTCATTTTGAGTATCCTTATATTGGAATTATTCCATGAGGGTCACAAAAAAATAATAAATTTTATGTATATGACACACAAAAGTTATCTAAATATGGTAATGTCCCCAAGAGGCTCAAATTACTATATAATAACCACCACCTTATGAATTTGTTTCATTAACTATGATTCATACCTGAAAAAATGATCAATATAGAGAAAATATTGTGCCTAGAAACCTTTCCAAATTATATACTAGTTTTCCTATCTCTAAGGAGGTTAAAATAATAGAAAAATCCATCACTAAAGAATATAGAATCAAATTTTAAAAAATAAAGACCCACCTAAAAGGTCATTGGTCTCTTTTTCCAATCTTTTAGGTCAAACACAATAGAAGGAGGATTCCAACTGAGACTCATGGGAAATATCCATGTTCCCATTCAAGATAACTAAATGAAAAATTATAACATACCCCTACTTGATTTCCCCAGATATTAAAACCACTAAATGGATTCATTTAATACATTTCATCAATTAAATACCCTTATAAACAATAAAGTGACTTGGATATATGGAATAACAAGTATAAATTATAAAGGATCTAAATTTGTTCTTGGAAATTTATTTAACTAATTCAGAATAGTATTTTAGGAAAAATATCTCATAATTTTCTTTTAACCCACAAATTATTTCTGCATAAGTTCACTAAATAAGATTAGTTGAAGGAAATGTCAATTAAAATTGGTAAAGTATAACCCCATCTATGTTGTAAATAATGTATTAATTAATTAAATTCTCAAAAAAAATCTCAACAGAGGAAAAAATTACTTTTATCCTTTATGGTGAATTAGTTATGTAAGATTTAGACATAAATTTATAAAAAGATAAGTGTAAGTGGATTTTGAAACTTTAAATAAAAATACCATTTATAATATGCACACCCCATGGGGTCAAGAACTTGGAAAAAAAGATAAAGGTAACCTTTGATGGTCCCTTCACACAATACCAAGTTCAGTTATATGGGAATCCATTCCCAATTTATTGATTCAATACTCTATACATTACAATCGAAATCCCATTTAGGTGAATCCTTGTACTAATCATGACATAATAATTTTAACACACCATTAGCAGGGTTATCTCACAAGCATACAAAGCTAAAACTCACTGACAAGGGTCGAGTTAAAAATATGAAAATCCAGTTATATGGGTCTTTATTCCTATATTAAGAAGCTATATGTATTTATAAGTTTCATTTGGCACACAATTTAATTAAAATCCATCACTGAACATTTATATATCTAATTGGAGAAAATTCCTTAACCAGTTTAATACCATTTCAATTTCATAATTAATAACTGCAATGAACCATAATTTTGTGAATTAAATTATATCTTATTGTAATTATTTCACATAGTATTAATTACATTGAATAACATAGAGTACATATTATAAACTACTAAATTAAGAATGAATGAAATGAGAATTATTTCTATAAGTTACGAAACATATACGTATGAAATAATAACTTCAACTTAGGAACAGTAATATGGAACTTATGAATAGTAAACCAGACAAATGAGTAGTAACCATGCCCATTAAAGTATATATATAATTTAGGCACCTCATAAGTTAAAAAATGATATAATTAATTCATATAATAAATAAATCAAAATTATAAAAAATATAAATTATGTGTTGGTATTTTTGTGAGTCATAAATATATAATTACATTTTTCTATAATAGAAAAAATTGTGTAAAATAAAATTCATTTTCTGAATTTTTTTTCATAAATTAAATTTTTATTGTCTTATGATTTTCATATAATTTTATGATACCTTAAGAAATTTTATAGATTTTTAAAAAATCTATTTTAAATTTAAAATCTGTATTTTTTGAGTAAATAATGAATTTATTTAAAAATTAAAATTTTCATATTTGGATATTTTTGGTAAAATGGATTCCATTTTTTAATTATACACATCTAAAAATGTTTACACTTAATTTTTTGTTTTTTCTAAAATACTTGAATTTTGGCTCAATAAAAAAATATGATAATTTATGATAAATATTAAATACATGCGTTAATGACTCATAGGGGTTGTATGGCTTATTTAAGCATATTTTATCGAACTATAAATAATTATTTTAATATTTTTGATGATAATTATCAAACTATTCATAGTCTTATGCCAAAAAAATAAACAAATGAATAAAATATTCAAAAATTACCCATGTCCTCCTCTATAAATACTACCCATCATCACATCTTCTCCTCAAAAATCTAATCCTTGAAGCATGTCATAATTCATCCCAATACCTATTACCTAGTCTCACCCCACTTATAGGATCTCTTGGTCTTTACAAAATCCAAAAACCATATCCCTTAGGTTCTCACAGAGGAGTATTCAAGAGGTAAAATCCTCTTCCTTTTCCTTTTAGTTTCTTATAAAGATCTGTATTTATTATTCTATCCTAAACTCTTATATCCAAATGATCATGATAACTATAGTATAATTTATATACTAGGATTATATCATGTTAATTTATGAACCATCATCAATCTCCTTACACTATCTCTTTTGTTTTTAAAATGAAATCATCATTTGAGAGGGGCTAATTTACACCTTCGTGGATAACAAACATTCATTCTTCAATTGATTCTTCAAGGATGGTCATGATAAAATTTACTTGTTAGAATATGATTTAATATATGTATTATAACCTATTTAATGTTTTGAAACTAGTATATATACATAATACTAATTCATAAAACAAAATGAGTTCATTATGATCGATAACTGCCGAAATAATGAAAACGATTATCATTAAATGTATTATCTGATGATTTATCCTCATACCAAAAAAATGAATGAAATATATAATCATTTTCACATATATATGTTCATAAATATTTTATAAATATAATTATGTAGAATTATTCCCATTCCAGATGAAAATCCTTACTTAAATATATGTTTACCCATCATGAAAACCAAGGAAACAAACGCTCTATATGAATGAAATTGTATCATATAACTCACCAAAAAGGCCATAAATGAACTAAACAATTATAATAAATGAAATTATTTTAGATATTTTTATTAATTAAATAATTAATAGATATAATTTTATTATAAAGGATGTTAAGGTCAAGTGAAGAACAAATTCAGACATTAGGTAAGGGTTTTCTTCATGAACCTACATTTTCATTCAGGTTGTACCTTCATCCTCTATACATAAATGTAATTCTTCATTATCTTTATATCATTCGTATAAATTATTTTTATATCTTCCAAACTAAGGTTTCTGGATCATTTCATCTTTCTTTTATATGAAATATATATATTTTAAGGTTCCTTTTTCATTTCTTCTTGTTATACTAGCCCAAATAAGGGAAACATCTGGATTCCCAACCCATTTTCAAGTACCATATATAATAAGTTTTAAGACACCATTATTTTTATAAAATAATTTGTTTTTTCATTAAAACATCACTTGTTAATTACTGGTTTATACAAACAATTATGAAAAATAAAAAATGATTTTTCTAAAAGAACTCTTCTTTACAATATAAAAGGGGTATTTCTCTCAATAAATCTTCAAGGATTTTACTTAAGTATTTTCATCTATTTAAAAAAAAGTATTAATTTTATGCTTTATTTATATTGATATATTATTATTTCATATAGTATATATTATTAAATGGTTTATAACCTGTTCCACTATGGATGTTCTATCTTGATACCATTTAGCATGATACTTTGATTGGTAAGTGATTATGATTATATATTGGGGAAAGTTATTTACATTTCATATGTTTATGTTGTTTATGTTTATCCCAATTCATATGAGGAATACATAAGAAAAATAATTTTAGTGGTGGGGACCTATATATCACCTCGATGCTTCAGCAAGTCTCATGAGACAGAACAAAATTGGGTTTTGGTTGAAGCCTTACCCTAGTATTTTCAGACTTATTGGACAAGGAATTGTGAATATATTATAGGTATCTGACCTTATTAACTCCATAATTATGATAGTATTAAATGATAAAATGTTTTATTTTTTCAGTAGAAAAATTTCCATGGTTATGTTTTATTCTCTTATGATCATTTAAATGGATTTATGTAATCATCTATTATTCATACCATATTATTACCATGTTTATTTATTTAAAGGGATGTGTTTTCAGTTATTCCCCATTCCATGTATTTGCGTTTATGGTAACTTCCATTGTATTAATTACACTTAATGGGATTCTGATCTCACACCTATCGTATGTATTATTTATCCATAGGATGCAAAGATTAATATTATTGAGAATGAATTGGAGGAATAATCTAAGAGTTTATGGGTGTTTCCAATGGAGTTTAAATGTTGTTGTTACTTTTAATGTGTAATGTAAATATTATGTTTGAATATAGTTTTATAAAACATCAAAACTATTCGGTCCTTTGGAATGCAAAATCCTTGTAATCATAATAATTTATTAATTTAAGGCATCAACTTCAGGAAACTGGGGTTGTGGCCCTTAATGTTTGTATCAATGTTTAGAAGAAAAATAGAAACTAGATTTAGAAAAAATAGATTACGCGACATACCCTAAGATATCCATTTAGGATAAGAATAAAATAAAATACTATAATTTTTTTTAAAGTTATAGATTATGTTAATATTTTAAGAAAATACATCCTTGTTCGGATACTACAAATGGACATGGTTCTAGAATAGATGTACCTAAGAGTAACAACTCTGAAAAGGTGTTTTAGACCTGAATTGGGGTATGCGGGTACATGAAACGAGCCATACTATGAAAATGGTTTGATACTCTTGGGGGATATGCTTAGGATAACTCACATTTTCATTATAAACCATTATTATGGATTTAATTGTAAATATATCCCCAAAGAAAACATTCTTATGATTATGATATTATACATGAATAAAACTAAAATTTATATTATGTGTTTTTCTAGATTGATATTATATATCATGATTCATAGACAAATTTAGTGTATTCCATTATTTAGAAGTTGTGTCTAGTTAAAGGAATTAAAATCGCATGAAGATACATATCCTATATAAGGGTTTAATTCTTATTAAGGATATGATGTTGGTTCTAGAGCTATATATGGTGCTGAAAAAATTATTACTATTCTAGAAAAACTAACTATGTTTATGAAAAATATACTTACCTATGTAGAGAATCCAAATCCAAAATGTGTAGGAGAAATATTATACCACTAAATGTGACAGAACCCCCAATCATTTAATGGTACTAAAAACCCATTGGTAGAAGAGTAGTGGATAAGTTATCTAGAGAATATATTTCTCACTTTGGTATGTAATGAATGGCATAATGTTATCCTCAAAGTTTATCATATATCGATAGATTCTTGTGAATTCTGATCATTTATTAAAAACACAAAGGAGTAAAATATATTGAATATATGGAATAGAGGGATTTTAATTAAATTTTCATAGATTTTTTTTGTGAACAATGAGAAGATATAGAATGGTAATTATTGAATTTAAGTCAGAAGGAGGATGAGAATTTTTCCAAGTAAGAATACAATTTTACAAGGCTATAAAGGCATATCGTATAATTAATATGTAATTCAAGGAGAAAGATTTATCTGTTATTAGATAGTTTTAATCCATTCCTCCAAAGGTAAATGGTTTCCCAAACATTATCAACATACAAATATGTTGTCTCATGTGTAATCAAGACAAAGAATAAATTCTTTAAGTCTTATGACATTAAATTAATTAATGAGAAGAAGAGGGTGGTGGATAAAATAATGGGTAAATGTATGAATAAAAAAGTGAGTTTCACAACATGTTATACCTGTGAAAGGAAACACATTGGATCATGCTTAAATGGAAAAGGAGTTTGTTACAAGTGTGGAGAAAAATCCACCAATCCCATGATTTTAAGGAAAATAAAAAAGATACGAATGTCCAATGCTAAAATTATTGGTAGATGGGATACTATACAAATGACTGTATAAATCATCAAAAATACAATCCTCAAAGAATGCGACGAGAGAAATTAAATGAATATGAGATCATAATAGATAAGGTTAAAGTCCTAAATGATGTGGTTTCATATACATCACTCATCTCCTCAAATTTTTCTAAAGCAATATTTGATTCTAGATCATCACATTCCATTAAACCATCCCAAAATTCATTAAAAATTAGATATTTTATATTCACCTTAAAAAGGTAGTTTTCAGTAAAAACCCCAATGTAAAGTATCATTAGAATAAATAGATGTCAAGATGTTCACAATATGGATTATAAACATGATTTATCTGCTAATTTTAGCATCATACTTATTGTTGAATTTGAAATAATCCTCGGTATGGATTTTCATTAAAAATATGATGTTAAAATGTATTGCAAGAAGAAGGAAAATTTTTTTGAGGAATTTTCTCAATTCCTTATCTTTAGAGTAGAAACATCACCATATGATTATAATTTAGACCCACCCTGAGTGGGACTACTAAATTCAATTCATGGGGAAGTAGAGAACACAATATCTTTGTATGAGGAAAGAAATAATCAAAATTGATGATTTACATATTTTGGAATTCTATATTGATGTATTTCCAAATTATTTACCTAGACATACTTTAGAGTGGGAAATTGAGTTTTCTATTGATTTAATTCATATTTCTAGGCCTATATCAAAGAATTTGTATAGATTGGACATAGTGGACTTAATATAAATGATGAAACAACTAGAGGAATTGAGTGATAAAGGATTTATCCTCCCTAGTGTTTCTCATTAGGGATACCCTATTTTCTTTATCAAGAAGAAATATCAATCCATGAGGCTTTACATTGACTAAAAGGAAATCATTGATACTATAATAAAGAACAAGTACCCCCTACCTCGTATTGATGATTTATTTGATCAGATTCATAGAGAACAATATATTTTGATGACTTACCTTCAATCTAGATATCATCAGTTTCATATGAGGAAGGATGATATTCCAAATAGAGCATTTCAAACCATGTAAGGGAATTATATATTTACAGTAATGCATTTGGGACATTCTAATGTGCCCTCCTTTTTTATTAATCTAATGAAAATAGGTTGCATGGAATATCTTAATGAATTTGTTGTTATATTTATTGAGGATATATTGGTATACTCCAAATGATATTGTGATCATGATAATCAATTTCAAATTATTCTGAAGAATCATAGAAGAAACGAGTAATATAGTATGGTTTTAAAGTGTGAATTCAATATTAAAACAGTTTCTTTTCCTGACCATATTTTCTCTAAGGATAGAATCTTAGTTGATCCTCAAAATATGCAGGTAGTTCTGGAAGGACTGATCTAATGAGCATAACTGGGGTGCCTAGTTTTATGGGTTTATCATGTTATTATAGGTGTTTAATTCAGATCATCACCTGATTATCTAACTTGTTAACCATGCATACTCGTAAAGTGGTTAAGTTTGTATGGACTAAATAATGTGAAGAATGTTTAAAATAATTGAAGAGTAGATTTGTGAATGCTCCTATCCAGACTCTACCATCAAGTAATGGTAGATTTTTTATTTATAGTTATGCATCAAATAAAGGAATTGGTTGTTTCCTTATGTATAATGCTAGAGTTATTTCCATTTAATCAAGGCCGTTAAAATATATGAAAAGTATTATCCAACTCCTGAACTTGAGTTAAAAGTTTTAATACATTCTATGGAGATATGGAGACACTATATCTATGATGAAAGATGCAATATATATACGTATCACAAGTGTTTGAAATATATCTTCATATATAAATAAATAAACCTGAGGAAAATAAAATTGATCGATCTAATCAACGATTATTATTGTTCAATACAATACCACATAGGGAAGGAGAATAAGGTAGATGATCCATTGCATAGGAAAGATCATGGGGTTCTAAACAAAATGAGGATTAAAAAGGATCGTATGTATATGAATCTAGTAAGTATGTATGTATATATATATTATCAGGGCAAGTAAAACATCACCACTTTTTCAACTAGTTTCCCAACTAGCATTATTAGAAATAAATAAATGTTCTCAGTTTCATCGTGAGAATCTTCAAAAGAAAATTAATACTTTGAATGATGGTAAATTCCCATAATTCTTGTGTGAGGAAAAACATATAAAATTTTGGAGGATTCAATGTATTACCTTTATACCTGGTCTAAAAAGATAGTTATTGGATGATTCCCATAACTCGAATTTCTCTATACACCATGGTTACATTAAGATTTGTAGATATTTGATGGAACTTTTCTGGTGGGATAATATGAAACATGGAATTGATGATTTTCTATCAAGATGTTTATTCTTTCAATAGATGAAGCCTTGAATAAAAATTCCTAGGGGATTCATGCAACCTCTTCTTATTCTTACTTTGAAATTGTATTACATTAATATAGATTTTTTCACTCGATTACCCAAAACTCCATGATAGAATGATGAAATATGGTAATTGTTGACATAATTACGAAATATTCACATTTCCTCACTATAAAGGAGTATTTTTAATAGGATCACCTTGCACAGCTCTATATTAATGATGTTTTAAGGATTCATGGATAACCTCTCTCAATTATTTTTGATTGTGACTCGAGATTTACATAGAAAATCGATAAATATATCATGAATTATTTCGATACTAAGCTTCACTTGAGTGATTATTATCACCCCCAAACTCATGGGTAGTCAGAAAGGACAATCCAACCATTTTAAGACATGTTGGGATCATGATAACATGAATTTCAAGGTATGTGGGATCAGTATTTACCAATAGTGTAGTTTTCATACAATAATAGTTTCCATTCAAGTATTCAAATGGAACCAGATGAAGCATTGTATAGAAAGAGATATAGTACACCAACTTGTTGGGAGGAAGTTAGTGAAAGAAATATTGTGGGAAAAAATATTGTGGAGGAAACAATAGTGAAGTTAAAGAACATTAAAACACATATCAAAGTAGCTAAATAAAGGGAAAATAGATATGTTGATAATCAGATGAAGGATTTCAAATTTCAATAGGGAGATCGTATTTTATTAAAATTTTATCCACGTAAGGGTGTTATTGGACTTGGGAAGAAAGGGAAACTGAGCCCCAAGTACCTTGGTCCTTTTGAAATTTTTGAGTTAGTCAGAGTTGTGGCTTATCATTTTGAAATCATTCCAAGACTTTATAAATTAGACAATGTGTTCCATGTCTCATTGTTATGAAATAAAATTCTAGACCCAACACATGTACTCGCATATGAAGGAATACAATTAAAACCTGACTTATCTCACTGTGAAGAGCCTATCTGAATTCTAAACACCAAAGAACAAGTGTTGAGGAATTGGATGACTCAGATGGTAAGGGTTCTTTGGAAAAATAAAAAAACTGAATAGGCACCATGGGAACCATATGAGGTTATGATGAAGAACTACCCAAATAATTTTGCGAGGTGAAATTATAATAATCATAAAGATGATGTTTTTTTTGGAGCGGAGAATGTAATGAATCCAAAATCTATCAATGAAACATTCTCTTCTTAAAATTATTTTATATAGAATTAATTTATTTAAATCACTTAGATAACATAATAGAAACTACTAAATTAAGAATGAATGAAATGATAAGTATTTATAAATATTAAGGAACCTATACTGATGAAATAGTAAATGGACCATAGGAATAGTAATATTAATATTATGAATAGTTAAGTATCATGTGAATAGTAACCACACCCATGAAATTTTAAATACAATTTACAAATCTCATAATTTAAAGAATGATATAATTATATATTAGTTTATGTAAAATAATATTTAAAAAAAATTAATTAAGTGTTGGTATTTTTTGAGTGATAAATGTTTATTTACATTTTTAATAATAAATAAATTTTTATAAAATTAAATTAATTTTTATAAAATGTATTCATAAATCAATATTTTGTTGTCTAATGATTTTATGATAATTTTATGAGACTATAGTTTTTTTTATACTGTTATAAAATTAGTTCTAAATTTAAAATCTATATTTTTCGAGTAAACCATGTTTTTATTAAAAAAATTAAATTTTCATATTTATAAATTTATTTTAATAAAATAGACTCTATTTTTTACTTCTGGACATCAATAAATGGTTATGTATTTTTTTTGTGATTTCCCTAAAATTCTTTATATTTTGGTAAATAGTAAAATAAGACAATTAATAATAAGTGTTAAATACATGATTTATTGAGTCCTAGGTGATTTATGGGTGATGTAATCCCATAATCTGGAACTATAAAACATTATTTTAATATATTTTATTATAATTCTCAAAATATTCATAGTCTTCACCCAAAATAATAAACAAATGAATAAAACATTGAAAAATCACCCCTCTTGTCCCCTTTAAATACCACCACCACCCTCTTTTATCCTCACACATCTAAAACATGAAACTTGTAAAAATTATTGCCAAGTCATCTTATATATTATCTCTTCACGTCTATGTGGTATTGGTATTTATAAGAGACAAAAACCCCTTCCCTTAATGTGGTTCTTAGGGAGGAGTATTCAAGAGGTAAAATCCTCTTCCTTTTCCATTTAATTTCTTTTTATGTTCTTTCTTTTTTTATTTCCTCCCCAAATCCATTGTCCAAATAATCATGATAAATATAGAATAATTTATATATTATAATTAAATCATTTTAATTTAATAACCATCATTAATATCTTCACTCTCTCCCTATTTTAATTTAAAAATAAAATCATCATTCGATAGGTGTCGATTTATAACCTTCGTGGATGACAAACTTTTGTTCTACAGTTTCTTCTTCAAGGATGGAAATGATAACATTTTTATGGTAAAAACAGAATTTAATATATTCATTATATATTATTTAATTTTCTTAAACCATAATAGGAACCTAATACTAATTCATAAAATAAAATGAGTTTTTTATGATCAATAACTATTGTAATATTGAAAATAGTGATCACTAACTGTATTATCTGATGATTCATCCACAAACCATAAAAATAAATGATATATATAGACATTTAAACTTCTATATTTTCATAAATATTTTATAAATTCAATTATTGTGAATTATAAACATTCCGTGGGAAATTCTATACTCGTATATAATTATATCAATCGTGAAAACCAAGGAATCAAACACTCCCAATCATTAAAATTGTATCTTATAACTCATCACAAATACCATAAATGAACTAAATAAAATTATAATAAATAAAATAAATGTATATAAGATTATGAATAAATATTTAATGGATTTAATTTTATTATCTGAGAAATTAAGTTGAATTTCATAACACATTCATAAATAAGGTAAGTGTTTTCTTCCCGAACATCCATTTTCATTTAGGTTTTGAATTTATCCTCTATACACCAATTTAATTATTCATTATTATTATGTACATATTCTAAATTCTATTTATATGATACAAAATTATGTTTCTAGATCGTATCATATTTTTTATATAATAAATTCATGCTTTTCAAGGTTACCTTTTTAATTCTTCCTGTTATGTAAGCCCAATTAAAGGAAATGTCTTGATTTCTTACCCATTTTCATGTACTGTCTATAATATATTTTAAATAATATTTATTTTTCTAAAATCACTAATTTTTTTAGGAAAACACCATTTGATAATTATTGGTTTTATATTAAACTATTGTGAAAATTTAAAATGATTTTTCAAAAATGGCTATTCCTTGCGAAGTAAAAGGGGTATTTCTATCAAAAATTCCTAAATACTTTTATTAAACAATTTCCATATTTTTCAATGCCTATGATGAATTTTAGGATTTATTGAGATTGAAATCTTATTTTATTATTATACCATATATTATTAAAAAATTTACATCTAGTTTGGTTGTAAATGTACTATCTTGAAACTATTCACCATGCTACTCATATTTGTTAGTGATTATGATGACAGATTGGGGAATTTTATATAAATTTCATTTGTTCATATTGTTTATGTTTATAATCACTCATATGAGGAATAAATTGGACATTAAAAGTGATTGGTTGGACCTTCTATATCCCCTCAATGCATTGGTAGGTCTCATGAGAAAAAAAATAATTGGTTTTTAGATGAGGCCTTACTATAGTATTTTTAGATAACTTGGATGAGGCCTTGACAATATGATTCAGATGTCCTACATTATGAATTTCCTTCATTATGATAATATTAATTTATAAACCATGTGATTATTTTACTAGTATACTATCAATGGTTATGTGTTTCATTACATTATGATCATTTATATAGATTTCAATAATCAAATATCAGTCCGTCAATATTATTGTAAAGATTATTTTTTAAGGCATATGTTTTAGTTATTTACCATGCCTAGTATTTATATTTATGATAACTTATGATGTAATAATTATCCATATTGATAATCTGATCTCACCCCTTTATTATTTTCTCTTTTACCTGGTATTTGAATATAGATATTATTATATATGACTTATAGGAATAATATATGAGTTTATAGGTGTTTCCAATGGATTTGAAATTTTGTTTCGTATTCAAATGGAATTTAAATCTTATGTTTGAATCTATTTTTCCAAAACTAATAAAATATTAAGTCCTTTGTGATGTGATACCCTTATAAACATACCAAGTTCTTAATATAATGCACTAGATCTAGGAAACTGGTGTTCGGGTCCTTACAATAATAGGTTAGTTAGATAGAATTTCATTATCATGCTATGTGGGAAAATTCTAGTAAGTCTGATGTACACACTTTAATTAACCTATCGAACATAATAACAACAATAATGAAATCCATAATTTATGAAAAATATATATACATAAAAGGAATAAAATCATAGAAGAATATAATATAGATAATCATAATAAATCATCACATGATAATGATATTCATTTATGAATGTAAATAGTCAAATGAGTATGGTGAAATGATAAACATGGAATATAATCAGACAAGCATAGTATATAGATTATCATGTTGATCACATGGGAATCATATGTTCCTATAATGATTAATTAACACACATATTTTATTAACAAAAAATTAAAATACAAAAGATATAATAAATTATTTACCATGATAAATACATCAATAACTAATGTTAAAATAATAATCATATATAATAACGAACCATAATCAACAATAGTACCATCCTAGAAACATTGTCTTTATATCGTCCATGTGTTTCTCAATCCCATATATGAAAGAGTTACAAAATTAAAAAATATTCATAGTTCCTTATATACCATACATAAATAGTATGGAAATTAAAATAAATCTCTAATACCAATTTTTCAAATCTCGTCCTGGTTTACTCTAAAAACTATATCTAATCAGTTGGAAATAATCCATCACATGTGCCTCATTGTACCCCAAAATCTTAAAATGGTAAGTGATGGTATTAGGTGATATAGGGATGAGAAAATACCTTCTGTAATTTTAATAATTATGGATGAAGTAAAAATAAAATAAAGGTTGTTTCATGATAATAATAAGTGACAAGTAATAATAAATAGTTAACCTGGGTATTTCCAAAATACAAAACCAACCGTGAATAAACATGTTATGATGAAATGTAAAATTTATCTATTATAAAATAGATAATTCATAAAATAATACTAAATTGAAAAAATAATAAATAAAATAAAAATATTCTGTAAGAAATCTGAATACAAGCTCGACCCCCATCTTCCATGTCAATTCCTAGTATATATAAGTAACTTAAAATAGAAGAATCTATGTCCTAAACTATAGTAATGAAATCATTCAGAGTACCTAATGGTGCCTTAGAAATGGTCTGAATAATATTTATTAGTTCATCACTAATGATTTATAATGAAACTTAGCCTCTAAATGTAAAATGTACATTGTTCTGGCATAATAAAAGTGAGGTAGTAAAGTAATGATGTAAAAATAAAACATGTTGATCTCATGTTACCCATGGGATATGAGGATGACCATAAATACTTTGTTATATTCTAGAATTTCTATGGTAACTTTACATTTTATATAAAATTTATCCAGACTAGAGGCAAATAAATAAGGCATCCATTTACAATGAAAATCATGTAGAATTATATATATTATATAGAATTTATGATTTATAAAACCAAAGTAAATGTAATAATCAACAATTATAATATAACACATTTGACATGTGGTCCCCTCCCCAAAATACGATGTAAGGAACCTATATTTTTCCCATCTATTAATATAATTCATTCAACCAATGATTATAACAACCCAAAATTTTTATTAATGAAAATTCTTCTTGTTTTAAATACATGTACTATTATGTAATATGGTTATATAATAGTTGAACTTCTTTGGTTTTATGATTTTGGGTTACAAAATACTGTTAATAATTTTTACTATTGCTAATATAGCAGTTGAAAAGTGATCAATTGATTAGTATAATTATAGGTATTTAACAAATCCAATTTACTCAGAAAAATGGAGAGATGACCTCATCTAGTAGAATATTCTCCTAACAGAGCCCATTTGTCAGATCTCAGAAAGGAGGTGGTGTCATTGCTTTTCTCTCTTGACCATGACCAAGCCAAGCTTCAACATGTGTTGATCGAATGGAATAGCCTAAAGGAGAATTGGAAGTTGATATAGATTACCAGCTAAGTGATGTTACCCGAGCCACCCCAAGAGTATATCACCACCTCACACCTTACCCTTCGATCATATGCAGGTGTCATAAGGGGTTATGTAACAAGACCCTATCACTATTATTATGTGCATTATTTTTTTATAGAATAATGAATATACATTAATTTTATTATTATTACTTTGTAAATAGTTTTTAAAGCACAAATAATATTTGTAGTTAATATTTTATTCAGAAATATATTTTTGATGAATTAATGGATTTATGAATTAAAAAATAATTTCATAAAAAATTAATTTTAAATTAATTTTTATTGAATATAAATGATCTTATAATTTTTATGAATACAATTGTAATTTTTATTAATGTTTGAAAGCCGTTTTTCAAAACCCAAGAATTTTCGATAAATGCAAGTTTTTATTTTAAAAGTAAAAATTCACATATTGTGAAAATTATTTAGATAAAATGAATATTATTTTTGGAATTTGGATGTCAAAATTATCCTATGGTTAATTTTTCATAATTTTCTAAGACAGTCAAAATTTTTGGGTAAAAATTAAATATCATTTAATTATATGATGTGTTTTATGACATCATAATGACCCAATAGTGATGTAATAAAATAATATAAATGTTATTTTAGTGAAATATATGTTTTAACACTACAATAATGTGATTTAAGTGTTTTTGATTTATTTTACAAAGCTTTAGTGGACCCTCCATGACTTATGAAACATTTTAGCTTTTTAAATTGATTTCATTGAAAGTGTGGCTGACCTCTATATAAGAAAGCGTAATATTTTATGATGTTCTACCATTGTAATTTTAAAATAATTTTTCCCAATCCCCTAATTCAAAAACCATGGGTAAAACCCATGGGTTGGCTTGTGGTTTTGATTAGTTTAATATGTGGTGTCCCAAACCTAAATAATTATGAATTCCCTCTCTTTTCCTATATAAACCCACCCAATATCTGACTTCCTATTCACTCAAATCCTTTGGAGATCTAAAAACTCTTCCCTCCCCTCTCTAGAATCCTCCCAAGGCATCCCATTATCCCAAAAATCCTCTCTCAATTCTCTCCCAAGCCTTTGGGATCCCACTTCCAATTAAGGGATTTATTCCTTTCTCATTTTTTGTCCAAATTTCATTATGTTGTTATAACCTTTTATTTTCAATTAAAAATGTTGGGGTATGATTTAACACCTACCCCACACTTTCATATTTATGTTTGAATGATTATATACTCATTTTTCTCTCATTAATTCCTGCCATGTACACCTGTTACCATGTCGAAATTTCATATGGAATTTCTCTCTCCTCATTTACATTCAAGAAATTCTATTATATTATGAATCTAAATTCCATTAAATATGACGGTACATGTATATATATAACCCCCTTACTATCCATTTCATTTACATATGGTGAGACACCCCTTTCACTCTCATCAACCACTTTTATGAATTATTTTACCATCTTATTATGTTGTTGAAATTGGACTGTGATTTTCCAATACAAAGTCATTGTGTAGTGCATACCATTCCCATTTCTCTATCAAGGGTATTAACCTTTATACACATTTAATTGTTGACAATAGAGTTTAATTATTTATTTCACATTCTTTTATCGTGTTAAAAATGACGATGTTGAATGATTCCATGTTGTATGATCCATGTGGCACACATATGCATGAAATGAAATGATTAAGAAGGTTTCACCCACATAGAGATCCAATGAATTGGGTAATGATTAGTATTATGAAACATAAATTTCAATGAGATTTTACTCAGGATAATTCAAGTGTAATGAGAGTTTACTCATGCTCAATGTTTGATGTGCCTTATCTTGTGCTAATATCATGTTAAATGTTGTTTCCACATTTCCATGTTATGATAATCGTGCTATATCATAAATTTATGTTCAGGTTTCTATTATGATCCACTGATATTCAAGTTGACTGACATGTATTATATTCTTCATGTTATTCTTTTTTTACTCCCTTATCAATAATTATATCTCACCCATTTATTATTAATGTCCTCAGGCTATCCCATGCAATGCTAAGTATAAAGGAATGATGTGGTCATGTAGAAGAAATTTTCAATAAGATGTAGTGTTTTATGTTTTAAGTTGTTATGTAATGTTTCTAAGCCCCAAATACACTAGACTTGTCGATATCATATGTTATATCAAGTGAATATTTTGTGTATTAAATCATGATTATGTGTTTAATAAAAATAAGGGTAGTTATAGTTAGTATCAAAGGATAGTTATTGTTAATTTTGGGATTAGGATTAGAAAACCCTAGTGAAAGAATTAGGGAAAAGAATAAGTATAATAAAAACCCTAAATTTTGGTGAGTATTAATTAAGTGGTTTATCATGAAAATAAATCCCTTCCGGGATACAAGTAGGTAGAGGTGGCTCTGGCACATATGTTTCTAGGGAAAACCCGAAATCACCGCTTTGAGCTATACTTGAATAGGAACTAGGGTACAACAACGGGCCTTACTGCACTCTTGGTTACGACACTCTCGGGGGATATGATTTGGTAAACTCATAATCTTAGTATGAACCATTATTAAGGGAATTAAAAAAATTCCCCTTATAATATATTTTGGGAGATAGATCATGGATTACATAGATTAAAGCCTAGAAATTCGTAAGTCAAGGAAATAAAAGTAATTTATAAGTCATCAGTTTTTGTATTTGGAATAAACTTTATGTGTTACCTATAACATTCCTTTTATTCCTACCAATGTCCAGTAATAAGAGGACTTGGGCTAACAAATGATGCAAAGATCAATGTGACGACCTTTCTAATGAGATGCCCAATCTGATGGGAGTAGTAATCACAAACATTGTTATGATACTCTCTCATTTACCCCAAGTTTTGAATAGAAACATGGTTCAAGAGGCATATTCAACCCCCCTCCCCACTAAGAAAGAACAAGTCGCAATTGAGAGCTTTATGAGACAAATGGATCCTACTTTTAATGGATCATCTGATCCCTCAATTTCCAAACAATGGATCAACTCCATTGAAAAGATCTTCTACATGCTTCAATGTTCCTAACAAGAGAAGGTTCTTATAGATACTTATCGTATAGAGGGTGAAGCTGATCAATGGTGAAAATTGATAAAAATACATATCATGAAGAAGACATCGAGGCATTGGAATGGAAAGATATATGAAAAAAAAATTTGATAAATATTTTTTGTGCACACTCTGACTTAAGATGGAAAGGGACTTCCTTGACATCAAGAAAAAAGATGATGAATTCGTCAGTGAATATTAGGAAAACTTTACAAGGCTTTCATGATATGATTATAGATTTTTCATTACCCCAAATACAAGGTTGACCACTTCTTTGGTGAGATAAAACCTATCCTAGGAAAATCCCTAGCGATCTGTGAATTTGAGAGCTATGAGGAAATTGTCTGATGTGACCTCAAAGTGAAAATGGAGATCGGAGAATCTTAGGGGTATCATGGGGATACAAAGAATATGGTGGACTTCAATTTTTGAGGTTCGATGCATAAATCCAACGGTGCTATGAAAATAAAACACCCCACCTACTAAAGGTGTGGAAAGAAGAACCCTAGAAATTGCTTGAAGGGGGGAGGAAATGCTTTAGTTGTGGAAGTGAAAAGAACCTAACTATTAACTTTCAAAAAGAAAAATCTTCATCTATAATAGAGGAGAGCAATGATCTATTATACCCTAAATGTGTTGTTAATTTCTTCAACTACAATTAACCTGGGAACTTTACAATCCAGTACCCTAATCTAAGGGTTTTCGAAGGCACCCAACAAACTCCAAGGCAAAGAGGGTGATATTTTTCCATCACTACCACCAAAGTGAACCTTGAAAAAGAAGTGGTGAGAGATACGCTAGTTATTCATTCAAGAATAGTAAACATACTTTTTGATTCTAGTTCTACACATTCTTTTATATCCCAAATATTTTTTAGAAAAATCTCAAAAAAACCAAAAATCATGGATGTAAAGATGTCGGTGAGTTCCGAAAATGGATCAATCATTGCATCACATGAATATAACTCATCCCCTATCATAATTTGTGGAATGAACTTCCCGATAAACCCCATCATACTTCCTATGGTGTAATTTGATGTAATTCTTGGCATTTATTGTCTTTCCCTATATAGATCCAATATAAATTTCCCTAAGAGGGAACTCAATCTCCACATGGAAAATCAACCCCTGATTTTATACAAGTGCAAAGAGGAGGATGAATCTTCCTTAGCACCATCATCTCAAGCATGGATATTAATACCCTATGATCATGTGTATCTTACTCAGATTATTGTGTCTACAAAAGAAACCATCTTTGAAGTCATGCCTATTGTGAGAGAATTCACTGAAGGGTTTCCCGAGGAATTGCCTAGTCTTCCTCCTAGAAGAGATGATGAATTATCAATTGATCTTATACCTAATGAGTTTCCAATACCCAAGACTCTATATATAATGCTTGTTGTGGATCTTGAGGAGCTGAATAAATAACTACATGAAAATATGGATAAAGGTTATATATGCACAAGTTCTTCACTGTGGGGTGAATCAGTCGTCTTCGTCAATAAGAAGGATGGGTCAATGTGCCTTTGAATCAATTATTGTGAGTTTAACAAAATCCTGATAAAGAAAAAGTATTATCTTACATGAATTGATTACTTGTTTGATCAGCTATGTGGAGAAAAATACTTCTCCATGGAGGATCTGTAGTCAGGATATTACCAAAGGTGAAGAAGGAAGTTATCCCCAAGACTATTTTTTGTACAAGATACAGGCTCTATGATTGCATAGTAATGAATTTTAGAATCACTAATGCTCCAGAAATCATTATGGACTTGATGAATATAGTATTTAGGAATTAACTCAAAAAAATTGTGGTAGTCTTTATAGATGATATTCTAATATACTCCAAAACCATGGAGGATTATTAGGAGCATCTAAGAGCTATAATAGAGAACTTGAAAAAGGGGAAGCTCTATGAAAAGTACAAAAATTGTGAGTTCTTATTGAAGGAGGTCACATTCGTGGGACATATCATCACAGGTAATGGGATATTTTTGGATTCCACCAAGACAGCTATAATAGAGGTATGTTTGAGGCCAACATCAGTAAAAAATATTTGTAGATTCTTAGGGTTAGCTGGATATTATCGCTGATTTGGGAGAAATTTCTCACAATTATCCAACCCTCTTACCAAGCTAACTCTGAAGGGAGTAATGTTTTCTTGTAGTGATGAATGCGAAGAGTGTTTAAAAGCGTTTAAAATAAGGATCATCATTTCTCTCGTGATCACACAATCCACAAGTGGATACCTTTTTTGGTATTTAGTGATGCTTAAAAGAAAGGAATGGGTTTTGTGTTGATGAAAAATGAAAATTCCATTGCCTATGCTTCAACGAAATTGAAAGTTCGTGAGAAAAAATATCAACACATGATCCAGAGTTGTCTATAGTAATCTTTGATTTTAAAATTTGGGGTCATTACCACTTTGGGGAGAAGTGTGAAATATATAGGGATCACAAAATCCTGAAGTATATATTCACATAGAAAGAGTTAAATATGTTCTAATAAAGATGGTTAGAGATGATAAAAGACTATGACTGCTGAATCCATTACCACCCTGGGAATGTGAATAAGGTGGTGTATGTTGTAATTATAAAGGACCAAACAATTCTATCATTGATGATAATTGAAAAAGATACAATCTTCTTAGATTTGATTAATATGGACATTAGAATCATAAAGAATGGAAAATAATCGATCCATTCACAAATTATTTCTAAACTATCTCTTTTGGAAAGGTTAATGGATGCTCAAAAGAATTATGTGGGAATTTAGAAGCAAGTTGAAACTATTAGAAAAGGGAAATCCTTAGTGTTCAATGTTAATTAAGAAGAAATTTTGATATTTGGGGCAAGAATATGTGTTCCATCAAATCCATATTTAAAGAAAGAACATTTGTACAATGCACATAGTTCAAATTCATCCATTCACCTAGGAAACACAAAGATGTATCGAGATCTCCAAGAGCATTATTGGTGGGATAACATAAAGAAGTAGATCTTTGAGTATACATCAAAGATCTTGGTATTACATCATGTTAAGTCTGAGAGGAAGAAGTCTAAGGGTATGAGGAAACCATTACCCATACCTACATGGAAATGGGAGAACATCACCATAGACATTTTCACCAGACTTTAGAAGACATCCAAAGGAAACAATGTTATATGTGTTATTTTGGATCATCTTACAAAGATTGCACACTTCATTTCAATTTGAGAGGATTTTTCATTGGACCAACTAGCACAGATATATATCAGAGAAGTGGTGAGGCTCATAGAGTACCACTATCTATTGTATCTGATCGAGATCTAAGATTCACCTCTATGTTCTAGAAAATTCTTCAACATGAACTGAATACTAAACTAAACTTCGAACAGATTATCATCCTCCAACTGATGGAAAATTTTAGTGGACTATCCAAACACTTGAGGACATGTTGAGAGATTTCTCTATGGACTTCAAAAGAGTATGGGATCAACATCTTCCTCTGGTTGAGTTCTTATAAAATAATAGTTTCCACTCAATCATACTAATGGGTCTTTATGAAGCCCTTTATGGGAAGAGGTATAGAACACCGACATGTTGGGATGATGTTGTGGAGTGAAAACTCATAGGTCCATAAATGGTCAAAGAAATGGTGGTGAAGGTTAATACCATCCAGCATCACATTGAAGGATCTCAGAGTCGATAAAAGAGTTATACTGATAATCATCAATGAGACCTAGAGTTTGATGTTTGAGGCATGGTATTCCTCTATATATCACCATAGAATAGTGTTATGAGATTTTGGATGAAAGGAAATATTATTCCAAGGTATATCGTCCCTTTTAAGAACCTTGATCGCATTGGATAAGTGGCATATTGACTAGAACTCCCACCAAACATGTCTCAAGTACATGATGTATTCTATGTATCACTTTTAAGGAATTACATACCTTATCCATCACATGTACTCAATCTAGAGGTGGTACCATTGGATAATGACATCTCATATGAAGAGAATCTGATGACGATATGAGATAGTAGGGAAAAAGTTCTACGAAATAATATAATGCCCCTCATCAAGGTATTGTGGTGAAACCACAAGTTTAAAGAGCCAACATAGAAATTGGAGGAAGTGATGAAACAGATTTACTCAAATCTATTTTAGTATGGGAAAAATAAATTTAGATGGTGAAATTTCTTAATGGGGGGTGATTGTAACGACTCAAAATTTTTATAAATGAAAATTATTATTGATCTGATAAATTTCTAATCAGGTAAAATGGTTATATAACATATGAACTTCTTTTTTTTATGATTTTGGATTGAAAAATACTGTTAAGAATTATTTCCATTGCGAATAAATTCGTTGAATAGTGATCAGTTGATTAGTATAAATATTGGTCTTTAACAAATCCAATTTACTAAGACAAAGGGAGTGATGGCCTCATCCAGTGGAATTTCTCCTTACAAAGCCCATTTTTTGGATCTTAGAAAGGAGGTGGTGTCATTGGGATTTGATCTTGACTAATCCCAAGATGAGATTCAATATTTTAAGAATAAACAGAATCGCCTATAAGAGTAGTGTATGTTGATAGAGATTACCACCTGAGCGATGTTATCCGAGCCACCCCATGAGTCTATCACCATTGCACACCTTACCCTTCAGTCTTATGAGGGTGTCATAAGGGTTTATGTAACAATAACCTAGCATTATGATTATGTGCATTATTTTTGTATAGAATAAAGAATATACATTCATTTTATAATTTTAACTTTGTAAATATTTTTTAAAGCGCAAATTATATTTTTAGTTATTATTCAATAAAGAAATCTATTTTGATAAATTAATGGATTTATAAATTAAATGAACTTTTAATAAAAAAATTATTACTAAATTAATTTTTATTAAATATAAATTATCTTATAATTTTTATGAATACAATTTTAATTTTTATTACGGTTTGAAAGCTGTTTTTTGTCAAAAACCCATAAATTTTTGATAAATGTCAGTTTTTATTATAAATGTAAAAATTCACATATTTAGAAAATTATTTAGATAAAATGAATATTATTTTTGGAATCATGGCATCGAAATTATCCTATGGTGATTTTTTCATAATTTTCTGAGACAGTTGAATTTTTCGGTAAAAATTAAATTCCATTTAATTATATAATACATTTTATGACATCATAATGACCCAATAGTGATGTAATAAAATACTATAAATATAATAATGGTCCTATATATGTTTTATCATTAATATAATGTGATTTTAGGTTTTTATAATTTATTTTACAATTTTTTAGTAGACCCTCCAAGGCATATAAAACATTTTAGCTTTTTAAATTGATTTTCTTGAGAGTGACTCACCTCATCATAAGAAAGTATAATATTTTTATAAGTTCAGAAATTTGACTTATAAAATAATATTTTCATCTCCCCTTTAGAAAAAAACATGGGAAAAATCATGGGTTGGTTTGTGGTTTTTATTAGTTTAATGTGTGGTGTCCCAAACCTAAATAATAAAGAATTCCCTCTCTTTTCCTAAATAAATCCACCCAAGCTCCCACTTCCTCTTCCTTCAAAGCCTCTTTAGCTTGAAAATATGCTTCCCTAATCTCTCTATAATCCTTCTAATGCTCCCCAATCTCCCATTAATCCACTCTCAAGCCTCTTCCAAGCCTTTGGGATCACACTTCCAAGTAAGGGATTTCTTCCTTTCTCATTTATGTCCAAATTTCATTATGTTTTTATCCCCTTTTATTTTCAATTAAAAATTTTGTGTTATGATTTCCCACCTCTCCCATAGATTCCTATTTATTTTTTAATGATTATAGACCCCTTTATCTCTCATTTATTCCTCCCATGTACACCCATTACCTTGCCGAAATTCCGTAAGGAATTTCTTTCTCCTCATTTACATTCAAGAAATTCATTTGTATTATGAATATAAATTCCATTAAATATGTTGGTAAATGTATCTATATGACCCCCCTTACTTTCTATTTCATTTATATATGGTGAGACACTCCATTATCTATCATAAACCATTTTTATGAATTCTTATGTCTCGTAGTTATGTTGTCAAAATTGCACAATGATTTACCAAGCCAAATTCATTGTGTAGTGAATACCATGCCCATTTATCTATCAAGATTATTCACGTTTATTAACATTTACTTATTTATTATAGAGTTTAATTTATTTATTCCTCATTTCTTTATCATGGAATAAGTTATGATTTTTAATTATTCCATGTTGTATGATACTTGTGGCACACTTATGCATGAAATAAAATGATTAAGAAGGGTGTGCCTGGACAGCACACCAATGCATTGGGTAAAGATTAGTATCATGATACGTTAAGTTAAATGAGGATTTACTCATTATAATTGATGTGAAATTATGGTTCACTCATTCTCAATGTGAAATTATCCTTGGATCATGCTAATATCATGTTAAATGTTATTGCCGCATTTCCATGTTATGATAATCATGTTATATCATGCTTTTATGTTCATGTTTCTCTTATGCTCCATTAATATGATTATTTACTAAAATGTATTTTATTCTTTATGTTATTCCTTTTTTACTCCCTTAATGTGCTTTATAGATCACCCTTTTATTATGAATGTCCTCAAGTTATCCCATGCAATTCTATGTATGAAGGAATGATGTGGTCATGTTGAAGAAGTTTTCAATAAGATGTTGTGTTTTATGTTTTAAGTTGTTATGTAATGCTTCTAAGCCCAAAACACACTAGACCTATCGATAATAAATGTTTTATAAAGTGAGTATTTTATGTAATAAATCATTTTTAAGTGTTTAATAAAAAAATAAGGGTTGTTATAATGATCAAGTCCAAGATATTCCCCAAGGGGAACACAAGTATCACCCATGGATTTAGAAATCATTTAGCCTATGATTCCTTCCAAGGAATTTGATGTAATGAAACCAAGTATCACCAATATATTTATAATTATATTAACCAATGAGACCATATAATTAATTCCACTTAAGGAACCCAAGTATCACCCATGGATTTGTAATTTTTTTAATAATGATCCCTTACATGGAATTCCTCATGAGATACCCAAGTATCATGAATGAATTTATAATTTTTTGACATATGGTCTTGCAAAAAAAAATTATATGTAAGGATCCAAAATATTTCAAATGGATTTATAATTCATTTAACATGTGAGCTCATCAAATTTATTCTATTTTTTGTAACCCATATATCACCCATCCCTTCATAATTATTTTTACATTATACATAATATTTATTAAAATGATGTGATAATTATCAATGGAATTATGTAATTTATAATTATTCAATTGTAATGTAATATGGGGCCATGTAATGGTATTAACCATATAAAAGTTCATTTAATTCAATTACAACATCCCTTAATATGGAATAATCACTATAAAAATTATTAATATAATATTGGACATTCCACCTTTCAATTTAATTGTATATTATAAATGATTATCTAATTAAAAAAGAAGTCCATAATACCTGAAGGGTGGATTAAATACATTGGCATAAAATTATATTATATTCCATCCTAGGTAATATGGGTATCCAAATATGTGTTAATTCACTAACTCATTTAGGTCATTCCTTAGGAATTAATAATAATTCCAAACCTACTGGGTGTTTTTGTTTAACACAAGAACAATAAATATTAACATTTAATTGAAACCACATTATGTAGTGGTTTTTGTTATGTTTTTCTATGTCTGATGATATCAAGGGTTCAATGGGGTTCCATGGTTGTAGACTAAGCATTTAATTTAAGGTATTTATCATATTCTGATCTATTCAGGGCATTTTTTTCATGAAAAATAATTTAGAAACATTATAATAAATAAACAAATTGATGAAAAAAATATAATCCATCAGCCTTATACCAAGGAAGCTTCACCCATACATTTAAGGGATTTTATTTGGTCTATAATGAAGGAAATATAAGAATCATACAAATATCCTGAAAATAAGTCATATGAGATTGCACAGAAATATCATCCAAGATGGTGAGATAAACTGGGAAATGTGGTAAGATGAAAAATTGACTAAACATGGGGGAACCAATATGAAACCTGGTGGATTTTTATGAGATTTTACAAATATGGGATTTCAAGTATTATAGGATAGAATTTTGAGATCTCGATCTGCTATTGTATGTGAGGATTACGGGAGTATAAAGGGATAAATAAGGTTTAAAGCCTTAGGGGAAAATCTATAATTTTTACCTTTTGAAAGTAGAATATGTTTTGTCCATTTAATTTTCTAACCCATGCACCAAACTTATGGATTTTCTTAAATAAGATAGACACCTTGCACAATCCATGTGCACAATTTGAAAAACCATTCACACGCAATGTGAATTGAACTGTACAAGGTGAAACCCCCTCAAAGAGTTTTGTTCACGATTAGAAAAACCATGTGCAAACACATGTAATTTACCTCTAAAATTCTCTATAGTTTTTTACAATGTCATGTAGCCTCTAGTGCATGGTTTTAACAACCATATTAAATCCCCATACAAACACACGGTTTTTATTAATGTTTAGTACTAAACATGTCTTCTATGTGTGCCTCCCCTTTCAATAATAAAACTATGCTTCTAAAGACTGATTCTCCCAATCCTCATTAGAAAACATAAGAAACCTCTCCAGACTTAAATGTCATCTAAAAAACTCTTTAATGTTCTCACTATTTTAAATCCATTTTAAACTTCAATTTAGTATTCATCCCATCCACCAAATGAAAATTAAAATTTCCTTTAGAGTTTCTTAACTGCTTCTGAATATGAGATCTTACATTACTCTAACCAAATTCAAATATTATAGTCAGATAGTCTAAAATTCATTTATTCTCACATTAAGAACATAATTTTCACAAATTTAGCTACTTTAATACGATATTTGTTTACAAAAGTCTCAAATTTATTCTCATGAAATTGCACATATAATTAAAATTCAAGACAATATAAAAATTAAATTCAAAAAAACTCTACAAAACATTTAAATTTTCAATAAAAGTATTTTTTCCAAATTTTATTTTAAACTCCATTTTAATAAATATTTTATTTATTTAACTCAAATAAATTTTAATTTAAAATAAATTATTAAAATAATAATTAAATTCATCCAAAAATTATTTTATAGTCCTGGAATTTTAAAATAACTCTAAAAGATATATCAATTTAAATACAAAAAATATTATTCCAAACATTGTGAAAAATACATAAAAATTAAAATTCAGAGTAATTAATCATTTGAACTCTAAAAATACTCATTTCAAACTTGTATTCAATAAATATAATATTTTCACCCAAATTTAACTAAATTGATAATTCATCTATTATGTCCCATTTTTTAACACAAATTTGATAGTAAATAATATAAAAAGTATGTACCCAAAATGTATAAAATAATTTCATAAACAATTTCACCATAATAATTCACTATTTTTCCAAAATAATTCAAACACACATATCAAAATTATAGTTAATATAAAAATGATAAAAATCATATATTTATGTAGTTTCTAAATTTTATTTTCCTCTATGAAATTTAAGAAATTTAAAAATAATAATACTTCCTTAAAATTAATTTTTATGGTATAAATATTGTGTCAAATTTTAAAATTGAAGATCAAATCAAAAAATAATAAATTTAATTAAACCATCATAATTATTACATTATGTATTACTTAGAAAATTATATTTTTATCTATATATAATGCACACACAACTCAACAATTAACAATACTTAATTATAGAAATAATCAATCAAATAACCACTTTAAAATTTTAATCGATGATAATAATAATATAATAAATAGTAACTTCTGGTAATTAATACAAAATCATTAACAAATATCAAATATAATGAAACTAAACTATGTGTTAGGAGACTAATTTTAAGATTATATGATTGTATAATTTAAATGTTTAATACAAAGCATCAATATTAAATTCAATTTTGAATATAGAATATTGTCTTAAACATTCGCAAAGGATGGATTATTATGAATGTAATATAAAAAAATGTAACTAAATCAATTTTATATAGAAGATGAATTACTTAAATAATTTAAATAAGGGTAAACTACCATCAAATTTCCTAAAAAACATCACTTAGTTGAGAATTCACCCATCACTTAAAAATTAGAATTTTTTTAAAAATATTTAAGAAGAATTTGATTTTGACTTCAAATAATTCTATCCCAACTTAAATAAAAGTCCATCCCCCACCCATAATAAAGACTCAACATTTCCATAAATATTTAATTCCATGGTTTTGGTAAGATTTATCAATTAAATTTAAGAATAATTTTTAATTCTAATCTATTAAAATAATGTACAATAGTCACAAAAAATATCATGCTACACTGGTTACTGCTCAAGTGTTATCCAAAATATTTTTCTGGGGGAAATGTAATATTAATGATTGGGTTCATAATTTTTTAATTAAAATATATATATATGTAATTTAAAAAATATTTTTTCTTGAAGAATAAAAACTCAAATGTGAGAAATAGTGGATAAAACCAGTTTATAAAAAATAAAAATTATATAGAAAAAATTTCTAGATAAGCAAGTTATACAGATTGGAATATATATTTAGAAATAGGAATAAACTATTATCATTTTATCTTTATGTCGATCTGTGTTATCTTCCCAATATTTATTACCTATAATGAAACTTAATAAAACTTTATTATGATATCATAAAAAAACTAACCCAATTGTATAATTTTTAGACTACACAATAATAAATGTAGTTCTTTAGTGTAGTTTATCACTGCTCTCTTCTTAATTTTCAATAATAAAAACTAGGAAAAATATTTAATATAATAAAACTAAAAATACTAAAAACATGTGTAAATGTATCATATTCTTTTGATAACCTACCAAATTGTTTTTAGATAATTCATTGTTGGGTGGTAGTAGTTATTCATCATTATTATGACTGGGGAATAGTTATCTTAGATAGAACCCATGAAATAATTCCAACACTTCCATATTACTCCCATCACTAGAATTTAATTAAACATTGTTCAAATATATTTATGTAACCCTCCATTTTATAATGGTACTTCATAAACAATGGAGGTGTAAAAAAATATTGGGGGTGTTTTTCCTCTTCATTATCTATATTAAGTGTGGTTTCCTATAGTGAATGGATGTAATTTCAATGATATGAATTTTATTCTATTTTACCATGTATCACTAAATATTTATTTAAATGTAGTAGAGTATCACTATCTATTTTTACACCACTAAAAACCTCAACAGACTTCTCCTAATATATAACTCATTTTCAGTTCATTTTTGGTTTCTTCCATTTAATCTTAATCCATATAAGACCTTATCATTGTTGAATATGATAAATAAATAGAAGAAGTAATATTATAAAAGTTATAATTGTAAAATATTATTTAATATTAATTTAAATCAATTTCATATCACTTAATATTTATTAATAATTTTATACATTTTTAGTTGCATTAGGATAAAAATGGATAGTAAAAGTGGTGTGTAGGCTTAATTAAGCTCCTTTGTAATATCCCCTATCTAGATATAGATAATTGGTGTCTTTACTAAAGGAATCACATGACCTTCGGAAGTCCTCCCATATGAAATAGGTTTCCAACTAGAAATTTCAGTCTATGTTTTTATCATGGAGAGACTATACCATCATATTAGAGTTGAAACAACGGAAAAATAACTAGAAAAAAATCATCACAAAAAATATGAGTATGTATAATATATAAAAAAACAATTTATATCAAATAGAATGAAATATATTGTTATATAGTCACTCTTTCAACCTAGAACACATTATATGAACCCCTATTGTGATGACCACATATAAAAATAAATAAAATGTTTAAATATATGAGGATCAACTAGAATCATAGAGCCTAATCTCATCATAATCACTATACTCCATCAAGGTTATCATTCTTGATTATGATAATCAATGATGTCTGATTGGGAACCCTAGTACCATGTCCACCCATCCAGTGTGTGAGTACAAATCAGTAAGGAACTGCCAATTGGTTCTATATCATAACATTTAAAATCATATATGCACATTTGATATGTTTAAATGAATAAATAAAAAAATTTAGAAGAATTAATATATAACAATTATTGGTCATTGGGTTCTAAAGAGACACCTGAGGTTGAAAATATGCTAGTGATATATGTCTCTTAATCAACTATATCTCCATAATTAATCTATGGGTCCTAGGAGGTATCTTACAATTTTATTAGCCATCGAGAACCTTTATTATTGGAACAACTTAATTTTATATTATCCATTGGATTCATCAAAAGATGATCCCTAAGGGGAAATTCTATTGGATTAATAGTTATTAAGAATAAGACAATCCTAAAGTGGTAATCTTTATAAATAAATAGTAAAAGATCATCAACTATAGTTCCTAAGAGGTAATCGTAGGAGATCTGGTGATATTAGGAATGAACCCAGTTATTAAGGGGTAATACTTGGTGATAAATATTCATCTAGAATATGTTAATACCTAGGAGGTAATCTTAATAAATAAATAATTCAAAATCATTATCACCGGTCCCTAGTAGGTAATCCTAAATTATACAATATTATTAGGTATAAATCTAATAATTAGAAGATCATCCTTGGTGATCATTAATCATCAAGTGTAACATCGATCCCTATGAAGTAATACTTGGATATCTTGTAATATTTGGAATAAATATGGTCACTGTGAGATAATCCTACACAATACAAATAAACACAAAATTAATATCCCCATGTTATATCATGGGAATTCATTAAGAAGAACTAAATAGTAGTTCTTCCATTCTAATATGTCATATGAACTATTTATTATGGCCTTATTGGACTTAAACTATTAAAATTCATTTTACAATGTGACACTCGATGTCGTCCACAAGTACTCTCCCATAATAACTATCACCAATATCAAATATTATTCCAGGGCACCCACTGATGTCCCCTGGGTCTGATCATAACATGGGCACCCAAAATGGTCCCATATATCCCAATCTCATCTCTAGGACCTATCTCATCGCTAGTAGGGAATAAAATCACTAAACACCACCATAATCACAGTATGACCTCATAGTCCATAGAAAAAACCATATTAAATCACTCTAGATTGAGATAAAAATTACCATCTCAGTACCTGAGTTCATCCTAGGTCATTCAATTCACCTGAACCATCATCAATATACCAATGGTGCACCAATCATGGTGATAACATAATAGAGGTGGAACACTGACATTAATCACTACTCAATTAGTAAACTTTTTAAAGGAATATCATAATCATATCATGTCCTACTCGATCTAATTATTCTAAAACATCACTCATCATTGTTAAATGGAATAAAGGGGAACTTATCTAGGTCCAATGGATTCACATAATTCAAATAATCTACCACTATCTTTGGTTCATGTGTCTCTAGTATTGTTTTTATAACCTAATCCATTCACCATCAATGGTTAAGGAATCATTCCATTTCAAAAGGGTTAACATAGTCCCTTGGTACATCTTACATTCATGAGAAATTAAAATTTATTTCCTTTAAATTAATAAACTATTAATTAAATTTACAAAAAAAATATTTGATTAAAAAATTTCAATCTCATAAATTGGTGAGGAAATATATGAAATTATCTATACAAGATACATAATATCATAAGGGTTTTTTCAATTACTGCCTACCACAATTTTGGGGTTATTCACATTAAAGTATGATTGAAAACTCTCCCTCAAGCTCTTCCAAGTATAAAGAGAAAATTCTTATCACTATGAGTCCTATTATTGTCCATAATAGATAAATAAATAAATTATAACTATTTATAATAAATTATTCAATTTAAATGAGATTGTACAAACACCAATAAACTCATTAAGATAAATTATCTCATTTAATCCATGAGAAATAGGGTGTTGTAAACTCTCAACCTACAAGAATAACTAATCCATGAATATTCTTAACTAATACACCCATTTAATCTATTAATGTCACCCAAAATTCTAAAACCAAAAAGAATATAATGGGAGTGACATATTTCTTTGAATCCACACAAAACCTCACTTGATCATCCTCTTGGTACCTCAATTAGATATAATGAAAAAAAATTCCAATCATATATGGAAGTTTCCAACATGCTAAAGAGGAACATTCAATTATAAACCTCTCCTAATTATAATATATTAGGTTTAATAAAAAATAGGAAGAGAAAAGAAATAATCAACATAGAGTGCTAGCTTTATCCCCTAAAGTATCATGGACAAAATGAATCACTATTCCAACATAAATCAAGTTAGAATGTTCTTATAATCAAAATAAGTGGTGATTTCCCTTATAGAGACATATATTCCATTCATACATAGAATTAAAATATGAAAAATACACTTAAAACATATTTTAAACCTTTATATTTTATATTTTATATTTTTATATGATTGGAAACACTCTACACCCACACCACCATAAGGGTTCATGTAAATATCAAAATAATGGTATTCATATTTTTTTTACCCATATATGTGGATTTTGATGTATGGTTATTTCTATATAGGGTTCAGCCTCCATATTTGGGGATCTCACGTATGGGGTTTGGTTAATAGGTATAAAATTTCTCATATATGGATAACTGATGTACAAGTATTTCCCACATACGTGGATTTTCATTACATGTGGGTTACCACATGTAAGGGGATTTCCTACAAAAAAAAGATTCACATGCCTCATTTTTTCTAAATATTGGCAATTTCCCAGCAATTTAATGGGATGCCCACATATGAGTCACATCTGTAAGGGTGACCAGATATAGGTCTTATAAAACTATTATATTGGTATTCCATATAAAATTGGTTCACCCAGAAAATGGACTAAAATACCACACCTGAGCACCAAATCCATCACCTGAGAAAGATACCATACCCAAAAACATTACATGGGTTTTTCCTAACAATCGAATTCTGTATCTAAAACTTGGTTCTCAAAATGACCCTAAGTCCATAGTTAAAAATTAAATTCTCTATGTATTTCTCAACCCATATGATTTTTGGTCATTATATACATAACATCATGTGTTTATTTTTATTAATAGGTGAGAGGTGTTTTTTTATTATTTTTTATGTTAGAGAATTTTTTAGAAAACATATCATTTATTATTACAATGATAACCCTTCTGCCTCATAATCTATAATGAAACGTACCTAAGGGGGACATTATGTTACTCTAAAATCCCACCTCTAATAGGATAGGGTTTGGTGAATAATTCCAATTAGTCATAAACTAACATGGTAGGGCGTGCCCTATTTTTCTATACATACTCATATCCAAGCCTATATGGCGCAAAAATGTCAAAAACAATTAATCATCTATGCATTCATTCATCTAAATCCCACAACTAGAGTACGACGGGTATGGAAAGAATGTAAATAGGTATAAATAAAAACCCACCAAAATGAGTCTAAAAACATGTCTGACATAGATGTAATTACTGGGAACTAATGTAATAAAACTGCATGAATACATCTCAGTCTATCTAGTCTCAATAAGAACCATCTAGTCCTAGTCTATCCATGACACCATACAATGGTCGAACATTTTCATAGGAAATGACACATGGGAAATCACATGTTGTGGTGAGTATAATAATACTAAATAGTACACCCCTAATGTAACACCCCAAGCTTCCATGGTACGTTTCCTTTTGAATAAAGCAATATCTTTCATTTTACGCAACTTCGAGACTCTAACACACCGTGACCAATCAAAGTAGCCATTGTGAATAGTAATACCCACTTTTTGAAATTTTATAAATTTTTTCTCTCAAAATGTACTTCATTTTTAGATTTTAAATATTGAAATTAGTCCAGGGTAAAATTTTGGTACTTTTCAGATAACTTTTATATTTTGATGAATAGAGAAAGTTACTAAATTTTAATTAAAAACAACTTTTTTAATAAAAATAATTAATAGTGATAAATTTTGAATTTGAGTTGTTTTAAAGTATATTTAGAATATATTTTTACCATTTAATAAAATTTTGGTCATTGGACATAATTTTACAATTAAACCGGACATAAACAAGTGTCAATATTTTGATAGTTATTATTTCTTAAAAACACGCTTTTTTATTTTGACAGCGGGAATTAATTTCTGCCACTTCTGTATTTTGAATTTGGAAAAATAGACTCTATATTTGGAATCATTATGTACAAATTGTGTAAATAGGTAACTTTTATTTTTAGACATTTTTAATAATTACTTTGGTAAATATTTTATTTACCATGGTTAAAGGGTAAATCTGGTAAATAAGGGTAAAACAATAATATTATAATAATAATAAATTACCCTAAAACGTGTCTTAACCCTATTGGTTGATACATTTCCGACCATGGGAATCTTTGGGTCGATTTTGGGACCCCATGGATCCACTTGTATGTGATAATGACACTTTATATTAATTAAGTTAAAGTAAATACAAAATAACATAAGCATATATCTTTTAGAAAAAAAAATTACATAGGGTTATATATATTATATTTTAGACTATAAATATTCATTAGAAAGATAATTTTTAAGTGATGGGTGAATTCTCAAATAATTGGTATTATAAATGTTAAAATAAATATAATTTGAAAGTTTTGATGAAATCGACAAATTTTATAGGTTAATATGACATTTTAGGATTTCTTAAATGAATTTTATTATAATTAATAATGTTTTTAAGACTTTAAAAAAATAAATTATTAAATATTGTCAAAATTGACATAAAAGAGTTTTTAAAAAATATATTATATTATTAATTGATATTATATTCCTAAAAATCTAAGGTTCATCCAAAGGACTTATATAATGATAGTTTTATAATTAATATACCACTTGGAGGTATCTTGGATGTATATATTAATTTTATTAACTATATATTATAAAAATACAAAGTGACATGGTAAGTGTTAAACTAATTAACCAAGAGTTAAAACTAAACGATAAGGTTAATATAATGACCTGAACCTGTCTAAAATATATTGGTTGAAATGATTTAGACCCATCCACACCTTAGACTTTGAATAATCAACTTTGAAGCCATTAAAAACCAAATATGAATTTATTATAAATTAATACTTTTGTATTTCCTAAAGAGCCCCTCCTCCCCCTTATAAAAGGACACCACTTCTAACCAATTATTCACACCTTCAAAGCCTTTTTGTTCAGCCAAAACCTGCCCAAATACTCTCTAAATTTCCTTCAATTAAACCTATAGGCCTTATTTTGATCAGAAAGGCAACCTAAGGATCCCTTTTGATCAAATCAAAAGGAAGAATCCGAAGAAGAGGTAATGTTTTCACCACCCTTTTTCAAGTTCATTTCTTCTTCAACTTCTTATTTCTTTGTTATTTCCTTTCTAAAATAATAAATCCAGTATATTCTATATACTGTGATGTTATTATAAATATGGTACAACCATATTCAGTATTCTATCCATCCTTTGAATGACATGTCACCATATGTGCGTACGTACGGCTTACCGTCTCCACGTCGTGGTGTAATTGTTATTCAAAATATTATTATTTGGATGGGTATAATAATGATGTGTAATTAATGTAAATAATAAATATAACATGATAATGATTCTGTATATATTATATACCATACAATTATATATTATTTAATATCAAAAGAATGATATTGTCACCCATGCGTACGTACGGACTACCGTCTCCACGAACACGATGAGATTCATTCTGTATCGTATCCATTCAAGTATAATTCTCATTTAATGATTAAAAATAATTTTTAAGGACTTTATATCATTTTGTATATGAATAATATACAAACCTATCCATAACAAACATGTATTATATAACAAAACATATAAAAGAAAACGAGTAAGTTAACACTCGAAATGATGATAATACAAAGATATTATTAACAAAGCAGTGTTAAAAGATCATATATGATATCATATTAATGTATATGATTCTTTTATAACTTAATAACAATTATTTCACCATTATACAGGAGGTTAACTTACCCTCAACCAAGGAAAAGTACAAGGTAAGGGGTTTTCATCTCACTCCTTATTCCAGTGAGATTCATGCCATATTGCCACTATTACCTTTTGTGTGGTGTATGTACAGCCCATAATTTTATTATTTGTGTAATACACTTTAATTTATGTGTATTTACATATTCATTGTATGATACCTCTTTCATGGGTTTTATGTTTCATAAGTTACCAAATTGGTAAGGGTTATTTCACAATCTCTTCATTATCTGAGGTTGTTTATACGTAATTATCTACTGGGACCTCTTTATCATCCACCTCCATGTTTCTTAAAAATGTATTTCAAAACATTATTACTATTTTAAATAATATGGGTTAAAGTCATTTATACCCTTTTTTTACTTTTTATAAGAAGTTTATAAAGGAATCTTTCCGTCGTTTTCCAAACAATATCCTTTTTTAACTTTTTCGACAGAATTAAGGTAAGAATGTCTTTTTAACTTATATGGAGGGTGTGGATATTTTCTGTCACGAACCAGGTCGGGTCGTCATCCGACCCGACACCCGACCCGGTCCGCGACATGGCCCGAAGGGCGTTCCCGATCCCCACGGGCTGGCAACTAGTGCTGGGCATCAAAACAAACCAGTTGGGAACGGTTTAGCCCATAACAAGATAAACAAACATAAACTGAACAAGCATATAAATAAAAGAAAATAAACTGAACAACGTGGCAGCGGAAAAAGAAATAAGCCAAGAACGTGACATACCTCAGGTGACCCTGTGGATCACCACGGTACGACAACCCCGCTCGCTCCCAAAAGTGATCCAAGACTAAAACCTGCAACTGAAAATTAATGTAGGCGTGAGCACCGAGATGCTCAGTAGGAAATCCAAAAACAACCACATCCTATGCCTCTGCCTTTAATAAGAAATCCAACCAATGCCAGTTTGGGAAATAAGATATACTAAAATAGTATTTTCATTCTTTTCAAATTCAAGTAACAAGTTTGCATTTTCAGGGAAAACCTTTTACTCCCACTACATTTTCAAAATAGGTTTCAAGCATGCATTAACATTTCAAAATGAAAAGAAACCAGTTTGGGTTAAAATATGGTTTTCACAAACAAGACATCAAGTATGAAACAGCTGAAAAGAAAGTTACATCATTAGCAGCATGACAAAAAGTGAGCACCATGGGTAATCCCTATAGGCAGCTAGAACAAGTGGGAACCTAAAGACCTCGTACCTCAGTGAAACGTGGCTTAGAAGACCACGACCCTCAGAAAACGTGGCTTAGAAGGCCACGACCCTCAGAAAACGTGGCTTAGAAGGCCACGACCCTCAGAAAAATTCATATGTTTAGTTAGTGTTGTCGCGTCAATCCTGCTAGACAAACCGGGACGAACCCCTGCCGTATCATCTAGCGTACTAGTCCTGGTCACCCACCTAGATACCCGGGTTTCCCATTGTGCTCTATTTCAAATGGTGGTGAGTTTTCTTTATCAAGCAATCAAACAAATACATTACACTTTCTTTATCTAAAACTCATTCAACATTTCACCACCGCACACCCTACTTAAGTTCATTCCCCCTCTTTACACCACACAACACGCACAAGCCTTTAAACTAGGCACACACCACAAACCACCCATCAACACTTGCATCACATTTTAATTTCAAATTTAGGGGAATGACTAAAAAGGGGTTTTCTATTTTCGCAAACCAAATCTTAAAGTGCAAACGGGTCTTTCATAAAACATTCTTAAGATGTCAAACAGGCTTAATTACATAAAGAGAACACTTTTTACAATCAACCGGCCAAAAGGCCAAACACCTTTGGAAATACACATTACCAATTCAAAACCACTTAAGAAATCAATTTTCCAAAAAAAGTCACTTAAGACCAACGGCTTTGAAATACATTTCAATTTACCAATACAAGGAATAATAGTTTCTAGCAACCGCAATCAGATTCCATAGCATGTATATCTATATAACATAATGTGAAACATATTTTTAAAACAGTCAAGCAGTTATGAATTTCAAATTAAAAGCTTAGGCATAGGGGACCTACCTCAAACTTGTCACTGCTTGAAGACGAACATTCAAACTGATCCTTGGCGCGCACACGCACATGCATTTATACATATATATATATATATATACACACCCATAGGTGCATTTCACATATATATATATGCTTTACTTTATGCATGTGCATGCGGTGTACCTCGACACCCGCGGCCCAAAAACATTGTAGTGGGGTCCTGCGCACTCCACAAAACATGTAATAAATTGAAAGGACAAATTATGCAATACATCAAAATTAGTACCAAAAAAAATTCACACAAACGAAACACACCCAAACTACATCATAGCGCCACATCAAAACCACTCGCACGTCAAAATCATTGCAAAACATGAATCTCATAATTTATACAGATTAAATAAACCATCTGCGCCACTTATAAAACATTTTAAAAAGACATAACACAACATAAAACAACAACGCACCCGAAATCCACTTCTAAGGCCAAAAGCATACCGAAACAGACTCCAACAAAATAAAACGCAGCCCTTGCATCATTTAATAAACTCAGTGCACAGTTCATAAACTACCAGTAAAAGACACATTGTGGGTTTTTATCAAAAAACACACTCGATATCACAATACCTTTTACAGAAATAATAAATCAAAGCATACTAAATTTTCTTCAAAACAACTTCGCACAAAACAAATTAATTGTAGTACATGGTAAATCAATTGGACAAGAAAATTATTTCAGCAAACAACATTTAATATAAAATCACCACTTTTAAACACGACCACCTCAAATCCTTTCACTAAATCAAAACATTCCTAAAAAAAATAAACACACTACGAAACATATCTAAATCATATTAAACCTTAAGAGAATCTTTATTCGCACCAAGAAAAATAATAAATGAGTATACTAAATTAATTAAATTCGAAAATTAATTCGTCGAACAAAACATATATTCGGAAACACATACCTTCGGTATCGAAACATCGCAAACGCGATGCGCAAACTCCGTCGCACGACAACCACACCACAAACAATGCAATTAACCCTAAAAACAATCAATTGGACCAATTACACCATAAACAAACGAATTTCAAACCCTAACCGCAACACCACAAAATTAAAAGGATGAAAAAAAGAGGGACTTCTCACCTACGGCGAGGGGTCCGAGAGGTCTTCCGGAGGTCGAAGGGTGGTGTGCGGCCTGCTGGACAAGGATTTGCTTGGTCAAGGAGGGTCCGGCTGGTCCGGCGAGGAGGCTGGGTGGTGGGACGTCAGCTGGACAAGAAGGATGATGCCAAGGGGGGATGCGGAGGTGGTCGGGAGGTGCGGCCGACGGCGGTCGGGTGCCGGCCGGGAGGAGGGGGAGTCGGAGGGATTCCGGCGGTGCAGAGGGGGCAGGGGACCGGAGGTGCGGCATGGCCGGAGCGGGAGGACGGGACGGTGGCGAGGGCGGCGGTCGAAGCGGATGGAGGCGCGGGATGGCGGCGAGGGCGGTGGTCGAAGCGGATGGAGGCGCGGCGAGGGCCGGACGGGAGGGAGGCGGGCAGAGAGAGGCCGGAACGGAGCGGAGGGGGGGTCGGGACGGCGAGGGAGGCCGGCTGCGAGCGGGAGAGTGAGAGGGAGGGGGGCGCCGGATGATTAGGGTTTCAGGTGGGGAGGGGGTAACGTGAGAAGAGGGAAAAAAACGGGAGGGGGCTGTGCGCGACACACGGAAAGCAGGGTGGAAAAAAAACAAGAAAGAAAAGAATAAAAAATAATAATAATAAATAAGATAAGAAATAAATAAAAGTAAATAAAATAAAACAAATAAAACTTTAATAATTAACAATAATAATAACCTTAATAAGGATTTTAATAAACCCCAATAATAATAATAATAATAATAATAATAATAATAATAATAATAATAATAATAATAACTTCATAATAATTATTATAAACTAAACCGTAATATTATTATTAATAATAATTAGAAGAAAAATTATAATGAACTTGTTAATAATTATATCTATTAACCATACTAATAATAACATTAATAAACATTATTATAATATTGAACTAACTCATGAAAACACATTTTATCTATTCGCCTTGTACAAGAGGCACGCCGCGCGGTGACCCGAGCAAAGCCGCGCGGCTTTGAACTTGCCATGCCCATGCACCGGATGCTGTCAAGGGAAAAGCATTCGTTCATCAATCAAAATACAAAAAAATTCAAACAGGCTTGGTCGCAGCTCGGTAGAAATTTTCAAAATCTGATAAAATAATAAGATAATATTATCTTAAAAGTTCGGGTGTGACAATTCTCCCCACCACAAAAACTTTCTGCCCCCAGAAAGTCGCCCAGTCGAACGAGGAATCAAACTCGAGTTTGAAACTAAACGTGGCCAACAAGATCACAACTCGGCGTGACTTTTCACTCTATCAGTCACACCCGACCAACTCTGAGGGGAACTGAAAAGAAAAGAACCATCAGGAAAAGAGGAGGGTTCTCCCCACCACAAGAACCCGACTAGCACAACCGACATTGAGACTCTTAGCATGAATTTACTCTCGAACTGCTACTTGATCCAAGAGGGAACCTCCACACAGACTAAACCTTGAAAAAAAGGCACGACAAGATTCATGGTGGGTCTTCCCACCATTTAAGGACTGACCAGCTTTAACCAGTGATCACAGACCAGTACGAGAAACCCATCACAACCGACCCATGAACTCTCCGCATAAACTAGACACCCACCACATGGGGTCATCGACGAAAGACCCCAAACCGAGTAGCGGACCAAACCCCTATTCATTATCTCCCAAGACACATATGTCTCGAAAACGAGCGCATCCCAAAACAAGAACGGGTTACCAATGGAGCCAGCCACATGAGAGAGATAATCATCTTGAGACTCACAGCCATAAAGAGAAAACTCCAAAGCTCATATTTGGGGAGGCGCAACTACTAAAATTTCCTAAAAGACGAGATCACCATGCCTTCTTACCACCACAGTGGGGTATTCAAAGAACAAAGACCACAACGAGAAAAGGAGACCTTTGCGCCTCTTACAGAAAAACAGAACCTTCAAAGACAGGAGAGCTACAACAGGAAAGTTCAGACCGTCCCCATTTCAGCATCGGAGACAAAACTTAGACCAAGGTTCCCCACACCCAATGATTCCTGACTGCGTGAAAGGATTCACTCTGAGACCTGTGGTTGGAGCTCTGATGTCTTGAAGCATTTGCTGCCCCGCAGTCAGGAGCTGACATTCTCCTGTCGAGACTCCTCCTGAAAAAGCCGCTAGCAGAACCTCTCCAAGTTTCCCAAATAGTCACACCGACAGCAAGTCTTTAATGGATGATGATGACAAGGCGGCTTAAAGTACCCAAACAGGCCACACAAGAAGCGAACAAGAGAGTGGCCCGACTAATAGAAGATGGAATTGACGAGAAAGCTTGTCTGAGATGGGTTCCTCCGGCTCGCTCTCACAAAATGGGGAACCATCCCAAACACCAAAGGGAACCGGTCCTTGAAAAATAGACGAAGACCCCACACAAGAGAAACTTTAACTGATTCTGCAACGTTATCTTTGGAGAAAAGGGAACCAACTTCTTGAGATGCCCAACGTAGGCCTTCACTATTCGATGGCATTACTGGACACTCACGAGCCTTGTCGCTTCCATCACCTTTGCTTCCACAAATATAAACCAACTAATGAGAGTGGCCCTAAACACCTTCCAAGTCATACCATCATAAAACGACGCTGGGATTATTTCCTCCGCCAATCCAGAGTTTCACCTTCAAAGGAACCCAGACCAACACGGACTCTCATAGTTTTGGGAGTTTCCAACAACCTGGAAACACCAACGATCTCACCAAGCCAGTTTGCTACCTTCGATAGATCACTATCACCATGGTAGCTGGACAACAACCGAAAAGAATTCGATTCCACCACCCCGCTAAGAGTCTAGGTAGAACCAACAACTAGAAGAGACTCACTAGAATCTTCTGGGACTTTTCTGGGCAGCATACTCAAAAACAAGAAGCACAAATCCGAATCAAAACCCATCATGAATCAAAATTCCACACCTCAATCACAAACGAAAGCTCAAACTCAAATCACTATTTCAACCACAATTCAATATGTCAAAACCAAGAACCCACGAAAAAGAATACTTAACATGAAAAGAGAACGCTAAACAATTCCTCGCTCACTTTTCTAAACGTTTGAAAGACCCCTTTTGAAAACCATTTTTCAGCAAACAAAACAACTTAGATATCCACCATTGATATCCCATGAAGTCTCACACATACGTATCCTTGTGCTAGCTCAAGCACCCATCCACTCACGTCACCAATTTCCCCACCTTTCACATGCACACCTCAATGTGTGATCACTCGTAGGAATACCAAGGGTAGATTAAAGACACTTATCATTTCCAAATCAGACCATTAAGCACAAAGCACAAATTCTCAACCAATTTGAAAAAGTAACTTATCATTAAGGCAATACATTTCCAATTTCCAAAAACATTTTCAATTCACATTCCAAAAAGTGTTACTGAGATTTCAAAACAACTTCCAAAACACCCCTCATTTTCCCTTTTGAAACCACACATTTGTTAAAAGAAAACAATTTCCATTTCAAAACCATTTTTCCACTCTAACACCACATTCCCAATTCAAACCACCTTCACAAAAATCCATTTTCATTTTTGAGATCTACTCACACCAACCAAAATGAAGGTCAAACATAACTCACATCAAAATTTCCAAAAATAAGGGACTAGTGGCGATGCCAACCCAGTAACATGGCTTAGCAGGCCATGCTCCAAGCGAGCATCAACCACAGGAAGCATCTTGAACCGTGCACTTGGGCCGTACATGGGTCGCTACTCCATGCAGGCTCGTCGCGTAACACCGGATCACTTCCCTTGTCATCCCTCATCCACACCGACCAAGCAAAAGAAAAACTCAAATCCCATACTACCCCTGGCAACTCGAGTCTCGGGACGGGCAAGGGTTCATGACGTCCTTCCCACACCTACCTCTCGAGTCCCGACACACCTGATCACCAAACTACTTGACACCCCAAATAACAAGGGCACCTCTGATACCATTTTGTCACGAACCAGGTCGGGTCGTCATCCGACCCGACACCCGACCCGGTCCGCGACATGGCCCGAAGGGCGTTCCCGATCCCCACGGGCTGGCAACTAGTGTCGGGCATCAAAACAAACCAGTTGGGAACGGTTTAGCCCTTAACAAGATAAACAAACATAAACTGAACAAGCATATAAATAAAAGAAAATAAACTGAACAACGTGGCAGCGGAAAAAGAAATAAGCCAAGAACGTGACATACCTCAGGTGACCCTGTGGATCACCACGGTACGACAACCCCGCTCGCTCCCAAAAGTGATCCAAGACTAAAACCTGCAACTGAAAATTAATGTAGGCGTGAGCACCGAGATGCTCAGTAGGAAAGCCAAAAACAACCACATCCTATGCCTCTGCCTTTAATAAGAAATCCAACCAATGCCAGTTTGGAAAATAAGATATACTAAAATAGTATTTTCCTTCTTTTCAAATTCAAGTAACAAGTTTGCATTTTCAGGGAAAACCTTTTACTCCCACTACATTTTCAAAATAGGTTTCAAGCATGCATTAACATTTCAAAATGAAAAGAAACCAGTTTGGGTTAAAATATGGTTTTCACAAACAAGACATCAAGTATGAAATAGCTGAAAAGAAAGTTACATCATTAGCAGCATGACAAAAAGTGAGCACCATGGGTAATCCCTATAGGCAGCTAGAACAAGTGGGAACCTAAAGACCTCGTACCTCAGTGAAACGTGGCTTAGAAGACCACGACCCTCAGAAAACGTGGCTTAGAAGGCCACGACCCTCAGAAAACGTGGCTTAGAAGGCCACGACCCTCAGAAAAATTCATATGTTTAGTTAGTGTTGTCGCGTCAATCCTGCTAGACAAACCGGGACGAACCCCTGCCGTATCATCTAGCGTACTAGTCCTGGTCACCCACCTAGATACCCGGGTTTCCCATTGTGCTCTATTTCAAATGGTGGTGAGTTTTCTTTATCAAGCAATCAAACAAATACATTACACATTCTTTATCTAAAACTCATTCAACCTTTCACCACTGCACACCCTACTTAAGTGCATTCCCCCTCTTTACACCACACAACACGCACAAGCCTTTAAACTAGGCACACACCACAAACCACCCATCAACACTTGCATCACATTTTAATTTCAAATTTAGGGGAATGACTAAAAAGGGGTTTTCTATTTTCGCAAACCAAATCTTAAAGTGCAAACGGGTCTTTCATAAAACATTCTTAAGATGTCAAACAGGCTTAATTACATAAAGAGAACACTTTTTACAATCAACCGGCCAAAAGGCCAAACACCTTTGGAAATACACATTACCAATTCAAAACCACTTAAGAAATCAATTTTCCAAAAAAAGTCACTTAAGACCAACGGCTTTGAAATACATTTCAATTTACCAATACAAGGAATAATAGTTTCTAGCAACCGCAATCAGATTCCATAGCATGTATATCTATATAACATAATGTGAAACATATTTTTAAAACAGTCAAGCAGTTATGAATTTCAAATTAAAATCTTAGGCATAGGGGACCTACCTCAAACTTGTCACTGCTTGAAGACGAACATTCAAACTGATCCTTGGCGCGCACACGCACATGCATTTATACATATATATATATATACACACCCATAGGTGCATTTCACATATATATATATATGCTTTACTTTATGCATGTGCATGCGGTGTACCTCGACACCCGCGGCCCAAAAACATTGTAGCGGGGTCCTGCGCACTCCACAAAACATGTAATAAATTAAAAGGACAAATTATGCAATACATCAAAATTAGTACCCAAAAAAATTCACACAAACGAAACACACCCAAACTACATCATAGCGCCACATCAAAACCACTCGCACGTCAAAATCATTGCAAAACATGAATCTCATAATTTATACAGATTAAATAAACCATCTGCGCCACTTATAAAACATTTTAAAAAGACATAACACAACATAAAACAACAACGCACCCGAAAGCCACTTCTAAGGCCAAAAGCATACCGAAACAGACTCCAACGAAATAAAACGCAGCCCTTGCATCATTTAATAAACTCAGTGCACAGTTCATAAACTACTAGTAAAAGACACATTGTGGGTTTTTATCAATAAACACACTCGATATCACAATACCTTTTACAGAACTAATAAATCAAAGCATACTAAATTTTCTTCAAAACAACTTCGCACAAAACAAATTAATTGTAGTACATGGTAAATCAATTGGACAAGAAAATTATTTCAGCAAACAACATTTAATATAAAATCACCACTTTTAAACACGACCACCTCAAATCCTTTCACTAAATCAAAACATTCCTAAAAAAAATAAACACACTACGAAACATATCTAAATCATATTAAACCTTAAGCGAATCTTTATTCGCACCAAGAAAAATAATAAATGAGTATACTAAATTAATTAAATTCGAAAATTAATTCGTCGAACAAAACATATATTCGGAAACACATACCTTCGGTATCGAAACATCTCAAACGCGATGCGCAAACTCCGCCGCACGACAACCACACCACAAACAATGCAATTAACCCTAAAAACAATCAATTGGACCAATTACACCATAAACAAACGAATTGCAAACCCTAACTGCAACACCACAAAATTAAAAGGATGAAAAAAAGAGGGACTTCTCACCTACGGCGAGGGGTCCGAGAGGTCTTCCGGAGGTCGAAGGGTGGTGTGCGGCCTGCTGGACAAGGATTTGCTTGGTCAAGGAGGGTCTGGCTGGTCCGGCGAGGAGGCTGGGTGGTGGGACGTCAGCTGGACAAGAAGGATGATGCCAAGGGGGGATGCGGAGGTGGTCGGGAGGTGCGGCTGACGGCGGTCGGGTGCCGGCCGGGAGGAGGGGGAGTCGGAGGGATGCCGGCGGTGCAGAGGGGGCAAGGGACCGGAGGTGCGGCATGGCCGGAGTGGGAGGACGGGACGGTGGCGAGGGCGGCGGTCGAAGCGGATGGAGGCGCGGGATGGCGGCGAGGGCGGCGGTCGAAGCGGATGGAGGCGCGGCGAGGGCCGGACGGGAGGGAGGCGGGCAGAGAGAGGCCGAAACGGAGCGGAGGGGGGGTCGGGACGGCGAGGGAGGCCAGCTGCGAGCGGGAGAGTGAGAGGGAGGGGGGCGCCGGATGATTAGGGTTTCAGGTGGGGAGGGGGTAATGCGAGAAGAGGGAAAAAAAACGGGAGGGGGCTGTGCGCGACACACGGAAAGCAGGGTGGAAAAAAAAACAAGAAAGAAAAGAATAAAAAAAATAATAATAAATAAGATAAGAAATAAATAAAAGTAAATAAAATAAAACAAATAAAACTTTAATAATTAACAATAATAATAACCTTAATAAGGATTTTAATAAACCCCAATAATAATAATAATAATAATAATAATAATAATAATAATAATAATAATAATAATAACTTCATAATAATTATTATAAACTAAACCGTAATATTATTATTAATAATAATTAGAAGAAAAATTATAATGAACTTGTTAATAATTATATCTATTAACCATACTAATAATAACATTAATAAACATTATTATAATATTGAACTAACTCATGAAAACACATTTTATCTATTCGCCTTGTACAAGAGGCACGCCGCGTGGTGACCCGAGCAAAGCCGCGCGGCTTTGAACTTGCCATGCCCATGCACCGGATGCTGTCAAGGGCAAAGCATTCGTTCATCAATCAAAATACAAAAAAATTCAAACAGGCTTGGTCGCAGCTCGGTAGAAATTTTCAAAATCTGATAAAATAATAAGATAATATTATCTTAAAAGTTCGGGTGTGACATTTTCCAACGTTATAAAATATTTGAAGCTTATCTTAAAAGATTATAATAATATTTTCAAATTAAATGTTTTCTTTTATAATTATTTGACTTTTAAATGATTTCAAAAAAAGAGATATTTCTCTCAAATAGTTTTGATTTCATCTATGTCAACATCCTTTGATAAATTTTACACTTGTTTGAAGTTGATTTATTATGATACAAATATTCTATATTGTATTTAAGGTTTTTTTATATGTTTGACTATGGATGAGTTATTTTTATTCCATTAATGGTTTATGATTAATGTTTTGGCATTTTGTATGCTATTTTTAATACGAATGTTTACGTTATATTTCATCCTCTTCTTAAGATGAATGTGTTGGACTAGTATGTTTCGGTTTGGGGACCAGTAAAAGTAAGCCCTCCGGGTTGGGGTCCAGTTACAGCAGACCCTCTGGGTTGGTGTCTAGTTATTAGAGGCACTCCGGGTTGGTGGTCGATTATTAGAGGCACTCTGGGTTGGTGCTCGGTTGTTAGAGGCACTCCGGGTTGGTGTCCAGATATTAGAGGCACTCCGGGTTGGTGTCCGATTATTAGAGGAACTCTGGGTTGGTGTCCGGTTTTTAGAGGCACTCCAGGTTGGGGTCTGAGTACAGCAGAACCTCCAGGTTGGTGTCTGGTTATTAGAGGCACTCCGGGTTGGTGTTCGGTTATTAGAGGAACTCCGGGTTGGTGCTTGGTTGTTAGAGGCACTCCGGGTTGTTGTCTGGTTCTTAGAGGAACTCCGGGTTTGTGTCTGATTATTAGAGGCACTCTAGGTTAGTGTCCGGTTATTAGAGGCACTCCGGGTTGGTGTCCAGTTATTAGAGGCACTCCGGATTGGTGTCTGGTTATTAGAGGCACTCCGGGTTGGAGTCCAGTTACAAAGGCTCTCTGGGTTGGGTTCCGGTTACAGTTATACCTTAGGTCTTGGCACGAGGCCTTGACAGAGAAATTAAAGTTCAGCATTATGCATTCCCTTGTTATGAAAGTGGTTATTGATTTTTCATCTGATTATTTTATTAATATAATATCAATGTGAATAATTAAATGGCATTATTTCATTTTATGTTTTCTATATTATGATGAAGTTCAAGTTTAAAAGGCTTTTGTTTTAGTTATACACTGCCTTAAATGTTTATGCTTATTTTGAAAGTTTCCACTGTATTGTTATCCTTACTGAGCATCTGAGCTCACCCCTTTCTATGTCTTACTTTACCTAGGATTCCAAGAAGTAATTTATGAATGACTTGCAGGGATAGTGTGAGGGGATATGAAGACAAGATGTTGTTGTAGTTTTTTTCTTTATGATGTAATGTAAGGCTTATGAATATATCTAGTGTTTCCAAGACTACTAAACTAATCGGTCTTTCAAGACTTGATATTTTATGTTCATGCCAATGTTATGTAATAATGCACCGACTCTGGGTAACCGGGGTCCGGGAATTATAGTTGGTATCAGAGGAATTTTAGTACAAACCTTGGAAGCTAGATTTAGATAAACTCTGATTAGAGCACATAGACCTAAGATGAACTTTGAGGATTAGTATAGAAGAACTTCCTAGAATTTTGGTATTGTAGAGATTTTGTGAGTTTTCTGAGCAATACATCTCTTTCTAGATACGAGCAGGTAGAGGCGGCTCTGGCACAGATGTACCTAGGGGTAAAACCCAAAAACACCACTTTGAGCTAGACTCGAACGGGAACTGGTGCACGACAACGGGCCTTGCTGCACTCTTGGTTACGAAACTCCCAGGGGATATGCTTAGGATAATTCTCATTTTTTTATAAATAATTATGAAGGGTTTATGAGTATATGCATCCTAATAGAAAACATTTTTTTATGATTATGTATTATATCCATAAATAGTTCAATTTATGATAAGTGTTTTACAAGTATGGAATTATGTATTTTGATTCATAAACTGATCTAGTTTATGCCATTGTTTAAAAATGGCGCCTAGTGGAAGGAATGGAAACCATATCAATGCATTCACTCCATGTAGGCATTTCCCTCCTGCTCAAGATAATTATAGTGGAGTTGGTGATGCAACTGGTGCTGATCAGCTAATCACCATACTGGGACAACTCACTCAGGTTATGAATAATAACCTTACCCATATGGAGCACCTTGATCCGCAGTATAGAGGATCAATGTTAGATTGCTTCATGAGGAAACAACCACCAACATTCAATGGGAGTACAAATCCCTTAGTAGCTGAGCAATGGATAAATTCCTTATAGAAAACATTTCATGCCTTGGGGAGTAGTAAAAGGGAAAAAGTTATCATGGCAGTTTACCACATCACTAGAGATGCTGACCAATGGTGGTCATTGATTCAAAACACAAAGGAAGATGAATAATTATCAAATATGTAATCGAGTGAGTTCAAATAGCTTTTCTTAGAAAAATACTTTCCTCGTGACCATCGAGCAGATATGGAAAGGCAATTTATGAGTCTGAGACAAAAGGAGGATGAGAATGTCACAAAGTATGAGGATAACTTTACAAGGTTAGTAAGGTATGCTAGAGATTATATATGTAATCCAAGAAGTAATATTGGTCGTTTCTTTGATGGGTTAAAACCATTTCTTCGTCGATCATTGATCTCACAATCCTTCTCGTCATACGAAGACATTGTCTCATGTGTTATCAAAACAGAAAAGGAATTCTCTAAATCTTATGACAACAAAGTAAATCAAGAGAATAAAAGAACGATGGAGCAAGAGATAGATAAAGGGAAAAAGGGAAATAAGGATTTTCCATTGTGTGAAAATTATGGGATGAAACACCCAGGTACTTGCCTAAAAGGAATGGGAGTTTGTTAAAAATATGGAGAAAAAGGTCACCAGACTCGTGATTGCAAGGGAAAGAAGGAGACTGTTAATGTTGAATGCTACAATTGTAGAGAAATGGGGAATTATGCAAATGAATGTCCTAATAATCAGGGAAACTTACCTCAGAAAAGGCCAAGGGATCAAGGCCAAGCTTATGCTATTACTACAGTTGAAGAGGAATGATTAATGTATTTGTATTTTTGGACTCAAGGATTATATTCTGGTTATGAGAATAACGTGATATATATAAGGATTTTACTGCAGTACTTATTGTTTTCATTAAGGTTTTAATATGACTAAGGTAATCATATTTTCAGTATGTGACAATAAGAGAAACTTTACTCTGTTTGGATAATTTGATGTTGCGATTGATTTTTGAATTTAGATACCTTTTATAGAGAGTTTGGACTGAGGTACTTTGGATAACTATAATGTTTTGGAATGGATTAAGTTGAACTTTGCATCGTATTTTTCAAGGTTAAAACATTTCTTATGATTATTTTTGGAATATTATGATACTATAGTTTTAGGAAAAAAACAACCTGCAGGTTGGATGATAACCCGTCGCGTCGGACAAAGCTGCAGGAATCGAACCGACAACCATAGTGCGACAGGCCTTTATTACCTACAACTAGCCTACAGAAAGTCCCTGGTTATTACAAAATATTTTTTCATTATAATGGTATGTTTTAATGATTATAACCTTATACTATTAGGATAAATATAATATTATTGAGTTCTATTATCTTTTGGAGTGAAATTTGAGTTTGTGGTAGAAATTAATTGAAGGATGAAAACTCTACTTGTCAAGATGTATATATATATTTATCTTATTATATGAAGAAATTAATTCTTTAGGGAAGGGATATTAAGACCAAAAATGTGTTATCCTAATACCTTATTTTTGTTGAACTGATGATATTTTAAATCATCATAGATTGATGGCTTTGAGGCCCTCAATTCTACACTTGTTTGTGATTGATGACCTCAATCACTCCCTATAAATATTTACGTTTTTCCTCTAATTACATGTCTATAATTTCCACCAATGTTCTCCTATTCAAAACCCTAATTTGGTTGTGACATTCTCATTTCCCTTTCCCTCTTATTAAAACTAAATTTTATTAACCCTATTTCTGATATGAGTTTTCCACAAAGGTATTTTCTATTTTAAACCTTTTATTTTCAAAGAACAATTTCAAATTGAGAGGACGCAATTATTTGAAGTAGGGGAGAATGTAACACCCCAAGATTCTATGATACGTTTCCTTTTGAATAAATCAATATCTTGCATTGTACGCAACTTCGAGACTCTAACACACTGCGACCAATCAAAGTAGTCGTTATGAATAGCAATACCCACTTTTTGAAATTTTATAAATTTTATCTCTCAAAATGGACTTCATTTTTAGATTTTGAATATCTTAATTATCCCAGGGTAAAATTTTGGTACTTTTCAGATAACTTTTATATTTTGATGAATAGTGAAAATTACTAAATTTTAATTAAAAACAACTTTTTTAATCAAAATAATTAATAGTGATAAATTATGAATTTGAGTGGTTTTAAAGTATATTCAGAATATATTTTTACCATTTAATATAATGTTGTTCATTGGACATAATTGTACAATTAAACCGGACATAAACAAGTGTCAATCTTTTGATAGTTATTATTTCTTAAAAACACGCTTTTTGTTTTGACAGCGGGAATTAATTTTAAATTAATTTCTACCACTTTTGTGTTTTGAATTTGGGAAAATGGACTCCATATTTGGAATTAGGATATCAAAATTTTGTAAATAGTTAACTTTTATTTTTTGACATTTTGAATAATTGCTTCGGTAAATATTTTATTTACCATGGTTAAAGGGTAAATCCGGTAAATAAGTTTAAAAACATAATATCATAATAATAATAAATTACCCTAAAATGTATCTTAACCCTATTGTTTGATACATTTCCGACCATGGGCATCTTTGGGTCGATCTTGGGACCCCATGGATCCACTTGTATGTGATAATGACACTTTATATTAATTAAGTTAAAGTAAATACAAAATAACAAAAGCATATATCTTTTAGAAAAACAATTTTTACATAGGGTTATATATATTATATTTTCAACGATAAATATTCCTTAGAAATATAAAAATATTTCATACATAATGGTATTTTATTTATAATTTTTAGACATTGAAAAATTAAAAATATATATGACACAATAATGATGCAATATTTTCCTTATTAATTAAAGAATCAAATAATTGGTATTATAAATGTTACAATAAATATAATTTGAAAGTTTTGATGACATCCAAGAATTTTATTAGTTAATATGACATTTTATTATTTCTTAAATTAATTTTATTCAAATTAATAATGTTTTTAAGACTTTAACAAAAATAAATTATTAAATATTGTCAAAATTGACATAAAAAAGTTTTTTAAACAAATATTATATTATTAATTGATATTATATTCCTAAAAATCTAATATTCGGAAAAAGGACTTATATAATTATATTTGTATCATTAATGGACCACTTGGAGGTCTCTTGGATGTATATAGTATGTTTATTAACAATATATTATAAAAATACAAAGTGACATGGTAAGTGTTAAACTAATTAACCAAGAGTTAAAACTAAAAGATAAGGTTAATATAATGACACAAACCTGTATAAAATCTATTTGTTGAAAGAATTTATACCCATACCCACCTTATACTTTGAACAATCAACATTGGAGCCATTAGAAACAGAATATGAATTTATTATAAATTAATACTTTAAGTTTTTCCTAAAGAGCCCATCCTCCCCCTTATAAAAGGACACCACTTATAACCAATTATTCACACCTTAATAGCCTTTTGGTTCGGCCAAACCCTGCCAAAATACTCTCTCAACTTCCCTCACTTAAACCTAGAGCCCTTATTTTGATCAGAAATCCAACCTAAGGAGCCCTTTTGATCAAATCAAAATGAAGAATCCGAAGAAAAGGTAATGTTTTCACCACCCTTTTTCAAGTTCATTTCTTCTTCAACTTCTTATTTCTTTGTTATCTCCTTTATAAAATAATAAATCCAGTATATTCTATATACTCTGATTTTATTATATATATGGTACAACCATATTCAGTATTCTATCCATCCTTTGAATGACATGTCACCATACGTGCGTACGTACGGCTTACCGTCTCCACGTCGTGGTGTAATTGTTATTCAAAATATTATTATTTGGATGGGTATAATAATGATGTGTAATTCATGTAAATAATAAATATAACATGATAATAATTATGTATATATGATATACCATCCAATTATATATTATTTTAATATCAAAAGAATGATATTGTCGCTCGTGCGTACGTACGGACTACCGTCTCCACAAACGCGATGAGATTCATTCCCCATCGTATCCATTCAAGTATAATTATCATTTAATGATTAAAAATAATGTTTAAGGACTTGATATCATTATGGATATGAATAATATAAAAACCTATCTATAACAAACATGTCTTATATAACAAAACATATAAAAGAAAATGAGTAAGTTAACACCCAAAACGACGATAATAAAAGGATATTATTAACAAAGAAGTGTTAAAAGATCATATATGATATCATATTAATGTATATGATTCTTTTATAACTTAATAAAAATTATTTCACCATTATACAAGAGGTTAAACTACCCTCATCCAAGGAAAAGTACAAGGTAAGGGGTTTTCATCTCACTTCTTATTCCCATGAGATTCATGTCATATTGTCACTATTACATTTTGTGTGGTGTATGTACTGCCCATAATTGTATTATTTGTGTAATACACTTTAATTTATTTGTATTTACATATTAATTATATGATACCTATTTCATGGGTTGTATGTTTCGTAAGTTACCAAATTGGTAAGGGTTATTTCACAATCTCTTCATTATCCGAGGTTGTTTATACGTAATTATCTACTGGGACCTCTTTATCATCCACCTCCATGTTTCTTAAAAATGTATTTCAAAACATTCTTCATATTTTAAAGAATATGGGTTAAAGTCATTTATACCCTTGTTTTACTTTTTATAAGAAGTTTATAAAGGAATCTTTCCGTTGTTTTCCAAACAAGGTCCTTTTTTAACCTTTTCGACTGAATTAAGGTAAGAATGTCTTTTTAACTTATACAGCGGGTGAGGCTATTTTATGCCGTTATAAAATATTTGAAGCTTCCTTTACAATCTTATAAGAATATTTTATAAGTAAATGTTTTCTTTTATAATTATGTGACTTTTAAATGATTTCAAAAAGAGAGATATTTCTCTCAAATAGTTTTGATTTCATCTATGTTAACATCCTTTGATAAATTTTACCCTTGTTTGAAGTTGATTTATTTTGATACAAATATTCCATATTATATTTAAGGTTTTTTGATATGTTTGACTATGGATAAGTTATTTTTATTCCATTAATAGTTTATGATTAAAGTTTTGGAATTTCTTATACTCGTTTTAATATGAATGTTTACGTTATATTTCATCCTCTTCTTAAGATGAATGTGTTGGACTTGTATGTTCCTGGTTGGGGAATGGTAAAATTAAGACCTCCGGGTTGGGTTTCGGTTACAGTAGACTCTCCGGGTAGGTTTCCGGTTATTAGAGGCACTCCGGGTTGGTGTCCGGTTATTAGAGGCACTTCGGGTTGGCGTCCGGTTATTAGAGGCACTCCGGGTTGGTGTCCTGTTATTAGAGGAACTTTGGGTTGGATTCCGGTTATAGAGGCTCTCCAAGTTGGGTTCCGGTTACATTTATCCCTTAGGTCTTGGCACTAGGCCTTGACAAAGAAATTACAGTTTGGTATTATGAATTCCCTTGTTATGAAAGTGGTTATTGATATTTCATGTGATTATTCGATTAGTAGAATATCCATGTGAATAATTAAATGGAATTATTTCATTTTATCTTTTCCATATTATGATGAAGTTCAAGTTTAAAAGGATTTTGTTTTAGTTATACATTGCCTTAAATGTTTATGATTATTTATGAAAGTTTCCACTATATTGTTATCCTTACTGAGCATCTGAGCTCACCCCTTTCTATGTCTTATTTTTCCAGGATTCCAATAAGTAATTTATGAATGACCTGTAGGGATAGTATGAGGGGATATGAATACAAGATGTTGTTATAGTTTTTTTTACTTTATGATGTAATTTAAGACTTATGAATATATCTAGTGTTTCCAAGACTACTAAATTAATCGGTCTTTTGAGACTTGATCTTTTGTGATCATGCCAATGTTATGTAATAATGCACCGACTCTGGGTAACCGGGGTTGGGGCATTACACCTAAATCAAAAAGAATAAAAAAATTAAATACAGTCAACTCTATATATATTTTTTCTATATCACATTTAAAAATAATATCTAAATATACTCAATAAAGACACAATGTCTAAAGTTAAGCCACAACCATATTATACCAACCTAGTATTATATCTCAAATATTACATAAAGCACTCATATGGGAGAACACACTCATGTGTATGATAGCATTGATGAATTTAGACCGACAGGTAGGGATTGGAAGTTCTCACCCTTAGAGGTACACATCAAAGGTCTGAAGAGATGTGATAAATGGATGATGGTCACTACCAATTCTGTGGGGGTGATACCAAAGATTCAATCTGGATTTGCCTATATAGTATAGGATCATAGCCTACATATTATTGGCCATGATGATATCATTAACTCCACCTAGGTCATGAATATGAATAGAATATCTCATTTTGGGGCTCTTAGAGGGATTCCAGTGACTCCATCCAATAATTCCTTCTAAAAGGATCATTTTCTGAGGTGTTTGGAGATGATTATATACTAACCCATAAGGAATGATAATTTGTGAAGGAACCCTAAAAACTTGTCAAATATATATTGTAAAATGACTCTAAGAAATTTATAGTAAAGTAAACGACATGTAGAAGGGTTACAAGTTGTGTCCATTGACCTGGGTCCTGTCTATGTAATCAGTACCTGTCACTAGAAGTGTTTGTTTCTATCTATAAGTACATAATGGGTAAGATTCCAGTGTATTCTCGATATGTGATACTACATGATTTTATCCCATGTACATGTTCCCATGTAATATTACATGACATAGAATATTTAATATGGTCCAATTCATGTATGTGTAAGGGAGTACATGGAATTATCCAACCCATGTTAGTGTACTTTATGAGGTAGATGATGAATCTCCAAGGAGGGACCGCATTCCATGTGATAGGGTTCACACACCATGTGATACTTATGTTCCACTAAAACCCTAGAATCCTCAATGGGGTCCCACACGTCATGTAGATCTGGTTAATACATTGTGTAATGCAAGATTTTTCTAAATACCGGATCTTGAATCTTCCCGACTTCTCCTACATCTAATCTTTGATCCACATACTAACTTGAATTAATATTGGGAATCATGAACCGATGAACCTTTCCATCATAGAAAAATAATAATTTTACATCATTTCCACAATAAAAATGGATTTATACAACATTATTTGTTGTGCATTTCAGTAAACAATACTGGGTATCTATCTCATATGATCTGCTGCCTCAAAAACTGTATCATCTCTATCCTGAAATTTCAATCCCATATCTACCATTTATGATTATTTCACTAATAAATAGGTGTGCAATGATTTATTCAACATGATATATAAAACGTTTTGACAAACAATGAATTTCCATGTTAAATTTATTATTGGGGGAGAAAATCACAAGAAAAATCAATGTGACCATTCCATGATCGATGTTTATGTAATCTCAATTCATATCAATTATTTGGAAAATTGATGAATCAAAAATTAGAAATAATTCTCCTGATAAAATCCCCATATTAAAACTAATTATACAATTCGCATGATCCATGAATCAATCTATTAGTCGATTGATACACATTTATTGCAGAAATAACAAACATGGATGAAATACAAATAAACCAACACACTTCCTTGGTTTGGATTGATCACTAGTGATTAATTATGTGGTGTCACAATTGTTGGTCACAACCTTTTATTTCTTCTTGTTTTGGTCATCAATCCTCGATCTGACTATCATCCTTCAATGAAATCTGGTTCCACATACTCATATGTATCTCTAACAATTTTTTGGTTTATGAGGATAACTCTTCAAATTATCTATAAGTGTTTATTTAAAGAAATTTTTATGCCATAGTGTACAAAAAAATCAATCAATTGTTTTTTCACCCACAACGGCTTCTCAACAAAATGAACCACACTGACTAATGTACAGTCATTCCTATGGTAGACCTCACATTCTGAAATCAACAGTGCCCTCTAATTTTTGATCTCGGATTATTTATCGATATTATTCTAGTTTTTAAGAAAATTGCATGCACATGTTATTTTATATATTTAATATATTTCAAACATCTGTTTTGGAAACATTAGGCCTCAAAATCACAAGTCTTCTCAGCACATGTTCTCAAAAATAATCCATAAAATATCCAAAATAATACATGGAAAATTAGAATCATTATATTCCCATTGCCTTTTGGATTTACATCCCTGAAAATCTAAAATAAGGGATATGCAAGAAGGTGTGGGTACTAAGCCCAATGTTGAACCTCCCACTCCCATGTTTTGTCAAGAAGATTCTCATGTCGCTGGTAGATAAACACTAAATGATTAGATCACACTCATAGGATCATCTCCCACTGATTCTCAATCTCTATCATGCACATAGAAAAATTATTTTCATGCTTAATGTTTAGTGTTCCCCAATCAATAATGTTTGATTGGTCATTCATCTAACTCCTCGGATGTGATATATGGATGATGTTTTGTATCTGGTCTAGATGTGGAAGTAGATATTAGTGTTATGCTGACTACCAATCATTTTTTTCTCATTTTAAAAAGCCGGTTAAATGGTGCCCGGTGTCCCACATACAACGTCAACCATAGACAAGAAAACCAGAAACAACAAAAAGGAAAACAGGAAGTTACATATCATAATACCCATAGTCATCCCCGCATTCCAAGCAGGATTATTCTTCTCCAGTAGCTGATTCCCACTATGGGTGTCTCCAAAATCTTTCACTTTGTACTCGATTCCTAAGGTGATCAATAACAAGCGTATCTAGGGATTCCTTCTTCACTCTGATGCCCTTCTTGACTGCAAGAACCACCCCACTATTCTGTTTCGAGGCAGACCTAGTCTGCATAGGCTGTGGAAGATAGGAGTATTCCTTCCTTGGTCGCCTTCCCAACTTTGTCGATTAAGTCTTTTCACCTACATACATCTTCTGGTTCCCACTTTGGACAATTTCACTGAATGAACGACTGTTGGGAGGACTCAAATTTTCCTTTCCTCCCCTAACATTATCCCTTCTTCCCCCTGGTTGTTCCTTCAAAGGGGACCCCGTGCACTCAGAGTTATGGCTCGGCCCTTGAACAGGATAGATATTCACTAACAATGGGGACCTCTTGTCCTCTAGAGAAGTTTCTTCCCCAGCCATGGTAGCAGGTTGAAATCCCATACCTTCTATTATAATACCCTCCAAAGCATGAACACCACCAAGAAATTCCATCCCTTGGTCGACTTGCACCAAAGGAGCAGAATAATTCTGCCTGCGTTCCTCTCCCAACCTCTGATCATCACCTTCCAACAATAAGGGAGACCTTACTGCATTGCGGGTGACTTCCTCAGATCCTAAAACAGGATCCTGTTCTATGCAGACCATCTGCAGACCCCCCAAGGCCTCCACAGCACCATCACCTTCAGCAAGAACCTCTTCCTCCTAGCCCACGAGCAACCTGTCCTCAGCAAGCCCTTCAAACCCGTTACTTAAGGACAGAAATGGTTTGGCCAAAGGATCAAGACCTTTAGTATCCTTAACCCTGGCCATGTTGGTCACCTCCACAAAATTAGAGCCTCGATCAACTCCAACCTGATCTGAACACAAAGAAACAATAGACCCATCATTTTTCTCTTTATCCTAAGACCCCTTGGTACTAGTAAACCCAAAAATTAGTCCTTCATCAAAGGAAACTTTACGTGACTCAGATGTAGAGACTTCCTCAGCTGAAATAGCCAGCTGAGAGCTCCTTCCTCCTACAGCTGGCCCTCTAATTGACTGAGCCATTCCCACCTTCACACTCTTGTCCAGTGCCTTGCACCTTGAACCCTCCTCAGTGCTCCCACTTATATATTCTACACTGCAATGATCCACCCTCAATCGTGAACGAAGTCCGCCTTGACAGGCCTCTGCGGAGTGACCCAAACGCTTGCAAGAACCACAAAAATCAGTCCAATTCTCATACACAACCCTCTTCTTGCAACGGTACTCCTTGCCAACGGTGATCCAAATAAAATCAAAGGGAATGCTAGATCCATCAATTTAGACACACACTCGAGGGTTTACCGGGTGACAAACCACCTCGGTGCGACTATCGGAACAAAGATATCTACCAACCATATTTCCCAACATGAAAATAATGGAAGGGTTTTGAAATGGTAAAAAAAGTTTGGGGAAGCTTACCCAAACTGCTATGGTAGGCGGGTCTTGGTTCATATGAAGCTCAAAGGACCAGCATAGGAGCATGAAACGAGTTCCATTGAAGATGCGTGGAGCTCTCGCCCAAACATGAATGAGGTCTATCTCTGATTCAAACCGAATCAGAATTTTCTTACTGTCCAATAAACCAACCACCACTCGTTCGTGAAGATCCCAAGCACCGAAGAGTGATGACTCTCTTAGGTCAGTCCAGTAAAGTGGTGACCTACATGGTCTCCTGTAGAGAGCCTTAAATGTTTCCATACTGATGGTGGAATGGTAGCTATTATTTTATAGAAAACTCCACCAATGATAGTTGATCCTCACAAATACAATAAGTTTCTAACAATAAATCTGGTAGCACGTGATATGGATCTGATATAGTCCTTTAACTATAGTCTAAATTATGGGGGTGGAAATTTTTGATAAATCATGACTGATTCCCAAAATCCTCCTACAATGTCTTCCACAATAGATATGTGAATTGAGGATCAGTATCCGAAAATATAATCGATGTAACTCCATCTAGTTTGACATTATCATGTGCATAGAGTCATACCACACTCTCTACTGAACTATTCTCTCAGATTTCTAATATGTGGGCCGACATGGTGAGTCGATTTATGATCACCCAAATGGCATTGCGTCCCCTAGACAAATTTGGTGAGACCATCATTAATTCCATGGATATCTCATCCCACTTCCATTATTTCTCCTCAATTTATTGATCTAAACCTACTAGAACATGGTGTTATGGATTCACTCACTCACAATGCATCCAGAGAAAAAAACTAGGTCTCCCTTATTCATCTATAGACACCAAAACTAATGGTAGAGGTCCTGGTAAATCTTTTACACACGTGTATATACCTCCAAATTAATTTATGAAACACTCTCTTAACCTCCTCCTAAAATGTCACTGGTTCCATTGTGCATTCTATAAAAATAATGGAATGCTTCCATGCATTAGAAAATCATTTAATAGCATATCTTGTGGACATCTGAGTAGATAGGGTCCCATAATTAGTTTCTCCTAGTTGTTCCTCAATAACTCCCTAGAAGATAAGAGGGAAAACAACCATAAACTAGTGGTAAGCCACTCCATCTCCATCCAAAAAGGATAATTACAATGAGACAAACTGATCTGACTCCTAGTTCACCAACATCAAAGAATATCTCTTGCTTAGAAATTATTCTACCTAATTCACCCTCTGAGTAATATAGAAAATTTTGAATTAATAATTCTAGAGGAACTCTAGCCATTTCTTCATTATCATTTTAATAACATTATATGAGAAGATATATACTTGACTCTTGTGATTAGAGTAGATGATAAACCACATTCCCATTAGATATTGTCCCCATATCATTACTAAAAAGAATAATGCTTCTAAATCAAGATCATGGGTAGTGAAATTCATCTCATGTGGTCTTAACTAATGTGAACCATATGAAATCATTTCATTCCTATTCATTGTAAAACAACCATGCTCGGTTCCTGATGCATTTAATAACATTGCATACTCAACACCCTCCTCTAAAAATCTCAAGATGGGAGTTCTCATCAAACTCTTCATAAACTAATGAAAATACTATAGAAACCTACTTGTTCGCATGAATATTGAAACATTTGAGTCAAAGTTGTCATATTTTTTAATATCTTGGAGAAATCAGCTATTAATATCTGATAATATCATACCAAACCAAGGAATCCTAGCACCTTTGTTACCCTATTCGGTGGATCCAATGATAAAATTGATTCGACCTTAGCTATTTCCATTATCACTCCATATCTTAAGATAATGTTTAAAACAATTTGGACCACCTAATACCATAACTAGAACATTGAAATATATCCATAAGGATTGTTCTCACATAGTATGTTGAGAACTATCCTTAAGTGGATTGTGCTATCCTCCTCTAATGTTTAATTAATAAGGATATCATTGATAAATAAAACCACAAACTGATCTAAGAAAGGCTAAAATATCTGGTTCATGGTTCCCATGAACATTGATAGGGTGTTCATAATGCCTATTGAATCACTAAGTACATGTAGTGATCATTGAGGAATCATAATTCCATCTTTGGTATAACCTGGACTAGTACTCATAGCTGGTGATAACCTAACATGAGGTCAGCATTCTAGATCCATTGTTCCCCACTCAACTGATCAAAGAGGTTTTAAATCCTTATTAGTGGATAATTTTTCTTCATGATCACCTAGTTTAAGCATCGATAGTCCAAAAATAACCCCAAAATCTCATCTTGATTTGTTTAAACAAAGATATGGATTCATAGTGTGAAACACTAGGACTAACAAAGAACATACTTTTAAAATCCTCCAACTTCAACATCAGCTCATGAATATTTTTAAGGTACATTATATACTCTATCATGGATATCAATGTTATCAAAGAGAATAGATAAATGAAATGTCTATCTCTTAATGGGAGGAAAACCCAAATCATTATCAGGGAAGAGGTTCCCATACTCTAACACCACTATAGGAATATGAGAACTCATAAAATCCACTACACTAAGGGTTAGGATGTCTGACTAAAGAGTGATCCACTACACCCTCCTATACATGAGTCCATTATGAGTTACCTGGTTTTCCTTCTCACCCAAAGAGGATAAAATAGTTCATACACCATGGATACAACACATTATCTTCCTAAAACAGTCAATATAGGCATGAAATGGGGATAACCAGTCCATATCAATGATGAAATTATAAGGAACCATCATTGATAAATATATATACCAACAAAATTTCAATCCTCTTAGATTCAGGGAACACTATCAGCATAGGTGAGTGGTTTCTATTTCATATATAGTAGGAGTCTCCAAACATAGGGGTTGAGGCAAGGGCTCAACAAGAATCTCTAATCCATGAACATGATAAGTGGAAGGAAATAAATTACTAGAACATGTGCTTATCTATACTTCTATTAAGTTATAAATGAAACATATAGTAACTTGAATCATTCTGAGAGCTTCTCAGTCATATGCTTTCACAACATGTAATTATCCCTTACCATTTCCTCCAGCTATTTGAGCCTGGTGTAGACCACATGGGGGTGGTGGTTGTAACAAGTGAATGTGTCTTCCACTTCATGCTGCTCTCCCAGTGCCTCTTATACATCCACAACCTTGTGAACATGTCTTATCTTCCCACTTCTTCCCCCTCATATATCCATATACGGTCTCTATATAAGATTTATAGTGGTTCGGGAATCCCATGAATGATTTCCCATGCAATCACATGAGTAGAACAGACTCGATCTAGGCTGACTGGACCCCCCCTTTAAGCCCCAAACCATAGACTATATATCCTCAGACCTCTTCTAGTAATTTTTTACACATATCGATATCTAAGACTGATGTCATTTCTCTATTGTCGAGGTATCTTATCTTATATTAAAACCACTAGAAACCATTTCTTTTATTTTCATAAACAAGAATCATTCGACCACAAAATATCATCCTAACACCCCAAAATAGCTCAGAATTTTTTGCAGTATAACATTGGCTATTATATCTCTTTGTATACCATGCTCAAAAGACTAATCCTTAAAGAACATTTAAAAACTTATATTCATAGAGAGGATGGTAAGCATCAATGAATACTCTAATATTGGTTCTCTTCCCTTATAGAGTTGAAAAAGATCCTAGATACGTACATCCCTCAGTGTAACTAGTGAGAAAACCTCTATGAAAAGGATATCAGACATTGTCTTTGCATGAGTCTCCACATCATATGACTATGTCACAAAACCCCACCATCACTCTATTTTCCATGATGAGTGCTCAATTCCAGGACCACCATATGATCTGATGGTGTCTTGAAAATATATAAAATAAGATTCATTTTCTTATCCTTGTATTTATCCCCCAATGGGTTGGGATTGCCTGCAAACATGAGGGGTATTTGTCACTGGAACTTCTTTTGTGATCTCAAAATGCAGAACTCATCCACTAGTGATATAGGTACTAAGTACTTCTCTATAGGTGGTGGATAACTAGTGTAAAACCTGTGTGTAAAATCTTGGGAATGAGTCCTTGTATCGATGCCTTGTCCCATAGGTGATCATCCTCATGATCACGATGTTGAATCCCAATTAGAATACATCATAGAGGCATTCTAGAAGTAACCAAGATATATCATTATCAATGATTGTATCTATAGGTCTTAGTCAATAAGGACATGTAAATAATAAATCATTTTTAAATAATCCATATAGTGAACCTATCCTTTTACATATAACATTACATGATTTTAAGAATAATTATACATTAGAGTACAATCCAAGGATTGTGAAGTCTAGTGTCTTGGAAGAATAGGCACATAAAACTGAAAACATGGAACTAAATAAAACTTTTATCTATTTAGTCTTCATAAATAGTCCCTAACGTTCATTTTGCTCATACATCTTCATAGGATAACCTAGGGATAACATGAACAAATGGATGATCCAAAAGCCCTGTAAGGGAATATTAAAAAGAATAAATCCATATCACATGGGTTAGGAACATGACATAATGAAATAAAAAGGCATGTAACATAAGGGATCATAACATATAAACATAGACTAATGTAAACATTGAATCATAGAAATGTGGCAGCAACTTAAAAATGGCTTTAATTTGATTCAATGATAAATGCCAAGATCTTTTCCCATAATAGCACAAGCCAAGGCAAACAGCCAAGACCGTCACACATAACATCTCATGAGACTTAACTTTACCCAATTCATTGGAGTGTTATCTGGGAACACCCATCTTAAAATGTTCATGAATATTATTTCCACATAAATAATTATACATAATCAATCATAATAATTGTAAGGGAACCCATGGAGAGAAATGGGTGTCCCATTAATGAAATAAAACATAATGAATGGGTGTACTGTAGAAGTGTCTATTAGAGAATGTAATTAAATCATACATGAAAATTAATAAGTTAAAATGGGAATATATCATGGTAAGTGATGTAAAATATAAACAAAAACATGTAACGAGTGTATTTAGGAAATTCTTAGCCATAAAACATTTTAGTGTCGTATTAAATAAAACACTAAAGAGATTTTAAAATGGAAAAGGGAATAAAATTTTATATAAAAATATAAGTTATACATAATTTTTTCATAACAAAAATATTTATTTTATAAAGACAATGGTGGATTAAAACAAAAGATATAGTGCACTTCAAATTGGGTAAAATTTTAGGAAGTTCCCTTAAAACTATTTTTCTTACAGGGAAGTATCAAGGAGGGAATCACTTAAAAGTATATATATCCCAATAAGAGAACGAGGGTTCGATCATGAAATATGATTTTAGAGCATATAAATAGCATGAATAAGTTTTACATAAAAAAGAAAAGATATCTTTATTTAGGTAAAAATAAAGATATAGGAACCCGAATGAATAATGGCGGTTCATGTAGAATTTCTTACGGATTATCAGCATGATATATGGTGTACTTAAGAGTGCATAATAAGAGATAAAGGGATTTATCATATTTTATACGACATTAGGATAGTATTTGGTGTGCGTAATCATACCCCATAACTAGTAATTACACCTAAAAGGGCATAACATAGAGGATAATATTGAATAAAAGTGAAATTGAAAGGATCCTTTACCTTAAATCTAGTAATTTTCTCCACTTGTTATTAATGACCTGAATATAAAAATTATGTTTATTAATTAATAATTAGATAACCTATTATATATTTAATTTAATTAGTGTAACCTTTTTAAGTTCATTCAAGACCTCTGTTGATTGGTTATGAGGTTCAATTTCATTGTTTATGTCTGTTTGCTGCCTTGGTTTTAATTATCGGTTCATGTTAGAATAAACATGTATGATGAAAGTGGTTGTCCAGAATTGATGTTGTATAATATTAGTCAACATATATTTTAATACATGGTTATAAAAATTAATTTGGTTATTGGGATTAAATATTAATTATTATATAAAACATTGATGACCATCGTTTTGGTTAATCGATGGGTTTTGATTACAACAAACATGTTTTTATTTATAACATAATACCATTTGCACAAAAGGAATAAAAATACTTAACTAGGATAGATCACATATAGAATAATCTGGTTCAACTATAACACAAATGGTTTCATGACCATAATTAAATATGATAATAGAAATTGATAAAAAAATTCCCTTGAATGTTCTAAATTAACACATCTCAAACGGTGTTTTCATTTCATTCAAATAAAAGGTTGGGAAAGGAGAGATGATAATGAAATATACCATTTAAATAACAAAATTCTATTACTTGTATGTTTCTGTATTTTTTATAACATTTGGATGATTAGAGGTTAGGAAGGAAAAGGGAATAAAATAACATAAAATGAAAGAAATAAAAAGAGGAATTTTACCTCTTGAATCAACCTTCCTTGAGATCTTCTTATGAGGAGTGGATTTGGTATTTTGAAGATACTGGGGGTTTTTGAATGTGGGGAGGGAGCTTGGGAGGGGATTTGGGGAGAATATTAGCAAGGCACAAGGCTTGAGAGGAGTGAAGAGAAGATGGAGTGGGGGGGGTTATAGTGAAGGAGATGAGGTTTTTCATAATTTTTTAATCATTATTTTATTAATTTCTCTCATGACCCAAAATAGTGAAAATTACATGACCAAAAATAGTAATGTGTGCATGTGAGTTCGATATAATGTACTTACAACATACATACATCATCTCATGACATCATAATTCATGTATTTAGAATTTATTATAAATTATCATATTTTACAATTCATAAAAAATCATATATTTTAGGAAAATACCAACCCTAACCATTTCTTGACCTGTAAAATCAAAAAATAAACTCCATTTTTTTAAAATAATTTTATAAATATGATTAATTTAATATTAATTTAAAATCATCATTTACTTGAAGAACAAAAATTTTAAAACATTTATTTTCTTATTCCAAAATATATTTATATTGTACTCCCACTTGAATCTTATTTATATATTATCATAGGTAAGGTTACTATTCATTATGGTATGTCATTATTCATAAGTGTAACATTACTATTCATAAGGGTCTATTACTATTCACCAAAAATTATGTTGGTCATATTAGACTCTAAATAACTTACTGACTACTATTGTGTATGTCAGATTTTTGAAATTCAAATCACATAAGTGAAAAACATATTTTTGAAGGTTAGATAGCACTTAATAGTTCATTATGTTCTGATTTCATGTGATTATGACATATTTATAAGAAGAAAAGTTCCATTGAAAAACACTGGGTCATTACAATCTTCCCCCCTTAAGATGTTTCTCCCTCGAAATTTCATTTTACATTCTCAGCCAAAAATAGGTGTGGGAACTTTTCCTTTATTTCCTCCTCCATTTCCCATGTTGCCTCTTCATACTTATGGTTCTACCATAGTACCATGACTAGGTGAGTAGTCTTGTTACATGGAACATTATCTATACGATCCAAGATCTTCACTGGCTACTCCTCATAGGAAATATCATCATCCAATTGTACCACCTCTGAATGGATTATATGTGAATGGTCTGTTATGTACTTCCTTATGAGGGGTATATGAAAGACATAATGTACTTTGTACATGGTAGGTGGAAGTGTCAGTAGATAGGCCACAAATCTGACTCGATCAAGGATATCGAAGGGGCTGATGTACCTGGGACATAAATTCCCTTTCATTCCAAACCTCGTAACCTTATTCCATAGAGATATTCATAAAAATACCATGACTCTAACTTTGATCACAAGTTATCGTCGACAATTATAAGCATAAATCTTCTGTCGGCTTTGGGCTGGCTTAATATGCCGCTGAATGTTTTTACCCTTCTCTATAATTTCTTTGACCATTTTAGGTACAAGCAGCATATGATCACAAACTTTATCCCAACACGCTAATGTTCTAAACCTTTTCCCATAAAGGTATTCATATGGTGTCATTCGGATGCTTGAGTGGTTACTATTGTTGTAGGAGAATTCAACAAGTACAATATGTTGGTCCCATATTCCTTTGAATTCCATAGAATATGCTCTCAACATTTCTTCTAGTGTTTGAATAGTCTGCTCAAATTTTCCATTAGTTTGAGGATGATATGTCGTACTGAAGTTTAGTTCAGTGCTTAGAGAATGTTAGAGACTTTTCTAGGACTTCGAGGTGAATCACGAATCCCTATCATATACAATAGATAGTGTAACTCCTTGTAGCCTTACAACTTCTTTGATGTATATATGTGCATGTTGTTCCAATGATAAGTCCTCTCAAATTGCGATAAAGTGAGATGTATTTATAAGATGATCCACAATGACCCATAAAATATTGTTTCATCAGTATGTCCTTGAAATTACATGGACAATGTCCATGGTAATTTTCTCCCACTTACATTCTGGTATGGGTAGTGGTTGCATCATCCCATTATAATTTTTCCTCCCAGCCTTCACTTGCTGACATACCAGGAACTTTATGTATATTCAATGATCTCTCTTTTCATATTTTCCCACAAAAACTTTTCTCAAATATCTTGATACATATTTTTGCCGCTTGGGTGGATAGAGAAGGTTTAGTTATGTGTGTCATTCAAAATATCCTTCATTATCTATGGATCGAATGGTACACATAATCATGACCCAAATATTATAATTCATTCCTCATAAATATTGAACTTTTAGGATTTCCCATTTCTAATAGCTTTTACACTTTTAAAAATTTCTACATATTTTCTTTGAGAATCGTTTATTTTCTCCATGAGAGATGGTTGAGAAATCATTTGAGAAAGGATTGATGATATTACTCTCTTAATGATTCCCATGTCCATCCTCTACAAATCTAAAAAGATCAAATCCTTTTTAATTATCATCATTGATAAAGATGTAGGATCCATTCTACATAGAGAATCTACCACCTTATTATCCTTACTACGATGGTAGTGGATTGATAAATAATAATCCTTGATGAGATCTATCCATATTCATTGGCATATATTAATATCTTCTTGTGTGAATATATATTTGAGACACTTGTGGTTAGTATATATCTCACACTTCTGTCTATAGAGATAATGTCACCAGATTTTAAACATAATGATTACTACCGCCAACTCTAGATCATGTGTAAAATAGTTTTTCTCATGGATTTTTAGCTTCCTTAAGGCATAATATTTTACTTTATCATTTTTAATTAGAACATAGCCTAATAACTTCTTCGAAGCATCTCTGTACACCAAAAAGAGTTCTCCACTTTTTGGGAATGTGAGTAATGGAACGGTGATAAGCCTCTTTTTCAACTCCTTGAAATAGTATTCAAATTCTTGAGTCTAGTAAAACTTTAATCCATTTCATGTCAACTTGTTCATTGGGTTTGATAATATTCAATAGTTTTTCACAAATCTTTGATAATACTTAGCTAGACACAGAAATCTATGGATCTATATTATAGAAGCTAGCATGGGAAACTCTTCAACTGATTTTTTTCTGGAATGGTCTATATATTTCCCTTTGTTGGTGACAACATGCCCCAATAATGATACTTCCTCCATCCAAAACTCATATTTATTTTACTTTGTATACAGCTTATCCATTTTAAAATTCTTTAAAATAGTATTCAAATTCTCCTCTTGTTCCTCCTTCCTCTTGGAGTATATCAGAATATCATCAACAAATACTAACACAAATTTTTCAAGGTATTCTCTAAAGAAACTATTCATAAAATATATGAAAATTGATGGAGCGTTACTGAGTTCAAAGGGCATCACTATGAACTCATAGTTTCCATACCTCATTCAAAAGGTAGTCTTGTGAATATCTTTTTTCCTCACCTTTAATTTGTGATATCTCGACCAAAGGACCATCTTAGAGAAATAACAGGCCCTTTGAAGCTGATCAAACAAGTTATCTATTTGTGGAAGGGGATGCTTGTTCTTTGTCATCATTTTATTGATCTCACAATAATCAATGCAGAGGTGCATTGATCCATCCTTCTTCATGAAAAATAGGACTGGCGCACCCCATGGTGAAACACTCAGGCCAATAAAACCCTTCTCTAGATTTTTCTGTAACTGCCTCTTCAACTCTTCCAACTCTACGGTGGCCATTCTATAAGGTGCCTTTGATATAGGTAGAGTTCTATAAATAAGTTCAATTTAGAACTCAACCTCTCGGTTAGTTGGAAGACCATGCAATTTTTCAGGAAATACATTAGTGTACTCCATCATGATAGGCATGTATTCAAGCATGATTCTATCCTTTGTCTCAATCATTTGATCTTGATATTCATGATAATAGGGAAAAAATGTCCACACATGAGACAATTATTCAAAAATAGATTCATCTTTCTCCTTACACTTGTAAAGAATCAGAGGATACTTCAGGATGTGAAGAGTCATATCCCTTTCCTGGCAGTTGATGTTAGATTTTTATAAAGACAAGCAATCCATGCCTAAGATAGTGTCAAACCCCAATAAAGGAAGTATGAAGAGATTTTATGGGAGGTTTAGTCCACAAAATTTAACCAGGTATGTGTTATAAACCATGTACACAATAATTTCCCAATTATCTATTCTCACATATAACTTGTCCTCCAAATTTTGAGGTGGTGTTTGAATAGCTCTACTATACTTGCAAGATATGAATAAATGTGCAAAACAAGAATCAAATAGTACATTCTCTATTCTTAAATGAATAACTAGAGTACCTGTCACCACATCATTATCTAGCTCCACCATATCAGTAGTGATAGCAAAATTCCTTCCTTATTACCTTGTAGGTTGTTGTTCATTTCCTCTAACATCCATTGGCTTTGGGAAACTCTTTCTATAATGACCATGCACCTTGAAGTTGTAACACTTCCCTAATGGTTGAGGGTTGATCTGAACTTTACTTTCTTCTTCAACATTAGCAGGATTTCTCATATCCCTTTGGCAGTTCTTGGCTAGATGTCCCAACTTTCCCTATTGGAAGTAATTCATGGTTCCCTTTATAATGTTCCAAGGATGCTTCTTCCCATGAATTTTACAAGTGGTATATTTGGGCTTATATCCATCATGGGATTAGTTTGTTGGACCACCCATGTTGTTCTCAATTTTCCACTTATTTTTACCAAGCCCACAAGACCACTGAGTGTCTCCAATCTACATTTCAACCATGAGGGAAAAATAGAAAATATCCTCATAACTGTCAAAGTCTCGAATCACTAATTATTTTTGTAGAATCAACTTTAGCCTGATAAAGAATCAACCCAACTTTCTTTTGGTGTTCATGAAAAATCCAGAGGCATACCTTTCAAGCCTTGTAAAGTTTGCTTCATATTCCACGATGGAATAATATTCCTTATACTTGAGACCAAGGAACTCTATTTCCATCTTGAGATGGACGGTTGAGGAAACAATTTGTTGAAAAAATCCCCTTGAATTTCTCACAATCCATGGAATCAATTTCCTCTCGAGGCTTCATATTCTTGATCAGTATCCACCACTGATTAGCTTCCCCATAAAAACGATTGAATGTGAGTACAAATTTCTCTTCTTCCGAGCACTTGAGGATGGAGAATATCTTTTCAATGGAGTAAATCCATTGTTCTATGAGGAGGGGATCAGAAAGTCTATTAAACATGGGAGGCCTTTCCTACAAAAAGGATTATACGACAACATTATCTTTCCTTGGAGGAGGAGGGTGTTCTACAAGATTCATGTTTATATTCATAACTTGATCCAGCTGATCAAGTACTATCATAAAGTTTTGATCACCCGCTCCCATCAAATCAAGCACACCATTAGGACGATATTCACATTTCCTATCACATTGTTTTTCAGAACCTGTTCTTCTATTTCATGCTAATACCTAAGGAAAACAATGTACAATTGGAGGGATTTAATACTTAGCTATTGAACATAAAAAAGAAAACATTTGAACATAAAAAATGTAACTTTTAAACATAAAAGGATAAACTTGTAAAGGAGAAGTATCTCCTAACTTGTGATTTTTTAGTTTTAAATATAGGTTATCCTTGATCTATTTCTTATATTATATTCTTATGGTATTATTTATTCCATTAATAATGGTTTGTACTAAGCTCATGAATTTACCAAATCATATCCCCTGATAGTGTCAATACCAAGAGTGTAGCAAGCCCCATTGTCATGTACCTAGATACCCTGGGTCAAGCCTGAAACTCTTTGTTAGAGTTTTCACTCCTAGGTACATCTATGGCAGAGCCGCCTCTACTTGTTTGTATCTAGATAGGGATGTATTTTCATAGAAACCACTTACTCTAAAATTACCAAAAGTTAGTTATGTTTTCTTACACTTCATCTCATCCTTAAGGTTCTCACTAAGGTGCTCTATTTCTAATCCCCAATAATAACTAGACCATCCTATAATACCAACTATATCAATCCTATACTTTTACATATAACATTACATTATTTTAAGAATAATTATACATTAGAGTACATGCCAAGGATCATGGACTCTAGTGTATTGGAAATCTAGGTACATAAAACTGAAAACATGTAACTAAATATAACATTTATTTATTTATTATTCAAAAAGATACCATAACTTTAATTGGGCTCATACATCTTTATAGGATAATCTGGGGATAACATGATCAAAGGGATGATCTAAAATCCCAGTAAGGGAATAAGAATAAGAATAAATCCATAGCACATGGGTTAGGAACATGACATAATGAAATAAAAAGGCATGTAACATAATTGATCATAACATATTAACATGGAGTCATATAAACATGGAATCATAGAAATGTGGCATCAACTTAAAACATGACTTTAGAATGGTTCAAGGCTAACCACTAGATCGTTTCCTATAGTAGCACAATACGAGGCAACCCGCCAAGACCGTCACATATAACATACAATGAGACATAACTCTACCCAATGCATTGAAGTGGTATCTAGGCACACCCATAAAAACATGTTTCAGAATATTATTTCTACAAAAATAATCATACTTAATTAGTCATTCATAAACGTAAGGGATCCCATAGAGAGAAATGGGCATCACATTCATGAAATAAAGCCTAATGAATAGGCATATCATAAAATTTTCTATGGGATAAAATAATTAAAACATAAGTGGAAATTAATAAGGTAAAATATGCATATATTATGGTGTGTTATGTAATAAATAAGTGACAACATGTAAGGAGAGTATTTAGGAAATTCTTATCATTAAAACATTTTAGTACGATTTTAAGGAAAACACTAAAGAGATTTTAAAATAGAAAAGGGAAAAATATTTTATATAAAAATATATGTTAACCAATAATGTTTTCATAATAAAAATATTGATTTTATAAATACAATGGTTTCTTAAAATATAAGATAAATTTCAATTCATATTGGGAAAAAATTTGGGAATTTCCCTTAAAACAAGTTTTCTTAATGGTAAGTATCGAGGAGGGAATCACTTAAAAGAATATATATACCCATAAGAGAATGAGGCTTGTATATTGAAACATGAGTTTGGAGCATAAAAATATCATGTATAAGTTTTACATAAAAGGAAAAAAGACAACTTCATTTGGGTAGAAAGAACGATAGAGGTGCCCAAAAGAATAATGGCGGTTTGGGTAGAATTTCTTACGTGTTATCAGAATTATATCAGGTGTTCTTAACAGTTCTTAACGAGTGATAAAGGGATTTATAATCTTCTATAAATCATGAGGAAAGTATGTGGGAGGTTATTAATCATACCCTATCACTAGGAATTACATATAAAAGGGAAAAACATAGAGGATAATATTGAATAAATGTGAAATGGATAGGATCCCTTACCTTATGCATGTGGTGTTCTCCACTTGTTATGAATGACCTGAATATAAAAACTAGGTTTATTAATTAATAATTATAGAACATATTATATATTTAATTCAATTACTATAACCATTTTATGTTTATTAACGACCCTTTCGATTGGTTATAAGTTTCAATTTCATTGTTTGGGTATGTTTGCTTCTTTTGTTTTAATGATTGGTTCATGTTCGGATAAACATGTGTGATGAAAGTGGTTGTCCAGAATTGATGTTGTATGTTATTAGTGAACATATCGGATATTTCATGGTTATAAAAAATCATTTTGTTATTGGGATTGATGATTAATTATTCTATAAAACCATAGTGACAACTGTTTTGGTTAATCGGTGGGTTTTGATTACAACGAACATGTTTTGCTTTATAACTTAATACCATTTGTACAAAAGGATTACAAAACCATAAATAGGATATATTACATATATAATAATCTTATTAAACCATAAAACAAATGGTTTCATGACCATAATTAAATATTATTATATAAATTGATAAACTGTTGTCCTCAGACATGCTAAATTAAAACATCACAAACGGTGTTTTTATTTCTTTCAAATAAAAGGTGGAAAAATGAGAGATGATAACGAAATATCCCATTAGAATAAAAACATTTAATAACATGTATGTTACTGGATTTGTCATACCATTTGGATGAGTAGAGGTTAGTAATGAAAAGAGAATAAAGGAACTTAAATATGAAAGAAAAGAAAAGAGGTATTTTACCTCTTGGATCAACCTTCCTTAAGAGATTCTTAAGTGGATAGGTTTGGTATTTTGAAGAGACAATGGGATTTTGGACGTGGGGGACGATATTGGGAGGAGATTTGGGAAAAATATTGGCAATGCACAAGGCTTGAGAGGGGTGAAGAGAAGAGGGGGTGAGGGGGTTATAATAAAGGAGAGGAAGGTTTTCACAATTTTTTAATCATTAGATTATTAATTTCCCTAAAGACCAATAATAGTGATCATTAAATGACCAAAAAATAGTAATTTTTTTCATTTGAGTTTGATATAATGGCCTTATATTATCCATACATCAGTTGATGACATCATAATTCATGTATTTAGCATTTATCGTAAATTATCATTTTTTACTATTCATAATAAATTCAAGTATTTTTGAAAACTACCAAAAATTCACCCTAACCATTTTCAACATGTAGAATCCAAAAATGAACTGCATTTATCAAAAATAATTTTATAAATATTATTAATTTAATATTTAATTAAAATCATAATTTACTTGAAAAACAACAATTTTAAAACATTTATTTTCTTATTCCAAGATATATCTATATCGTACACCCACTTGAATCATATTTATATAAAATCATAGGTAATTTTACTATTCATTGGTGTATGTAACTATTCAAAAGGGCACCATTACTATTCATAAGGGTATGTTACTATTCACCAAAAATTAAGGTGTTTAAATTAGAACCCAAATAACTTACTGACCGCAACCATATATGACCGCTTTTGGAAATTAAAATCACAGAAGTGAAAAAATTATGATTGAAGGTCACATATCACTTAATATTTCATTATGTTGTGATTTCATGTGATTATGACATATTTATAAGAAGGAAATTTCCATTGAAAAACATTGAGTCGTTACAATGCATGTACCATTGTTTTCCCTACAACAAGTGTTCTTATTAAACAAGTAAAAAATTGGGTTATCAAAGTCTGGGTGTATGGATACGTCAAATACTACACCAACACTAGATTACATGGCCTAAAATACACTATCAAAACAATTAACACTAGTTTCCCAAAAAAATCTCACAAACTTATGTCTGAAATCAGAACTAACATATCTAATAAAAATATGTCACAATTTGTATCAAAGGGGCCCATTCCATGACTCATCATTCCTATCTCCAATAGGCCAAGGGATGATGAAATGAACCGAGTATACATATCACTGATATGGGAGTCCTTGGAAAATTAATATGTGCACACACATATCAAACCTATAAAATGATTAAATGTAAATTAAATAGAACAACCATGGATGGATACATCAAAATCTCACAATCATATTATGAAATGAAGTAATGGAATATAAATAGGTCCACATAAAATCCCATCCCAAAATTATAAAACATAAGTCCAATTTAAAAGTAAGTACTAGGGATTGGTTTAAAAATGTCTCAGGAACAAACCTCGGTATGTCCAGTCTCACTAATCTCCTTCCTGTCTGGGTCCATCCAAGACTTCATTAAAAGGTAAATAATTTGCACATAGAACGACACATGTCGGAAATGCCTATATAGGGGTGATTAAAAAAATAATCAGTTGGAAAAATTGAAACCACAAATCAAATAGAAACAGAAATACAGTCATCCCTACAAAAATATATGTTTAAATCACTTATAACATGAATATCTAGATATACTAAACAAATTCACACTATCTAAAGGTATGTCCAATCCATATTATAGCATTATAGGATTCTAGTTCAATGATCCCACTATGAAATAATCTAGTAGAACACGCTAATATGTATGATATCACTAATTATGTTCATCTTCTAGGAAGTGATCATAGGTTCTCACCCTTAAAAGTACACGTTGAACATATGAAGAGATACGATTCACAGATGTGGATCACTACCAAGGTCATGGGGTGATACCAACTACTAAATCTAGTTTATATATCTATGTATAGGATCATTTCCTTTATTTTTTTGGTCATTATGATACAAATATCTCTACCTATGATATGAAGATGAATAGAGGATCTCACTATGGGGATCTCATAGGGATTCTAACGACTCTATACAAGAATTCATGCTAAAGGGATCATTGTCCTAGGAGTATGAGATGATTCCAAAATAACACTATAAGAAAAGGATATGGAGAATATACCCTAATGAAAATTTTACAATATATATAGGAAAATATTTCTAATCCATTCATAATAAATTACAAGAGATGTAGAAGGGTTACACATCATGTCCCATGACCTCGGGTCCTACTCGTGTAACTAGCCCATGTCCCAATGCGTTTTTGTGTATGTATAGAAGTATAGGATGTGTAGGATGCATGTGTGTTCTACCCATGTACATATACATGGATTTATACCATGGGTATGTGATTTAGTACAAGTATACAACATAGAATTTGTACTCTGTTTGTGGATGTGTCCATGTAATGGAGTAATTGGAAAGCTCCAACCCGTGTACTCCAATCCATGTTTATATACCCTCTGAGGTACTTGTTGAGTCTTTAGGAAGGACCAAAAAATAAGGGATATAGGTAACATGTCATGTGTTACTTATGTTCCTCTCAAACCCTAGACGCTACCCACGAGGGGCCACATGACCTGTATGTACAGTTTACATGCAATGTAATGTGGGATTTTCTAAAATCCCAGATATATAATCCAAGAAACTTCTCCTACTCTGATCTTTGATTTGTTGACTATCTTGCTATAAAATAATGAATCAAGTCTTGGAGAACAATTCCATCATAGATCAATAATATTTTTTCCTTTGAACTGATAAAAAATGGATTTATACATCATTCTTCATTGCATAATGAAGAACAAAAAATTAGGTATCTACGTTGTCTAATCCGTGGCTACTACCACCATTGCTCCTCTATCATATCGATATCATATCTACGAATACGGATCCTTGCACCAAGAAAATGTTGTGAAATAATTGATTAATCAAGATATGTCAAACCATGGTTCAAATGGACAATTCCCATGATTAATAAAGAATAAGTGGAGATAAACACAAGAATTATCAAGAGGAATATAACTCGATGATGTTCATACCAAGATCGATTCATTTCCATTATTACAAAAATCGAAGAATCAAAATCACATATAATTGTTCTAGTAAAACCCCTGTAATAAAATCCATCATGCAATACGTATGATCCATGAATCAATACATTAGTCAAATGATTACATTTTATCATATTTTTCATGATTGGGGAATAAATCCAAATAAAAAAATTCCCTACCTCAATTTGGATTAATTTTTGGTAAATATTGATGTGATGTCATAGTGATTGGTGATTTTCTATGATTTCATCATGTTTTGTTTATCGACCCTCATTCCATTTACTTTCCACTAAAATAATATAGTCTCATGCTATGTAATGGATCTATAATTCTTTGTAGGGTGATGCAGATGACCCTACAAATTTTTCATAACAAAGTATTTATGTAAAGGGTTGTGTCACTCTATCAACAAAACAAGTAAAATAAATCAATTTATTTATTTATTCATTTTACACCAGCGATGACTTTTCCCCAAACAACATGCACCAACTATAGTTAAGTCTCACATAGGGTAAAACTCATGTTCTAAAAACAAAAGTGCACTTAGATTTATGATCCCTAAATATGTTAAAAAGTTATTCCACTTTGTCATAAACATATTTCATGTGTGCTATTTAATATATTTAATATATTTCAAAAATTTATTATGGGAACAGTTGGCCTCAGAATTGTGTGATGTCTTAGCACATGGCCTCAAAAATAATACACATAATATCCAAAATAATACATTTAATATTTGATTCATCAAATAATACAAATAAATATATTTTTTATTATATTTTTTTTGTTTTTTTACTTTCTAGAAAATCGAAAAATGTTTAATGTACGGATTCCATTTACCCATAAATTGTACCAAAATTTAGGAGGAGATTTGTCTTTAAAATGTTGGATATAAATTTTACCATTTTACCTAATCATTCAATACTATGGAAGACAACCTATGATAAATCTATTGGGAGAACCACTAGCATTGACAATTTTTCAATGTCATTTATTTATTAACTAAATAAAATAATAAAATTTAGATGCAATGGGTGATTTTAATAACAAAATGTACATGAAACATGAATATTTTTTAATGAAATCAGAATATAAATAGAATAAAACAATGAATCATATGTAGAACACACAATGGAGAAATAAGTGTGAATTATAGAATTTTATTGTTTTATATTTTCATACTGAAATTTTCCTATTTTTTAAATTTTTTTATTTTATATTGTACTGATTCTCGTGAATTCATGTAAAATTAGATTTTTTATTTTAAATTATAAAATTGTATGTTAATTATTTGGCTCTTTTATTATCTCTAAGAATTCCTAGATCGAGTGTGTCCATCTATCATGAACCTCTCACTATGGGACATAGCCTTATGATTCCTGTGATTCCCTAGTGACCTAGACAATCCATTAGGCATAGCCATCGATTATCTATGATTCCCATTGAATATAGACAATCTATATATGTGAATGATTTTATTATGTGGGTGGAATTATTTATTCATTTCGCTTCACAACTTGATCTTGTTTGTAATCTATATGATGCATAGGCTGGTGTTGGGGATAACTTATCATTCCCTATGTTTTTTCATTTCAATCTCTTGATCATTCAAATCTCTCTGAGTTTCTCTCTCAGTTCTCCTAGTGAAACCCAAGTTTTCCATCAATTCCTGTTTCATTAGATGTCTTATCTAGACCATTCACTCTTTTCAGCTTCACCACAATGAATGTTTATTATGGATACAAGTTCTTTCCTTGAAGGAATAATTTATAACCCTTCATGGAAAATGATCCACATGATTGGAGGCTATAGTAAGATAATGGACCTAGGAATATTTTTACTCATGTACCGAATTAAAGGGAATATGAATTTTAGTTTTTCTTCAATCTATGGAACTTTAAGTACTACAATTTCAGTTTTGTTTGTTTCAAAGTTTTAAATATTTTATATCCATATCCAAGTTTTCTATTCTTGCATGTTTTGAATTATACCATTTATTTCATTGATATTATAAAATTTTTGCTTATGGGTGGTGTTCATGTAATGCATATACACCCCCATTGCACCAATTTACATTTGCTAATTTGGGTCTCTCTCTTTTATCTATTTTTCATTATTTTTAATGTTTGGAGATATATATTCAATAATATATTTGAAAAGGCCAGTTTTTTCCTTCTGGGTTTTGGTTTTATTATTTTATTCTGTTCATCATTATCCCTCACACAGTTGTATTAGATCCTCACTATTATTGTTTTTCTATCAAATTTGATTTTGTTTTCTATTTTAGTTCTAGTTTTATTTTTTAATTACACAATTTATTCTCTAGTTAAATCTTCACTATCTATCTACTATGATTATTTAATTCCATTATCCCAAATTATAATTCTTATCATTTAGAATCCCTTTCGATAAGCTATGTTTACCCAATATATTAGTCAGTTGTTAGGGTATATTCCTAATAGTTTCTACAAGAACACATCATCAACACTGTAAGTAAAAATGTCAAAATCTAGATTAAAAATCAGCAAATTTTAGGTAGATGAAGATTTCATTATTTTGTTAAATTATGACCAGAGCCACTCTTTTTTAGCCAGGCCTAATTGATGCCCTCAATGGGCCTACAAAACCTATTATAACTATAAAGTAATCATGATATACCAATTATAAATACATAGATGTATCCTCTAATGTGTTAGTTAAATCACATATCTGTTTATTGGATTCATTATATGATAATGTTCTAATAGAATTTATTGTGAGTTTAGTACTGCTAGTATTTGTCTTAAACTTGAGAAATTATACATTAGTACTTCATTGGTTAATAGGATTTATAAAAAGTATCGGATGCTATCATTTAATATAAACCCCAGTATCTCTATTAAATACCATCTGGATGAATATAACTAGGTTATGTTATATCATTCCAAAATTAATGTTACTGATAATGATGAACATCTAGAAATGATCAATTTAATATCTTTATATAATGCATAAAACACACTAGATGAAAATATGATTTATGGATGAGACTCCCAATCCCATGAAGAGGGAAGGTGGGCCCTTTTTTCAAAATAACTAAACTCTAAAACAATGATCAAATGTGATAAAGAGAGCCTACTCTCTATAGGAATACTACAATTTAAATGTAAGAAGAAACAGTTCTGTAAAGATAAAATAATGAAAAATATACACCCTAAAACCTAGATGTGGTTATAACGAAATAAAAATCTCTTGATTTCATTATGGTGATCCTAGGAATATAATTATTAATTGTAGGAAAAAACATGATTTAGATTCTAAATAGACCACTAATAAGTCCTTTCAGGATAACTTAGGTTATGATTCTTCTAACGTCCTTAATGTGTGCGGCTATGAACTCAATGAAGAGTGGGTATTAGACTCAGGTTGTCCCTCTCACATGCGTCCTTTTATAAATTCATTCTTATAATTATATGAATGGTTAAAATTATATGACCTATTATGTGATTATAAGAGGTGAAAGGTTGAGGGAGATATTTTTTTTTGAACTTGTTGATCATTCCATTATCACATTACTTGATGTATGGTGGGTTTTGAAACTTCCTAGAATCATGGTCTCATTAGGAGTTCTAGATAGAAAGGGACTCACCGTTAGATCTGAAAATAGTTGTATAAAAATAACTAATGTATCTAAAATATTATTTATGGGGTGTCTTATTAATGGGTTTTATTTCTTGAATGGGAAGACCCATTCAATGATCTTGGGTCGTGTCTATTCCACTAAAACTGATAATATTATACTATTATATAGGATATAGGGCCATGCTGGCTCCATGGTCCTGTAATAACTCAACATTAAATGTTTTTTATGTAACATCACACCAAGATATCATATATTTTGGGATGATTATTTTATGGGAAAGGACAAGATGGTTTCTTATAATATGTCATATTTTAAACATACCATCTACCTTTAATGCATTCATTATGACATACGGGGTCTAGAAAAGACTACCTCCCATGGTGGTGGATGGTATTTTTCACCTTTAAATAATATTTTTCACAAAAATCTATTGATTTACTACTTATAAAATAAATATGATGATATCCAAAATTTTAAAACATGTAAATATTGGTTGAAACCCAAATTGGTGAGAAAGTTAAATCCATCAGAATAAATAATGGGATGGAAATCATGTCCACTAAATTCATCATATTTTTTCAATACAAAGGCATTAAAAAGAATATAACAGTTAGGAAGTGAACCATAAAATTTCCTATAAATGATAATGAATATGACTATTTCTGAAATAGTCTGAATCATGCTTAGATGCTCAGGTATATCCAAAATCATCTAGGACGATGTTGTTAGCACTTTATTCTACATTATTATTATGTTTCATTATTCTAATAATCAATTTAAAATGCATGATGAATCATGGAATGTTAAGCCTCCATACAATACATACATAAGATTCTTTGGTTTTACTGTTTATACACATATTAAGAATGATAAAATGTATTTAAGAGATCTAAAATGCATCTTTTTTGGGTATCCATTGTGTTTTAATAGGTATAAACTCTTTTTACATAAATCTAGTTACTAAAATTGAATTATAATTATGGATGTTGTTTTTCATGAGTCTTATTCCCTAAAACCCAAGGATACCACATCATGATGTAGTGATCCAGCCCACTGACATGCTAATGAAATTGGTCATATAATCTAGTATGTTGCTCCTATACATCCCAAATAACTATATGAAGAGCCATATTTAAAGGGTGATTCAAGATCTAGTTCATGTTTATATTCAGAATCATAACCTTCTACCACCTATTAGGTTTACTATTTAACCAGAGGAAGAAAAATGAGTGTCTCGCAACCTCATATTCAGTTTAGCTAGTATGACATGGAATCCTATCCATTCCATATGTCCAAGGTTCTTATAAATAATTATCATCAAGTGTATAATATATCCATTAATGAAAAACAATCAATGTTTTGGGGATTTTCCATGGATAGAGAAATTCACTCATTAAGAATGAATCAAACATGGTATAATGTTAATAAACTACCCAAATCAAAATTTATTGGTTATAAGTTGATTAATAAGTTAAAAGAAGATAACACTAATTGAAATTAAATCAAATAAAATTCAAGGTTATTTATTAAGTTTTTCTTAAAATGGAAGGCATTGATTATTCTGAAATCTTATCCCCTATTTTCTATCATTTTTCTATTCGGATTTTACTTTATTTTACTACCTATAGTGATATGCACATTGAAAAGTTAGATTTTAAGACATCCTTTTTTTCATAGATATTTAAATGGAAAACTCCATATGAAACCACCTTATGGTTTTTTTATAGAATTCAAACTAAATCATGTATAACTCATTAATAAAACATTATATATTTATAAAAAAGACTCAAGATAGTGGTATATTATATTATATTTTTTTATATTAGAAAAAATATTTACAAGATATCAATATTATGAATGTTTTTATTTCAAATAAACTAAACACTTTATTTTTTTATCTGCATATTTATATTAATGGAATGCTTATCCAAGGTTAAAATATGACTCTTATCATTGGTTTAAAATCTAAATTAAAAGGAATATTTGATTTGATAAACATAGGTGAAGATAAAAAATCATAGGTGTTGAAATCATTAGATATTTACCAAATAAATTTCATTATATTGTTCTAAATTATTATGTCAAAAAATTTCTCATGATATATATGTTTTTATCTTTCATAACTGTTAATATAGAACTTGGAAAACACTATAAAATATATTTATCCCAAAACCAAGAACTGATGATTTGATTCAATTTATATCTAAAATCCATTATGGTAATATTATTTGTAGCATTATGTACTATATGATTTTCACAAGACTTGATATTTCCTTACAATATTCTCTCTTTGTAGATTTATGGTCAGACATGGGAATCCACATTGACATTCCATTAAATGGTTGTTATGATACATGACATATAGTTATAATTTATATTGATATTATAATTAATATGTAGTAATTTATGAAATTATGGTCAGATATGGAAATGATGACTATGTACATACTATTGACACTGATAAATTCTTGAATGGTTATGTGTTCACTGCAAGTGGTCGCCCCATTCTATGAAAATGTGGCATACTATCCGTGGTGATGTTTCAACAACAGAATCTCAGTACACTACCTTAACCAATGTAGTTAAAGAAACATATTACTTAAAGGAATATACTATAAAATAAACCATTTTCATTATACTATTAATTTATATTCTTATAGTTAATAAGAAAATCATTTTTCAGATATTTATTATTCCATATAAATTCAATGTGCATAGATATTATGCTATATATTATTATATATGTTGTAGAATCAGTAATTGTGTGTGTCGATAAGATACACACTAATGATAACCTGGATAACAGTTTTAGTAATCTAATTTTATTATCTAAAGTCATTTTTTTAGTTAAGTTGAATATGGGTATGATTATATAACCATATGTGCAAGAACATTTCTAATTTTCATTTGAAAATGTTGGAGATTTTTTAATTATTCTATTTTATAGTTTTATGTTTTCATATTGAAATTTTCTTATTTTTAAAAATATTCTAATTGGTATTTCATTGATTATCCTAAATACCTGAAAAAATAATTTTTTATTTTAATTTATTCATTTGAATTTATTTTTTTGGGATATTTTATTGGCATTGGGCCTTCCTACCATTGGCATGTTCATCCCACGTCGGCCTCTCCATGTGGGAATTTTTCTCAATCATACCATGTTGTTCTCACCTCCATTAGAAAATTGGAAATCCATGTAGCAATATTTTTTAGATGTATATTTTCTATTCCTCTATTTGAATCTTGACCATCTATATATGCACCACATTTTATTACACAGATGGAATTCTGTTTGACATGGATTAATTTCATGATCTTATTGGTTATTCTATTTGAGGTGCAGGAAAATATTAGGGGGAATTCATAACCCCTTCCTTATGTCTCTTTTCTCTCCCGACCAATAGATAGTAGTTTTGGATCTCATTTCCCTTGGAGAAACAAAAATTCTCCATTATTTCATACTTCATTTGATGTTCATTCCATGCCATTTTCTCTCCTCAACTTCACCTCATATCTATTTTATGGTGGAAATGATTTCCTTCCATAGAGGAATAAGTGTTGTCCATTAATAGTGATGGATCCAAAAGATCAGAGGTAAGAGAGGGACATAAGAACTAGTTGTGTTTTTCACACTAGTTTCGACTTCAAGAGATTAGGACAACCATAGTTTTCTTAAAACCATGACATTGTATATATTTTAATTTTACTTTCATTTTTCCTGAATCTATAAATATTTTATAACCAATTCTTTTTTTCTGTTATTGCTTGTTTTTTCTTTTAGCATTTATTTCATTGAGGTTAATAAAACACTTATCTATGTGTGGTGTTATTTCAATGCATGTAGGTCCCCAAAAAACTAAAGTACATTCAATAATAGTTTTCTCAATCATTTCTTTACATTCATTTATTCGACTAGTCTAGTTCTGAATTTTTTATCTTCAGTTTTCAAAGACCAGTTTAGTTCTTCTGGGGTTTAGTGTTTTGCATTTATCATTTCATCCTTATCCCTCACAATAATAATACTATTATCCTCAATTGTTTAATGTTAAAATATATCATTGTTTATAAAATAATTTTTTTATTGATATTTTTTTAATACAATGATGTTGTTAATTTAATTAATCTCTAGTCTATATTGTTCAAATAGTGATTATATTGTAATGAAACTTCTACTGTGCAAGAAAATAAATCTATTTAAATTAGTTAAGAAACCACTTGACTAAACACAACCAAAAAAATCCTTATCAACTTTTTAGATAGACTATATTGATGAAAGGATAGAGAAGAAATGGAGAGGAATAGTATAAATTAAGAAAATAGAGAAAATTAGAACAACCATGAACCCAAATCATATTAAACATAATTTAATTATGAAATTTAAATGAATAATAATAACAAAGAATATAATATGATCTCAATGAATTTATTGTTATCATATTAGAAAATATGTATGACTTAATTCTCTGATACCATATAAAAGTAATAGTTACAACATAACACATGAGAAAAAAAATATAACACAATAGTTCATATCGAAGAAATGAATCAAAATGTTAAAATAGAAAAGGGAAAAACATTGATGAAGATGATACTCAGAATGAGTAATGTATCTAAAATGTAATTTGGACCCTATTTAAAAATAACCACAAACATATGAAACAACCTTAACAATGACTCTTATACATGTGTCACCTCATGAAGTAGTATTCAACTCAAAATAGTCGAACGTATAGTGATTCTATCAAATCCCCTAACTAAAAACACCAAAACCTACCTTAAATTTTCTTTCTTTCAATGACCAATTTTTTCTACATGCACCCCTCTCATTGGATTAATCTTCAACCATCAATGGGAAAAACACTCAAACTACATGGATAGCCTTAACATCTTCACTGACACCCCAAATCGACTATCTTCATCGTTATCTAAGAACCCCAACACTAGTAGTTCCATTATTAATCATTTATTTAGCCACATGTATGCATCAATTGGAAGTTTCTTTTATATATCCTTTTTTCAAACTTTATAACCTCCATTTATATATAACACCCAAAACGGACATTATTGAACTACACATTTCATCACTACTTCTGGGGTAGATTCATCTCTAATGCAACTTTATCCATCCATAGTTGAACCTTATTAATATCATACCACACATGAATTTATGCAAACACATTTTATGTATTCATTTACATCCAAGGAATCATAAATTATTATTGGGTTATAAACCGCAAATTATTATAACCATACAAAAAATAAACCTCTATTCTCTATTAAATCATAACTATATGGATTCACTAATATTTAGAACAGTTTCTTTAAATCATCACCAGCCCTTCCCATCACGTCTCTGAGTTCCAATTAATTTTCTATCACTTAGGTATGTAAGAGATTTCATCAATGGGTATCAAAATATCCCATTGTATGTTGTCAATTTTTGTTCGTATAAGTTAGTCTTCACCAAGATCCATATTATGATTTCATTATTTAGTTTCTTCCTTCAATCAAGACTTTATTAGATTTTGATTCATAAATATAAAATCGACATGTGGGATAATGAAGTCTCAGACCATCAAACTAAACATTATATACTAAACCATTATCCAACCCATGCATTTTAACAACATAATTGTATAATTATGAATTCACATATACAATCAAAATTTTATTCTATACTTTTTATAGATTAAATATATTACAATAAATAAATGTAAGAGTGAATATTAGAAAATTAATAAATAAAAATGAATCAAAAATAAACAATTAAACTATTTTGTGGAATTTTCATCGATCAATTTAATTTTTTTTTCATCATACATTAATTTTTAGTATATGATATTTTATAATCCTCTAATGTGGACCTATCTCTTATAAATGTTGTGTTGACTTCCCTACCTTTTACAAATCTTCCATGATTGAATTCAAATTCCAAAATTCTATACAAATAATATATTATATAAAATGATTGCTAATATTCAGAGACAAAAAATAATTAATATTTTTATTGTTTTATATTCATAATTAATTTCTAATCCACCAATTAACTGAAAAATTAAATTTCATATTTCATTTGAAGGTAATAAAATTAAAACTAAAATCAATCTTCATACAATTAATTGAAATATAAACCATGTTTGAATCCCATTTATAAGAAATTTTAACATTTCAAAAAAATCATGAGGGTATCCCATTTTACATTATATAATTACTTACATAATCACTTATAATGAAAAAAATAATTTGGGTATCCAATTTTTGTAATATTATAAATTAAATAGTTTCTAATTTTCTAGGAGATATGGGAGGTGTTTATCCCAGGACTAAAACATAAATTTATTATCTTGTTAAAAAATGAAAATAAAATCAAATTTTTATGAATTTAAAAATAATATTCCTTTACAAAAAAATATTCCACGTTATATAAATCCTGAAACACATGTCAAGAATAATTATTTTCCATATGTATTTTTAATTATCTGATCATAGATGTTCATCTATGAGTTAGCTTCAAAACATCCCCACACCACCACCTCCCTAATTTACCTCCCTATAATTTTCCCTTTGTTTTGTCTTCACTATAAATAGTAATGAAAGGAGTATATAATGTTGTGTAATACTTTGTTTTAAAAATAATTGCATCATTTAAATATATCAATATATATTGTGGTTGATAAGTTTTTTATTTTTACAATAGTGTATAGGATATAACATGGTATAAATTTAAAATAAATACTTCATGATTCCCGAAAAGAGTTTCATGTAATGACTAAAACAAACTACTCATAAATTTTCCAGTGGAAATGGTGTATATGCACTCAAAAAAATTATCATTTTATGAAACATTGAAAGATAAAATATGATATATCATAATAAAAAATCAAATATAATTATAGATAATTTATAGAATATTATCTAAATTCTCATAGATTTTATATTATAGGTTTTTCTTACTATTAAATTTGATAGAACATATAGTTCAAAAGAATTAAAATCCATGAGATGAAATAGGAAGTCAATCATTTTTTATTATATGAATAGTTTAGTGATCGAGTTACCAAATTCTTTGTTGAATGTAAAATCAATAATCTTGTGAACATTAACTAAAACATGGAACCAAAAAATTCTTCTAATCAATTGAATTTGGACACAATTCCTAGTGAAAATATTCTTTTTATGAATAAATTGTCAATAATATGGTTTTTTGGGTGTGTAAAAGTTCAAAATGTGATGAATTTTCATTTTTCAAACAAAAAATAGTAGAAGTGGGTTAATGGAATAATTAATTTTAATATGAAACATAAAAAACCCGAATAAATATAAATATATAAAATATTGAAAAATGATAAAAACATGAAATTGTTATTGAATTTAGAGAGTATTGAAAGAAAATACTCATAATAAGAAACAAATAATGTCTTGATCTTGGGAACAAGTCAATTAAAAGTAATGATTAAATAGTGATTTATATCAGATATGTAGAAATTATAAACCTAGTATTTAATTGCTGGAATTTTTATTAATTTTGAATGAATTCAATAGTTTATATGTTTAATAATTTGAGTAAAAAAATTATATTAGAAATAAAATATTTCCTTTCATTTCATTTCAAATCAGAATAGATTTATGTTTGAACATTAATGTTCTCAAAAGTTATGAAATCCAAATTATTATCATTGTTTTTGAGTTTAAGAGATATTTTTTAATCAGATGTTTCAATTATTTCTTCTACTAAAATATATTTCTTACCATTTTCAAATAAAATGAAAAATTAAGATGATTTCATAAAACCATTATCATGATATTTTTATGCACTCCAATATGTTATTTCAATTACATGATATTTATTAAAACCTAAATATTAAATAAAAAATGAAATAAGAATAAATTAAAAAGAATTATTATATGTAAATTTATCAACTATGTTTTCCCAACTAAAGAGAACATATTGTACTGACTGAATAAAATAAAATAAAGGATGTTTTCAACTATTTTTCTCTTATATTAATAATATTCATTAAGTAATTCTATTGGGGAAGTTGTGTTAATCAAATTAGATTTATGAAAATCATCATTTTAACTTGATTAAACATAAATCTCAAACCTAGGATAAAAAAATAATCATTATAGCCTCAGTTCTAAATTTTTAAATGTTGAAACTAGAAAATAAAAAACCAAACAGTTGAGGATTAAGATAATGAGAAAAAAATTATTATAAACAACTGATCTCTCATATTTTCTGAACATTTTAGAATGAGAAGGTGAAGATGTTGAAAAAATATAAAAACATGTAATATTATTTGAGATTATTGAGGAATAATTTGATAAAATATAAATGATTAAGAGAATGTTAAGATTTATGAAAAATATTTTTTACTAGCATAAGATATATATGTGATATATGTAATGAACTAGATTTTATTTTCATTACTATATAATATCATCTATATTTGGATGAATTACCACATGTGTATGCATCACCAAAAACCATTTAAGTCTCTCAAAATTGAATCATATCTATGTAGTTCTCCTGAATGGTGGGTGTAGGAAAGCTGTATATTTTTGTAAACTATATTTAAATAATTTCAATATAGTATATGAATAAAAACTATGAATATAAGTAATGTTGAAATTTAGAATATTATATAAAATATGGGAAACACCATATATTGTATATGAATGCCTGTTTTTAATAGAAATTAATTAAATAATATTCTTGAGACCTAAATTATTCATATGACAAGTAATACCAATTTTTAAAAATCAAATGAGTCGGTAAGAACAAGTAAAAATTCAATTTTTAAAAATCAAATGATTCGGTAAGAACAAGTAAAAATTCAGTATGAAAAAAAATTCCATGAAAATAATTCAATGTCTAATTTGATTGGAATACCTAGGTTATAATAGGAAATTTAATTTCATATAGTGAATAAAATAATTAAATAAATATAAACATCTATAATAATATAATTTTTAATTTTAATAATTAGTCTCATCAATACTAATAAGAATACATGAATTTTTTTTATTAAAATAAAATGATTGGTGAATCTATCAATAGAGATAAAATAATGGTTCTAAATCATTTTATAGTAATAATATCTTAAAGTGATAAAAATTGAGAGGATGAGTGGTAAGGTGGTAAATTAGCAATGAGAAAACAAAAATTAAAATAACTAAGTCAAGTTTGAGTAAGATAATATAATGAAATGAAAAAAAAACATAATATTATATGTTGGAGGTAAGTTGATCAAAATTAAATGTATTTAATATAATCTAGGGATTATTAACTTGAGGGATGTTGGATAAAAAATGGTATGTTAATTATATGTGATGCATTTTTACATTTATAGATAGAGAAACATAATGAGTAAAAGTAACTTCTAATTGAATAAGACAAGATTATAGTTGTATTTTTAGAACTAGACATAATATTAAAATAATATTGTACCACTTGTGAGATAATAATTGATTTACTGATCAATAATTTCTCAATTGAAATATATTATCCCATAGTATAATTGAATTATTTTTACATCTATTAATAATTAGGAAGAAAACCAACATCCAATTAAATCATCTGTTATAAATTAGTAATTATGAAAACTAATATTTAATTAATTATTCATTCATGTACTTTTATTCAAGTAAACTATTACCTTATTTAAAATATCATTCTCAATGTGTATGTTTTAATACTCCTCTATTAATAGAGACTTTATATGAGATTTCATCTCATGACCATGAGGAAGAGCATACCTGAAATGACGATCATTGCCATAATTTTGTCAAACCAAAAAATATATTTATCTTCTAGTGATTCTAAATTGAGAATATAAACATGAAAATGGGACCTAAAAATATTAGTTACACAAAATTTTACATGCAAGTGAGCATGTTTTTTTTTATTAAAGAAGAAATTATAAAAACTTTTACCTTTTATTGAATGTAATTGTATAAAAATTGAAAATAAAATATAAAATAAAGCAATATAATTACCCAACAAAAAATAGATAAAATGTTTCTATAAAATAATAATATCTAAAAAATCATGGATATATAATATTTTTATGGATATAAATAAGGAATTTATTGGAAAATAAATACCAGAAAACTCAATAGAATATTTTTATTTTTCTGATAAAATTCAATGGATCGAAAAACATTAGAAATAGATAAAAAGATAACAAGTTAATATATGTGTAATCTAATATCCTAAAAAATAATATGGATATATTTTCTAAAAATTTTTAATTTGAAAAAAAAAATAAAAATAACTGATGTTTTGTTGGAGAAGTAACATTTTTGACTCTTATATATTTAATTCTTCTAAATTATTTCATTCCACTTCATGGAATTATGATGAAAACATATAGATAAAAAATTAAACTATAAATTAAATGAAAACAATTAAAGAAGCCATAAAAAATCTTTACAGGTAAATTTTAATTTACAAAATGTAGCATGTATGAAGATAAAAACAAATATTTTGGAAAACCATGTAAAAGTAAAAATAGAAATATGAAATAATATAAAAAATATGAACCCAATAGAAGGACATAAAATTCAAAATAAAATGATTATGGATGAAAACAAATTTTTTTAAATTATCCTAAATGTTCAAAATGGTGAAACAAAATAACTTAGTAAACAACATATAGAAATGTGTCAGTGTTTTCCATGTTCATATCAAAAAATAACACATCCCACCTCTTACAAGGTTTTTTTAAATTACCTAGATCAAGCCACAGAAAAATAAAATAAAATTTATCATATGGGTGAAAAAAATTGAACATAATATAAATTATATAGCTCATTATAGAATTACAAGTCTGAATGTTTTTCAATGTGATAGGATATAATAATATTGTATATTAGGCTCTAAAAATAAATCTTCTCCATTTATAAAAGCCACAAAAATTAATCAAGACAAAGTTAGATGGAAAAAACATCAATAATAAATTAAATTAAAAGCAATGAAAGATGGAATATACAATGTCTATTGTAAATTGGAAATTAATGAAAGAAACATAGTTGGAAAAAATATAAACAAATTAGGAAGAAAAAACCATAAAACTTTATAAAATAAAATATAAAAAAATTGGAGAAACATGGATACATTTTAATGATTTTAAATTAAAAATAAAAAATAATCATTTTAAATTAATTGGTATAAATTATACTAATTTTTTATATGGTTGAAAAAAATTAAATGTTATAAAAAATAAATAAATATCCTAATCATGGCCATTATTGAATAACACCACTCATATAACATTCCCCTTTACAATTTTCTATAACAGCATAGATCATGGTAGTATAAAAAATATATAATTTTAGTAAACTAAAATAAAATTAAAAATATCGACCTAGGGAAAAAGAATTGTGTAATTTGTGCAGGGAGGGAGGAGAGTGGAATACTATAGATTAGTATTTATATCAATAGATACACTAAACCGGAAAACAAAATTATTAAAATTTATTATCTAAATAGAAAAATATTTACTATTTTTCAATATATTACCCTAGTGATTGTGAAAAGAAAATAAGAAATTTTGTACCTAGAATGTGAACCAGAAATTAATGAACCAATGCTTGTAGTATATATAAGAAATGATGAAAATTAGTTTTTTGGTGATATTTAAAAAAAATTATGAAAAGGCATGAATAAGGAAGAGATGGATGGGGAGGGGAATAAAGAATTTTGGGTTTGAATATAACATTCATGGAGGTTGAATGGAGGAAGCAGATATAGAATGAAAAGCGGGTGGGGAGATGTTTTTAGAATCATTGTGTGGGTTGGGGTTGTGGGGAGAATCTATCTTGTGTTTCATCGTAAGAAATTAGGGATACTAATAATAATGTAAAACATTTCGAAAATATGAATCTTCATTATCCTATATCTTAAAATTCCAGCCAATTATAGGCAGAGATGTTGGTAGGATACTAGAGGAATATGATGAGTTTGACAATATCAAAGTAGTAAGTGATGGGACACTTCACTACCTACTGATATTCCATGCAAAGGTAGAGATACACACTAGTGCCTCCATGAAAATACCATCACTAATGAGTAGCCTAAAAACATGTACCTATATGTAACTAGTGAGGGGGAGGCTAAGGTGAGGATTTAATGAGATGGAGAGTCAGTTGGCACAGAGACAGTGAAATTGTAGGTTATAGGTTATCACGGGTTGGGAATTGATTTCAAAGAGAAGAGGGAAGTGATTAAAATGGTAGATGATATCAGGATATGGTATCAAGATCTTTTTGTGGTTGGGGCTAGGAGGAAGTGTGTGAATGGGTGGAAATTCTAAGAGATAAGGAATTGACATTCATGGGATGAAGGCCCTAGAGGAGAAGTGTGCTGGGAGACACATTTTATAGTATAGATTGTGGATGTTGGATATTTGATTGTGAAATAAATTTAAAAAAATAGAGTTTAGACTAATAAGGCATACATGTTAATCAACTAAATGAAAATATATCATTAATGTTAATAATAAATTTTTATTTACAAATCATATCTTGTGAAATTTGAAACATTTATATAAAATGAATACAATATAATAGATGTCTGAGTAAACCTACATATTTCAATGTCATTGTTCATTACATAATAATTTTTAAGATATTTAATATTGTACATAACATGTTAGAATGAAACATTATAGTACTAGAAAAAATATTTGTAAAAGGATATTGATTCCAACTTATTTTTTAAAAAAAATGTATATTATAAAGAAGAAACAAAATTGAATGAAGTTTAAATGTGCATATTAATTCAATATGATAAAACTGTATTTATGTTGAAACTAATTTTTTATATATAGATTCATTATTACATGAACTTGATCAGATCATTGAGAATTGGATGTAGTAATAGACATAATATTTAGCAATCATTTAATTTTTAACCTATTTAATAAATATAAAACATGAAACAGTAATATTCAGAACATTTAATATTATATATATATATAAGTATGAAAATAAATAAAAATTATTTTAATCAAAATGTCATATGACAATACATATTTTCAATTCATTACCTATTAAATTTTCATCAGGAACCCTTCCTCTAAATTATAACATCAATAGAAATAAAATCAAATCCAACTAGTGGAAAATTTATATCAATTAACAATTATAAAATTACAAATCTATCATGGCCTTATTTTCAAACCCCTTTATACACCCTTTTCCTATGTTGTGTTTTATAAACTATTCCAAATACCACATTTATAGTAATCATAAAATGAATTTTTTTTAAAGAATTATTTACATTATTAGTGATAGAAAAATATAATTTTAATATATTAATTATTAATTTCATACAAAAATTTATATTTATATAAATATATTGTTCACTCACAAATAGAGATGAAAAAGAGAAGGTGAATTTTGTATCCTCAAAAGGAAAAAGTAAAAATAAAAACATCAAAATAAAAACATACAATTTCAAGAATGTAATAAATAATAAGAAAGAAATTTTTTATAGGAATATATTTTACATAAACTAATTTTTTTACAAATATGAATTATCCACATATTACACATTGTGTTCATATAAATATAACAATAATTATTTCTTTAAATAATACAATAGGATACTTGTTAAATCCATCACCAATGCTCTCTAAAATTTTAGCAAATATAAAATAAAAAAAGATATAGTCAATGATAAGAAATATAAAATGGTGTAATTATTCTATATAAATTAAAAACAAAGAATACAATTCATTGATGAACTTAAGAAATACTTCTTGGAAATCATAATGTATAATAGAACCAAATATGTTAAAGTAAATTAAATCACTATTTCATAACCTAAAAATCATGCATCATCAATCTTTCAATATCATACCCAAAAAAAAAGAGTACCCATGTCATGTAGCTATAACTACAGATAGTATAATAACATGGATTGAAAATGAAAATTTTTTAACATGCATAATGGATGCATGATATTTTGATGGAAAATTACTGAAGAAAAAAATGACTAACCAAGTGATTCATCTATCACAGGAACTTGTATAAATATTATAGTGTTATTGATTAATACAAAATAATATTTAATAAATTCAATATGTACTCATCAAAAATCCGAATATATTATGATATTATGTAGTCATGAATCATCATAAAGGTGGAGAACCACTGTAATGACCCACTTATCCTCATTGGCTTGAGAATATAACAAGTCATTATTTGGCCTTAAGCGACATCCCCAAGGTGCCAAAGGCTGGAAATAAATGCCAAAGGGTTTCAAAACAAGTGGGGGGCGATTTACCCTTTTAGAACATACTACAGAACCAACGACCATAACCAACCCAACAACTAAATGATGCATGATAAAAGTGAAGACAACTCATCCATTTATTTCATAATAAACCAACCAAAGTGCAACAGTATAAACCAAAACCAGATCAGAGTAAAAAATGGAAAGACAACTATAAGACAACAAGACAACAACCTAACTCCATGCTCCACAGCTCCAAGCTCCAACATCATGAACCAGCCCAAGTGTCACGAAGTAGTGCTATAAACGTTCAACACTTTACCTTTTCCAACATCTCGGTATATGACATCTGCAAAAGCACCAATGTGCCAAAGTAGGGGGGAATAATAAAACTCAGTAGGTTTTCCCCAATGACTTCCCAACCCATTCCTCTAGGATAAAACATGTTAGCACATTTATATAAAATAATTTATATAAAACAATTCCAAAACAATTCACAATATCACAAGTTCCATGTCAAAACCATTTTCCAACAAAACCATCTTTCTCAAGAAAAGCAGCCAAGAAAGGTTTACAATCAAATTCACATTTCCATTTTGGCACAGTCATTCCATTTCAAAAATCCACACAACTACCATGCATGCAACCTAGACCTCCCTATACTGGCGAGTGTTGAGTTATCCTTCCACTAATCCATCACTTAGTGAACTACCTTTACGGGGGTACTTCACAACCTTATCCGTCCCTTTTGATGGGGGTACTTCTCACCCTTATCCATCCAACCTTTTGATGGGGGGTAATTCTCACCCTTATCCATCCCAATTCATATGAACACACACCACAACCCATGCCAATCCATATCAAAACTAAGTGTGTTCAAAACCTTTCAATAAAACATCAAACCTTTTATTAAAAACCATTTCTTTCATGCAACAAAAATTGTAACCAATTTAAAATCATCATTTTAAATTCACTTCTACAAACACTTTCCAAAAACACCCAATTTCCATCACCCTTTACTCAAAAAGGTTTCAACCAAATTTTCACAGCCAATAAACAACCCATTTCAATCAAGGAAATCAATTTAAAATCTAATCCTTCAAGTTCTAAGAAAGGGGAATTGAGAGTGAAGCCACCTACCTCAACAAAATAGGCTAAAACCAACCAATGGATGAAGAAAGCCAACAAAACCGTGTTGATTCTCCAAGAATCCTCCTTAGATTCCTTCCCCTAGTTCCAACAAAACCAAAACCCAACTTAAAAGTCATCCCCTACCTTGGATCTACCCACCCTGGGCGTAGATCTAAGGATCCATCAAGAGGGAAGAAGGAGATCTAAGAAATCAATCAATAATGAAGGAGAACAATCATATACCTCAAGAAACTGACTTTGATTCACCAAGAGAAGCCTTCAGATCGCATCCAGAATGCTTGGGAGAGGTTCTCCAACCTTCAAGGGAGAGTAATCCCGATTTAGGGCCGCTTAGGGTCTTAAAAAATAATTTAGAGGAAAAAACACGTTAGATCCACATTTTAAGGATCTAATTTAAGTGACCACATGGTTAGTTCACATGGTTTGACAAACTATGCACTAACCATGCATTAGCTCCTACCTCAGCAATCCATACTCGCATAGTTAGTCTGCACGGTTAGTCAAACTGTGCGCTAACCATGCAGTAAATACCTACTTGGAAGGGGCGCTCTGCACAGCCTTCACGCATGGTTTTCCCAAACCGTGTGCACACTGTGCGGTCATCCCTGTCCAACGTGACTACCCAGCACGGCTTCCACACGGTTTTCCAAACCGTGCGTAGCCTATGCATCACCACCTTTTTTCCCTTTAACACTTTAAAAGTTTCCAAACTTGTCCAACCACTTCCCAAATGCTTTATATACTTAAAAATCATAAAATAAGGGTTACTTACCAGAAACTGGGGGTACTACATTCTCCCCACCATTGGTCTTTCCATCCTCGGAAAGTATAAAACCAACCCTTTCCTGAAAAAGTTCTGGCCACTGCTCTTTCATTTCTTTCTCGCGTTCCCAAGTTTCTTTCTGAATCTGACTATGTTGCCATAAAAATCGCACTAGACCGATGCTTTTTCCGTGCAAGACTTTATCCTGCCTATCCACAATCCGCACCGAGATATGTACCAATGAAGCATCCGGCTCTAGGTCAACGTGATCCCATCTGATCACATGATCAGGATTGGGTTGATACTTCTTCAACTGAGATACATGGAACACATTATGCACTACACTGAACCATGGTGGTAATTCCAATCGATACGCCACCTTGACAACCCATTCCAGTATCTAAAAAAGGCCAATATATCGAGGAGATAATTTGCCATGCTTCCCAAAACGACGATGTCCAAGCCTTAGAGAGATTCTCAGAAATACATGATCACTCACCGCAAACGACAATGGTATTTGGCGATGATCCAAATAAGATTTCTTGTGACTCTGTGCCGTCTCCATCCTCTTTCTTATCAACTGAATCTTCTCCATTGTTTCTTGGACAAGGCTTGGCCCAACTAGTGAAGTCTCACTTGTTTCCAACCAAAAAAGTGTAGAATGACAAGGATGCCCATACAATGCTTCAAAGGGAGCCATGTGTATCAAGTCCTGATAACTGTTGTTATATGATAACTCCACTAAAGGCACATGCTCTTCCCATGAGCCACCAAAATCCATTACACAAGCCTGCAACATGTCTTCCAATGTCTATATCGTCCTTTTGGATTTTCCATCTATCTGAGGATGATACGCCGTACTCATATTCAACTGAGTTCCCAGGGCTTTCTGTAAGGATCTCTAGAAACAATATGTGAACCTTGAATCTCTGTCTAACATGATTGAAACTGGTATGCCATGTCTCTTTACCACTTCTCGGATATAGAGTTTTGAAATATCTTCCACCATATGAGTTTCATGAATAAGGATGAAATGGGCCGACTTGGTCAGATGATCCACTATCACCCAAATGGAATCATGTTTCCAGACCATTACTGGAAGACCTATAACAAAATCCATTGCTATCTGATCCCATTTCCACACTGGAATTGGTAGAGACTGCAACATACCCGCTGGTCTCTAATGCTCTACTTTAACTTACTGATAAGTTAAACACCTTGAAATAAATTCAGCAACATTCTGTTTCATGTCGCTCCACCAAAATTGTGCCTTCAACTCCTTATACATATTTTGTGTACCTAGATGTACAGCCCATCTTGAATGGTGGTAAGCATGAGCGATTTGTTACTGAAAATATAAAGGTACAACCATCCAATCTTGAAACCGCAAAACTGAATTCACATCCAGCTTCAATCCCTCAATGGTCTCCCCACCATTGAGTTTTGAACTCATCGCTACACATTCCACATCGGATGTTTGTGCCTCCTTTACCATATTCACAAAATTAGGAATAAGTGTAGCTAAAAGGAAAACAGAAACATCACCTCGGTCTTCACATTCCACATGCATGTCGGCTAAGACCGACATCAACTACCATCCGTCTGAAGCTTCTTTTGCCAACTGAGCATACGACTTCCTGCTTAATGCATCGGCAACCGAATTGCCCTTACCCGGTGTATACATTAAGTCAAAATCGAACATTTGAAGATATTCCATTCATCTCCTCTGCCTCAAATTAAAATATCGTTTTGAGAAAATATGCTTCAAACTCTTATGATCTGTAAACATAGTGAATTTCTCACCAAAGAGATAATAACGCCAAGTCTTTAAGGCATGGACAACTGCAGCTAACTCCAAATCGTGTGTTGGGTAATTATTCTCATGCACCCTCAACTGCCTTGAACCATAAGCAACAACATGGTCTCATTGCATGAGAACACATCCCAACCCTGTTCCCGAAGCATCACAATACACCACAAACCCCTGTCCGGATTTAGGCATGATCAAGATGGGTGCTGATGTAAGGAAAAGTTTCAAATCTTGAAAAGATTTCTAACATTCCTCAGTCCATTGAAATGCATTGTTTTTCTTTGTCAAAGTTTTCATTGGTGACGCTAGACATGAGAATTCACGCACAAAGTGTCAGTAATAACCAGATAGACCAAGAAAACTTCGTATTTAAAAGACATTATTTGGTGGTTTCCAAGAAAGAATAGCTTTTATCTTTTCTGGAGCCACTGAAACACCTTTATCAAAAACAACATGGCCCAGAAAGCGTACCTCTTGTATCCAAAAATCACACTTTGATTATTTTTCATACAACTGATGGTCTCTCAAGATTTCCAACACTATCTCCAAGTGTTGCTCATGCTCAGCCCTTGTTCTTGAATACACCAATATGTCGTCCACAAACACCACAACAAAAGAATTCAGATATTGCTGAAATATATGATTCATCAAATCCATGAAGTCTGTTGGTGCATTCATTAGACCGAAAGTCATGACTACATATTCGTAGTGGCCATATCTGCTTCTAAATGCTATCTTCAGAATATACTCCTTCCAAACTCGCAACTGATGATATCCTGACCGCAAGTCAATATTTGAGAACCACTGAGCTCCCCTCAATTGATCAAATAGGTCATCAATGCGTGGAAGTGGATATCTATTCTTTATCATAACTTGGTTAAGTTTACGATAATCCACACATAGCCTCAAAGTTCCATATGCTTTCTTTTCAAACAAAACTGGTGCTGCCCACGGAGACACACTTGGCCGAATAAAACCTTTGCTTTCCAGTTCTACCAACTTCACTTTCAATTCCTTTAACTCCGTTGGTGCCATCCTATAATATTGAAGTGAGATAGGACTAGTCCCTAGAAGGAGATCAATCGTAAATTCTATTTCTCACAGAGGTGGTAACCCTGAGAAGTTTTTTGGAAACACATCAGAAAATTGATCCACGACTACTGGAAAACTATTATTCATGATATCGTCCATCGATTCTAAGTTTAACGCAGCCAACTGGTAAGATATTGTTACCACTACTGGTGCTAAAAAGCCCATTGCACCTTCCTTCACCACTCTTTCTTCTCTAAAGAGATGCTCGATGCCATCCTTAGTCGCGAAATTGACTGTTCTGCTATAACAGTTGATGTGATCCCTAAAGTCTGTCAACCAATCCATACCAAGGATTATATCATAGACATATATCTCCAGTACAGAGAAATTTCATTTTAGCTCAGCTCCATCAACAGTTATAGAACATGCTCTACACACGAAGGCTCTACATTCTCTTTCACCGAGAGGTGTTTGAAGTTTTATCACAGAAGGCATCATTTCAACTTTTAAGTTTAGAAAATCAGAAATAAGAGAAGAAAGAAAAGAATGCGATGCACCAGTATCGAACAAAACTTGCATGAGGGAAGAATTCAAAATAATCATACCTCTCACCGTAGACGGTCCAGACTGGTCATCCACAATCACCTATTCTGCTCCATACCATTGCTTTGTTGCTGCACTTTGATCCTTATTGCCTTGTTGATATTTCCTTGCTTGAGGAGTCATGGTATTCCTAGAATCACCTTAACTAGCTCTGTTCTGCTGGCGAGACTGATTTTGCTATCCTTGCCCTGTCGAAGCATAAGATGCTTGTGACGCCTAGGAAGTGTCACGTGCACCCGACCTCAGAGCACTGTGACAATATCGTTGAATATTACCCATTTTTTTGCAATTGTGGCATGCTTTTGGTGGAGCTGTACATTCTCGTTTCATGTGATCAACTGAGCCACATTGAAAACACCCGGTTTTCATCATGGTTCATGGAGGAAGGTTCATCGATCCAATTGTTTGATTCTGATTCGCACTCCCAACTTGGAAGTAGGTGTCCCTTTTCATCTTGTTCCCAACATTAGAGTTCCCAGTTGTTCCCATGGGTATCATCATACTTCCTCCTCCCATAAATCCTGAGATGTCTCTTTCATCTACTGTTTCTCTATTTACCATTTCTGTATAATCTGTAATACAGAGCACCACTATCGTCAAGCGAATCTCCTATCACAACCCTGATTCAAAGATGTGTGCCTTCAGTGATGCACTTGCATCAACTTCCGGTATAAAGCGCACTAAATTCATGAATTTAGCCGCATAATCCGTGATAGATAGATTCTCCTGCTTCAGGCTGAAAAAGTCTATCATCCTCTGGATCTTGAACGTGTGAGGATAGAATTGTTTGTTGAACAATTCCTCAAATTCCTCCCATCCCAGGCCTTGATCTACCTTAGCCTTCACCACAAACTCCCACCACTGTCGTGCAAGATCCTCCAGCATATACGTCGCCAACTTTACTTTCATCTCTATCAGTGTGCCAATGAAATCAAAGATATGATTCATCCTTCTTAGCCACACCTTCACCTTTTCTAGTTCAGAATCACCCCGAAAGAATGGTGGATTATTCTTCTTGAACTGGATGGAATGGTCTACATGCCTTGACGCATCCCTCCGATTCCCCGTGTCCACAGATTTAAATGCTTGAACTATACTTTGGACTAGTCATTGGTTCACCTGTGGATCAGGTGTGACCACGGTCTCTACATACTCTTCCGTTTGGTTTCTTCAACGCCTAACGGGTGCCATTTTCTATACAAACAATGAAAGTTGTTAGTCTCACTTCCTAGCAACTGAAGGCTTAGCATTTCAATTTATATCACATCACTATCACAACATTGATTTCCAAACATCAAGCTTTTCCACATTTATCCATTTCTGAAAAAAAAAACTTTTCTTTATTTCGAAAATCAATCTATTTTCAAAATACATCAACCATTCTATTTTCAAAATCTTTCATTTGAAAACAATTTCAAAATTTTCAGAAATCACGCTTTTGCATCAAATCATAAATCATTTCTCAAAATGATATATGCACTTCTGGTGGGAAGTCATTCCTCTAATTCATTTCATGCTCCTCTCATTGGCTAAACCCATGAAAATGAGATTTCCAACGTTCTATAAGTGTATCCAAAACACTTATGTACCCGACTCCCTGGTAACTTGATGTTCAGAATAAATGGGTTAGCTATGTCCTTTTATGTTATACATTTCAAGTTCCGACAATCCTAATCCTATATAAGATTTCAACCCAAGGAATAAACAAGTCATTACTTGGACTTAAGAGACATCCCCAAGGCGCCAAAGGCTGGCAATAAATGTCGAAGGGTTTCAAAACAAGTGGGGGACGATTTACCCTTTTAGAACATACTATAGAACCAACAACAATAACCAACCCAACAAATAAATGATGCATGATAAAATCAAAAACAACTCATCCATTTATTTCATAATAAACCAACCAAAGTGAAACAGCGGAAACCAAAACCAGATCAGAGTAAACAATGGAAAGACAACTAGAAGACAACAAGACAACAACCCAACTCCATGCTCCACAGCTCCAAGCTCCAACATCATGAACCAGCCCAAGTGTCATGAAGTAGTGCTATAAATGTGCGACACTTTACCTTTTCCAACATCCCGATATATGACATCTGCAAAAGCACCAATGTTCCAAAGAAGGGGGTGAGTAATGAAACTCATTAGGTTTTCCCCAATGACTTCTCAACCCATGCCTCTAGGATAAAATATGTTAGCACATTTATATAAAACAATTTATATAAAACAATTCCAAAACAATTCACAATATCCCAAGTTCCATGTCAAAACCATTTTCCAACAAAACCATCTTTCTCAAGAAAAGAAACCAAGCAAGGTTTACAATCAAATTCACATTTCCATTTTGGAACATTCATTCTATTTCAAAAATCCACACAACTACCATGCATGAAACCTGGACCTCCATATACTCGCGAGTGGTGAGTTATCCTTCCACTAAGTCATCACTTAGTGGACTACCTTTATGGGGGTACTTCATGTCCTTATCCTTCCCTTTTGATGGGGGTACTTCTCTCCCTTATCCATCCAACCTTTTGATGGGGGTACTTCTCACCCTTATCCATCCCAATTCATATGAACACACACCACAACTCATGCCAATCCATGCCAAAACCAAGTGTGTTTAATACCTTTAAATAAAACATCAAACCTTATATTGAAAACCATTTATTTCATGTAACAAAAACCATAACCAATTTAAAATCATCATTTTAAATTCACTTCAACAAACACTTTCCAAAAACACCCAATTTCCATCACCCTTTACTCAAAAAGGCTTCAACCATATTTTCACATCCAATAAACAACCCATTTCAATCAAGGAAATAAATTTAAAATCTAATCCTTCAAGTTCTAAGAAAGAGGAATTGAAAGTGAAGCCACCTACCTCAAAAAAATAGTCGAAAACCAACCAACGGATGAAGAACGCCAACAAAACCGAGTCGATTCTCCAAGAATCCTCTTTAGATTCCTTCCCCTATTGCCAACAAAACCAAAACCCGACTTAAAAGTCATCCCCTACCTTGGATCTACCCACCCCGGGCGTAGATCTAAGGATCCATCAAGAGGGAAGAAGGAGATATAAGAAAACAATCAAGAACGAAGGAGAACGATCACATACCTCAAGAAACCGGCTTTGATTCTCCATGAGAAGCCTTCGGATCACCTCCGGAACGCTTGGCAGAGGTTATCCAACCTTCATGGGAGAGTAATCCCGATTTAGGGCTACTTAGGGGATTAAACAAGGCATTTAGAGGCAAAAATGTGTTAGATCCACATTTTAAGGATCTAATTTAAGTGACCGCACTGTTAGTTCACACGGTTTGACAAACTGTGCGCTAACCGTGCGTTAGCTTCTACCTCAGTCGTCCATACTCGCACAGTTAGTCCATGCGGTTAGTCAAACTGTGCGCTAACCGTGTGGTAAATCCCTGCTTGGAAGGGGCTCTCTGCATGGCCTTCACGCACGTTTTTCCCAAACCGTGCGCACATCGTGCGGTCATCCCTGTCCAAGGTGACTACCCAGCATGGCTTCCACACGGTTTGGCAAACCGTGCATAGCCCGTGCATCACCACCTTTTTTCCCTTTAACACTTTAAAAGTTTTCAAACTTGTCCAACCACTTCCCAAATGCTTTATATAAATAAAAATTATAAAATAAGGGTTACTTACCAGAAACCGGGGGTACTACAACCACCAAAAGGAGTCATCAAATATCACCCAATGTCAAAAAAAAGAAAAATTCTAAAAATAAAGGACACTGAAAACATGCTACAATGAAGGAATGCATTGGGAAATAAGATATGGGTTTTTTATAAAAAAAATGATTCAATTCTTTAACTCAATGAATATTTTGAAAACACACACCCTAGTGACGAGCACTGAAACTAAAAAGTCTACAATGAATTAGTAGAAAATATAGAATTTGGTTATAATGACATTGGATTCAGTGACAAAGATCATCAATATGACACCTTTTCTTTCATAGTATGGAAATGGTATGTATACCCCTACCCAAAATTATGAATAAATAATAGTGTGGAATCCTAATTGAAAAACACACACTAATTTTGAAGAATGAAACACCGGTATTCATCTTTAATGAATAATGTGAAAAATATAGAAAGATAGAATAATTTCAAAAAATGTAAAAATAATAATACGTGGATTAATGTTATATTAATTTAAATAAAATTTCCACCAACAGAATCCTTTTCACATCATCTATAATGAAATTAAATAATGATATGGAATATTCAAATATGAAAAATGGGTTCAAAATGTGAAAAGGGGGATTAGAATTTTGTGGGAAAATCCTAAATAATGTGGTAAGTTTGATTCTTTTTCAATAAATGAAAAAATCATGGTTGAATTATTTCGATAATTCTTACCTCCATATGACGACTTCATAAGAAACCAAAAAAATCTAGCACTATAATGATATATTTGAAAACAAAAATAAGAGTATAATAGGGAAAATCGTATGGATACTTTATAGTGAGATCTCTTCCAGGATTCAGCCACATACAAATAGTGGTACAAATTTATGCATCCCAAATGTATAAGAAATATCCTCTCTACAATATAGCCACATATAGATCTGCATTGACCCGCAAATACATAAATGATGGAACATCTATCTTTTATTTCCCCACCTCATTTCTTGTTTGAGTCCCCATGAGTATCTTATTCCATACAAAAAATATGAAACATAATATAGTATAAAAACTAAGAAAAGGATATATGGGGATTTATATCTTCACACATAAAAATGTTTTATGTATCCATTCTTGGCGTTTGTTTTTATGCAGAAACTGCTATTCATGAGAACAAATCGATTAAAAGTGGGGATGAAACAAATGTGGATACGTAGATGATGTGATGAAAATTATTATGGACATAGAGGGTTTAGGGATGTGATGGATGTGATGGAGGATAGAATATGTGGTAATAAAAATCATAGTGAGAAATCTTGGGTCTGGTGGAGGATATGGGATGGAATAGGTGATGAAGAGGAGGAGGGAGAGGTGTGGATGGTGAGCTGGAGTAGGGGATGTCAAGGAGTCATGAATGTGATGAGGGTGTAATCAGAGGTGACAAGATAGAGAATGACTCAATAATGAAACTATATAGCTGTAGAGTACGTGAAATATATGTAAGAACCCAGTTCTTACTTTTGAGGTACGGGATTCTTCTTTTCTCTTGTCCTTAAGTGTTTTTGAGAAAAATAAGGAAAATAGAAAAAATCCTAAATTTTGGAAGTACACGCCATGTACTTTTTCCACACGGCGTGTACTTTTGGCTGTGTGGGATGAGTACACAAGGCGTGTGGCCATGTCGTGGATGAAGGGTGTAGGAACCGACTACATGCCGTGTAGTGGTCCTATACACGCCATGTAGTCAGTCGGCATGTGAATAGTAAGGTGGTGGTCATCTGTGGGGCAGCACAGGCCATGTACTCATGAAGACACGCCATGTAGTCATGTCGGCAGGTGAACAGTGTCGCGTTGGTGGGAAGCCGCTAGAGGAACAGTTTAAAATTGGGAAGTATATGCCATGTACTCGGAAGTACACACCATGTACTTTGTTTTTTCACTTAAAATGGGTAGTAGCCTCCCATGTTCATAGGGAAGGATTAGAACGGGAAGAGGGCTCGGGAGAGGAAGGTCGGAGCTTTGGAGATCCGCCGAGCGTTCGTCGGGAATCTGTTTCCACCTCGGACGATCTTGTTGGAACCGCACAGGTAAGAACTTCCTTCTCCTGGTGTGTCTCTTTCCAATTCTTCATCTAACGAGAGTTATTTACATTTGAATGGGTTTCCTTCTAACCCAGATCTACGTCATCTTTGGGCGTTTCTGGAATCAACATTCTCATATATTGATCGTTGGCGTTTAAGGTAGGTGGCTTGGTGTTTATTTTTCCAACTGTTGTGCATTTTGTGTATTTTAGTGTCATGAACCCATGTTGGGGTGTTGTGTGGCTGAGGTCGTGGATATTTTAAAAACCTAGAATTGAATAGGTAATTAATTGTGATATTAAAATTCTGTTTGGGATCGCTGCTTGGATCCAAGACCACCCCAGGGGTGCGTTCCACTATTTAGCCGTTTGGTCAGGATACCCGAGGGTATGCCTTGTTTATTTTATGCCTTTAATGAAATGATTGAAGATTTTCCTTGAGAGGAATTGCTTTTTTTACTGCTTGTTTACATGTTGGGATGGGCCCAGTTACTTGTTTAGCCTGAGGGTGGTGTTGTGATTAGCCTGTGGACATTGTACTACCTAGCCTGTGGGCAACTTCTTCTGTGCCTGTGGGCAGCTGATTCTATGCCTGTGGGTGACACTACTTACGCCTTTGGGAAATATCCGGATGCCTGTGGGAAAATTATTATGATTGTATTCTCTTTAACTGAGGCTGGGAGTTTATGTGTTTGAGGAAATTGGTTTTTTACTTAGAATATTCATTGTGGTGGTATTTTAAATAAAATTATTAAATGGATAATAAAATGGCAATATAACTGGTTAAGTTAGTTATTTTCAGTACTGCTTACTTTATTGCATTTTATTACTGCACACTGTTGATGCATGCTTTCACATAGTTGGGCACGAGCCTTTAGTGGATGCCTACTAAGATATATTTCTCACACCCTATTTGGGTCACGCTTTTCAGCTCAAACAGATTAAATTTCTACAGGTGTAGATAAGGGCAAGGGTCCCTATATAGGTACTTGATTGCTGCTGGGGTGTATGAGAGCATGGGACCGAGCATTGGCTCACGATGCCATTGGCTGTTCTGTTTTGCTTTCCTATAATTGTACTTCAGTTGTATTGTATTTTATTGTAGTGTAACATGTTCTGGCTGCTTTCATAGAATTGAGGCATGTTGCATCATTTTTATATACTGGTTGGTTATATCTACTGTAGTTATGTATGTTTACTGCTTCCGCTATTATTGTATGTTTTATTTCATTCCACTGTGCTACACTTTAACAAATAAGGGCATACTTTTCCCACTATCAGACCTGGGCCCTCACTACTAGTCGGAAGCCTCTGGCGTTTGGGAAAATGCGCTTGAGGTCATGTGGCATTCTGGGTCCGGGGCACCCAATGAGTTGCACCCGAAATCAGGATGTTAGAAAGTGGTATCAAATGAGTTCTTTTCTTTGACTTACTATTTGGAGCCTTAGTCAGGGATAGGATGAGAACGGTAGTTGGTAATAAGCTGTGCCCGGGCATAGCTAACCCATGTATAGGGAAAATCCAATTTACCTCGTATTGTAATTTTACTGATTTTTCAATTTACAGTTGATGTGATTTCACCTTTGGGTGACGCACTTGCGATTGTGCTCTTTATATTTTATATGTGGGTTCTATTTAGATGCAACCCGATGAGATGAGGGTATGCCATCTCATGCATCATTTAGGCACATGCTAGAGATCACATGTCATGCATAGTTCCATGCCATGTAGGTGCATTAGAAATTTCATGTTGTTGTGATAGTTGTTGTGCTAGAAAAAGTATGCTGTTGTGATAGCTTCTTGGTAAATACCTGCTATGTGATAGGGTATTTTGTATGAGCTGGTTTATAGAATGAACGCCAAATTTTGGTTTTTGGGGAGTATGGGCCCTCATTTGACCGAAATTTGGTGGATCATTAGCTGTTTATTTTGTTAAAATTCAGATAAGATGTCAAACTTTGATTCGTGGGGAGTATGGGCCCTCATGGGTTGGAATTTGACACTTAGGTGTTGTTTTTCGGTATTTTCTGGGTTCCAGAGAAGTTTCTGAGGCATACTGTCCGGAAACCCAGTATACACACTGTGTAGTACTTTAGACATGCCATGTATGTTCTTCTATTCGAGAAGAAAAATAAAATTTTTGAGTACACGCCATGTACCCAGAGTACACGCTGTGTAGTCTCTTCCAGTGTCACAAACCATGTGGGTGGCGACACGGGGAAGGGAAGAGCTTGGGGAGAACATGTCGTGTAGCTTATGTACACGCTGTGTAGTGTTGACCCGGAGACCCAGATATGAAACTAACAAACACGGGCCGGTGTAGTCGTTTCTTGAACACGTCGTGTCAATGAAGAACACGTCGTGTAGTGTGACCTAGGGACTCGGCCGTGTAACTAACAACACGGGCCGGGGAAATCCCTTTGAGTACATGCCGTGTGTATATTGAACACACCGTGTAGTGTGAGCCGTGTGCCCGACCGTGTAACTAACAACACGAGTCGGCAAAGCTCGTTTAGAACACGCCGTGTACCTGTGGGAACACACCATGTAGTCTTGTCCGAGGACAGACCACGTGGACTTAGCCGTGTGACTAGGAAACGGGGTAGTGTACACGCCGTGTGCGGGTGCAAAACGTCGTGTAGTTTCAAGCTGAGTAGTCGGCCGTGTCACAAACGACATGGGCAGTTGGAAATAACACCATACACGTCGTGTAGTTTTGCTCAAACAGGGGTCGTATGGATCAGCCGTGTAGAAGGACCCGGGTAGGGGAAGAGAAGTCAAGTACATGTCGTGTAGTCATTATACATGCCGTGTAGTATTGTTTTGAAAATCTTGAAATTCCTTATTCCTCTTCTTTCCCTCGTGGTTTCTTCGTTTTCGGTCTTGTTAATCTTGAATCTAAGGTGTGTTTTTGACCTTGTAGAGTCATACCGCCTAGACGACCGTGCGTTGTTCACCAGGAGAGCGGCAACGAGTATAATCCAGAGATGGTGGGCCATGGGATACCATTGGATCCTATAGTAGATCCAGATTCGGCACCAGCTGTTATACCAGACACAGGCGCGGAGGCGCAGTTCCGTGAAGGCTTTATGCGGTTCATGCAGACCTTTCAAGGAGCACCGCAGGCTGCCACATCTATGGATGAGCTTACTCGCATATTCCAACAGCAGCATCCGCCTACGTTTTTAGGGGATGGTGGACCATAGGCTGTGGAGTCTTGGATAGGATCAATGAAGACTATTTTCAAGCATCTTGAGATGCCTCCAGGGCAGAGGGTCAAGCTCGCGACATATATGCTGTGTGATTCCTCCAAGAGGTGGTGGGATGTTACCACCCAGTCAGAGAATCACAGGGACATGGCGTGGGAATATTTTCAGGCAGTCTTCTATGACTTCTTCTTCCCAGAGACGCTGAGGGCAGATAGATCTCGAGAGTTTATGAATCTACAATAGGGCGCTATGTCGGTGATGGATTATTCTGCTCGCTTTACTGAGCTTCAATGCTTTTCACCCGTGCTGGTGGGTGATGAGACGTTGAGAGCCAGACGTTTTGAGGATGGTATTCATTATGACATCCGAGCGCTGGTGAATTTTTTCAGGTTGCCTACTGTACATGCTATTGTGAACCAGGCGCTTATTACAGAGAGGAACCTACGGGAATCTAGTGGTGTGGTCCAGGGCAGTTCAGAAGCAGTTACTGGTACTATTTCTATTGGCAAGAGGAAGAGACAGATGGACTTCTCTCAGGGTGGCAGTACCAGCCAGAATAATGCTTCAGGTGGCTAGGTCATGTTCTACCAGTGTGGTAGGGATGGGAACAAGTGACCTCAGTGTCCACGAGACCCAGTGGAGTGCCGAGCTTGTGGCAGGATGGGTTATCTACAACACTTTTTCAGGGCGTTTCCACAGTGGCTAGTTAGAGGGGTTCTGTGCAGACTTCGCATGCGGGAGTAGGACCAATGGCTTCTTACCAGTTAGAGAACTGGAATACGTCAGGGTGTGCAGGCAGAGATGGTGTTCGTGGTCGTGGTAGCCAGACACCAGGATCTCAGAGGCAGTAGGGCGGGATAGCTCAGGGTAGCTAGGCTGTGTCACAGGGTCACGGCACTGGGCATGCATATGCAGTGCAATAGACCCAGCAGGAGCAGGATCCCGGACCTTCTACAGTCAGAGGTACTATTCTAGTAGCTTCTGTTTTATCTTCTATACTTTTCAATATGGTTGCTACACATAGTTTCATATCTGTACCCCATTGTGGAGAGCCTTGGGCTCTATGTTTCTACTTCTTCTGATATCATGACGCAAGACACTCCGTTGGGGATTAGAACGCTTGGTGTGCATCAGTGCAAGGAGTGCCCCCTCGAGGTTGGTGGGTGTCACTTCCTTTGGGACCACTATGTCTTAGAGATGACAGCTTATGACGTCATTCTCAGGAAGGACTGGTTGGTTCCCTTTCGAGCCTTTGTAGACTTCTATCATCGCATGGTGTGTTTCACGTCACTAGGGGGAGGAGAGTTTCTATACAAGGGAGAATGGGATGTTTAGTCGAGTCGAGTTGGACCAGAGCATCATGGGCAAGGTGGAGTCACCGCCCAGATTTCGAGTTTATATATGGACGACCAGGGGACTTGTTAAAAGGATTTTCGTTCAGTGGTTGATCGTTTCAGGGATGTCTTACCAGATAACTTTTCAGGTCTACCTCCGGCGCGTGAGGTGGATTTCACTATTGAGCTTGTGCCAGGAGCAGCACCGGTGTCCATTCCTCCTTATAGGATGGCTACACTGGAGTTACAGGAGCTCAAGAGGCAGTTAGAGGAGTTACAGGTAAAGGTTTTTATCCGACCCAGTACTTATCCATGGGGATCTCCAGTCCTTTTTGCGAAGAAGGCGGATGGTACCCTTAGACTCTGTGTGGATTATCAGAAGCTGAACCAGTTGACGGTTAAGAACCGATATCCATTTCCGAGGATTGATGATATTTTTTATCAACTTTGTGGAGAACGAGTCTTCTTGAAGATTGACTTGAGATTAGGATATCATCAGCTGTGCATTAGACCATCTGATATACCTATCACAGCTTTCAGGTGCAGGTATGGTCTATACGAGTATACGGTTATTCCATTCGGACTCACGAATGCTCCAGCAGTTTTCATGGCTCTGATGAATCGTGTGTTCCATTCGTATCTTTATTCTTTTCTGGTAGTATTCATGGATGACATATTGGTGTACTCTCACACTTGACATGACCATGCCACCCATCTTGAGATCGTATTGAGTACACTGAGAGAGAACTGGCTATATGCTAAGCTCTCAAAGTGCCACTTTTGGATGGACCAGATTCACTTCCTGGGACATATCATCTTAGAGGCAGGAGTTTCGGTAGTCCCAGAAAAGGTGAGAGTAGTAGTTTCCTAGGAGCAGCCTAAGAATGTGTTTGAGATACGGAGTTTCTTGGGGCTGGCTGGTTACTATAGACGCTTCATATAGGACTTCTCCTGCTTAACAGCACCATTGACGGGTTTGACTAAGAAGGGTGTGAAGTTCGTTTGGACAGAAGCTTGCGAGGCAGCCTTTCGGGATCTGAAAGGAAGGTTGACATCAGCACAGATCCTGATACTTCTCGAGTAGGGGAAGATCTATACAGTTTACTGTGATGCATCAGGTATTGGGTTGGGAGTAGTGTTGATGTAGGGCAATCGAGTAGTTGCGTATGGGTCTCGGCAGTTGAGGCCACATGAGAGGAATTACCCGACGCATGATCTCGAGTTGGCTGCAGTTGTGCATGCATTGCGCTATTGGAGACATTATCTCTTGGGAGAAAATTTTGTGGTCTTCACCGATCACAAAATTCTCAATTATATCTTTACTCAGTGTGATTTGAATCTGAAATAGTGAAGGTGGGTTGAATACCTTAAGTCCTTTGATTTTGAGCTTGCCTATACACCTGGTAAAGGTAATGCAGTAGCTGATGCACTGAGCAGGAAAACTCAGATACATGCAGTGAAGGAGGCCAGTGGTGACTGGAAGCTCATGGATTTGTTCTCTGAGATGCATTCGGAGGTGCACGATAGTCAGGGGCAAACCTATCTTTCATCTTTAGCTATGACTTCTACCATCCTGTATAGAGTGAGGATGAGACAGCTATCTGATTCAGAAGGCCTGGTTCTACAGGAGTCGGTGGTAAGTGAGGACCCTCCTCCTGGTTGGACGATAGGCGATGATGAGGTTCTACATTTCCATGGATGATTATGGGTTCCAGGGGATATACGCGAGGAGATGATGCGGAAGTTTCATGCTTCAGCATGGGTAGTTTATCCCGGGGTTACCAAGATGTACTGAGACTTGAGACGTCAGTACTGGTGGCCAGGTATGAAGAGAGATGTGGCTGGTTTTGTTACGAGGTGTTCCACCTGTCAGCAGGTGAAGGCAAAGCATTAGAGACCAGCTGGACTGTTACAGTAGTTACCCATCCCGGAGTGGAAATGGGATGATGTCGCGATGGACTTTGTGACTAGTTTGTCGAGGTCACCTAGAGGCAATGATGCTGTGTGGGTTTTTGTGGACAGACTCACAAAGGTAGCTCATTTTTTTCCGATCAAGGATACCTTCGATGGTGATGAGCTCGGAAGGTTGTATATCCGAGAGGTCGTACGTCTTCATGGGGTCCCCTGTTCTATTGTTTCAGATAGGGACACCCATTATATGTCTCGTTTCTGGCAGATTTTTCAGAGGGCACTGGGTACACAGGTGCTTCTGAGCACAAATTACCACCCTCAGACCGATGGTCAGTCAGAGCGTACGATACAGGTGCTTGAGGACATGCTGCGAGCATGCGTCCTAGACATTGGGGGATCTTGGGAGAAGCACATACCCCTAGTCAATTTTTCATATAATAACAGTTTTTAGGCAACTATAGAGATGGCACCATACGAGGCTTTATATGGTAGGTCATGCCGATCACCTTTGTGCTGGTTAGAGGCAGGTGAGGCTGCTTTGTTGGGACCACGTCTCATGCAGGAGACTTCTGAGCAAGTCCAGTTGATTCAGAAGTGGTTGGCTATCACGCAGTCTCATCAGAAATATTATGTTGATCTCCACAGACGACCTTTGGATTTTGTGGTCGGGGATCAGGTTTTCTTGCGTGTTTCGCCGAGGCTGGGAGACAAGAGGATCAGGATATGGGGTAAACTTTCCCGAGGTATGTGGGGCCATTTGAGATTCTGGAGAGAGTCGGGCTGGTTGCCTATCGGCTGTAGTTACCACAGAGGTATCAGTCCATGCACGATGTCTTCCATGTATCTCAGTTGCGCCGCTATCATTCAGACTCGTCTCATGTCTTTCAGCCCGAGGATGTTGAGCGCGAAACAGATGCTTCCTTTGAGGAGCATCTGATTCATATCATTGATAGGAGCACGAAGGTTCTTTGAGGCCAGTCAGTTCCTCTCGTACAGGTGATATGGCAGTATGGCCGAAGTTCAGGAAGAAACATGGGAGCGGGAGACCGACGTACGTGCTCAGTGGCTAGAGTTATTCTCATCTTTATCTTCTCCACCCTTGGAAGGGAAATTCGGGGAAAATTTCTTTAAGGGGGGAAGTTTGTAAGAACCTAGTTCTTACTTTTGAGGTACATGTTTCTTCTTTTCTCTTTTCCTTAAGTGTTTTTGAGAAAAATAAGGAAAATGGGAAAAATCTTAAATTTTGGAAGTACACGTTATGTACTTTTTCCACACGTCATGTACTTTTGGCCGTGTGGGATGAGTACACAATGAATGTGGCCATGTAGGGGATGAAAGGTGTAGGAACCGACTACATGCCATGTAGTGTTCCTTTACACGCCGTGTAATCAGTCGGTATGAGAATAGTAAGGTGGTGGCTAGCTGTGGGGCAGCACACGCTGTGTACTCATGAATACATGTCGTGTAGTCATGTCGGTAGGTGAACAGTGCCGCACTGGCGGGAATCCACCAGAGGAACAATTTAAAATTGGGAAGTACACGCCGTGTACTCAGAAGTACACACCGTGTAATTTGTTTTTCACTTAAAATGGGTATTAGACTCCCCTGTTCATAGGGAAGGCTTAAAACGGGAAGAGGGATCGGGAGAGGAAGGCCGGAGATTTGGAGATCCATCGAGCATTCTTCGGGAATCCGTTTCCGCCTCGGACGATCTCGTTGGAACCGCACGGGTAAGAGATTCCTACTCCTTGTGTGTCTCTTGCCAATTATTCCTATAACAATAGTTATTTACGTTTGAATGGGTTTCCTTCTAACCCAGATCTACGTCGTCTTTGGGCGTTTTAGGAATCGACATTCGCGTATATTGATCGTTGGTGTTTAAGGTAGGTGGCTTGGTGTTTATTTTTTCAACTGCTGTGCATTTTGTGTATTTTAGTGCCACAAACCCATGTTGGGGTTTCGTGTGGCTGAGGCCATGGATATTTTAAAAACCTATAATTGAATAGGTAATCAATTGTGATATTAAAATGTTGTTTGGGATCACTGCTTAGATCCAGGACCACCCCGGGGGTGCGTTCCTCTGTTTATCCATTTGGCCAGGATACCTGAGGGTATGCCTTGTTTATTTTATGCCTTTAATGAAATGATTGAAGATTTTCATTGAGAGTAATTGCTTGTTTTACTGCTTTTTTACATGTTGGGCTTGGCCTGGTTACCTGTTTAGCCTGAGGGCGGTGTTGTGATTAGCCTGTGGGCATTGTACTACCTATCCTGTGGGAAACTTCTTTCATGCCTGTGAGAAGCTGATTCTATGCCTGTGGGCGACACTACTTACACCTGTGGGCAATATCTGGATTCCTATGGGCAAATTCTTGTGATAGGATTCTCTTTACCCGAGGGTGGGAGTTTATGTGTCTAAGGACATTGGCTGTTTACTTAGAATATTCATTGTGGTGGTATTTTAAATAAAATGATTAAATGGATAATAAAATGGCAATATAAATGGTTAAGTTAGTTACTTTCAGTACTTCTTACTTTATTACAATTTATTACTGCACACTTTTGATGCATGCTTTCACACAGTTGGGCATGGGCCTTTGGTGGGTGCCTACTGAGATATATTTCTCACACCCTGTTTGGGTCACGCTTTTTGGCCCAAAAAGATTACATTTCTACAGGTGTAGATAAGGTCAAGGGTCCCTATACAGGTACTTGATTGCTGCTGGGGTGTAGGAGAGCATGGGACCGAGCATTGGCTCGCAATTCCATTGGCTATTCTATTTTTCTTTCCTGTACTTTTACTTCAATTTTATTGTATTGTATTGTAGTGTAACATATTCTGGATGATTTCATATAATTGAGGCATGTTGCATCATTTTTATATACTGGTTGGTTATATCTACTGCAGTTATGTATGTTTACTGCTTCCATTGTTGCTGTATGTTTTATTTCATTCCGTTGCGCTACACTTTGACAAATGAGGGCATATTTTCCCCACTATCAGACCTAGGCCCTCGCTGCTAGTCGGTAGCCTTTGGCGTTTGGGGAAATGTGCTTGAGGTCACATGGCGATCCGGGTCTGTGGCACCCGTTGAGTTGCACCCGGAATCGGGACGTTACAGTATAGTTGGAGATGTGTTTGGTGGAGAAACATTCCATGGGTGGGATTTTCTTTATAATAGATAATTGGTATTTAAAATATCAACCTATAATATTTATTTTAAAAAAAATTAAAAAAATCCAATTCTATAAATATTTTCATTATTCAATAAAAATAAATTTCCTTCATTAAATCAATTATTTTATCATAAATAAATCCATATACAACATATTTTAATATCCCAAAACTTCAAAATAACAGAAAAAATTATTTCAATTAAGATCCACAAAAATAGTCAAAATAATGTTCAAAAAATATTTAGATGTTGAAATTTAGAATGTTTAATAATTTAAACACCAACAAACCATATTTCAATTCAATCTTTAGTGAATATGAGATTATCAAATGGGTTTAGAAAATGTGGAAATTCATCAATTTATGCCTATTTTAACAAAAAAAAATTACCTAAAAAAGAATTTTCTAATATGTATACACTAGTTCCACATCACAGAGTCATAGAAAATGATAGACCACCCCATGATGTAAATAAGATACATATTCCAAAATTTAAATATGGGAGAAAAATAAAAAGGAAAAAAATTTCTAGACATTTAACAATTAACCCTATAGTGGTTTTTCGGTGGTCTATTCAATTATGAAAATATGTATCTCATGCAAATAAGGGGAGTGTATCGAAATAATGGAATGATATTACACATATTTTAATAATTTTTTTGAAGATTATTTGACTACCATAATATTTGAAGTGAAAATACAACATTCAAGGAATATATTAATGATCTCCTTTAATATGTATGATTAATAAATTGAAATAATAGTTATGATAGACTTCATGCGATGAATTTTTATGTGTGTTTAATCATCAACATGATAGATAATAAAGGAGATTTTTGTAGCAATTGATTGAACATACCATCATATTGATGTAATAATCTACTAAAAAGAGTATATGTATCGACCTAATATCACAGCTATAATTTGATGGATACTAGAAACACTTTCCTTTGTAATTTTTGGGTTTTGGAGATACTTGGTTGAGGTTATAGGTGGTTTGGAGGGTGGTAGGGGCGTTTTGGGGGAGCTACTATAGAAAATGGAAGGATTGTGGTGTAGTGGTAAATGATGAACCATCATAATAGTGGATGATGTGTAGTTTAACTCATTTATAGTATAGGGGGTGTATGGAGGTGTTTCAATGATACTATAAAAATTTGGGGTAGCTGCGCCATGGTTTGTGGGATATGAAGTGGTCGCTTTTATTATAGAGGGGAGTCTGGTGTTGTGGTGCTTATAGCTACATTGTATCCACAAGACCAACTTTCATAGGATCTGTCAATGGATCCTAGAGGAGATTTTAATAAGGTTTGTTTCAGAATGGACCCTCATTTTGTGTCATAGAATACCTCGTGTGACAGTGTTGTGTCATGATCCAAAGGGGTGCACTATGCTCCCTAGTTTTTCAGTGGTTCTATAAATACTTTGATACTGCCACATAGAATTTTCTCTACTACATATACTCAAACACAAAAAACTATAGATATTATTTAACATATTTGATTCCCCTTTGGATAGGGATTGATCCCCATCTCATAGATATAAATATATTGTGATCCCAAGGATGTTCTACATCATCTCTATAGTGGTTCTCTCTATTTGGTTTCATTTTCCACCAATTTCATCATTCCATGTTAATGTCCTTGGTCACTGATTTTATTATAGTGTTTCATCAGTCACTTCCCCATGTCTTCATGGCACACCATCTTTCGGAGATCGTAGTTTCTCCTGAGAGAGGTGATATAATATTTTTGACATTGGTTAATTCTCGTGCGAAGAATTTTGAAACTATTGAGGTAGAGTATTCATTTATTCCCCCATATATTGGATTGTATCATGATGTTATCATATTTTAACTCTTTATAGGATAATTTAATTAACATAATATTTGTTAGAATAGATTAAATAATATGAGTGGGTTTTTGTATGGAAGTCGCATGTCTTTGTTTTCCTCTCTGATAACAACTCGCCTCTTGATTTTTTAGATAGTGTGATATCAATACTATGTTGGTATAGAGTGTTTTATTCTTCATTTAAAGTTTTCTTTTCAATGAATTTTTTAAAGAACATAATTCTAGAATAATTTTATTATTTGGATTAAGATGTTAAGAAGAGGTATGTTTGGAATCTAGTGTTTTTTCGTAATTTTAAAATAATCAATTCAATGTAATTGAATGTTAATTGAATATGTTATTCCATGTGATAATGAATATTTATGAATAACATGAATAATAATAATTCTTATTGATGATAAAAATAAAAAGGAATGTTAAATGATAATGGTAATTCTATAGGTTGTTAAAAACCATAATTAATTCTAATAGAATGTTATCTTTTTTCTATTTTATTATATATTTAAGGATTATGTCTCCCATATATAAAAACTATGAATAATTAATCAATTAATTCATGATGAAATAAAAACCAATTTTTTGTTAAAGAAAATTGTTTGGGGTAGGGAGTAAATTTTTATTATAAAGGATTTAATGCCTTGATTTTAGGTAATAGATTTACCTATTGACTTTTTTAGTTTTCTTTCTATCTTAGGATCTGATCTGTAAGTTAGGTTCATTTTTTATATGAGCCTGGTAAGGCTATGTCTAGGATGGTTGGCATGACATGGGGTGGTGAGGATATGATGATGTGGTTGAAATTGATTTTTAGGATATTATGATGCATCGATATATGCATGTGGATATCAGGGATGGAACTATAGATGATGTAACAATTTAAAACTATTCTTACCCATTGATGTGTCGCTCATAGATGATATTCTCTCTTATGAATCTATTTAATGAATGATGATCATATTTATTATTTATCTACATTCCTTTCTCCACTACTTGAAGAACCTAAGTGTTTTTTGTTTCATCTCTTTATAGAAACTTAAAATGTTTTCCTATAATATCATGATTATGGAATGATGTTAATAATGAATTATGAATGTTTGAAACTTGAGGTTGATCATTTCTAGAATTCAACTGATATATTACCCTTGATAAATAAGGAACATAGTTTGGATTTTTCCTAGAGGGCATGAAATGGGTTTGTTGAATAAAAATGTTTAATTTGGAATAATTTTGATGATTAATTAATGTCCACTAAATTAATTAATGAAACAAAATTTTAAAAAGTAATGAAGTAATTTTTGTTTCACATTAAATTGTTGTCAGCTTATAGGATATGTAGTCTAAATAGTGGTATCCTAAAGTGTGAGTGACATTTGATTTAGTTGAGTCTAAGACTCTTTTATGCAAAGAGTTTGGTTGTGATCTATATTATATCCCATATATCCAGAAATTTCATACACTATCCATCACATATATATTAGTGTGGATGAAACCTAGTGGACTATGGGTGTGTGTTTTCCCAAACATTTTTTGGGAGGATTGATGACTGGATACACCCTCTGACCCCTCTCTCTTCTCTTAATAGTTATATGTGTTGTTGTGTATGACCGTTAGTTTTCCCATATACGTGTATAAAGTTATGTGATTACATATAAATATTTCACACACATGTATCTATGGATATAGTATCCAAATGGTTATTATAGTTATAGTGTGTATAGGATGTGTTGGCTTGAGGTATCTTACACATTGTATGAGATGTGATGGAATGATTTATAATTACCAATGTATGATACACACCATATGAGAGGTGATACACCCAATAAAATAGTTTCAAACTATATTTATATGTGATGATTTGATTCAGGTGGTGCATGTTGTTATACTTAGCTAGAGTGTTTACGGGCTGGATTATTTTGGAGAGATAAGTCTTTATACATCTGACGTTGGTGAAGAGCGGGAAAAAAATGGGGAATCGGTAGTGGGTACTCTTTATGATTCATTACTATTATATATTACTTTTTACATCATACTTGGTATTTTTTTATGGTGAGGCTGTGAATTTAGTATACCTATAGAGGTTATGAGTTAGTTTCACTTTTTTTCATTGTTCTGTAGCATGATTTCTTTTTCTACTTCAAGTGGGGCTTTGGGGAGGACCTGTAGAGTATACTACTATGACCACCCCATATATATATATATATCCTATCTTTATTTCTCCATTATTATATTGGAGATCATCTTATATATTAATATCTTTATGTTTTATATTAGTTTTTTTGGGTCTTTTGGTCACTGTCGAGTTTACCATTTTGGTAATTGTATTTTTACTTCTAGTTTTTTTGTTACTATATGAAATAAAATTTATAAAATTGGTAATTATTTCATAAATATTTCTAAGCATGTGTTTATTGGTATTTATTTAATATATCTCCCTTTCTCATATTTTATAGAGTTAAATGCCTCTCATGTGTATTCTTATTAAACTCTCAGTGATAGTCAACAACCCTTGGCCTACTAGAGGTGGGACATAGGTATTCACTATCACCCTTCCATTTTTTTTTGCCTCAAATGAGATACTCCTTTGGGGGAGGTGGTTTTAACAAAGTGGTATCAAAGATTAGGTGGATCGAAGGATTTAGTTTGGATTTGAGCACAAGTGATATTGGAGGGGTTGATAGGTAAACAATGTTAGCTATGTTTAGTGGGAAATATAACATGGGGGACTGGCTAATACACTTGTATTTAGGTCCCCCTATGATCTGATGCATAAAACTTTATGTTTACTGAGTATTCTAAATGAAATAATTTTGGTTTTGGGGTAGATACCTTGTAAAGTATCATTCATCATTTTTAATTGAGCCCATGCTTAAAATGGGTCGCCCTTGGGATAGATTAAACAACGAATAGTATAAAAATAGAATAAATTAATTAGTATTAAGTATTTAATATTCTAGGATTATAAGTATAACCATTTATTATTTTTTAGGCATGGATCTAGGTCAACATCCTCATTGGGTTTAGGATGAAGATGTTCAATAGGATGTGTCAGCGGATCACTGAAGAGTAGAGGTCAATAATGATGACACATGGGGGAGTAAACTCTATGATTTTCCATGCTAGTGTATATAGAAGAATGATGGATATATTTTAGATTCAATAAAAAAATCCTAGTTGGGGGAATATGAGATTGCATTCAGTTTTGTTCATACTTAGAAATAGAATTAGGTTTCATTGGTTTTTATTATATTGTTTTGGCCACTAAGGAAGCTGTGGTTCTGGTTACATGGGAATCACGATGAGTTGGTGGTCTCATGGGAGAAGTTCAAATATGAGTTCTGAGTATAGTTTCTCTATATGACCGTGACAGTGGGAAATCGCTAGGAGCTACATACCCTTCGATAAAGGAGTCACAATGTGTGAGATTTTATGATATATTTTAGGTCCTCTCTGCATAATTCTCCAAACTTGTTCCTACTTGATAATTTCTATACAAGTTATTTCAAGTCATATTATCATCCAAATATCCAATTCTATGTCACCACATTCATATTTTCAACAAATCACGAGGTTCTAAAAAGCTAAAATGTACTAAAGAGAAAAATAGTTAGAATCATATCATCAAGAGTGGGGAGTTATCAGTATTAATCATGAATAAAATGTGTGGTTTGGGGATGATAGTTTCATAGATGTAATTTTTTTGGTCCCTCGGGGTTAGGTCATAGCCTATTCAGTCTTTTTTATACGGGGGTGTAAACTCTCAAAACACTTATAAGGGATTAGATATGGGTTTTTCACATGGAGGAAGATGTCATCAGTGATGATAGTTACCAACCATTTTTAAAAGTCAACGCATACAAGGTTTTCAACTTTAGTTACATCCACTGATGCAGTTTCTAAAAAGGTAGCAGTAGGGTGTTCTTGTCTTGGATCAGTAAATAGAAGATCGGTTGGGTGAAGAATAACCTCAAGATTCTAATTGTCCTCATATAGAGGAGTGATACCATGCAGTTGTTCATCAGTATGGTAAAAGAGGACTTAGTAGGTTTTTGTTAGCATCATACATGAATTATTCTAGGACCTGGTGAGATAAACATTATTTAAGGTACAAATTTCTTATTTTCTATGTGGATACATGTTTTTTTATTGATAGATAAATTCCTTTTTATCACTTTCCATTTTTCTTTCTTTGGGACTTGCGGTGGATAAAATTCTAGTTTTCTAGGAATTGACTATAATAGTTTGTGTGTGATATTACTTGTATGAATTATATAAGGATTGTGTGATAGTGGTGGTGAAGCACCTATCTTGGTGAGACTTACTTTTTTTAGATATATCTATACAATATTATGTATAACATGGATTGGTTATATTCAGTGAAGGCTATCATGGATTTCTTTAGGAGGTAGGTTTTGTTCTATGATTCTAATGGAGGGATAATAGTGTCTATTGTTAAGTGGTATAATTTGATGGGTATAAGGTTTATTCCATCTTTGTAATATTTTACAGACAATATGATGGTTAGTTCATTGACAGATAAACAGTTGGTTATTCAATGAGTTGTGGAGGAATTCATAAATGTCTTTCCTAATGAGGTTGTAGTTCTACCCCCTAGATGCAATATCAAATTTGTAATCAATCTACAACTAGGAATATATCTTATTTATATGTCCCCATATATGATAACAAATTTTAATTTTTAATAGTTTCGGGTAAAACTCTATGACTTATGGTGGCAAGGTTTTTTTATCCAGGTGTTTCACCATAGGGTGAACAAGTTTTGTTTGTAAAGAAGGCTAATGGTTGTTTACATTAGTGTATCAATTATCATCATTATAACCTTGTAAAAATTAATAATCTCTATCATCTTCCATGTATTGAATATTTATTCAATCTTCTAAAGGTATAAATCTAGTTCTCTAAGATTAATCAATTTTTAGGATATTATTATATGTAGGTGATGGATGAGAATATTACGAAAATGAATTTTTGATGTAACCTTTATAATTATGATTTCATTGTGATTTTGATTGGTGTGTCAAAAATAGTAGAAATGCTTATGGGTTTCATGAGCGTGTGTTCAAAGAGTTCATAAATATGTTAATGGTTGTTTTCATCGACAAATTTCTTATCCACTATATATTTTAGGAGCAAGCAGATAATATACATGCTGTTTTGGGAGTTCTTCACCATGATCATATCTTTGGGATTATTTTTAAGGGTGATTTTTGGGCTCATGATGTCTATTTCTTAGGGAATGTCATATCATAGTGGATAGTGGTTGTATATCCTTCCATGATATAGGTGTCTATTTCTTGGTAATCCTTGAAAATAATAGTAGATGTGAAAATGTTCCATCGTCTTGTATGTTATTATAAGAGGTTCATATTCGATTTCACTTAGGTTATGACTCCTCTAAAAACCTTGACTTGTAATATTAGGTTTTATTGTTGACTATAAAGTGTCATGTAGTTATTGAGTACATGAATTTCTTGTTTCCCAAGACTATAATTTTTTTATTTCCAAAAGAAAGAGTTTAGATTTTGAATTTATGTTATGCTTCACATATTTGTTTAGATATGATTTTATAAATCATATAACTATTATTTATTATGGGTCTTGATAGTTATTTCCTCATGAGAATAATTATAACCCCCATTATCTGCAGTTGGATATAGTTTTTCCTAAAATTTTAGGTGGAATTACATCATCAATGAGATTTTTTTGGTTTTTACAGATCAAAATATCATGAGGTATGTATTCTCCCAACATGAAATGAATTTGAGATATTTATGGTGGATTAAATTATTATAGAATTAAGACTTATATTTTCTATTGAAATCCTTAATATGAATGGTAGTATTTTATGCACTGAGAATGATGTCACATAGTGGTGCAATGTGTTAATCTGAAGATTCATAGAGATTTATGGAAATTATCTCAACAATGAATCTAGAAATAGGATATGTTGGAGGTATTGGTTTAAATTTATAAATGATATTGAAGTAATAATTGGTCTAGTTATAGTAGTACTCCTAGCAGGGGCACTCTAAGGTGGAGTTTTGGAGAGACCGAGTCATCATTAGTGACTTCCCTGATGGTTTTTTCTGAGGATAAATAACAACAGGTGTTGTTTCATGGCAGTTTTTTTATTTCATAAACGATGAATGATTGGTTTTTCTATGAGTTATATAGCTCAAATATGGATGTACATCCTGGTGTAATAAATATGTACCATGCTTTTAGGGGAATTATTGGTTTCCTATGTTAAATCGTGTAGTTGCAGAGTTTTTGTTTTGTTGTTTGGTCTATCACAAGATGAAGGCCTAAAACCATGTTGCTAGTGGTTTTATCTAGTCATTAGATGTACCTCAGCGGGATTGGTAAGACATAAAAATGGGGGTTTTCACTATTTTACATTCAACTCAAGGATGATATGATTATATATGGGTCATAGTGGATAGCTTTAATAAATCATCCCACTTTATAGTGATCAATGATTCAGGAGTAGTGGAGGTTTATTCCCAGAAATATCTGGTGGAGGTGGTGATAATCCATGAATACTTATGCAAGGACATATCCAAATGATATCCTTTTATTACCTCTATTGTGTGGAGAGGTCTCAAACATGATTTTGGCTTATATTTATTCCTTAAAAAAATTTATTCATCTACATTAGGAGAAACAGATAGAGTAGAAAATTCATACTCATGAAGACATGTTGTGTTCTTATGTCTAAAATTTTAAAGGTTCATGAATGAGGAATTATCCCATGTTTTAGATTTCATAAAAAACTAGTTTTAACTCAACAATTTTATGGTTCCATTTTATGATCTATATGTCCAACCATTCCATTATCTATTGGTCTATATTTTGGTTTAAGAGTTAGTGATTTTGAGAATAGAGCTAGAATGAAATAGGTCCGACAAGATTTAGGTTAAATGTGAGTGTATTAATGTTGCTCAAAATCACTATAAATTCTACACATATCATAGGAGAAGACCGTTGAAGTTAAATATTTGATATCATATTTTTTTAATGTGACTCGTCATCAAGGAAAGTGATGTTTTTGTAAGGAGAGTAATGTTTCTCTTTAGTTTGTTGGGACTTTAATGATGTTGTCTCATGTTAGATATGTAGTATATTAGATAGAAATTTTACCACAGATGTTATATGTATATATGTTTTTTTTCCATGTTTTGAATCGCCATTCTTAAATTCATGACTACTATAACATAATTAATTAGGGTTAAATTGATGATAATGATGATGATTATGAGACCTTTGAGGAGGGGCTTGTGGACATCCAGAACCATCGAGAGAATGTGTTACATGAGTATTCTATTCTCATGATGTGTGTCATGTTGTGGCATGGTGGAATAGAGTAGTTTAACTAGGGGTGCGAGTCAAAATAAAATATCTATACCCTAATCTATTTTTTTACCTCTTCAATTTTTTTAACAGTAGATTTTATATTTGAAACCATTCTAGTTTATGAGATGGTTTTCTCTTGTTTTCATTTCTTTGTAAACATTTCTATCATGGGAGTGGTATCTCCCATGGTATAAAAATTATGAGATGTTTTTTTCTATTTCATGGGTTTTCAATTGTTCCTCTAATGAGGTGGTTGAGATTTTGTGATGGTCGAAACCTTGAGAGGTATCTTTTGGGGTGGATTTTGAAAAAACCCCCTTTTCATTATTTTCACTCTGAGTTTGTTTCGAATTATAGAGAAAAATAAAGATATGAGAGGTATCTAATGTAATTTTTTGGATTCCATAATCTCATTACATTGAGATTTTTGGATCTTAGTGGAACCCATAGGATGTCCCATATGGTTTGGCAAGTGTTTAAGGATTTTGACAATATCAAAGCAGCAAGTGACGAGATGCTTCACTGCCTATTGAAATTCCATATGGAGTTATAGATTCATACTAGTGACTCCATGAAAATATCATCACTAATGTGTTTCCTAAAAACATGTACCTATATGTAACTGGTGATGTGGAAGCTAATGTGAGGAGGCCAGGAGATGGAGATTTGTTTGGAACAGAGATAGACCAATTGCGGGTTAGAGGTCATCACGAGTTTGCAGTTTATTTCAGAGAGAAGAGGGAAGTGATTAAAATGAAAGAAGATATTAGGCTAGTGTATCTTGAGAGTGAGTGTGGTTAGTTCTTGGAGGATGTGTGTGAATGGGTGCAAATATAAGTTTAAGAGCAAAGGAATTGACATGCATGGGAGGAAGGCTCTAGAGGATACATGTACTGGGAGGAACAAATTATTGTATAGATATTGGATATTTGATATTTGTTAAAGAAATTAGTTTAAAAAAATTAGAGTTTAGAATAAGAAGGGATAAATTTTAATAAACTAAATGAAAATATATCATTTATGTTAATAATAATTTTATATTTACAAATCCAGTCATGTGAAATTTAAAAACTTACTATGGAATACATACAATATCCTAGATGTGAGAGTGAAACTTCATATTTCATTGTTATTGATCAATACATAATAATGTTCAAGACATTGAATATTGTACATAACATGGTATAATGGAACATTATAGTACTCAAACAATTTTTGAAAAAGGCTGCAGATTCCAACTTATTTTTAAAAAAATTGATGTATATTATAAAGAAGAAAGAAATTTTAATGAAGGTTGAACATTCATATTAATTCAATATGAAAAAACTATATTTTTTTAAACTAGTTATATATATATAGATTCATAATTCCATGAACTCAATCAGATCATTGAGCATTGTATAGAGTAAGAGATATAATATTTTGTAATCATTTATTATTTAGCCTATTTAATAAAGATGAAAAATGAAACAGTAACATTCAAAACATTGAATATTATATATATATATATATAAAGATATATAAAAGTATGAAAATAAAGAAAAGTAATGTAATAAAAAATCATATACAAATACATATTTTGAATTAATTACCTATTAAATTTTCATCAGGAACCCTTCTTCTGAATGATAACATAAATATAAATCAAATCAAATCCAACTAGTATAAAATGTGTATAAATTGAAAATTATAAAATTAAAAATCCATAAGGACCTTAATTTCAAAACCCACTATAGACATGTTTCCTATGTTATGTTTCAGAACCTATTACAAATACCAAATTTATGGTAATCAAAAAATGAACCATTTCATGAATAATTAAAGACATTATCAATGATAGTAAAATATAATTTTAATATATTAATTATTCATTTCATCCAAAGAGTTATATTTCTATAAATATTTAGTTCACTCAACAAATAGAGATGCATAAGAGAAGATGATTTTTGTAGCCTAAAAAGGAAAAAGGGAAAAGTAAAAATAGAAGCATCAAAATTAAAATATATAATTTTAAGAATGTAATAAATAATATGAAATAAATTTTTTATAGGAATATATTTTATATAAACGGATGTATTTTTTATTGATATGAATTATCCACATATTACACATTGTATGCATATAAATACAATAATAATTATGTTTTTAAATATTCCATATAGTATATTTTTTAAATCCATCACCAATGTTTTATAATATTTTATCATATATAAAATCAAAAGAAAGCATTTAGTCAATGATGAGAAATATAAAATGGTGTTATTATTACAAATAAATTAATACCCAATAATACAATGCATTGTTGAACATAAGAAATTCATCCTGGAAATAATAATGTACAAGTGAACAAAATATGTTAAAGTAAATTAAAGCTCTGTTTCAGAACCTTAAAAACATACATCATCCATCTTTCATTATCATACCCCAAAAAAAGAGTTCCCATGTGTTGCAACAGTAACTAATGGTAGTATAAAAACATGGTTTGAAAATGAAAATATTATAACATGCATAATGGATGCATGATATTGTGATGGAAATTTCTAAAATAAAAAAAAAGACTAACCAAGTGATTAATCTATCACTTCAACTTTTATGCATATTATAGTGTTATTGATCAATAGAAAATAATGTTTAACAAATTGAATATGTACTCATAAAAAATAAGAATATATTTTTATATTATGTATTCATGAATCATCGTAATGAAGGATAACAAAAAAAATGAGTCATCAAATATCACCAAACATCAATAAAAATTAAAATTATAGAAATAAAGGGCACTGGACACATGATGCAAAACAGAATGCATTGGGAAATAAGATATGAGTTTTTATAAACAACAGTTGATTCAATTATTTATCAATGTGAATATTTTGAAAAAAATACCCTAGTGATAAAAACAAAAACAAACAAATCCACAAAAAATTACTAGAAAATATAAAATTCAGTTTTAATGACATTGGATTCAGTGATAAAGAACAAAAAAAGTGACAACTTTTCCTTCCTAGTATGGAAATGAGATATATAACCCTACCAAAAATGCTGAATAAATAATAGTGTGGGAACCCAATTGAAAAAAAACACACTATTGTTGAATAATTAAACTCCAGTATTCAATTTGAGAGAAGAATGTTAAAAATGTATGAAGATAGAATAATTTAAATAAATATAAAAATAATAATAGATGAATGAATGTTATATTAATTTATATAAATATTTCCACCAAAATAATCATTTTTAAGACACCAATAATGAAATTAAACCATGATATGGAAGATTCCAATACGAAAAATGGATTTAAAATGTGAAAAAGGGTATTAGTAATTTTTGGGAAAATCCTAAAGAATGTGGGAAGTTTGATTTTTTCAATAAATGAAAAAAATAAAAGAATGGTTGAATTGTTTCATTAATTATTACCTCCATAGAAAGAAATCAAATGGAACAAAAAAACTAGAACTACTATGATATATTTGATAAGGAATATAAGAGTATAATGGAAAAAATCAGATGGATACATTATGGTGATATCTCCTCCAAGATTCGACCACCTATAAATAGGGGTCCAAATTAAGGCATCCTCAATGTATAAGAAATATATCATCTACCATACATCCACCTATAAATCCTCATAGACCCCCAAATACATAAATCATGGACCATCCATCTTTTATTTCCCCACCTCATTTCTTGTTTGAGTCCCCATGAGTATCCATATGGTAAATATGAAACATAATATAGTATAAAAATTTAACATAGATAATAATATATGGGGATGTATTTTGACACGCATATAAATGGATGATGAATCCATTCTTCTATTTTTTATGTGGATTATTCTATTCACAAGAATAGATTGATTGAAAATGGGGAAGAAAAAAATGTGGAGACCAAGATGATTTGATGGAAATAGTGATGGATATGGAGGGTTTAGAGTTGTGAGGAAAGTGATGGAGGATAGAATATGTGTTGATAGAAATAACACTAAGGAATAATGGGTGAGGGGGAAGATATGGGAAGGAATTGGTGATGGATATGAGGAGGGAGAGGTGTGGATAGTGATCTGGTGTAGGGGATGTCAAGGAGTCGTGAATGTGATGAGGGTGTAATCGGGGTGACGGGATAGAGGATGACTCAATAATAAAACTATCTAGTTGCGGAGTACGTGACATATAAGTGGAGATGTGTTTGGTGAAGAAACATGTCATTATTGGAATGTCCTTTATAATAAATAATGGATATTTAAAACATAAACCTACAATATTTATTTTTAAAAAAATACAATATACCATTCTATAAATATTTTTATTATTCATGAAAAATAAATTTCACTCATTAAATCAATTATTAAATTCATAATTAAATCCCTCTTCAACGTATTTTAATATCCCAAAACATCAAAATAACTCGAAAATGTATTTCAATTAAGATTCAAAAAATTAGTTAAAATAATGTTCAACAGATATTTAGATGTTGAAATTCATAATGTTTAATCATTTTAGCACCAACACACCATATTTCAAATAAATTTTCAGTGAATATGACATTATCAAATGGGTTTAGAAAATGTAAAAATTCATCAATTAAAGCCTATTTTAACCAAAAAATTACCTGAAAATGATATAGAAATGAATTGTATAACATTTATACAATTGTTCCACATCACTGAGTCATAGAAAGGGATAGACCACACCGTGGGGTAAATAAGGTAAATATTCTAAAATTTAAATATGATAGAAAAATTTAAAGGAAAATATTTCCTAGCCATTGATTAATTAACCATACAATGGTTTTTTAGGTCTATTAAATTATGAAAATATGTATCTCATGCAAATAAGGGGAGTGTGGCGAAATAATTGAATGATATTACTCATATTTTGATAACGTTTTCGAAGATTATTTTACTTCCTTATTATATGGAGTTAAAATAAAACATTCATGGAATATATTAATGATCTCCATTAATATTTAGGATTAATAAATAGAAGGAATAAGTATTATATAATCCATTAGATTAATTTTTATGTGCGTTTAAACATCAACGTGATAAAGAAGAAAAGGAGAGTTTTGTAGCAATTGATAGAACATACCATCATATTGAAGTATACAATCTACTAAAAAGTGTATATATATTGACCTAATATACCTACTATAATGGAATGGTTACTATAAACCCTTTCTTTTGAAATTTTGGGTATCAGAGATACTTGGATGGGGATATAAGTGGTTTGGAGGGTGGTAGAGGCATTTTGGGGGAGCCACTATAGAAAATGGAAGGTTGGGGCGTAGTGGTAGGTGATGAACAATCATTTTAGATGATGATGTGTAGTTTAACTCGGTTGTAATATAGGGGGTCTATGGATGTGTTTTGAGGATACTATAAAATTTGGGGGTAGCAACGCCATAGGTTGTAGGCTATGATGTGGTCTCTTTCCTTGCAGAGGGGAGACCGGTGTTGTGGTGCATATAGCCACATTATACCCACACGATCCACTTTTATAGTATCTATTCAAGGATCTCAAAGGAGATTTTACTGAGGTTGGTTGCATAATGGTACCTCATGTTGTGTCATTGAATACACAGTGTGACAGTGTCACGACATGATCCAAAATGGTCCATCGTGGTCCACAATTTTTCAGTGGTTCTATAAATACATGGAGACTCCCACACTATATTTTACTCTAGTATCTATACTCAAAACCAAAAAAAATAGATATTCTTTAACATCTTTGATTCCCCTTCTGATAGATATTGATCCCCATCTCCAAGAGATCAATCTGCGGTGATCCAAGGGATGTTCTATATCTTCTATATAGTGGTTCTCTCCATTTGGTTTCATTTTCCAACATTTTCATCAGACCATGTTAATGTGATCAATCTCTAATTTTCTTATGGTGTTTCATCAGTCACTTCCCTAGGTCGTGGTTGAACAACATCTTTGGGTAATCCTAGTTTTCCCTAGGAGATGTGATTTAAGATTTGTGACAATGGTTTATTCTTATGCGAAGAATGTTGAAACTATTGAGGCAGTGTATTCATTTATTCTTCCATATATTGTCTTGTATCATGAAGTTATCATAGTTTAACCTTTTATATGGTAATTTAATTAACATAATATTTTTTATACTAGATTAAATAATATGAGTGTTTTTTTTCATTAAAATCACATGTCATTGTTTTCCTCCATTATAACAACTTGCCTCTTGATTTTCTAGCTAGTGTGATATCAATACTATGTTTGTATATATTGTTTTATTCTTAATTTTAAATTTTCTTCTCAATGAAATTTTTTAAATAACCTAAATCCAGAATTAATTGATTAATTGGATTATGAATTTAATAAGAGGTATGTCTGGAATCTAGTGTTTTTTCATATTTTAGAATAATCAAATTACTGTAATTGAATGTTAATTGAATTTGTTATTCCGTGTGATAATGAATCATGATGAATAACATGAATGAAAATAGTTTTTATTAATGATAAAAATGAAAAGGAATGTTGAATGAGAATGTTACTTCTCCAGGTTGTTAAAAACTAGAATTAATTCTCAAATCATGTTATCCTTTTCTATCTTATTATATATTGATGGATTATATTTCCCATATACGAAACCTAATATTAATTAATCAATAAATTCAAAATGAAATAAAAACCAATTTTTTGTTAGAGAGATTTTTTGGGGTAGGCAGTGAATTTTTATTATAAATGATGAATGCCTTGATTTTTGGGCATTAATTTCCCTATTGACATTTATTGTTTTCTTTATACCTTATGATGTGATATGTATGTGAGATTCATTTTTGATACGATCTTTGTATGGCTAAGTCTAGGATGGTTGACATGACATGGGGTGGTGATGATGTGGAAAAATTGATGTTTGGTATGTTGTAATGCATCTATATATGCTTCTGGATGTTGGAAATGTCACAATATATAGATGTAACAAGTTAAAGATGGTCATACCCATTGATGTGATGCTCATAGATGGGATTATCACTTATGAATCAATTCATCGACTGATGATCATAGTTATTATTTATCAACATTCCTTTATCCACAACTTTAGTGACCTAGATGTGTTTTGTTTCATCTCTTTACGGAAAATGAAAATATTTTTCTTAAGGATTGGGTTTTTATATCATATACAAACTCCTCTTACGTTTTGACGATGCCCTAGGCGGCGACGGCCGTGGCTGTTTCCTCCTCCCCGTCGACGGGGGGAGTGGGGCTCCCTTCTTCCACGGAGATTCATCCCTCTTTGATCCCGTTTTCCAGACCAGATTCATTTCCACCTTTTCCTGAAATTCCTATCTGCCCTAAGGTCCCGAATCATCACGATGGCTTCCCCCAGCTCAAGATTTCGACCTCAGAGTTTACCGATTCTTCGAATCATCTTATCCAGACCTTGGTTGCTCGCTTAATCTCGCTGCGACCATTGATTGATACCTTCGACAGATTTGTTTTTGCGTCTTGGGGACTCTAGGAATGGCCTACGTTTGGACTCCGTGACAAGGGGCATATAATGATTCTCTTCTCATCTTCAGAAGAACTGGTCACTACGTGGTCAGGGGCTCCTCGATCTTGCAACGACTTCCATTTCCACCTTCTACGACGGTATTTCAATCTTCATATGAAACGGGACACGCCATCAACAGCTCTATGGGTATGATTTCTTGAGTTCCCCCTTCCCTTTCAGAATCCTTCTGTTATACGAATGTTAGGGAACTTGGTTCGTCTCTATCTATGCTCGTACTTGAGGACCAGTGTTTTTAGTCATCCAATCTCTCCGTACATTTTTGTTGAAGTCGTCGTCTCGAAGCCTCCAGTTGAATAGATTTGGATCTCGGTTGGGAAGGAGTTTCGGTGGAAGCAACCAGTTGTGTTTGAATCTTGGACGCACTTCTGTTCGAAATGCTTTTGCCTCGGGCATCTTTCTCATTCTTTCTGGCGAGGAAAGTGCTCCTCAAGGGGAGAAGACAACTGGTACTGGTGGAAATCACGGGCCCTCATGCTCTGTTGGGGCTCCTCTTGATCATGGATGCCCTTTCGACACGGAACTTCCTGAGGTAGATGACTATCATCGGCAGTTAGCGGAGGTGTGATCAGTCCCTTCTGGTTCTGGGCATGAAGCGGTTGAGGATCCTTGGAAGCCAGCAAAGGCTGCTCCGCGTGACCATACAGTTTCAGTAATTTTTAGTAGACTGAAATTTTATTTGGGTGTTGCATGCCCTTTCTAGGGCTATTCTTACTATTGGAGGTGCTGGGGTCTTCATGAATGTTAGACTAGTTTAAGAGGAGGCTGGACATGAGAAGAGGGAGCCTCACTTGAATGCTGATATGTTTAGGTAGCTGGATTCGTCAAAGATAACCAATGAAGCCATTATGAGGGAGGCAGTGGGCGTGTATCCAGAAACAGGTGAAGACACCTCTCTGCAGTTTCAATACATGGGCAGTGGCTATGTCCATCCAAGTGGTTCAGACGTGGCAGCGCAGGATGTGGCTATAGCGGAACTACCGGTTACAACATGCACAATCGAGGGAGTTGAGGTGGATTTGATAGTCAGTGATGTCCAATGTCTCAGAGGCACTCATGGTCGAGGCTGGGAGGACACTCACATGCAACTAGAGTTTATTGGATGCGGATATGGGCATCTCACAGGCTCTGACATGTTACATGGAAAGTCTTTATTGACCGCCGCAATAGAATCTCATCGTGGACAAGGGAGGCCGGACGAAGTGAGTGTCTTGGGGCCCTTAGACCCAAACACCCTCAGTGCAAAATCCGAAATACATTTGAGGGCTGGAAATTGGTGGAAGAATTTATTGGTGAATAAAGAAGGAATAGTTTTGGTGATTAAGATAGGGAACTGACTTGAAGGACTGAATGTTCAAGAACCACCATTGACTCAAGTGGAGGACACTTCAGGTGTTGAAAGCTATAGTCAAATTTTAGTGGATAGCATATACTAACATCAAGGGAAATGTCCTCATTGATCTAGAAGGAAGAAAGGGAAAAAGAATTTCGAGTCATGGAAATGTATAGTGGTTCATGGTAAAAAACCAAAGGGACACAAGGATTACTTTCACTTTCCAAAATCGATGGAGTCAGGGTCGGCCAAAAAGGGTAGATATAAGGAAAGCAAAGCCCTATAGAATGGGGACTGTGAAGAATCAAGCAGGAATACAAGAGACGTAAGAGAAGAAGTTGGAGAGTTCTTGATAGTTATCCTGCACTCCAAGGAAGAAATGCTAAATAAAGCTATTTGTCCAAATGTTTTAAAAGAGGAGATTAAAAAAATTTATGAGAGAAGGTTGCAAGTTGATGCAAACGAGGGGCAAGATGCGTGCATAGATGAACAAGATCGAATCATATCTAGAGGCTTCAACCATAGAAAAATCAACTCGGAGGAATTCATTCAGACTTTGGACATGATGATTACTCACCTTGAAGAGCTTATCAAAGAGGATCCAAATATCTAGTTTAGTACGCTTCAATGGGAACTTTACAGAGTAGCAGATTCAAGTAATCTTAGCCTAGTATTTAATCATTTTGTGACCTCTTTCAGCACATAGTGGTATCTTTTTGTTAAATATTGTTTTCCATTTGTCCTTAAAATGGATTAATAAAAATTTAAATTAGGATAGATGGAAAAATGTTTTCTTATAGTATCATGATTATGGAATGATGTTAATAATGAATTATAAATGTTTGACCCATGAAGTTGATTATTTCTAGAATTCACATGAGATGTTACCCTTGAGAAACTATGGACAAAGTTTGGATTATTTTTAGAGGTCATGGAATGGGCTTGTTGGATAATAATGTTTAATTTGGAATAATGTTGATGATTAATTAATGTCTACTGTATTAATTAAAGAAAAAAACATTTACAGAGTAATAAAGTAATTATTGCATCACATTAAATTGGTGTGTGCTTATAGGATATGCAGTCTAAATTGTGTTATCCTGAATTCCGAGTGACATTATATGTATTTGGGTCTAAGACATGGTTATACGAAGAGTTTTGTTGTGAGATATATTATATCTCATATATTCTGTGATTTCATACTGTATCCCATAATTTTAGATTAGGGTGGATGACACCTAGTGGACTATGTGTGTGTGTTTTCCCCAATGTTTTTGTGGGAGGATTGATGACTGTCTACCCCCTTTGATCCATCTCTCTTCTCTTAATAGTTATACATGTAGTTGTGCATGATCATTAGTTTTCCCAGATATGTGTGTAGACGGATGTGATGACATCTTCATATTTCACACATATATCTATGGATATAGTATCCAAATGGTTATTAATATAGGTTGTGTTTCCTTGAGGTATCTTACTCAACATATAGGATGTGATGGCTTGATGTATAATTCCCGATGTATGATACACACCACACGAGAGGTGATAAGCCCCAATTAAATACTTGGATACTATATTGATATGGGATATGACATGATGTTGGTGCATGTTGTGATATGTAGCTAGAGTGTCTATGGCATGGCTGATCTTGGAGAGATATATCTGTGTACATCCGATGTTGGGGAATATAGGAAAACAAGTGGGGACGCGATATTGGGGTACCCTTTAAGATTCATTACAATTATGTACTACTTTTTACACCATAAATGGTATTTTTTTTTCTATGGTGAGGCTATGAGTTTAGAATTCCTATATAGGTGATGAGTTAGTTTCACTTTTGTTCAATATTCCATAACATCATTTCCTTTTCTTTTTCAAGAGAGGATTCGAGGACCTGCTGAGTATTATATTATGATCACCCCACACAAACATACACACACACACACATACTGTTTTTATTTCTTCACTATTATAGTAAATGGTTCATATTATTTTGAAATAACTAGTAACTGCATCATCCATGACTCAATAATTCATGCGTTTAGCTAATAATGTTAAATATCATATTTTTTCGTATTTTAAAATTCATGAAAAAATATATTATTTTAGAAAAATAAAAAACCACCCTAACCATTTTTTGACTTGTAGAGTCCAAAAAATGAAATCAAATTTATGATAATTATTTTCAAAATATTATAAATTAATTTTTTAAATTAAATCATCATATATAAAAAATTACCAATTTTAATATTATGATCAATTTTCAGACTATTTGAGAAATTACTTGAGGTCTTATAAAATGATATTATCATTATAATAAATCTAAATTTTAATTTATCAACACATTTTTTGAAATTAATTTTGCACTAAAATATTTATATTTGTTATAAAAATTAATAAAACATTTATTTTTCACAAAAATAAAAAAAATAATTATATCATTTAAAACATTTATTTACTTCTATCATCAAAAATATATATCATGTGGTCGCTTTATAAGATAACTAAATAATATTTTGCATTTATATAGTTTTGGTTACTATTCTAATTCTTAAAATACTATTCACAACAGTCGTATGACTTCCTATTGTCAGATTACTATTCCAATAGTCTGATTTGTAATGGTCACATGAGTTGCCTACCATATATAAATACCTAATATTTAATTCATTCATTATTAAATTATATTTTCTCTAAAAGTTATACGTATTTTTTCATTTTCATAATTTAAATTTCATTACTAATATTATTCTTCATTTCTGTAGTGTTTTTACTGAGTGGTTATTCTAGGGGAATGAGCAGATCCAATTTTTCCTACTATTATGATCATATTATCTATGTTTCATCCCATTTTAATACATTAAGTCCCAAAGGGTATTTTTATTCTTTAAATTTAATGGTCCAATTAATATAAGAAAAAAAATTGGTTTCATCATTTGGTCTATGTGCCCTATACTACATTACTAAATTTGACATTATTTTAAGAATGGAAATTCCAATGGTTTCGTGGTGATAAAGAAACACTAATGTTCAACTTAGTAATTAGGGAATGTCTCGCACTCTTCCATAGCTTGGTGGAAAATCTAGTATCTCAATCAAATATGATTAATAGTGGTGTCCCATGTCACCTCTACACTTATTTAGTGTATTTCCTTGTATGTTGGCCAAGTAGCGAGTCGTCTAAAATGAAATTGAGGTGAGAATCCAATGTAAGATAACCACACATAATACATATTTAACTATTTTCTTTGTATGTCTTTGGTAAAACTGTTACCAAATCTATAGTGATGTTCTCCCATTTACATGTGGGTATGGGTAATGGTTTTAGTATCTTGTTTTACGTTTTCTTTTAAGACCTCACATACAGACATTCCATTAACATTGATATATATTATTCGATCTCATTCTTCATATTTTCCCACCAACAGTTCTATTTGAGATCTCGATACATCATCATGCTACCTGAGTGGATGGGGAAGACCGAGTAATGTGTGTCATTCAAAAGATCCTTATTTATCTGTAGAATTTATGGTTAAAATAGTCAGAACAAAAATATTAACTCGTTATTTAAAACATTTTCTCTCCAAGGATTCATCGTTTCTTACATCTTTTAACTTATTTTGGTTTTCTATATCATTCATAAGAGAATCCATTATCTTATCCATCAGGGAAAGTTGAACTATCATTTTAGAATTGAATGATGATTTTACATCTTTTATTATTCCCATGTCTAGCCATTTAAAGTATAAGAATTTGGGATACTTTAAAATTATCACCATCGTTATAGTATCCATATCGTTTTTACTTTGAGAATCTGCCACTTTATTTACTTTCATAGGATTTTATTGGTCTGATCATTCATGAACCATGACCAACTTTAACAATCTTCAATGGAACATATTAAGATCCTTTAATATGAATTAATATTTATGTCTGTTATAATAAATATATATTTCACAAAGATCCCCATAAAGTTAATTACACTAAATCATCAATGAAATGATTATTGTAACCATGTAACACCCCATGTTTTAATTAATAAATTTTTTATTCCAGATAAATTAATATTCTTTGATGGATTAAATTAAATACTACAAAAAATTTGTTCTTTCAATATATGAAACACCATTTGAAGAATGAAATACAAGAAAATATTATATAATAATTTGGTATACGAAACAATATGTTTGTCTTTTGTTATACATAATGCTGAGTTCCTTCGATAGCTTACCTTACACACAAGACCAAGTTTTACCAAATTAAAATATACAATTTATATTATTATGAAAATAATATAATAGTTATCACCTATACATTGGAATTTAGGATATGATAGGTGTTGATTTAATTATGAAAATAAGGTTTCTATACGTATATAAGATGAATTTTTTTGGTGATCGATTGATTAGAAATGAAAATAACTCTTTTAAAAATGGAGGAAATATTTTCAATAGACCTATTTTTATAAATAAATTACCCACATTTGGTGAAATATTTTATTTATTCAATTTTCTATTTAACATCCACCACATGGGGTTCCTAGACAGTAGATAAAAATAAATCCAACCTTACTCCTAAAATAATAGTATTATTTTAAAAGGAAAATTTACCACCTTTTAATGGAATATATTTTTAAAAAATAATTTTTGACACTAATGTAATATTTCTTTGAAAAAAAACTTTTTTTTTCAAATAGTAAAATCATGATTTACATTTGTGTGGTTTTTTGTGTTTTTTTGGGATGTTGCATTTTTTCATGAATATTGAAAACCATGGAATTTCAATTGAAAACTCATTTCCGTCTAGTTAATTTATATATTTAAATTATATTTTAAATGTTTTTAAAGTATATTTATATAACTAATAATTATATTAATATAATATATTTCATTATAATAATTTTAACATTGAATCTTTATATAAAAAATTTCATTCTTTTGAAAATTTTAACATTAAAAACCTATTGTTACGTCCTATCTGAGTGATTAATTTAAAATTAAATTCTACTAGGTTGGTATTTGGAATTTTGAAAAATGGATTGAAAATGTGGAATCAGAATAATTTATCATTCTTCATAATTTTCACTTAGCTTTTGGCCAAAAAAGTTAGTCAGATAAATTAAAATTAATTAAAATGATTAAGGTAAAAACAATATTACATAGTGGTTAAACATAAAATTAAATGTGTAGACATGGACCTACACTTGTAAAAAACCCATTTCTGCACATATATCTTTTATTTCCACTTTTTGATAAAACAATTGTCCATTATTGGTTCCACATGATATAATGAATTCCTATCAATAGTTTTTATCATTCAGTATTTACAAGAAATCCACTTCTATTGCACTATAAATGGGTACTCACCCCCTCACTTATTCACAACTATGAAGACATTTTTATCATCCAACCCTGACAAAATAATCTCATAACATTAGTAGTATAATTATAGTATCCTTTTAATGGGTGTAAATAAAACCACAGATGTCCATTGTTGAAAACCAAAAGAGGTTACCCGAAGAATAGGTAATGTTCTTCAACGGGAACTTGTGTATTATTTATTTCTCTACCCCATTCAATTCTTCTATATAAATATTATATAACAACCTTATTACACTAAAAATTCTGATATTTTTTAATATTATTGTTACAACCTAAACCTTCACATACTTCATTAAAATTAGATACATAATTATTGTTCATGTGTTCGACAGACTACCTCCTCACGAGCTGATTTTATTCATTCATCTTTTACCACCTCTAATGGTTGGGAATAACGATGGAATTTATTTTTAATACGATATAAATGATATGTAAGTCATATTTATTATTTTTTAATTATTATATAAATCATACCTTAATTCTTTCCCTTTTTGAGAATAATATAACCTCGTTTGTGGATGTGATGACTAGAGCCTTCTCAAAGCAATGTGATTCATCCCTACGTTACATGGAAATCATTAATGATGAGTTTAAAACATGTGATATATATTTGAAATAGTATATATATATATATATTTAATTTAACTTAATTATTTCAACATGAAAAGAAAATGGAAATAGCATTCATGCGAATGCACAACTTACCATCTCTATGAATAGTGTATTTTACTTCCTATTTATATCATTTATAGGTTATTATAAATTCATATATTATGAATATATAAGATAATTATATAATTTTTTAAATTATTTAAATAAATAAATCATGATCAATGTATGATGATCAAGAACAACAAGTCAAAACATAAATGAAAAGCAAAGTGATTATTACGTGAAATATAAATTTAACATGGAATTGTTAATAAGCAGGTAATATAAATACATTAGTAAAACATATATGGTGTTATATATAATAATATGCTCTATTTATTGATTTATAATAAACATATGCTTATTATATAGGAAGATTGAACATGTATGATGAAAATCAAGACTTAATGTATGTGTTTTCTTATCTCACTTTTATTTCTGCGAGACTTGTGTCATATTCACAACTTTTTTTGGTCTATATACTTATCTAGAACATGTTATATCATTAATTTCATTTATATGATGATATTATAATTTTTAATATATTTTATTATTCCAAGGATCTCATGATTGAAACCTTATTCCCGTTGTAACATATTTCCATCTCACTTTTATTTCCCATGAGACATAATACATGTTCACTACCTCTCTAATGTATGTAGTGATCATAATATGCATGAATGTTTTTATGACTATTATAATGATAATTTCGGTGAATTAAATATTCATTATAGGATATCTCTTTCATGGTTTTTACACTTAAAACGTTACCAAATAAATATGGGATTTTTCTCTCAATTTTCCTTCTTTTAGACACATGTTATGTTATGAACCTATATTCTTCTAGGAGGTGTATAAATTAACCATTATACATTTTATATCATTAATTTTCTTATATTCATGATATTTTAAACAACATTTAATTTTATTCTTTCATTTTGATTAGTATTCATGGTATCCAAAATAGTATGAGTTTAAAACTACAATCTCATCATTTATCAAGATTGTTTACGATTATGATTACCTTGATGATATATGATACATATCTCATGAAATCTCATTTATTTTATTATACTATTGTTATTAATGATATATTCTTGAAATGGTACCATTTTTCCACTCTTTGGTACATAATATAATTAATACTGCATTTTTCATAAAATTTGACATTCATTCTCTCTATGGGTGGAAATATATTTTTTTCAAAAATCATGTTTCTAAAAATGCCATCAATTTTTTTATTAAATTATTCCATAAGGAAATTTAAAATTTCTTGAGTTTTAAAAAAAATTATATTTTAAAAATTATTTAAAATGGTTTTAGAAGTTTCCTTTATAACTTTTCAAGGTTATTTTCTGTGAAATGGTTTTCAAAATGTATTATGGTTTAAAAATAACTTTTCCATGAGGAAAGGATATCCTCCTCCATAAATGTTTTTAAAATTCCTTTAAAAATTACTTTACACATAATATGACATCAATTTGTACGGGGCAATGCTAACCGACCAGCAATGCAAGGTGTGGAGCTAAGGCGATCAATGATGCAAGACGCTAGGGAGGGGCAGTTCTAATGGGCTGGGCCTACGGGTCATGTAATGGGCATGGTATGCCTCTAGGCCTTCGGGTCATGTATTGCGGGTCATGTCGGGCCTTGTGCCTTGGGCCTACAAGTCATGTACGGGTTCCCCTTCAACCCTTAAAAGAGGGATTATCTATAATAAAAAAAAGAAGGCCTTCGGGCCATTCAGAGTAATAATTATTATACCCATATCATTTAGTAAGATATGATATGATGAACGTTTTATCAACTTGTGCAACATTTATTTATGATTTTATTATATAATGGGTGGAGCCTATATCCCCATCCATTGATTTGGGTACCAGTAAATGTTCTATGAGATCAATCTTATATGGGTGGGAATCCCAACACTACAATAAGAGGGTACATGGGAGGGCATCCCAATCCCTCAACAATAAGGTACATGGATGGGCTTCAAAAACCCGCAATAAAAGGGTACACGGGTGGGAATCCTAGCTCGAAACAAGATGGTACATTGGTGGGCATCCCAATAGCGCAATAATACGGTACACAAGTGTGAATCCCAATCTCGGAATAAGAGGGTACATGAGACTACATGCCAAGCCCACAATAAGAGGGTATATTGGAGGTAATCCCAAGCCTGAGACAAGACAATTCATGGGAGTTTAGTCCAATCCTGTAGTAGGTAAATGTGTGATTAGCCCAATTCTAGCATGTTATGAAGTTCTTGGTAGGTATCCTTAACTTAAAACTTTATATTCTTATGTGTATTCGACAATTCCATGTCTTATTTTTATGTCATGATTTCATGGATTATTCTCTTGATTCCCTTATGATTCATGTGTTATGAAACCCCCATCATTATGCCATAACTCTTGGTTATGATCTTTGATATTCATGGTATGAACTTATTATGTTATGATCAAGTTATCATAACCTTATGCTCATGTTATTCATATATATGTCTTTTTTTCCTAGACTGAGCATATGATCTCACTCATTTTTTATGTTTCCTTTCCCCTATTTGTGAAAAATGTATTTATATAGGAGTACCAAGGGGGAAGTTATTTAAGATAGCTATTGTAGATAAATCCCCAACATACAATTTTTTTTCCAAAATTCCAAAACACTGTTATTTTAGTCATCATGCATGTACTTGTGTAATGTTCTTAATATTCTTCTAAATTGATGTGATATCCATGTATGTTAAGCATGGGTCACTTTATTTGGTATCAAAGGAAACATTTTTTCATCCTTTGGAGAATTGGATAACAAACCCTTATTGAGACCCCTAAGGATATTTATAACAATATATCTAGGTATGTCTCTAAGGATAACTATAATGACGAGTCAATGTTTAGGAAAATTTCATGTAATTCTGGTAATGGATTGGGAGAGTAGCCTCCAAGAAATTACATTCTGGTCTGTATACTAAAAGTGGATTTCTTAGAGAAACATGAAGATGTTTGTACTATCGAAATTAACGACAAAATGAAAGTAACTACAATGGGAAATTGAAAAGTTCAGTTAACTCAATGGATGAGAATAATGGTATCCCTATGGTTTCATTCACTATATAATTATTTAAATGTAGAAAGTATGGGAATTACGAAAATAAATTTCATATGGGCAAATCTCATGAATAAAATCATCAAGGCTGTAATAATAACGATATTTCTACTGCTAGTGAAGTGACCACAAGAGGCATATGAAATGTATGTTATGTTCTAATTGTATTGTTTATATTGACAATTAAATTTAGTTTGATGAATGTTTAGAGATGATTAATATTTCATATTTTAATAAATGGGTATATGGAATAATTTGATGAACAATAATTAATGGTTTTAGAAAGAAGTGGGATGATAGAAATGAAGATGTATTGGAATGAAATAATTATATTATATGAATCATGAATTATATGTTCATTAAGGATTTGTAAAAATATTATTGAATGGTTTTGATGTCCCAGAAATGTGATTTAATGGAAAGGTGATATTATGATCAATGGAAGGTAACACTTAATGGTTATGAATATTGATAACATTGTGTTTATCTTGGACAATGTGACAATTAATAGGGATAAAGTTAATTCAATAGTGTTTATGACCTCAGAACTTATAATGTATTTATTGAAAACGTGGTTTATTTTACCATTAATGAAGTTTATTTCATTTTTTTATTTTAGAAATATATCCAATGATCATTGGAATAAGAAAAATTTAATGTTTAAATAAGGATTTATGGTAATTTAGGTTATTACCTTGTTTTAAGGGAATATACGATGAATTTATTAACATAATTGGATTTTGAAAACCATGAGCTATATTCTGATAAATGGGGGATCAATGTTACAATAATTTATTGAAATTTAATGACATTCTTTCTAAAGTTTTTGATCTTCATATTTTTAAGGGTTATAAGGTTGACCATTTATGTAATGGTTTAAGTTATGCATCAGATAAGGTTTTAGAGATTAATGTATTATATCACCATTTTAGGATTTACGCATATATGATAACTAGTGAAAACCATTTTTCATTGATGATAACTAAGTAAATATGGAATGAATTATCAATATACTTATGGATTTTATGATCCTTTAGTTCTTTGGGAGTAACAAATTCACCTTCATTTTTAGAGTAAGAGATGATGTGGAAGTTGGTCAAGACACATCTGAGGGGTGAGATTGTTCATATGAAATTGAATGAAATCACGTAACTATATGTCATTTTGAAAAATATTCAACATTAGGAAAATGGTCTTCAAATAAAATGTTGTCATAGTATCATCATTTTTATAACAATAATGGCCTCTTTATGTCCTATATGGCTTATGGATTTGCGATAATTATCTCTCATCTGACCATGTTTTCTATCACACTACATCTATATTTAAGTGTTTGTTTTCTCTTATATGTCCACGTTTTAACTTTTCACATATTTACTCTTATGTGGAAACCAATTTATTAGTATCTTTGGGAAACATTCATGTTTTTATCTTGTTTTTAAATTATGTTTTAGTATTCATTTTTACAATGTCAAACTTATGACAGGAACATTCATGTGATAAACCTTTAGCAACCTAGGAGAATTAAGAAGTTGAAATTCATTTTACTTGTTTTTTAATGTAACACCCATATTTTTATGAATTAATTTTTTCAGCTAACATCATATTATTTGATGGAATTCATTTCATGATACACCACATTATTCATTCTGTATAAAAAAACCAAGTCAATCTTCATCTACACTCAAAACATAGATTATCTTGTGGTATATGGAACACTTTGTTTGGCATGTGTTTCCCACATTGTTGAGTTTGTTCAATACATTTTGTTATACGCAAGAATGAGGTTTACCAAATTACAGTATAATATTAATAATATTATTAATATAATATTATAGTTATCACCAAACTATTGTAATGGTGGGTATGAAATATACTGGTCAAATAATTAAAATATGTTTTACACATGTATATAAGAGAATTCTTTGGTGAAAAATTAACTAGAAATGAAAATAAACCACATTATAAAATGAAAGAAATCGCTTGCTAGAAAATATTTTTTATTAAATAATTAAACTACTTTTGGTTATTTATTTTAATGAAATTAATATTTTTTAAATTAAATTGTATATTTATTATTCATTGTATTGTTTACCTAGAAAATGGAAGTAAATAATTCCAAATTTACTCTTAAAAATAGTGTTATTTTAAAATCCAAATTTACATACTTTTAATGGACAATTTTTTTAAAACTAATTTTTGTAACATTTGTAAATTTTATTTTAATTTTTCTTTTTTAATAGTAATATCAATATTAACTTATGGATTTTTTTCTTAGAAGTTATATTTTTTATGAATAGTGAAAAAATGAATTATATTTGAAAATCTAATGTTATTTTAATTTATTTATATTTTCAATTTATATATCAAATTGTTTTTAGAATATATTTAGATAAATTATAAAACTATTAATCCCATATGGTTAATTAGAATAAATTTGACATTGAAATTAGATATAATAACATTTTGAAATTTTGAATATTTTAACATTAAAACCTTGTTGTTTCATCTCATCTAAGAGATTAATTTCAAATTAAAATTTACCACATCTATGTTTGGAATTAGGAAAAATGGAAACCATATTCTTAATCACAATATTTTATAATTTATATTATTTTAAACTTAGTTTTTTGACCAAAAGTATTTGTGAAAAAAATTAAAATTAATAAAATCGATTAAGGTAAACAAAGATTTCTGTACAGTTAAACATAAACCATAAGATGTAAAAATGACCCTACACTATATCAAAACCCATTGGATGCCAACATTTAGACATCTTACCATTATTTATCAGTAATGGACCATTAATGGAGCCACATTATGTAAGGGAGACCTCTCAATAGTGATTACCTATTTTGTATTTATAAAAGGGAAACTCTTTCTCCACTGTAAAAGGGAACAAACCCCATACCCTCACTTATTTTAACATATATATCAATTTATCTCAGGAAAATAATAACCAAATAATATCTCTAATTCACTCATATAATCCTATAAGTCTCATCTTGGTAAAAAAATAAATTCAATTATTTCTTCTGGTGATGAAAATGAGTTACCTGAAGAAGTGGAAACTTTCTTCAACGAGCACTTTTGTTTTATTTTAGTCTACATCCCTTCAATTATTCTTATATCAAGAATATATAATAACATAATTATAAAAAATATAATTATATGTAGTTATGGTATGTTTGAATCCTACACCTTCACAAACTTCCATCAAATGAGATATGTAACTATCATTCCTGTGTATAGATGGCTACTACCTCATGAATCGATGTCATTTGTTCATCCATTACCACCTACCAGGGATGAGAATAATGATGAAATACTATTTTTACATTATTTATATTATATTAATGATTTATTTATTTTTATTTAATTATTATATAACAAACACTTTCATTCACTCCATTTTTTGAGAATATGATATCCTCATTTGTAGACGTGTTGACAACCACCTCTTCAAAGTGATGAGATTTATTCACGCTAGACATGAAATGTATTAACGATGGATTAAAAAATATACTATATATATGAAATAATAATTATATTATAATGATTATATTTATATATTTATATATTTTATTTACTTTATTTATTAAAATATGAAATGAAAATGGAAAGAACATTCATGTGTACGTACAACCTACCATTTCCATGAATTGTTTATTTCATTTCATATTTATCTATATTATTGATTATTAAAAAAAATTATTAGGAATATATAATATATATATATATATATCATGTTTTAAATTCATTAAATAAGTTTTTCTTGATATATGTTAGATGATTAAGACTTTCATGTCAAAACACGTATGAAAAACAAAGCAGTTATTACCCTAAATGCAACTTTAACATGGAATTGTTAATAAATGGGTAATATAAATTCAAATGTAAATAATTTATGGTATTATATATTTAAATATTTTTATCTTATAGATTTATAATAAGCTTATATTTATTATACATGTGTCTTGAACAAGTATGAAAAACTCATGACTTAATTTAAGGGTTTTCTCTTTTCAATATTGTTTTTGTGAGACTTATGTCATATTCGAAGCAAAATTTATTTTTTGTGGTGTATAAACATCCATATAAAATTTAATGTAATTATTTTAATTTAATTCATTAAATATAAAGTTTCAATTGATGTTATTCTTTCATGGTTCTCATTATTCCAATGATTCTAAAGTAGTATGGGATATCTGTCTCACTTTTATTTTTTTTTCGACAAAAGAAATGTTCATCACATATTTCATGTTTTTGATGTGTATAAATCCCATGAATGTATTATAAAACAAATATATTGATAATTATATTTACTTAAATATCCATATAAGAATATCTCTTTCACGGGTGTTACGATTAAAATGTTAAAAAATCAGGCAACGAAGTTTCTCTAAATTTTCCATCATTAAGACATATGTTATTTTATGAACCTATATAGTTCTACGAGTTGTATATACTCTCTCATTGGCATGTTATATCCTAAATATCCTTATATTAATGATATTTTATGATTCATGTAATGATATTCTTTCATGGGTATTTGGATTCAATGTTACCAAGGTGGTAATTGTTTAATGATACAATCTCATTGTTTATCAAGGTTGTTTATGATTATGACTCCCTAAGTGATATCAAATGATAATTAGATCATTAATTCTAATGACCTTTTATATCCTCTATATATTCATGATACATTCATGAAATGGTGCAAATTTTCACTCTTTTTTACTTGATATTATTATGAAAATGTTTATAAGAAAAATTGACTTTATTTTTCTATATAGTAGGAAATATTCTTTATTGATAAACCATATTTTCAAAAAAAATAACTTCAAAATTAATAATAAATAAGTTTTTACAATAATTTTGAAAGATATGAATTAAGAAAAATATTCTTCAAAAAAATGGTTTTCAAGGCTTCCGTTATAAGTTTTCACAGTTATTTTCAAAGAAAATGGTTTTCAAAATGTTATTTGATTTAATTTTTTTAAAGATGAAAGGATAGGTTCCTTAAGAAATGTTTTTAAAAGACTATTCAATTTTTATAATATATGATGACATCCTTTTATATATTTTATGTTTTACTAAAGATATGATCTAGGGGAACCATTCTAATTCAATATTTGAATGATTTCTCTTTGTGATAAAATGTTTTTTTGAACTCATTTATCTTCTATGGATTATTCCATGAAAAAATGATTATAAAATCAACTTATTTTCATGGGTTATGTTATAATGAAATGATTATAAAAATGGTCAGTTTTATATAGTTTATGATATGATGAAATTTTTATGGTACTGGTTTCATTTCATGGATTATGATATGATAAATATTTTAACATCTTGTATAACATGTATTGATGATTTTATTATGTGATAGGTTGGACCTATATCTACCTTTAATTAATTTTATAATGATAAATGTTCTACTATCTCAAAGATTTCATGGGTAGGATGTCCAAGCCCATGAAAAGATGGTACACATGGGCATATACATAGCTTGCAACAAGAAGGTACACAGGTAGGAAACCCATGCACACAACAATAGGTTACACAGATGGCATCCCAATAACACAACAAGACAATACATGGGTGGGAATCCCAATACTTCGAAAATAGGGCATATGAGTGGGAATCTCAAGACAACATAAATAGGGTATATGTGAGGGAATCCCATTCCTAAAATAATATGATTCATGGGAGGGCATCATAATCCTAAAACAAGACTGTACATGGGATGTTATTCCACATCCAAAGAAGGTACACTAGTGATTATCCCAAGCCTAACATGTTAGGAAGGTATTGGTAGGTATCTTTGTAATAGGATTTTATGTGCTTCTGTGTATGCCACAATTCCATGTATTATTAATATGTCATGTTTTCTTGGATTACTATACTAATTCCTTTATGATTCATGTCATATAAAATACAAATACTTATTCCATGAATCTTGATCATTATCTTTGATATGATGGGTAGGATGTTATAATTTTATTATCATTTTCATATACAATTATTCTAATGTTATACTTACAAATCTATCATTTTTACCCTTGATCATTTAATCTCACCTCTTTCTTGTGATTCATTTCCTTATGTAATAAAGGAATGTTTTAATTCTGAATACTTAGGAGGGTGATTTTTAAGGGATATGTTAAGGATATTTCACAAAAATATAATATTATTTTTTCATTTATCTGAAGACCCTACATTATTATGGTTCTTGGGCATGTAATTTTGTAATGTGATGACTGTTCATCAAAAATAATATAATATCCATTTATATTTATTATAAGATGCTATAATCCAACTCAAGATCAAATTTTATGTAGTTTATCTCTTGAATATTTAAATTCCTTGAGGAAAATTATATCAATTTATCATTATACATTAGCACACATCCCAAGCCAATATATGAATCATTGTTGTATACCGAAAAATGTTACCCACCTGAGGGAATAATGATGATTGGTGTGGTTATTTTCCTCTTTTTTAATTCCTCAAATCTTTCTTCAGATTAATATTTCTATAAATATTGTACTCCCTTCCATGTCATCTTGGTTAAAGGGTTTCAGAATCACATGATGTTTCTCAAAAAGCATTAGTAATTCCAAGATTTTCCAAGGAAACTATGGATATCTACTACGTATGTTGGTTGATCCAAACTAAAGTTCCCTTTATATTTGAAGGGATAATAGATATATCTTTTCTAGGGATAAAATTCCCCACAAAATGTTACTTCTTTTATATATAACTCACATTTTTTATACAGTTCATATAACTTCTCCTTGTAAAATGACTTTTTCACATTATTAAAATGCTTCTCATGATTCTCCATGACTTTCATGTATATCAAAATATCATTTATAAAGAATACTATTTTTTCTCTAATATCTAAATACTATATTCAGTATTTCTATAAATATTTCTAGAGGATTAGTCAGTATTGAAAGAATCATAATAAGCTCATAGTGTCCTAACATTATTCAAAATATAGTCCAGAAAATACATTCCATATTCACCATTAATTAGAGATATACTTACCGAAGTTCCACCATAGAAAAAAATTGGGCCCAAAGTAGTGGATCAAAAAAATCATCTATCTATGTTAGGAAATAATTTTATTTTGTCATGCTTTTTTGAGTTAGTGATAATCAATGCAGTGTCACATTTCCCTATCCTTATTCTTTATGAATAGGAATGATGTGCCCCATATTGAAGAACTCAAGCATATAAAACAATTTTCCATATTCTCTTCTAACTAACTATTCTTTTATTCCAACTCAATTGTGGATATTTTATATAGAGTCATGGATATGTGAATAGATCAATTCTTGTTTTTTATTACTAATTCATACTCTTGATCTGGAGAAAACTGAGAAAAATATTCATGGAATACACCAATATAATATTTCATAATAGGGGTGTCTTGAATTATGATTCTCTTATTTGTCTCAATCATTTTAGTTAGATATTCTGAATTATAAGGCAATAATATCTACACATGATAAGAAGCTTATAAAGGAGATTCATCCATGTCATTACACTTGTACTAAATTGAAAAATGAGTCTATATATGAAGAGTCATATCCCTCTCCAAACCGTTGATATTGGTTTTATATAAGGAAAACCAATCCATTCCAAATATATCATAAAATTCTAGTAAATAAACTGAAAAATATTTTTGGGAGGAGAATTCCACCAATATTGATTTAGGTTGAGTTATATAATTTTGATGCATCAATTTTTCTATTTTTTATTTTCCTAAATAGCTAAAACCCCATTTATTAGTATAGTGTTTGAATAGTTCTACCGAACTTGTATGATATGAATGGATTTATATAACCAGAATACAAAAAATTATCCCTATTTTATAATGAATAACTAACTTACTTGTCACCACATCATCACTATAGTAGTAGTGATAACATATTTTCCACATTTATTTATTGTCCTTGTTGTTTATTTTCATTTGTTATCTCCAATTATAGTGGTATTAGGGAATTTTATTACATAATTAATGTGTTCATTTCATCTGAAACACTTTAATATAGGATGAGTATTGATTAGAAATTTATTTTCTACCATTACATTAGTATCTATCTTCCTCTATATTTATCATTCATTAGCCTGATTCCCCTCCTTTTCACACATGATACATACCCCAGTTCACTTGAGACGGGTTTTAGGAAAATTCTTCTAAATATTTCGACACATGGGTTGTTGAGCCTCTTTTCCTTCATGAGATTTATCTATTGATACTACTGAATTAAACATCCTTTTACACTTTTTTATTTATCCTCACGATAAAACTGTGAGTCAACAATATTATACTCTAACATAACTGAAGAACTGTTAATCTACTCATAGATTTCATAGTCTCAAATCCTGAAATATTTATGTTTGCATGGAATAAATTAACTAAAAATCCCCCCACCCTTTTCTTTTAGAGTTGATAACAAAGTCGAATGTATACTATAGAATCCTTGTGAATTTATCTAGGTATGACCTGATAGAATCATCTTCTTTTTTAATATATATGATGAACTCCCAGTCCATATAAATAAGTGGAGTTCATTGAAAACATTTATTAAAAATTATTTTCTTAAGACTTACCCATTCCATGGATTCAATAAACTCTATGTACATCTGTTTCTTGATCTATATCCACTACTGATCAATATACCCCTTTATGTGATAATAATAAAATAAAAATTTATTCTATTTCAAGCATTAGAAGGCATAAAATATATTATCAATATAGTTAACCTATTTTTTCCTGATGAGGGGATCAGTAGATGCACAAAATAAAGGAGGCCTTTGTTATCTAAAAGACTCTTCTACAACTTTATCTTTTATAGAAGAATGAGGATGTTGCATAAGATTCATGTTTTTATTCATAAAAAGAGTTCTCATAGTTAGTACTTCAATGAAGGTTTCATCTACCATTCCCATTTGGTTAATAATATCATTGGGATAATAATCTCAATTCCCATCATTTTGGTTGCTGGCACAGTTCCTAATATTTCATTCCATTAAAAAAAATATAATTGATAATAATACACAGACATAAAATTATATAAAAAGGGAAACTATGAACATATAAGGTATAACTTATAAAAGAAATTTAAATCCTATTTTATGTGTCTCAAGGTATCAATCTAGGTTATCAAATATATTATTTACTTTTAGGTTTTGTAAACTAAAAAACTATTCAAGTCCTAAATAATGGTTCATAATGAGTGTGTGAATTTCAAAAATAATATCCTTGGGGATTTGAAAATTGGTTTGTAGCAAGACCTCATATGCATGCACCAAGTGATGATAAATTTTATTCTCAATTATCCATTTTCAGGGATATTACCCCTAGGTAAAACTATGATAGAGCCACATCCACTTTTCATATCCAGATTGGGATGTAATTGATTGCAAACCACTTACTCTATACTTCACCAAAAAATCAAAATATTTACCTACACTTGGACATATCCCTAGGGTTATCACTAATGTATTGAGTTCATAATATAAAAATACTACTAGATAATACATTAATACTAACGATATATACCCATTATTTTTATAGATATTGTTATTTTTTTCATTATATATATAAAATAAATACAAACTGAGGTTTAAAATGCATAGTATATTTAAGAGATTAGGTTCATAGTGAATAAAAATGTAATTAAAACACAAAATCAATATTTTATTTTCCATAATGACCTATTAAATATCATTGAACTCCTAAAATTAAATAGGATAACATATAAAAAACATAAAAATGGGTGCTCTATAAATCCTAGTAAATGAATAAACATGGAAATGAAGCATATCAGGTGATTGAAATGGCATAACACGGTATCATAAAAGATATGTATCTATAATAATCTCAGGGTAGTATAACATGAATATTATGTTATCATAAGATCATGGGGACTTATGAATGTGGCATAAATATAAAACATAACATATTCACATGTTAACAAAAAATACTAGGATAACATCACATGGTGTACACAGTCTCACTGTGGATTATGTTTACTGCCTAATCACATAAATAATGTATCATGATGAAAACAACATTAATGATAACATTGGAGTTCTATCTTGGTGTTCCCAAAATAATATGTACAATATTATGTGTTCCACAAAAGGAAATCAATCATAAGGTATAATGATAAGAATTACAGATGGAATGAAATGGGTTGTACAATCAATCCACATACACTAATCAATGTGTATTTCATGAATATTCCAAATAGAAGAATAAATTGAATATTTTGTACAATAATCTATACGTATATAAATATATTTCTCAAAAAATGGTGTTTATTTGAAAATAAACGTCATGGGAAAATTTAGATAATTTGGTATAGAAATGGACTTTCAAAACTATGGTTTAAGGATCATTTGAATACATTGAAGAGAAAATAAATATGGAATTTTAATTGGAATCTAGTGGAAAACTCGATCATTTATTCATAAAATATTCTTTTAATTATTTTATTCGTGAATTGGAATAAAGGCTTTTAATGAATGTTGCGTGAAAGGGTTTAGGGATATGAAACATCCCCTTAATCTTGTTTTATTTTAAATAATACATTTGAAAAATGATTTTAACATTTGTATTACCACATAAATGGAATGGTTAATAAGATATTAATATATTTAAGAGACATATATGCATAATTTAAAATCATTCCATACATCAAATTGAGATAGAATGTGATTTTGAGAGAGAAATTTCATAACCCAAAGAAAACGAGGTGGTTCCATGGGATCAGATACCTTATGTATGGATTCATTCTTCACATGCATGTAAAAACATAAATAATAAAATTATATTCATTAATTTTATAATTCATTATATTTTTCATCTTTATTTAATTTAAAATAATTATATATTTTTTAATTTACAACCATTACAATGAGATATAGAACTTAATTCCATTCTTATGAGGGTGTTCATATCAAATAAATTAGATTCATTAATTACATAATTCAAAAAATTTTCCATCTTTATTTGAATTATAATAATTATATTTTTTTAATTTACAACCAATTTAGTGAGATATATATATTAATTTCTCTATTTTGAGGGTCTTCGTTTCATGTGATTCCATGGTGGAATCACTTATGTATAATTATTGATTTTTAATGAAAATGAATCTAAATCTATGGAGGGGAAATGAAATGGTATTAATGACCTTATATAAAAATATATATCCCCAAATACCAATATGTTTTATAAAATAGGATACATTATTTTAGTTAAAATGATAACATTATGTGGTTAGTTCATTTAGGATATTAAACGACCATCATGAACTATATTAGTTATATTTAATTAAATGATTATTAACATATTAAATAACATGAAATAAGCTATAATATACATATTAAAATATTATTTGACCATAATATTATTTATAAAACTAGACGTGAAGGCAGTGGATAAAAAATGTTCATTGTTCCTGGAAGAAGTGAACCAACAATATTGTAAACAAAGTTTTTGGTTTAGAATAAATTAAGTGTAAGAGAAGAGGATTTATAACAAATATTTCATTAAAACAATACAATTATAGTATATATATGTTACTAGATTTATGATTCCATTTGGGATGTAATTTATTTTCGAGGTTGAGGAGGGAAAAAAGTAAAAGAAACGGTTGGGGGAATTACATTTTCCATTGGATGTCTCCTATTGAGATTCTACATAAGGAAACATGGATTTACCGTCGGTGAGACCAGTAGCACTAGGATGTGTGGGAATTAATTAATAAGATATTTTGGTATAAATTTGGAAAGCCCCATGGCTTAGAAGGTGTGAGGAAATGGGGTTGTATTTATAAGGATATAGATGGGTGTATTTGAATATTATAATCATTACTTTATTATATTGAATCATGAAAACCAATAGTGATAATTATTGAATCCATATATAGTAAATGATTCATGTGTGTAAAAATAACGGGTTATTACATCATCCATGACACAATAACTCATGTATTTATCTTATAATATTAAATATCTTATTTTTATGAATTTCACAATTCATAAAAAATAAATTGTTATAAAAATAAAAAAATACCCTGATTTTTTTTAATGTGTAGATTTGAAAAATGAAATCCATTTTATGAATGTAATTATATAAATATGAGGAATTCCTTTTTAATTTGAAATCCTCATTTATCTAAAAAATATTAATTTCAATATTATGATCTATTTTCAAACCCTTTGGAAAAATATTTATAGTGTAATAAATTTATTTTATCATTTTAATACAACATATTATTAATTTAAATTCCATTTATTGAAAATAATATTTCATTTATTTTATAATATTTTTTATAAAAATAATTATACATTTATGTTTTCCAAAATAATAAAAAATAATTTTATCATTTTAACAATTTATTTATGTGTATCATTATATGAATATTTCAATTTCTCAATTTAAAAGATACATAAATATTATTTTATATTTCTATATGTGAGGATATAATTCTAATTGTTAGGTTACTATTACTAATGGTTATATTAATATTCCAGTAGTCAGATTACTATTCTAGTTTTCATATTTGTAATGGTCATGTGGGTTCCCTAGTTTCTATAAATATCTCTTATTTCATTTATTCTTAATTAAATTTTAATTTCCATAATATATATATACATATATATTAATTTTTAAAATTCAAATTTCATTAAAAATATTTAGCTTCACATTGAATGTTATATTCATGAGTGCAATTATTTTGGGGGATCGAGATGACCCAAATTTCCGTATTATTGTTATCTTATTTTTTATTTTTATCCAATTAAATTAATTTCAATTATTAGATCAATTTTAGAATAAAAATGTACAATTATTATTTATATAATATTTTTTTGGGGTTCATCATGTGATATATGGGGCTTATACTACTTTACTAAATATAACACAATTATAAGAAACATAATTCCATTGATAAAATATTGGGTTCTTGTAAGGATGTCCATAAAAATAAGATTTTATTGAACTATGGTATATGAACTATGAATTTATATCTTAGTAACACTATAGTGTTATGTTTTTTTAATAACGACTGATCTACAAAAAAAATTCCCCAATCTCCCATTTCATTAAGACATTGTAAGATCATGTGCACACTACTATGATCCAATTATATAATATTAATATTATTTCCTTTGTGATTCTATATTTAATTATTGAATACATTTAACATTTAAAATCTTTCAAAATTAACTATCATAAGGGATGCATACCTATATCTTATGGAATCCTTAGTAAAGGTTATAAGGTATTATTTTCAATCGCATTATTTGGTACTCATTGGTCCACAAACATTATTATTAATTACATCTAATAATCTTCATACACTCTCATATTTTCTAAAAAAATATTATTTTCCCATTTACCTAATAAAAAGATTCAAATTTATAAAATATTTCATAATTAAATATTCTTAAAATTTATATATCTCGAGTACATAGATACATTTCACATTTATATGCACAATGAAACAATTTAAAAGGGGAGTATTATCAGAGTTAATTAGATTGAAAATATTTTATTAAATTTTGTAGACTACATTACTCTTCCCAAAATATATAAACTTATCACAATATTCCCAACTCTATTATCTAGAGAGTCATTTTATCTATATCATGAAAAAAAATCACTTCTCATTTAAATAAGATATAAAAAATTCCTATTTATTGTAAAATCATAGTAACATATTTTTAATGAAAAACTAATTAATTGGGATGTTTTAGATCATATGTACCTACCTCTAATACAAAATCTCACTCCCCATTGACAACATAAAGGCTTACTAATAATTTTATAAAATATATATTATTTCTAAGACTATGTACATCAATAAAAATTTTTGATGTACAAATACTTTTCCTTACCCATGATATAGAATTTGAAAACTTGGTTTTTGTAACATTATCATCTATATGATATAAATAATTATCATTGATAATAGTTCAAAAAATAGATACTAATATATTAATTTATAGGATAAACCAATAAGAGATATGAAAATGATGACTATAATGAATATGACAATCTATAACTAAAAATATTACTTTGATATTATCATATTTTATATTAAATCAATGAGAATATTTGTTGAATTTATTCCCAATAAAATTATTTCTTTAAACATAAAATATATTTAAGAAAAAAATATTAAATTGTTATGAAAATTATATTTTTCTAAATAATTTTTTATTTTTATATAAAAAAATACCAATCATATCACATATGATTCATATATAGTCATATAGATAACTCATTCCTCCAATCATCATATGCATTATCCTAACTTCTACGAACTAGGAACCTAAACTTATTAGGGGAACCCAAATACGTGTAACAAAAAACATAAAATTGAATATTGGAATTAAATCATATTAGATTCATCGATACCCATCACGAATTACATAAAATAATCTTTGGGGTATGTCACAACCCGTCCCCCGAGGCCTGTGCTGTGACTACCTCATGCTTGCCTTCCATAGGCCTGGGGTTGGCGACTAGCACCAGAAAGGCGTATCCCTAAAACAGGAAGTAATTTCCTTTAAACCTATAAAAACACATAGCCCAAGAACACGACAAGATGTAACCACGAAGTAAAACTGTAGTAGTAAAAATGTGTAGTGAATGTAATGGGGGTCGGAATACAAGCCCAATTGAAAAGATACAACTACGACAAAAAATAGAAAACAACTCTTGAGATCATCCACCAAGGTTCCTACCTGAATGGTAGGTATAGATCATATCCACAACTTTCCACATCAACCGTCACCGCCATCCACTGTCAGGTCCAAGATTTCCAAGTCTCAGTCGAGCTGCTTTTCGTCTGTACAAGACAAAACAAGGTGCAGGCAAATCCTGTGTAGGGGTGAGTATAAAAATACCCAGTAGGGACCCCAAGACCCCTGAAGGTCTCTCAGAATTATAAAAAGGAAAACCACAAATCATGATCTCAATCAAAAAGCACAAAGCAAAGGACTCATCTCAAACTAGGTATACAACTCAGAGTTCAGGAATAAAGATGATTAGTTGAAATCTATATCATTTTATTATGTTACAATGTTTACAAAACTGAATCACTTGGGATTTGTTCCATTTTCGATCAACATAGGGTCGTATATCGCTGATCTATGATGGTCCACTCTTAGGCTGGTCCTCATTGGGTCGCACACTACTGATCCACACATGGTCTCTAGAATGCTGATCCACACAGGGTCGCTACGGTGCTGATCCACAAAGGGTCACTAGATGATGATCCCCACAGGGTCTCTATGTTGCTGATCCACACAGGGTTGCTAGATGATCATCCACATAGGGTTTCTATGAAGATGATCGATATAGGTTCACTAGATGCTGATCCACACATGGTCTCTAGATGGTGATCCACACAGGGTCTCTATGATGTTGATCCACACAGGGTCGCTAAATGCTGATCCACAGAGGGTCGCTAGGATGATGATCCACACATGGTCTCTAGATGTTGATCTCCACAGGGTCGCTATGATGTTGATCCACACAGGGTCTCCAGATGCCGATCCACACATGGTCACTATGATGCTGATCCACACAGGGTCCCTACTCAGATGAAAGCCAACCACATGATTCCCCTCACCCTGTGTGTTTGAGTTCTATAGTATCTTCTCTTCTAGATATCAGTCGTACCTCAAATTCTACTAGGTTCTAAAAATGAGTAACCCAACGGACCAACATGTCGTAAGGGTTCCTACACAACAGATGATGCGTCAATCAGAAACCTGGTCTGTGAGTTATATTCATTTTAGTACCGAGGGCCCAATTGGATTCGGGTACGATCCAACCCGACCGTACTCCAATGTTCTCTAAAACCCAAGTGGATTGTCTCAAAAGCTCTATCTCATCCAAAGGATTCCAATTCCATAGAAAGTTCGTCAAACGAACATCTAGTTTGTAAGAGATGACCTTTTATGCGTATCTACTCCTGGAAGGGGTCCGAGGGCGGCCTGACCCGGCCCGACCAGACCCAACTTGGGCTGGGCCAACCCACCCTAACTCGACCTGACCCATCTTGGGCTGACCTGACCCAAGCCAGGTCTGACCCGGCCTAGCCCGAACCAGCCTGGGCCTGCTCGGTTGTGCTGGCCCGCGACAGGTTCATCCCGCGGGGCAGCAGACCAGCTCGACTTGTTAGCCAGCGCAATCCCACACCAAGGGTCGCACGATCTACCTCCCAAATGGACTGATGGTCTGTTCGGTCTTCCAAAATGGTGGTGCCACGTGGTTCCACCCCTGTCAGCAGGACCAGTGGGGTGCGGGTCCCCTTCGCCTCTGTTGGGGCATCGAAGCCGCGACCACCTCACTGCGGCGCATGACTGCGTGCCACCTCACCAAATGGATGACTGACTCCTGGATGCCCCTTTGGGTCTTCCATGGTGCCCACTAGCACTTCCCCCTTCCGCAGCCGGCGAGTGCCGACCATCGGTCGCCGGTGCCGCCGCACTGGTGCCGTGCCGAAGGATCATCCGCGAGAAATTTGGTGAGCTTCAGTGGTCCGTTTTCCCTTCCGCTCGAGCCTACAGGCCTCCCAGGATGTCACTATCGCTATGCAGCTCTCAGATTCAAGGTTCTATCGAGTTGGAAAATTTGTCCCCCGATGGACGCAACAAGAACAAAGCATCGGAGGGTCTGTGCTTTGTTCATTTGGCCTGTTCCCTCTGTGTTTTTATCTTAACAAGCGGTAGAAATTTAATTCATCAAAGATAAACACAAATAATAATTCCCCTACCTCGAGATTCATTGGGGACATCACGGTGGTGGATGAAGAATCATTTTTCATGGAAGCTACCGACGTTCGTCGATCCCAGTTCGATTCCCCTATTCTTCATTGGGAGGGTTCTTCATCAATGCTTGATCAGAGTTCTCCCATGGGTTTCCAAAACCCATTCCCATCATTTAATTTAAAAGGGTGAGTCAATAAATTAAACCCCCTTTCAATAAAAGGCTCATTAATTTTTGAAATTAATTATTCACCTTAATTACACAAGATGTGGTTACACATCAATGTGTAACTGGGCATATAATGCCCCTCATTAAATGCTCGACCATCTCCATGGGTCCCGCCACCATTACTCAAGTTATGGTAGGAAGAATAAATTAACACAACAAGTTATTTTATTATTCTTTCAAATGTTTGTAAAACTAAATTTTCCCCCGAACTACTGCAGTCAAAGTGATGTATCCCTTAAGTGAATCCCGGTGCTGCAGATTCAACGGTGTCCTCAGATTTCAATTATGAGCACCGGTTCAATAGTTAGAAAACATTTCCTTTACGTTTACTAAATATAGCTTAAAAAAAGTTGAGAAATCCATTTCGGGCACACTGAGCCTCAGAATCTAGTGCCGTCAATTTTTGTAGAATTGTAATAATCCCAAATATTTTAAAAAAAATTATATGGAATTTTCGGGTCTTTATATTCTCCCCACCTTAGGGATTTTCATCCCTGAAAGCTACAACAAGAACTAGGGAAACAAATGGGGGTACTGACCACGCATCTAAGCCTCCCGCTCCCATGTGCTCTCCTAGAGATTCTCGTACTACCAATGAAATCATACCAGGGGAATCAACTTCCCACCCAGGACCCACTCCTTTCAATCCTCTATCTCTACCGGGAACTCCGCAAACGTCACCCCATCGTCGAGGTCTAGCTCATACCAGTAGATAACGTGTGATGGATCATGCATGTACCTACTCAACTGCGAAACATGGAAAACATTATGCACCTGGTTAATCTATGGTGAAAGATCTAGAATTTACGCCACCTCGCATACTCTATTGAGGATTTGGAAAGGTCCTATGAATATCGAAGATAGCTTGCCGCCATGACCAAACCTCTATAATCCTTAATGGGGTGAGACCCCTAAGAAGAAATTGTCTCCCCCCTCAAACTCCAAGGGTCTATGTATCCTGTTAGTATAAGATTTATTACATCTCTATGTAGTCTTCATCCTCTCCTGGATGATCTGTACCTTCTCCGTGGTAGCCTATACCAACATTGGACCCATAAGTGCTGACTCCCCTGAGTCTGTCTAGCATAGCGGTGATCTGCATTATTGCCCCTAGGGGGCCTCAAATGGATCCATACCGATGGTGGTGTGATAACTGTTGTTGTATCCGAACACCTACAGTTGTAGGTGTTCCTCCTAACTACGGTCAAAATCAAGGACACAAGCACAAAACATGTCCTCGAGTGTCTGTATGGTATGCTCCTCTGACCATCTATCCGAGGATGGAAGGTAGTGCTCAAACGTAGTTGAGTCCCAAAATACTCTTGTAATCCCTTCCACAAGGGGGATGTAAAATGAGCATCGTGATCTAAGACAATTTTCATAGACACCCCATGAATCTATACCATCTCATGTATGTAGAGACGTCCCATGCTCTCTACTGATCCCTACTCTCGGATGGGTAGGAAGTGAGACAACATGGTGAGTCGGTCAATGATCACCCATATGGAATTGTGGCCCCTGGGCGTACGTGGTAGCCCCATCACAATATACATGGATATTCCATCCCACTTCAACTTTGGAACCTCAAGTGGCTGAGGAAAGTGTGTTGGTACCTTATGCTTAGCCTTCACTTTCTGACAAGTGAGGCATCGAGATATGAACTTCACCACTGCTTTCTTCATACCTGACCACCAGTACTGATGCCAGAGGTTCTGGTACATCTTCTCCACAGCAGGATGTACCACCAAAGGGGATGTATGGAAATCCTTTAACCCCTACTCTCGTAGCCTCACTAGTACCATGGTGCATCCCCTAAAGAGTATGACATGATCCCCACCTTAAAAAAATCCATTAGGAGCCTATCCTGAGGATATATGAGCATGTCAAGCCTCACAGTCTATGTCCCCAAGTTTTGCCTTCCTGAATCACTGAAGGAGTGGGGGAGTAACTATCAAAGACTAGAGGTAAGCTGCTCTATCACTATCCATGAAGGATAAATCCAACGTGACTAAATACTCTTTTTCCTCACTCAGCAACTGTAGACAAGACCTCCTACTAAGTGCGCCTGCTACTATGTTCCCCTTCCTAGGATTGTAGACTATCTCAAAGTCGTAGTCCTGGAGGAACTCTATCCATTGTAGCTATCTCAGCTTCAGGTCCATCTATGAGAAGATAGACTTTATAATCTTATTATTAGAGTAGACTGTAAAACGTCCCCCCATCAAGTAGTGCTGCCACATCTTTAGCACAAAGACCACTGCAGCTAACTCCAGGTCATAGGTAGCATAGTTCTACTCATACTGTCTCAAATTTCATGAGCTGTAGGGGATCACTTCTCTCTCCTACATCAGAACACAACCTAGTCTATCCCCTGATGCATCATGGTAGACTACATACCCAACTCCCTCTTCTGGTAGCCTCAAGATGGGGGCACTTGTCAGACTCTGCCTCAGCTCCTGAAAACTCAGCTCACATCTCTCCATCCACATAAAGGGTAGTCGCACATGAGCCTCCACCCAGTTGGTGAGGTTTCCTTAAGTGCATCCATAAGACCCAGGTTCAAAACCAGGTAGATGCATATTTCTGGGTACTGTAGCAGCACTGCAGCAGCACTGTACACTGTGCGGGTACTGTAGTAGAACTGTATAGGTACTGTAGCAGAACTGTATAGGTACTGTAGCAGAACTGTACACTATATAGGTACAGTAGCAGAACTGTACTCTGTGTGGGACTGTAGTAGACAATGTAGCAAGTAATGTTCGGTACTATAATAGCTAGAACTATTCACCTTGGGCCACCATTTTGGGCTTGGAGTCCTTAAGGATTTTGGGCCACCCAGGCCTTCAGGTCAGTAGGGCTTTCAGGACACCTTTATAGCCTTCAAGCCACCTCAAGGCCTTCGGGCCACATGCAGTTTTCCCAGACATACTACAAAAAAGGAGCATCCCCAGAAGTGGATTCAGAGCAGGTGCACTCACCAGAGCAGAGCCAAATGGATTTTTCAGAATGAGAGGGTATGGCTATGCCATCGGGACCAGCCTGTGCTTGCACGGGAAGCCTACCCAGACGTCCATGTGAAGGTGGAAAGCTACTATCATGATGCAGATGCTGGGGAGGGGCAGTTCCATGTAGATAGACTAGTTGAATTCTCTAAGACCTTCAGGTCATGTAATCTCAAGCCTGTGGGCCATGTAATCTCTAAGCCTACGGGCCTTGTAAGGGTTCCCCCTCATCCCTTGAAAGGGGGGTTATCAAAAATCAATAAAAATGAAGGCCTTCAGGCCATTCAGGAATGAAGGGAAGTCCCTTCTTTATCAAAGTTGAAAAGGGCGTCATAACTCTAGAAAAGTTGGGTACAAATCTCTGGTAGTACCCAACCAATCCTAGGAAACTCCGTACCTCAGTCACACTCCTGGGTGGCTCCCAAGCAAGCACTGCCTCTATCTTCTCTGGATCCACTACAACTCCAGCCTCTGAGATAATGTGCCCCAGGAAGTGGAATTCCCGTATCTAGAATTGGGGCTTTGATATCTTTCCATAAATTTGGATATCTCATAGAGTATCCAGAACTATCTGTAGGTGTGTGGTGTGCTCCTCCTACGATGTCGTGTATATCGGGATGTAGTCAATATAGACCACCACAAAGCGGTCGAGTAAGGCTTGAAGATCCTATTAATGAGCCCCATGAACACTATCAAAGTGTTGGTTATTCTGAATGGCATCACCAAGAAATCATAATGGCCATACTGACATTTTTAGGTTGTCATTAGTGCATCCTCGTCCCATACCCTGAGCTGATGATAGCCTGATCTGAAGTCTATCTTTGAAAACCATTGAGCTCCCATCAGCTGGTCGAAGAGATCATCATTCCTCGGGAGTGGATACTTGTTCTTCACGGTTACCTAGTTCAGGCGCCGATAGTGCACACAAAGCCTCAGACTCTCATCTTCCTTCTTGGGAACAAAATTAGGGATGCCTATAGAGAAACACTGAGCCTTATGAACCCTTCCTCTGCAAGTGCCCCAACAGTACCCGCAACTCACGAAGCTTCGTGGGAGCCATACGATATGCTGGTGTAGATATCGGTGTCATCCCATGGTACAGGTCAATGTTGAAGTCTACCTCTCTACTATGAGGTATTTTTGGAACATCATTAGGAAAGATATCAACATACTGGTCCACCACTACAGGATAACATGGAATCTTCATGTCAACTACTCCGAGTTTAAGGCTATCCAACTGATATGTGATCGAATGCACCCTCCTACAAAAAATTACATCCTATGCTATAAAGGTTCACTTCTCACTGGTTAAGGATAACCTGGTCCCATCCTCACAGACACACCACACATTGCACCCAAAATAGTCGATCTGAGCATAGACTGCGGATAGCCAGTCCATACCCAAGATGACATCGTAAGGCCTCGCAGCTGCTACTAGGAGATCCTAGCTGAATATCTTTCTTCTTAATGTGATCTCACACTTCCTGAACCAGTGTGTAATAATCAAATCTTCTCCTGTAGGAGTCTTTAATCGTAAGGATCGATCCAACAGATCCATCAGAATCTCCGAGCTCCGAACAAGTGTCGTGAATATTAAATAGTGACTGGAACCTGCATCTATAAGTACTGTAGCTAGGGTGGAATAGACACAGATCATACCTCTAATCCTCTCTGGAGCGTCGTGGTCATAGGAATCTACCGTCTATTGCTGAGCTCTCCTATATACACCGGCTACCTGTGGTCGGGGTGGACCACCTGTAGGTGGTGGCTATAGAATATAAAATTGCCACCCATCGCCTACTGTACGACATTCTCCTCTGCCACGTCTACAACCTTGTGGACCTCCTTGCTTGAATATCTACCTCTGCCTCGACGGTACCTCGACCGTCTGCTGATCATCAGTACAATGTTTCGGGCAGTCGCGATCCATGTGACCCTGCCCGCTGCACGTGAATCACATTCTGCTTCCTTTCTAACAGGAATTGCCTCACGAGCTCCGCACCTCCGCCCCTACATCTTGGGGTCATCCACCGGAGGGTATGGCTAGCTTAGTCCTCTGCATCATCTGCCTACTGCCTACTGTAGATGACTCATCCACCTATCGTCTAGTGGTGGATCTCCCCATTGGTGCTTGCTCGGCTAAAAAGCTCTCCACCAATAATGATCGCTCGAGCACTCCATATTGTGTCGGGATATTCAATGATATCATCGACGCTCTGATCTCCCACTGGAGACCCTGCTCAAAGGTAAATTCCTTGAATAATGGGTCTCATACCATGTCGGTGGAGTAGCACGAGAGGTCAATAAATCTCACCGAGTACTAGGCCAATGATAGGCTACCCTGCTATAAGTGTAGCAACTCTAGGATGGACACTGAACATAAATTCTTTGGTATGAACTCCACCCTGAAGACGGTCTAGAAGTCCAACCAGGAGAGGGTCACCTCCTTTTGCATATGGAGTTTCAGAATCCATCATCCTCGTGCTATTACCTGGAAAAGGCTAGCAATTAGGATCACCATCTGCTCTACTGGTGTCCCAACCAGGCAGAAATATCAAGTCACAGCCTCCATCCAGTCCTCAGCTGCCTAGGGAACTATCTTTCCTCGAAACCTATAAGGCCTCTACTACTGAAACCCGTGCAACACGCTCAGTCAGTGTGCACCATCCGCTAGTGGGGCTGGTGGAAAATGCTTCCCTCTGAGTAGTGGTGCTGTTGGTACACCACCATTTGTGCCAACACAGTAAGATGGCCCTGCACCGAACCCTCGTCACTCGGTGGGCCATAATTGTGAACTCTCTTAGAAATCCTAGTTGGTTGTCTACGTGGTGGCATCCTAAAAAGATACAGGTGTTTCACGATCAATAAGTTATACTTGGTGATCTAAATCAAAAGAGATCAAAAGTAAAATATTTTCAAAACACACACAATTAGTGCATTCGTGCACCAAGTCGGAAATCAAAATTCAGCATCCTAGTGTAGAGATACATTGGCCACCGCACCAAAACTAGACTCCCCGAACTGAAAACCGCACACAAAAAACATAACATTATTACTCTATTGGAAAGATCAGAGTCCTAGTTCTTCGGTAGAACTGAATACTTTGATACCACATTGTCACAAACCATCCCCTGAGGCTCGTGTCATGACTACCCCAAGCCCACCTTCCATAGGCCAGGGGTTGGTGACTAGCACCGACAAGGAATATCCCTAAAATGGGAAGGAATTGACTTTAAACCTGTACAATCCCACATCCCAAGAACACAACAAGATGCAAATACGAATTAAAACTGTAGTAGTAAAAGTGTTTACTGAAAGTAATGGGGGCCATAAAACAAGCCCAACTAAAAATATACAACTACAACAGAAAATAGAAAATAAATCTTGAGATCTTCCACCAAGGTTCCTACCTGAAGAGTAAGAATTTCCCATCTCCACAACTTTCCACTTCAACTGTCACCATCATCCACCTTTTAGTCCTAGATTTCTGAGTCTCAGTCGAGCTGATCGTCATCTGCACAATACACAACAAGGTGCGGGTGAAACCCGTGTAGGGGTGAGTATAACAATACCCAGTAGAGACCCCGAGACAATCGAAGGTCTCTCATAATTCCACAAATGAAAACCAAAAAGAATGATCTCAATCACAAAGAAAAAAGAAAAAGACTTAGCTCAAACCAGGTATACAACTCAGAGTTCAAGAATAAAGATGATTAGTTTAAAAGATATATCATTTTATTCAGTTAGGAAGTTTCCACAACTGAACCATGTTGGATTTGTTCCATTGTCGATCCACACAGGGTCGTATATCATTGATCCATGATGGGCTTCTCTAAGGATAGTCCTCATCAGGTCGCACACTACTGATCCACACAGGGTAATTAGAATGTTCATCCCTACATAGTCACTATGGTGATGATCCACACAGTGTCGCTAGATGCTGATCCACATAGGGTCTCTATGATGTTGATCCACATAGGGTCGTTAGATGATAATCCACATATGGTCTCTATAATTCTAATCCACATAGGGTTTCTAGATGGTGATCCAAATAGAGTCGCTAGATGGTGATCCACACAGGGTCTCTATAATGCCCATCCACACAGGGTTGCTAGATGTTGATCCACACAGGGTTGCTATGATGATGATCTACATAAGGTTGATAGATGATGATTCACATAGGGTCACTATGATGATGATACACATAGGGTTGCTAGATGCTGATCCACACAATGTCTCTATGATGTTGATCTACACATGGTCGCTACTCAGATGACAAACAGTCACATGATTCCCCACACCCGGTACGCTTAAGTTCCATAGTATCTGCTCCTATTGATATTGTTCATGCCTCAACTGCTATGAATTTACACAAAGGAGTAACCCAAAGGACCTCCATGCCATAAGGGTTCCTATGCAACAGAAGACACATTAATTGGATTCCCGGTCTGTGAGTTATAGGCATTTTAGTGGTGAGGGCCTGGTTTGTTTCGGGTACGATCCAACCTAGCCACACTCCAAATTTCTCCAAAACCCAAGTGGAGTGTCTCAAAAGGAACATCTCATACCAAGGATTCCAATGATGTAGACGATTCTTCAAACAGACATCAGGTTTATACGATACGGTCTTTTAAGCGTATCGGGGCCCAGAAGGGGTCTGAGTCCGAGCCGACCCGGCCTGGGCCGACCCGACCTGGTTCGGGTCAACCCGACTCAGTACGGGTCTTACTCGTCCTAGATTTAACCAGCCTAGTCTAGACCCGGTGGGTTTGGCCATGGCGGGCTCGTCCCGCTGGGCCGCAGACCTACCCGATCTGCCTTAGTGGGGCTGCGTCGCGGTAGGCTAAGCTTACTGGGCAGTAGATCAGCTCAGCCCACCGGCTGGCGCGATCCGCTTGAAGGGTTTCACGGTGTACCTTCTGAATGGATTGTTGGTCCATTAAGTCTTCTGAAATGGTGGCACCACGTGGCACCACCCCTATCAGTAGGACCCGCGGGGTGTAGGTCCCCTTTGCCTCCACCGTGGCTTCGAAGCCATGGCCACCTCACCGTGGTGTGTGATGGCACACCGCCTCCCCAACGCAGCCGATTGAGTACTAGCCTCCCCTTCAGGCCACCGCTGTGCCAAGCGGTGCCGCCCCCTTCCATGGCCGGCGAGCGCTAGCTGTCGCCTTCGCCACCAGCGCCGGTCACCTATGTGCCACTGACGGATCTTTTGCGGGCCACCGAGTGAGATCCGGTGGTCCTTTTTTCCATTCTCTCATGCCTACGGGCCTCCCGGGATGCCACCGTCGATGCACAACTCCCGGATTCAATGTTCTGTCGAGTTGGAAAATTCATCCAACGACGAACGCAACAAGAACGAAGCAGCGGAGGGTCTGAGCCTTGTTCGTTTGGCTTGCACCCTCCGTGTTAGTATCTTAACAAGAGTTAGCAATTTAATTAATCAAAGATAAACTTAAATAATAAACCCCTACCTTGAGATTTTTTGGGGACGTCATGATGGTGGATGAAGAATCCATGTCCTTGGAAGCTGTTAGCATTCGTTGATCCCGATTTGATTCCTCCATTCTTCGTTGGGAGGGTTTTTTGTCGGCGCTTCGTCGGAGTTCTCCTGTGGGTTTCCAAAACCCAATCCCACCATTTAATTTAAAATGGTGAGTTAAAATATTAATCCCCATTTTAATAAAAGGCTCATTAAATGGTGAAATTAATTAGTCACATTAATTACACGAGATTTGGTTACACATCAATGTGTAACCAGACATTTAATGTCCCTCATTAAATGCCCAACCATTTTTGTGGGTCCTGCCACCTTTACTTAAGTGATGGTAGGAAGCATAAAATAAAATAACATATTATTTTATTATTCTTTCAAAAGTCTACAGAACTAAATTATTCACCCGACCTACTGCGGTCGAAGTGAAACCTCTCTTAAGTGAGTCCCAATGTTGTAGATTCAGTATGGTCCTTGGATTTCAATTCGGATCACCAGTTCAATAGTTAGAAAACACCACCCATATGTTTATGGAAGGCACCTTAAAAAATTTCAAAAAACCATTCTGGGCACACCGGGCCTCAGAATCAATCGCTGTCAATTTTCACAGACTCATAATAATCCAAAACAATTTAAACAAAATTTATATGGAATTTCTGAGTCTTTATAGGGTACATACATTTCCATGACATACACATTTGGATGATTGGGTTATTGATGTGTGTTCACATTGTAAGGAATCAAACACTATGTAAGAAATTAATTTTCATTAAATGGTTTCATTTTAATATGCATCCTATTAATATCCTATATAACTATTACAACTTATCTAATAATTTTCTGCTCATAAAATTCTTATTTGTGTGGAATCATTTAAAAAATTTACTTTTTGAATCCATATTTCAACAAAAAAAATTAAAATGTTCTAATAATATTAATGTTCACAAACATACAAAACTAATAGCTTATGTAACCCACCAATAAATAAACTATGAAAATATTATAACTTATCTGAATGGACCACATTCTTATATTATGTGAAACCCTTTAACAAATATCCCAAGTAGAGAATTTGAATTAAGATAGCAAACTGACAACTACTTTTCTATATAGAGCATAAACTCCCTAATTGGTGAGAAGTATTTCCCAAAATACCACTATAATTAGATTAATACTCTAGTGATTCTGAATTTGTTGAATAAAGAAGTATTATTTATCAATTTTTTTTATTTTTCATAACATTACATGAGCATGAGTGATTCTGGTTTATTTATGAGATAAATAAATAAATTTTCGCTAAAACATGAATTTTATATGAGGATAGAGATTTGTGGGGTTTTTAAACCCAGTGCAAAAAAATTAAATATATAAAATAAGATATAAAATTCAATTAAAATTGAGACCATATGTGATATGATATTTGATGGTTATATGTTTATAATTATGAAATGGAAATTATATATTCCACAAATAGGAGCAAACCATTGGCCACCACTAGACTAGATTCACTATAGAAAGTCTATCTAACTAAGATGAAATGATAATAGGCTTGATTATGGTGTATGATTGGAATGGTTTTGAGGAGAAAATGTCTACTATTGGGTGGGGAAGAGGCCCTACCTTGGGATGGACTTAGGGGAGAACAAATCTATGCATATGGAGCTTGTTTCCATATCATTTAGGGTACAAAAAACATGGAAAACTGATGTGGTATTGTTAAAAAATGGAAACTATTAAAAATATAAATAATGAAAGAATAAATAGGAATAATTTCATCTCACTCATCAGCCTTGCAGAATAGCGATGCACACCATGACAAAAAAACTCATGATGTGATAGTAGAACATTATGGAAGAATGTATAGAGATTAATATGATATCTCCATATTTGAATAACAATAATTACAACACCATGATAATAGTGTAATATTAGGACAAGGAAGGGTAAAATACACATCACATTAATATGATATAAATTCATATTCCATGAACTTCCTGTTTATTCCATGACTCACCCGAGGGATATACAAATTTAATGTTTTTTTTCTATTTAACAAGTTCATCGAAATGATTTTTTACCGATCCATGAAAAAGAGGAAGGAAATGTGTAATTTATTTTTATGTCTCACCTACTAATATAACTTGAAAAAAATCTAAAGTGTGGATGTATAAATGAAATAAATTTCAATAGTTTGTTCCATTGCAAAAGTTTATTATCAATTTATAATTTTTAAAAAATATGTGTTCACAACATGATATAGAGAGAATCATCTTGAAGATGATTTTTATAGGGTTTTAAATCAATATAATAGTCAATTATTGATAATTTGGATGATTTTTCATACCTTGATAATAAATGGAGGATTAAAAAAAAATACAAACTCTAAGAGTTACATGGTGTCATCGTGTCATGGCTAGGGGTTTACCAAGGTTACGAAGTTGTTTGAGTTCGTAATGGATGATGTCAGGATACTATTAGAGAAGGTCTAGTTTTACACAGAATTTTAATTTTTATGAAATATGTGAATGACATTTACCATTTTATGGGTTCTTTATATAGAATAAAATTCATATATAATTAATAAAGGATGTGTTGTGAATAGATTATCATGCCAAATGAGTTTTGTCATATTAGAGTGGTTAGGTAGAGTCATATTTTTTGAAATGTTTAAAAAATGATTATTTAAATTAAATATATATATATCATGTAATGAATATATACTATTATTATAAAATCATTAAGAAGTCATGGGTTCCCCTTAAACCCTTAAAAGGGGGGTTGTAAAAAATTAATACAAAATGAAGTCCTTCGGGCCATTCAGGAATAAAATCAATAAGAAGCAGTGATGAATGTTACTATAATGTAGTAGTTCTATTTCATAAAGCACATTCCCATGCAGTGGATTTTGTATCTATTACAAATCTCAAATTGAGATTTTTCACAATGATGGAAATATTTTGGAAGATCTATTTTAGGGAGATAAAGGTGATATTTTATTTATTATTTTTTTCCTATCTATATAGATTCTGCGTTTTAAAAGGGTGGGGATAGATATCTTTAGATCAAGATAGAGATATCAAGTTGATAATTTTACCTATAAATTATAGAAAAAACCATATGTTAGAAAATCATTCGATCATGTAGGGGTAAATACAAGAATATTTACCAACACATTTGTCTAGAGAACTTTTCTAATATTATGGAATTTTTTTCATTTCCCTCTCTCTCATGGAATGTATGATGGGGTGATTTCTTAGTTCAAAGTTTAGGTGATCAGTGGGGTTTTTTTAGTTAGACGATATTTAATGATAAATTCATTTATTAAATTATTATTTATTTTATATTACTATATTGTCATCATTTATTAAGCATAATGATTTTTTTTTCAATAAGGAAGTGTTTTTTAATCTAATTACATGTGGATAGAATTATTCATGACCATTTTAGGGTAATTTGGTATTTGTAAATATTGTTTTGGGTTAACTATTCCATTGGTTAACCAAAATACTCTTCTATAATAGAATGGGGTTTTTTGAGTTTTATATTGATAACTAAGACCGATGAATGTTTTATAAACAATTATGATAATATATTTGGAAATTATTTATCTCTTCTATTCACTCATGCATGGCCCTAGATTTTTTATTTATTAGTGTGCTTTATCTAGTTTACATGATTGTGTTTACATTAGTTTTCTTGATTTACACTATGTTTTTTCTAGAGTTAATCTATGTGGTTTTGACATTATACTACATCTTAATATATTCTTTAAGATTGTATTATGGAAGAGTATATAAAAAATTTCTAAACATTATATCCTATATGAATTAACATCACATAGTAGTATGTTAATGTTTTTGGTAATAATAATGATAATTTGGAATGAACCATTATTCAATAAATAAAATCAATGAATTTTATATTAATAATTATTCATGATATTGTATCTTATAGAATCCCTCCACAAATAAACTCTTACTCTTCCTCAATCATTAAATTTAAAGACCATCAAATGGAAAACAAATCCTTTAAAGAGTAAAAAATATAGTTAACATAATAAAACATGTATCAACAAATAATACAATTACAAGAATCATAGAAGAAATATTTTTTCAACTCCTCAATTTTTATGAAATCTAATAAACCATGAACTTCAATTTCCTATTGAGGTAATGGTACTTTTCATAACATCAATTCCCATTTTTTAACATATTATTATTATGAATTCCACATTTGATCTACCTCACTTGAGAATCAAATCTCACCACAAAAGGAACTTTTAACTAGTGTTATACTCATACCACAAGTACATGAATCCAAAATATAGGTTTCAAATGAATCTCAATATCTTCCATGTGAAAAAAATAATTCATATTAATTATGAGTGATTTTATAAAAGGATCAAATGATACAATGGGTGAGGGAACTTGGTTCTTGATGTGAAAAATAAAAAATCAAGAATCATGAATTTGAGGGATCATTTTATTAATCATAATGCATGATAGTCAATATAAATTTCATGAAGTATCCCAGTCAGGATTTAAGTATTACTAAGAGGGAGAGGGGTCAATTTGTGAAATTTTTTCCATTGAGGTTTCATTAATATTGTAGAAAAGTTTTCCTCTGGTTAAATATTTATTTCCCTACTGAACACAATTAAAACACACATTCATAGGAACACGAGTATTTACAAGATTCACTACTCAACAAGAGTAGATACATCCATGGTATGGTTTGGAAACAATACAATACCAAAAAATCTACTAGAAAACAATCCTTTGATGTGTAATAAAATGAGAAGGATCTTACCTTATAGTCATTTATCACTTTTAAACCAATCCATTAGTGCATGGCCTCCCTCTTATCACAAATTGGGTAAACAATTTTTGTGGTTCTTCTTGGTCAACTTTCTCAAAATTTCTTTAAAAATAATTATTCTTTATCCTTCCTAGAAGATTTTATGAACTTCAATTAGTCATCCACAAACTATCCAACTTCCTCTGCGAACTACCTATATCCTCCATGTAGTGATTTTCACTGCATGGGGTTAATGCTTCGCAAACAACCTTCTTCTTCCATGAATCGGCCCTGCTTTGTGGAAGTCAGATTCTTCCATGAACCAGTGATGCTTCATGAATGGTTGGTTTCTTGGTGGACTAACTCTTCTACATGGTCTCCCTTTTTTCAAGCTATAGTTCCCCCAAAACTTCTTCTACATACTTTCCCTAAAAACTGCTTATTCCTTTGGGGAAACTATCATCTGTGAACTACATACCTTTTTGGAATTATCCTTCACAAACTACTCTTGAATTCTCCAAATTTCTTCCCATAGTGACGATATCATCTTATAAAATTTATCAAATTGCATTGGGATTCATGTCCATTTTATTGGAAAGTAAATACACAAATTTTTCTAATTTAATTCCCCCAAAGATTCAATGTTGTACAGTCTTCACTGCATACTACACTCCCCTCATGAACAGTTTTTCACTTCATGGTCTGCGCACTTCATTTATTCCTTCACGGCGTCCAATTTCATCAGTGAATGGATCACCACCTCCATTCTAAAAATGAAATCCTTTATAGTAAAATTTAATCCTTTTACAAACTAAAGTCATCCTGCAAACCATTTCTTCTATGTAGTCCATGTGCCACACATCACGGTCCACATAACACAACAATGAATAATCCTTCCATTTCCAAATTTCCATCATTACTCAGTGTACCTACAATGAGATCTATAAACTATTATTCACAGTCCATGAATTGTACCTCACAAACTCATTTGAGAACACCCACACTACTTTTCTATCTTCTGGATTATTTGATAATCTTCTACTTTCATAATGAAATTTCTATATTGTGATATATAGTCATTGATTGATCACCTTTAGCATAATCAAGGAATTTATTGTAACTTACCTTTCTTCCAACAACATATTTCTTTCCAATAAAAACTGAATATGATTGAAAATTCCATTTCTCCCCCTTTTCTTTATAAGGTATTCAATATAAGTTTTATGAAATAATTATTAATTATTTGAATTAAAAAACAACAAATCAACTTTTGATTTTCAAAATATTTTACAAAGTGAACTGATTTATCATTTTTCATAACAAAAGAAAATACTCATGAAAAAAATTATCTTATTACTTTTCCATCCAACCTTGTACCAACATCTCATAATAATTTACCTACATCAACCTCCCTCAACTGATAACATATATAAATTCATATTCACTTCTCTAGATTATAAAGTTATGAATATTCATAGTGATAAAATTTTCATCTTATTTTATTAGTATTTTTATTTACTCTAATTTATTTAATGAAATGTATATAAGAATGTAACATCCCAACTCAAGATCCACGTGACAGTGCCCTGAGCTAGTTAGTCACATCTCCTTAGGCATGCCTCCTCCATCCATCCAATGGCCTGAATGCCTTCATTTTTTATTGATTTTTTATAATCCACCTTTCTAGGGGTTAGGTGGAACCCTTACAAGGCCCGTAGGAAAAAGTATTACATGGACCGTAGGCCTTAGAGTAATTAATTGCCTGTCGGCTTCAATCATTACATACAACTCAGACTAACTACTTGGAAATACTCCTCCCCAATATCTTCATCGTGAAATCAGCACTCCACCTACGCATGGTTGTTCGGCTAGGCTATCCCATGAATGCACAGGCTTGTCCCGATGGCAGGTGCCATACCCTCTCATTCTTGCAATTTTTGTATCTTCTGCTATGGTGAAAGCTCCTTGGTCATTACCCTTATAGAGCTTGTTCCTTGTAGGTTTTTTGGTTTGCATCTGCACTTAAGGTGGCCTAAAGTCCTTGAGGTGTCCTGAAGGCCTTACTGGCCCAAAGGCTTGGGTGGCCCGAAGGCCTTAAAGGACTCAAGGACCAAATCAGTACCCCGAAGGCCCAAATGGGGGAAAATTCCCGACTACTACAGTGCCAAACATTGTCTGCTACAGCCGCTATAGTACCTGCTACAGTACTGCACAGTTCTTGCTACAGTACCTGCTACAGTACTGCTATAGTACCGGAAAAATGTGCCTCTGCCTGAATTTGATCTCGGGTCGCCTGGATGCACTTAAGAGTCCTCACCAATTGGGATGAGGCTCATGTGATTAGTCATACCTCTTCATATGCCACATGATTCTGACTAGTATCGAGGGTTTGGTATGTCAGTCATAGGGTGACTATATTCTATTTTATTAGAGTAAAACACTAGCAGAAGTACATAAGAAATAGTGGAAGCATATATAACCATAAAAAAATTAATTTCATAATATAACCAAAACAAAAAATATAATATTAATATGAAATAGAAATCTTCCTATGCCCAAATAAATGCCAAAGTGTATAAAATGAATCTAAAAATAAAGACACTAAAGACTCCCAAGTGGGTCCTAAATCATGTAAGGTTCCCTCATACATGATCCATCCACAAATAAACAATATAATCTAAGGACCGTTCCCTTAACATGTTTTGAAACAATAAATTCTATTCGAGTACCGATCTGGCGGCCCGAGTAGGGTGTGTGTTCAACTAATTAGGACACCACCAATAGTGTCTAAAATAGTTCTAGTCAAAAGATTGTGTAAGAAGTTATATAAATAAAATTCATAAATAAATATTTATCACATTATCAGTTATTCATTATTTAATCACATTAACTATAGGGTTTCTGAGGATACCCATACCTTTATACTAGCTTCAGCTCATGCTAGATCGCAAAGTGTTACCTAGGTTATATCATTTTGTAATATGTTCTTTGTAACGCCCCGACCCTAGTTGCCTAGAGTCGGTGCATTACTTCATAACATTGGCATGATCACAAGAAAGATCAAATCTCGAAAGACCGATTGGTTTAGTAGCCTTGGAAACACTAGATATATTCATAAGTTTTACATTACATCATAAAATCAAAAACTACTACAACAACATAATGTTTCCACAGTCCACACTACAATCCCCTCATAATATCCCTGCAGGTCATTCATAACTTACATCTTCACTTCCTGGGAAAAATAAAACATAGAAAAGGGGTGAGCTCAAATGCCCAGTAAGGATAACAATATAGCGGAAACTTTCATCAATAAGAATAAACATTTAAGGCAATGTATAACTAAAACAAAAGCCTTTTAAACATGAACTTTCAACATGGTATGGCATAAATAAAATGAAATAATGCCATTTACTTATTCACATGGATATTCCACTAATCGAATAATCACATGCAAAAATAAATAACCACTTTCATAATGTTGGAATGCATAATTCTAAACGTTAATTTCTTTGTCTAGGCCTCATCCCAAGACCTAGGGGTTACTTCTAACCGGAACCCAACCCGGAGTGCCTCTAATAACCGGACACCAACCCGGAGTGCCTCTAATAACCGGACACCAACCCGGAGTGCCTCTAATAACCGGACACCAACCCGGAGGGCATACTTTTACCAGTCCCTAACCTGGAGGGCTTACTTTAACCAGTCCCCAACCTGGAGGGCTTACTTTTACCAGTCCCCAACCTGGAGGGCTTACTTTTACCGGTCCCCAACCCGGAACATACTTGTTTAGCACATTCATCTGAAGAAAAGTATGAAATATAACATAAACATTCGGATTAAAACTAGCATACGAAATGTCAATAATTTCACCATAAACTATGAATGGTATAAAAATAGCACATCCACAGTCAAACATATCACAAAACCTTCAATTCAATATAGAATTTTTGTATCATAATAAATCAACTTCAAATAATCTTAAAATCCATCAAAGGATGTTGACATAGATGAAATCAAAATTCTTTTTAAAGAAGTATCTCCTTTTATTTTGAAATCATTTAAGATCCATATAAAATAAAACATTTTCTTTGAAAATATTCTTATAAGCTTGTAAGGAAAGCTTTGAAGATTTTATAACGGCGTAAAATAACCGCACCCGTCGTATAAGTTAAAAAAAACATTCTTACCTCAATTCTGTCGAAAAGGTTAAAAAGGACCTTGTTTTGAAAATGACGGAAAGATTCCTTTATAAACCTCTTATAAAAAGTCAAAAAAGGGTATAAATGACTTTAACCCATATTCTTGTAAATAGTAAAAATGTTTTGAAATACATTTTTAAGAAACATGGATGTGGATGATAAAGAGATCCCAGTAGATTATTACATATAAACAACCTCGGATAATGAAGAGATTGTGAAATAACCCTTACCTTGTACTTTTCCTTGGTTGGGGTAGGTTAACCTCCTGTATAATGGTGAAATAGTTGTTATTAAATTATACAAGAATCATATATATTAATATGATATCATATATGATCTTTTAACATTGATTTGTTAATAATATCTTAGAATTATCGTCGTTTCAGGAGTTAACTTACTCATTTTCTTTTATATGTTTTGTTACATAAGCCATGGTTGTTGTATCTTATTCATATCCAGAATGATATACAGTCCTTAAACATCATTTTTAAATCATCAAATGATAATTATACTTGAATGGATACGATGGAGAATGAATCTCATCGCGTTCGTGGAGACGGTAGTCCGTACGTACGCACGAGCGACAATATCATTCTTTTGATATTAAAATAATATATAAATGGATGGTATATCATATATACAGAATCATTAACATGTTATATTTATTATTTACTTGAGTTACACATCATTATTATACCCATCCAAATAATATTATATTGAATAACAATTACACCACGACGTGGAGACGGTAAGCCGTACGTACGCACGTATGGTGACATGTTATTCAAAGGGTGGATAGAATACTGAATATGATTGTACCATATTTATAATAACATCACAGTATATGTGAGATACTGGAGTTATTATTTCATAATGGTAAGAACAAAGTAAGAAGAAGTGGAAGAAGAAATGAACTTAGAAAAGGGTGGTGAAATCATTACCTCTTCTTCGGGTTCTTCCTTTTTATTTGATCAAAAGGGCTCCTTAGGTTGGCTTTCTGATCAAACTAAGGCCTCTAGGTTGTAGTGAGGGATGTTGGGAGAGTATTTGGGCAGAGTTTGGCCGAACCAAAAGGCTTTGAAGGTGTGAAGAAATGGGAAGGAGGAGTGCCCTTTTATAAGAGGGGTGAGGGGCACCTTTGGAAAAGCTAGAAATATTAATTTATAATAAATTCATATTCGATTTCTAAAGGCTCCAAAGTTGACTATTCAAAGGATGAGGTGGGGATAGGTCGAAAACAACTCATCCAATAGAATTTAGACAGGTTTGGGTACTTATATTAACCTTATCTTTAAGTATTAACTCTAAGTTAATTAGTTTCACTTTTACAATGTCTCTTTGTATTTTTATATATTATGGTTAATAAACTTACTATATACATCCAAGCGACCCCCAAGTGGTCCATTAATGATTAAACTATCATATTATAAGTCTCTTGGCCGAACCTTAGATTTTTAGGAATTTAATATCAATTAATAATATAATATTTGTTTTAAGAACTCTTTTATGTCAATTTTGACACTATTCAATAGTTGATTTTTGTGAAACTCATAACAGATTGATTACTTCGAACAAAGTCAATTAAATCAATCCTAATATATCATATTATCCTAGAAAATTAGTTTAATTCATTAAAAGTTTCATATTATATTTATTTGGGTATTTATAATATCAATTATGTTAATTTTTTACTATTTTAGTAATTACTGCATCATCATTGTGTCATAAATAAAATAAATTATTTAATGTCTAAAAATTATAAATAAAATATCATTATGTAGGAAATCTTTTTATCTTTCTAATGAATATTTATAATCGAAAATCCAACATGTATAACCCTATGTAAAAATTGTTGTTCTAAAAGATATATGCTTGTGTCATTTTTGTATTCATTTTGACTTAATTAAAATAAAGTGTCATTATCACTTACAAGTGGATCCATGGGGTCCCAAAATAGACCCAAAGATGCCCATGGTCGACTATGTATCAACCAATAGGGTTAAGACACGTTTTAGGGTAATTTAGTATTATTATAATATTATTTTTTTAACCCTTATTTACCGGATTTACCCTTAACCATGGTAAATAAAATATTTACCGCAGTAATTATTCAAAATGTCTAAAAATAAAAGTTACCTATTTACACAATTTGAACATCCTGATTCCAAATATGGAATCCATTTTTCTAAATTCAAAACACAGAAGTGGCAGAAATTAATTTAAAATTAATTCCCGCTGTCAAAACAAAAAGCGTGTTTTTAAGAGATAATAACTACCAAAAGATTGACACTTGTTTATGTTCGGTTTAATTGTAAAATTATGTCCAATGACCAACATTATATTAAATGGTAAAACTATATTCTAAATATACTTTAAAACCACTCAAATTCATAATTTATCAATATTAATTATTTTGATTAAAAAAGTTGTTTTTAATTAAAATTTAGTAATTTTCACTATTCATCAAAATATAAAAGTTATCCGAAATGTACCAAAATTTCACCCTAGGCTAATTTCGATATTCCGAATCCAAAAATGAAGTCCATTTTTAAATATAAAATATATATAATTTCAAAAATTAGGTATTACTATTCATAACGGCTAGTTTGATTGGTTGTGGTGTGTGTTAAAACTCAAGGTTGCGTACAACACACGCTACTGTATTACTCAAAGAAAGCGTACCGTGGAAGCTTGGGATGTTTCATTTTAAATTTTTGATGTCCCAATTTAGTCAAAAAGATTAAAATATTGTATTTAAAAAGGTTTCACTATTAGAAGTTGATAATACTGAAAATGAATCTGTTCTTGCAATATGACTAAGAAACTCATAATAGGGATTCTAAAATTATAAGGATTATATAAAGTTCAAAATGTAGTTAATACTATTCATGAACTCTTTTAATGGTGTGATTGAACTCGGTGTTGCGTGTAGTGCAAGTTATTGAATTATTTTTAAGAAATAACACACTCTGAAATCCTGGGGTGTTACATTCTCCCCTCCTTCAATAAATTGCGTCCTCGCAATTTGAAATTGTTCTTCGAAAATAAAAGGTTGAAAGTAGAAAATATATTTGTGGGAAAACCCACATCGGAAATTGGGTTACTAAAATTTAGTCTTAATATGAGGAAAAGATAAATGAAAGGGTCACCACCAAATTATGATCTCGATTAGGAGAACATTGGTGGCAATTAGAGACATATAATTGGAGGAAAAACGTAAATATTTATAGGTAGTGATTGAGGTCATCAATCACAAACAAGTATAAAATTGAGGTCCTTAAACTCATCAATCTATGATGATTTGAAGTACCATCGGTTCAACAAAATATAGGGTATTGGGACAACACATTTTTGACATTTCAAAATATCTTAGTTGAAATCCCACATCGAAAAATGAATTAATGAGGCCTCTATTTAAAATAAAGAGTGGAAAGTATGAAGATTACCGAAAATAACACATACTAGGGTTCCATTTAGGAAAATATGGATATGGAAGAGAAATCTAACCATCAATTATCTGATGGAGAGTGGTAGAGAACATGGCTATGAAAAGGCCAACAATCCCAAAGCCATAAATTAGTGATGATTTAAGGTACCATCTAGGAAAACATTTTTGTTCTAAGTTGCTTTTCTTAATATTGAGGAATCTATTTATGAGATTGACTAAGATCATAAGGAGATATACTTACTTTATAATTATAGTTTTATCCATTAATAAATTTCTACCACAAACTCATCTTTCACTCTAAAAGATAATAGAATGTAAGAAAAATTCTATTTACACTATTCGTATAGGGTTCCAAAATAAACGAATTTATAATTCATCTACAAGATCTTTTAATAAAAACTACATTATTTAATCCAGGACATCTCGTGGGCCAGTGGTAGGTGATACACCCTTATCGCCCTTCGGTTTCGGGTCCAAGTCTCGCAGCCTTGCCGGACGCGACGGGTTGCCGCCCGACCTCCGGGTTGTCCTTTTATGGCAATCCAAAATAATCCAAACTAGAACTATCCAAAATACTTCTATCCAAACTCACAGTCCAACATTTATAAGTAAGGTAAACATAATGTAGAACCTTTTTACCCCGTAATAGCATATGAATACCTTCATCATGTATTCTTTTAATACACCGAAACATCCTGAATTACCATATTCCTTATTGATTACCTTCATGCTCCCTTATTCCATATAGAAAGCTGGATATACTTCATTAATCCAAAAATGTTTTAAACCCCAACAATGATGGAATATACAAATCATTAATCAGTTCCAGGGTAGTCAGGAATATCCAATATAATTTATCCAAAACAATCACATATTATTCCAAAATCACTACCTCAGTATCAGAACTATGTTATGATTTATCATTCTCTCAACCATATATTTTCCAAAAAATTATCCTGCTATTGAGTCACTTTTCTTTGTTCCACACAATCTCAAGTCCTTAATGAAATAGTACTGCAGTACAATCCTTATATACTCCATAATTATTGTAACAAGTACATTGTTGATACAACACTCAATTGACATAATCAACATAAGAACTCTAATCATTCCTCTTCATCTGTGGTAGTATCATAACTTGATTATTATCCAATAACATCATTTTCGGCATAGTCTGATGACTGGGACATAGGTTCGCGTAGTGTCCAAACTCCTTGCAAATGAAGCATTGTACATTTAAAACCATTTTCTTACCCTTGCAGTCACGTACCTTGTGCCCTTTTCCTCCACACTTATAACAAACTCCCATTCCTTTCAGGCAAGTTCCAGGGTGTTTCTTTCCACAGTTACCACATATGGGAAAATTCTTCTTTTCCCTTTTCCCTTTATCCATCTTTCTCTCTTCCATCCTTTTCTTCTCTTGATTCCCTTCAAAGCCATAGGACTCAGTAAACTCTTTACTTATCTTATCAACACATGATATTATTTCTTCATATGATGATAATACATGGGAGACTATTTCTCTTATAAATTCTAGCTTAAGACCATGACAGATATGATCCTTCCTTCTCTTTGAATCATGTGTATTTCTGGAGTTCTCATTCCTTCTACTGGGCGCCATTTCTAAACAATGGCATAAACTAGATCAGTTTATGAATCAAAATACATAATCCCATACTTATAAAACACTTAACATAAATTGAACTATTTATGGATATAATCCATAATCATAAAAATGTTTTCTTTGAGGAAGTATATACTCATAAACCCTTCATAATGATTTGTAAAGAAAATGAGAGTTATCCTAAGCATATCCCCCGGGAGTGTCGTAACCAAGAGTGCAGCAAGGCCCGTTGTCGTGCACCAGTTCCCGTTCGAGTCTAGCTCAAAGCGGTGTTTTCGGGTTTTACCCCTAGGTACATCTATGCCAGAGCCGCCTCTACCTGCTCGTATCCAGACAGGGATGTATTGCTCGGAAAACTCACAAAATCTCTACAATACCAAAATTCTAGGAAGTTCTTATATACTAATCCTCAAAGTTCATCTTAGGTCTACGTGCTCTAATCAGAGTTTATCTAAATCTAGCTTCCAAGGTTTGTACTAAACATCCTCTGATACCAACTGTAACGCCCCGACCCTAGTTGCCTAGAGTCGGTGCATTACTTCATAACATTGGCATGATCACAAGAAAGATCAAATCTCGAAAGACCGATTGGTTTAGTAGCCTTGGAAACACTAGATATATTCATAAGTTTTACATTACATCATAAAATCAAAAACTACTACAACAACATAATGTTTCCACAGTCCACACTACAATCCCCTCATAATATCCCTGCAGGTCATTCATAACTTACATCTTCACTTCCTGGGAAAAATAAAACATAGAAAAGGGGTGAGCTCAAATGCCCAGTAAGGATAACAATATAGCGGAAACTTTCATCAATAAGAATAAACATTTAAGGCAATGTATAACTAAAACAAAAGCCTTTTAAACATGAACTTTCAACATGGTATGGCATAAATAAAATGAAATAATGCCATTTACTTATTCACATGGATATTCCACTAATCGAATAATCACATGCAAAAATAAATAACCACTTTCATAATGTTGGAATGCATAATTCTAAACGTTAATTTCTTTGTCTAGGCCTCATCCCAAGACCTAGGGGTTACTTCTAACCGGAACCCAACCCGGAGTGCCTCTAATAACCGGACACCAACCCGGAGTGCCTCTAATAACCGGACACCAACCCGGAGTGCCTCTAATAACCGGACACCAACCCGGAGGGCATACTTTTACCAGTCCCTAACCTGGAGGGCTTACTTTAACCAGTCCCCAACCTGGAGGGCTTACTTTTACCAGTCCCCAACCTGGAGGGCTTACTTTTACCGGTCCCCAACCCGGAACATACTTGTTTAGCACATTCATCTGAAGAAAAGTATGAAATATAACATAAACATTCGGATTAAAACTAGCATACGAAATGTCAATAATTTCACCATAAACTATGAATGGTATAAAAATAGCACATCCACAGTCAAACATATCACAAAACCTTCAATTCAATATAGAATTTTTGTATCATAATAAATCAACTTCAAATAATCTTAAAATCCATCAAAGGATGTTGACATAGATGAAATCAAAATTCTTTTTAAAGAAGTATCTCCTTTTATTTTGAAATCATTTAAGATCCATATAAAATAAAACATTTTCTTTGAAAATATTCTTATAATCTTTTAAGGAAATCTTTGAAGATTTTATAACGGCGTAAAATAACCGCACCCGTCGTATAAGTTAAAAAAAACATTCTTACCTCAATTCTGTCGAAAAGGTTAAAAAGGACCTTGTTTTGAAAATGACGGAAAGATTCCTTTATAAACCTCTTATAAAAAGTCAAAAAAGGGTATAAATGACTTTAACCCATATTCTTGTAAATAGTAAAAATGTTTTGAAATACATTTTTAAGAAACATGGATGTGGATGATAAAGAGATCCCAGTAGATTATTACATATAAACAACCTCGGATAATGAAGAGATTGTGAAATAACACTTACCTTGTACTTTTCCTTGGTTGGGGTAGGTTAACCTCCTGTATAATGGTGAAATAGTTGTTATTAAATTATACAAGAATCATATATATTAATATGATATCATATATGATCTTTTAACATTGATTTGTTAATAATATCTTAGAATTATCGTCGTTTCAGGAGTTAACTTACTCATTTTCTTTTATATGTTTTGTTACATAAGCCATGGTTGTTGTATCTTATTCATATCTAGAATGATATACAGTCCTTAAACATCATTTTTAAATCATCAAATGATAATTATACTTGAATGGATACGATGGAGAATGAATCTCATCGCGTTCGTGGAGACGGTAGTCCGTACGTACGCACGAGCGACAATATCATTCTTTTGATATTAAAATAATATATAAATGGATGGTATATCATATATACAGAATCATTAACATGTTATATTTATTATTTACTTGAGTTACACATCATTATTATACCCATCCAAATAATATTATATTGAATAACAATTACACCACGACGTGGAGACGGTAAGCCGTACGTACGCACGTATGGTGACATGTTATTCAAAGGGTGGATAGAATACTGAATATGATTGTACCATATTTATAATAACATCACAGTATATGTGAGATACTGGAGTTATTATTTCAGAATGGTAAGAACAAAGGAAGAAGAAGTGGAAGAAGAAATGAACTTAGAAAAGGGTGGTGAAATCATTACCTCTTCTTCGGGTTCTTCCTTTTGATTTGATCAAAAGGGCTCCTTAGGTTGGCTTTCTGATCAAACTAAGGCCTCTAGGTTGTAGTGAGGGATGTTGGGAGAGTATTTGGGCAGAGTTTGGCCGAACCAAAAGGCTTTGAAGGTGTGAAGAAATGGGAAGGAGGAGTGCCCTTTTATAAGAGGGGTGAGGGGCACCTTTGGAAAAACTAGAAATATTAATTTATAATAAATTCATATTCGATTTCTAAAGGCTCCAAAGTTGACTATTCAAAGGATGAGGTGGGGATAGGTCGAAAACAACTCATCCAATAGAATTTAGACAGGTTTGGGTACTTATATTAACCTTATCTTTAAGTATTAACTCTAAGTTAATTAGTTTCACTTTTACAATGTCTCTTTGTATTTTTATATATTATGGTTAATAAACTTACTATATACATCCAAGAGACCCCCAAGTGGTCCATTAATGATTAACCTATCATATTATAAGTCTCTTGGCCGAACCTTAGATTTTTAGGAATTTAATATCAATTAATAATATAATATTTGTTTTAAGAACTCTTTTTTGTCAATTTTGACACTATTCAATAGTTGATTTTTGTGAAACTCATAACAGATTGATTACTTCGAACAAAGTCAATTAAATCAATCCTAATATATCATATTATCCTAGAAAATTAGTTTAATTCATTAAAAGTTTCATATTATATTTATTTGGGTATTTATAATATCAATTATGTTAATTTTTTACTATTTTAGTAATTACTGCATCATCATTGTGTCATAAATAAAATAAATTATTTAATGTCTAAAAATTATAAATAAAATATCATTATGTAGGAAATCTTTTTATCTTTCTAATGAATATTTATAATCGAAAATCCAACATGTATAACCCTATGTAAAAATTGTTGTTCTAAAAGATATATGCTTGTGTCATTTTTGTATTCATTTTGACTTAATTAAAATAAAGTGTCATTATCACTTACAAGTGGATCCATGGGGTCCCAAAATAGACCCAAAGATGCCCATGGTCGACTATGTATCAACCAATAGGGTTAAGACACGTTTTAGGGTAATTTAGTATTATTATAATATTATTTTTTTAACCCTTATTTACCGGATTTACCCTTAACCATGGTAAATAAAATATTTACCGCAGTAATTATTCAAAATGTCTAAAAATAAAAGTTACCTATTTACACAATTTGAACATCCTGATTCCAAATATGGAATCCATTTTTCTAAATTCAAAACACAGAAGTGGCAGAAATTAATTTAAAATTAATTCCCGCTGTCAAAACAAAAAGCGTGTTTTTAAGAGATAATAACTACCAAAAGATTGACACTTGTTTATGTTCGGTTTAATTGTAAAATTATGTCCAATGACCAACATTATATTAAATGGTAAAAATATATTCTAAATATACTTTAAAACCACTCAAATTCATAATTTATCAATATTAATTATTTTGATTAAAAAAGTTGTTTTTAATTAAAATTTAGTAATTTTCACTATTCATCAAAATATAAAAGTTATCCGAAATGTACCAAAATTTCACCCTAGGCTAATTTCGATATTCCGAATCCAAAAATGAAGTCCATTTTTAAATATAAAATATATATAATTTCAAAAATTAGGTATTACTATTCATAACGGCTAGTTTGATTGGTTGTGGTGTGTGTTAAAACTCAAGGTTGCGTACAACACACGCTACTGTATTACTCAAAGAAAGCGTACCGTGGAAGCTTGGGATGTTTCATTTTAAATTTTTGATGTCCCAATTTAGTCAAAAAGATTAAAATATTGTATTTAAAAAAGTTTCACTATTAGAAGTTGATAATACTGAAAATGAATCTGTTCTTGCAATATGACTAAGAAACTCATAATAGGGATTCTAAAATTATAAGGATTATATAAAGTTCAAAATGTAGTTAATACTATTCATGAACTCTTTTAATGGTGTGATTGAACTCGGTGTTGCGTGTAGTGCAAGTTATTGAATTATTTTTAAGAAATAACACACTCTGAAATCCTGGGGTGTTACATTCTTCAAATCATGTCGGAGCTTGAAGTATTCAATGGTGACATGATATCTCAATAGTTGATTAAACACATGTCGCTGGTTGAGGTATTATCACGCCAGGCCATATCTTAGAGTGCCTTTGTTACCATTCATTAAATTCACAAATAAATGCCAATGTTACCAATAACAAATTCATAAGTATGAAGGCCATGTTACCATTCTAACTTCTCAATATAATTACCATGTTCACATTCCATTACCCATATGTAGAATTACCATGTTTCCGCTTATAATTCATATTTGAATGACCATGTTCCCATTCCTTTACTCACATGTACAATGAGCATGTTTTCATTTATACATCTCAATTTAGAATGACCATGTTTCAATTCTTTCACACAAAATTAATTCATAATTAATTATTCACCTCAATTACATTACTAAATCAAAAATTAGTTAAATACATAAATATCCTTAATTAACTCTCCAATTAATTAGGTGCATGAATCCATTAATTAATTAATAAATTAATTAATCAATAACATAATTCATTTACCATAATTATTTTTTACAAAATTAATTATTTCATTATAAATCTTTATACTTTCTAATTAATTATATAATTAATTATCTAGATCATAATATCAAGGAACATAATTAATTCATGATTAATTATCTCAATATAGCCAATTCAATACCTCACAATTAATCCCCTAATTAATTATCAAGATTACTACCCCTAATTATCATAATCAATCTCCCCCAAATTAATTATCAAATAGGAATACCCCTTAATATCATGACTAATTCATGAATAAATCATCCATTCCAAGAATTATTCAAAAAAAATTGGTCAACCAAATTAACAAAATTTTGGAATTCAATTTCTAATGAAATCTAGAAAATCTATAATTTTTCATAAACACATCAAATCCCTAACTATGGGATTATATTTTTGACCCTTACCTCAATTAACTAACTATGGTTCGTTCAATATAAATCCCCAAAAATTCAAGAAGCACAATGATTTAGATATGATTTCTGGACCTAAATACATAAATCACAATCCAAGATATCAATATCTAATCAATCTAGTTCCCGATCAACAATCCTATATATAAATACCACAAAAAAGGTTTAGACTTAATGAAATAGAGGATAAATTACACCAAATGTTCTAGGAAAGAGAGAATAATGAACATGATAGGCATTAAGAGGAGATCCCCTTACTGGGAGAAGAGAATATATTCGATTTGGGCATTGAATATTGAAGAACAATGGTTAGAAGACCTTTGAACCATTCTTGAAAGCTGTGAAATCATCCAAAAATGTAAAGTATCAATCCAAGGTCGAATATGAGGTGTTTTGGGTTTTACAGGATTTCAAAATAATTTTTTTGGGGATTAATAACTACGTGCATGGTTTTCTAGGAAGGGGTGCATGGTTAGGTAAACTTTGAACCAACAGTGTGGCCCTCACTGTCCAGGGTCGCATAGTTACTTGTGTTTGGGTGCACGGTTTCCTCCAACCATGATCCAGACATGCACACCCACTTTTTCTTAAATGTTTCTCAATACTAAACCCAAACAAACACCAACTCATAAATCCAATAAAAGGTAATTAAAAACAACAAAAAGTACATGATGTTTCACCTATAAAAACTCTAGAAAACGTCATGATTTCAATATCTTCCCACCTTATAACAGCTCATCTTTGAGATCTATTTCAATTATTATTATTCAATTTTGGGAAAAATAGAACATTCCATTGATCCCTCATGTCTTATTCCATTTACCATGTTTCCTAGTTTTTCATGTCCATGTTTCCGTAACACATTAATTATCTATATGGTCTTTCCCCACAACACTATCTTACTATGATCCATCCCACATATTGGATGCCCCTTAAAGGAAGCATTTATCTCTATGTCAAACTCATCTACATTGATCACATGTGTTGGGTTAGGGCGATACCACCATAGTTGTGACACATGGAATATGTCATTCATATTGCTATATTTCTATGGAAGATCCAATTGATATGCCACCAGCCCAATTCTCTACACTAACTCTAATGTTCCATCAAACCTTAGAACCAATATTCCCTGCCTCCATATCCAATGGTGACCCAACCTAGGAAACACCTGAAGAACTAGAGGATCACCCTTTATAAACTCTATGGGTCATCATCTTGTATCATCATACGACTTCATCCAACTTTTAGCCATACCCATGCGTATTTGAATCAACTACACCTATTGAGATACCTCCAACTTGAGACTCAATCCCAACAACTCTGATTCACCTGTATCTATCCAATGAAGCAGTGATCTACATGCACTACCATTAAATAGGATTGTATGGATCCATCTGTATAGTTTCTTGATAACTATTATTGTAGGAGAATTCCACTAAATCCATGTTATTTCCCCAAGACCCAACGAAGTCAATAAAACATGACCAAAACAGATCCTCAAGAACCTATATAGTATGCTCAGAATCCCCATATTTCTATTGGTGGAAATCCAAACTCAATAAATCCCTTTTACTAAGCGCTTTATGCAATCCCTTCCATAATCATAAAGCAACGTGTGAATCAGGATCTGAAACAATAGTCTGTGGCTCCCCATTTAGACATACTATCACTTGAACATATAGTTCTCCAAACATCTCTACTATAATGGTTTTCCTTATATTCAATAAATGTGATTCCTTTTTTAGTAGATGAACAATGTCCCAAATAAAATCACTATTCCAAATAGTATTTGGAAGACCCACCAAAAAATTCCTTGTCACAGTGTCCCACATCTATTCTAGAATAGGAAATGGTTGTAGTAAACCTACAGGCCATCCATGCTATGCCACTATAATAGAATCGCCATTTAGTGGAGTTTATTTTTGCGTTTAGCGGTGGTTTAAACCGCTGCTAAATGGGCTGGCGGAGGTTTCTATAAACCACCGCCTAATATGGCATCACCAATCTATTAGCGGAAATTATTTTTGTTTTGCAGCGGTTTCAGGAAAGTGTCATAGCTTCCTCATTTCGTGGCGGTTTTACTGATTTTAGCTATGGTTTTTTACGAGCCCGTGACATCAGTTTATTCATGGTGGTTATAACCACCGTGAATAAACTCAGATCTAGCGGCCGTAATACCACTGCTGAAGTCACCAGAACCGTCGTAGAATGAGAACCTATGATGCGACTATGTAGCGGCGGTTTTAACCATCACGAAAAGTAATTTTTTTTTATGTTTCGCTGTGGTTTTTACTATTTAGCGGTGGTTTAAACCACCGCTAAAGGTAATTTTTTTATGTTTCGCGGCGGTTTTTACCGTTTAGCGGCGGTTTAAACTGCCACAAAATTTAGACCCGAAAAAAAAATAATTTTTTTGCTTCCACTGCACCACTGCCCTGAAAGACAAATCAAAATAGAAATACCATATTGTACATACCAACAGAAAACAAGATACATCAACCTAGGAAATCGGTATAGAATAAATTGAAAACAAATAAGTAAACATTGACATGCTATATACGAATGAACCATATTGTACATACCAACATACAAAAAGAAACATCAACCTTGGAAATCAATATAGAATAAATTGAAAAAAATATATGATAGAATCAACTATAAAACATAGGTCCATTATTTGACAACTCTCCAAACATACATCTAGCCGATCCTTCTTGATCCCCCATAATATATATCACTTGAAAATGAAACATTAGATCTACACATGTGTCGGTGTTCCCATATAGGGAGTGAGCATAAAACGAAGTTAGATTTACCATGTGTGGGCCTCCTACTTGGTTTAATACCCCAAATATACCATCACCACACACATCTACTATACTATGTGTCTTAGAGAAGCTCGTGTGTTAGTCTCACTTAATACTTTATTGTGCACTTTTATGTAACACAACTAATCTTCTATTAACTTATTTCTTAAAAAAATCATGATACACAAAAACATTATGTTCCATTTGATCATAATTTAAAATAATTATTGAGATACATTATAGTAACCAGATTCTAAACCTGGTAGGATGACTCTAAAATTCATTACACATGTCATTTCAACACAATTTTAATCTATGATGAATCATGTCACATTACCTTAAAATTCATGCCTTCAATTATATTTTATTTTATTCCTCTTAATTAGGATACAATATATTCCCCTCTGAGGTTCAATCCCAACATCAAGAAACATGCTATTATTCTTATGCGATAAGAATAATATGAATCGCTTTTACAAAATCCTATAGTTAAGGACTCTAGTATTAGATTATTTATATAGTCCTTAAATTTAGATACCCCTCCTAGTATCACAATATCATATCCACCTTCAATTTGTATGCCCCATCCTCTTAAGCATTCATCCATTATCATCATACCAACATATATGATATTGAAAATAATATATGGGCCCTCTAATAGGTGTAATCCACAACCATACCTTCTCCAAATTAGTCATTGAAGACCAAGATGAAATTGAAATGGAAAATCATGATAAATTCAAACACTATCTATTTCTAGGTACCTTTCACAAAGTGTTCCCCTTTACAAAAAGTTAAGATTCTTGAAATATTTCTATTTAAATTGAACATAAATGGTATGATGTATCCCACTAATCATTAATAAACTATGTGTGTTATGATTCTACTTATATAGATTCATATGACGCTCATCGCATGGGCCTGATCCCAACAATGTAAACACCTACGACCTCTTTGTATGGCGAAAAATGAATAATTTCCTAACCATGTGGCCTTAAAAAAATGAGTCATAAACATGTATTATATGTATGATTAACCTAAAAATCATATATTTTCATATCTACATAGATTCAGAGAGATCATAGGAATATGGGTAACTCGTTAAACACTAGTATTTTGATATTATTCATTAAAAAATCATAAATCTATAAGGGAATCCAATAATTCAAATGATTCCACCCAAAGAATATTTGATGATCCCAAAATCTCACACCTTTTACCAATACCTATTTTTAAGAATCTATAGTATATGAATCACTAGTGAACACCTTTCATTGTAATTTAGTTCTAAAAGGACATCCATACCAAATATTCATATACATGGAAGCCCATTGGAGGTTCTCATCAAAAAATAGATAACCTAATGTGAATCCATTAACATGGAATTGGATTGATAAACTATGAACTCTTATATTTGATGATGTATTGACGGGTTTCTTCATTATGTTTCCTTTTCAATATCTTCATCACATCCTTCAATTAACATTGAATCACCAAATGCACCAATTATGTTCAAGACGAAAAACAAGCTGATAGTACCCATAAGGAACACAATGGTGAGGCATGAAAACAATTGTTATGTCATACATAGGACTCAATTTCTATGAATATATATTCCCCATACCCTGACATACATTGTCTCCTACCCTTGTAAAATGAGTGCATGATGGTTCACACGTTATTTTAGGAATACCATCTAAATGGATCTATCCTGACATTATATGACCCTCATGGTAATCTATAGGGAATAATGCCCCACAAGTTGTCCAACTAAAAATATTCTATAGAAAAACCATTGGTCCATAATTTCACATCCAACCTTTTTGTATCCTTTCAATAGATCATGAGAACACGTTCTTCTATTATCATATTGATTTGGATAAATATGTCAACCGTAAAGTAGAAATCACCTTAGAACTTCATTATGAGTATCATGTTCACTATAGTCATTTTTATTACCATGTGACCTTGAGTACTCAAGAAGATATATAGGGTGTTTTTTCCTATTGTCTATACTCAAGCATCTAAAAGTTGATCCCACTAGGGATATCCAACCACTAACAATCAAGAGTATATTTATACCCCTACTAGTTTAAACACCCTTGAGGCCCATTAGAATATATAGATAATATACTAGGGATGGTTACAATGCTCTAATATCTAAAAGCAACATAATCTATCCTAAGTGGCGTTTGTGACTATAAAATTACAATGGAAAACATAACCCACATGCGTGGGGGAATTTTTTATCATTTTTTCCTCATGGTCATCTCCAGTATCATTCATCCTATGGGATCACACCCAAATTAATGATATCCCTCTTACAATGTAAATATGTGTTTCCTATTGGTGGTAACACATTAGTATATTTCTTCAATTTTAACCCAATTGTTGTTGGGAAACATGATTCTATTGAGTATGAAATAGGTGTGGATGAATCCACTACCCCCTCACCACTAAAAAATAGTAAAACCATATCAATATAAGAGAATATTACTTAGTTCAAATTCAAAATAGTATAGCATGTGAAATGACCCAATTTTTTCAACACATCAACAATGGGTTTAACTCCTAGTCATCTAAAATCTTGACTACCAATTCAAACACAGTCCTAAATGGAATGATTTATACCACACTCGAGAAATCAATACATAAAAAGAAACATTAGAAATCAATAAAACACATAAAAGGAAACATGAGAAATCAAGGAAATTTTAGGACATGAAAATGTTTGGTGGAAACTATGTGCCACAAATGTTACATATACAAACCAACTATTCCCATATTTGTTCAACACATGAACAATACAACTACTCACGGTCTGATGATGCATCGTCACCCTTGCCACCTTTATCACCACTTTCTGCTGTCACCTGTAAGAACATTATATTGAAAATTAAATACGGTCGTATATTTATATTAAAACTTAAAACCAATGAAAGTTAGAAAACTAAATGATTTCGATTTTTTGTGATTTACCTGCTCACCACCACTCGGTGCACTACCACTGGGGGCATATCTGCTCATCTGCTAATATAAATCAGTCAATGCTTTCTGCATAGCGGATATCTGAGTCCCCTGGTCTTGAACTGTGGTCATAGAGAAGAAATCTCCCTCTGAGCATCATCAGGTACAGGCTTACTATAACCAGGATTAGATGTGGATAGAATCCCTAGTGTCCTGCCAAAGAACTCAGATGGTACATGTCCCAAACCCATCCCGCGCACTATACCAGGATGCTCCTTCCCAAGGACTTTAGCAACCGGGTCATCCTGGGAGACTGAGTAGCACTGCGCAGGATTGGCATCCCATAGTTCTTTAATTTTTACCTATAAATAAAATATAAATATATATTAACACAGTAAAAACTGATAATAAGTTAATATAATAAAAAACTAACTTCATACCCCAACTTCTTTAGCAGGCTCATTAACAAAACTTCCATCTAATTTTTTGTGAACATCCAACCACAGTTCAGTTCGGGATGCTTCGTGCCCTAAACTCTGTGAATGCATTAGGAAAAGATAAATCAACAATTAAATATATTAAATAGATAATACTGTCTTATAAATATTTAAACTAATTAAAAGATTACCAATGTCATTCGGCTTCTAGAAAAGATTTTTGAGCCCGCAGTGTGAGGGATGTCTTGCTTAGCCCGGTTTGATGCATTCTTTCTTGAGACATCCTGAAATAAATAAAATTCAATTTAATAGTAATGCATTCAATGTCATGTCATCTTCATATACATTTATAAATGTAAAATGAGGATAATATAATAATATATATTTCAATACCATCCACTTCTCATCACGATGTCTGTCAATAAAAACTTTCCACTGTTCTTTTGGTACCCCACTGGGTAGATTCTCATACATTTGTTGCACAGTCAAAGAGGTATCGTTGACATCACACCACAATATCCATTTGAAATCTTTCCATTTCTTACCTATATTTTTCAACGTCCACTTCTGTGCTATCACATCAGCAACTGTAAAGTGGAAGAACATCTGTATACAGAAATTCATTTTGAACATATTAGTAACATGACATTCAATTAAAACATAATGTAATAAATTTATCTTTATTTTAGAATAAAAAACTTCATTTTTCCAGCTTGTAGGCATATGTATCCAATCATCATATGAAATAGGAAGGGAAATGGGTTCCGCTGCCAGCTGGCCTAGAATCTGGCCAAGTAACCCCACGGCGTCATCTGTCGGGACCCCATAAGAATCAAATGGCACAACTATCTTTTCGTCAGTCATATTCCAAACATCTGTACTTTTTATGTTTTACTCTATGGTTTCATTTTTGTCATCTTTAATGAGAAATAAAATAGTATAAAAAAATGCAATAAATTTATTTAATTAAAATTTGTACCTATGACAGTGACAGTCTAGTATGCCCATGAAGAACTGGAAGGGGCATGTCGCTGCCCCAAAACTGAGGTTCCTGAAGGGGGAGTCGACGACTCACCCTCTAATGGGACATAAAAAGATAGTGTGAGAGATGGTGCAGGGGGAGATGGTGCAGGTGTGTAGGCAGATGGTGCCTCAGATGTCATGGGGAGGGAGCCAGATGGATCATCATCTGTAGCCGAACTAGATAAAATAGTATACCTCTTCCTACTTGGAATTCCTATCAATTAATCAAATTAAATTAAGTACAAAATATATATTTCAAAAATATTATGCAGAAAAAAACTTAAAAATGATAATAGATGCCTAGTACTAACAGAAAATATATATATAACAATGATAATGAATGATTGCAGAAATGAAACAAGTGGTTGCTGAATAAATAAATAATTGTATATACAATAATTTTCCCCTTCAATCATGTTAGTTTCCTTCTCCATTGCTTCATCCACTTCATTCATCCTTGCTAGACTAATATTTTCAATATCATTATGGACAAATAATTCTACTTCCTGTTGTTGATTAAATTCAATTTCAGAGGTCAAATAATCCACTTCCTCACCCATATCATACAAATCTCTTTTTATTACATGAGCAACTACACTCCACCCTTCATCGACAACATCATTCACATAATATAACATATATGGATCAAGTAGTTCATGATCACCAACATCCATCAAGTGAGAGAAGTTCACAGAAGTAAATTGCAAGGAATCTCTTCTAACACCTCTGATAATATAGACCCATTTGCATTTGAATAAAACAACAGAAAAATGTTCATGGTAGTTTAATTCAATAATATAATGCAGCTTTCCATAGTATTCCACTTCAAAAAATGTAAATACACCACTATTCTGTATTTTCAAACCCACTTCTTGATCAACTGTATGAAATCTAATGCCATTCACATTATAAGCGTTGAACTTTCTAACTTGTTTTAGAGGACCTATAGTAAGAAAATTCAAATATTCTGACACCTATACTCGAGTATCAGTATTCATGATCTGAAAAAAGAAATATACCTTATTAGATTTACAAAATGTATGTTTCAAACTAATATTCATACTCATTTCAATATTTATGAACTTACACGTCGTGCAAACCATTCTGCAAGCTCTTTATTAATAGCTTTCGTTATATATTTCTCATTTCATGTTCGGCCTCTCATTCATCTCTTTGTTTGTATCCTAAACTCTTCAATAAATGGATCTACAATTTCACTATTCACCATCACATATCTATGTGCCTGTAATAATTCCAATTCAGTCAGTGTCACATTTAAGGTCCTCCCAACTGATTGGCCAATAGCAGGAAATATTTTGGATTTATGATGTATTTGAGATTGATTCGATGTGTCGTCAACATGTCCAACTTGATTAAATCTTGTCTCAATATCATCCAAGTATCGAGAAAAAAAGTTAAGACACTCCTCAGCCAAATAGCCTTTAGCAATAGAGCCATCTGGTTGAGCTTTATTTCTCACGTATGATTTCAAATGCCCAAGATATCTGTGAAATAAAATAAAAATAATTATGCATTTAATTAAGTACCAAAAATTGTTTACTTAATTGAAAAACATATAAATAAAGTACCTCTAAATTGGATATATACATCGATAATGAAAGGGCCCTCCCAATTTAGCTTCCTCAACCAAATGCACAGTTAAATGCATTATTACAGTAAAAAATGACGGAGGAAAGATCATATCCATTGCACAAAGGGCCAATTCAAACCTCTTCTGGAGTTTTTCTAGCTGAAATGGATATAGAGATTTCTCACATAGTTATCTGAAAAATGTGCAGAATTGGAGTCCAACAGTAGTAATTTTTTTAGGTAATAATATACGCAATGCTAATGGTAGTAACTGTTGTAACAAAATATGTGAATCGTGAATTTTCAATCCATGTAACTTATGATTATTCAAGTCAACATACCTCGAGATGTTACTTGAATACCCATCAGATACCTTAAAATTCTTTAAAATTTGAAGGAATTTATCTTTATCCCTATTTTTCATTGCAAAAATTGACGGAGGATACTTTTCATTCTCATCTGGCCAGAGATCGCATTTTATGTTCATTGCTTGTAAGTCTTTATGAGCATTGATATGATCCTTTGACTTTCCATACTCATTAAGAAATGTGAAAATCAAATTTTCACAGACATTCTTCTCAATATTCATCACATCAAGATTATGCCACAACAAATTGAATTCCCAATACAGAAGTTTGAAGAAAATACTTTTTTTCTTCCATTGTTGCGTTCCAGTTTCGCTTGATGATGCACTTCAGACCTGTTTTCCTCTATCATTCAAATGATGAACCTTCCCAAATTCTATTTCAACATTTTCAAGCTGTGTCAATATTTCAGAACCAATTAACAACTTTGTAGGTGGTCTACGATCAATGGAACCGTTAAATTTCGATCTGTTCATCCGAAATCTATGAGATGCATCGATAAATATTTGATGACACAAGAAGCACCATTTTCTACTGTGAGGTAGCCATTTTTTCTCAAAATCAAAGTTACAAATGGGAAAATCCAAACCCGTGTAAGTGTTCCAACCAGATAAATTCCCAAGCCCAGGGAAGTCACTAATAGTTCACATTAAAGCAGCATGCATTTTGAACATTGTTTTAGAAGAAGCATCAAATGTCTCAACACCGTTGCTCCATAACTCCTACAATTCGTCAATCAAAGGCTGCAAGTATACATCAATATCATTTCTAGGCATTTTTTTCTAGGAATAATCATTGAAAGGATAACAAATGTTTGTTTCATACACATCCATGGAGGCAGATTATAAGGATTCAAAACAACTGTCCAAATGCTATAACTGGTACTCAAAGTCCTAAATGGGTTGAATCCATCGGCAGCCAATCCCAATCAAACATTCCTAGGATTAGCTAATAAATCTAGATGTAATGAATCAAATGTCTTCCACGATTGGGAATCTCTTGGATGTCTCATTAATCCATCATTGTTATTATCTACAGAATGCCACTTCATGAGTTCAGCGGTTTTCGATGACTTGAATAATCTTTGCAATCGAGGCTTCAAAGGAAAGTAACACAAAACCTTTGAAGGTGTGTTCCTTTTCTTCTTCTTCATGAAATTATGTTCATTCAGACTTCTAACATCACCCTTTGCCTTCCATCTAGAAGAAGAACATTTCTTGAAATTATGTCTACTTGAATCCTCTTCCCAATAAAGCATACAATTATTGGGACACACATGTATTTTTGCATAATTCAGACCAAGATTGTAACAACTTTTTTCATATCATAAAAAGATTCTAGGATTTTTGCTTCAGGAAATTCATCATGAATAAATTCCAATATCATGGACATTGCCTTATTTGTAATTCCACATAGACATTTGATATGGTAAAACTTCAGCAGAAATGAAAGCTTTGAATATTTCAAACACCCACTATACAACTCTTGATTTCCATCATCAACTAAATCACGAAACATATTTTCCTCAGTGAAGTTTTATATTACATTTGGATCCACAGAATCAAGAGGAGGATCCAATGATATGTTACAATCTTGATCTGCCTGTGTTAAAGTCTCAAAAACATCACTTGTCACATTCCAATTTGTAGCACTCTCTTCCGATTGTTCTGATATGTTTTGATGCTGCTGGTGGTGTCTTGCAGTGCCGAATGCATCATTTATAAGGTTTTTCATTTCATTTTCCATTGTCGACGAACTTGGGACCTCATTCTGTGGATTAACATCAGTGCTCAATCTTTCTATAACATTCGATTCTCCATGCTAAATCCAACACAAATATTGACCAGGGAATTGATTTAGTATTAAATGTTCATAAACTTCATCTCCCTTCAACCATGTTCTAAAATTACATTTAGGACATGAACATTTTATCCCCCTTCAACGAATTGATTAGAAATTGAAAAATCTAAAAACTCATTCAATCCCTTAACATACTGAGGTTTGTTCCTTGGTAATGTGATCCAGCTTTTATCCATGTATATCACAATGTGCCTACACAATAATAAAAAAAATTAAAACACATAGTTACTACTAAATAGAGAAATACATCCATATATATGATAATATAAGATTACAGAAACATAATATAATAAATATGAGCCCCTGAGTTAGATATGAACCCTCTAGTGTTTGGGATAGGGGAAGTTTCTTTGGTAAGGAGAAACAGTGTGCTAACAACGTGGTAGCTACTTTACCATGAAAACTAAAGCACATTGTTAATTTGGAATAACCCCAACCTAAGTTCTCTATAGAGTCTTCATATAAAACTCTAATATCGAATAAATCTATTATAATTAATGTTTAGGGAAAACCTTATGATGCTTAAAAAACTCAACACATTGTTAATTTGGAGTGGCAAGAACCACGTGAGGGATGGTAGTCTTGAGGCATGATAAGTGGTGGTATTCATGGAAATTCATGATGAAATAACTTGGGAGATTAGGTTTTGAGGTTCTACGAACCTTGTGTGGATTGAATTCCTAGACCTCTCTTTGGTGTATTCACATAGAAAAGAGTGGTGGTGTGACTTTAGGGTGATTTGGATCATATATGTGTTAGTGATCATGAGTGGAGAATTATGGTTAAATGGTACGATTGAGGATCTGACCATAGAGTTTAACTAAGAGTCAGATTCAGACTTTGGTGTGGGCATTGAACATTTTTGTTATTCCTTGAAGTGGCCCAATATTTATGGGGAGATATGATCCATGGGGTGGATGTGCTAATAAATTACATGTTATTCAACTAAAGGAAGAACTGATTAAATCCAAAAAATGCATGAAATAAGTGATGTAATAATTATTTCAAGTCTCATTTGATATAAACTATGATCAAAACGTTTCATGGCTGATCATGAATCAGAATGTGGTGTTAAGAAACCACTTTTTTTCTTTAAAACTTGATCTAGAAGTTTCATGCTAAATTAAAGTCACTTGTTGTGTCTAGAAATACATAAAAAAGGGATTATTATAGAATAAAAAGAGGTTTCCAAGTCTTAACTAAGAGAATCAATGATGTCATATTGAATCTGGTTTATAACAAGGGATATCAAGCACTAAATTTAGTAGAATTATACCACTAATAAGAAGAAAAATTTAGAGGAAGTAGTTATTCCCTTAATATAATTAATGTGGATGAAAATACATATATCTCAATGATTCAAAAACTCAAAAACATATCCTCATGATCTAACCCTATGATACCATGTATCATATATCAAAGGCCTCAGATGAATGTAAGCAGAAAGAGACACCTAGGTACTTGTTTCCCATTTTTATACCTGTTTACTACAAAATAATTTCCCTATATTCCTAAAGGAATATATTTTGTGTGAGGAAAAATTTATAGTAGGATACCACCATGAAATGTGGATTATTGGATATAATTATAGGAATCAAATGGCTCACTAATAGAATGAATGAAATAATATAAATAAACTAATCATAAGTAATGTGCATCATTGGATATAATTATAGGGATCAAATGTGCGATAGTCTAATCATAGTATGATAGTTGGCTAAAAAAATAAAACAAGTTTAGAATCTCACACGATCTTCCCCAAGACCAACTCCCAGTATCTCTCTCATTATCTTAGTGACAAATTGGAGTCTCTCTCAATCTTCCTCCCCAGAGTCTCCATCTCCCTTGGAAAAAGAAAACCCTTTCACCATTGGCATCCCATTTTTTACTCAATTCCATACAAATAAGAATCATAAGTTCCATATATAAAAACATTTAAAAAGATAATTTTATAAAAAAACATGCGCATTTAAATAAAAAACCTTCCTCATTGTAAAACCATTTCTAAACCCTTCTTAAAACCCCATTTTAAACAATAAAACATATTTTATCCATTTTATCAAATACATAGGGTAAATTAAAACCAACCCCCTTTTCAAACCCCACTTTACACACCAAATTTTCAATAAAAAATCATGAATCATAAAAAACAAGGATTAAACACCAACCATAAATCAATTGAGTGTATATTTAATAAAAAAATCCAAAGTTTATAAAGGAATAAAAGGTTATCTATGGAAAATGATCTTAAAAAGACAAACCTACCTAGAAAATAGTTTAATCCTTGTCGCCTTCAATGAAAATAACTATATCTAAGAAGGTGGAGTTCTCAAGAACCTAATACACAAGTAATCAACCCTTTCCTACCTAAGGGATAAATGTCTGTCAAGGGCCACATTCCAAACTCATAAGGTTTGAGAACCTATCATTATCCATATAGTTCATATTGATTTCTCATTGAGCAAAGGAACCTAACTTGGTTCCATACTGTGTCATTCATATGTTCTCATAGATTATCATACCATAGATGACCATTACCACACCATCCCATAACCTCGCCCCTAGACATTTCTTTAGAATAGAATCAATTACCTAAAACAAGACCTTTATAGATAACTTAACCCATAAATACATGATGGACACCCTATTGGGGTTTTAATTTCCCTATAGTTAAGCCTCTCACATATATTACGTAGCCATCAATGGTTGTATAATCAATGCATCATACTAAAGGGAATTCTATGAAACCAACATGAATCTCTATCCTCATGTATCATAAGTTAAATAACTCATGGATCCCATTAATGTCACATACCCACCTACATGAAATTTCAATCCACACAATAAATTCATAACCATATCCTATGGTGATATTAGTTATAAACTACCTTGACCATAGAGTTATCCCCCTAAAAAAATATCATTTCATCCTCATCAAAGCCATCTCTAGGAACCAACAACATCTCAATCCCCTAACTCATAAAATTACAACATATATTATAAAGAAATAATAATTAATTAAGAGAATTAATCCATATTAATCCAATTAGTCATACTTTAGGGACATCTCATCAATTATATATCCTCATTGTAACTTCAACAATGGGGTACGGATCACTCTTGGAACACCTCTGAGCTCATTTCTAAATAAAACCCAAATATATGAAGTCAATCTATTAAATGAATTAATCCAAATTTGATGATAAACCAAAATGAATTATGGAAATGACTCCACAATAATGAAACTACATAAAACCTTATGCATTTTTCCTCCACAAGATTCCTCTAACCATTACACACAAAAAATCCACCATAACAGGATGATCCCACTGACGACAGGGGAGGGGAGCATACCTACGGTACAAACTCGATAGGGTTGAGGGAGAAGCTAGCGTCACGGGTGTCGGGGGGAGAAGTGGGGTTAACAGAGACCAGTGGTGAGGTCACCGAAGACACGGGAGGGTAGCGGAGGGGACCGGTGGTTGGGTTCACGATCGTCAGGGTGAGAAGCTTGTGGGGTCGGGGTTGGCTCAGGTGGGGGGGGGGGAGTGTCACCGATGTAAAAACCTAAATAGGTTTCATGGCAGTTTTTAATAAACCACTGCTAAATCTCTTTAACGAAAGGTTTCACGGTGGTTTTTTAAACCTTCGCTACAAAACCACAGGTAAAGGCGTTATCTGTTGTAGTCTGCCTTCACCTTTTAACTGGTAGAGCATCTTGTAAAAAAACATGATATATCCATTTTCATTCCTAGAAACAAAACTATTATCATTGTTCATGGTACATTTTGGCCACACCAAGATGCACCACCTAGTTTGAGTCTTGAAATTGTCACATGATCTCATCTGGTATGTTTGTAGGCACAACAAATTAATTATTCACATAGTTGATATCATTATCATCTATCAACCATTCAAAAGCTTCTTCACACCATCAAAGCTTTCCCTCAATGCTAAGCACTAACAATCCTTATTATTTCTATCCATTCTCCTTCTCAAAACAGTATACTCCACTACAACTGAAAAAAAGTAATCTGTTCCTAAATCTCTTGAACCACTGCATGAATTTATGTAATAAATTCATCATATTATACGATTCACTCGACTCTTGAGTCATATGATTCAGATTTTTCTTTCTCAATGAATCATCTACAATATTTATTTCTTGGGTGTATATTCTAGTTCATAATCAAATGAAGGCATATAATCCTACAATCTACATAACTGTTGATTCAAATCACACTATGAAAAGATATACTTCATGATCTTTTGATCTGTATGATCTATACACTTTTCTCGCAAAGGTAAGTATATCCAAGACTTAAAATCATAAACCACTACTTCTAACTCGAGGTCATGCATAAGGTAGTTCCATTAAAGTGTTTTCAACTATTGAGACCCATTATCCTTGACTTGGTCCCCATGAATCAACACAACACCATGTCCTATCCTAGATGAATCACAATAAACCTTGTATTCCACACCTGACTCAGTTAGGATCAAAACAAGTTCCATTGTAAAATGATTATTCAAGTTATGAAATGTATTTGTTCATACTTCTGTGAACTAAAACATTATCCCATTCTACATCAATTCTGAAATTAAAGCTTCAAAATGGGAAAAGTTATGGATGAATATTTTGTAATATCCAACTAATCCAAAAAAACGTCATATATAGAAATAATTCTTGGGATGCACCCAAGAAACCACTTACTGAACCTTATCTGGGTTCACTAACACACCTTCCTTTGATATTATGTGTCCCAAAAAGTGTACCTGATTAATCCAAAATTGAAACCTACATAGATGGGTGTACAGTTGATGCTCCCTCAGCGTATTCATGATGATTTCAAGAAGTTGTTCATAAATTTCACGAGTATTGGAGTAAACCAAGATGTTTTCTAAAAAAACCACCACAAAATAATCTATATACAGATGAATTATACAATTCATCAAATCCATAAATTTTTTTGGTGAATTTGTCAACCCAAATGAAATTATGACAAACTCATAAAGGTCATACCTCCTCTTGAAAGTAGTCCTTAGTATATTAGATGTCTGAAATCTCAAATGGTGATACCATGATATTAATTAGATCTTTGAGTAAACATAATATCCCTTAAACTATTCAAACAGATCATTGATATGCAAAATAGAATATCAGTTCTTCATAGTCATTTTTTTCAACTTTCGGTAATCAATACACAAATGTAAACTCATTTCGGCCTTCTTTTTTAACAATACTGGTGATCCCCAAGGAGACATACTTGGATGGATAAATATATTATCCTTCATCCCCTCCAACTGATTATTGATCTCTTCAATATCAGTCAATGCAAATATTTATGGTGGAATATATATGAGCTCATCCCTCCACATGAGATCAATAGTTATTTCCATAGCTCTATCAGGTTGTATCCCTAAAATTTCCTTAAGAAAGACATCCTGAAACTATTCTACTACTGGTAAAAGGACATCATTCCTAACACCCCCATCATCCTACAATAGACTAGAAAATTGGTCTATGAGATCTCCTAGTTACTGAGTAATTGGCTCTAATTGGAATTCCTAAATGTAACACTCTCCACTGTGTATGTACAAGTCACCCTTAGGATAAGTAAACGTTACCCTCCTATGGTAACAATTGACGTGGGCATGGTATGCGACTAGCTAGTCCATACCCATAATCAGTTCGATGCTTATCATATCAAGAATATAGGGATCCCATAGAAAATAATATTCCCTGATCTCTAGTGAACCTCCTGTTCATATATAGATCTCTCTAGACCGTGTTCCCAACAGTGTATCGATTTTCATTACTCCACTCATGAACTCCACTTCCAGACTCAAACCATTAACAATTTTTTAAATCATAAATGAATGAGAGGCACCAATATCAAATAAATAACTATATAAATTAGAAGCTACTAGAATAGTACCTCTAAATATTGATGGCCCAACATTTCTATCCACAAGTGTTAGTTTCAATTTTTGTAATTCTCCTTCCACACTTCCCTATGATGTTGTATGGACCCCCTAAGTAGCACCAATATGTTGATAAGGTCACTATAGCCTTGTAGTAGCACTTCCACTACACCTAAATTGAAACTAAAAATAAAGACACTAATGTCTCCCAAGAGGGTCCCAGACCATGTATGGTACCCTTATAAATGATCCATCCACAAATCAGCAATCTAATCCCTACCCTTTCCCTTAACCTATCCAGCAACAATAATTTCGATTCAGGTACCAATCAAGAAGCTCAAGTAGGGTGTGAGTACAACTCATTAGGCCACTATAAATGATTTCTAAAAAAATTATAGTCAAAATATAATGTCATAAGTTCTATAAAATTAAAATATTACTATGCATAATAATATTTATAACATTATCAATTATATATTACTTAATCACTTTAACTCCAGGGTTTCCAAGGATGCATTTACCTCTATACTAGCTTCATCTTATTATAGACCCCTTAGTGTTCCCTAGGTTATATCATATTTTAATACCCTCTTAAAATCATGTCGGAGCTTGATGTATTGAAAGGTGATATGATATCTCAGTACATGAGTCAACTCATGTCGGAGTTTGAAGTATTCTCATGCAAGTCCATATCTCAACATTCCTTTATTACCATTATTTAAATTCACACATAAATGAAAAGGTTACCAATAAAATATTCATAAGTAAGATGACCGTGTTACCATTCTTACTTCTCAATAGAGTAAACATGTTTCCATTCCTTTACCCATAAGTACAATGACCATGTTACCATTTATATTTCTCATTTTAATGACCATGTTCCTATTACTTTACTCACTTGTACAATGACAATGTTACCATTTATACTTCTCAATTTAGAATGATCATGTTCGCATTATTTTACACATAATTAATTCATAATTAATTTTCACCTCATTACATTACTAATTCAACAATTATTTAAATACATCAATATATTTTATTTTCTCCCCAATTAATAATATATGTTAATCCATTAATTAATTGATCAATTAATTAATAAATAACATAATTCATATACCATAATTAATTTTTATATAATTAATTATCTCATTCCAAATCTCAACTCGTCGGAATTAAATCAATAATCATTTATCTAGATCATAATATAACAACACGTAATTAATTGATGGTTAATTATTTTAATCTATCCAATTATATATCTCCTAATTAATCCCCTGATTAATTGTCTAGATTAATACCCCTAATTCTCATAATAAATTTTCCCAATACTAATTATCTAAATGGATAACCCCTTAGTCTTCTGATTAATCATTCAATCAATCATATATTTCAACAATACTTCAATAAATCAATTGCTCAACCTAATTAGCCCAAATTAATAATTAAATTGATAAATAATTCTAGAAATTATACAATGTTTCATACACATATCAAATCAATTACCATGGAAATAAAATTTTAGGCTTCCTTCCTCAATTCATTGACAAAGGTTTGGTCAATGGAAATCCCCAATATCCAAGCAGCACAATGATGAAGATCTGAGTTCTAGATCTAAATCCAGAAACCATGATCAAGGATATAAATATCTAATCAATCTAGATCTAGATCTAACATCCTAGATCTAGATATCATTAAAAGGATTTTGATGTAATGAAACAGAGGCTAAATTCCAATAACCATTGTGAAAAGTGTAAAAAATGAATGAGATATGCATCTGGATGAGATCCACTCACCAGGAGACAAGTATATCATCAATCCAGGATTTGAATATTAAAGAAATAAGGTCATACATCCTTGAAACGCCTCCATAAAGATCTAAAATCATCCAAAAATTGTCTAGTCCTGGGCCAAGGTCAAATAGGAGGTGTTTCGGGGGTTCTAGGAGTTCTAAAAATAAACTTCTGAGTGATAAATAACTATCCGCAAGGTTTTTTGGGTAGTTGTGAATGCTTACATAAACTGTGGGCCAACCGCAAGGGCCTCACTACCCAGGGTCACACGATTACCTGTGTTTGGTTTCATAGTTTTCTCTAACCATGTGCCAACCATGCATAACACATTTTTCTTTAATTTTTCTCAAAACTCAACCCAAATGCACCCCAATTCATAACTCCTATCAATGGTACATAAAAAAACAAAAATTACATAAAATTTCTCCCGAGAACAATCCAGAAATGGTTAAGAACATACAAAGAATAAGTCTCACACCACTAGATGTCAAACAGAATATCACTAAAATCCTCACCATTAATAAACTTTAATAATTATTATAATATTTAACATAATATGGGTGAAATGTTTCTAGACATAGGTGATTCTGTGGTATCTCATTTTCTAATTTTTTTTCTTGTTTTATTTTTTAACTTACAAAGTTTTGGAACCAATATAGCATAATTAGAAATATTTGGGAACATTTTTCCGAAATAATAATGACACCCCATACTTAATCATGAATGTCCAATTATAGCACCATAATAATTTGAAATATTTTTTCTCTGAATTAATACTATGTTATATATCATTCTTCATATAAAACCAAGAATGAACAGAATTTGTGAAATATTATGTAAAAACATTAAAAAATGTAAAATATAAAAAAACCTCTTTTAAATAAGAGATATTACTCAACTATAGTTTCTCACATTTAGAGGATAAATAATTAATAAAATTTCATTTTTAAAATGATTCTTCTTTCTAAAATAGATATTTTGATTATGTGCTTTATATTTTATCATAATAAATTAAATTTAACAATATTAAAATATCATAATAATAAAAAATAATATATTAACATTCATAAAATTCCAATTTTAGATAAAATAATATTAAAAATACTTAATCTTGAGAAATTCAAATTTTCAATAAAAGAAAATTTTCATTATATTTTGAATTTATTTGAAGGTAAAATTTATAAATTTATAAATTTTAATTTTACAAAAAAACCATCCCATTAGATACAATATTTAAAAATGAGAATAATATGTAATTTTTATCTTAATTAAATAATTGATACTTAGGTGAATAGTGATAAATACATTTTTTTTAAAAAATATATAGAATTCATGATAATATCAAAAAGTAAGAAAAAATTAGAAACATATACAATAATATTCATTATCAAAAAAAAAAATTATGTAGTGAAAATATGCATTTAAAAAAATATTTTTAATTTAGAAAACCTAGGATTAACATTATGAAACCTGGGTAATATTTTTTTCTAACTAATTTATTTTTAAAAAATTTAATTAATTATCACATCTTATGGTTTATTTCTAATTGGGAATTAGTTTTAATCCATATAAATCTTTTTTTTAAAAAATCATCAATTTAATTGAAAAATTGATAATATTATAAATTTTTTTTATTCATTTGGAAATACAATTTTTCTAAAAAATAGTTTTTATGTGTCACACACAGTAATGGGAAAACAATTTCTAACAAATATAAATATTATTTAAAAAAATGGGTTTTTATCAAGAATAGTTATTTAAAAATTATATATTAATTCCAATTTTATTTTTTTTGTAATTATAATTTTATTACATAAGTAAATTTTCTAATTAAGGTAAAAACCCAAATATTTAAAAAATGAAAAATCTAATTGTAAAAGACATAAAAATATGTTAAAAATGTATGAATAGTTTTGGTTGATTATTTCATGAACTTACACATCATCCAATCAGTTATTTCCATTTTGTATCTACTTTAACCTTGAATAGTGACTTTACCTATTATATATTATAAAAAGAGAAACTCATCTCCCTTTTCAAAGGAGTAACCACCACCCCACATCTCATTACACACCTAGCCTCTTGGATTCGACCAAAAACTATACAAATAACTTAATAAGTGTCCTATAAAATTACATTATTTTATTATTATCGAAAACCACATTTCATATCCTTATTCAATTTTTTATAGAATCATTTCAAATAAGTAAGGTAATATTCTCAATTACACCTTTATTTATCATTTTCCTTTCCTTTTCATATACTAGCACCTTAAATCTATTCAATTTATTAATTTATTGAAAAATAACTATTATTATTATTCTCAAATGTTATTATACTAATAGAATAACCCTTTTACACATTCCTACAAATCTAATCAATATTTAAAGATTTCATCATGTGTACAAGCATACTACCTCCTCCATGAAAATAATGTTTGATTTTTCATTACTAACTTAAAATAACTGTTATAAAATTATATATAAAGGATTAATATGATATAAATAAAATTATTATGATTATAAAATTTTAATCCATTTCATATCTTCATCCTGATCTATGTAAAATAACGTGTCACCTGTGTGTCCATGGGGACTTCATCCTCCACGAAAGAGACATATATCATTTTTCCACCAAGAAATGTTTTATGTATCAAAATATATTAAAATATTTTTAATCACTTTGATAAAAAATAATAATATAATTATTATTATTTGGTAAATATATTAAACTAAAATAATTACATTCTTAATTATACTTACCCATAGATTAGTGCATGTTCTTGTTTGGGACAGTTTAAACATGAACATGATCAATGATATATATTTATAACATGGATAACGAAGGAAAAATAATAAATGGTGACATTATAAAATAATATATAAATATTGAATTTTTTAGTTTCTAGAATGATAGTTTTAATATCTATATATTTATTAATATACTACCCCACATTCGTTAAAACTATTGAAACAAGCTTGTCACAAACCTCATTATCAAGAATCCGAACTAAAATAATTTTGAAAAAAAATTAAAAAATTAAAAATCATTATGAAATATATGTTTTATTTCAAATAATGATCTTGTAATGATTAACATTGAAACTATAAAAATTAAATGAAATCGCCATTAAAAAAATTAATAAACAATTAATATAATATAATAAACACTACATGATGAAAATAAAATTTCACTCACTTATATATTTATAATAAATTGATATAAATGATATTTATAAAATGATATAGGTAGTAATATTTTTCTTAAATTGGTTTTTAATATAGTTATTCTTCCTATACATGTGGTTAAATCACATTCGTTGAATTAATGAATTAAGGTAATAGTGTTTCATCACAATTTACTTTTTTGAGGCATGTTTTATTTTTTGAAACTAATTCCCATACAATGGTTTTTATAATATCTCTTAGAAATATTATATCATTAATTATATTTTTAAGGGTATTTAATGTTTAATATAATTCTATCTCTCTCTTTCATTATTTGCTTCCATTTTTCAAGTGATTTATTCAATTATGTAAAAATGTTTCTTTTTATATATTTTAAAATAGTTAATTCTCCATATTTTAAACTGGGGATATTTATAAAAAATTATATTACTTAATTATATGAATGGATCGTGATATTTTATAGAAAACTGTTAAATGAATGTCATCCCATTTCAATTGTTTAATGAAGTGATTTTTTATGTCAAAATATTTTTAAATTATATTGGAACAAAAATGTATGAATGATTATTATTGTTGGGAGGGTTCCTATATAGACCACCAATGCATTGGTTTAGGATTTAATATCATGTGATATAATTAAATTTTTCATGAAAATGATGTGGGGATTTTTATTTACAATTTTTTGTGTGCACATGATGTGAGTAGATTTTTTTTGGCAATTGTCATGTAAACGTGATACATGTGGCTTTGTTCCCATGTTTTTTTGAATGTGAAGTATGAAGCTCTGTTAATATTTTTTTTTGTATGAACATGATACATGTTTTATGGTTTATTAATTTTTTTTCATATATTTATCCTAAAATTATTTATTATTTTATATTTCAATAACATTCCATATTTCTATATTCCTATGATTATGCCCCTTGGATCATGTTTATTTTCTTAATATAATTTTTTATAGTGGATCAACTATTTCATGTAAGAGTTTGGAATTTTTTGAAGAATATTTCCAAAGATATAAACTAGGATGGGAAGATATTTCGATGCCTGATGAGCACATAATTAACATTTAATTTTTTTTAAATATATTAATACTATGAAAGCATAATTTTATGGTAAATGTTGAATAACTCCCAAAATGAATCTGGAATCCAAATGATGAGATAATTATTGAGTTAAAAATGTGAACTTTAACCTAGTTGTGATATAATATTTTTCAAAATTAGGAAATTTAGTATATTTATATCATGGGCATGGATAATAACATAAATAAATTTATTTATTTCATTTGTTTTTTTTCAAAAAAGTTCCCAAGAATAATCTATTAAAACATGTAAATTCCTAATTCCTACCATTGTCTTAATTACCTAGGTACTGAGAGGATTTCATGGATGATCATCAGAAGATGACATCGGATCGAGTTCAGATTGAGAATCGTGTTCCAATAGAGCTTGCAGATCTCATCAATGAAATTGAGGTATAATCCTTTTTTCATCAGTGATGGATCCAAAGTGTGGAAGGATTTTTTGTTTTTTGGATGTGTAACCATTACTTATACTTCAAAATATTTGAATCAAATAACTAATGGATTGATATTTGGATTGATTATTTTGTGGTTATGGTTTATTCATATTATTTTTGGATATTTATTAGTTATTTTATTCATTTATTTTTCTACCTATTCATTTTTCCTTTCCATGAAAAGAGATATAGGCTGAAAAAAAATCAAAATTTGAGGTTAGATCCTCATGTTTATGGTTTATAGATTTATCCCCCCATTCTACAATATTTAATCACTGGAATTTTCTTTTGGTATATAATTTGATGAATACATAGTGAATGGTTGTTTCACATAGGGTTTTTTGGAATAATGGAATTATACCATGGGTTTGGGATATAGATCCAATGTTATGGTTTTGGTACATGATTATAGTAGTATATCGATGGAAAAATCAAGAGTTTATGATTGGGGTATTGTCTTGTGACAATGATGAAGCATGGTGACTGGTGGTTCCATAGTAGTGGTTATGGGTAGAATCCAATAAGTATGTGACTGGGGGACTTGATTGGGCCAGATCAAAGTTATTGGGTCTGAATATATGGTGTTGAAATAAAAACTAGTTGATGTATGAGTCTTTTAGGGGTTCTATAAAAAATTATACTACATAACATGTAGTCCAGAAGATAACACACAATTTATTCCCCTTTATGTGGAACTAGGTTTTCCACATAGATATAATTATCAAACACTGGGTGAAACACGTCACATTTCTTGTGATATTTAGCCGAACAACTTACTATGTATTCAGGGTCACAAACCATGGAAGCCATGAATTATTACACAATGTGTATTTCTTGTCACATGCCATGTAACATGTGATGCATATATCAAAATGTGCATAGAGTACATGCCCATGTGGCCATGTGGACTTATATGTGGTGTACATGAAAAATATATGGGAAAGATGTAATACACAAGCATATCCATGTACTCAGAAACAACCAAATACATAGTCCTGATACAATGTACATCGAAATGGGCATAATGGCATAATGGGTGTCATGGAAACATCTAAAAGTCATGTAACTCAATGGATAAACTATGTATTTCAAAAAAGTGATGTCATGTTATAATAATACATGAGTAGTTCTAGGATTTGTGAGACACTCCATATACCCTTAGGGAAACATAGTGTACTCATTTGAAGACAGTTTGGATCCATCTTTATTCATATATTATCTTCATAGTGAGCTTGTGTGAGGTTTATTGGACTAATATTATTTGAGTGTGTTCTTTTGGTCTATTCATTACAGGGTTTTGTGCACCATATTGTTCCCTTCATAGAGGGTGACCCATGTGTAGCTTATTGATGATCAGTACAGTGTGAACAAGGTCCATTATTCTTAAGTGAGTTGTCTCAATCTCCCTTGACTGATACCTTATTATCATGGAGCTTGTATCCCTCTAAGATTCTTAGAGAAATCCTTGTGTCATTCAATTTCTGTAGATAGGAATTCCATAATTAGCATGTCCAATAATGCATCGGAGTTGATCCCCTATCTAATAACATGTTTCCAGTTGGGTCTAGAGACCCCCCTATGTGGCCTGGGTGTTGAAGGCCCCATCTGTTTGTTAATATCTAATATTTCTATTGGGGTATTAGTGTGATAGAGTTTGTAACTCGCATTAATCCTAAGAGTTTTCAATTATATTATTATTGGAGATACCTAATGAGTGTTACCTATTAGATGTCGGGGATCTACCATCAGCTTAGCGATACTCGATGAGTTATATCTCTCAGTTCAGTTCCATCAGGGATGGCAGGGATCATGGAGTGAGATAAAATGGTTGAGCAATACCTTGAAACATCACAACGGATTTATGGCAAATAGTGGTTGATACGGTTTGTGACATAGAGTAAATTATGAGTATATCTTGGATATCCTTGGTTTTATTTATTTCTTATATCTTGTTTTAAATATCTATGTTTGATTAGATAACTAATCTTGATTCTTTATAATTAGTAATCATTGGTTGTCTTAAAAGGTATTGTTATAATCATCGTTGAATGGGTTCTACCCACACATGTCCTATTTTATGAAGATGATGAACCATTTTACAAATTCTATGGAGGAACAAGAGATAGTGGAGCTTTGTTTTGACTTGATAGATCAATGTCTATTCCAATGATTCATTTCACTACATTCCCCTAATTTAGAGAAGGTAAGACGTAACATTTAAAATTTTAGCGGGATTGTATATAGCCACAATTATACTTTCTAGCACATTATAGCTTACACTTATTGTGGAGTTATTAGGGTATGAATTTATTGTTATCATTTTTTTACAATTTCACCATTTTATGGTCTTAGATATGTATTCTGGTGTATTGGTACATTAGCGTAGTGCATCCTGAATGCATGATATTCTTTTTAAGAAATGAATTCTAGAACCTAGCTTTTTGGAGGAGGGAATAGGGTAGTCATATCTTGATCCTCATTAGGTTAGTTCATGATAGAGTGTTATTAGATTTAAATATTATCCTAAAGTGTTATAGAACTACCAGGGTTTTGGACAAGAGTTTTGAGTTTCTTTTGTCTAGTTGTAAGGTTTCTTTTGGGAACTAGGGAAACAATGGTAATGATTTTAGAGTTTTATTCTCAGACTAGGGTGTCCATTGCTTGTGGAAAATCTAATGTATCTAGTCATTACACTTTGATAACCTACTTTATTATCTAGTACATGTAGAAACTAGTTCCTAGGAAAACATTAGTACATTCATCAAATAATATTGGGATGTGGTTTCCATGTCTTTAATTTTTCAGCTATCCAAATATACTCATTAATTATGGTATATCTTATCTTATTTAAGAATGTATTCAAGAAGATATACAGTGATATTACTATAGTATTTTCCATAGGTCTTATTGATGAGTTATGAGGCCTCTTTGAAGTCAGTTATTCATGAGGCAATGTTTCTGCAGGAAGGTCATCAGGTGGGACTTTCTATAGTTGATATTTTTATAGAACAACCTCTATTTGTCATGGTTTATGTTATATGTCATACTAAGACAAGGATGGATCTTTTTGCATCAGATTATGATAAAAAATGTTTGGGTGTGTAGCATGATCTTCCAAGATTTGGATTTCATGGGATAAATGGTCAATAAGAACTAATTATAGTAGGAGTTCCACACAATCCACGAAATACAAGGTTTATTTATAGATATCAGGAAAAGATCAGTTCTCTGATGTTGATACATTGATATGCACCTGTTGGGAGGGGACATATCACATGGGATTTTATTGAATATTGGTCTATAGTCATAGAGATATTATTAACTGCCAAGGCAGAGGAAGTGTCTAGAGAAAGGGGGTTTGAAGAGAAGAAGATGTGTTGGAGAAGCTAGGGGATGACTAGAAGTTGGAAGGTGATTTGTTATGATTCTACAAAAAGTAAAAAAAGGTGAAAAAATCTAGGATTAGGATAGTGGTGGTCAAAATAATGGAAAACTATATGAACTTTACCAAAGAGGATCTATGATTTTTTGACATACAATCTATGTTCCTTATAACCATATTTTAGTATAGTGACACATAGTTAGATGAAACTATTTGTACACTTTTATCCTATTATTTTATAGAGATACATGGGGAAATGGAATATACCTATGTTGGTTATGTTTGGTGTTACTTTTTAAAAAAAGGAATTGGAAACCTTACCCCCACATAGATATGTTCTTGATACATGATCCAAAACAATGCAGGTGAGTGAGCGCCTCCCAAAAAGGATATTGATGAGGTGCTGTGGATGAGGAACTTTAACATGAGTGTTTGAGGTTGTTTTTTTGTGCTATGGTATTGTAGAAATTCCTCATTCTATATAATAATATGGTAAGGGGATAATTGTGATCCAATTAGGGGATCCTAAAGGCTTCGAGTGTATTTTGAGGGACAACATGTGTCTTTACTACTCAAGTAGCATTTTTCACACATAGTAATGAGCCAAATATCATTGATCAAATCCCTTATTCATGAATTAGGAATAAAAAATTAAACTTCATATTCATCCCTTTTGTTTGAGGATCCTATATAGAGGATCAATTATTACACTCTTCTACTGAAAATGTGACATGAATTTGGGATGATAAAGAGAGAGAAAGAGATCCTCATATAGAATCTCTCTATAGTGGTGGTGAGATACTGTTATTTTTTCCACATTATGGAAAATTTTCCAACCTTCCATGATCAATTTTTATCAACCCTTGAGTGTGTTTGTTTTTTTTAGATTTTTGGGTAGTATTTTTACTCCTTTGATGAGGAGTGATCCCAAACAATGTAGTAGGAGTTCATTCACATGAGGTTATACCACTTCCTTATCAACTATCTAGGGATAACATTATACTAGAGGATACTATGATATTATTTCATATATTGGATGTGTAGTATTAGGAAATATTTCCTAGGGAATTTCTATGCTTACCTCCCCATATATAGAAAAGAAACTATAGGGATTTTTGGATTGTTTGGTACACCTATAGGGAATTTTTGTGTTTACCTCCCCATATATAGAAAAAAACTATATGAATTTTTGTGTTTACCTCCCTTGAGGAAATGGTTTCATTGATCAATTTTTTTTAATCCTATCAGTTTTCTAGGTAATTTAAATTATTGTTGTTCTAGTGAACATACATCAGTTTTGCATGTCATTTTTTCAGTCATAACTGGAAGGATCACCTACCATTACTATATTTTGTGTATCATAGTGATTACAACTCCACTATTGAAATAGAACATTTTTTAGTCCACGTATGAGGGAATGTTTAGGTTACTTTTATACTAGTTAGAACCCATTGGGAAAATTTTATGGATCATAGTTTTGGTTCTATTGATGGTTTTAATGATTTAGTTCATTCAGAGTTGGATGAGAACAATCGATAAATTATAGGGGTTCTTTATGAACAAACAACTTATGACTTTGGTGTTTGAGTGATGTAAAGTTTTAGCTAGGGTGGTAGGGTATTTTTGGGTTTTTATACACTTTATTTTTCCTGCTATTGTTTTTGGTTAGTGATATTGGGTAATACATAACCCATGACCATAGTAGTTTTGTTTTTTTGGTGTTCTCTATTTGACACGAATGAGGAGAAATGCTCATGACTCATTTCATGATATTAAAATAGATAATATGGGTAATGATGGTGGATATTTTATTTTCAAGGATCTAGTGTCTTGTAGAACTATAAGACAAATACCCTTCATGGGAAAGTTCTTTTTCTTATTTAAATGTTTGTCGACAATATAAGAAACTATCGAATGCACTTGTGGGAGTGAGAGACCAGCTTGCAATATTAGTATACCCACCTTTTTTTGTCTGCTATATTTATCGATGAAATTTTTTAATGATGGGAGTAATGTAATGACTCAATCTATTTCATATAATACTTTTAAATATTTCCTAGAATATTTTTAGAGCTAGGCACTTAGATGGTGTAAGATTTTGAGGCCCAGTGTGCCCAAAATTAATATTTTTAAAATATTATAAATAATAACATAATTTGTGTGTAGTTTTTATTAAAAATTTAATAACTAAAAAAACAAGTCTCATGATGGAAATAGTATACCACTATTGTTTTCAAAACATGGAATTTTCTCTAGGAACAACATAATCCCATCGCTGTAAGGCATTTTAGTAAAGTGCTATCATGGTCACAAGTAATGAAATAAACCAATTCATTTCATTAATTTAATATAATGACCTATAATAATATATTTATACACCTATATTTATAATGTTGAGTATTATCCACATACCCCTATTCATTTAGAGAAGATTTCAGATAGTATCCATTATATAGTCGTTGGAAAATTTCATGATATCAAGATCAGATCTAGGATTGTGTGCCAACAGAGCTTGTTGATCTTTTCAGTGAAACAAATGTGTGATAATTATTCATTAGTGATTGATCTAAATCATGGTAGTATATATTTTTTGGATTTATCATTATATCTAATCAAATTATGAACATGAATCAATTGACTACATGATTGATTCTTGGATTGATATTTTTGTTAGTATGGGTAATTTTAATGAATTTGTGATAATTATTATTTGTTTTTTCTTCGATGTTTATACCTATTCATTATTCCTTTATAAGAGAACAAATCAAGGATTAAAATTAAAAATACCTTATCATCATTTCTCAAATATATTTTTTATGGATTTCTTCACCCGTTCTATAGGCGTTCTTCATTGTCATTTTATGTTGGCTTATGATTCAAAGAATACAAGGTGAAAGATCATTACAAATTAGGTATTTTGAATATAGGATTAATACCATGGGTTTGGGATAGAGATATGATGATATGTTTGGAGTTCATGAAGATTTAATTATTTCCAGAAATGGATTGGTTTTTTATGATCATGGTTTTGGTATGTGGCACCAACAATGCCCAACATCTGGTGTTTCCTAAACAATGGTTCCAACCATAGTATAGAGACCCTGAAATTGTATGAACTAGTTACACCAAATTCATGTTCATCGGTAAAAATCGATGATTTCATTGTTGAAACAAAAAGATGCCTGATTCCTATATATTCTCCACAAAAAAACCAAACTACATGGTTTATATTTTGAATGAAAATTTTTCATGTATTTTTATTTGGGAAGCTCTAGGGTTTTGTTGTAGATATAATTATCAAACCCCATGTGAAACATGTCATGTGTCTTATGACCATTATATGAACAAATCAGTGTGTACATGGGGTACATACCTAGAAAGATATGTTGTATTAAACATTCCGTGTTCTTAGTCACACGTTGTGTAATATTTAGTGGACCACATGGCATGTACATAGAGTACACAAGCCATATGGCCTACATTACATGTTATTGGGAAGTACATGGGTAGGATTGGGTACACTAGAAGAGTTTTGTACTAAAAAATGTCTATGTAGATGGGCATGACTCACAATACAGAGTCATGAGAAGAACATGATGAAGAGTTCCATGAAGAATTCTAAAGGTAATGTAACTCAAGGTACATTCCATGTATTTTTGAAAAATTCCATGTCATGGGAGAATGAGTCACATGAAGTTTTAGGCTCTATGAGACACGTTATCTACCCATAGGGAAATATTGTATAATACTTTGAATATTGGTTGTATTTATATTTACTTTCATCTTATCATCATAATTTTCTTGTTTGAGAATCCTTGAACTATTATCTATTGAGTATGCTCCCTTGGTACATCTATATGACGGTTAAGTGTAGTATCTCTTTCTGGTCAATTAGGGTGACCCCTCAGCAGCTTTCTAATGAATAGTGTAGTGTGGGAGGGATCCCTTTTTCTATAATGAGTCATCTAAGTCCTATTTGATTGATGACTTAGTCTCTTGGAGCCTTTATCCCTCTTAGTGGCCTGAAGCGATCCTCGCGTCCTTCATCTCTCAAAAAATAGGGTTTCTGGAATTGGAATGAACAACAATACATGAGAATCAATCCTCTATATAGGAGGATGTTTCCAATATGATCTAGTGTCCCACAGTGATCCATGGGCATTGACCCATATCAATGTATCGAGATCAGATCTTTCCAAAGGGTTATTAGTCAAATGGAGTGTGTATCTCAAATGAAAAATATGAATTTCATGTGTGTTTATTCATGGTCATAATGTAGTGACTTGGATTTTAAATTTATTATTTTTTTATGTTGTACGTATTATTTTCGAGACCATGTGTGAAGATGATATTTGATTCTAATGGTCGATGTTCCCATAATAAATGCTTGACAAATATTAAATGTATTAAATGAAAATATACGTAGTTTTCCAGAAAATGAGTAATATATTCTAAATTGAGGGTTTGATTATAAATAAAAGGGACAGTTGTGTTTAGAATGTGTGTCTTACCCTGTGTACAATATAACCTTGGAAGATGTTTCACATTCTGGTATCGGAAAAATCATGGGTGGATGTTTAAAATAAAATAAATTTATTTATTTATTAATTTATTTTAATTTCATGACCTAATAAAAACACTATAAATATATGGTTATGGTGGATTATAAATTTTAGATAATAAACTGTGGTGATATAGAGAACTATTTGAGAGTTTTTGGAGAAATTGGTTTTGGAAAATGACAACCAGATTGAGGTTCCATGATCGGTGTGAAAAATAATTAGATGATCTCACCAATAATAAGGGCGTTGCTTTGTTCCCCAACATAAATAAATCTGAATCATGGAATGATTAATTTTTTGTAAGGGTTCCACCTCACCCCTTGAAAGTTGGATTATCATAAATCAATAAAATTAAGGCCTTCAGGCCATTATAGTGGTAAATTAATTCCTATGAAAAATGAAAATAAAAAGACCAATGGAATAATTTGCAGATTGGTCATATTGTGTGATGGGTTAATTTGTGTGGATTTATTTGCAGATTTGTTTATGATATTATAACTATTCAGTAATCATTCTAATATAAATGGATTGCATCCAATTGATCACTTCCAAGGATCATTCCTATATTTCATGTTTCATTTTTTTCTCCCATTATTCTATGTACAACCATAATTTTTACTTTGATAGACCAGTGGATTGACCTGAATACCGATGAACTGAATGTTTCACACTAGTTTCAACGATTCAATATCATAGATACGTACCTATTATTTCATGGGGATATTTCAATAATTTAATTCAAAATTAATTATTTCATAATTGAAATAAATGACTATGGTTTTATCATATAGAATAGGAGCAGTTCAACATCAGAGTTCTCCTGAACCAAACTCATGGCTAGATTCAAGAAAAAAGTGACTATAAATCTCGACCAGACTAGATCCCACCACTCTAGAATGATTCATGGATGTATTTTGTTCTTGAGGATTGGAAAATACTATGAGTGGATGAATGGATAATTTAAGAAAATTCCCACACACACTACATGTATTTAGGGAATAAATTCCGTGTGGAACCCTCATAGTGGAGGATAAGATTTCTATTTGAAGTTAGGTATCACAAAGTGTGTGACTCATTCTTCCAATCTTGTAATGTACCTAAAAGGGTAATCAAACATGACCCGGAGTACATGAGTATGTACATGCCAGGTACTCATCCATGGAAATTCCCTGGAAAGGTATAGATAGGAAAAGTCATGTACTTGGACACAATCAGATATTCACAGGAACAAACACACCATGCATGTTGAAATGGAATAATACATGATCCATTAACATGGTCATAACTCATTGTCTAAGAGAAAAATCATGTAAATCTAGTACACATCATGTATTCCTTCAATTAAGGCATAGAGCCATTGTCTCTGTATCTTGGAGAGGTTTCATTAGGGTGTTTTCCCTATATCCATTCACCAAGGGTTAGTATGAAATCAAGTCCAACAAATGGGATAGTGATCCATTCATGGATATAGTAACTAGAATCCTTTCATTAGTCTTAGAGTAATATCCTATATCATCATATTTATCTAGTTGGAGTTCATGGTATTGGTGTGACCGACATGATGCGAGCACTCATCCTCTACATAGTGGGTTATTCCAGATTGAGTTTTGGGTATACCCCATCGATTTAGTTATGATCCTCATATATTTACCATACCTCTTCATAATTTCATTGTATAATTTATATAACAATACCTGATGATCATGACCTATGAGACTGATGACATCACTGATATGTGACTTAGAGAGTGTGTTTTCTCACATGAGTGATATGTGTAACTATTGAGTAGGAATCATAGTATATAATTATAGTTATAACTTTACCATGAGACTATTTTACTTTGTTCATTGTATTGGTATAATATTTTTATATTTGATTTAGACATATAATTATGTATAAATGTCTATTTTTCTTATTCATATATTATTTTTTGTTTTGGGGTGTCCTATTAGGTATTGTTATAGTCACATTTACATGGGATTATCACACATTTATCATGTATTGGTTAGTTTATAGAAATTTTGATGGAGTCCTAGAGGGACCAGGTCTAGGCGGTGCTCATTAATATGGATAGACCGTGGTGTGTTCATGTGGTTATCTCAGTAGTAGTCCCCTACTTCACTTCTAGGTTGGATTTTTTTTCAAACTCTTTATGGTGGGACTATATTTGGTCATGTTTAACCTACATTACTTTTTATTGTACTCTATTTTTGATATATATTTTCATTTATCCACATTTTATCAGTTTTTTACATTTTATAATTTCATGGGATTATACATGTGTCTGTTTACATGTACTTTATATTACGGCCTCCCCATTTAGTGACATTCTTAATCAGTGCTAGTAGTAAGCTTCTAACCTAATGGTGGTAGGATTGGGGATTCACACAATGGTCCCCATTTGGATGGGTTATGAAAGATTGGTATCAATGTAGTCATCTCTATATTAGGGCTAGAGTATGGTAGATTGATTTTTGGAAATAGTGTTATGTGTTTCAAGTTCATCTTTCTATCTAGGGAATCTAGTGTTAGTGTGGCAGTTGATGTATCCATAGACATGGAAACTGATCACCTAAATTTTTCCTCAATACAAGTAGATACCATTCAAAGTAAAATGGTACATTCAGACAATTTTAATGGGTTGTGTTTTCCATGTCCTTCATGAGACAACTCTCCAGATATACACATTGACTATGGTACATCTAGATTATGTAAGGATGCATCTCTGATGTATGAAATATATGAAATAGAATAATGACCAGGAAGAAACACCACTATGTGATGAGGTATCGATATAGTGTAATGTTCTAGAGGTTTTACCTATAGGTGGCACACTTGTCAAAAAAGAATTTTTAGAGCATCATATGGTACATGCAGTAACAGAAGATTAGGTATGTAGGTTGAGCATGCATTATGAGGTTTAGTGGAATAACCCCTTAGGATTCAGGGAATACTTTATCATATGCAGATGAGGAATTTCTAGAGGCGTTTATGTGGTTTTTCAATAATTTGAGGACATTGGTAGATCATATGGTGGTCCTAGAAGTGATCCTTCTCAATGGCTTACTAAGCTGACATTTGGGTTTAGTGACCCTATGTAATGACAATGTGACTCTATCACGACCATCTATTGAGTTCTATTTATGTGTGTATTTCTCTTATACTATGTTGATGTCTTTATTTTTAAATTATATTCTATATCTTCACCAGGGATTTAAAGAAGTTTTTGATTATTCATTAAAGTTCACTATCCTCTCCAGTTACTTGATGGATATGTTTCTAGATTAGTGGTTTTGGTATTATCCATTTGAGAGTGAAATATATAGGGACATCTGAGCCAACATTATACCTCTATGAATTTCCACTATGAGAGTTTCTATAGAGATATTTAGTGGATGCTCATTTCATAGCTGAGCAGATACAAATACTGGTTGTCGGCAATAATAAAAAAGAATATAAGAAGTCAACATCATGGATATAACGTCAGTCTTAAGGATGTGAACACATGTGGTGATTGAGAAGGATATCATAATAAATAGGTTTTATAGTTCAAGGATTATAGGATGTGTCTTGTTAGCCTATGGAGAAGTTGTGATATTTATGCCATGGAAGGGGAAATCACACAATGAATTATTTGACCTGATGTTTAGATGATAGGAAGACAATGAACAAGATTCCATGGTAGTCACAGTGGTAGGAGAATACATGTTCGTGGGGTAGCATACATAGAATAAAATATATGAGAGAAGATAGAGGTGGTATATGCTTCAAATTGTTACCACCACCTCCCCATTGCGGTCCATTCTAGGTTCATGGAGTTAGAGGATATGGGTGGGGGTTACTTCAAGCAGTTGAGGCTTATGACATAGAGGATCCCAAGATGATAAAAGGTGGGATATTTTTATTTTGTACCTTTTCTATAGTACTAATAGACATAAGAGATAGTCATTCCTTTTTTCCCACATATCTCATTTGAGACTTAGAGATTCTGGTTGAGCCCTTGGGTAACCATTTTTCTTGGAGACTCCTTCTAGGGATGACTCAATGGTGGCACACAGATGCCAACCGTGTCACTTAAATCTATGAGGAAATAGTATCTATTGGGAACTCATTGTAGAAGTGGTGAGGCCTTATGAATCATCATACATATGGACTGGTTATCTATAGGTCCTTCCCATATATATGTTTTTAGGAAGATGATGTTGTGTATCGACAGTGAGGGGTTTAGGTTTTTTATGCAGTCAAAAAGAAAAACCCAGGCAGTGCCAGATAGACTCATTAATTGGATGGTGAAGCTGATTAATCATCAGTTGGATATCCAAACCCTTAGTTTAGTGTATGGATATTCAAATATTTCTCCCCCACCTATAGATAGACTTATGCATTGATCTGTAACCCGGGATGACCTTGATATATATTTCGACATATCAGAAGACACACAAAGTGAATCACGATATAATGGTGCAGTTGAAGGACATGTATCAGAAGGTCTTTGTTAGACCTAGTGTTTTACCTCGGAAAGCCACAGTTCTTTTCACCAAAAAGGCATATCAGAGTTTGAGGTTATGTTTTTTCTATCGATTCTTGAACTAGGATTCCGTGAAGAAAATGTATACACTTAAAAGGATCAATTATCTCTTTGATCAATTGAGAGGTGAAATATGGTTATCTAAAGTTTTCCTCAGATCTGGATATCACTGGTAGTGAAGAAAAGTAGAGGATATACCAAATAAAATATTCAGATGTCTCAATGATCACTATAAGAACTTGGTGATTCCCTTTGGTGTGATGAACCCCACATAATTTTTCATGGGACTCAAGGATCATAACATTTTGTAAATAATTAACAGGTTAATTATAGTATTCATCTATGTTATCCAAGTGTACCCAGTGTCAAAGGATAAGTACACAAGACACATGAAGGTGGTTCTAGATGTAATTTGAGAGTACTACAATTACAAGAATATCAAGAAATTCCAATTATTGATTCAGGAGGTCCAACTTATGGGATATTTATTCTAATTGTATGGTTTGTTAATAGACGTAGTGATGGTCGAAGCGTTGTTAACTTAGGATCCACCTGAATGAATAATGGAAGTGTATATATTTCTCAGGTTTGTAGGATATTAATAGAGATTCATACATGATTTATATAAGATATCATCTTCATTGAAAACATAGAACTAATAGTTCTATCCTATTAGGTGGATGGGGAGGTGTTAGTTCAATTTTTAGGATTTGATGTTGATATTGATGAGAACTTTTTTATTGATATTTCTAGGTGATGTTGTTGAATATATAAAATTTTGTGATGCATATAGAATTGGGATTGGTTTTGTTTGGAGGAAGAGGAGGGTGGTTATTGAATATGGTTCACACATATTGATCTCACATGGCAGAACTATGTGACCCATGAGCTTGAGTTAAAAGAAATTGAATTTTCACAATAGATTTTGAAATACTACCGGATGGGCTAGCGGTTAATTTTCTATTCTGAACACAAGAGTCTTACTTATATATTATCTTAGAAAAATATTAACATGAGACATAGGCCATTGGTAGAGTTTCATCAGTATTATGACATCAATATTAGAAAAACTTCTTTGAAGGGGAATGTAGTGGATGGTGATCACCGTTGGAGATCTTGATCATAGTTTTTTCAATATGTGTCATTGTAGTTGATCTCATTACAGTTATCCATTATGTATAGAGATAGATAATATTTACTCCATTCGATGGTTATTACCGATCCACTTTTATAGTGAGTCAGGGAGGCATAGAATGGGGATACCAATTGTGAAAACCAACATACTCATATATCCACTACACATGTTCATGATGGATATTCAGATGGTGGGGAGCATGTTATTCATTTTAGATGATGGATGATGGTACTTGTGATGTTGCAGGAGATAGTTTTAAGAGAGTTTCAAACATATACTTTAGGGGTACATAAAGGTATTAAAAATATGTACTAGAATATCCAAAATTAGTTTTAGTGAATAAGGATGAAGTGGGGAAATTTAGAGTTTGTCTCTTGATTCTCGACCTATCAGTATGTGAAGGTCGAGTACCAGGATATAGAGGGTTTATCATAACCCATATAGGTGGAAGAGTGAAATTAGGATGGGAGATCCCTAGACTTCCTGAAGGGGTTACTAAATATATCTAATGGGCATGATGTGATATGGGTGATCATATACCCACTAACCAAGTCATACCACTTTTTATCTATCAAAGAGATCAGTTTAGTAGATATATTATGGTACCACTACTTGTAGTAGATAGTTCAACTCCATGTTGTTCAATAATTTCTTTCTTGACCGTGATTAATTCATTACATATTAGTTATGGAAGTGATTGTAGGAGGACTTTGGGACTTATCTTTATTTGAGCGTTAATTTTCACCACCAAAATGATGACCAAACTGAACATATCATTTAGCTCTTGAAAAAACATGCTACATGATTTCATGTTGGACATTGGACACTGTTTTTAGGATCACTTACCATTGGTGGAGTTTACATACAACAATATCTACCATTCTCCAATCTATATGGAACCATTCAAGGCCATTCATGGGAGACCGAACAGGTCACCACGTTTTTGAACTGAGCCAAGAGAGTCATCACATGTGGGAATAAATTTGATGTGAGACACTATTGAGAAGGTTAAGATAATAAAAGAGAATATGAGGAATCCACAAAGTCATTATAATTCCTAATAGAATAGATGATGGATGCCTTTGGTGTTTTTGGAGGGAGACCATGTGTACCTATGCATTTTACCACGACATGGATTAAAGTGATTTTTACAAAGAGGTATTATATTTCTTATATTTAGTATCAATTTCCTATTATTGCGTATAGTTGGTGAGGTGGAATACCTCTTAGATCTTCCACCATAGTTTTACCAGGTAAACAAAATCACATAACTATCGCAACTGAGAAGGTACGTGCAAGATCTATCACATGTTATCTATTGGGGTGAGATGGAAATTGAGTGTTGATCTACCTTTGATGAGTACCTTTTAGATATAAATGATTGATAGGATATGATCCTTCATAAGAGAAAAATTCCTTTAGTTTGTGTCGGGTGGAAGAAAGAGAATCTTCATGAGAGAACCTAGGGGAGTGATACTCAGATGCATTCTCAATAAAAACACCTCATTGTGTATCCTTTTTTTTGTCCTTTTGGGTTTTAATAACCCACGGTGGAAATAATTTATAGGCTTGAATTATATACTTATTATTTTTTGGATATTTTATGGATTAATTTTTTGACTAGGAGATGAGACCACATATGATTATAAGTCCCTATGCACCCGAAATAAATGTTTCAAATATATTAAATATATTGAATTCCCACATCTAATGTTTTCCTAAGAAAATGGAATACATTATTAAATAATTCCTAAATTAGTTATCCTTGTTCACCTTTGATTTGAAAAACTGTTTTTTTGCGTTGGCATTATATCACCATTGTATGTGTTGGGAGCTTGGGTTGAGGGGAGAACCTGGATGGATATCTAAAATAAAATAAATTAATTTATTAATTTATTTTAATTACCCCTACATAACAAAAACCATAAAAATATATGGTTATGGGGGATTATTAGGTCTATCTGCTAAACCCTGTAGATCTAGAGAAACATTAGAGAGTTTTTGAAGGAATGTACGTACATGAAGGAAAACAGGGTCAAGGATCCCCAATCATTGTGCAATAGAATTAGTGGATATATCCAGTGAAAATGAAAAAAAAATATTCATCATAGATTGATCTGAATGGAGGTTGGATGAGGCTTTTTTTATTTAATGCTCGTTATTAATTTCTATGATGAACATGCTTCAATGACCTAAAATATTTATTCTTGGATAATTTGTATTGAAATATGGGTTTATCTATGGGGATTTATTGGGATATTTATTTCTTATATTATGTTTTTTCATTATTAGGTTTAATTTAAATAGATTGAGGCCAAGTAAACATGGCCATGTTTTGTTCATCATTTTCATGATTATTGGTTTTGTCCCATTTTTATTTTTATTTTCATCATCAAAGCTTTTTTTTACATGTTGTTTGACCCAAATAATGTTGAATCCAACATTTTACACTATTTTTAAGCTGCAAAAATTTAATATCCCATATCTGGAGTTAATATAGATTGAGGATCGTGCTATGATATAAGTAGTGATGAATCAATTCATATTTGAGATCACCAATTTTGGTTCAGTATATGATAGTAGAGTGGTTCAATGTCAAAAATATCCTCAATGAGACAGATGTTTGAAATTGAGTGAATGGTGAATTTAAGGGCCATGTTGACTAGATACACTATCTACTTGTCAATTCAAGACAATATTTTTCACCAGAGGAGTTAATGAAACTAGGGGAAGAAGAATGGAGGATTATATAAAATCCTAATAAAAACAAAATGAATTTTAGAAACATACATTGTGTGGGTCCCTCAAAGTAGCTTCTAGGGATTCTAGTTGAAGTTATGTATCACACAATGTGTGACCGAGTGACACATTGTGTGACTCAAACCGATTTGTTTTTTGTGTACCCCAAAGGGTAAATGGGCATGGTAAGGAGTACACAGACCCACAATCACACTTAACTCCTACACAAATAGATATATTCTAGGAATAAATGAGTATATACCTATACATGGAAACAATCAGAAGTTCATAGGAAAACAAATGATAGGTACATTGACACATACTTGAACATGGGCCGTTTACAGTGGTAGAACCACAAGTTGAAGCGACATGTCATGTACTTCTAGTAGACGTCATTTACTCCTTCAAATAAGTCTTAAAGATTTTTTCCTATATATCTTGGAGATGTTTCATAAGGATGTGTTTCTATATCCATTACATGAGGGTTATTATGGAATTTTTTCTTAATCATAGGATGTTGATCCCTTTATAATGACATCATGGAATGAGTTATTGGAATCCTTATGTGAGTACCAATGTGAGATCCTCTATCATCTTCTTTCCATAGGTGGAGTTCTTGGTATCATGTTGACTTTCACTATACATGAACTGTTCCTCTACTTAATGGGTTATTCGAGATTGAATTTTTTATATACGCCATGGATTTAGGTCTAATTATAATCTATGTATAGTATCTCTTAAAACATAAATCATATACTTCCTATGATGACACTCGATGTGTATGAGCTCTCGGATTGATGTATTCAGTGATATCCAACTCATAGGGCGTGTTATCCCAAATAAGGGCTATGTGGAACTTTTAAAAATGAATCCTAGGCAAAAATTATATTCATGAATTTACCTTGAGATTTTTTTATTTGTTGAGTATATCTGGATGTTGATTTTTTATATGTTGTATATAAAAACTTATGTAGAGATAATCTTTATTCTTTTTGTTATATGTTTTTATATTTTTGGTGTCCAATTGTGTATCGTTATACTCACTCATGCATGGTATATTCCCACACATGTCATGTCTTTTGTAGACGATCAATATTTTGACAGTGTCACAGATGGACCAAGAATAGGCGGTGCTTAGTGAGATGGGAAGATCATGGTGTATTCATGTTGTTGTCTGGAGAGGAGTCACAAACATTACCTTTGTAATGGAATTATTTTCAAAATCTTTGGGGTGGGATTGTATTTGAACTTGTTTACTTTCCATTACATGTAGTGAAAATATAATTATAATATTTAGATGTATAAATTTGTGGTTTATCCTTTTTTACATGTTAGAATTGTATGGGCTTGGATATGTGTGTTTCTATAGTTATATTCGTATAAGGACCATAATTTTAATAACATCCTTACTCGGTCCTAGTCCACAAACCCTGGCCTACTAGAGGTGGGGTTGGGTAGTTATGGAATGTGTCCCCTCAAGATGGGTCGTGACATAAACATGATGAGTTTGACCACTTTGATGGAAGTTATGTTCTAACATATTAGTGATACATGGTGATTTATATCTCTTAGTGGAATACCATTATGGATGGTAGGGATCATGGAGTGAGATCTCTGGGATGGAAATTACCTTGAATCCTTATAGAAGATTTATGGAAGGAAATGGTTGATACCTTTTGTCACTCTGATTCATTTATGAGTATATCGATGATATCCTTGGTTATAATTATGTATTATATATTATTGATATATCTATGATTTTTGATATCACTAATCTTGATTCTGCATGTTTAATTATTTCATGGTGTCCAAATAGGTATTTTTATACTCACCCAAACATTGCCATTGCCTACCCATATTGTGACTTATGTAGATGATGATCCTTTTTATAGTGTCCTTTGATGGCTAGGAGATGGTAAAACATAGTTATGAGTAGGAAGAATGAAATTTATACTAGTTTTTTTTGAAAATAGTCCCCTCTTTCAGAGTTGGTCAGACATTACTTTCCATTTTTGGGTGGGCATGTATTTGGCCATTTTTAATGATTTATAGAACATTATTACATACTCTGATCATGGGATTATAAACATAGGAATGAATTTTTATCCATTGTTAGAAATTTTATTATTATATGGTCATGTATATGAATTCATCTAAACATGTAATTTTGGATAATGTCTCCCACGTGTTCAATATTCCTTCTTAGTTCTAGTTTCTAGCTCATAGAATATTAGAGATGGGTCTCATGTAGTTCCTCCTCGGCCCCCCTCAATTTGGGATTTACATTTACCATGATATAAGTTTTTTATTTTGAGATAAATTTCCTTTTATCATTACTAGTGAACAAATCATATTTTATCCTTATTATTTTTAATAATTTATTTCTCTCCTAATCATGTTTTCACATTTTCATATGATCTTACCCTTAAAGTCCTATTGATGATTTTTCCCTATTATTAGAATTTGATCTCAGATCTTTTTTATTTTTCCATTTATATGGTTATTAAGATGGTTATAATTTATGAGATGTATAGGAAATATTCCAGTGTGGATCAATGTTTTAGAAATGTTCTCATGTTTTTTATAAATTAGTTTCTTAAGATTATGATCCCCATATACCATAAACAATTATTGTTCTAGGGTTGTGTGATTATTTATGATATATAATGATTAAATTGATGAATAATATGTGTGTTTATCTTTAGTAATCTCACATTGTGCATAAGATATTCGTAATGTAAAGTTCTCATAGCACCAATGTAGAGAGTGTCAGGCTGGGGTTTCTAGACATTATTAAAAATCATAGAAATATGATATAGTATAGGATTACATTATAAAATTTTTGTTACGTTCTCAGTATTTTTTCCTAGAAATTATATTCTGAATTAAATACTAGAATGTGGAAGAATTTATTGGGTAGAGGATCCAAGCGGTATCACCCCGAGAAAGGTCAATTGGGTATCAAATCAATCATCATTCAATGCAAGGTGAGTGGGACTAAGAATATATACCGGGATAGACACTATTAGAGGACATGATTTGATTAATTAAAGTTATATTTTTGAATCATTATGAATGATTTTATTATCTTTATATACAGTGGTTAAAGAACGTAATTAGAAAATGTGCAAGAATAACCCTAGTTAAAAAGAGAGAGTTATATGATGAAACAAGTGTGTCATTGTTGAACATAAATCATTAATAGTAGAAATTAAGGTTACATGAAATAATACATTATATGGATATGTTTTTATATATTTATGATCATTTATTGTGATAATATTCAATATTATCATCATCAATTTTGTTTTAATATTTTTTATGAAATAGGATCTTGAAAATAAAGATGTGGAAGTTATATCTATAGAATATCCTAAGAATCAGTTATAGAAGAATAATTTAAATAAATGATTGATAATACTAATACATTATTATTATAAAGGAATATATATGTTACCTATTCGTTCCACATATAGAAATGTTTTTATCTTTTTAGAACAAATGTCTTGAGTCAACATTATCATTTAGATACCCTTATGTATTTCTATTATAAATTAATAATAAAATAATTTAGGATTAAATTTATTAATGGAGTGAGAATGTAATACCTTAAAATTCTGGAATCTTTTTTAACTAAATTAATTTTATGATTGATAGGTTTTTCTATTGGAAAACCCAAACTAGAACGAACCTTGTCATATTAGATAAATATAATTTAAAATTAAAATAATAATAAAATGTCTTTATCTAAAATATATTACTCAACTATAATTTATTACATTTAGAGAATAAATATTTAATATTATATACTAATAAATTGGACTGCACTTTCTCAAATAACTACATTATTTAATTGTTGTATAATTTAACAAATTTAATTAAATTGAACTCTTTTAAAATATTATTTTATATGAACTAATATATTATATTATTTAAATTATTAATTGATATGGAAAAATATTAAGAATACATACTTATTTAAAATTAATTTTTTCATAAAATAAAATTTTCTTTATATCCTGAATTTTCATTTAAAGGATAAATTTATAAATTTTAGAATTTTAATTATAAAAAAAATTGACACGATTTTTTGTTTTAGGATGTCAAATTTAATCTAACATGAGTTTTTCTTATTTTTCAGAATTAATAAATTTATTGGTAACTAGTGATAAGTATAATATAATGAAATTCATAGAGTTTATGCAAGGTAGGTTAGGGGGTGGGGTACAATAGAAAGAAACATGCGGATGTTGAGGTTCAAAACCATGACCTCCTCAACTAACCACCACAGATACAATAGGGAAGTATCCATTGAAAAAATATAGTAAATATAACATAAAAATTTATAATAAAAATTCATTATTGAAAATTTATTTATAGACTTAAATTATTAATTTTTAAAATACAGTGTTTAATTTAGAAACTATTTTTTTAGAAATTTGAAACACACTTAATAATTTATTCAAGAAATTCTTTTTTTTTAATTTTCTTTAATTATGATATCATAAGGTAAAATTATATTTTATATTAATATATAAGGAATATAAATCATATTCTAATAATAAAATTATTAATTTCATTTAAATTAATAAAATTGATAATTTTATTTTAAAACATTATTTTAACCATAAAAAATACACCTTTTCTAAAAATGGGGTTTCACACCTCACACGCACAGATATTAAAATTTATTTTTCCTTAAATATTAAAATTTTCTTAATATAATTAATTTCTAATTTAGAATAATTTTTTTCTAATTATGTAATAAAATCCATTTAATTTTTAGGCATTAAATTAATATTACATTCATAAAAATTAGATATCATAGTAAAACTAGAATATAGTGAAAGTATAATATATAATGGTAAATGACTTTAAAAAATGTGTAAAAAATATTAGTTATTTATTGATCAACAATACCCTTTTTATAATCCATTATATTCTATTATTGGATCCTTTTTACCTTTAATAAATTATTTTACATTTTATAATTACAAAAACACAATCCTCATCCCTTATAAAAGTGTTAATCAACATAAAATTTATCTTCACACCCCGTAACTCATTAATTCTACCCAACTCTACCAAAATAACTACCAAACACTCTTATACACTTTTTAGAGGTTTTGGTCTTCTGGAAATACCACATCTAAAATACTTAATCCATTTGTCATAGGATTACTTCCAAGGAGTGATGTAATATTCTCGATTACACCTTGTTGTTTAATTTTTTCATTTTTTTTCTATTCTGACACACTTGAACATATTTTGACCATGAATCTATATAAATATTGGAATTACTAGTTTTATTTAATTTTTTTTATGTTAATTTAATATTCATTTTATAACTTTACTAAATCCATTTGAAAAATGAATACGTCGTCATGTGTATTTGTATACTAAGTCCTCCATGTATGATGTGTGCAATTTTTCATCATTTGCATACTTAGATGGGGTAAAATACTATTTCAATTAGTAATATGATATTTATAAAATTATTAATATTATTAAATTATAATCCATTCCATATTATTTTCTCGATATTTGGAAAAAAATTATGATTCCCATTAATACGTACAGACTAGCGCCTCAGTGATTGTAACAAATTTTATTTTCCACTTTTTTTATTATGATTCCAAAACTCAAAAAATATTTTCAAATATTTAGTAAAATATAAATATTATCATTATTCTTATATGATAATCTTATTATTCTAAAAGAATCAATTTTTTAACCATGCTCACCCATCAGTTATATCATGTTCTTGTTTGGGTTAGTTTAACCACCAACTTGGACATTATAATAATTTTTTAAACATGGATAAACAAGTAAAAAAAATTCTGGTGATATTGGGAAATAAATATTTAATAAATATTTTTTTTTCTAAAATGGTAATGGTAATATCTCACATGTTATTAAGATACTACCACATGTTCATTAAAATTACAGAAACATGCATGCCGCCGACATCATCATAATGAACCACTACTAAAATAAAGATGAAATGAAACTATAACATTATAAATAATTATATAAACTATATATAATTATAAATAATAGTATCAAAATGATGAAGTTTGAATCCATAATCATTAATATACACATCCATTAAGAAACTACTACTAAACAAATTATCCAAGCTAATATACACTCGATGTTGAAAATAAAATATATCATACTAATATATTAATAATAAATAGTGGTAAATGAAATTTATAAAAGTCTATAGTAATGTATAAGTTTCTCAAATAGGTTATTAATTTATTTATTCATATATACATGAAGTTAAATCTCTTTTGTTGAATTCATGAATTTAGGTGGGGTTGTTTCAACTCAATTTACATTCATTAAGATATGTTTTATTTTATGAACATATTTATTTAAATTGTATGAATAATTCCTAATGGATATATAATATCATGAATTATATTTTATTAATTTTATTCAATGTTAAATTTAAATCCCCCACTTTGATGTTTTATTTGATCTCATATTCAAGTGATTTATCTTCTAATATTAAAAAGTTGCCTTCATATACGTTAATATCATTAATTCTTATTTAGTTAAATTGGTTATATTTTTAAAGCACGATCCAAATTCTTAATCTAAATATATTATATAATTTTTTTGTAATTTATTATTAGGAATCCCAACCCTTTTCCATAGGTTTTTTAGTGATGTTTTTATTATGACTGTTTTCTTGTTCTTTAGGAACACAATTTTTTGAATGATTATTATTGATTGGTGGGGTCCTATATATCTCTCAAAGGAACTAGTTTTTATTTCATTTTACATGAGATGAAGAAATTTTATATGATTGTTATGTGGGTATATCAAATCGCAAGTTTTTTTTGAAAATAATATAGGTGGATTTGTCTACAAGTTTGTTCAATGAATGTGATGTGTGTATCCATTTTACAAGAGTTTTGGGGGAATATGATGTGGTTAAATTTGTACACAATTTATTCAGTTGACATGATGTAGGTAGATATGTTTCATAAGATTTTATTTGATTATGTATATTTATTAATTCATTATTATGTTATGTTTCAATGAAATCCTATATTTATATATGCCTATGATTATTGCCCTTAGATCATGTTTATTTTCTCACAATCATTAACCATGTTATATGTCTGTTCATTTGAAATTAAATTTCATTTTTTCATGACTTTTGAACAAATTTTATTTTCCCATGTAATTTTCAAAATGATATTTCTAACCTTAGCATGTTTTCTCATATTATTATAATCATACCATTTATGAAATTTTGATGAATTTTTTCCATAATAATTTGATATCACCCCTTTATTATGTTTGCAACCTACCAGTTATGTAGATGATTATTACTTATGAGAAGTATAAAAAAGATTCTAGTGTGGCTCAACATTGGAGAAATGTTCATAAGTGTCTGAAAAAAGGTTACTTATATATCTGATCCAAAAATTCATTAAACCTGTACATTTCAGTGATTGTGTAGGTATTTATGGGATGTAATGTTTAAATTACTTAAAAATATGTATTTTTATCTTATTTTATCTCACTTTTTATCAATGTTAGTTGTCAATAAATTTTTTCATAGTACTGGATCTAGGAGTATAGGTTTGGGGTGCCTCACTCATAAGATGGTATCCTGAATCTTTTAAGTCCCTCATTAAAATTGAAAATAATAATCCTTTAAAAATATCAAATAATAAATATAGGAAGAAAAATTAATCTAGTTATATGGATTGTTATCATGGTCATTCATGTATTCTATGATCTCAAAAGAGACATAAAATATAAAAAAAAAGTTATCATATAATCTAATAAACAAATTACTCAATCTTTTTAATGTAACATTTTCTCTCCTACCATTGAAAGGATATGAATTAATTTTGTAAACTATATACATGACCATGTATAAGTAAATAAATAATTCAAATGAAATGATATGATAAAATTGTGTAGAACAATATAGGGAATATGAAACATAAAATTTGGAGAATCACTCATGGAACTAATAATAATAATGGTCCAACTAACATAAGATTCTATAAGTCAAAGCATAAAAATGTTATAGGAATTTTAATGTACATGAATAATCCAATCATCCCAAATAATTATTTATCAAATTAATGATATAATTCCATTTTTACTCATTCATCCTCATATTACACATTAAATATTATTACATATGATATATAATAAATTACATTATGGGATTTCTAAGTTAGTATTTACATCATATATCAAAAATAAGTTAAGACATCTAAATGTGGCATAAAAGTTCCATACCACCAAAAAATATTATAAAAATATATAGGTAAATTAAATGATATATAGGTAAAGTGAATGCTATATATAATTTGATCGATGGGTGCCCCAATCTTCCACTTTCGATTTTAGAATTTTCCGAATTGTCTTCTCTTTTGAATATTACTTTGATTGCACGATTTAAGAATAAACGTCCTTCTGTTGATGCTTTTGATAGGTATATCTTTGGTTCCTGGAATCCTCAGGAAAGAGCGATTGTTGGTTTGATTGATAGACACCACAGGATGATTTGGTTCGAATCGGAGGTAGATCTCATTACTGCTTGGTCGAAGGCTCCTTGCATCTTCAATGGATGTCGTTTCTTGCTTTTACGTTGGTCATTTGATTTTCAAATGAAGCACGATTGACCGTTGGAACCAGTGTGGGTAAGCTTTTCCAATTTTACACTTCCGTTCCAGAATCATACTATTATTCATATGATAGGTAACCTTGTTAAAAGGTATTTGTGTTTTGATACTAGTACTGAAGTTGTGTGTCATCCGGTTAACCCCCAAATTTGTGTGGAATTGGATGCTTCTTGTTTTCCTTTTGACTATGTATGGATCACGATTGGAGAGGAGTACAGATGCAAGCAATGTGTGATCTACGAGGACTGGAAATATTTTTGTCCTGAGTGCCATCGTTTTTGTAACATCCCAAGTAAGTAATGAATATTTTTATCTATGTCTATTAATGATTAAGATAGTGTTTTAGAGGCTTAAAATGAAAATAAATACAATCTTATGCATGGAATACACTAATATTCTTAAAATATTGTTTTACTTCCTTATGATGGAAAACCCCTTTTAAATATATCTTTTGACAATTTTATAAGCAATGTTTGTCAAAATAAATTATTATTTATGATTGGGACATCAAAATTTACCTTGTGTGAATTTTTGGTATTTTTCTGACAATGTTCATTTTTTAATGAATAGTGAAAAATACTGCATTTTACATCAAAACTGATTTTTAATCTAATTTATTTATATGATTAGATTATGTTTCGAATTGGTTTTAAAGTGAAATTAGAATATATTTTTACCATTTTATCCAATGGTGGTCATTGGAATCAATTTCACTTTGAAATTAGACTTAAACTGGTGTCAATCTTTTGATACTTATTGTTTTGTAAAAACACGCTATTTGCTCTGGCAGCGGGAATTAATTATTAAATTAATTAATGTGACTTATATTATTTTAATTTTGTAAAATAGACTTCATTTTTGAATTCGGAATATCAAATATAGCTTAGGGTGAATTTTTGGTAATTTTCTGAAAAACTTCAATTTTTGATGAATAGTGAAACCACTAAGTGGTAATCAAGCAAACTGATTTTTCAGTTAAATGAAAGTTTACCACTAATGTGTATTGAATTTTGAAAATCCGACATACATGGTTGTCATTAAGAAGTAAAATGTGGTTCAATGAGATTAAAATAATTTTTTTGGTGAATAGTAACTTATTAAGTTCTTAATCACGATTAGTGGTAATTAGGGTAGTTTAAGGTATAAATAATGCTTTAATAATAGGAAATGACCTAGACACATGTCCCAACCTTATTGGTTGTGTCATGGCCGACCAAGACAAGCCATGGGTCAACTTGGGGACCCCATGAAGACACTTTGGTTTGGAAATGACATAAATAACTTTTTATTTAATGTAAAAGTAAAAATGACACAAACATAATATGTTTTACGAAAACAATTTTTACATGGGGTTATAAAGATCATATATTTGATTATAAATAGTAATTGGAAAGATAAAAAGATTTCCTACATCATAGTATTTTTTTATGATTTTTAGACATTAAATAAATTAAATTATTTATGACATAATAATGATGCAGCGATGACATCATTATTTGACGATTTAAATAAAATGGAAAGACAATGTAAAATCTATGAACTAAAAATGGCCAAAACCAATTGGATGAGTGGATTTAGAACCCTTATCACCTTATACACGAATTATATCAATGTGGGACCTTTTAAAACCGAAACACATTTTCAAATAAAGTAATATTTCTTTACTTTCCAAAAGTGCCCCTCCTCTCCTCTTATAAAAGGCCCCCACCTCTACCTCATTTCACACACTCCTCAAGCCTTTGGCTCAGCCAAACCCTGCCCATTTACTCTCTCCATATACCTCTCCTAATCCTAGAGGATTCCCTTTGGGCAGAATCCTTTCAAAGGAAGCCTTTAGTCTCAAATCAAAAGGAGTTACACTTTTAAAGGGAATTCATTCTCTCGTGTTCATTTGTTTTATTTTGCTTCTCCAACCCCCTAAACTATTTTTATTTAATTATTTTGTAACAACAACAGTATCTTCAATATAAAAGGATGTTGTTATAATATTTATTTGAGCTACACTCTCACACAACTACATCAAATGGTTAAAGAACATACGGTTTCCGTGGATGGCGAAATTCTGCCTCCCGAAACGATGATTGTTCAACACTCATTTAACACCTTCAAAGGTGGCCATTATGATGTCACTATTTTTATATATGATATATAATATGTTTATGTTTTCCTTAAGCTTCTGTTTTTTTCATTTTGGGCATACCTTTATGGTTTCCATTATGGGTAAACACGATATCTTCATTTTAGGAAATGCGGACTACCGCCCCCTCAAAGTGATTTGATTCGTTAAATAACATATGTGGGACATATAAAGGATGGAACTATGATATTATATATGATATTATACTGGAATTATGATATACCTTTATATCATTATGATTCCATTCTATAAAATATGAAATAGAAATGAAAGTAGCGTTCATGCGTACGTATGGCTTACCGTCTCCATGAACGGTGCATTTCATTTCTTACCTCTAAATGATTATGTAATATTATAAATGCATGTATTTACTGGATATATATGACATATATGATATCTACATCATGAATACCATTCTGGATATAATGAACCTTTTACCAAATTAACAACATGTAAGTGTAAGAAGTCTATTTTTGACTTAAGAACCAAATACCGACAAAATGAACATTATTAACATAACTGATTACATGATGTTCATAACATGGTCTAAAAGGAATAATGAACTTGAAAAAGATTCATAAGCAAGTAGAGATTAACTCAAGTTTATTATTCAGGAGATTAAAGAACGGTCGGGCCATCAAATGAAGTGGTATCAGGTACTTTGTTTGTTTTTTCAGATTATGCCAGTGTGTTGTTTGATTCGGGGTCTACACATTCTTTCATCTCTGAAACCTTTTCTAGTAAAATGGGAATACCATCTCAAGAAATGACTCCTGAACTTTTGGTAAAAACACCTGGGGGAAATGTCGAGGCAAAAAGAATTTATAAGTATCTTCCTATCCTTATCTGTGGGAAGAACTTACTTGCAAACCTTATTGTTCTACCTCTAGTAGAGTTTGATGTTATCCTGGGTATGGATTGGCTCTCTATTTACCATGCTAAGATTGACTGTAGAGCTAAAGAAGTTTCTTTTCAGAAAGACTTTCAGTTTGTTTACAAGAATGAACCCTTACTTTTGATAACATATCAAGGGGCCGAGAAACTTGTAAAAGATGGAAATGAATGTTACCTTGCACACGTCGTTGAAAATAAAGGAACTGTTCAGATTAATGATGTGCCAGTGGTAAATGAGTATCTTGATGTTTTTTCTGATGAGTTGCCTGGAATAATACCAGACCGGGAAGTTGAGTTTACTGTTGACTTAGTTCCTGATGCTAAGCCAATTTCAAAACCCCCTTATCGAATGGCACAAATTGAACTTTTAGAGTTGAAGGAGCAATTACAAGATTTATTAGAGAAAGGTTTCATTAGACCTAGCACATCACCATGGGGTGCTCCTGTTTTATTTGTTAAAAAGAAAGATGGTTCTATGAGACTTTTCATTGATTATAGAGCCTTGAATAATATCACTGTTAAGAACAAATATCCTTTGCCTCATATCGATGATTTGTTTGATCAGCTCCAGGGAGCTCAGTTTTTTTCAAAGATTGACTTGAGATCGGGGTACCATCAGCTGAAGGTAAAGGAGGCAGATATTCCGAAGACCACGTTCTGTACAAGATATGGCCATTATGAATTTGTAGTAATGCCTTTTGGGCTAACCAATGCACCTGCTGTATTCATGGACTTAATGAATAGAATTTTCCATGAGTTCTGGGATAAGTTTGTGGTGGTTTTCATTGATGATATTTTGGTGTTTTCTAAAAGTAAAGAGGAGCATGAAAAACATTTAAGGGTTATCTTGCAAACCTTAAAAGAAAAGAAACTGTATGGGAAATTCAGCAAGTGTGAGTTTTGGTTGCAACAAATTTCTTTCCTTGGTCACATTGTTTCTAAAGATGGAATAACTATTGATCCTGCAAAAACAAAAGTTGTGGAAGAATGGCCAAGACCCACAAATGTAACCGAGATTCGTAGCTTCCTTGGTTTGGCGGGCTATTACCAAAGGTTTGTTAGAAATTTTTCATGGTTATCTAGTCCAATGACTAAGCTAACTCGGAAGGGTGTTAAGTTTATCTGGACAAAAGAATGTGATGATTGTTTTCAGGAATTGAAAAGAAGATTGGTGAATGCTCCAGTTTTGGCACTACCTTCCAGGAATGGTGAGTTTGTTATACATAGTGATGCTTCATTGAAAGGACTTGGTTGCGTCCTAATGCAGAATGATCAGGTAATTGCTTATGCTTCACGACAGTTGAAAACTCATGAGGTAAATTACCCTACACATGATTTGGAACTAGCTGCTATTGTTTTTGCTTTAAAAATTTAGAGGCATCATTTGTATGGAGTAAAGTGTGAAATATATACCGATCACAAAAGTTTAAAGTATATATTCACTCAGAAAGAGTTAAACATGAGACAAAGGAGATGGCTGGAATTAATCAAGGATTATGATTGTACAATTCATTACCATCCGGGAAAAGCAAATAAAGTGGCTGATGCTTTGAGTCGAAAAAGTAATGCTTCATTAACAATGTTGCGTTTGGAACGTGATCCTTTGGTTAAGGATTTGATGAACTTTGGCATAGAAGTTGTTGGTGCAGGAAGTCCTTCTGTTTTGTTTCAGGTATCAGTGAGATCATCTCTATCAGATAGAATCAAGCAAGCACAGAAGCAAGACAGTGAGTTGCAGAAAAAGGTAGAGCTGGTTCAGAAAGGTAAGTTTCCTGAATTCAACATTGATAATGATTGCATTTTGAGATTTGGGAAGAGATTGTGTGTGCCTTGTGATTCACCGTTGAAGAGAGAGTTGTTATGTGAAGCTCATAGTTCTCCGTTTTCAGTTCATCCGAGCAGTACTAAGATATATATAGATCTGCGGGAGTATTACTGGTGGGATGGAATGAAAAGAGATATTGCTGATTTTACTGTGAAGTGTTTGACTTGTCAGCAGGTTAAAGCAGAGCGGCAGTTACCGAAAGGGATGCTTCAGCCTTTACCAGTGCTAGAGTGGAAATGGGAGAATATATCCATGGACTTTGTTGTTGGATTACCGAAGACATCTCGAGGTAATAATACAATCTGGGTTATTGTTGATCGCTTGACCAAATCTACTCATTTCTTTGCTATACGATATACTTTCTCTCTTGATCAACTTTCCCGTTTGTATCTTAAAGAGATAGTCAGGTTACATGGAGTTCCTCTCTCCATTGTATCGGATCGTGATCCCAGGTTTACTTCTAACCTTTGGAAAGGCCTTCAGAAGTCGTTGGGTACTGAATTAAATTTTAGTACAGCTTTTCATCCTCAATCAGATGGGAAGTCAGAACGAACAATTCAGACATTGGAGGATATGCTACGAGCTTGTTCTATGGATTATCAGGGAAGTTTGGACCAACATCTTTCTTTGGTTGAGTTTTCATATAATAACAGTTTTCATTCCAGTATACAGATGGCACCATTTCAGGCATTATATGGGAAGCGGTGTCGAACTCCAGCTTTCTGGGAAGAAGTGGGTGAAAGGAAGTTGATGGGACCAGAATTGGTAGAAGAGATGGCAGAAAAAGTTCAGCTGATTCAGAAACACATGAGAACAGCTCAGAGCAGGTAGAAGAGTTATGCGGATAACCGGAGGAAGGATCTATCTTTCGAGGTAGGTGATCATGTTTTTCTCAAGGTTTCTCCTTGGAAAAGTGTGATGAGATTTGGTAAGAAAGGAAATTTGAGTCCAAGGTTCATTGGACCATACGAAATTCTGGAGAGAGTTGGATCAGTTGTATACCGAGTGGCTTTACCTCCGAGTTTATCTCAGGTACACAATGTTTTTCACGTTTCAATGTTGAGAAAGTATATGCCAGATCCATCTCATGTTTTGAGTCCAGAGGTAGTTCAGCTGGAAGAGAACCTATCTTATGAGGAACAACCGGTCCAGATTCTTGACCACAGGGAGCAAGTGTTACGGAATAAGGTGATTAAGTAGGTAAAGGTTTTGTGGAAAAAGCACATGATTGAAGAGGCAACATGGGAATCTGAAAATGCAATGAGGGATAAGTACCCCCATTTATTCGATAAGTAAATAAATTGCGGGGACACAATTTTCTAAAGGGGGGAAGGATGTAACATCCCAGGTAAGTAATGAATATTTTTATCTATGTCTATTAATGATTAAGATAGTGTTTTAGAGGCTTAAAATGAAAATAAATACAATCTTATGCATGGAATACACTAATATTCTTAAAATATTGTTTTACTTCCTTATGATGGAAAACCCTTTTTAAATCTATATTTTGACAATTTTATAATCAATGTTTGTCAAAATAAATTATTATTTATGATTGGGACATCAAAATTTACCTTGTGTGAATTTTTGGTATTTTTCTGACAATGTTCATTTTTTAATGAATAGTGAAAAATACTGCATTTTACATCAAAACTGCTTTTTAATCTAATTTATTTATATGATTAGATTATGTTTTGAATTGGTTTTGAAGTGAAATTAGAATATATTTTTACCATTTTATCCAATGGTGGTCATTGGAATCAATTTCACTTTGAAATTAGACTTAAACTGGTGTCAATCTTTTGATACTTATTGTTTTGTAAAAACACGCTATTTGCTCTGGCAGCGGGAATTAATTATTAAATTAATTAATGTGACTTATATGATTTGAATTTTGTAAAATAGACTTCATTTTTGAATTCGGAATATCAAATATAGCTTAGGGTGAATTTTTGGTAATTTTCTGAAAAACTTCAATTTTTGATGAATAGTGAAACCACTAAGTGGTAATCAAGCAAACTGATTTTTCAGTTAAATGAAAGTTTACCACTAATGTGTATTGAATTTTGAAAATCCGACATACATGGTTGTCATTAAGAAGTAAAATGTGGTTCAATGAGATTAAAATAATTTTTTTGGTGAATAGTAACTTATTAAGTTCTTAATCGCGATTAGTGGTAATTAGGGTAGTTTAAGGTATAAATAATGCTTTAATAATAGGAAATGACCTAGACACATGTCCCAACCTTATTGGTTGTGTCATGGCCGACCAAGACAAGCCATGGGTCAACTTGGGGACCCCATGGAGACACTTTGGTTTGGAAATGACATAAATAACTTTTTATTTAATGTAAAAGTAAAAATGACACAAACATAATATGTTTTACGAAAACAATTTTTACATGGGGTTATAAAGATCAGATATTTGATTATAAATAGTCATTGGAAAGCTAAAAATATTTCCTACATCATAGTATTTTTTTATGATTTTTATACATTAAATAAGTTAAATTATTTATGACATAATAATGATGCAGCGATGACATCATTATTTGACGATTTAAATAAAATGGAAAGACAATGTAAAATCTATGAACTACAAATGGCCAAAACCAATTGGATGAGTGGATTTAGAACCCTTATCACCTTATACACGAATTATATCAATTTTGGACCTTTTAAAACCGAAACACATTTTCAAATAAAGTAATATTTCTTTACTTTCCAAAAGTGCCCCTCCTCTCCTCTTATAAAAGCCCCCACCTCTACCTCATTTCACACACTCCTCAAGCCTTTGGCTCGGCCAAACCCTGCCCATTTAATCTCTCCACATACCTCTCCTAATCCTAGAGGATTCCCTTTGGGCAGAATCCTTTCAAAGGAAGCCTTTAGGCTCAAATCAAAAGGAGTTACACTTTTAAAGGCAATTCATTCTCTCATGTTCATTTGTTTTATTTTGTTTCTCCAACCCCCTAAACTCTTTTTATTTACTTATTTTGTAACAAAAACAGTATCTTCAATATACAAGGATGTTGTTATAATATTTATTTGATCTACACTCTCACACAACTACATCAAATGGGTAAAGAATATACGGTTTCCGTGGATGGCGAAATTCTGCCTCCCGAAACGATGATTGTTCAACACTCATTTAACACATTCAAAGGTGGCCATTATGATGTCACTATTTTTATATATGATATATAATATGTTTATGTTTTCCTTAAGCTTCTGTTTTTTTCATTTTGGGCATACCTTTATGGTTTCCATTATGGGTAAACAAGATATCTTCATTTTAGGAAGTGCGGACTACCGCCCCCTCAAAGTGATTTGATTCGTTAAATACCATATGTGGGACATATAAAGGATGGAACTATGATATTATATATGATATTATACTGGAATTATAACATACCTTTATATCATTATGATTCCATTCTATAAAATACGAAATAGAAATGAAAGTAGCGTTCATGCGTACGTACGGCTTACCGTCTCCATGAACGGTGCATTTCATTTCTTACCTCTAAATGATTATGTAATATTATAAATGCATGTATGTACTGGATATATATGACATATATGATATCTACATAATGAATACCATTCTGGATATAATTAACCTTTGACCAAATTAACAACATGTAAGTGTAAGAAGTCTATTTTTGACTTAAGAACCAAATACCGACAAAATGAACATTATTAACTTAACTGATTACATGATGTTCATAACATGGTATAAAAGGAATAATGAACTTGAAAAAGATTCATAAGCAAGTAGAAATTAACTTAAGTTTATTATTCAGGAGATTAAAGAACGGTCGGGTCAAGTCGGATACGAGGTATGGGACTTCGTCTCAATCTCCTTTCGTTGAGGCATATTTTATTTTATACACAACTTTCTTTTATACGGTGTATAAACCCCTTTGACTTTTACGTTTATTCAAAAGGAATATTTTTTATACGAAGCATTTACTAAACAACAAAAGGGAATGTTTTTGTCGTACGTATGCGGCGACAGCGACTTCTCCGCCGTCGTGACCGTTATTTGAGTTTCGGCTTCCTCTACAAGTCATACCTTCTTTTTAAAAGAAAAATAAATACCATGTTTTACTTTTCTGTTATTTTGGTATTGAAAATGGTTTTCATAATGTTTTTATATCAATGTGTTGTATTGATATCTCGTGATTGAAATGTGGAAATTTTATGTTTCCTTTATGCATGTTTTATGTGATATGATTATGTTATGGTTCTTGGGCATTATTATGAAGACGGGTGGTTCCGTGATAAACTAAGGGCGGGTGAGCCCGTTATAGCTCTCCAATGCATTGGGTAATGCGAAGGAGTGAAACGTTAAGGTTTCTCCGAAGAGATTTTAGGGAATATACTGTGATGGGTATTCCAAACGTAACCAAGAGGGTTACTCCCTACGTAAGAATGTTATGAATGCCTCAAGTTACCTTTATGACTTATGATTTCTATGATTTATTCATGATTTTATGAGGTATGTTAAAGTGCCTATGTTTTATGGGTAAAGTATGATTTCATTATTATGTATATATGAACTCATGTTTCCTTTCCATGTTTTTCTTATAACCCATACTGAGTTTTTATGCTCATCCCAAGTTTTTGAAATGTTTTTCACAGGTCAAGGGAAAGGTACATGATAAGATGATAGAGTCAAGGATGTGTCAAGAAATAATCCATGTTTTATTTTAAATGTGTTTCCATTGATGGGAATGAAGGATACTATCTCTATGTAACCACTTTGTTTATATGTGGAATGTAATGCAAGTTTTATGATCTAATTCTCTAAAACTCTAAACCCGAAAATATCCTCAATGTGTAATCTTGTAATAACTCAAGATTAAGTAAGGTTTAAGGCTGGGGCCTTATAGTTTGGGTCATGCAGTTGAAAATTTCCAAAGAGGAGTTCCCTTCGCCTTCCTAATTGCCAGGCTACCACTAGAAAGGAGGGAGTTTCATGGGGAAGGTTTTCAGAGGGTGGTATGGGGAATGGTATAGGGTGGAGGGAGCTTGAAACGGTCAAAGGAGGTAAGGGGAAGGAATTGCAGGTGGCAGATTGCAATACCAGTAGGGTGTTGGTTAATGATGATCCAATACCTACTCGAAGGAAGGAAGATGGTCAGAGGAAGGTGCAGGAGGTGGGTGTGAGGGTTGACTCGGTTCAAGAGGAGAAGGGTTCAGATGAAAGAGGCAGGGAGATTCTACCTTCAGTGGTCAATGTAAAACAGATGGATTTCAATAATGGATTGGTTGAGGATGTGCAAGGTGTTGCGGCTTCCAAGAGTATGGTGATTTGGAGGGAGATGCACAGTGGTGGAGTGATACTTCCAGATCCAACAGTGAGGGATACAGGAGCCAGCTCCAAGGTAGAAGCTGCTCCTTTAGGGGAGGGCATAGGTTTGAATTTCGCAGCTATAACTTTTATTTATTTAATCAATAGGTTTGGAAGTCTTGCTAATGGAAAACCTGAACTCAGTTTAAGTGATGACCCAGGAGGAGGGGATGTGAATGGCGGGGCTTCCTGGGAAGAGAAACTTTCTGGAAGTCGGTGTCAAGGGGAAGGCTGTATTCCTATGGATAATTCTGCTCCCATGATGGTGGAGGAAGATTCTAATGATACATGCAGCTCCTGTTGATGGAGTGTAATACTCCAGATCAGAGGCTGGGTAGTGTCAATGGGTTTCCTGGTTCTGCTTTGATGGAACAAGCCGGAAAGGAAAAAGAGAGCTCCAGAGGAGGGAAAGAAAATGTGAGTGGTCCTACTGGTCGATATTTTAGTGAAATTGTTTAGAGTGGGAATCAGAGGATGGATGCAGGTGAAAGACCAGCATCTGCTACACCAATAAAGAGGCCTAGGAGAGACTATTCTTATCTTCTGAGTCCAATGCGGACTAGATCTGCCTCCAAGCGTAAGGGAGAGGTGGTTGTGGCTTTGAAAAAGGGAAGTGTTGTCAATAAAGATCCACCTGATCTGCTTGCACTTGAACAACATAGGAGTAGGGTGCAAAGTGAACACTTTTGGAGGAATCCGGAGTGGGAATCTACTACTGGTTAAGGAGAATCCTGCATGGGTTATGGAGAGGACTTTGGCTATTATGATGTGTAAGTCTGTGTTTTATGTGCTGTTTGTTTCCTGTTGTTCTCTTGTCTTGTTTGAAGTTGTATTTTGGGGTCTCGACCACCGTTAAACTGGCTTTTAAAATGAATAAATGATTAGCCAATCACTTTAAACAAAAATAATTATATCATGATGACTATTTAACTTCCCATGATTATCACCAAACCTCAATGATAACACCCATCTATTAACATAAATCAAGGTTCTTTCCATCACAAATCATGACCTCCTGAAATAAGGGATGTGTTCTCTTAAAACATATCAAGTATTATGAATTCCAATGAATAATATATTTTCTCCAATTTAACTAAAATTAATTTAATCAAACCCCATAGATATGTCACAATTGTGTCAACCAACTAAAGATACAATCTTATGTACATTATCTACTCCTTTTCTAGGATTTTGAATGTTGAGTATGACATGATTTTGACACTAACTCCTAGACTACATAGATATTTTCTTAACATGTAAGATACAATATTAATAGGAATTAATATTATTCACAGATATCGTTATTATTTGATAAATTCCTTTAAAAAACTATTGAGTAGTCTGCCATGAGTTTTATCGTTACCATGTCCTCAATTTTTCTCTTGTTTTAAACCAAATCATCCATTAACATAGAAAAAATTGGTATATTCCATAAATATTATGAAAATGGGATGTTAATACAAATATTCTTAAAAATTCATAGAAACACAACCCATATTCCCCCATCTTCTCTTAATTTTTCCTTTTTGGTAATGGTTGTGGTGGATTTTAAGGTTGTGGTTAATAATCTATAACTTCTTTCTAATTATCATTATCTATATACTTTACCTTTTATTCCCTTTTTATTTTTTTACTTGTTTGTCCAATTTTAAATCCTTTATTATACACTATACTCAATGTTTCAATCTACTCACGATAAAATTAATTAATTATTTATAGGAGATAAACTCAATATCATCTATAAATACACTACTCGGATACTCCGTGAGTTGTGTCATAATTTTTATGACATGGACGAGTAGATTCCTCATGGTAGCCTTTTTATACCATTAATGTTATTTCAACCCATTTACCAATGAATATATTTTTATGACCTCAAACACTATTTTTTTTCCGATTATAATCATCAATATTGACATCCTTAGTGCAGAATTTTTTGGGTTGTTATATAGCCTTTATTGTATCCATATTCATTTTCAATGCCTCATTTTTTAGCCACCCATCGATTTTTTCTACCATGTTAACTAATTTTATATACCCATTACATATTCCATTGAAATATATTATTATACATATCATATAATAGTTATTAGTTTTCTCTAGGTATATTTTTAATCAATGATAATCCAAAAAAACCAAAATAGACCAATTACCTTATGATAAACCCTTATAAAATATTTAGATTAATATCCAAATATATATATAATAATGATTAATATTTTTTAACAAGTTATTAAACCTATCCCATTTAGTATAAATAAATTCTTTATCAAATTGATAGAAATTTAGAAAACCAATGTGAATATTCATACATTTAGAAAGATAAAATAACCCTATTATTAACTATATTCCCATATCAACACTTATAGTAATGAAATATGGTTGTAATATTCTAATACCCTCTCATTATTTTTATTTTAGTGAAAATATAAAAAAATAATATTATTATAATATAAGTGGAAGCATTATTTAACTATAAGGTATCACATATCTTAAGAAATAATTATTGGTGTTTGTGTAAGTCTATATTAGGTATCCCATCAAACAAAATTGAGTTTTGGGATCATCTAAACAATTTCTAAATTTTTATTAAATTGGTTAAAAAAAACTTTAGGCTCCTAGATACTAAGTGGTACACCACAATTTATGGTCGACCATACTTTTTAAGAGTTATTCATCTTGATTCCCTCCCTTGCATGCCATATTCTGCTCCATATTCTCTAAATAACCTACACATATTATTTTTATTCTTATTTATTCACAACCTACTCTCCAACTAATGATCATAGTTAATAACCTATTCCACATTCCCCTGAGTTGAGAACTCATGCATCAATAATATCACCTAAAAAACACAGATCAAAGAAACCATTCATAACAAAAAAAAAAATAAAATAAAAAAATATATAATAACAAGTATCATATGTCTCCAAGGTATATTTCCATAGAAATGACACAAATAAATTTGGTTTCCTACAAGTTATTGTTACATCCCAATAGGTATCATGTTTATAAATTTATAATGTACTCTTCCAAGCTATTAGCTAAAATAATGTAGTACATTTTACTTTAAATTCAAAAAATATGATCCTAAACATTTCTAGAGATGTCTCAGACTTCTTTATAGGAATATTTTGTTTAATTTTGAGTAATTTTCATTGGTTTTTTAGTATGGGGTTTCTTTGTAGGAGTTTTGGGGAAATTTTAATAAAATGGTATTTTTCATGATATGTGAACGGTTATAGAAAACCATACAATCCACCTCACCTAACCATCTAACACTGGATAATGGGGAATTGCACGGTTGGAAAACAATTAGTAAATTAATGAGACCTCATAAGAGTAAATGTGAACCCCTTAAATAATAGGAACACAGTTGGAATATGGTTAAGGATAACCTTATGCCCCAACCCTTCTAAATATGTGGGAGAATTATAGTCTCCCAGAAATTAATTTTAAAAATTCATGGACACCCTAATTAACATCAACTCAGCCTCCATTCAACCATTGGTGGTGTTTCACGATTTTAGAGCTCTTTCAAAGTATTACATGGCTTATTTGACCACCGTTATTCAGGATTTGTGTCCCAGATTGGGGATATTATCATCTCACTATAATTGTATTATTTCTCATTCCTTTCCCATTCATCATCATTCCTTCTCTCATTCCCTTGGTAGGTTATAATCTCTTATTTTTCTAGATCTAGATCTTGAATTGGAAAATATCAATATAGGCTTAAAAATTTAGATATATATTTAAGATATCTTGTTTTGGTAAATCCTGAGTTTGGGTTGTAGATTCGGATCCCGATCTACATCGCTGTGCTACACAATTTTGTGTATTTCCATTATGTGATCATTTATCAATGAATCTAGGTAGGTTTTCTGATATTTAATTCCCACAAACATGAATTTTATTAGTGTATTCAAATTTTAGAATTACTATTTATCATTAGAAATTAGAATTCGTAAATAAAATTAGTTAATGTGGTCAATTAATTAATGGGGGAATTAGGGTATTCATTGAATTATTAAATTATGAAATTGAGATAATTAATTGTTGAAATAGTTTTTAAAATATTTAATTATTGAATTGGTGATATTTAAATGTTATTATAAATTTTACAATGATGACTTATGATTCAGAAATGATTATTTGGTGAATAAATTATTGTATATTGAGATTGTTATTGTTTTGTTAATTGTTGAATTAATTATTGAACACATATGGATAATTAATTAGACAATTTATTAGTGGATGAGATGTTCTAATTAATTGTTTGAACTATTAATGGTATTAAATGGAATAATAAATCATTAGGTTAATTAGTAGAAATGGATGTGATTAATTAATGATTATGTATGTTAACTGATTTTAGTTGAGATATTAATTATATAATCAAATAATGGTAATTTATGTGATTAAATAATTGATAAATTAATTAATATAATGATTTTTTATTATGTTTGTAATGGATTAGAACATGGGATAAATAGGGTGTGAGTGAGAAATTTGTGAGAAGGACTATAAGAGCCTGTTGGGAAGAACCATGAGAGCTTGTAGAGAAGGACTGTATGAGCCTATTGAGAAGGATAGTGTGAGGATATTGAGAATGACCATGAGAGCATATTGAGAGGAATACCATGAGAGCTTCCCTTTTATTTTCTGAGGGGCCATGATAAATCTTCAAGTTATGAATAGGGAAATATCATGGCATCTTCCCCCTTTTTAGAGTAAAAAATTATGAATTGTTTGGTTTTACTCGCATTTGACCCTAAAGGTTAGAGCCATAGGTGCACATTACTCATCCCAAATTTATTTTCATGTTTATGTATTCTATCAGATATAAATTGTGAGAATAAACAGTAATATGAATTTAAATTATACGATATACCTTGTGGATAGTTTGGACTCTAGAATGAGTTGAAGCATGTATTAAAGTTCAGGTGTCCTTAGGAACCCAAGGGTTCATTTGGTTAAATAGTGAAAATTTAACAATGTGATAAATTTGTTACATGGAAAATTTAATTATTTATTTATTAAAATAAATGAATGTTTTATTAACTAGATTTTTTTTAGACATTGTTTGTTGTGGACAACTTATTTGTACTCACACCCTACTTAGGATGCCTGATCGGTACCCAAATAGAATTTATTATTGCATGATAGGTTAAGGGAAAAGTCCCTATGTTGGTTGGAGGATTAGGGAATACAGATTTAATGAGTGATGAATATGTGGTTTGATACCCACTTGGGAATTTTCAGAGACTTTATATTCAGATACCAATTTATACACTTGACACTCACATTATTATGGAATGTTTTTTAGTAGTATATTCATACCCTTCATCGATTATCATGAGATATTGGAATTTTATATGGTTATATATGATTCTTTTAGTATTTTTTATTTTTTTCAGGTATATTACTCTAATAAAAGTGGGTATAGTCTCCCCATGACCGTCTCATTATACCCTTTCTTCTTTTATAAATCCTATAGAATATGGGGAGGCACGCATGAGGATATCTGGTAGTCTGATTCGGGTAACTGGTGAGTGGCACCCAGGTCAGAACATTACAATGTTGTATCAGATCCAAGTTTTATATTCATTTTATTTTTTATTAATTTATGGGAATGGTAAGTAGGAGATTTGAATGTGTCAGCCCTTGGTAATAATCTCATTCCTGAGAGTTTCCAACCCATACTTGTGGGAAACCCCAAGTAACCAGGATGGGATTGTTTTTATTATTTTTTTATGTTACAGTTGAGTATTATTTCACCTTGGGTGACACACTTTTTGTGTGGTGTGATTATTATTACTAATTTTTTTAGATTGACTCATGGAACTGTATGGAATGAGATTTTAGTTTTATTGCATCATTCTAGTAACTCAGGATTATTTTTGTAACATGGAAATTTTTAGGCACACATGGGAAAATGGGATTTGGGTTAGTTGTCGAACTTGTACCATTTTTCTGTTTCTATGAAATTATATTAAATATAGTTCAAAATTTTAAATCAAGAATGGTAAAATGATTCTAAATGATAATAATGTGTGTATAAATGATAAAAATTATATGAGATATGTTTACCCTTGTTATCCAATAACTAGATGTATGATGGTAAAGGGTTGTGTTAGTGCCACATTTTTATCATGTGGAGAGGTTTGGGGAAAAGAATCATTGTGACATGTTGTGATTTTTATATAACATAAGTTATATAATGCATTTTATGAGGCCTAAGACATGTATTTGGAATTTTAGAGATATTCCTCCTTGATGATACTTGTTTAGGGGATGATATGGCAATATGTATACTGATGATTTAATAGTTGTGGAACCTGAGGAACTAATAGTGTCGGGCAAGGAAGAATGAGATATGTTCTAAGATAACATCACTAACTTTATGAAATTTATGTGAAGAGACCTAGGGTGGGTTTTGAAGAGTATGTATGACTTGACGATGGATTTTTTTTTGAAAAACCATCATATTTTTCTAGTGATTTTAGTTTTATAGAATCTGAGTTCTAGATTGAGTCTATCTAGACTATACTTTATCACTTTGATACTCTTTCTGAGAAGAGGTTCAAGTTGTGTGCTTATATTCAAGAAGGATCAATAAAGCGCGGGTGGGAATTTTAGGATCATACTAGATAGGATGATGGTATGTTATGGAAGGAATTATTTGAGAGGTTATTGAATCACTTATAACCAGAGACACTGAGATAGGAGAGAGTAACTACGTTCATGAGGTTGACTTAGGAGAGTATCTTTGTAATGGTCTATGTTGGATGCTTTATATATTTTTCACCCTTTTCTCCATTTTTGGTAGAATATGAGGCTACTGTGGAAATGAGGATTCAATATGGGAGTAAGTGTGAAATTAAGTCCCATGTGAATATTTTCATGATAAAAAATTTATTTTGAAGTGGTGAATCAGGCTCTAATTATTGAGGGTAACAATATAAATGATTCTGGTGGTGAAAATTTGGTTTATTCTAGTCAATAAGGAGGTATGAATTCTAAGAGTAGGAAAATTGTTATGAGAACTTGATCAAAATTAGTGGAAAATAGTGTGACCAATGAGAAAGGTTATTTACCGATGACCTATGTCTAGAGATTTTCTATTGGTGTGGTATGTTGGGACACATTTGAAAACATTTTCCTCGATCACTAGTGTAGTACTGATGATGATACAAAATGGGACATCTATAGAGGTTCTAAAAGAACACAAGATAGATGGTTAGTGATTAAGGATCTAGACATAACTAGGGTGAGGGAAGATGATATTTTACAAGGTATCATTCTAGAAGTTAGAGTTATATTAGCTGAGGTGGTAGAGGAATTTGACTTTATACTTCTAGGAAATAGCACATGTTTCAGTAGAGTGGGAAAACTCGGGGGAGCCAGATGTCTCCATAGGGAAGAGGAGAAGGATAATTACAAGTGGTCCATCCTACACTTGTAGATAGAAAGATTTTTCCATTTATAGTGGGAAAAACTATTTTTTGTAGATTCTATATTATCTAGTTCCTTTTTTGATACTGGTTCCTCTCATTCCTTTATTCATGAACAACATGATACTGATTATATTATGAAAATGGTGTTTCTAAGTGAGGGTAATGATAACAGATACACCATTGGGAGTATTGTCTAGAGACATATGTTGTGTAAGGAGTATTCTCTATTGATATGGGGGTAACATTTTCAATGGTATATTTTTATCATTGAAATGTGAAGCATCGACTTAGTTATTGGTAAGAAATGGAAAGTATCATACTGATCCCACATTGATTTTTTACTATAGGAAAGTGACCATTACGTATCCTAATAGTGAAACTATATTCATTGTGGAGAGTGGGATAAATAGGAAACTCGATCATGGAAAATTACATAACAAGTGGGAGAGATCATTGAAAATGTTGCTAGTTTATTTCTAGATAATGGAGGAGTATAGACTGGTATCTTTAAAATATTAGTGAAATAGTTTCATGAACTTTTCCTTGAAGACTTCTCAAGATTTCATCCAAAAAAATATTTGGAATTCACTATTGAGGTCATGATGGGAGATGGTCCAGTTTCTATTCAACCCTAGAGAATGGAACCAAATGAGCTTCAAGAGAACAAGGCAAAGCTAGAGGAGGTAAAGGATAAGGTATTTATCTTTCCAAGTATGTCTCCATGGGGATCATCGGTGTATTTTTCTTATAAACCTGATGGTACTCCTCACTTGTGTGTTCATTACCACATATTAAACTGAATGATTGGAATAAATATTATCAACTTCTACGCATCAATGATCTTTTTGACTGGTTGAAATGATCTTTTTTATTCTTGAATATCTACATTTTATTTGGGTATCATCAGCTAAGAGCTTGGACTTTGAATATATCGAGAACTAGCATCAGAGTATATATAACCTTTATGAGTTCATCATAATGTTATTTAGGTTGATGAAATCACAAGAAATATTTATGGCATCGATGAGCAGAATCATCCAACAATACATGTATTAGTTTGTTGTAGTTTCTGTGGATGATATATTGGTGTAATCTAAGATTCATGATGATCATACCCAACATCATGACATCATCTTGAGTACACTGAGAAATAATTGGCTATATGAAAATATATCTATGTGTCATTTTTTGATTGATTAGGGACACTTTATATGTCACGACCCGCCTTCACTAAGATGAGAAAAGGGACAGAAGGTTGCCAGACCCTTCCTTCTTCATGTTGAAGGAGAGATAATGACCCCCGAGACCCACCTTCAATAGGTCCCAGAGTGGCGACTAGCACCAGGGGTATAGAATCACACACAAGATGGAAGGCATTACCCTTTTTATTTAATAGGATCTAGAGATAAGATAGTAAATACCAACAACACCAAAAGTGGAAGCATAGGTAAATCCAAACAAACCATTCTCATATGCATGTTCCAAACGTAAATGATACAAAAGTAAAAGAAAACCCCTAAAAGGAAGTACCAAAAGAAAGAAAAACAACAACAACAACTGTCCCAATGTCTGAACTAGTACGACCCTGCACAATCCCTGAAGTCCTCCTAGAAACATGAAAATAGTTTTATATTAATAGGTTGAGCATACAAGTATAATCAGTAGGGAAAAACAAAATCTCTCGTGCATAAGTGGGGAGTCATTCTAATGCCCTGTGAGAAGGGAGATAACCAAAGCACATAACAAGGAAAACTATCCACCCAAGCCTCACCAAGGAACACTCCCCAAATAATGCAACTCAAGTAATATAATAGTAATAACACATCGATATTTGGGTACCTTGTGCCACTTTCCCACTGGTTATTGAAGACATCCCATGAATCAAACCTCTCCCGCCATTCTCATCGTAGTCCCACTAACACACCCCGCTCACACACACCTGGGCCACAACCACACATACCACCTGCAAACACCTGGGCCACAACAACCACGCATAACCATGCTCATAAACACCTGGTCCAGAACAATTACTGCCATGCTTGAAGACACCTGGGCCTCATCCTAAAGACACTTTGGAAACAACCTGCCCGCACACACCTGGGAAACCACTACAACTACCCTGCCTGAAGAATCTTGGGATAAAATGGACCTCAAGCCATCATAGCCAGCCCGATGGGTCTTGGGATATTTAGAAAAGGGAGTAGAAAAGGAGCTAATAACCAGCCACTCATAGGAGTGTTTGAAAAAACACCCTCCCCCATTAAAAGGGGGTGTTCGGCACTAGGTGCTCAACTTGGGTGAGGAACGATTTAAGAAACATATGAAAAACAATTATATAATATATATACTAATCACTCATCCCAACCTAGGAGTTCCAAAACAAACTTAAGCACAAACACCCTATTACTATTCAATCACATGAAGCACCGAACCCACGACCATGTCACCACTCATCTCGGAAAAAAATTCCCCAGTGATCACATTCTTGATTTCATATTCATGTGATCCCATTTAAGTAAATTATTCACTAATGGGAAACTAATAGGCATAACCACAAGCTATATAAATAGAAACAACCAAAAAACAATTTATGCATTCACACCCAGTTCTCTTGTAAAGTCACAATAACAACAAAGGGATCCGTGAGATCCCTCAAAGTACTGGGACCAAAACAAGCCTTGAGATACATCCCCACACGGCTTCAGATTCACAACCAACAACCATGCCTCAACAAGGGATCCCATCCCCATACACATCACCCCATAAGAGTCTAGTAGGATAACACACCTACTACCAAAACTGAGTAGGGAAACTTCTAGATTCAAGCACATAATCTATTTGGTTCTTCTTTATGTTGGTTAACCAAGGTGATCACACAAGGATTATTGTTCACTGGGAATCCATTAAATCCACTAAGTTTACATGATTAGTAAATTTCTATGTTAATCCATTCAATCATCATAGAGGACATGGGTTCATTAGTGAACAAGGAAAAACCACCAACGACCATGATTTTCAGTGGTCATGAGCCCATACAATTCACAACACATAAATAATCAAGGGTAAGAAAAAATAGTGGAAACATCGATCACACATCCCTCCATTCGTTAAAGTCTATTTGTTATCTTCATTAATGTTTTGTTTCATCCATCCTCATCGAAACAATATCATACCCACCCCGCATGATACACAGTAAGAGAGATAAAGGAAAAACCCTACCTGGATGATCAAAGATCGATGCCTCTCTCGATGCGCCAAGAACTAGGGATGAGCAACTTGATGGGAAGGAGCGTCCGAGAGTCCAAGGAAGAGCAGTAAGGGATCCAGCACATGCACACCACTTGCCTCGAGAAGGGAACTCCAAATGCTCCAAGGGAAGATGAAATCTGGCCAAGAAGAAGGAAAGGAGGAAAGATCATGCAATAAAAAGATGAGCCTGGGAGTTACTGGATATCAAGATCTTCGGTGGTTTTAAAGGTGGATCCTGGTTTCACCACGCAGTTGGGTGGTTACACACGACAGGATTAATTTTTATTTAATAACTCTCATCGGGAAAAGGTGATAACAACTATGACTTTAAAGGATTTTATATAAATAGAGGGGAACGTTACACGAACACACAACTAGGTCCGTTGAGGGTCTCCCCACTCTTAGGAATTTAAACATTGATTATAGGGCCAAAAAAATCCTTGAACCATTTAAAAAATGTTAAAAGGGTTTAAAAGTAGCATCATAAGAAAAACTGTAGAAGCAAAACTCAACAAGGCTGTGTGATACTAATCGTGTCACACCGATCAGTGACACACCGATCGTGTCGCACCGATCGGTCACACCGATCGTGTCCCACCGATTGTGTCACACTGATCGGTCGCACCGATCGTGTCACACCGATCGGTCGCACTGATTGTGTCACACCGAAATGACATCCTACCACTGAGACACCTCCCTTAGGATCTGGAATTTGGAAAAGGGATGGACCATGAGGGTCGGTGTAACGACCCAAAGTTTCATTAATGGAAAATCCCTCTTGATCCAGTTAAATGTCTCTTTATGAAAAATGGTTTTATAAGATGTAAACTTCTTTGGTTTCATGTTAATAATTTTTACCATTGTTAATATAGCCATTGAACAGTGATCACATGATTAGTATAAATGTAAGGCTTTAACGAACCCAATTTTTACTCAGACAAAGGAAGCAATGGCATCATCCAGTAGAATTTCCCCATACGAAGCCCATTTGTCGGAGCTCGGAAAAGAGGTGGCATCTTTGGGATTCGCCCTTGACCAAGCCCAAGCTGAACTTCATTATGTCAAGCTCGAATGTGACCGTCTACGGGAAAAGTGGAAGTTGATTGAAATTGCCACTCGAGCGATGTTATCCGAGCCGCCCCAAGAGTCTGTCACCATTGCACACCTTACCCTTAGGTCTTATGCGGCTGTTTTAAGGGGTTATGTAACAAATAAGTAGTATTATGTTCATGTACATTATTTTTGTATATAATTATAAATATAATTTATAGTCATTTTTGATACATTGTAAATAGTTTTTAAAGTACAAATGGTGTTTTTAATTATTATTTAATTAAGAAATATATTTTATTAAATTAAGGGATTTTTGAATTAAATAATATTTTAATAAAATATTATTATTAATATTAAATTAATTTTTATTAAATATAAATGATCATATAAATTTATGAATGCAATTAAAATTTTTATTAAGGTTTGAAAGCCATTTCTTTCAAAACCCATGAATTTTTGATAAATGTTGGTTTTTATTTTAAAAGTGAAAATTAACATATTTAGAATTTTTTTAGATAAAATAAATGTCATTTCTGGAATTAGAACGTAGAAATTATCCAATGGTGAATTTTTCATAATTTTCTGAGACAATCAAATTTTTGGGTAAAAATTAAATACTGTTTAGTTATATAATGTGTTTTATGACATCATAATGACCTAATGGTGATGTAATAAAATACCATAATCCTTATGTTCGGACAATATATGTTTTATCATTAAAATAATGTGATTTTGGGTTTGTTTGACTTACTTTTCAAAGCATTAAGGAACCCCTCAAGACTTATTCAACACTTGGCCTTTTTAAATTAATTTCTATGGGAGTGTGACTCACCTCCATATAAGCAACCCTATTTTTTTTAATAAGTTCGGACCTTGGCCTTGTAAAATACTGTTTTCCTATTTCCTTTTCCAGAAACCATGGGAAAATACCATGGGATGGTTTGTGGTTTGGATTATTTTAATATAAGGGGTCCCAAACCTAAATAATAAAGAATTCTCTCACCTTTCCTATATAAACCCACCCAAGCTCCCACTTCCTACTCACTAAAATCCCTTGGAGTTCGTCCAACCTCTGCCCTACTCTCTCTAGAATCCTCCCAAGGTGCCCCAAACTCCCAATAAGACTCTCACAAGCCTCTCTCTAGCCTTTGGAAGCACACTTCCATGTAAGGGTTTTTTCTTCCTTTCTCATTTTTGTCAATTTTCTTTAAGTTGTTTTTCCCTTTTAATTTCAATTATGAATGTTGGGGGTATGGTTTCTCACCTCCCCCATACTTAAATCTTATTTTTTGAATGATGGGAGACCCCTTTCCCCCTTTCTCTCTCATTAAATGCCTCCCATGTACACCCATTACTATGCCGAAATTCTGAAAGGAACTTCTCTCTCTTCTTTTACATTCAAGAAATAATTTTGTATCATGAATATAAATTCCATTAAAATTGTTTGGACATGTATCTATATGACCCCATTACTTTCCATTTCATGTAAATATGATGAGACACCCTTTCTATATCATCAAACCTTTTTTATGAATTCTTATGTCACGCTGTTACGCTGCCGGAATCGCACCGATTTTCTAAGCCAATTCCATTGTGTAGTGAATACCATGCCCATTTCTCCATCAAGGGTATTCACCTTTATGCACATTTACTTATTGTTTATAATGTTTCATGTACGAATTCCACATTTCTCTATCGTGGAATAAATGATTATGTTTTATGAATCCATGTTTTATGATCCATGTGGCATACTTATGCATGAAATGAAATGTTTAAGAAGGGTGCACCCTTATAGCGCTCCAATGCATTTGGTAAAGTATAGTATCATGATACGTCAGGTGCAATGAGTTTTGACTCATGCTAATTCAAGTGCAATGAGGTTTTACTCGTTCTTCATGTGCAATGAGGGTTTACTCATGCTCCATGTGCAATGAGCCATGACTCATGCTAATTCAATTTTAAGTGTTGTTGCCACATTTCCATGTTATGATTATCATGATTTATAATGACTTTATGTTCATGTTATCTTATGATCTATTGACATTCCTATTGCCTAAAATGTATTGAACTCCTCATGTTATTCCATGTGTACTCCCTTACTAGGCTTTATAGCTCACCCTTTTCTTATGCATGTCCTCAGGTTATCCCATGCAATGCTAAGTACGAGAGAATGTAGTGGTCATGTAAAGGAAGTTTTCAATAAAGATGTTGTATTTCATGTTTTAAGTTTTTATGTAATGATCCTAATCCCCAAAGACACTAAACCTGTCGATCTTCTTTGTTGTATCAAGTGAAGTTTTATGTAATAAAGCATGTTTAAGTTTTAATAAAAAGTAGGGTTGTCATAGTTGGTATCAGAGGATAGGTTTAGTTATTTTTGGGATTAGGAAACCCTGGTAAAGACTTAGATACAAGACTAAGTATAATAAAAACATCCCTAAGTTATGGTAAATACTAAGTAAGTGGTTTATCAAATAAATACATCCCTGTCTGGATACGAGTAGGTAGAGGCGGCTCTGGCACAGATGTATCCTAGGGGTAAAACCCGAAAACACCGCTTTGAGCTAGACTCGAATGGGAATTGGTGCACGACAACGGGCCTTGCTGCACTCTTGGTTACGACACTCCCGGGGGATATGTTTTGATAAATTCACAATCTTGGTATGAACCCTTATTAAGGGAAAAATGACCCTAAGAATATATGTTATAATGTAGATCATGAAAAGCCTAGATTGAATCCTATAGACTCATGAGTTAAGGAAATAAAAGTTTATTTATAAGTCATCAACTTTTGTCTTTGGATTACCCTTTATGTGTTACCCCTAACTTTCCTTTTATTCCAGCCAATGTCCGGTAATAGGAGGACTCGGGCTAACAACCGTTGTGAAGATCAGTGTGATGATTGTACTAATGAGACGACCAATCCAATGGGAGCGGGAATCGTGAAGTTTGTCACGCTTCTCTCTCAGCTAACTCAAGTTTTGAATAGAAACACGGGTCAAGAGGAACGTCCAAACCCCCCTAATAAGGGACAAGTTGCTATCGAGAGCTTCATGAGGCAAAGGCCTCCAACTTTTAGTGGATCATCTGATCCCACGATCGTTGAACAATGGATCAAGTCCATTGAAAATATATTCTCCATCCTCCAATGTTCTGAACAAGAGAAGGTTCTCCTGGCGGCTTATCGTATGGAGGGTGAAGCTGATCAATGGTGGACATTGATCAAAAATACGAAGCTTGAGGAGGAGATCGAGGCTTTGGAATGGAAGGAATTTCAGAAGATGTTTTTCAATAAATATTTTCCATGCACCCTCCATCTTAATATGGAAAGGGACTTCTTTTACCTCAAGCAAAAAGATGAAGAATATGTGGGAGCGTATGAGGAAAACTTCACAAGGCATGCATGATACGCTTCTGGCTTTGTCGTTACCCCCGAATTCAAGGTTGACCACTTCTTTGGTGGGCTGAAGCCTAGCTTGCAGAAAGAATTAGCGATCCGTGACTTCGACAACTATGAGGAAATTGTCCGATGTGCCCTCAAGGTCAAAATGGAGATCGGAGAATCACAGGGGTATCATGGGGACAAGAAGTGTAAGGTGGAATTCAATGTTGGTGGTCCGATGGATAAATCCAACGGTGCTAAGAAGTTCCAGCACCCCACTTTCCAAAAGTGCAGAAAGAAGCACCCTGGAAATTGCCTTAAGGGGACGAGAAAATGCTTCAGGTGTGGAAGAGAAGGGAACCTAGCTATTAACTGTCGGCAAGAAGGACCCGCGGCTGCGACAGAGGAGAGGAATGCTCCGTTCGAACCTCAACGCGTTGTTCAATGCTATAAATGCAAAGAACCGGGTCATTTTGAAAATTAGTGCCCTAATCCAAGGGTTATCGGAGGCAACCAACAACCTCCAAGATAGCAAGGAAGAGCTTTTTCCATCACTTCTGCCGGAGTGAACCCCGACAACGAAGTGGTGACAAGTACGCTAGTTATTCATTCAAGAATAGCGAACGTACTTTTTGATTCAGGTTCTACGCATTCTTTTATATCTCGAAAGTTTAGTAGAACAATCCCAGCACCACCACAAATCATGGAAGTAAAGATGTTAGTGAGTACGGAAAATGGGGCAATCATTGCATCCCATGAATATAGGTCCTCCCCTATTATAATATGTGGATTGAATTTTCTAGCGAACCTCGTCATACTCCCTTTGGTGGAATTTGATGCAATTCTTGGCATGGATTGGCTTTCCTTATATAGAGCCAACATAAATTATCAGGAGAGGGAAATCACACTCCATATGGAGAATCGACCATCGATTCTTTGTAAGTGTCAGGAGGAAGATGAATCTACTTTAGCTCCATCATCTCAAGCATGTATATTACTGCCCTATGAGCACGCGTATCTGGCTCAGATTATTGAGTCCAAAGAAGAAACCATCCTTTAAGAAATGCCTATTGTGAGGGAATTCGCAGAAGTGTTTTCTGAGGAACTGCCTGGTCTTCCTCCTAGAAGAGATGATGAGTTCTCAATTGAACTTATACCTAGGGCATTACCAATATCCAAGACTCCATATAGAATGGCTGTTTTTGAGCTTGAAGAGCTGAAGAAACAACTACAGGAGAATCTGGATAAAGGTTTTATATGCCCAAGTGCTTCACCATGGGGTGCACTAGTCCTCTTCGTCAAGAAGAAGGATGGGTCAATGCGACTTTGCATTGATTATCGTGAACTTCACAAAATCACGATAAAGAACAAGTATCCACTCCCATGAGTTGATGAATTGTTCGATCAGTTGTATGGATCACAATACTTCTCCAAGGTGGACTTGCGGTCAGGGTATTATCAAGTAAGGGTGAAGAAGGAAGATCTCCCCAAGACTACTTTTCGTACAAGATATGGGCACTATAAATTCATAGTAATGCCTTTCGGACTCACCAATGCTCCAACAATATTCATGGACTTGATGGATAGAGTCTTTAGAGATTACCTTGACAAATTTGTGGTAGTATTTATAGATGATATTATAATATACTCCAAAACCAAGGAGGACCATGAGGAGCTTTTAAGAACTGTACTAGAGACTTTGCGCAAGGAGAAGCTCTATGAAAAGTACAGCAAGTGTGAGTTCTGGTTGAAGGAAGTATCATTATTGGGCCATATCATCACAAGCAATGGGATATCTGTAGACCCCTCCAAAATAGATGCAATTGAGGGATTTTCGAGGCCAACATCGGTAACAGATATCTGTAGCTTCTTGGGGTTAGCTGGATATTATCGACGATTTGTGAGAAATTTCTCACAATTGTCCAACCCTCTTACCAAGCTAACTCGAAAGGGAGTAAAGTTTGCTTGGAGTGATGAATGTGAAGAAAGCTTCAAGGAGTTAAAAAGGAGGCTTATCATTGCGCCCGTTCTCACTTTACCCACAAGTGGGGAACTTTTTGTGGTATTCAGTGATGCCTCAAAGAAGGGCTTAGGCTGTGTGCTGATGCAGAATGATAAAGTGATATCTTATACCTCAAGGCAGTTGAAAATCCATGAGCGAAACTATCCAACGCATGATCTGGAGTTGTCGGTGGTGATCTTTGCCTTGAAAATTTGGAGGCATTATCTCTATGGAGAGAAATGTGAGATATATACTGACCAAAAGAGTCTTAAATATATATTCACACAGAAAGAGCTTAATATGTGCAAGATAAGATGGATAGAGCTCATCAAGGATTATGACTGTTCATTACATTACCACCCTGGGAAAGCGAACAAGGTGGCAGATGCCCTAAGTAGAAAGGATCCATCGATTCTATCGATGATGAGAATTGAGAAGGATCCAATCTTCTTAGACTTGATGAAGATGGACGTGGGAATCATAAAGAAGGGAACATCATAAATCCTTTCACAAATGATTGCTCAACCATCTCTTTTGGAAAGGTTAAAGGATGCTCAAAAGGATGATGTGGGAATTCAAGAAAAAGTGTAAGCTATCAAAAAGGGGAAATCCTCATAGTTTAATGTTAATGAAGAAGGAATTGTGCAGTTTGGGAAAAACTATGTGTTCCATCAAGTCTGGAGCTGAATAATGAACTTTTGGATGATGCACATAGTTCAAATTTCTCTATTCACCTAGGGAGCCCAAAGATGTATTGAGATCTCCAAGAAAACTTTTGGTGGGATAATATGAAGAAGGAGATCACCGAATATACATCAAAGTGCCTGTTGTGTCAGCAAGTGAAGGCAGAGAGGCAGAAGTCTAAGGGGATGATGCAACCATTACCCATACTAGAATGGAAATGGGAGAATATCACTATGGACTTTGTCACTGGACTTCCGAGGACATCCAAAGGCAACAATGCAATCTGGGTTGTTGTGGATCATCTTACAAAGACTGCACACTTCATTGCTATTCGAGAGGATTTCTCATTGGATCAACTGGCACGGATATATATTAGGGAAGTGGTAAGGTTTCATGGAGTACCACTATCTATTGTGTCTGACTGAGATCCATGATTCACCTCTAAGTTTTGGAAGAGTCTTCAACATTCTCTGAATACTGAACTGAACATTAGTACGGCCTATCATCCTCAAACTGATGGCCAATCAGAGAGGACTATCCAAACACTTGAGGATATGTTGAGAGCATGCTCAATGGACTTTAAAGGAGGATGGGATCAACATCTTCCTCTGGTTGAATTCTCTTATAATAACAGTTTCCACTCGAGCATCCAAATGGAACCATATGAAGCCCTTTAAGGGAAAAGGTGCAGAACACCGGCATGTTGGGATGAGGTCGTTGAACGTAAGCTGATTGGACCAGAAATGGTCGAAGAAATGGTGGAGAAGGTGAAAACCATTCAGCAGCATATCAAGGCAGCCCAGAGTTGACAGAAGAGTTATACAGATAATCATCGACGAGATATTAAGTTTAAAGTTGGATACATGGTGTTTTTACGCATATCTTCGTGGAAGAAGGTCATGAGGTTTGGAAAGAAAGGGAATTTAAGTCCAAGGTACATCAGCCCCTTCGAGATTCTTGATTATGTTGGGGCTGTGGCCTATCGACTAGCACTTCCACCTACTATGGCCAAGGTGCATGATGTCTTTCATGTATCCCTCTTAAGGAAGTACATACCGGACCCTTCACATGTACTCTCTTCCGAGGTGATACAATTGGAAGATGATCTTTCTTATGAGGAGCAACCAGTGAAGATCTTAGATCGTAGAGAAAAAGTTCTACGAAATAAGACAATGCCCCTCGTCAAGGTGTTGTGGAGAAACCACAAGTTTGAAGAAGTGACATGGGAGTCGGAGGATATGATGAAGTTGAGTTACCCACATTTGTTTTAGTGTGGGAAAAGGAAAATTTTGAGGGCGAAATTTCATAAGGGGGGAATATTGTAACGACCCAAAGTTTCATTAATGGAAAATCCCTCTTGATCCAGTTAAATGTCTCTTTATGAAAAATATTTTTATAAGATGTCAACTTCTTTGGTTTCATGTTAATAATTTTGACCGTTGTTAATATATCTGTTGAACAGTGATCACATGATTAGTATAAATGTAAGGCTTTAACGAACCCAATTTTTACTCAAACAAAGGAAGCGATGGCCTCATCCAGTAGAATTTCCCCATACGAAGCCCATTTGTCGGAGCTCGTAAAAGAGGTGGCATCTTTGGGCTTCACCCTTGACCAAGCCCAAGATGAGCTTCATTATGTCAAGCTCGAACGTGACCGTCTACGGGAAAAGTGGAAGTTGATTGAAATTACCACTCGAGCGATGTTATCCGAGCCACCCCAAGAGTCTGTCACCATTGCACACCTTACCCTTAGGTCTTATGCGGCTGTTTTAAGGGGTTATGTAACAAATAAGTAGTACTATTTTCATGTACATTATTTTTGTATATAATAATGAATATAATTTCAAGACATTTTTGATACATTGTAAATAGTTTTTAAAGTACAAATTGTGTTTTTAATTATTATTTAATTAAGAAATATATTTTATTAAATTAAGGGATTTTTGAATTAAATACTATTTTAATAAAATATTATTATTAATATTAAATTAATTTTTATTAAATATAAATGATCATATAAATTTATGAATGCAATTAAAATTTTTATTAAGGTTTAAAATCCATTTCTGTCAAAACCCGTGAATTTTCGATAAATGTTGGTTTTTATTTTAAAAGTGAAAATTAACATATTTATAATTTTTTTGGATAAAATAAATGTCATTTCTGGAATCAGGACTTCAAAATTATCCAACGGTGAATTTTTCATAATTTTCCGAGACAGTCAAATTTTTGGGTAAAAATTGAATACCATTTAATTATATAATGTGTTTTATGACATCATAATGACCCAATGGTGATGTAATAAAATACCATAATCCTTATGTTCGGCCAATATATGTTTTATCATTAAAATAATGTGATTTTGGGTTCGTTTGACTTACTTTTCAAAGCATTAATGAACCCCTCAAGACTTATTCAACACTTTGCCTTTTTAAATTAATTTCCATGGGAGTGTGACTCACCTCCACATAAGCAACCCTAATTTTTTAATAAGTTCGGACCTTGGCCTTGTAAAATATTTTTTTCCTCTTTCCTTTTCCAGAATCCATGGGCAAGTACCATGGGATGGTTTGTGGTTTGGATTATTTTAATATAAGGGGTCCCAAACCTAAATAATAAAGAATCCTCTCACCTTTCCAATATAAACCCACCCAAGCTCCCACTTCCTCCTCACTAAAATCAATTGGAGTTCTTCCAACCTCTCAGCTACTCTCTCTAGAATCCTCCCAAGGTGCCCCAAGCTCCCAAAAAGCCTCTCAAAATCCTCTCTCTAGCCTTTGGAAGCACACTTCCAAGTAAGGGTTTTTTCTTCCTTTCTCATTTTTGTCAATTTTCTTTAAGTTGTTTTTCCCTTTTAATTTCAATTATGAATGTTGTGGTATGGTTTCACACCTCCCCCATACTTCCCTCTTATTTTTTTAATGATGGGAGACCCCTTTATCTCTCATTAAATTCCTCCCATGTACACCCGTTACTATGCCGAAACTCCGAAAGGAACTTCTCTCTCTTCTTTTACATTCAAGCAATACTTTTGTATCATGAATCTAAATTCCATTAAAATTGTTTGGACATGTATCTATATGACCCCCTTACTGTCCATTTCATGTAAATATGATGAGACACCCTTTATATCTCATCAAACCTTTTTTATGAATTCTTATGTCACGCCGTTACGCTGCCGAAATCGCACCGATTTTCTAAGCCAATGCCATTGTGTAGTGAATACCATGCCCATTTATCCATCAATGGTATTCACCTTTATGCACATTTACTTATTGTTTATAATGTTTCATGTACGAATTCCACATTTCTTTATCATGGAATAAATGATTATGTTTTATGAATCCATGTTTTATGATCCATGTGGCACACTTATGCATGAAATGAAATGTTTAAGAAGGGTTCACCCTTATAGAGCTCCAATGCATTGGGTAAAGTATAGTATCATGATATGTCAATTTCAATGAGTGTTGACTCATGATAATTCAAGTGCAACGAGGGTTTACTCATGCTTCATGTGCAATGAGGGTTTACTCATGCTCCATATGCAATGAGCCACAACTCATGCTAATTAAATGTTAAGTGTTTTTGCCACATTTCCATGTTATGATTATCATGCTTTATCATGCCTTTATGTTCATGTTCTCTTATACTCTATTGACATGCCTATTTCCTAACATGTATTGAACTCCTCATGTTATTCCATGTGTACTCCCTTACTGGGCTTTATAGCTCACCATTTTCTTATGCATGTCCTCAGGTTATCCCATGCAATGCTAAGTACGAGGGAATGTAGTGGTCATGTAAAGGAAGTTTTCAATAAAGATGTTGTATTTCATGTTTTAAGTTTTTATGTAATGATCCTAAGCCCCAAAGACACTAAACCTCTCAATCTTCTTTGTTGTATCAAGTGATGTTTTATGTAATAAAGCATGTTTAAGTTGTAATAAAAATAAGGGTTGTCATAGTCGGGACCATTACATTATATGTCACATCATTTCATAGGAATGTGTGTCTGTAGACCTAGAGAAGGTTCAGGCAGTTGTATCTTTGGAGAATCCAAATAATGTTTTTATATTTAAATATATCTGGGGTTAGATGGATATTATATGATATTAATCCATGATTTTTACTGTTTGGAAGCATTTATTTCAAGATTGACCAAAATGGGGATAACGTTTGATTGCTCAGAAGCATGTGGGAATGCCTTCTAGGAGATAAATAATCTATTAACATCAGTACCAGTCTTGATTCTAACTAGTAAAAGTGTTTTATAAATGGTATATTGTGGCACTTGTGGTATAAAAAATGTATAAGGGTTTATATTAGGTTTTTGAGTTATGACATATGGGTATTGTCTGTTCTAGACTCATGAATGGAATTACCCTATGCAAGACCACAAGTTGAAAGCTGTTGTTTATTCTTTGTTGCATCATATACATTATCTGTTGATAGATAACTTTATGGGTTTTATCTTTTAAAATAGTATGAGTTATATATCCTCACATTAATATTTAAAACTATTTTAGGAGTGATTTCTTTAGTACATATAATCATTTGATTTTTAACTAGCATATATGCCCAAAAAAGGAAATAGTGTGGCTAATGCATTGAGATGGAAAACTAACACTAAGGTAGTTTAGGAGTCTAGTGTCGATTATGAGATTATGTCCTTACTAGTAGTGATTCATGTGGTATTTTAGGATATTCAGGAATAGATGAAACCCATATCAGTTATTGTGGAGTTTACACATTTGACCCGAATTAGATATTGGTAGTATGAGTATATGAGTTGTTTGAACCTTCTGGAAAACCTTGATGGTGGGTATTTACCTTCTCATTGAATAATATATGAGTATGATATAATATATTTTAGGAATCATATTTTTGTGCCTAGGAGAATACAAGAGGATCTTGTGAAGAAATTTCATGCCTTGAAATGGGTGGTACATCATAGTGTGACTAAAATGTAGCATAACCTATGTAGACAATTTTGGTGGCTAGGCCTGAAAATGTGGATAGTAAGATTCTTGACATGATGTTACACCTATCACCAGGTAAATCCAACAAATCAATTACTAGGATGTTTTCTACCATCATTTCCCATTCCATAATTGATGTGGGATGATGTGACAATGGATTTTGTGGTGGGTCTTCTGAAGAAACATTTGAATTATGAAACTACTTAGGTTACTGTGGATCTACTAAAAAAATTACCACATTTCATTCCAATATGGGAATCCTTCTCCTCGAAGCACCTCATATATTTTTATATACATGAGATAGTCCATCTATATGGGGTTCCACATTATATAGTTTCCTACCGTGATTCACTTTTTTACATGATGCCTCTGATATGTATTGTAGAAGGTTCTTGGTACCAATGTATTCTTGATTATGGACATCCACCGAGAGATAGAGGTACAATCAACAAACACTATACTGGTTCTTGAGGATATGTTGTGGTCTTGTGTTCATGACATTAGTTGGTCATTGTAGAATCAATTTTCTTTATTGGATTTTACTATAAAAATAGTTATCATGAAATGATTAAGATAGAATCATACAATTCACTTTATTATAGGCCGTGTAGATCACCGCAAAGATTAATTGAGGCTAGTGAGTTACAATTTTTGGGACCGAGTCTCATGCAAGAGACTTCAGAGTTGGTGCAACTTATTTATGTGTATACGGACACAACTCAGAGTAGATAATAATCATATGTGGATAGACGGTAATGACCCCTAGATTTTATCGTGGGTGATCATGTATTCCTTTGGGTGTCACCTAAGTTGGGTCACCATAGGATATAGAGACACAGAATGTCGGTGCCCATGTTTTTAGACAGTTTGATGTTATGGAGAGAATTGGGCCGATGAAATACCAATAGGATCTTCTATAAACATATAGTTATATGCTTGAACACTTACATATATCACAACTACAATGGTTTCACCCCAACCCTTCTCATGTGATCTATTTGGATGATGTTGAAATTGAGGTAGATGCATCCTTTGAAGAGTATCTGATACATTTATTGGATCACAGTGAGAATTTATTGTGGGGGAAAGGTCATGCCACTAGTTCATGTATTGTGGAAACATGGGCATCAGAAGGAGGAAACATTGGAATGGGATGTAGATATGAGTGTTCAGTGGCCCAATGTTTTTGACTCAGAATCTTAGATAATCATAGGAGTAAAGTTCACAGATGATCTATAATAAGGTGGGGAGATTTCCAGATCCCAAAATTCTATGGAGACATCTTAGACATGTTTATTGGTATTATATTGTATAATTTTTTGTACTTTTAATTTGGGTTGTAACTTCATGAGTGTTTAATTGAATTTTGAGAAACATGTATGAAAAATCAGTAGTGCCCCATTTGACCATGGTTAGAGAAAACCATTCACCCCAGGTCTGCAAACCGTGCCACCCTGGATAGTAGGGAATTTCACAGTTGGTGATAGGTTTTTTCATATAGTACACCATTTTATGAGTAACCTTGAACCCCAAAAATAATTTTCACATGGTTTCAACATGGTTAAGGACAACCATGTGCCCTAGCCCAACTAACCATGCATGAGAATTTAATCCTTTTGAAAATTAATTTAAAAATTGTTTGAACACCCTAGTTAACCCATAATCGACCCCCATTAAATCCTAGGAGGTATTTACCAATTTTGGAACTCTTAGAATGAATTATACAATTTCATGACCTATGTTCATCATGATTCGATTCCTGGATTGAAGATATTCCCCTATGCTAGTAAGTGGATTCTATCACATTCATCTCCCATTATTCCTCCTTTATCTAACTCATTTAGTGTGATGTAATCTTCTATTTTGAAATATCTCAATATATATTTGGTGTATAATGATCTAGGATTATGGATTTATATCTGAAATGAAGATATATTGTATTGGAGAATCTTGATTTATGATTGTATATCCGGATCTCGATCTACGTTGTTGTGATGCTAAATTTTGGGGATTTCCATTAAGTGATTTTTCATCAATGAATTGAGTTAGGTGGTCTAGTATTTAATTCTAAACATCGAGATAATAATAAATTTATGAAAATTGTTGAATTTATATCATTATTTATCAATTATAATTCATAAATTAAATTAACTAATGTGGTAAATTAATTAATGGGGAAATTATGGGATTGTTTTAATAAATGAATAATTAAATTGATATAATTTATTGTTGAATTTATTATCAAAATATTGAATTTTTGAATTATGGATACTTAATTATTAGGTTAAATTTAATAATGAAGAATTATGAATTGACAATAATTAATTATTGGATATCGAGATAGTCATTGATTATTAAATGGTTAAATTAACTAGTGGAATTTTATGGTTAATTAATTGTTCAATTGATTAACATATGAGATCTGATAATTCATTTTTTAATCATCTAAAGGATTAAAGTTATTATTTAACAATTGTGTTAATAAATATATATGAATTTCACTAATTAATCACTATGTTAATTTACGTATTTTAGTTGATTAATTAAATTTATAATAACATAAATGTAATTTATGTGATTAATTAATTGATAAGTATATTAATGGAATGATATTTGGTTTTTTGGGCATGGATTAGTGCATGGGATAATTGTGGCATGAGTTATAAATTATTGATAAGGACATTGAGAGACTATTGACATGGTTTGTGAGAGCCTGTTGAGAAGTACCCTATGAGCCCATTGAGAAGGATCGTGTGAGAACATTGAAAGGATCATGTGTTCCCGTTGAGATGAAGACTCTAGGATATTTTATTTACTTTTCCATAGTTCCCTGAGAACACTTTGAGTTATTTTAAGAGAAATACAAGAAAGATTCCCCATTTTATGAGTAAGAAATTATGCATTTTCTATTTTTTCTCACATTAAACCCATGATGATAGAGCCCTAGGTGCACATTACTCATGCAAGATTTATTTACTTGTTTTATGTAATGTATCAGATATAAATTGTTATAGTGAATAGTAATATGACTATTAGTTATATGATATTCTTTAGGGATAGTTCATAATTTGGCACAAGCTGAAGTAGGTATTCAGGTTCATGTGTCCTCAGGAACTTGGGGATTCATTTGGTTAAATAGAGAAAATTTAATAATTTGATACATTGTTTACATAAACAATGTTATTATTTCCGTATAAGAAATCACGAACTTTTTTTTGACTGGAATTGTTTTTGACACTATTTGTGGTATCCCACTATGTTTTAAACACTTTTTTATCTTTCTTCCTGGTTGGTACCCAAATATACATTATTTTAGTTGGGTAGGGTAAGGGAAAGTCCCTGTGTTGGGTGGATTATATAGGTATACATCATTGATATGGGAAAAGAACGAGGGTTGGGACCCTTTTGGGAGTCATAAGGGTATTTTTTTCAGATTTAATTTTAGATAATTGACACATACATTATCATGGAATGTTTTCTACATTATTTGGGTATTGTATGTCTTGAATTAATTATCATGAGATATTGGTATAGTTTGTGCATATATATAATACTTTTATTGATTATTTTTTATAGTGTATTACTCTAATAAAATAAGTTATAGTCTCTCCATGATTGAATTATCAGCCCCTTGTTTCTAGTCAAAATCCTCTGGCATATGGGGAGGTGCAGTTGAAGTTTTCTAGTGGTATGGCTTGTGTAAGAACCCAGATCTTCATTTTCAGGTATGCCCTTATTTTCCGGTGTTTTTGAAACAAAAGATATGAGTTTTAGAAATTTTTGAAGTACACTCCGTGTACTTTATAATTACACACCATTTACTTTATAAGTACACTCTGTGTACTTGGTTGCCACGGGTTGTCGTGTGCTGGCTGTGTAGAGGCCGTGCACATGACCATGTGGGGGGTGACCTGGAGGCGGCCTAAAGAGGAGTATGGAAAATTAAATTACACACCATGTACTTATAAAGTAAACTCCATATATTGTTTCATTAAACATACTTGGGTCGCATCTGATGGACATAACCGTCTACATCTAGGTTTGGTTCATTCGAGAGAACCCGTACAACTGTGATCTTTCTCTAAGCCCCCGATCGAGCATCCAATCTCCGATTCGACCACCGTCGATTGCATTGGGATCACCTTGATATGATCTTACTTATTCAAGAGATTTGTTTCATGATTCCTCCTATTTACCATGTTATCTTCGGTTAAACCTTTTAGACATTTTTATATATATACGAAGTTCTAGGGAGATTCAAGGCCTGAGACTCAAGTATATTGATCCCCCAACACCGAGGTAGGTGGTTTGTTCCTTTTTGTTGAAATTATTTGAGTTATATGTGAAAAATTTCCAATACCCATGAACTGGGTATTGCGGGTTTACTATTTTATCCCTATTGTTTTCCTGCTATGCTTGTATGCTTGAGTAGTGGTTAAGTTGATTGTGAATTGGGTGAATTTATATTCTTTGGAGGTGTTTCCATTTTATGTTTTTTTATGAACATTTGGTCCTACTTAGCCTATTATGATACCTTGTTTTCCCATGCCTAGTATTATAGGATGGTGTGCCTTGTTCTGACATGCTGTTATTCTATAGACTGTTTAGAAAAATAGTTCTTAAGGTTTAATTTGGCTGATAAGATTTGTTGTACTTGCTTGGCTTACACAGGGTCATGAGAACCTGGTGTATAGACCATAGGGAGAATGTACATAAGGTATTCTCTAGAGTGTCTTTTCTACTTACATTGAAATACCACAAGGGGAATTGACATAAGTGCTTCCTCAAAGTGTATGTAGTTCCTCGACACGGGCCACTGGGGGAATGTGACATAAGTGCTTCCCTAGAGCACCTTTAGTTACTAATACGAGACTATAGAAGGAATTGATGGTGAGTGATTCCTCAAAGAGTCTATACTTAAGCTAAACCAGAGGGGTTAGAGTGAGTGTACTGCCCAGTGGGATGCTTGTGTTGTTTAGGTAGGACCAGAGGGGATATGCTGTGAGCACTTTCAAGAGGGTTACCTGTTGTGTTATCTTATTTCCTATGTTTTCTAGGTAGGAACATAGGGGGTAGGTTGCGTGTAATTCCTAGAGGGTTACCTATTTGTGTTTAGATTCTTACTTGATATATGAAACTGAATGATTTGAAACTTTGGAATTATTTACTGTTGAGTACTTCCTTGTTTACTGCTTCTATCTACTTATTGCCTGCCATATATATTCACTTACTGTTAGGAACATATCTCATGGTGGATGCCTACTAGGATTTATTCCACACCCTTTTTGGGCCATGCTTTTGGGCCTAAACAAATTATATTATTATAGGTATAGATAAGGGCAAGAACCCTTCTACTTCAGGTACTTGACTACATTAAAACTGGAGAGCATGGGACCAAGCATAGTCTTGAGATGCTGTCGAGCTGTTTATTACTTTTCTTTTGTACTCTGGATTAGTTATATATTCAGCATTATTACTTGTTTGGCTATTTTACTAGACATGTGTATCATCTATCATTTATATATATGTGCTCCAGTTGTTACATTCATCAGTATTCTGCAGTTTACTGTTGTTGGTATGTTTACTGTTTTCACTATTGTTATTTTTTCTCTTCTACTATGTTACTCTTCAAATGAGGGCATAGTTTCCCCACTATCATAGCCAAGTCCCTCACTGATAGTTGGAAGCCTATGGCATTCGAGGAAATGCTCTTGAGGCCATGTGACCCACCGAGTATGGGGAATCTCTAGGCGGCTTCCGCAACCGGGACATTACAAAGTGGTATCTGAGGAATTATTTTCTCTTGAATTAATATTTTGAGCCTTTATCTAGGGATATGAAGGAATAAGTGCTTGGTAATAAGCTGTTTCCCAGGAGTATCTAAGTAATGTATAGGGAAAATCCAATTTACCTCATGTTTCAATCTTTTCTGGTTTTTTAATTTTACAGTTTATTTGATTTTCACTGTTGGGTGAATCACATGTATTTTGCTATTATTTTTGATGATATTGCAATTCTATTTCTATTGAAACATAATGAGATGAGGTTATTCCATCTCATGCATCATATAGGAACTTGCTAGAAATAACATGTCATGCATTCTTACCATGCCATTTAGGGTGGATTCGTGATTGCATGTTGTTGTGATAGGTGTTGTGCTAGATATTCATGTTGATGTGATAGATTCCATGATAGTATACCTACTGTTTGAAAGAGTATTAAATTGTGTATTGTTTTTTTTAATGAATGCCAAACATTGGTTGTTGAGGTGTTATTGGCCCTCATGGACTGAAAATTGGTGGATCATGGCACTGTTATGCTTTTTTATGACATGTATAAGATGCCAATCTTTGTTTCGTTGGGTGTATGGCCCATCAAGGATCAGAATTTGGTACATTATTGATCATTATAGTGTTTTTCTGGGATTCGGAGTAGTTTCTGAGGCTTACTATCTGGAAAAACTCAAAATACACGCCGTGTACTTTGGACAACATGCCATGTGTTCTTCTGTTCGGGAAGAAACTGTTTTTCTTAAGTACACACTGTGTACTCTATGTACATGCTGTGTAGTATCTAACTATGTCTCTGGATGTGTGGGCATAGACATGGGGTTAGCAGAATTTTTGGTGGGACACGTAGTGTACCGGACGTATACGCTGTGTGTTTTGAACATTTGTCTACCCATGTGACTAACGAAACAAATGGATATAAACATAATCAATACACACCATTTTAGTCTTGAACACGCCGTGTAGTGTAATCCTAGAAAATGACCATGTAACTAACAACACGGGTTGGTGATGTTTGTCTAGCACATGTCGTGTCTGGCACTAACACGCTATATAGTTTCGTTCTAAGGAGAACCGTGTGGCCTAGCCGTGTAAGGGAACTTGGGAAGGGAAAAAGGATTCAAGTACATGTCGTGTAAGTAATATAAATGTTGTGTATCTGTGTTTTTTTAAACTTAAACACTTCCTTTATCCTATTTCCTCTTAATGATTATATCTTTCAATCCTTGATAATCTTGATCTAAGGTGTGCACTTGAACTTGCAGAGTCATGCCATCGAGACATCCTCTGGGTGTCCGCTAGTTGTCAGGTAGTGATCAGACACTAGACATGGTTGATGATGGGCTTCTAGCTGATCCCCCAGTTGTGCCAATCTTGGCACAAACTGTCATTCTGGACATATGTGCCGATGCATAGTTTTGAGAGGGATTTATGAGGCTCATGTAGACCTTCCATGGAGTACCTCTTCCTACTCTGTCTATGGTAGTGCTGGCGCATGTCTTTCAGTAGAAGCATCCTCCCACATTCTCAGAGGAAGGAGGACCTTAGGCTGTAGAGTCATGGTTAGTAGCCAGGATTTCTATCATCGAGCATCTGGAGATGCCTCCAAAGAGGAGGGTTAAGATCTCTACTTACATGCTTTGGGATTCTTCCAAGAGATGGTGGGATGTGATCTCTCAGGAGGGACTCCAACTAGTTATGGTCTAGGTTGAGTTCTAGTGTGCCTTCTATGAATAGTTCTATCCGGAGACTTTGAGGGCCGATCGAACCCGAGATTTCATGAGTCTAGAGCAAGGAAATCATAATGTTATGGAGTATTATTATTGATTTACAAATCTACAAAACTTCATGCCTATTCTAGGAGGTGATGAGTTATTACTGGCAAGGAACTTTGTGGATGGTATGAGGCACGAAATCCGATCTCAGGTGAACATCTTCTAGTTGACTTATATTACATCTATAGTCAACATGCGCTGATCACAGAGCATAATCTGAGGGATTATGGAGTTGTGATCTAGGGAGGCTCAACATCTGGCATTAGTATCCCTACTACTGATAGCAGGAAGTTCTGCAGGGAGTCTACGTGCAGAGATCCGAGGAGGCGATACTCTTATTTTGGTATCCAAGTAGTGTGATTCCTGTGTGAGAAGAGAGAAAATATGAGTCCACATTGCCTGAGAGACCCATTGGAGTGCCAATCTTGCAGCAATATGGGCCATCTTTAGTGCTTCTATCAGACCTTCTCACCAGCAGCTGGTGACAAAGATTATTATATGACTCCTTGTGCAGGAGCATCACCACTAGTTTCTTATCAGTATAGGAACTGGAGTTCTTCCAGCCATTTAGGCCAAGGTAGAGGTCATGTCCATGGTAGTCAGTCGCCAAGATTTCAGTGACAACAGGCTGGATCAGCTCAGGGTGGAAAGGCATGGTCACATGGCCGCGGTGCAGGTTAGACTTTTGCAGTAGAGTAGACCTAGCAAAAGCAGGATCTCAGACCTTCCACAGTTCGAGGTATGATCTTAGTTGCCTCGGTTTTAGCATATACTCTTTTCGATAGTGGGAATTCCCATAGATTTATATTTTTTACTCTTTTGTAGAGCCTTGATCTCTGTATCTTTTCTTCTGCTTATGTATTGACGTTGGACACTCAGTTGGGGACAAGAATGGCTTGTGTATGATAGTGCAAGGAGTTCCCTCAAGAGGTTGGTGGGTTTTACTTTGTAGGTGACCACTATGTCCTAGATATGATAGGCTATGATGTCATTCTCATAATGGACTGGTTAGTTCCCTTCTAGGTAGTCATTGACTGTTATTTCTAGAGGGTGATATTTACTTCACTAGAGGGAAGGTCGTTTCTTCATAAAGGTGAATGAGATGTTCATGCGAGTAGAGCGGGACCCAAGCATCATGGGTTGGGAGGAGTTACAACCCAGATGGATAGTCTATATCTGGATGACCAGGGGACTTCACAATTAGACTTTTCTCCAGTGGTGGATTGTTTTAGAGATGTCTTTCTAGAGGAAATTTTAGGTTTGCCTCCAGAGCGAGAGGTGGAATTTTCTATTGATCTTTTGACAGGAGCGGCACCAGTTTCCATTCCTCCTTATAGGATGGCTACACTAGAGTTACTGGAGCTTAAGAAGCAGTTGGAGGAGTTACAAGAAAAGGGTTTCATTTGACCCAGTACTTCCCCTTTGGGTTTGACTATCCTATTTGTGAAGAAGGAAGATGGTACCCTCATGCTTTGCGTGGATTATTAGAAAGTGAACCAGTTGACAGTCAAGAATCGATATCCCTTGTCGAGGATTGATGATATTTTTGATCAGCTTCAAGGAGACCGGGTTTTCTTAAAGATTGACTTGAGATCCGGTTACCATCAGTTATTCATTAGATCATCTGATATACCTCTTATAGCCTTTCGAATCATGTATGGTCTATAAGAGTACATGGTTATGCTGTTTGGTCTCACGATCGCACCTGCAGTGTTCATGGAACTGATAAACCGAGTGTTCCATCCATACCTGGATTCCTTCGTGGTGATTTTCATGGATGACATATTGGTGTACTATCACACTCGACAAGACCATGCCACCCATTTTGTGATCGTTCTGAGTACATTGATAGAGCATTAGTTATATGCTATTCTCTCAAAATGCCACTTTTGGATGGACTGGACTCACTTCTTGTGTCATGTTATCTCAGAGATAGGAGTATTCGTAGACCCAGATAAAGTGAGAGCTATAGTTTCCTGTGAGCAGCCGAAGAATATATTTGAGGTATGATGTTTTCTAGGTATGTCTAGATACTACAGACGCTTCATATAAGAAATATCATGCTTATTAGTGCCACTGACGGGCCTGACTAAGAAGGGTGAAAAGTTCCTGTGGACAGATTCTTTTGAGTCAACCTTTCAGGAGATAAAAGGGAGACTGAATTCAGCACCGATACTAGTATTTCCAAAGCCAAGAAATATCTATACTATTTACTATGATGCTTCAGGTATTAGGCTAGGAGCTATGCTTATGTATGGAGGAGGAGTCATTGCGTACGAGTCTCGGTAGTTGAATCCACATGAGAGGAATTACATGACACATGATCTCGAGTTGGCGGTAGTTGTTCATGCCTTACGCTATTGGATACATTATCTGTTGGGAGAAAATTTTGTGGTTTTCACCGACCACAAAAGTCTCAAGTACATATTCACTTAGCATGACCTGAATTTGAGACAGTGAAGGTGGGTTGAGTACCTCCAGTCTTTTAAATTTGAGATTGCATACACACCTAGAAAAGGCAACATAGTAGCTAATGCGCTGAGCAGGAGGACTCAGATAGAGGCAGTTCAGGAGGCTAGTAGTGAGTGGAAACTTATGGCTTTATTTTCTAAGATGGATTTGGAGGTTCATGATAGACATGGGAAGAAGTTTCTTTCTTCTGTAGTTGTTACCTCAACTCTTCTTGATCATGTTCGAATGAGGCATCTATCATATTCTGAAGGCCTAGTCTAATGGGAAAGAATGTCAAGAGAGGACCCTATTCTTGGATGGACTATAGGCGAGGATGGAATCTTGTGGTTCTATGGGCGTGTATGGGTTTCAACAGACATATGTGAGGAACTGATGCAGTAATTTCATTCCTTAGTTTGGACAGTTCATCTTGGTGTCACCAAGATTTATCATGATATACATTATCAGTATTGGTGTCCAGGTATGAAGAGAGATGTCGTTGGTTTTGTGATGAGGTGTTCCACCTGTCAGCAGGTGAAGGCGGAGCATCAGCCACTAGCAGGGATTTTTTTGCAGTTACCCATTCTAGAGTGGAAGTGGAATGATTTCGCGATTGATTTTGTGATAGGTTTTCCAAGTTTCCCATGATGGAATGATGTAGTTTGGGTTATCATTGAAAGACTCATGAAGGCTGATCACTTCTTGCCGATCAAGGAGACCTTCAGTGCTGATGAACTGGGATGGTTGTACATCTGAGAGATTATACATATCCATGGGGTTCCACACTCCATTGTTTCAGACAGGGATGCATGTTTTACTTCTCGGTTCTAGTAGGGGTTACATAAGTCATTGGGAATATAGGTACTTTTGAGTACAACTTACCATCCCTAGACAGATGGCCAGTCTGAGCATATGATTTAGGTGCTTGAGGACATGCTGTGGGAATGCATCCTTGATTTTGGAGGTTCTTGGGAGAATCACATGACTCTTGTGGAGTTTTCCTATAATAATAGTTTTCATGAAACTATTGATATGGCACCTTATGAGTCTTGGTATAGTAGGCCATGACGATCACCCTTATGTTGGATGGAGACAGGAGAGGCAGCTATGCTGGGACCTCATCTTGTCCAGGAGACTGCAGAGTAGATAGAGTTGATTCTTAAAAGGATGGATACTGCATAGTCTCAACAGATGTCTTATGATGATCAGTGGAGATGACCTCTGAAGTTTGAGGTCAGGGATTAGGTTTTCCTGCGTGTTACACAGAGTTTGGGACACAAAATAATTAGGAGACAGGGTAAGATTTTGTTGAGGTATGTTGGACCATTTGAGGTGTTAGAGAGAGTTTGATCGGTTTTCTATTTGTTGTAGTTACCTTAGAGGTACCGGGATATGCATGACATATTCCATGATTCTCATCTTCGACGTTACTTCTTAGACCCATCTAATGTTCTTCAACCTAAAGAGGTTGAGTTGGAAGTGGATGCATCGTTCGAGGAGCTTCATATCCAGATTGTCGATCGAAGTACGAAGGTTCTGCATGGATGGTATGTTCCTCTGGTACGAGTTCTATAGTAGCACAAGTGAGTACAGGATGAGACTTGGGAGAGGGATGCTGATGTGTGATCACAGTGGTTGGAGTTGTTCAAGATTCATTCTACACCGCATTGTTAGGGAAATTCTAAGACAAATTTCTTTAAGGGGGGAAGTTTGTAAGAACCCAGATCTTCCTTGTAACACCCGAGATTTTTATAAGAGATGTTTTGTTTTTATGTTATATACATCATAAAAGGAATATTTCACTACACACAACACTAGCTTGGCTTGATTTACACATAATCGCGACCTTCCTCGATAGCTTGCATCGTACGCAATACTGAGTTTCACTAAACAACGATATGCTATTAAAATATTATTAAAACTAGACGTCATGAATAGTAATAACCACTTTTTGAATTTTTTTAAATTTCATCATTCAAAATGGACTTCATTTTTGGATTCGTAATATTGAAATTAGCATAGGGTGAAATTTTGGTATTTTTCTGAAAACTTTCAATTTTTGATGAATAGTGAAAACACTAGGTTACTATTTAAAAACCGACTTTTTATTTAAATAATTATTTATTTTATTTAAATTTATTTTAGGTCAAAAGTGATACATAATACTTATATAAGTTCAAAGTAATTCATTTGAGTCATTTTATAATAATTTTAGATATATAAAAATTTTATTGAACTTTTCACCGTCTTTTACCCACCTCACAAGAGAAATTGCAAATTCACATAAAACATAATTTTACCGCTTCTGTGAGTAGAATTTCGAAAATCCGAGAGACACGGTTAATATCAAGTACTAAAATGTGGTTCAATGAGATGAAAATAATTTTTGGTGAATAGTAACTTTTTACTTTTTTTTACCACGGTTAAAAGTGAATAGGGAAATTAAGGGTAAAAATGATATTATTATTATCTAAAACATGTCCTAATTATATTGGATAAGTGTAATTCGACCAAAAACAACCTTAGGAATAAAATATGACCATTTAGGCCCACTTGGATTAGATTAGGACATTTAATATTATTTTATTAAAAGAATAGTTAAAATAGTTAAAATCAATATTTAATAACTAAAACATTTTTAATATAGGGTTGTACATAAGATAAATTCAACTATAAAAATTAATTAGAAATATAATAAAATTTTCTACATAATGGTATTTTATTTATAATTTTTAGACATTAAATAATTTAATTTATTTATGACACAATGATGATGCAGTAATTATCTTATTAATGAAATATTAACATAATTGATGTTATAAATACTCAAATAAATGTAATTTGAGACTTTTTATGAATTCCAATAATTTTATAGGTTAATATGACATGTTATTATTTATTTAATTAACTTTTTTCAAACTAATAATTCTGTTATAATTTTCATAAAAATCAACTACCCAATAGTGTCAAAATTGACATAAAATAGTTTTTAAAACAAATATTATATTATTAATTGTTATTTTATTCCTAAAAATCTAAGGATCGGCCAAATGACTTAGATAAGGTTATATATATTAACAATAAACAACTTGGGATTCGTTTGTCTTGTTATAGTATGTTTATTAACCTTATAGTGTAAGAAAACAAGAAGACTTAGTAAAAGTTAAATTATTTAACTTAAAGTTAAATCTAAATGATAAGGTTAAAATAGAAACCTAAACTTTCCTAAATTCTATTTTATGAGAGGATTTTTACCCATACCCACCTTATCTTCGAAATAAATCAATTTTTATCTATTAAAAACCGAATATGACTTTATAATAAAATAATATTTTTAGTTTTTTCCAAAGGTGCCCCTCTCCTCCCTTATAAAAGGGCACCTCGTCCCTCTCCTCCTCACACCACATTGAGCCTTCAAGATCGGTCAACCCCTGTAAATTTCTCTTCTCCACTTCCCTAGAAACATCCAAGAGGTTCTGGTTTTCTTCAAAGACCATCTTTAGTGCCCAAAGAGGAGGTTAAGAAGAGGCGCTTCAAAGAAGACGTAATGTCCGTTATCGATTCTTTCAACTTTATTTCTTATTCTACTTATTATTCTTTAGTTATTTAATTATGAAGTAATAACATCAGTATAAATCATATACTTATATGTTATTATAAATATGAAACAACCCTATTTCACCTTCTATCCATCCTACGAAAAATGAAATCACCGCGCGTGCGTACGTACGAAATACCGTCTCCACGCCGTGGTGTAATCTGTTTTCCACCACCACCTTACTTGGATGGGTATAATGGTGTAGATAATAACTATATATGATTATTTTAAAGTGATATTGATTCTTAAATAGTATACATACACTCCAATACAATTCCACGATCATGGGAACGATATCATCGCTCGTGCGTACGTACGGAATACCGTCTCCATGATGTGATGCGACTCGTTCTACATGATATTCATTGCATAATGATTATATAAATGAATTGAATGAATAAATATGATATATATTACACTAATACCATTCTGTAAATGAGGAATATATTACCTAAAAATAAGAATAAGAATTTATTCGACAAAACACGCATAAGAACAAAAAGTAATAAACACCTGAAAAACAAGTTGCAATGAAATACTACTAATAAGAATCTAATAATATGACCATATATGATATCATAACAATAAGTATGATTTTGGAATAAGTTAATGACATTATTTAAATCATTATACAGGAGGTTCAGACACTTATGAAGCAAATCAGACCTAAGGTATGGGAAAATCTTGCAATCTCATTTTTATCCGAGATTATTTTTACATCAGAATTTACTGGGAATATTTATCATCCATATCCATGTTTCGTCAATATGTAATATTATTTCTATCCTCCTACAATTTTTTAAATCCAATTTTACCCTTCGGTGAGTTTTTAGTAAAAGATATGAAAGGGATCTTTTGTCGTTTTTCGTACGAGGTAGTTTTTGACTTTTCCGGCCAAAGTACGAGAAGAATGTTTTTTTAGCTTATACGGCATGAATGGATTTTTAGAACATTATTTACATGAAGCTTCCTTTACAAGTTTTCAAGTTTATTTTTAATCAACTTCTTTTAGTTTAAAATTATATGACATGTTAAGAAGGGAAAAATGTTTTTGAAGTAGAAAGGATATTTTCCTCAAGAATGGAGTTCAAGTGTTTTATCAAAATTATTTTCCATATAAGATAATATAGGGTTCTGTTTCTATCCCTATTTTTACATTGTTTTGATTATGTTATGATGGAATTATTTTTATGATTTCCTTATATCTTATATGGATTGTGTTATGATGGCATGATGATTAAGAATCCCATTTTTATTACATGGGTTATGCTATGATGTATGATTTATGATTTTGTGGCACACATAATAATGGTTTCATTATAAGATGGGTGGGACCTATATCTCCCGCCAATGCATTGGGTAAAGATTTATATCACATGAGATAGACATGTCTGGAATGGCAGGTTAATCTGGTTTAGTGAAACAGGACTGAAACGAGGAGTGAACTCGGTTAAGAAATGGACTTTGTCCACTAAGATAGTCTTGGAAATGAGTCTTGACTACTAAGAAATGATTCTCTATGATTATGTGTGTATGCCACAAAGTTTAATGTTTTAAGTTATGATTATTTGGGATTACATTTCACCACTATGATTTATCCCATGTTATGATATTATGATCTCTTTTGTAGGTTAAGTTTTCCAAAATGTTATGTTCTTATGAATATGATGTGATTGCTATTTCTTTTTTTTACCCTTAATGAGAATTTGAGATCACCCTTTGTATTTTTTCTTTCCCCAGGTCAGGAATAAGGTTACTAAGTAGAATATGCCAAAAGGGACTCTAGATATGAAGAAATAAATGGGAGACAACGTAGATGATTTATGAACCAGTTGTTTATGTTTCCCAGTTTATAAAGACACTATACCTATATGGTCCTACCATAGTTTTGTTATATTTTGTAATAAGTGTACTTCAATTTTGAAGTAATAAAAATGTATGTAAAGTATGGGTCGTTGTGGTTGGTATCAGAGGAAGGGTACAGTCAACCTTTGGAAACTAGGATATGAAATCCTTAGTAAGAAGCCTAAGGATAAGTCTATGCATAGAACACAATCTTAGTGTTTTAGAAATGGCCATGAATAACCTAAGATAAGACCTTAAGTGTAAAATTTTATTCCTGATTATGTGGTTTTCCTATTATAGTTAGTGTTTCTCACACTATTATTCTTGGTTTTAGTCAATGGCTGGAACCCGAAGGTCCCGTGTTAATTCTTAATGCGACGGGCAATGCAATGATTGTCCTCCTCAGCAACCAAACTTTATGGGAGCTAGAATTCAAAATCTTATAGCCATGCTCACACAACTTTCTCATGCTATGAATCATGCAGGACTTCCAAACGAGCAATGGAAGGAGAAACATTCTGTTGAATCCTTCATGAGGCAGCGTCCACCCTCATTCAGTGGGTCTACTGATCCATTAGTTGCTGAAAAATGGATTAGTACTACTGAAAATATATTTTCAGTTCTTCAATGTTCTGAACATGATAAAGTCAGCTTAGTAGTGTATCATTTGGAAGGCGATGCTGATCAATGGTGGAATCTTATCAAGAATATGAGGAAAAGAGATGAAATTGAGTCCATAGAATGGGACGAGTTCAAGAACTTATTTTTCAATAAGTACTTCCCTCGCATTCTTCGAAAAAATATGGAGAAGGAGTTTCTTGAACTTAAGAAAAAGAATGATGAATCTGTTGGTACCTAAGAAGAAAATTTTACAAGACTTGCAAGGTACGCTTCTGGGATTATTATCCAGCCTGAGAGTAAGATCGATCGATTCTTTAGTGGCTTAAAACCAAGACTTCGAAGGTTGTTAGCCATAAGGGACTTCAATAGATACGAGGAAATCGTTCGATGTGCTCTCAAGGTTGAGATGGAGATTGGAGTAACCCATCAGTCATATTCATTTGATAAGAAGAGGAAAATGGAATTCAAAGGAAAATCTAAAGACACACTGAAAAGAATATGAGTTTTCCCTTATGCTCAAAGTGTGGAAAAAACATGGAGAGAGTTGTCTTAAAGGGACAAGTAAATGTTTCAAATGTGGAAAAGAAGGTCATTGGGCATTTGAATGCCGCAATGAAGGGAAGAAGATGTCTAGTGATGTGAACAAAGGAAAGGCTACATAGGGTGAACCTCCTACACTTCAATGTTATAAGTGCAAGGAAATGGGGCATTATACTAATAAATGCCCTAATCTAAGGGTTTTTGATGATGATCGACATCAAAAAACTCTTAAGGCTAAAGACAAAGGAAATTCACATGCAATTTCTATCAGCGATGTGGAGTATGAGAACGAAGTGGTGAAAGGTAAAATTACCAACCACTCTAAAGTACAAAATGTTTTATTTGATTATGGATCCACCCAATCTTTTATTTCTGAAGAATTTTCTAAGGGTATCACCATATTACCTCAACAATTAGATGTTGAGTTAGTTGTGACAACCCCTAATGGCACAACAGTCGCATCAAAAGTTTATAATTCTTATCCAATTGAAGTTTGTGGGAAAGTGCTTCCTGCAAATCTTGTGATCCTTCCTATATTGGAATTTGATGTGATTATTGGCATGGATTGGATTTCTTTATATGGAACTCATATCAATTTCCAAATAAGGGAAGTCACATTTCATATTCCAGATCAATCTATGATCGTCTATCGATGCAAGGATGAACATAACCTTCCAGTGGAAATTTCTTCCATCTTATGGGTCTTGATTCCACTAAATGAAGGTTATTTATCTCAAATGGTTGGAGAGAAACTCATGATTAAGAATGTGACCATTGTATGAGAGTTTGATGATGTCTTTCTAGAGGAATTGCTGGGTCTTCCACCAAATCGTTAAGTTGAGTTTTCAATAGAACTCATACCGGTTGCTTTAACTATTTCAAAGACACCTTATAGAATGGAACCAATTGAGTTGTAGGAATTGAAGAAGAAACTCCAAGATAATCTTGATAAGGGATTCATACACCCTAGTGTGTCACCTTGGGGAGCACCTGTTCTATTTGTTAAGAAGAAAGATGGATCAATGAGACTCTGCATTGATTATCGAGAACGTAACAAGATCACTATCAAGAAAAAATATCCTCTCCCATGCATTGATGACTTATTTGACCAACTATGTGGAGATCAATACATTTCCAAGATTGATCTTCGTTCAGGGTATCATCAATTAAGGTTCAAAAGGGAGGATATACCAAAGACGGCTTTCTGTACAAGGTATGGACACTATGAATTTATAGTGATGCCATTTGGTCTTATTAATGCCCCTACTATATTCATGGATCTGATGAATAGAGTCTTTAGAGACTATCTTGATCAGTTTGTGGTAGTCTTTATAGACGATATTCTTGTCTATTCAAAGATCAAGGGAGAACATGAAGATCAATTGAGAATTGTATTGAAAACCCTGAGAAAGGAGAAGCTTTATGCCAAATTTAACAAGTGTGAATTTTGGCTTCAAAAAGTTTCATTTTTGGGTCAAATAATCTCAAAATAGGGTATATATGTAGATCCAGCAAAAATAGAGGTTATCGAAAGATGGTCGAGACCAACAATAGTAACCAAGATCCGAAGTTTTCTTGGTTTGGCTGGATATTATTGACGTTTAGTGAAAGATTTTTCACGATTATCTAATCCACTCACCAGGTTGACTCGAAAAGGAGTTAAGTTCATGTGGATGGAGGAATGTGAAGAAAATTTCAAGGAGTTGAAAAGAAGGTTATCTAGTGAACCAGTGCTCACACTTCCTTGTAGTGGAGAAAGGTTTGTGATCTACAGTGATGCATCCAAGAAAGGGCTAGGGTGTATTCTTATGCAAAATGATATGGTGATAGCTTATGCCTCACGACAGTTGAAAATCCATGAGCAAAATTACCCAACTCATGATTTGGAGTTAGCTGCGGTAATCTTTGCATTAAAGATTTGGAGGCATTATATTTATGGTGAAAGATGTGATATTTATACTGATAATAAAAGTTTAAAGTATATTTTCCCACAAAAGAATATGAATACGCACCAAAGAAGATGGTTGCAGTTGATTAAGGATTACGACTGTTGAATTCATTATCATCCTAGGAAAGCGAACAAGGTGACAGATGCATTAAGTCGACAAGACCATGCTAGCTTATCCATGATGGGGATCACAAAAGATCAAATATTTATGGATTTACAAAGGATGGATCTTGGAATTATAATAGAAGGGGAAAAATATTATCTTTCTCCAATGAATGTTCAACCATCTAAACATGTGAAGATTAAAGAGTCATATAAAGAAGATGTAGAGTTACCAAAGAAGGTTAGAAATGTTCCTGAATTCAACCTTGATTCTGATGGGATAATAAGGTTCAGGAATCGGGTTTGTGTTCCTCCCATCCCAGAATTAAAGAAGGAGCTGCTGGATGAGGCTCATAGTTATTCATTCTCTATTCATCCTAGAAGCACGAAGATGTATAGGGACCTGAAAAAGTACTTCTGGTGGGATGGAATGAAAAGAGATTTTTCTGAATATGTCTCTCGATGCTTGGTTTGTCAACAAGTTAAAGCTGAGAGACAGAAGTCTAAGGGGATGTTACAACCATTACCCATACCCGAATGGAAATGGGAAAAAATCACTATGAACTTCGTCACTGGACTTCCTAAAACATCCAAAGGAAATAATGCTATCTGGGTCATTGATGATTGTCTTACAAAGTCTGCACACTTCATTGCTATTAGAGAGTATTTCTCTCTAGATCAGCTTTCCAGGATATATGTAAAGGAAGTGATAAGATTGCATGGAGTGAAACTTTCCATTATATCTGACCGGGATTTGAGGTTTAACTCAAAGTCCTGGTGAAGTCTTCGGCATACTCTGGATACAGAGTTGAGTTTCAGCACTGCTTATCATCCTCAGACAGATGGTCAGTCTGAGAGGACAATTCAAACTCTAGAAGATATGTTAAGAGCTAGCTCTATGGATTTCAAAGGTGGTTGGGATCAACATCTACCTTTGGTGTAATTTTCATATAATAATATCATTCACTCCAGTATTCAGATGGTCCTTATGAAGCTCTCTATGGAAAGAAATGCAGGACTCCAACTTGCTGGGATGAAGTTGGGGAAAGAAAGCTATTAGGACCTGATATTGTTGATGAGATGGCAGAAAAGTTCAGATCTATTCAACAAAACATTAGAGCAGCTCAGAGTGGACAAAAAAGTTATGCAGACAACCAAAGAAAACACCTAGAGTTTTAAGTGGGTGATAAAGTGTTCTTACGAATATCTCCTTGGAAGAGAGTAATGAGATTTGGAAAGAAGGGAAAGCTGAGCCCTTGGTATATCGGTCCTTTTGAAATACTGGATCATGTAGGGAAGGTAGCTTATCGATTGGCTCTTCCACCGAATCTCTCTCAAGTTCATGATGTGTTCCATGTGTCACTCCTGAGAAAGTACATACCCGATCCTTCACATGTACTTATCTTAGAAGTTGTACCACTGGAGCAAGATCTTTCTTATGAAGAATAGCCGATAAAGATTCTGGATCGTAGCGAAAAATTTCTATGGAACAAGACCACTCACTTGGTGAAAGTTTTATGGAGGAACCACCAATTAAAAGAAGCTACATGGGAGCTTGAGGATATGATGAGGGAGAGGTATCCTCATCTGTTTGTTACAAAGTGACGAATTTCGAGGGCGAAAATTATTTTAAGGGGGGTAGAATGTAACAGCCGAGCTTTTTATGATAAATGTTTTGTTTTTATGTTATATACATCATCAAAGGAATATTTTACAACACACAACACTAGATTGGTTTTCTTTACACACAATCACGACCTTCCTCGATAGCTTGCATCGTACGCAATACTGAGTTTCTCTAAACAACGATATGTTATTAAAATATTATTAAAACTAGCCGTTATGAATAGTAATAACCACTTTTTGAAATTTTGTAAATTTAATCTTTCAAATTGGACTTCATTTTTGGATTCGGAATATAGAAATTATCCTAGGATGAAATTTTGGTATTTTTCTGAAAACTTTCAATTTTTGATGAATAGTGAAAACACTGGGTTACTATTTAAAAACCGACTTTTTATTTAAATAATTATTTATTTTATTTAAATTTATTTTAGTTCAAAATTGATACATAATACCTATATAAGTTAAAAGTAATTCATTAGAGTCATTTTATAATAATTTTAGATATATAAAAATTTATTGAACTTTTCACCGTCTTTTACCCACCTCCTAGGAGAATTTGCAAATTCACATAAAACTTAATTTTACCGCTTCTGTGAGTGGAATTTCAAAAATCCGAGAGACATAGTTAATATCAAGGACTAAAATGTGGTTCAATGAGATGAAAATAATTTTTGGTGAATAGTAACTTTTTATTTTTTTACCACGGTTAAAAGTAAATAGGGTAATTAAGGGTAAAAATGATATTATTATTACACTAACACATGTCCTAATTCTATTGTATAAGTGTAATTCGACCAAAAATAACCTTAGGAATAAAATATGACCATTTAGGCCCACTTGGATTAGATTAGGACATTTAATATTATTTTATTTAAAGAATAGTTAAAATAGTTAAAATCAATGTTTAATAACTAAAACATTTTTAATATAGAGTTATACATAAGATAAATTTAACTATAAATATTAATTAGAAAGATATAAATATTTTCTACATAATTATATTTTATTTATAATTTTTAGACATTTAATAATTTAATTTATTTATGACACAATGATGATGCAATAATTATATTATTAATGAAATATTAACATAATTGATGTTATAAATACTCAAATAAATGTAATTTGAGACTTTTTATGAATTACACTAATTTTCTAGGTTAATATGACATGTTATTATTGATTTAATTAAATTTTTGGGAACTAATAATTCTATTATGAGTTTAACAAAAATCAATTACCAAATAGTTTCAAAATTGACATAAAATAGTTTTTAAAACAAATATTATATTATTAATTGTTATTTTATTATTAAAAATATAAGGTTCATCCAAATGGCTTAGATAAGGTTATATATATTAATAATAAACAACTTGGGGTTCTTTTGGTTTGTTATTGTAAGTTTATTAACCTTATAGTGTAAGAAAACAAGAAGACACAATAAAAGTAAAATTATCTAACTTAAAGTTAAATCTAAATGATAAGGTTAAAATAGAAACATAAACTTGTCTAAATTCTATTGGATAAGAGTATTTCTACCCATACCCACCTTATATTCTAAATAAATCAATTTGGAGCTATTAAAAACCGAATATGACTTTATAATAAAATATTTTTTTTAGTTTTTCTAAAGGTGCCCCTCTCCTCCCTTATAAAAGGCCACCTCCTACCTCTCCTCCTCACACCAATTTGAGCCTTCAATCTCGGCCAAACCCTGCCAAGTTCTCTTATCCTCTTCCTTAGAATATCCTAGAGGTTCTGGTCTTCTTCAAAGACCATCTTTAGTGTCCAAAGAGGAGGTTAAGAAGAGGCGCTTCAAAGAAGAGGTAATGTCCGTTACCGATTCTTTCAACTTTATTTCTTCTTATACTTATTCTTATTTAGTTATTTAATTATGAAGTAATAACATCAATATCACTCATATACTGATATTTTATTATCAATATGAAACAACCCTATTTCACCTTCTATCCATCCTACGGAAAATGAAATCACCACGCATGCGTACGTACGGAATACCGTCTCCACACCGTAGTGTAATCTGTTTTCCACCACCACCTTACTTGGATGGGTATAATGGTGTAGATAATAACTATATATGATTAATGTAAAATGATATTGATTCTTAAATAGTATACATACACTCCAATACAATTCCACGATCATGGGAACGATATCATCGCTTGTGTGTACGTACAGAATACCGTCTCCATGATGTGATGTGACTCGTTCTACATGATCTTCATTGCATAATGATTATATAAATTAATTGAATGAATAAATGTGATATATATTACACTAATACCATTCTAGAAATGAGGTATCTATAACCTAAAAATAAGAATAAGAATTTATTCGACAAAACATGAATAAGAACAAAAAGTAATAAACACCCGAATAACAAGTAGCAATGAAATATTACTAATAAGAAGTTAAGAATATGACCATATATGATATCATAACAATAAGTATAATTATAGAAGAAGTATATGACATTATTTAAATCATTATACATGAGGTTTGGACACTTACGAAGCAAATCAGATCTAAGGTAAGGGAAAATCTCGCAATCTCATTTTTATCCGAGATTGTTTTTACTTCAGAATTTACTGGGGAATATTTATCATCCATATCCATGTTTCGTCAATATGTAATATTATTTATATCCTCCTACAATTGTTTAAATACAATTTTACCCTTCGGTGAGTTTTTAGTAAAAGATATGAAATGAATCTTTTGTCATTTTTTGTATGAGGTACTTTTTGACTTTTCCAGGAAAAGTACGAGAAGAATGTTTTTAGCTTATACGGCATGAATGTATTTTTAGAACATTATTTCCATGAAGCTTCCTTTACAAGTTTTCATGTTTATTTTTAATCAACTTATTTTAGTTTAAAATTATATGACATGTTAAGAAGGGAATTTTTTTTTGAAGTAGAAAATATATTTTCCTCAAGAATGGAGTTCAAGTGTTTTATCAAAATTATTTTCCATCTAAGATAATATAGGGTTCTGTTTCTATCCCTATTTTTACATTGTTTTGATTATGTTATGATGGAATTATTTTTATGATGTCCTTCTATCTTATATTGATTGTGTTATGATGGCATTATGATTAAGAATCCCATTTTTATTACATGGGGGTTCAAAACCCATGAGGCACAGGTACTGTAACATCACTTTAGTGCTATTGTAGCAGACGAGATAGAGTTAAAATGGCAGCACTATAGCGGCGGCAAAGGCACTGTAGCGGTGGCAGGGGAACTGTAACGCCGGTGGGTAGTGTGCGGTACTGTAGCAGCACGGGTACTGTAGCAGTACTATTCACAGAATGGGTATTGAGCCTAAAATTTGGGCCTACGGGCTATGTTATGGGATAAATGCCCACTGGGCTTATGGGCTATGTAATGGGTCTCCTTCTACCCAGTTAAAGAGGTCTTTTCTTTGCTTTAATAATAAAAATGAGGCTTCGACCCCAACCTTTATTACATGGATTATGCTATGATGTACGATTTATGATTTTGTGGAACACATAAGAATGGTTTCATTATGAGATGGGTGGGACCTATATCTCTCTCCAATGCATTGGGTAAAGATTTATATCTCATGAGATATACATGGCTGGAATGACAGGTTAATCCGGTTCAGTGAAGCAGGACTAAAACGAGGAGTGAACTTGGTTAAGAAATGGACTTTGTCTGCTAAGATAGTCTTGGAAATGAGTCTTGACTACTAAGAAATGATTCTATATGATTATGTGTGTATGCCACAAAGTTTCATGTTTTAAGTTATGATTATTTGGGATTACATTTCACCACTATGATTTATCCCATGTTATGATATTATGATTTCTTTTGCGGGTTAATTTTTCCAAAATGTTATGTTCTTATGAATATGATGTGATTGATATTTATTTTGTTTACCCTTACTGAGCATTTGAGCCCACCCTTTTGTATGTTTTCTTTCCCCAGGTCAGGAAGAAGGGTTCTAAGTAGAATATGCCTAAAGGGACTCTAGATATGATGAAATAAATGGGAGACAACGTAGATGATTTATGAACCACTTGTTTATGTTTCCCAGTTTCTAAAGACACTATACCTATATGGTCCTATGATGGTTTTGTTATATGTTGTAATAAGTGTACTTAAATTTTGATGTAATAACAATGTATGTAAAGTATGGGTCGTTATATTCCTTTTCAAGTATGTATTTCTTTTTTAGTGTTTTTGAAAAAAAGAGTAGTTCTAGATATTTTGAAGTACACGCCGTGAACTTTATAAGTACACACCGTGTACTCGGTTGCCGCGGGTAGCTGTGTGCTGGCCATGTAGCGGTCATGCACACGACTATGTGGGGGGTGACCTGGAGGCTACCTAAAGTGGGGTATGGAAAAGGAAAGTACATTCCATGTACATCTAAAGTACAAGCTATATATTTTTTTCATTAAAAGTACCGGGGTCGCGTCTGATGGACATAACCGTCTACTTCTAGGTATGGTTCTCTGAGAGAACCCATACGACCACGATATTTCTCTGAGCCCTCGATCGAGCATCCAATCTCCGATTTGACCGCCATCGATTGCGTTTAGATAGCCTCAGTAAGCTCTTCCTTCTTCTAGAGCTTCGTTTTCTGATTCCTTCTCTTTCCCATGTTATATTTGGATAAAGTTTTTTGACATTTTTGTAGATCTACAATGTTCTAGGGTGATTCAAGGCCTGATACTCAAGTATATTGATCTACCTACAACGAGGTAGGTGGTTTGTGCCTTTCTGTTGAAATTATTCGAGTTATATGTGCAAAATCTCCAATACCCATGAACTAGGTATTACTTGTTTACTATTTTAGCCCTATTGTCTGCCTGATATGCTTGTATGATTGAGTAGAGGTTAAATTGATTATGAATAGGGTGAATTGATATGATTTGGAGTTTTTTCCCTTGCATTTTTTGTTTATGACCATTTAGTCCTACTTAGCCTGTTAGGCTGCCTTGTTTTCCTGTGACTAGTATTGTAGGATGGTGTGACTTATTCTGACATGCAGTTATGCTTTAGACTATTCAGCCAAATAGTTCTTGAGGTTTACTTTGGCCGATACACTTTTCTGTACTTAATTGACTTACAGAGGGTTGTGAGAACCTGGTGTACAGACCATAGGTAGAATGGATGTAAGGGCTTCTCCAGAGTGACTTTTCCACTTACGACATGAGACCACATAGGGAATTGACGTAAGTTCATCCTCAGAGTGTCTATAGTTCCTCGACACGGGACACATGAGAAATGTGACATAAGTGCATCCCCATAGTGCCCTTAGTTACTGATATGATACTATAGGAGGAATTGACGAAGAGTACATCCTCAAAGTGTCTATACTTAAGCTGAACCAGAGGGATTAGACTGAGTGTAATGCTTAGAGGGTTGCTTGAGTTGCTTAGGTATGAATAGAGGGGATAGGATGTGAGCACTTCCTAGAGGGTTACCTATTATGTTATCTGCTTGATTGTGTTTTCTAGGTAGGACCATAGGGGATAGGCTACGAGTACTTCCTAGAGGGTTACCTGTTTGTTTTTAACTGCTTACTTGATATATGAAACTGAATGCTTTGAAACTGTGGAATTGTTTACTATTGAGTACTTCCTTGTTTACTACTTATATCTGCTTATTTCTTGCCATATATATTTATTGACTGTTAGTCATAGATCTCGTGGTGGATGCCTACTGAGATTTATTCTCACACCCTGTTTGGGCCATGATTTTGGGCTCAAATAGATTATATTGTTGCAGGTATAGATAAGGGCAAGTGCCCTTCTACTTTAGGTACTTTACTGCGTTGGAGATGGAGAGTATGTGACCAAGCATAGTCTTGTGATATTGTGGAGTTGTTTATTGATTTTCTTCTATAATCTGGATTAGTTCGGTATTTAGTATTATGACTTGTTTGGCTTTTTTCATAGACATATGTATCATGCATCATTTATATATATGTGCTCCAGTTGTTTCTTTCATCAGTATTCTATATTTTACTATTGTTGGAATGTTTACTGTTTACACTATTGTTATTATTTCTCTTCTGCTGCGTTACTATGATAATGAGGGCATAGTTTCCACACTATCACACCCAAGGCCCTCGCTGCTAGTCAGCAGCCTCTAGCATATGGGGAAATTCCCTTGAGGCCATGTGACCAACCAGGTACGGGGCGTCTCTGGGCGGCTTCCAGAATAGGGACGTTACAGTTCGAGCACTGATGAGTGGCACCGAGGCCAGGACATTATAAAAATTGAAAGTGGTAAATTATATGAAAATATTAAATTAAATATGGAAAAGGTAAGTAAATCGAAAATAAACCAGTCTATGAAATAGAACATATAATTAAAAACTCTAGAGAAATTCACTTTTAAAGGTAAAATATAAATAAAATTCCATGCTTTTTTTTGAATTGGGTGGATCCAATGCATCGATCTTGTTCACCAATACCTGTATAGAAAACGATCCTTTTCTTATGGTCATGTTCAATTATCAGACAATTAGATAAGTAGAAAAAACCATATTCAATCCAAGAACATCACCCAAAAAGTGGTCATGAAGAAGGATTACAACCATAAATTACATTAAAAAACAACATCACTCAAAAGGTAGCATTCACGATTATGAAATGATGAATAAGTAGTAAAATAAAAAAAAATTAAAAACTAATTTTATTAAAAGAAAAATAATTTAAGACAAAATTTATCAAGGAAAAACTATTGAGATAATATTGGAAGATAATATGAAAAATAATGGTGCATGGGAATGATACATCTTAGGAGAGTTACCATGAATGAAATCATCACAATCCCAAGGGAGAGAGAAAAAATTCCATTAAATAATCAATCCATCCTCCTAAAATAATATATAATCAAATTAGTTTTCCAAAAAATTCCCCTCATACTAGGTATGAATAATTTCCACGACTTGATGAATCACGATTATAAAATCATAAATAGTACATGAAATACTTTATTGGAAAGGGAGAATACCTATAAGAATGTGGACCAACAACATTAATTATACTTTGGTAAATAGTTAGAATATGTTTTCTTGATGATCAATGAGTATGGTTAGAAAATAAATATCTATAATTACTAATTATAGTGCCACTATTTCCAAACTAGGCTAAGGAGGCCATAAATTATGATCCTTTGGAGTCTCAAATGAGTCCACCTACACATATGATGTCATGAATGAATGAATCATATGAGTTGAGATTATGTATTTACTGTATTCATTACAATTATTCCAATGGCCTATATTATCCATAGGAGAGGATATAATATCAAAAATTAATGTGAGAATCCATCATTTTATTTAATTTTGTAATAAAAAATCCTATAAAAGTTGAAATAAGTTTGCAGTGATTAGTAAACAAACTTTAGTTTTATACAACATTATTTTGGTTTAGTTGTAGTGTTTTGGGCATAGTTACAAAGTTCCAATACCCACTAAAACTTGTCAATAAAATAAAGATCATATCTTTTATATTCATATGATCAAAATTTTTGAGTGAAAATATATTTCATGAAAATATTCAAAGGAGATGAACATATCGGTGGACTCTATACACCCCCATGAATGAAACAAATAAATCAATTCCACTCACCTTTGTAGAACATGTGTATAATAAAATTTATCACGAAATTATAATAACACATTAATTTTAAAAATCATAACATACCTTTATTTTTTACTTCTATATGAATATGAACATCACCATTCCCAATACACAATAGAAGAATATTCTTCCTTCCTACAATAAGTATTCACTATAAATGACAATCCCATTCATAATCATTTCCATGCATGTGTATGAGATTACAAAAAGCATAAATTATAAAAATAACAAATGAGGATGCCTATGAGATACCCAAATTGGGTTCCTCCACCAGTTTGATAGTGTAGTGAATTTATCTTTTATCCATGTACAATATAATAGTAATAAAATAATGTTGTAAACTCATAGGTTTGAAAGTGATGTTATGAGATGGGACCCCTGATAAAAATAATAATTATATAGACTAGTTTTATTTACAATATATGTTGTCATAATTTCTAATAATCCACATATATTTTTTATAAATGATATTAATGGAGTCATGGTGGGTTTTCCACATGTAATATATCTTTATATATTTCCAAGTACAAAAATATTTATAGGAATAATATTTCATATGAATAAATCTCTCCAAAAAATAATTCTAAGAGAAAGAGACTATTCTAGATGATAATTTTATCCCCAATAATATTTATTCTACTTTTAATGCGTTGAAAATAAAATCTATTTTTTGAAAAAGGGGATCCCAAATAATCAATATGATGATATTTTTTAGAAATCTCAAGCATTTCAACAATATCTTTGGCTTTCCTACCTGATCATTTACTATGAATATTGACAGTACACATCCTAATATTTATGACTTGGACTCACCTACAATAGTACTAGTTTAAAATATATTTAATCATTTGAATGGGGTTTGTTATTTCATTAATGAATAAAATCATTATATCCATGAATAATAAATGAGAAATCATAGAAACACCATACCATCATTTAAAAAGGTCAACCATCCCACTAGAAATTTTAATGTTTAACATCCCAATAGATACATAGTGGGATAATATAAAAAAATTTTGTGGGAGGCTGCACAAGGAAAATAAATTAATATAATTTGAATAACCCAACCCTCCACCAAATTTGATACATTATGAACCAAGGTGGTGTGAAACAACAATAAAGAAGATTAAATAAATTTTTTAGATTACACATAACCTTATATCCTTCATGGAGTAATTCCATCCCATTCTATCATATTATTTCTCCAATCTATTCATGACCATGTCATTCTATCCCACAACATTGAAGTCAAAATCCTCTAGCATTTCATGAGAAAGATCAATCACCCATAGATAGTTCCTACCATTAAGGAAGCTATGTCATTCATCCGATATTTTAAGATTCATAATTTTATAAAATATATTATTGAGTATCATTAAATACCACCATTAAGTGAGTTTTCATAATATAATAGATCAAAATTTACTATTTTTACTAGGATGATTTGCCTTTTCAATTTTAAAAAGAATACTCATAGTGGTGACTCTAAGAAGTGTCCCACGTTTGAAATAGTCTGAGACTGGAACTACCGTGTTTTATTAATGAAATAACTTTTCAAAATATAACAAGACCATGGGAACATATATATTCAAAGTGTAATATTATCCTTGATATTTTTTAATGATTAAAACATATTTTCCTCCTTAAGGGAATCTTTGGATGAATAATTTTGACAGTTTCCACTAACATTGGGACTAAATAAACTACCCTTAGTTATATAATCTTTCATTTAAATAGAAACCCATCCTTATATCCATGAAAGAATATATTAATAAAAAATATACCTTAATGAAAAAAAAATCTTTATAAAAATGTTATGATAAAGATACCAAACATGATACGTCCTTGATTCAATGACATTTCAACATGTACCACTAATATTTTTTATAGGAAAAACCCAATTGATATATTCATACACATATATATGTATCTTTCCCCATACATAACTAAATTAAAATAAAAATAAATATAGATAAAGAAATCACTAGAAAAAAAACATATATCTACTGTAAACAGATCCTCCAATATATCGCCTACATAAAGAAAATATTAAACTATTATTTAATATATATCCCAAACCAACAATATGGTAATGTCATTCATAGTGTGGCAGTACTAATTCACAAAAAATCTATCACCAAATCTATAAAATCATAATAATATAGTATGTATCCATGACACAATATATCCTTTTATATTTATAATAAATCTTTTTTACTTTTAATACCATATGACTTATCCCATCTATGCCACGATAATATCTTTTCTATGATGAGAATATCTCTTCACAACACCATATGCATTAATTTTATATTATCCCAATAATACATCTAACACTATTTTATACATATCTATCATAAAACATCAAATCCCTCATAAAATAATACTTCTCTAATAATTCCAAAAAATGAAACATCATGGACATGAACAACTTCTTCACCATTAGAAAAACATTACATTGCGCGATGAAGTCATGTGACACTTATAGTTCATGTAGTTTTATCCTCCATTAATGGATGTCAGAATCATCTAACATGGATATTTATAATGGACCATCCCAACCCATGATCATGATATTTTCCGCTAATGGATATTCTCTTAAGATCAGGTAGTACGGTTTCCTATTGGATACCTATATCCTTGAAATGACATGCTTCAACCTAATTATGGGTATAGACTGGCTAGTCACATACCAAGCCTACATTGATTATTACTTCCAAAGGGTGACATTTACATCTCTTGTGAATGACCATTGCAGTATCATAGGGAGTGGGATATCTAGGCATGATGAGAAGGGATAATTACTCAACAAATGGAAGAGCTCATAGCCTAGTTTACTATTATATTACTGGATGATGAAGGTGTTAGGCAAGATGTCCTTTTACTAGTGGTGGAACTATTTTAGGATTTCTTTCCGGAAGACTTTTTAGGGCTTCCACCTAAGAGAGTAGTGGAATTTACTATGGATCTCATGTTGGGGGCTGATCCAGTTTCTATTCCACCATACATAATGTCACCGACATAACATTAAGAACTCAATGATCAGTTTGAGGACTTGATGGATAAATGATTTATCCATCCTAGTATGTCACAGTGGGGATCACCTATGTTATTTTTCATATAAGTATGAAGTTATTTTATGTTTTTTTGTCAATTCTTAGATTTTTAACAATATGAATTTGAAGAATTGATAACCTCTTCTCTTTTTGGATGATATGTTTGACCAATTGATGCGACATTGTGTTTTATCAATGATTAACTTGAAATTGGGGGATCATGAGGTGAGTGTTTGGACTTTTGATATACTAAGTACTATATTTCGTAGTAGGTATGGGATTTATGAGGTTTTTTTAATGTCGTTTGGGATGAAAAATTCTCCAGCAGTGTTTATTGCCTTCACGAATAGGATGACCCATCCATAGATGGATTAGTTTTTGGTGGTGTTTTTGGATGGAATCTTGGCATACTCCAACAATCCTGAATTTCGTACCCAACATCATGAAATATTTTTAAGTACACTAAGAGATAACCAACTATTTTTCAAACTATCTAAGTATAAGTTTTGGAGTGACCAGGTACACTTAATGGGTAACATCATCTCTGATGTAGGTGTAGCAATGGAACCAGATATGGTTCATGAATTTATTTCTTCAGAGTATCCAAATAATGATTTAAATATATAAAGATTTCTGGGGTTATATAGATTTTAGAGGATATTTATCCATAAATTTTTCTGTTTCTCAGTGCCGCTATCGTGCTTCACCAAAATGAAGTAAAGTGTGATTTTTCAGAGGTATGTGAGAAAGCCTTTTGGGAGTTGAATAAGCATTGAAATTGGCACAAAAATGGTGTAAAGTTTGATTGGAAGTAGTGTATTATGATTTTAAGTGTTTTCTATAGTAACCCTTATGAGAAACGTTTACCGTTTATACTAATCACAAGAGCATGAGGTATATCTTCTCATAGCATGATATGAATATTCTGTAGTGGATATGGGTTGATTATATTCATTATTTTAATTTTGAGCTAGCATATACACCTGAGAAAGGAAACAATATGGATGACTCTTTGAGTAGGAAAACATAGACTAATATGGTTGAGGAATCTAGTGTTGAGAGGAAGACAATAACGTTGCTAGCTGAGATACATGTTGTGGTTCAAGAGGGAAAAGAGCAGATTACAATCATGTCAGTTGCATTGGAGTATATAGTTTTGAGATGGATCGAGGATATGATGTATGGTGACCTATAGTGCATGGAATTTAGTTAATGATTTTAAGGCATGAAGTCACCTTCAGACTCATTGATAGATGAGGATGAGATAATCTATATGAAGAATCGAGTCATTGTACCTTTGAGATTTTGGTAGGATATCATACAATAATTTCATACATCAAAGTGGGTGGTGCATCCAAGATTGACCAAAATTTACCATGACATATGAAGAATATTTGGGTGGCTGGGAATTAAAATAGAGATATCAAGTTTGGTAAAATGGCGACACACCTTTTATTATGTTAAGTTAGTCCATCAATGACCTGTAGGGTTACTACAACCTTTTCATATTTTAGAATGGATAAGGGACAATGTGACCATGGACTTTGATGTGGATATTCTGAAGACACTTAGGAAAAATGAATCTATTTGGGTTACTATGGATCAATTAACAAAGTTAGAACATTTCGTTCCTATAAGAGAATCCTTTATAGTAGAGGATTTGGTAGAACTGTGTGTTTGATAAATAGTTAGTTCGCACGGGTTTCAGAGACTATACTTTCATATTGTTATGTGTGCCTTACTTCACTCTTCTAGTAGTGATTTCAAAAGGAACACAATACATATGTCTTATTGAGTACAAATTTACACCCAAAAATAGATGGACAATCAGAGTCTACTATAAAAGTGATTGAGGATATACTTAGTGGATGTGTTCTTGATTCAGTGGGTCATAGGAAAACCACTTGGCTTTATTAGAGTTTTCCAATAACAAAAATTATTAGGAAACTTTTCAGATGGAACCATATGAGGCTCTTTATGGTTGACCATGCATATCACCTCTATGTTTGATGGAAGTTGGTGAGTTTGATTTGTTGGGACCAAGTCTCATGTAGGAGATGATGATACAAGTTCATCTAATTCAGAAGCACATGGATAAGGTTAAGATTAGGTAGAACTCATAAGCTAAAGGATGGAGATGACCCTCAGAGTTTATAGAGGGTGATTGGGTGTTCCTTTGGGTACCACCTAGGATGGTTCTACATAGGATAAAGAGACAAGGAATGTTGGAACCCAGGTTTGTTGGGGATTTTGAGATCATGGCGAGAATCAGGCCAGTAGCATTTCAATTAGCTATTCTATAAAAATATTATGTTTTGAATGTTTTTTCCATGTATCACAACTATGACGGTATCACCCTGACCCTTCTCATGTGATCGATGTGGATGATTTTGAGCTTGGGATAGATGTGTCCTTTGATGAACATATTATATGTGTGTTTGATCACAGTGAGAAGGTGTTGATAGGAAAGTGTGTACTGATAGATCATGTATTATGGAAACATAGATGTGTGTATGAAGATACATAGGAAAGGGAGGCATATATGTAGACTCAGTGGAAGTATCATTTTGGCTTGGAATCTTAGGAAGTATTGGGAGTGCATATTAAGGATGAGCTGTTATAAGGTGGGGAGATTGTATGATCCTATCCTTTTTCTAGGTACATTTTTCCTTAAATGTTTTATCAGTGAAATAGATTAATAAAACATTTAAAGGTATTTAATAAGAGAAAATTCCCAGTTAACACTTTAGAATATTTAAAGGAATGTTTTAAAAGTCTTACACTGAGTAGTGTGAAATTCTACGACACGTAATGTCTCGTCAGAGGTGAAATAAAAGTATTTATTATATTATATTTCCTATGGCCACATTTTTATTAAAAACGATTGAATAACTCCAAAATGGTGAATCGTATGGGAAATGTGAGACCATTATTGTGTCCAAAACATTGTTTTTACCCTATTTGAGATATAAAATTTTTATACGTCGGACATATGGATTCATCACTTACAAAAATAAACATTATATATTTAATTAATTTTTTAATCCATTTTTTGAATATTTAATAATTAATATCTCTAAAACGGTTCATCGTATGAGAAATATGAGACTACTATTGTGTCCAATATTTTTTTTACCATAGGAAGGGTATAAAATTTGAAGGTTTCAGACATTTGGATTCCTCTCGCATGAGTTAAAGTGATTAAATAATTTTTATTTTTTTATTTTTATTGAAATAAATATCTCACAAATAGAGCATAATATGAGAAATTTAAGACCACTGATGGGTCCAGAATGTGTGGTTTATCACGGGTAATGTATATTTTTTTATATTCAATGACTATATTAGGGATGTCACAAATTAAATTTATGTTTTTTATAATTAATTTAAATAATTAATTTAAATAGTTAATGAAATAATGAGGCACTATTAATCTTATCCCCAAATGCCAGTGTTGCCATTTTTGACCAATGAACACTCATGAAGATTTGTTTATGGACCATTTTCATCACAAAGAAACTTGAAACGTTTTTTTGGGGTGAAATAAATCATACAACCATAAAAGAATGGTTGAAATGGAAAAAATGTGGAGGTATATTTTAGAGTTATTTTGGTTACATTTTGAGAGTTTTCTACATAAAAAAATTGATTGTTGTGTTTCTGGTTAGATATGGTAGACTATGAACATCTTCAGTTGTCTCTAGGGTAGGTTGGGCATCCTCCTCCTCTTCCTCTGAGTCATGTTGCATGGCCCCTTCCTTATTGTACAACTTGTTGTTCACCACAAGTAGGTTCTCCATATTTTTTTAAATTATATTATTATCTCTCTTTTTTCTATATTTTTGAACAATTCATTTTAAAAAGAAAATGTTTGAAATGAAAAAAATAAGAAATGGTTTGTTTTATAAATTGAATATATTTTTTTCAAATGAAAAATTAATGGAATTTAAAAGAAATTATCAAAGAATAATTTGATTAAATTACATTTTTATAATTATAATTATGGCACATTGTTAAGTAATAATTGTGCAACAATATCAAAGAAAATTATCATGTAATAATATGTAATTATCACATGGTAATTATATATGTTATTAATTTAATATATTTATCTTTGGTTGATGTGCGTTTTTAGGGTGTTTGTCCATTATTATTTTCATCTCGAACCAGACCAAATCAAACCTATATTTTTGATGTGTTGATCATATTTGGTATACGGTAGGTGGTAAAAATTTAATTCCCATAGAAAGGGTTTTGATTACATATATACAAGCAATATAATTTCATAGATGTTTTTATAAATTGGATATTCTAATTAAAATAAATTAATTTTGGAAAATTAATTAATTAGGGATTGATATGGAATTATTAAAATTTGGAACCAATGAACAAGATAATTAATTTGAAAAATTAATTATGGGATTTTTCTTTGGAATTGTTGATGTTGGATTTTAAATTTCGGAATTAATTATCAATTCATGAATTAGGGAATTGTGGTTTTGACTCAATATTTAAAATTGTGAATATAGAATAATTACATGACATGTTAATTATCAAAAGATGAATTTCATGTTGGTAATAATTAATTTGTAGATTAATTAATATATGATAATTATGTGAATGGTTAATCAATTTTTGATTTGGTTAAAGGAAAAAGTTATGTGATTAATTTTATTAATTGTAGAATTAATTATTGGTCTTGGATTAATTAAATTGTGAATGAATTAATGGTTGAAATGTATTGGGATCCAAACATAACATTCAAGGTTGGTGATGATATACATACAAGGTTTAATGAGGACTATACATGAAGTTCTATGGCAGTTATAGATATATTAGGATTTTGGGTGTTACACATGATGTTATACACTAGTGACTGTGTGTGGAAAAAGTGTTTTTGATTGTTAGACATGACATTCTACACTAGTGACTACTTGTGCACAAAAGGGTTTTTAGGGGTTATACATAACATTCTAAACTAGTGACTACGTGTTCACAAATGGTTTTTGGGTGTTAGACATGGTGTTTTGCACCGGATGTATGTATACACTAGTGACTACATGCACAAAAAAATGGATTTTGGGGTTATAGAAATGATGATATACAGCCATGATATACATATATGATTGATTTCTGAGGGAACTTTTGAGCCTTATGATAGATTTTTCTCTGAGTTATGGCCACACATGAAAATAATTCGACCTCTGACAAGAGTATAATCAGGCGATGAGATATAATTTCACTTTTGAGTACTTAAATCTCTGAAATTATTCTATGTAGATATTAAGATATGATATTACATAGGGAACACTTCAAGATATGGTATTATATGACGATAGTATTGAGATACAGGTGTCCACAGGAACCCTAGAGTTTAAATGCTAAAATAAATCACAAATGATAATGTTAAAATTATTTATTTACACATTTAATTTATTTCTTTGTATACTATTGATACACTATCTTTTGAATGGATTGTTTTAGAAACCGTTATTTGTGTCCTTCTGAGTTGTACTCACACCATACTCGGGCTTCCAGATTGGTACTCGAATAGACTTTGTTGATTCAGAACTTGTTAAGGGAAAGTTCCCTAAAATAGATTGTTGATTAGGGATGAAACATGGTTAAGGGAACTAGATGTGGTTTGGGACCCACTTGGTAGTTTATAACACATCTTCTCCTAGTTTTCTAGATATTTGATGTCTATCAAGGCATTTCATGTTTCCATTTCATTATTGTATTTCTTATCCTGGTTATTTTTTTGACATTTTTAATATTATGATTATATATTCATCCACTATTGTGTGTTTACTTCTATTGGTGCTTTACTATGATAAAAGAGGGTATAGTATCCCCATGAAATACTTAATAGACCCTATCTACTAGTAGAAATCCTCTGGCATATAGGGAGACCCACCTGAGGTAATGTAGTGAAATCTCTTGGGGAATCGTTTCATGGAACCTGGGCTAGGACCTTACAAAACAGTATCGGAGATATTGTCCATTTGATGTGTCAGCATGGATGGTGGGCCTTTATAGGGGTTTGAGTGGATTATGGAAATCCCACATTGAAGGAGTAGGAGGAGCATGAATCACCTCTTTATAAAGTGGTGTGGATACATATCCCATCATTAGGCCTTTTCTTGGGAGATACCCGAGGGTCAAAGGCCAGGAAAAGAAAAAATGTATGGACTGGGCCCAAAATAGAAAATATTATGATAATGGGATGGACTGGGTAATTACAACATTAATGGTTCACATGTAGCTTCAATATAAAATGCAAGCCATTATCATGTTTTAGCTCTCTACATCATGACACAAAATCATATTCTTTTAAATTTTGGGATGGATAATTACCCTTACACAATGAATCTATCCCTTGTAGTTAAAATTACTTATACATCATCACTTTTGGACATAGTGGCTTGGAATTGGATGGTGTAACACACATATATCATATAAATAACCACCCTTATGTTATGTCAAAATCCTATGAAAAACCTTTTATAATACTAAACATCTTACTTTTTATCAACCATGGGTGTATTGCAGCATGAATAATAAATCCATGGTATGTGATTTTTTATGTATGATCATTATATGGACATAAACATGATTCATATAAGAATTACACTGTTATCATGACATGGTAATTATTTTTCTTCACACATGGTGATATCATGTTGAGATCCCTAAATAATTTCATGGTACTTCACTATCTCAATTTGAGTGTTTAACTATTTCATATACCCCTATATTATTGGGATGATGCGTGGGATGACATCATTCCAATTTATTTTTTCATGCTAAATAAGTTAAATATTTTTCAAAATTTTCCAATCCCGCATGAGTTTTATATATTTTATGTGACATACATGATGAGGAAAATAAGTCCCTAAGCACTTCATAGTTCTCTCCTAGTGCCAACACAAGACAATACCTCTTCTTCACCTAGAGCCACCTCAAAATCAAACTTTTATACTTGATTTATCCCCATGAATGCACTAAAATCATGCATGTTGTAACTTACAATGGGTTTTCCCTTTAATATGTTTTTTTTATTGTAAGGGACAATTATTTTCTACTCTTTTTGAAGTATATATTTTCAATTTTTAAATTATTTAATTATTACCATAGAATAAAATATTACATATAAGCCCCATTATAGGGAAATTTTTCATATTTCTCAGTAGAAAATTAATTTTAATTGGGTAAAAAGCTGATATATCTTTATCCTTTTCCAAAATTCTCTAAAATTAACATTTTTCTTAAATAATTTATAACAAAAAACATTGAGGAACGAAAAATTAATTTTTTAATAAAATAAATTAATTTAAAAGTAAAAATTATGCATGAAATTTTATCTATAAGGGTCTATACTTTAAATTCAACTTTAACACATAATATATATATATATATATATATTATTATGTTAAAAATTGTATTGTAATGCATAACCATAATTGAATGAAATATAAATGTTATTATTTATAAATAGAATGTAACATCTATGTACATGGTATGCCTATTAAGTAGATTCAATTTAAAACATTTAATTAATTTATATAAATATTCTCATCATTAAATTATATATATATATATATATAAGGAAATATAAAGAACATTTTAAAAATTTAAGCAATAGATACATATACTTATAAACATAACATTAATAATAAAATTACTAAAATTTTATAATATTCTCCAGTTATTGAAATGGCCTTGTGAAAATATATCACAAGCCACATCATTTTGGTAAAACACCCTCTCTATGTAACAATATAGAAATATATCATGTTTGTATATTTGGTAAAGTCCCATGCACATTTTTTATGCCGCTATGATCCTAGAAAAATATGTATCTTAATAATATTTTATAACAATCATTTTATTGATTATTAACTTACATGAATCTGATACTGTTGAGGGGAATTATTGACATAATATATATATATATATAGTGGATTAAAACTTTACCCAACACTAAGATTATCCATCATATGAATCGATAAAATAAATTTAATAAATATAATATTAGATATATTATTTATTACATCGTTATTGTCAATTACTCACTGATATTGAGGGATATCGCTAAGAAAAAATTGAATGTACAACTCCTATGATGTATCCCACTATCCAATGCCTGGGAAACAACTCAAAAAATACAAACAAGTGCATCTAAGCTCGTTGCAAATAGGTCCACCATCCAAATTCACAACACCCAACAAAAATTGATCTTCAAACAGTATCATCTAGATGAGGCATCAGGAGAGGCAACATGACAACCAAACATTGCTGCAAAGTGTCGGTGAGGCACATATCTGAAAATCAGATCGAAACCAGTGGAGAGGACAAGGAAAACTGTAGGAGATCCAAAACAATGACCTATGAAAAAACTATGCTCAACCAGTGTGGAAGCTCATCCATCGACACCACTGAGGAAATTGCAGGCAAACTACCATCAAGCAGGTTCAATATCACATATTGAGCATATATCAACCAGTGGATCAAAGAAAGCATGAATAACAGACCCCACATAAACCTCATACCTCCAACAATCCATCAGAGTCCATCGCTCGAAAGGAACCAAACAACTCGGTGTCATTCGTCTTGGAGCAAGGGAAATTCAAGAGTGAAGAGCCTCCACCACCGCAGGAGAAGGGCGGTGTTGCGCAGATCTGAAAAAGACTGAAGGTAGAGGTGTGCTGCATCCCACTGCTATTGTGTTGCCACCCGCAAGACCTCAGAGAGCGGAAGTGCGCGAGCATCCTCGTTGGACCCAGAGAGTCAGGAGACAACGAGGAGAAATGCATCAGAGCGAAGGATGAGTGCATCACGATGGAATCACACAGGAGGCGAGTGGGGGGAAGGAGAAGGCCGACGAGGACCGCTGGTGAAGAGAGGCCGAGGTCAGAGAAAAGTCACCGACGATCGGTTGGGTGTACCGCGCATCACGTAACCCTAATTGCGCCGCTCTCTAAAAGAGTGTGGTGCTATCTTTCACCCCCGAGACCATGTATCCCACCATCTAATGGAATCACTAAATCTTTTAGTAAGATCCCTTCCCCTTCAATAGTATGATAATGCCTTCTAAAAAAAGAATATTAAGAGAAGGTTGTGGGAGATTGTTTTAGATTGAACTATGGTGATCATATAAACAATATAAATAGTGAAAGGCTAACTTCATTTTATAATATAACTCAATTTTATGAGGTTAATCCATAATTTAATAACTCTTATCCAAATATTGTTCTTCTAATGATATAACATTTAAAAACTTTTCCTCATGTATTTAACTAACTATTACATTTTTAACATTAACAATATAGAATAATTTGAAAAATAATTAAACTAATTTATTATAGAATTAGTATTCAGGTGTCATTAAAATAATTTTATTCCATTACATGAAATAGTTTCCATTACATATTTTTTATAGTTCACATATACAATAAGTTGAAATTATTTCTATTTTATAGGTTACTCGTGTAAACAACAAAATTTTAATTTACCAATATAATCATGTGACTGAAAAGCTAAAATTTTTTGACAACAAGGATATAAAATAAATGGATACATCAATAATAAAATGACAATAATTTTCACATATATTATTGTAAAGGTAATTAATATTACAAAATTTTGAAAATTCATGATACTTTTATTTTATTTAACAATTAAATGACATGAAATAACACTTTTCACATGTAAATGATGAATATACCAAAGTGATATAATGGAATGAAAATTTTTAATAGTTAAATGAAGAAATTATTACACTATTAGTAGGGTGTTTTTCTTACTGATTTATTATATAATAATTGAGTAGGAATTATTTGAATTTATAGACACTAAAATGGTTTTTAGTAGGCAATTGAAAACTAAAATTTGGATGTTCATTATATCAATTAATTGTTTTTATTTAATAAATTACTAAAAATAAATATTATAAATAATTTAGAATTAAATAGTATTAATATATATTCACTTATAATTCTTCTCCTTATCTCATTTTGATGAATATAAAATAGGGAAATTGAGGTAAAGTCATTTTATCATATTTCTATAATGTGTTATAAATCATGTGAAATAAAATTGATATAAAATATATTTAATATTTCAAGTAAAATTCATATTAAGATTTTCATATTATATAATAATTTTCAAAAATAGGAAAATGTGTTACATGGTTAACACATTTTTCTTAATAATATTAATTATTTTTTTGTGACAAAAAATTCACTTCTATAAGATTTTTTTTTGGAATTCTAGGATGGCACATAGAGTTTTACCATATCTTTACACTTCCTAATTCAGAATAAAAATAACTTATCAATAAGGTCTATATTTAGATTAATGGTTAATGAATATAATTTTTTTTAAATAATTTTATGGAATTACAATCATTCATGACTTTTGTCAAAGGATGGGAAAGTATATAAAGATAAACTAATAAAGGGTATTAATAAAAACAACATAAGAAATTTTAAAATGGATTTATTAAGGTATTAGATAATTAAAAATGTTTTATAGTTTCATAAAGATATTGAATCTAAGCTAAAAACATAGAGATATTGTGACACCCCAAGCGTCCACGGTACGCTTCTCTTTGAATAATACAATAACGTGTGTTGTACGCAACTTCGAGTTCAAACACACCACAACCAATAAAACTAGCCGTTATGAATAGTAATACCTACTTTTTGAAATTTTGTAAATTTTTTATTTCAAAATAGACTTCATTTTTGGATTTGGAATATCAAAATTAGCTTAGGGTGAATTTTTGGTATTTTTCCGAAAACTTTAAATTTTTGATGAATAGTGAAAAACACATAGTTATAGTTTAAAACCGAATTTTTATTTAAATAATTATTTATTTTATTTAAATTTATTTTAGGTCAAAATAGATACATAATAACTATATAAGTTCAATGTACTTTATTAGAGTTAGTTTATAATAATTTTAGATATATAAAAATTTTATTGAACTTTTTGCTGTCTTTTACCCACCTCCAAGGAGCATTTGAAAATTTACATAAAACATAATTTTACTAATTCTGTGAGTGTAATTTCAAAAATCTGATAGACATGTTTGATATCAGTAAGTAAAATTTGGTTCAATGAGATGAAAATAATTTTTGGTGAATAGTATCTTTTGACTTTTATTTACCATGGTTAAAAGTAAATAGGGTAATAAAAGGTAAAAATGATTTTATAATTACCTTTACAAATGTCCTAATTATATTGGATAAGTTTTATTAAACCAAAAAAAACTTTATGTTTAAAATATGATCCTTTAGGTCCACTTTAATTAGATTAGAACATTTATTATTATTTAATTCAAAGAAGAGTTAAAAGTGTTAAATTCAAGTTTTCATAAATAAAACATTTTTAATATAGGGTTAAACAGAATATAAATTTGACTATAAATCTTCATTAGAAAGATAAAAAAATTTCCTACATAATGGTATTTTATTTATAATTTTTATACATTAAATAATTTAATTTATTTACAACACAATGATGATGCAATAATTACCTTATTAATGAAATATTAAAATAATTAATTTTATAAATACCCAAATAAATGTAATTTGAGAATTTTTATGAATTACACTAATTTTATAGGTTAATATGACATTTTAGGGTTGATTAAATATTTTTTTTGAAGTAATAATGCTGTTATGAATTTAGAAAAAACAAAATACCAAATAGTGTCAAAATTGACATAAAATAGTTTTAAAAAAAATATTATATTATTAATTGATATAATATTCCTAAAAATTTAAGGTTCAGCCAAATGACTTAGATATGCTTATATATATTAATAATGAACCACTTGGTGTTTTCTTGTCTTGTTATAGTAAGTTTATTAACCATATAATATAAAAATACAAAGAGACATGGTAATTGTCAAACTAGTTATCTAAGAGTTAAATCTAAAAGATAAGGTTAATATAGTGACCCAAACTAGTCTAAAACCTATTGGTTGAGTGTATTTCGACCCATTACTACCTTATATTCTAAATAAATTAATTTGGATCCATTATAAACCAAAAATTATTTTATTATAAAATAGTATTTCTAGATTTTCCAAAGGTGCCCCTCACCCCTCTTATAAAAGGGAACTTCCCCTTATCTCTAATTAACACCATCAAATCCATTTTTCTCAGCCAAAACCTACCCAAATACCCTCTAAACTGTCCTCCCATCATCTTACAATCCTTCCTTTATTCAGAAAGCCAACTTAAGGATCCGTTTTTATCAAATCAAAAGGAAGAACCTGAAGAAGAGGTAAATATCTCACCACCTCTTTCATGTTTTTTCTTCTTCCACTTATTTTTTCCTTGTTTTTCCATTATAAAATAATAACTCTAGTATATTATATATACTGTGATATTATTATAAATATGGTACAACCATATTCATTATTCTATCCATCCTTTGAATGACATGTCACCATAAGTGCGGACGTACAACTTACCGTCTCTACATCGTGGTGTAGTTGTAATTAAATATATTATTATTTGGATGGGTATAATAATGATGTATAAATGATATAAATAATAAATATAACATGATAATTATTCTTTATATATGATATACCATCCAATTATATACAATTTTAATATCAAAATAATGATATTGTCGCTCGTTCGTACGTACGGATTACCGTCTCCACGAAAACGATGAGATTCATTCCCCATCGTATCCATTAAAGACTAATTTTTATTAGATGATTAAAAATAATGTTTAAATACTTAATATAATTCTTAATATGAATAATATATATCCTATCCATAACAAACATTACTTACGTAACAAATCATATAAAGGAAAACGAATCAGTTAACACACGAAACGATGATAGACAAATATTATTAACAAAGTAACATTAAAAGATCATATATGATATAATATTAACATATATGATTATTGTATAATTTGATAAAAAATATTTCACCATTATACATGAGGTTAACCTACCCTTGACCAAGGAAAAGTACAAGGTAAGGGTTAATTCTACAACCTCTTCATTATTCAAGGTTGTTTATATGTAATTATCTACTGGGACCTCTTTATCATCCACATCCATGTTTTACTAAAAATGTATTTCAATTTTTTTACTACTTACTAGACTATGGTTTAAAGTCATTTATACCCTTATTTGACCTTATATGTTTTGAAAGGAATCTTTCTGTCATTTTCTAAACAAGTTACTTTATGACCTTTTCGAAAAAATTAAGGTAAGAATGTTTTTTTAACTTATACGATGGGTGCAGATATATTCCTCCGTTATAACATTTTCAAATCTTCACTTAGAAGATTATAATAATATTTTTAAAATAAAGGTTTTCTTTTATAATTATGCAACTTTAAATGATTTAAAAAAAGAATGAGATATTTCCCTCAAACAGTTTTGATTTCATCTATGTCAACATCCTTTAATGTATTTTAATATTGTTTGAGGTTGATTTATTATGATACAAATATTCCATTTTGTATTGATGGTTTTGTGATATGTTTTAATATGGATGTATTATTTTTCTACCATTCATGGTTTATGGATAAATTATTGACATTTCGTATGCTAGTTTTAATACAAATGTTTATGTTATGCTTAAAAATTTTCATACGAGGAATGCATTGGACTTAGTAATTGATGGGTGGAGCCTGCTATAGCTCCTCGATGCATCAGTAGGTCTCATGAGACAAACTGGTGTTTGGAACAAGGCCATGAAAAAATATTATTTGTATTATCGGCACAAGGCCTTGATTATGTGGCTATGAAGTCTGGCATTATGTATTCCATCATTATTAAAGTGGATATTGATATTTCATGTGATTATTCAACTACTAGAATATCCATGTGAATAATTAAATGGAATTATTTTGATTTGTATTTGACATATTATTACGAAGTTTATGTTTAAAAGGATTTTTTTAGTTTTATACATTTCCTTAAATTTTTATTATTATTTATAAAAGTTTCCACTATATTGTTATCCTTACAAAGCATCTGAGATCACCCCTTTCTATGTTTTATTTTTTCCAGGATGTGAAGAAATATATTATGACTGACTTGTAGGGATAGGCTATGGGATATCAGTGTTGTCTATGGAAACAATGTTGTTGTATTTTTCCATGTTATGATGTAATGTAAACCTTATGAATGTATCTAGTAATTCCAAGGCTACTAAACTAATCGGTCCTTTGAGAATGGTTATTTTGTGATCATGCTAATGATACGTAATAATGCACCAACTCTAGGATTCTAGGGTCAGGGAGTTACATATATGGGGAGTTATCTGATGTATAATAAGTGAAATTTTGTTGAACACTAGTTTACATATCCAATGATACATAATAATTCACCAAATCTGGGCTTCTAGGTCGGGGCATTACAGTTGGTATCAGAGGAAGTTTAGTACAAACCTTGGAAACTAGATTTAGAAAAACTCTGATTAGAGCACATTACCCCAAGATAGTCTTTGAGGATTAGTATAGAACAACTTTCTAAAATTTTGGTAATGTAGAGATTTTGTGTATTTTCTGAGCAATACATCCCTTTATGGATATGAGTAGGTAGAGGCAGCTCTGGTACATATGTACCTAGGATTGAAAACTCTAACAAGGAGTTTCGGGCTTAACCTGAGGTATCCTAGAACATGACAACGGGCCTTGCTGCACTCTTGGTTACAAAACTCCCAGGGGATATGCTTAGGATAATCCACATTTTATTTACAAACCATTATGAAGAATTTATGAGTATATACCTCCTCAAAGAAAATATATTTTTTATGATTATGGATTATATCCATAAAATGTTCAATTTATGTTAAGTATGTTATAGGTTTGGAATTATGTTTTGCGATTCATTAACTAATCTAGTGTATGCCATTGTTTAGAAATGGTGCCTAGTAGAGGGAATGGAAATTGTATCAATGCATGCACTCTATGTAGGGATTTCCATCTTGCTCAAGATAATTATAGTGGAGCTGGTGATACAATTGGTGCTGATCAGCTTATCACTATACTGGGACAAATCACTCAAGTTTAGAATAATAACCTTACCTATATGGAGCACCGTAAACTATAGTGTGGAGGATCAATGTTAGATCACTTCATGAAGCAACAACCACTATCATTCAATGGGGTGACAAATCCATTAGTAGATGATAAATGGATAAATTATTTAGAGAAAATATTCCACACCTTGGGGAGTAGCGAAAGGGAAAAAGTTGTCATGACAGTTTACCGCCTCACTGGAGATGCTGATCAATGGTGGTCATTGATTCAAAAAAAGGAAGATAATAAAGCATCAGATATGGAATGGATAGAGTTTAAAGAAATTTTATTAGAAAAATATTTTCCTCATAACCATTGAGTGGATATGGAAAGACAATTTCTGAGTCTGAAGCCAAAGGAGGATGAGAATGTACCAAAGTATGAAGCTAACTTTACAAGGTTAGCGAGGCATGATATAGATTATATAAATTACCCACGAAGTAATATTGACAATTTCTTTGATGGGTTAAAACCATTCCTCTGTCGAGCATTATTTTCACAATCATTCTCATCGTACGAAGATATTGTCTCATGTGCTATCAAGACAGAAAAATAATTCTCTATGTCTTATGACTGTAAAGAAAAGAAAGAGAAGAAGAGATCTACTAAACACTCTAGAAATAGAAATAAGGGGAAGAAGGGAAAAGTTAAATATACATCCTATAGTAAATTTGGGAAGAATCACCCTGGTACTTGTCTGAAGGGAATGGGAGTCTGTTACAAGTGTGGTGAAAAAGGTCACTAAGATCGTGATTATAAGGGGAAAAAAGAGGCTGTTAATGTTGAATGCTACAATTTTAGAGAAAGGGGACATTATGAAAATGAATCTCCTAAGCATCAGGGAAACTTACCTCAGAAAAGGCCAAGGGATCAAGGCTAAGCTTATGCTATCACTACTGCTGAGTTTAAAGTTCCGAAAGACATAGTGGCAGGTAATTTAATGGTTTCTTCAAGTTTAGCCAATGCTTTATTTTATTCTGGATCATCACATTATTTCATATCTTCCAAATTTTCTAAGAAAATTAGATTTTTACAATTTTATTTAGCAAGGGAGTTGTCAGTAAAAACTCATAAGGGAAGCATCATTGCAACAATGTTTTGTGAATCAGTTCCCATTAAGGCATATAAACGTTATTTATTTGCTGATCTCATTGTCATACCCACAATTGAATTTAATATAATCCTCGATATGGACTGGTATTCGAACCATGATGTGAAGATTTATTGTAAGAAGAATGAGGTTACTATTTTTGATGATGATGATAAAGAACACATTATCTTTAGAGTAGAAACGTCACCACCTAATTCTTATCTAGATCCACCCCCAGTAGCTCAACTAAATTCAATTATTGGGGAGGAAGAGAATGAAATAACTATGGGTGAGTAAAATAATGTTCAAATAGAGGATGTACATATTTTGCAAGAATATGTTTATGTGTTTCCAGAAGATTTACCTGGACATCCTTCAGAACGAGAAATTGAGTTTTCCATTGACTTAATTCCTTGTTTAAGGCCCATATCGAAGACCCCTTATAGAATGGCCACTATGGAATTAGTGGAACTAAAGAATAAACTAGAGGAATTGAGTAATAAAGGATTTATTCGCCCTAGTATTTCTCCATGGGGAGCCCCTATTCTTTTTATTAGGAAGAAAGATGGATCTATGAGGTTGTGCATTGAATATAGGGAGATCAATGCTATAACATAAAGAACAAGTATCCCATACCTCGCATTGATGATTTATTCGACCAACTTCATGGAGATCAATATTTTTCAAAGATTAACCTTTGATTTGGATATCATCAGTAGTGTGTGAAGAAGGAAGACATTCCAAAAACAGCATTTCGAACTAGGTACGTGCATTACGAGATTACAGTAATGCCTTTTGGATTGACTAATGCACCCTCTAACTTCATGGATCTAATGAATAGAGTTTTCAAGGAATATCTTTATGACCTTATAGTGGTATTTATTGATGATATTTTGGTGTAATCCAAAATCTATTAAGATCATGAAAATAAATTGCGCGTTATTCTAAAGACTCTTAGAAGACATGAATTATATGGGAAGTTTAGCAAGTGTGAATTCTGGCTTTATGAGATTTCTTTTCTTGGCCATATTGTCTCTAAGGATGGAATCTCTGTTGATCATTCTAAGACCAAGGAAATCCAAGAATGGCCAGCACCAATGAGTTTAACCAAGGTATGCAGTTTTATTGATTTAGCAGGTTATTATCGGGGTTTAGTCAAGAATTTTTCCCAAATGGATAACCCATTAATGAAGCTCACATGTAAAGGGGTTAAATTTGTTTGTAAAAAAGAGTGTGAAGAATTTTTTGAATAATTTAGGAGAAGATTAGTCAATGCTCCTATCTTGACTCTACTATTGGGGAATTATGGGTTTGTTATTTATAGTGATGCATCAAATAAAGGACTTGGTTGTGTCCTTATGCAGAATGATATGGTTATTGCCTATGCATCACGATATATAAAAATTCATGAGAAAAACTATCCTACTCATGATCTTGAGTTATCAGCTGTAATCATTGCTTTGAAGATATGGAGACATTATCTCTATGGTGAAAAATGTGAGATATATACCAATCAAAAGAGTTTGAAGTATATTTTATCATAGAAAGAACTCAACATGAGGCAAAGGAGATGGCTTGAACTACTCAAGGATTATTATTGCACCATACACTACCACCCAAGGAAGGAAAATAAGGTGGCAGATGCTTTGAGCAGAAAGGATCATGGAGTTCTAAATAAGATGGGAGTTGAAAAGAATCCTATATACAAGGATCTAGTAATGTTGGACATGGGGATAACCATGGAAGGTGAAACATCAAAAAAATTTCAAATGGTTTCCAAATCATCATTACTAGAAAGGATAAAGAGTTCTCAGACCGATTATGAAGAGTTTCAAAAGAAGAATAAAGCTGTGAATGTTGGGATATTGAGTGACTTTGTGTATGAGGATGGAATTTTGAAATTTGGGAAGAGACTTTTTGTTACCGATATACCAGATCTAAAAAGGGAATTGTTGGATGATGCTCATAGTTCCAATTTCTCTATACACCCCGGTAGCACTAAGATGTATAAAGATTTGAAGGAACATTTTTTTTGTGGGACAACATGAAGAGGGAGATTTATGATTTTGTGTCAAGATGTATGGTTTGTAAAAAAGTGAAAGCTGGAAGGAAACAAACTAGAAGAGTCATGCAACCTCTTCCCATACCTGAGTGTAAATGGGATAATATTACGATGGACTTTGTCATGGGACTACCAAAGAATCCTAGAAGGAACGATGCAATATATTTCATTGTTGATCGTTTTACCAAGTCAGCACATTTTCTTGCTATAAGAGAAGATTTACCACTTTAATGTCTAACAAGAGTATATTTTAATTAAGTTGTTAGAGTTCATGGAGTACCCCTATTGATTGTTTCTGATCGTTATCCACGTTTTACATCAAGATTCTATAAAAGTATTCTGAAAACCCTGGATACTGAACTTCAGTTGAGCACTGCCTACCACCCCCAAACTGATGGACAATCAGAACGGACTATTCAAACCTTAGAAGACATGTTGAGATCATGATCACTTGACTTTCAAGGTATGTGGGATCAATATTTACCTCTAGTAGAATTTCCCTATAACAATAGCATCCACTCAAGTATTCAGATGGCACCATATGAAGTGTTATACTGAAAGAGATGTCGCACACCAACCTATTGGGATGATATTGGTGAAAGAAAACTCGTAGGACTAGAACTTGTGGAGGAAATGATGGAAAAGGAAAAGGTAATACAATCCCACATCAAAGCAGCTAAAAGTAGGCAGAAGAGCTATGTCGATAACCGAAGGAAGGATTTGGAATTTCAGGTAGGAGATCATTTTTTCTTGAAGGTATCTCCATAGAAGGATGTTATACATTTCAGTAACAAGGAAAATTAAGTCCCAAGTACATCGTACCTTTTAAAATTATAGAACTAATTGGGGCTGTAGCTTACTATTTGGAAATCCCAACAAGTCTCTTGAAAGTTCACGATGTGTTCCACGTATCACTGTTGAGAAAATACATGCCTGACCCAACGCATGTACTCACCAATGAGGAATTAGAACTGGAACCCGATCTATCTTATTGAGAAGAGCCTGTCAAGGTTCTTGATACAAGAGAACAAGTGCTGAGAAAACGGAAGACTCATCTGGTAAATGTTTCATGGAGGAACCATAAGATGGAAGAGGTAATGTGGGAAGCCGAGGAACTTATGATAAAGAACCAACCGAGTATTTTTATGCATTAATATTCTAGAAATTTTGAGGATGAAATTACTTTAATGAGGGGATAATGTAACACCCCAATCTTCCACTGTACACTTCTCTTTGAATAATACAATAGCGTGTGTCATACGCAACTTTGAGTTCTAACACACCACAACCAATAAAACTAGCTGTTATGAATAGTAATACCAAATTTTTGAAATTTTATAAATTTTATCATTAAAAATGGACTTCATTTTTGGATTTGGAATATTGAAATTAGATTAGGGTGAATTTTTGGTATTTTTCTAAAAACATTCAATTTTCGATGAATAGTGAAAAACACTGAGTTATAGTTTAAAACCAAATTTTTATTGAAAAATTATTTATTTTATTTAAATTTATTTTAGGTCAAAATAGATATATAATACCTATATAAGTTCAATTTAATTCATTAGAGTCAGTTTATAATAATATTAGATATATAAAAAATTTATTGAACTTTTTACCGTCTTTTACCCACCTTTTAAGAGAATTTGAAAATTTACATAAAACATAATTTTACCAATTCTGTGAGTTGAATTTAGAAAATCCACAAGACACGGTTTATATCAATAATTAAAATGTGGTTCAATGAGATGAAAATAATTTTAGGCGAATAATATCTTTTGACTTATTTACCGATGTTAAAAGTAAATAGGGTAACCAAAGGTAAAAATGATATTATAATTACCCTAACACATGTCCTAATTATTTTGGATAAGTTTTATTCGACCAAAAAAAACCTTAGGAATAAAATATGATCCTTTAGGTTTACTTGGATTAGATTAGGACATTTATTATTATTTAATTCAAAGAGTTAAAAGTGTTAAATTCAAGTTTTCATAACTAAAACATTTTTAATATAGGGTTAAAAACAATATAAATTAGACTATAAATTTTCATTTAAAATATAAGAAGATTTAATACATAATGGTACTTTATTTATAATTTTTATACATTAAATAATTTAATTTATTTATAACACAATGATGATGTAGTAATTACCTTATTAATGTAATATTAAAATAATTAATATTATAATTACCCAAATAAATGTAATTTGAAACTTTATATGAATTAAACTAATTTTATAGTTTAATATGACATGATAGGGTTGATTAAATAAATTTTTGTTGATGTAATAATGCTATTATGAGTTTAGAAAAAACAAAATACCAAATAGTGTAAAAAGTGACATAAAAGAGTTTTTAAAAAAAATATTATATTATAAATTGATATAATATTCCTAAAAATCTAAGGTTCAGCCAAATGACTTATATAAGGTTAAATATATTAATAATGAACCACTTTAGGTTCTATTATCTTGTTATAGTAAGTTTATTAACCATATATTATAAAAATACAAAGAGACACGGTAAATGTCAAACTAATTAACTAAGAGTTAAATCTAAAAGATAAGGTTAATATAGTGAACCAAACATATCTAAAACATATTGGTTGAGTGTATTTCCACCCATTACCACCTTATATTTGAAATAAATCAATTTTTATCAATTAGAAACCGAAAATTATTTTATTATAAAATAATATTTCTATCTTTTCCTAAGGTGCCTCTCACCCCTCTTGTAAAAGGGAACTTCTATTTCTCTCTAATTCACACCTTCAAAGCCATTTGAAATATCCAAAACCTGCCAAAATACCCTTCTAACTGTCCTAACTTCATCTTATAGTCCTTCCTTTAGTCAGAAAGCCAACTTAAGGATCCTTTTTGATCAAATCAAAAGGAAGAACCCAAAGAAGAGGTAAATATCTAACCACCTCTTTCATGTTTTTCTTCTTACACTTCTTCTTTACTTGTTTTTTCCATTATAAAATAATAACTACAGTATCTTATATATACCATGATGTTATTATAAATATGGTACAATGATATTCATTATTCTATCCATCCTTTGAATGACATGTCACCATACGTCTGTACGTATGGTTTACCGTCTCCACGTTGTGGTGTAGTTGTTATTCAATACATTATTATTTGGATGAGTATAATAATGATGTATAAATTATGTAAATAATAATTATAAAATTATAATTATTTTTATATATGACATAACATCCAATTATATACTATTTTAATATCAAAAGAATGATATTGTCAGTCGTGCGTACGTACGGATTACCGTCTCCATGAACACGATGAGATTCATTCCCCATCGTATCCATTCAAGACTAATTTTCAATAGATGATTAGAAATAATATATAATGACTTAATATCATTATCAATATGAATAATATACATCCTATCCATACCAAACATTACTTATGTAACAAATCATATAAAGGAAAACAAATCAGTTAACACCTGAAACGACGATAATACTAAAATATTATTAACAAAGCAATATTAAAAGATAATATATGAAATAATTTTAATGTATATGATTATTTTATAATTTAATAACAATTATTTAACCATTATACAGGAGGTTAACCTACCCTCAACCAAGGAAAAGTACAAGGTAAGGGTTAATTCTACAACTTCTTCATTATTTAAGGTTGTTTATATGTAATTATCTACTGGGACCTCTTTATCATCCACATCCGTTTTTTTCTAAAAATTTATTCCAATTTTTTTTACTACTTACTAGACTATGAGTTAAATCATTTATACCCTTATTTGACCTTATACGTTTTGAAAGTAATCATTCCATAATTTTCTAAACATGGTACTTTATGACCTTTTCAACAAAATTAAGGTAAGAATATTTTTTAACTTATACAGCAGGTGTGACTATATTCCACCGTTATAACATTGTCGAAGCTTACCTTACAATATTATAAGAATATTTTCAAAATAAATTTTTTCTTTTATAATTATGTATCTTTAAATTATTTAAAAAAATAATGAGATATTTCTCTCAAACAGTTTTGATTTCATCTATGTCAATGTCCTTTAATGAATTTTAATCTTGTTTGAAGTTGATTTATTACGATACAAATCATCCATTTTTTATTGAATGTTTTGTGATATGTTTGATTGTGGATGTGTTATTTTTCTACCATTAATGGTTTATGGATAAATTATTGACATTTTGTATGCTAGTTTTAATACGAATGTTTATTTTATATTTAAAAATTTTCATATGAGGAATGCATTAGACTTAGTAAGTGACGGTTGGACCCTGATATAGCTCCTCGATGAATCAATAGGTCTCATGAGACAAACTAGTGTTTGGAACAAGGCCATGAAAAAATATTATTTGTATTATTGGCACAAGGCCTTGATTATGTGGCTATGAAGTCTGGCATTATGTATTCCATCATTATTAAAGTGGATATTGATATTTCATGTGATTATTCAACTACTAGAATATCCATGTGAGTAATTAAATGGAATTATTTTGATTTGTATTTGACATATTATTACGAAGTTTATGTTTAAAAGGATTTTTTTTTAGTTTTATACATTTCCTTAAATGTTTATGCTTATTTATGAAACTTTCCCCTATATTGTTATCCTTACTGAGTATCTAAGCTCACCCCTTTCTATGTTTTATTTTACCCAGGATGCGAAGAAGTATATTATGAATGACCTGTAGGGATAGTCTATGGGATCTCAGTGTTGTCTATGGAAACAATGTTGTTGTAGTTTTCCATTTTATGATGTAATGTAAACCTTATGAATGTATCTAGTACTCTTAAGGCTACTAAACTAATCGGTCCTTCAATAATAGATCTTTTGTGATCATGACAATAATATATAATAATGCACCAACTCTGGGATTCTTGGGTCAGGGCCTTACGTATATGGGGAGTTATCTGATGTATAATAAGTGAAATGTTGTTGAAAACTAGTTTACATATCCAATGTATAATATTTTATGAATCAAAATTAATTCATGTTCATTTTAATTAGCTCGAAAAAAATATTTTTTCTGGTTTGAATTTAGATTAAATGATCTATTTATCAATGAAATAACAAGGAAAACCATTTTATATAATTAGTTAATGACGTTTATTTTAATAGGATCTTTGAAATTTCAAATGATGTGTCAGGTGTTTCCAAAAAATGTAAATCATATATTGTAGATCCCAAAATTGTTCTTGAATTTGTTGTTTTTTTTGATAAAGTTGAATGGGTTATGTAAAATAACCCATTTTAATATTAAAAAATATTTTTATACATTCTAAAGAGTATATAATATGATGGATTATTTTTCCTATGAAAATAAAAATTCATTCCTTGGTGAACTTGACTATGCCATGGTTGGTTCTTGTACCATTGTAGGAGTACTTTAGGGAATCAACTATTGTATGATAGATAAATTTATTTACCTACTTGATTCCATATAGAGGGACCATTCTTGTGGTTTATTCTATTAAAATATTGAGTTTAATAAATATATATAACAATATTTATATAGTATAAAAATAAAATGTTGTTGCATGGAATTTGAAATAATGATATAATATAGCTATGATAAAAAATTATTTGATAATAAATATTAATGTAACTATAGTTTTATAGAAGATTTTTTATGAAAATTTCCCATTAAAAAATAGGGATGAATAGATTGATTTTTAGTTATTTTTGTTTTCAAATGTTATTTGTAATATTTATTCAAAATAGAGAGGATAATACAAATCCATTTTTGTAGTTGATTTTATTGCAATGGATATTGGAACGTTAATTAGATAAATAGATAGATCAAATAGAGGTGGAAAAAAATTGGTTATTTTCCTATATTTATTTATTTTAATATGTTATAATTGTAAATATTTACAATAAATGGAGAGGATCATATTTTTTGTCAAATAGATAGATATTACACACAATTGAAATGTGGGAAAATGTAGGAAGTGATTTCTTAATCATGGTTCACTGATGTTGAAATTTATCTATAGTTTTCATGACATTGTGGTATAGAACCATGCCATAGTTTGAGTTATATCAATTTAGATATGAATATTATTATATTATTTATGTTAGGAAAGTGTAGAGAATTAAATGTTTCAGTGTTATTTTATTCATATTTTTATGGGTATTTGATTATCTAAAAATGTTGGTTGATGATTTGAATTTACTAGAATATATGAAGGATCTCTTTTAATTTAGAAGATTAATAATGATAAATAAGTGGTGAGTGTTTATTTTTGATAATATTTTTATGTGTATTTATACACTAAAATAAAGGATAAAAAAGTGAGTGTGTGATAATAATTAACATACCATTCCAAAGGATAGAGTTGGTATTCATGTTCATGTGATAGTCTTAGGTCAACTATAAAGAGAAACTAAATCAATATGACTCACCTACCCTCATGAGGAATTTTTTTTCATTTATATATACTATCCATATATTCCCATGTAATTTGAATTTCTCCACCATTTTGAGAGAGACCAATGAGATTTTATGGTATGTTTGGTAATAAATGAGGGATATAGAATTAATTTTTTTTTAAATAAGTGATATAATGGATTTTATAAATTTTTTATCCCCATGTGTATACTCTATTAATGAATCCCCCATTGGGTATAATATCATTAGTATGGAATTTTCAATTTTCATTGAAAAGTAATTGATAATTTTCATATCATATTATAAAGTAAATATCATATAATGGAAAACTATTTTTTTATATAACATGATTCATCCCTTATTAGTTTATAAACCCTTAGTATGTCCTAATTATTTTTTATATAATCACTTCCTATATGGATTTTGTTATTGATATAAAATCAATGATCTATTTTTTTAGATATCAACTCTCCACCCAACCTCCTCAAGTTATCTATAATTTTATTATTCTATAGAATAATTAGTATTCTATTTTAAAGTTTGAAAAAATTATAAAATTTGGTTAGTAGTAGGAATTTATTTGATTAACTAAGGTTGAGTGCTCATAATTTATATAGAAACTAGAATCATGAATTATAATGTAATGACCCAAATATTTTTATATAGAATTTTCCTTCTAACTAAATATTTATGTGTCATATTCAAGAATATAGTATAATATAAAAAACATAGACTTAATTATAATAACTAATAACAGTTTATTATATTAATTTATAAAATTAAATGTAAATAATAAATATACCCAATAAAATTGATAATAGTTTAATGGGGATATAAACACAATAAAAAATTGGAATACATTAATTGACTCTACTAGGGAAGAAACTTTATGTCATTGGATAGGAAAAGTAATGAGGCTCCTGGAAAAAAGATAATTAGAAAAGGGGAAATCACTCTAGAAGTCATGGAAAGGGTGAGGAAGAGCGGACTGGTCTAAAAAAGAATAGAAAATTGTGGCTTCTAACTTAGATTATTTATACATTGAAAGCCTTATACAAAAAGAAATAAAGTTGGAATCACTACACACCAGGGGTCGTGGACGTGGATGAGGATGAAGAACAGATTTCAGAGCTTTACAAGATTCAGAGTGAAAGATTGATGAAAAAATCAGAAAGAAAACATGGAACTTCATGATGAAACTTTTTTGAATCTTGTGAACATTGCTATTTTCCATGTTCCTCATTGTTTTCTATTTTATATAAAGGTATTTTCCCCACCTTTTAAAAGAATAAGTTTTTTAGAAGTTAAATGGACATTTTAATGACTCATTTAGAATATAATCACATGCCATAAACTATTTAATCACATGTTTGATCATAATATGAATATGTAATATATTTATATAATATTTTCTTATAAAAATCCCCAGCTAAATTTATAAATATTCTATATTCCATCAATTTATCTTCACTTTAAAAATACCTTTACTTCTAAAAAATTTGTCATAATAACTCCCATACTATCTTATACTTTTCCTAGAAGTTATGGTCTCACAAAAGGCCAATAAATGAAAGAATAATGTGTATTGTAATGGTTCCTCATAAAATTGATAATTTATGTTTTATATTACATACACGTTTCAAATTGTTTTCAATATTCGACCAACATTATCTTTGTAATTACCATCAATATGATTATAATAATATAATTAACAATATAAATCTATTATAATGTGAATTTTATCATTATATAATATATATAATCTATTTTCAATATTCTTATACAGCAGTCACCCCATCATGATTAGTTTTAAATTCCTATATGGATTATCTTATAATACTATAGTTCCTCATGGATACACTATTGTTAATATTTCAAGGAAAATATGGATATTTTAAATTTAGTGGATGGATTACTTTGAAATTTGTGAATTATAACTAATTTATGGGAGTTTGGACTTATTAGAAGAATGTTTTTTGGATGATGATTTATTTTTAGATGTCCTCCCTTAAGATCATGAGGGTTAAGAGAGGTGACTAGGTTGTTGAAATAGTTAAGACTATTGAAAACCACCACCCAACAAGAATTTGTGGGATGAAACCCTATCATATGTATTCACCATCATCTAGCTGGTGTCCAAGCATCGGTTATCATTTTTTCTGAATATAGACACCTATATTATGTAGGTGGTAACTGGTTAGCTACTTGGTATGTAATGGAAAGTCAATATCCTTTAAAAGGGTGAAATTTACATTCACCACCATAAATTTTATAAAGGGGAATCATCTTCCACTCTTTTATTTATAATCATGAAGAATGTATCCAATCCCCCTTCACTATTTTTACCTCCTTGTTTTGTGTGGGGATTTTGATAAAATGTTAGGTAATTGAGGTACCTCACTAGCTCTATTGATCTTCACATTCCCTCCTTAATTTATTTTCAATTTTGAGTTGTCTCTAAGAGTTTTGATTTCAAATTCCACTGGAACATGGTAGTGTTATACATTTTTAGGTATTTTTTTCTATCATGGAAGAGGACATGTTGGGATGCCATCTTTATAAAGACTTCATTTGATTTAATGAATTATGTCACCATTTTTTTATATGATTTTTTTGTAAATATTGTTTTATGTTGAGATTTTAATTGATGTCGTGTGATATTATTTCACTTAAGATGCGTTTTTAGGTCTATTGAAATCATCTAATGGGGTTTTAGTCATTGTTTATTGTGATTGGGCCACCAAGGATTGACCGTGGACACGAGCTCAGAGTTGACTTGGATGAGGAATCAATAATATTTGGAATTAGTTTTCATCAATTAGAAAAAATTTGAGGAAAACAAATAAATAAGTTAGATGGACCTCAATACACACCCTTTTTCTTGGTTCATGGTTTGTTATGAGGCATGTGTTGTAAGTTCAACCCACTGTAGGTATTAACCCTTATTAATTGATATAAATAATTTTTTTTACTAAATTGATTTTTTTAGTTTGAATAAATGTGGATTTAAATTATTGGCATTTACCTTAGACACAATGGAAACATCTAAGAGGATTTTTGAAATGAATCAATTTTGATTTCCTTGTATACCTAGGTGTGAACCATGAAACACACTATATCTTTTGGGCTCTAAAATCAATATTATATGAAATTTGTTATTTTACATGATTTGTGTCTTCCAAGTAATATTAATTTGGGAGTGATGAATGTATTGGGTAAACATACCCACACATATAAACCTATACATTGAGATAAGACTTGATACATTTCTTGAGACTATCACCAACAAGGAATAATAATGATGCATGTGAGGCTATGTTATGACTACGACCATGTTGAGGAGAATTATTCCCTATATGAGATGAGTGATGGTCGGAGACATGAATAATACCACAGACCAATATTGGGGTTTTCCCATTTTATGGTGATCATGGGGACCCCAAAAGGCTCCCCAAGTGATTGTTTAACCCCAATGTGGGGTCGATCTTGAGTATGTTTAGTAATTAATGTATGAGGTGTTCAACTAACCCCTGATCATCCTTTTTTATGATATGGAAATTTATTGTGACAAATGAATTTTATTATTTATGGGATGTAACCATGAGGTTATTATTATTTATGTGTTACTACTTGATGTGAAATATCTCATAGGGTCGTGCTGAAATATTTATGGGTTGTGACATTAGATGAGAATGCTCCCATAGAATATTTCTATGATAATTTTCTGAGAAAACTCTCATATGGGATGTATAAGATACCATTGGCGGGGATACCATATATATTTTTATGATCTTAATATACTATATTTGCATTGATAATTCTTGGAGCATTCCTCAGGTCTATGTTATTTATAGGCTTATGCACTAGTTGAGAAAACTCCCATATGGGAGGAATGTGTTAATTATTTGTATTCTTGGAATACCAATGTATGTTATTGAGAGACATGGTCATAATGACATGATAAAGTTCGTTATTAAACTACAAAAATATGGTATTCTCAATTACAGCCATAAAAATAAGGATTGAAAATAGTATGGTTTTAGGTACATGGGGTTGCACGGTCCATGCCTTGTGCTCAAGGAGACTCCATTATCAAAATAAAGCACATATTATGGGTAATTTTATTTATTTATTTTGAAAATTAGTTTACTTATTCTGCGATTTCAACATGAACATATAACTACATTTCTAGTATATTACCAAAACACATTGGCGATCCCCTACCGGGTCTTGTACTCACCCACTGCCCAGTTCACAATTGTATTAGTGTACCATAGAATATATCACATATTCTAGGTTTAGTATGGATTGAGGAATGGTATTTCTTGATCGAGTGGAATTAGATCAGATGATATTTTGATATTGGGATGAGTTGAGGAACAATAAATATAGTAATCCAATTACATTTTTCTTTTAGGTCATTACTAACATTTATTTTTTATTATTTATATGTGATTGTCCCAATGGGTGGTTATTATTATATGATGTGTATGATAATTTGAGTTTTAAATTTCATTTTTTTGTTAATGGTTATGTAATTTTCTCCTTTCCAATCATATGTGATGTATGTGAGTATTTTATGGTTATTCAATTATAAATACATAATCGGGTATGAGGGTATAGTCTCCCCAAGGTTTCACCTTAAACCACCATTGCTACATTATCACCTTGAGAATTATGGGAGCTATGTATGAGGTCACATTGTAGTATGGTCTCATTACTATTCAAAGTGGTCCAAATAAAAATGTTATACGGTTGCATCAGAGAAGGTTTCCTTTTGATTTACTCTTTATGTATACGATTGGAAGGAGATATATGGATACGTCAGAGCTTATTATGTAACCTAATCAGGGGCGCCACGAACAAAATTCTCAATAGATTTCCAAGATACAAAGGGTATGTAATTGTTTTTCTTGGCTTTAGTGTTTATGGTTATAGTGATTTTCACATAGAATGGTGGATATGTGGTTTGAGATTTATGATTTTTTTATCCCGTCATGTTTGAAGGAATAAAGGTGGTTTAATTTTTAGTCTTAGAATGTAGAAGGTGGAGGCATATCATTCATCATATCAAGAACATAATATTTATATGATATATAGTCTTACAAGTTAGACTATTTTCATTGACGACTAAGGCTCAACTATTTAATGTGACAAGTATTTTTTCTATGATGTTTTCCAATATAAGTAATTTGTTTCATTCTCTGTGGTTGGGTTGACATACAAATATATGTTATTTGTTTTGGTGTAATGTTTTATGGATTATATAGGGAGACAAAATATGGATATGATGATGAAATAATCCCTTTATCATAAGTTTAATAGATATTTTGATGTGTTAGTAAAGAAAAATTTATAGAATCAGAAACAAATCCCTTGGGGGAAAGTATGTTGTATACACTGGCAGTGTGCCGATGTACCAATTCCACTATAAGCGCACTGTTGTTTACAGGTTCGGAGCGGACTCACTGTCCCTCTTGGTATACAACCACTCACAATATGAAAGCTCACTACTCTCTCAACTAAAGTGTGCTCACTACTTCTTCAGAAGATCCACTAACAGTTTATAGACCTATAGGTATCTTCATTATCTCTAATGAAATCTGCATCCTTAACTATTGATAGATGCTCTGTTGATGTTCAGCTTTCACCCACAGAAGAATCTCTCTTTACACCGGGTGTACCGGGTAACCTAAATCTTTTGTACAACCCTTACTCTATCATGTGTACAACTTTAATGCCTTGTGCGCAAGATTCCACTTTTGTTGTGAAACACCCTTTGTGCAGAACTTCAATCTTTCGCGCAACTCAAATTTTTCGTGCAACACAAATCTATCGGGCCGCTCAAATCTTTCGCGCAATTTTAAAATATTTCATACGACTCCCTTTGCACCAAATTCTTACATGATCCAATGCTAGGATTTTCTCTAAGTATTGAGCTCAGTCTGTGTGAGGGGGTCACCTCTTATTTATAGACACCATTGACCCCTGCACGTAAAAACCCCAACGTGTTGCGCAAGATCCTAACATGTCGTGTAAAACCCCAATTTACGTCGCCTTTGGCGCATAAGTCTCTTTCGCGCCAACCTATTCTTTCACACCATTCTTGAATATTTCACGTGCATCCTTCCTTTTCCATTTTTCGATGGTCGGACCATGAATCATGCCTGGTGCGCAAAACCCCATTTTACATCACCTTTGGTGTGTAAGTATCTTTCACGCCAATGTTCAAATCTTTTACGCAACCTCTTTCACGCTAATTATCCAATATTTCGCACACCTCATGCCCTTTCCATTTTTTGAACTTTTTCTCACTGATTCTCTAGAAGATCCACTCATAGTTTATAGACTTCTAGGTATCTTCATCATCTCTAATGAAATCTTCATCCTTAACTATTGATAGATGCTCTGTTGATGTTCATCTTTCACCCGCAGATGAATCTCTCTTTGCATCGGGTGTACCGGGAAACCCCAAATCTTTTGCGCAACCCTTACTATGTCTTTCACGCAACTTTAATGCCTTGCATGCAAGATTCCACTTTTGTCATGAAACACCATTTGTGCAGAACTTAAATCTTCCACGCAATTCAAATCTTTCACGCAACGCAAATATTTCGCGCCACTCAAATCTTTCATGCAATTTCATAATTTTTCGTGCGAATCCCTTTGCACAAAATTCTTACACGATCTGGTGCTCGGATTTTCTCTAAGTATCGAGCTTAGTCTGTGTGAGGGGTTCACCACTTATTTAGAGACCTCATTGATCCCTGCGCAAAAAAACCCTGACATGTCACGCAAGATCCTAACGTGTCATGAAAACCACATTTTATGTCACCTTTAGTGCGTAAGTCTCTTTTGGGCCGACCTCCCCTTTTGAGCCTTTCTCGAATATTTCGCGCACATCATTCCTTTTCTATTTTTTGATGGTTGGACTGTGAATCATGCCTAGCACACAAAACCCCATTTTACGTCACCTTTGGTGCGTAATTCTCTTTCTTGCCAATGTTGAAATCTGAAGTGCCCGGATCAGTGTGAATCACTGAGAGGGGGAGGGGGTGAATCAGTGATCCCTTAAAACTTTTTACTAATTGATTCTCTATCAATTAAACCTCTATGGATGGTTAAAGCCTTGATCCACTATTCTTGTATCTCTCACCTTTCCTCGAATGATGCAGTAAATATAAAGGCACAGGACACACAGATTTACAAGGTTCGACACCAAAGGCCTACATCCTTTCCATGTTGGTTATATGCCCCAACATGGTTTCTCCCATTATAATCTTTTAGTATTACAATGGTCGATACAGAGTCCCACTGTATCTCTCCTGAGTCCCACAGGAGGTTCTTTATACTGCGTCCCACAGTGTTACCAGAGTCCCACTGGCCTGCTCCAGAATCCCACTGAAGACTTCTTCCACCCTGAGTCTCACAGGGGGCTTCTCCTGGATCCTCGAGTCACACGAGTAGCTCTTCTTCACTTTAATCTCTTCTAGTATCTTCAGCAGCATGGGATAAAGGCTGCTGGCCTTGCTCTATACCTCTGCTCACTTGTGATGAACAGGTCTTCTCGTCTTGCTCGAGCTTTATCACCGTCTTCTAAGCATGACCCGACCTCTCTCTTCAACTACTGAATACTCAGACAACTGATATCTTTAACTTCAGTCTGGTCCAGTCTCACAAGGGCCTTCTCTCTTCAAGAATCTTTAACAGTCTCTGATAAGGTCTGTTGGTCTTGCTCAAGACTTCTGATCACTTTTTTTGATCAGGCTCTTCTCAATTACTGAAAACTCAGCCAACTGATATCTTTAACTTCAGTCTGGCTTCAGTCTCACTCCACATCAACTTCATGCACTGAGTGCATGGAAACTCTTCTTCCTCATGCACTGACTGCATGGCTTCTCAAAATCGTCTTCAAGAACATTCAGTCTTGGTCAACTCAGATGCACACAAGCAGATTTGACTTGTTTACGTGTGCACGTGCATGCATGCAAGCATGCACTCCCCTTTCTTTTCTCCTTGGTGCAATAAACCCACAAAGGGTGTAATCACTTCAAGAACACACCTTCCTTGAACTTCACACACTTAATTCAATTTGCTTACACACATAAATGTGTGTTCTTCTTTGTGTGGATGTCTTCTTCTTCTAGGTGTTTACACTTTTAGTGCACACACTAGGTTCGGCCTACTTGTTTTGTTTGCACACACACACTTCCTTTGATCAATTAGAAAACACAAGGCTTGGCCTCCTTCACTTGCACACACTTCCTCTCGACCTTCTTCACTTCACACACAAAGTGTGGTCTTCATAGCACATGGCACACACTTAAATGGTCGTAGGGTGTTCTTGTTCTTCACTTAGCATACTCCCAAGATGCTAGGTCTTCACTTGTTGCTCACATAAGGCACTAAGCCTTGGCCTCCTCTAATTTGCACACACAAATGCCTAAGGCCTCCCTCCTTCACTTTTCACACAAGGCATGCAAGTCTCGGCCTTCACTTGAATTGCACACACACACAAAAGTGTGACGGTCTTCACTCTTCAAGAATGCACACACATAAGGCCCCGACCTTGTTAATTCTTTGTGCACTAAAAGCCTCGGTTCTTCTTCTCCACTTACCACACACACACAAAGTGTGCTATACTGCCTTGCACACACTTAACCCGTGGGTGAGATATTCTTCACCCAAACTCAATCATCAAGGAGGCGCGCAAGGGCTGTTTGAGCCGCGGCCTTCACTTCTTCTTCAAAGCGCAAGACACACTTGGGTGCACAAGGTACCACTGCCGCGCAGGGGGCACGGTGCACAGAGGGAGCGCGCAAGGTCACGCTGCCCAACCTCTCCTTCCTGTCGCGCAAAGGGGTAGCGCGCAGGGGACCTCCCTTTCTTCTTTCGCGCAAGGAGTGCGCAAAAGGAACCAAACGGAGCTAGGAAAGCTCCGGGATGCTGCCGCGCAAGTGATGCGCGCAGGCTGTTCTTCGCGAGACTTTGGGAGCTCTCACGGGACTTCAAAGTTTCAGCAAAGGATCGGCAAGCTGCACCGAGGTCTCAGACTCTCTTTATATAGGCAGAGGCGGTGTGGTTCATCCGCGTGAGATAACTTTTGAATCCCCGAAGTTTTCAGGTATTTCAAGATTTTTCAAATCTTGATTTTCTCTACTGTCCCACGCGAGTTCCTTCTCCTTTATTTTTCTCCTCCACGTGCATGCGACTTAGAACGCATGCACGACCTTCCTTTGGTCCAAACCATGCAAAATATAAACCTCATGGCCTCGCACCTCCGGTTGCTTAGGCCAACCTCGAATTCTACCATACGTTGCATGCATGCCCATTTTTATGCATGGATATGTTCAGTAGGGCCAGACGAACCGAATGGAGACTTCGGTTTGATCGGAGGTGGCCGGGAACTCAAAACCAGGTGGTCGGATGGCCTCTGGTTCAGGCGACGTCGCGGGTGGCCTTTGGGAGAGCTCGAGGTTGAAGACGGACGAGGAGCCGTTGGATCAGGCGATCAAATAATCTTCAACGGCCTGGATCTGAACGGGAGCGGCGTGATGAGATGTGCGGCGCAGATCGTACGTGAGATCAGATGGATGGCCACGATTTGCTCCGCGGCAAAAATGCGCGTCCCACATCGAATTGGAGGCCGATTTTTCCGTGGTTTATCACCCAAGCGCTCCCTACAACAGCTCGGTTAAACTTCCCCCCTCACGGTGCCACCCCACACCATGTTCACTCTGCGGGCGCGCTCTTGCGCCCACTATGCACACACGGGCATGCGCTCTAGCGCCCCGGCTGCGCAGGCTTGACCTCTGCGTGGCCCCGGCTTACACACACGGCCGCAGCCTCTTGGGCTGGCCCCATGGGATCCCCCTTGGGCGTGGCGACCTCGAGTCCCACATGTGCCTTGGGGTTGAACCCTTAAGGCTGGCCCTTGGTGGCTTCTTTTTTCCTGAGTATAGAACAAGTCCTTTGTTTAAAAACAAAGTGACCAAGTTCAAATGCGAAATGCCACATCTTCCTCTAATCCATTCTCCCTTCTTCATTTCTAATCCATTCTCCCTTCTTCATTTCGTCTCTTCTCTTCTTCTTAAGAATTCCTCCATTCCTCTTAAACATTTAATCTTCACTTAGGAGTGACATTCCCGAAGGTTCATCTTCAACCGAAGCTCCTGAATCAAATAATTCTTCAATGTTCTTCATTGATCCAATCAGAGATCAAGTTGGATCTTCTTCAAATTCACATGCACTAAGTGATAGTGCATGGACTTCATTAATCCACTTCATCCACTTAGGAGGTTTGGATGGATCATTTACCACTCCTCATGCATTGTCAATACAATGCATGGACTTCATACATTGTTGTGACATTGTATCCAGTTGATACAAATTTTTTGAACTTAAATATCAGCTCAACAATCGTCAGATGTAATGATGATGCTCCATCATCATCCATTCTTCAAGTGGTGTAACTTAGTATCATCTTGATACAAGTATTGAAACAATAAGATCAGTTCTACAATTTTCTGATATACATAGAGAATGTTTCAACCACAACATCCTATGTCACTTAGTGAATCTCCTAAGTGACATGCCTCTTAACACAATGGTCATCCTCCATTCATCACCAACACCGTCATAGCCTTTGTCATTCACATATTGACTCTCCTTGACATCCATTCATTCTTTGACATCTTCTGATCAACAACATACCTTATTGACAACAAATGCAACACAGTGCACTTCAATCTCTCCCTTTGTATTTGTTGTCAATACCACTAGATCACATATTGTCAATCCAATCAGTAGAACACATATGAATGGGTCAATATGTGTGCCACACATTTCTGGGGAAATATGTCAGCTTTTCTCCCCCTTATTGGCAACCAAATGCAAAGGTGTTGTGTGGTTCCTTTTCAAAATATCACGTCCTCCCTTCGAATAGCATCTTCTTTAAAAGCACTAAGAGAGGGATGATGTCACAAGTTCTCTTTAGAAAAGAACCTTTAGTAAATCATCTCTAAGTCTAATTGGGCTAACCCGGTGTAGAAAACAAGAGTGATGTATCCAAGATTTTTCAAAGCTGTCCAACATTCACTATACATGTGAGATCATGCTTCAAGGGGTTGAAATTTTTCAGATATAACAATAAATTGCTAAATCCTGCACATACTTCACAAGACTCATTAGAAAGTTCAGTGCAAAGATAAAGCTACCCCTTTCAACCATTTTCCTTCAATCAATACTCCCCCTTAATTGTCATGATGAATACAATTAAGAAACAAGGGATGAAAGTATGATTGGAATACCTTCAGCTTTTCTCAAGATGGTATTAAATCTTAGAATACCATCTTCTCCAGATTGGCTCCCCCTCAAGGGGTGCATTGCATTCTGTCCAAACCACTCTCCAGATGAGAATGATCATCATCTTCAATTCCCTGCAATGTTAGCACATGTAAATACCAGAAGTATAAGGGAATAAGATGGAACCTACTTGGTTCATCAATGTGAACAACAAGGTTGAGAAGATTCTCTCAACCGAGATGTCCCATTTTCACCATTCTTCACACTTGCACATTTGATCTTCAATGATGTTTGTGCTGGTGTGGATCTCAATACATCTTCATGTGAAATCTTCTTCTTCCCTTTTGCCTTAGCAATTACCAGAACTTCATCTTCAGCTCTTTGCAGTTCTCTGGCAAGTTGCAACTAATTAGGCCATATGACTAGTAAGTCACTTGGAAGTGTGGCCTCAGTTCTGGATATTCCACATGGTTCTTTTGATGCTGTTAAGCTACCTTTCTTAGGAAACTTATTTTCAATCAATCCCTTCTACTTCTTCTGGATTGATTGTCCTTTTGAGTCTAGTCTGCTTCTATTCAGTTCCATGGCTTGTTCACAAAGATCCATGGTGTGTCCTTTCTTTCCACAGTAGAAGCATGTTTTCTTGGTGGTCCTTCTAGATGAATCACCCTTCTTGGATTTAGACTCCAAGGACTTCTTTTCCTTTTTCAAAACCTTCTTGGGAGCATCTTCAACTTTCTTCTTGCTTCCCAAGGATTCCATTTTAGCCAGGTTTAGTGATCTTATCTTCTTTTTAGCTCTGGATACAGTTGGAGATTGACATGTATCTTTTTGACCACTTTTGTAATCATCCCAGATGTTGTCAAGTAATCCAAATCTATTTGCAGTAAACATATGTCTCTGGACCTGTGGATGATGCTTCTTTTCCTCTGGCTTGCTCCCCCTTGGAATGGGCTTGCTTTGTGCTTTGACATTTAGTGGATTGTTCCAATAATCCTTTGCACAGTTCCCATACTTATTACAACACCAACACTGACCCACAAATCTTGACCTCTTGAGTCCTTCTTGCTGTTGGGAATTTCTCTTGAATTGCTGTGTTGTTTCAGGAGATCTCTCTTTCTTCATCTTCTTCATCCATACTTGATCAGTGTTATTCTTCCATCCTGCACTTTTTGTGGAAACACATTTAGAAACATGAGTACAAGATGGTATGGATGGTACCTTCTTTTTAGAAGATGTTTCCCTTTCATTAGAGGATGTCTTTCTTTTAGAATCATCCTTCTCAAAGCACACTTGAGTGGAAAAATTTCTTCTTCCAACTATCTGGGAGGCTTTGGCTTTGGGTGATTGCTGATTTTTCAATATCACCTCTAATTCTAAACGCCTCATGTTAAGGGAGTTCTTCTCATCCTCAACAGTTCTTAGCTTTCCTTCCCATTTCTCTTCCAGCTGTTTCATCTGGTCTTCATGCACCTTATTCATTTCAAGCATTGAGTTGTCAAGCTCCTTCACCCTTTTTACTTTGTCTTCAAGTTGAGCATCCTTAACAACCATTGATACTCTATGCCTCTTCTCCAGTGCATGGTAAACATCTTTGATTATTACTTTAAAGAATTCTTTCTCAGAAAGGCTTCTTTGCAATTCTTCAGCAGTGTCTTCATATCTTTCATTGCAAATATAAAAAGTTTCATCTTTAGCCTTCACCAGCTTTCTGAGAGTGTTGGTTATGCCAACCCTTTTAGCCAACTGATCTTCCATTGTATTGGATTCTTCTTCTAGCTGTAATTTTTCTTCTTGAAGATCAAGGATGCCTATAGCTATGCACATTGCCACTTCCTTGGGGACTGTCTTTCGAAGATATTCGATTGAACTTTGAAGATCTTTCATTGTTCCAACTTCATCACAGCTAGGACATGCTTTCTTCAACTTCTTGGCCTGTTTCTTCTTTCTATTTTTCTGAGTCTTGGTAGATATCTCCATTTGAGGCTGGTCGCTCATTTCCTCAAATCTGCACTTCATAAAGACTCCCTTGGATCTTTTAGAGGTAACCTTCCCTCTGATACCAATTGAAGTGCCCGGACCAGTGTGAATCACTGAGAGGGGGAGGGGGTGAATCAATGATCCCTTAAAACTTTTTACTAATTGATTCTTTATCAATTAAACCTCTATGGCTGGTTAAAGCCTCGATACACTATTCTTGTATCTCTCACCTTTACTCGAATGATGCAGTAAATATAAAGGCACAAGACACAAGGATTTACAAGGTTCGGCACCAAAGGCCTACGTCCTTGCCATGTTGGTTATATGCCCCAACATGGTTTCTCCCATTATAATCTGTTAGTATTACAATGGTCGATACAGAGTCCCACTGTATCTCTCCTGAGTCCCAAAAGAGGTTCTTTATACTGCGTCCCACAGTGTTACCACACTGGCCTGCTCCAGAATCCCACTGAAGACTTCTTCCACCCTGAGTCTCACAGGGGGCTCCTCCTGGCTCCTCGAGTCACACGGGTAGATCTTCTTCACTTTAAGCTCTTCAAGTGTCTTCAGCATCCTGGGATAAAGGCTGCTGGCCTTGCTCTGTACCTCTGCTCACTTGTGATGAACAGGTCTTCTCGTCTTGCTCGGGCTTTATCACCTTCTTCTAAGGATGACCTGACCTCTCTCTTCAACTACTGAATACTCAGACAACTGATATCTTTAACTTCAGTCTGGTCCAGTCTCACAGGGGCCTTCTTTCTTCAAGAATCATTAACAGTCTCTGATAAGGTCTGTTGGTCTTGCTCAAGACTTCTGATCACTTCTGTTGATCAGGCTCTTCTCAATTACTGAAAACTCAGCCAACTGATATATTTAACTTCAGTCTGGCTTCAGTCTCACTCCACATCAACATCATGCACTGAGTGCATGGAAACTCTTCTTCCTCATGCACTGACTGCATGGCTTCTCAAAATCATCTTCAAGAACTTTCAGTCTTGGTCAACTCAGATGCACACAAGCAGATTTGACTTGTTTACGTGTGCACGTGCATGCATGCAAGCATGCACTCCCCTTTATTTTCTCCTTGGTGCAATAAACCCACAAAGGGTGTAATCACTTCAAGCACACACCTTCCTTGAACTTCAGACACTTAATTCAATTTGCTTGCACACATAAATGTGTGTTCTTCTTTGTGTGGATGTCTTCTTCTTCTAGGTGTTTACAATTTTAGTGCACACACTAGGTTCGGCCTACTTGTTTTGTTTTCACACACACACTTCCTTTGATCAATTAGCAAACACAAGGCTTGGCATCCTTCACTTGCACACACTTCCTCTCGACCTTCTTCACTTCACACACAAAGTGTGGTCTTCATAGCACATGGCACACACTTAAATGGTCGTAGGGTGTTCTTGTTATTCACTTAGCATACACCCAAGATGCTAGGTCTTCACTTGTTGCTCACATAAGGCACTATGACTTGGCCTCCTCTAATTTGTACACACAAATGCCTAAGGCCTCCCTCCTTCACTTTGCACACAAGGCGTGCAAGTCTCGGCCTTCACTTGAATTGTACACACACACAAAAGTGTGATCGTCTTCACTCTTCAAGAATTCACACACATAAGGCCCCGACCTTGTTAATTCTTTGTGCACTAAAATCCTCGGGTCTTCTTCTCCACTTACCACACACACAAAAAGTGTGGTATACTGCCTTGCACACACTTAACCCGTGGGTGAGATATTATTCACCCGAACTCAATCATCAAGGAGGCGCGCAAGGGCTGTTTGAGCCGCGGCCTTCACTTCTTCTTCAAAGCGCAAGACACACTTGGGTGCACAAGGCACCACTGCCGCGCAGGGGACGCGGTGCACAGAGGGAGCGCGCAAGGTCGCGCTGCCCAACCTCTCCGTCCTGTCGCGCAAAGGGGTAGCGCGCAGGGGACCTCCCTTTCTTCTTTCGCACAAGGAGTGCGCAAAAGGAACCAAACGGAGCTAGGAAAGCTTCGGGCTGCTGCTGCGCAAGTGATGCGCGCAGGCTGTTCTTCGCGAGACTTTGGGAGCTCTCACGGGACTTCGAAGTTTCAGCAAAGGATCAGCAAGCTGCACCGAGGTCTCGGCCTCTCTTTATATAGGCAGAGGCGGTGCGGTTCATCCGCGTGAGATAACTTTTGAATCCCCGAAGTTTTCGGGTGTTTCAAGATTTTTCAAATCTTGATTTTCTCTACTCTCCCACGCGAGTTCTTTCTTCTTTATTTTTCTCCTCCACGTGCATGCGACTTAGAACGCATGCACGGCCTTCCTTCGGTCCAAACCATGCAAAATATAAAACTCATGGCATCGCACATCCGGTTGCTTTGGCCAACCTAGAATTCTCCCATACGTTTCATGCATGCCCATTTTTATGCATGGATATGTTCAGTAGGGCCAGACGAACCGAATGGAGCCTTTGGTTTGATCGGAGGTGGCCGGGAACTCAAAATCAGGTGGTCGGATGGCCTCTGGTTCAGGCGACGTCACGGGTGGCCTTTTGGTGAGCTCGAGGTTGAAGACGGACGAGGAGCCGTTGGATCAGGCGATCAAATAATCTTCAACGGCCTGGATCTAAACGGGAGCGGCGCGATGAGATGTGCGGCGCAGATCGTCCGCAAGATCAGATGGATGGCCACGATTTGCTCCGCGGCAAAAATGCGCATCCCACATCGAATTGGCGGCTGATTTTTCCGCGGTTTATCACCCAAGCGCTCCCTACAGCCGCTCAGTTGAAATTCCCCCCTCACGGTTCCGCCCCGCGCCGTGTTCACTCTGCGGGCGCGCTCTTGCGCCCACTATGCACACACGGGCATGCGCTCTGTTGCCCCGGCTGCGCAGGCTTGACCTCTACGTGGCCTCGGCCTACACACACGGCCGCGGCCTCTCGGGCTGGCCCCATGGGATCCCCCTTGGGCGTGGCGACCTCGAGTCCCACATGTACCTTGGGGTTGAAAAAGGCTGGCCCTTGGTGGATTCTTTTTGCCTGAGTATAGAACAAGTCCTTTGTTTAAAAACAAAGTGACCAAGTTCAAATGCCAAATGCCACATCTTCCTCTAATCCATTATCCCTTCTTCATTTCTAATCCATTCTCCCTTCTTCATTTCTTCTCTTCTCTTCTTCTTAAGAATTCCTCCATTCCTCTTAAACATTTAATCTTCACTTAGGAGTGACATTCCCGAAGGTTCATCTTCAACCAAAGCTCCTGAATCAAATAATTCTTCAATGTTCTTCATTGATCCAATCAGAGATCAAGTTGGATCTTCTTCAAATTCACATGCACTAAGTGATAGTGCATGGACTTCATTAATCCACTTCATCCACTTAGGAGGTTTGGATGGATCATTTACCACTCCTCATGCATTGTCAATACAATGCATGGACTTCAGACATTGTTGTGACATTGTATCCAGTTGATACAAGTTTTTTGAACTTAAAGATCAGCTCAAAAATCGTCAGATGTAATGATGATGCTCCATCATCATCCATTCTTCAAGTGGTGTAACTTAGTATCATCTTGATACAAGTATTGAAAAATTAATATCAGTTCTACAATCGTCTGATATACATAGAGAATGTTTCAACCACAACATCCTATGTCACTTAGTGAATCTCCTAAGTGACATGCCTCTTAACACAATGGCCATCCTCCATTCATCACCAACACCATCATAGCCTTTGTCATTCACATATTGACTCTCCTTGACATCCATTCATTCTTTGTCATCTTCTGATCAACAACATACCTTATTGACAACAAATGCAACACAGTGCACTTCAAAATCTTTTGCGCAACCTCTTTCACACTAATTCTCCAATATTTCGTGCACCTCATGACTTTTCCATTTTTCGACATTCTGCTCTTAAAACCTACCTTGCGTGAAAAATTCCAAACTACCATAGATCTTGCGTGCAACTTCCTTTTCCAAAAACATGCTTCCCCATTTTCCGGTTTTGAGGCCCAAAAATTTGGAAAACACTGGAAAAAGATTCCACCTTAATTATTTTCTTTTTGTATCGCCTCCAGATCATCCATTCCTTTGTCATTATTCTTTGTTCTAAAAATCAACATCATGGTCTATTTTGTCTACACGAAGTTCTGCTTTGTCAACATGGAGTTCCGCTTTGTGAACACGGAGGTCCACTTTGCCAACAAACACAATTACCTCAAAAATGATTCAATGGTACCTTGAGGGATTTTTCCCAACAATATCCACCTTTGGATTTGTTGACAACTCTTCTCATAATAATTCTCTCCACTTTGATACCTCATTAATTATTCTTTCAACCACTTCCACCATTAGCCTCTTTCAATTTTGATAGCGTTCAAGGAGTCACTTAACATGTACTCTAAAATCAAATGAGCAATGCTCTCAGTGAGAAACAAGAGTAAATGAAAATATCATCAATGAATCAATTCATTTCTGACACCAATTTTTGATACCACATTGATACCAATTGAAAAACGGATACCAATTAGTGAACGGTGGAAACCTTCTCATACCATTCCAACATCACTCTTTTTCTTTTATCATGATCCCGAGTTATCGTGATATCTACTCATTGATCGATCAATTCTAGCATCATCAGATTTCAAACTCTTACTCCCCCTTTCTCATTGCTCCCCCTATCTCGCTGCTCCACCTATCATCTTCTCCCCATATCAATCCTGATTTATCAAATATCCACACTCTCTCCCCCTTGAACAATCACCTTTTCTCCCCCTTTATCAACGAACCCAAAGGGCACTCCTTTGCGGTCTATAACAGGGTAAAAACACATATTAGTACATGATATAATAGCATACCATACCTCAAGGAGAGGGGGGATGGTGTTCTCACAACCGCACTATTTCAAGTGTGGGGAGTCGACTGAACTCCGATAGCTAGTCGATGCCTCTCAAAGGCTGCCTTGGGTAAGGCCTTTGTCACAATGTCTGCAACCTATTTTTCTATAGGCACATAATCCGACTTCACAAGTCTGTGCTCAACCTTATCTTTGATAAAATGATACTTTATCTCAATTTTCTTTGTCCTTGAGTGATAAATGAGGTTTTTGCTGAGATTTATAGCACTTGAGTTATCACACTAGATTACGATAGGAGATTTCACTTCAATGCCCATACCATCAAGCTGCTGCTTCATCCACAATAACTATGTGCAAGCTTGAGTGGGAGAAATATATTCATCTTATGTGGTGCTCAATTATATGAAATATTTCTTCTTGCTTAGACAAGAAATACACAATCCACTAAGATAGAAAGCACCTCCTAACATGGATTTTCTATCATCTGCTAAACTGGCCCAATTTGCATCAATATATCCCAATAACTCTGACTGATATTTTTCACTATATATCAAGACTAAATCCATTGTGCACTTGATATACCGAATTATTCTTTTTTATTGCAAGCATGTGTCTTTCCTTGGGATTACTCTGATATCTCGCTGGTTGGCATGTGGTGAATACAATGTCAGGCCTTGTCACAGTCAAGTTCAACAGACTTCTAATGATTTGCCTATATTCTGTGATATTAACTGCCTTTCCATCCTCATATTTAGACAGTTTCATCTGGGTAGCAATCAGAGTCTTCATCTCCTTGTAATTTTCTATGTCAAATCTTCTCAAAACCTCCTTGGCATATTTGGATTGAGAAATTAATGTTCCATTCCTTCCTTGTGTCACCTATAGACCAAGGAAAAATGCTATCTCTCCAATCATTGACATTTCGAACTCACTTTTTATGAATTCAGAAAACAATCTGCAGTGAGTTTTATATGATCCCCCAAATATTATGTCATTGACATAAATCGGCACCATTGTTCTTTTATTATAGTTATTGTTGAAATAGAAATTGTAATCAACTCCACCACTCTGGAAACCAAGTTTCTTCAAGTACTGATCAAGCCTTGAGTAACATGCTCTCTGTGCTTTTTTTAACCCATATAACACTTTCTTCACCCAAAAAACCTTGTTATCATCCTCATAATTGAGAAAACCATCTGGCTGCTCATTATACACTTCTTCCTCCAGAATTCCATTCAAGAATGCAGATTTGAAATCCATCTGGAACACTTTGAACTTCCATTGCACTATAATGGTGAGGAATAATCTGATTGTTTCTAGCCTTGCAACCGGTGAAAATGTCTCATCAACATCAATACCCTATATCTGGGAGTATCCTTTGCACACTAGTCATTCTTTGTTTCGAATCAATATTCTATCTTCATTCATCTTGTTGTGAAAGACCCATTTAGTCTCGATGACATTCTTATTAGCTAGCCTCAAAACAATTTCCCACGTCTTATTCTTCTCAATCTGATCTAGATCTTCATTCATATCTGGAACCCAGTTTTCATCTTCAGCTATATCAGCAAAGAATTTAGGCTTTACCTGAGATAAAAAATTTGCTCGCCACAGTGATTTCATTCTTCTTGTCAGAACTGGAGATGACTAATCACCAATGATATTCTACCTATCAATTTCAGCTCAATTCATTAGCTTTTGTGCATATACAGTTTTTTCTTCCTCATTCTCATCATTAATATCTTCTTCTAAATCAACATCATCCACTTCTTCTCTCCCCATGTTGCTTTCTTCCTCATCACTCTCATCAGGAAATTGTTCCCTGCATTGTTGAATGATCTCCTCATTCTCCACTACAGTGGCATCATTTCTTTCAAATACTTTTCCTAGCCTTTTGTTAAAGCATTTATATGCCTTTATTTTTCCGGAGTGGCCAAGGAATATCCCTTCATCTCATCATGACTCATATTTATTGTGATTTTCCTTATTGAGGATAAAACAATTACTTCCAAATATTCAAAAGTATTTCAGAGTTGGATTCTTTCCATACCACATCTCATACAGAGACTTTCCTTCCTTCAGACACAACAGTGCCCTGTTAGAAATATTGACTGATGTCAGAACTGTTTCCTTCCAAAATTTCTCTGGTAGGTCCTTTTCAATGAGCATCATTATGGACATGTTGTTGATGATCCAATTTCTCCTTTCAACCACTCCATTCTTTTTTGGAGTTCTCACTGAAGAAACTTGATGCCTTATCCCATGTTTCTTGAGATAGTCTTCCACCTGACTGTTTATGAATTCTGTACCATTATCAGTACAAAACTTCAGAATTTTCTATCCAAGAATCCTTTCGCACTCCCTTCAGTACTGTTTTAAGCAACTGAACACATCCGACTTATGGTAAATAACAAATAACCATTCCATTCTTTTATAGTCATCAATGAAAAAAACACAGTACCTCTTTCTGTCAATTTCTCTTAGTGTGATGGGCCCACAAACATCATAATGCACCAATTAGAGCACTCTTTTTGACTTCTTTTTCATTGCCTTATACATCTTTCTGATGATATTACCTTTTTGGCATGAATCACACATGTGATTACGAACATGTGATAGCTTAGGGAGGTCTCTTGCTACATCACACTTTACGAGATCTTCCAGGGATGGTTTGTAACATACCAAGTAAGTAATGAATAATAGATATTTTATCTATGTCTATTAATGAATTAAATAGTGTTTTATAGGCTAAAAATGAAAATAAATCCAATCTTAAGCATGGAATACACTAATATTTTTAAAAGATTGTTTTACTGCCTTTGATGGCAAAACAATTTTGAATCTATCTTTTGACAATTTTATAAACTATGTTTGTCAAAATAAACTTATTCTTTATGATTGGGACATCAAAATTTACTTTGTGTGAATTTTTGGTATTTTTCTGACAATGTTCATTTTTTAATGAATAGTGGAAAATACTGTATTTTACATCAAAACTGCTTTTTAATCTAATTTATTTATATGATTAGATTATCTTTTGAATTGGTTTTGAAGTGAAATTAGAATATATTTTTACCATTTAATCCAATGGTGGTCATTTTAATCAATTTCAATTTGAAATTGGACTTAAACTGGTGTCAATCTTTTGATACTTATTGTTTCATAAAAACACGCTATTTGTCATAACAACGGGAATTAATTATTAAATTAATTAATGTGAATTATATGTTTTGAATTTTGTAAAATAGACTTCATTTTTGAATTCGGAATATCAAATATAGCTTCGGGTGAATTTTTGGTAATTTTCTAAAAAACTTCAATTTTTGATGAATAGTGAAACCACTAAGTGGTAGTTAAAGAAACTGATTTTTCGTTTAAATGAAACTTTGCCAATTTTGTGTTCTGAATTTCAAAAATCCGACATACATGGTTGTCATTAGTATGTAAAATGTGGTTCAATGGGATGAAAATAATTTTTTGGTGAATAGTAACTTTTTTTCATTAATCGCGATTAGAGGTAATTAGTGTAATTTAAGGTAAAAATGATATTATAAAATGTGAAAACACCATGACACGTGTCCTACACCAATTGGGCGAGTCATGGCCGACCAAGACAACCCATGGGTCGATTTAGGGGACCCCATGGAGCCACTTGGGTGAGATAACGACTTTAATGCCTTTTTTTAAATAAAGGTGAAAATGACACTAACATAAATTGTTTTACTAAAACAATTTTTATAAGGGGTTATACTAATCATACTTTTGTCTATAAATATTCATTAGAAAGCTAAAAAGATTTCCTACATCATATTATTTTTTTATAATTTTTAGACATTATATAAATTAAATTATTTATGACATCATGATGATGCAGCGATGACCTCATTATTTAACGATTTAAATAAAATGGAAAGATAATGTAATATCTAAGACCTACACTTGTCCAAAAACTATTGGATGAGAATATTTCGAAGACTTATCATCTTATCTTTGAAATATATCAATGTGGGACCTTAGACATTCGAAACACTTTTGAAAATAAAATAATAGTTTCATGATTTCCAAAAGTTCCCCTCCTCTCCTCTTATAAAAGGCCCCCACCTCTACCTCATTTCACACACTCCTCAAGCCTTTGGCTCGGCCATCCCCTGCCCATTTACTCTCTCCACATACCTCTCCTCATCCTAGAGGATTCCCTTTGGGCAGAATCCTTTCAAAGGAAGCCTTTAGGCTCAAATCAAATGGAGTTACACTTTTAAAGGAGATTAAAGAACAGTCGGGTCAAGTCGGATACGAGGTATGGGACTTTGTCTCAATCTCCTTTAATTGAGGCATATTTTATTTTATACACAACCTTATTTTATACGGTGTATAAACCCCTTTGACTTTTACGCTTATTCAAAAGGAATCTTTTTTATATGAAGCGTTTTACTAAACGACAAAGGGGAATGTTTTTCTTGTCGTACGTATGCGGCGACAACGACTTATCTGCCGCCGTGACTATTATTTGGGTTTCGGCTTCCTCTACAAGCCATACCCTTTTTTTTAATGAAAAATAAATACCATGTTTTACTTTGGTATTGGAAATGGTTTTCATAATGTTTTTATATCAATGTGTTGTATTGATATCTTATGATTGAAAGGTGGAAATGTTATGTTTCCTTTATGCATGTTTTATGTGATAAGATTATGTTATGGTTCTTGGGCATTATTATGAAGACGGGTGGTTCCGTGATAAACTAAGGGCGGGTGAGCTCGATATAGCTCTCCAATGCATTGGGTAACACGAAGGAGTGAAACGTTAAGGTTTCTCCGAAGAGATTTAGGGAATATACTGTGATGGGTATTCCAAACGTTACCAAGAGAGTTACTCCCTACGTAAGAATGTTATGAATGCCTCAAGTTACCTTCATGTATTATGATTTATTTGATTTATTCATGATTTTATGTGGTATGTTAAAGTGCCTATGTTTTATGGGTAAAGTATGATTTCATTCTTATGTATGTATGAACTCATGTTTCCTTTCCATGTTTTTTTTATAACCCATACTGAGTTTTTATGATCATCCCAAGTTCTTGAAATGTTTTTCACAGGTCACGGGAAAGGTACATGATAAGATTATAGTGTCAAGGAAGTGTCAAGAAAGAATCCATGTTTTATTTTCTATATGTTTCCGTTGATGGGAAAAAGAATACTACCTTTTATTGTTACCACTTTGTTTAAATGTGGGTTGTAATGCATGTTTTAAGATCTAATTCTCTAAAACTCTAAACCTGAAAAGATCCTCAACGTGTAATCTTGTGATAACTCAAGATTATGTAAGGTTTAAGTCTAGGGACTTATAGTTGGTATCAGAGGGAGGTTTAGATAACTTTAGGAGTTAGAATTATATTAAATGATTATCTAAAAATATTTTTTTATGGTCAAATTGAAATGATATAACATTTGAAGATTACCATGTTGCTTCATCTAAGACATGTTTGTTCAGAATGGTTTTCCGCAGAGGAAACAAGGAAGTAGTGCTAGGAAGGCATACAGAAGGAAATAACCTTCCGAATCAGCATCCTGAGATGGTCGGAATTGGAACTGAACAGTTTGTTGCAGTGATGGCACATTTGACTCAGGCTATAAATGGTGGTGGTATCCATGCACGAGATCAGCCAGATCAACCGCAGAGGAACATGTCAGTGGTGGAACATTTCATGAGGCAACACCCCCCATCATTCAGAGGATCATCTGACCCTGTGTTAGCTGAAGGGTGGATTAAAGCACTGGAGAAGATTTTCGATGTCATGTGGTGTTCAGACAATCAAAAGGTTAGTCTTGCTATTTACCATTTGGAGGGTGAAGCAGATCAGTGGTGGTCGATGGTTAAAAATATCAGGGACGCTGATGATATTGATGCTCTCAACTGGGATGAATTCAAAGGTATGTTTCTTGAGAAGTATTTTCCTAAGGCTGTTCGACTTAGGATGGAAAAGCAATTCTTGGAATTGAGGCAAGAGGAAGACTTAGTGGCTACCTATGAAGAAAGGTTCACTCGATTGGCAAGGTATGCTCCAAATTTTATCCGAGACCTTGATAGTAAAATCAATTTTTTTTACTCAGGATTAAAGAAAAAATATCGAAGGGCATTAGCTTCTCGTGAGTTTAAAAGTTATGAAAATCTTTTTCGATGTGCTGAGAAGGTGGAAATGGAGTTTTCCGATGACCAAGTGTTCTATAAAAAACAGTAGAAGAAGAGACCGAGGTGGAAGGAGAGAGGTAAGAATTCTTCAAAAAAGTCTGATGGTAAGAAAACTAAGTTTCCAGTTTGTGATAAATGTGGCAAAAGGCATGCTGGGGAATGTCTTCTGAATTCTGGAAAGTGCTACCGATGTGGTAAGATGGGACATAAGGCTCATGATTTCACTGAAAAGGATCAAGGTGAAGGTAAGACCAAATTTGATTTACAGTTAGTGAAATGTTATAAGTGCAATGAGATGGGTCACTATGCAAACGAGTGTTCGAAAAAGAGCTTGAGTGATGGGAAGTAGTTAGACTACAAGAAGAAAGGGGTGGTGAAATCTTTTGCAACTACTTCGGCAGACGTCGGGCCATCAAATGAAGTTGTATCAGGTACTTTGTTTGTTTTTTTCAGATTATGCCAGTGTGTTGTTTGATTCGGGGTCTACACATTCATTCATCTCTGAAACCTTTTCTAGTAAAATGGGAATACCATCTCAAGAAATGACTCCAAAACTTGTGGTAAAAACACCCGGGGGAAATGTTGAGGCAAAAAGAATTTATAAGAATCTTCCTATCCTTATTTGTGGAAGGAACCTACTTGCAAACCTTATTGTTCTACCTCTAGTAGAGTTTGATGTTATCCTGGGTATGGATTGGCTCTCTATTTACCATGATAAGATTGACTGTAGATCTAAAGAAGTTTCTTTTCAGAAAGACTTTCAGTTTGTGTACAAGAATGAACCCTTACTGTTGATAACTTATCAAGAGGCCAAGAAACTTGTAAAAGATGGAAATGAATGTTACCTTGCACACATCATTGAAAATAAAAGAACTGTTCAGATTAATGATGTGCCAGTGGTAAATGAGTATCCTGATGTTTTTCCTGATGAGTTGCCTGGAATAATACCAGATTGAGAAGTTGAGTTTACTATTGACTTAGTTCCTGATGCTAAGCCAATTTCAAAACCTCCTTATCGAATGGCTCAAATTGAACTTTTAGAGTTGAAGGAGCAATTGCAAGATTTATTAGAGAAAGGTTTCATTCGACCTAGAACATCACCATGGGGTGCTCCTGTCTTATTTGTTAAAAAGAAAGATGGTTCTATGAGACTTTGCATTGATTATAGAGCCTTGAATAATATCACTGTTAAGAAAAAATATCCTTGGCCTCATATCGATGATTTGTTTGATCAGCTCCAGGGAGCTCAGTTTTTTTTCAAAGATTGACTTGAGATCGGGGTACCATCAGCTGAAGGTAAAGGAGGCAGATATTCCGACGACCGTGTTCCATACGAGATATGGCCATTATGAATTTGTAGTAATGCCTTTTGGGCTAACCAATGCACCTGCTGTATTCATGGACTTAATGAATAGAATTTTCCATGAGTTCTTGGATAAGTTTTTGGTGGTTTTCATTGATGATATTTTGGTTTTTTCTAAAATTAAAGAGGAGCATGAAAGGCATTTAAGGGTTATCTTGCAAACATTAAAAGAAAAGAAACTGTATGGAAAATTCAGCAAGTGTGAGTTTTGGTTGCAAAAAATTTCTTTCCTTGGTTATATTGTTTCTAAAGATGGAATAACTGTTGATCCTGCAAAAAAAAAGTTGTGGAAGAATGGCCAAGACCCACAAATGTAACCGAGATTCGTAGCTTCCTTGGATTGGCAGGATATTACTGAAGGTTTGTTAGAAATTTTTCATGATTATCTAGTCCAATGACTAAGCTAACTCGGAAGGGTGTTAAGTTTATCTGGACAAAAGAATGTGATGATTGTTTTCAGGAATTGAAAAGAAGATTGGTGAATGCTCTAGTTTTGGCACTACCTTCCAGGAATGGTGAGTTTGTTATATACAATGATGCTTCATTGAAAGGACTTGGTTGCGTCCTAATACAGAATGATCAGGTAATTGCTTATGCTTCACGACAGTTGAAAACTCATGAGGTAAATTACCCTACACATGATTTGGAATTAGCTGCTGTTGTTTTTGCTTTAAAAATTTGGAGGCATCATTTTATGGAGTAAAGTGTGAAATATATACTGATCACAAAAGTTTAAAGTATATATTCACTCAGAAAGAGTTAAACATGAGACAGAGGAGATGGCTAGAATTAATCAAGGATTATGATTGTACAATTCATTACCATCCAGGAAAAGCAAATAAAGTGGATGATGCTTTGAGTCGAAAAAGTAATGCTTCATTAGAAATATTGCGTTTGGAACGTGATCCTTTGGTTAGGGATTTGATGAAATTTGGCATAGAATTTGTTGGTGCAGGAAGTCCTTCTGTTTTGTTTCAGGTATCAGTGAGATCTTCTCTATCAGGTAGAATCAAGAAAGCACAGAAGCAAGACAGTGAGTTGCAGAAAAAGGTAGAGCTGGTTCAGAAAGGTAAGTTGCATGAATTCAACATTGATAATGATTGTGTTTTGAGATTTGGGAAGAGATTGTGTGTGCCTTGTGATTCACAGTTGAAGAGAGATTTGTTATGTGAAGCTCATAGTTCTCCGTTTTCAGTTCATCCGGGTAGTACTAAGATGTATAGAGATCTGCGGGAGTATTACTGGTGGGATGGAATGAAAAGGGATATTGCTGATTTTACTGTGAAGTGTTTGACATGTCAACAGGTTAAAGCAGAGCGGCATTTACCGAAAGGGATGCTTCAGCCTTTACCAGTGCCAGAGTGGCAATGGGAGAATATATCCATGGACTTTGTTGTGGGATTACCGAAGACATCTCGAGGTAATAATACAATCTAGGTTATTGTTGATCGCTTGACCAAATCTTCTCATTTCCTTGCTATACAAGATACTTTCTCTCTTGATCAACTTTACCATTTGTATCTTAAAGAGATAGTCAGGTTACATGGAGTTCCTATCTCCATTGTATCGGATCGTGATCCCAGGTTTACTTCTAACTTTTGGAAAGGCCTTCAGAAGTCGATGGGTACTGAATTAAATTTTAGTACAACTTTTCATCCTCAATCAGATGGGCAGTCAGAACGAACAATTCAGACCTTGGAGGATATGTTACAAGCTTGTTCGATGGATTATCAGGGAAGTTGGGACCAACATATTTCTTTGGTTGAATTTTCTTATAATAACATTTTTCATTCCAGTATAGAGATGGCACCATTTCAGGCATTATATGGGAAGCGGTGTCGAACTACAGATTTCTGGGATGAAGTGGGTGAAAGGAAGTTGATGGGACCAGAATTGGTAGAAGAGTTGGCATAAAAAGTTCAGCTGATTCAGAAGCACATGAGAACAGCTCAGAGTAGGCAGAAAAGTTATGCAGACAACAGGAGGAAGGATCTATCCTTTGAGGTAGGTGATCATGTTTTTCTCAAAGTATCACCATGGAAAAGTGTGATGCGATTTAGTAAGAAATGAAAGTTGAGTCCAAGGTTAATTGGACCATATGAAATTCTGGAGAGAGTTGGATCAGTTGCTTACCGAGTGGCTTTACCTCCGAGTTTATCTCAGGTACACAATGTTTTTCATGTTTCGATGTTGAGAAAGTACATGCCAGATCCATCTCATGTTTTGAGTCCAGAGGTAGTTCAGCTGGAAGAGAACCTATCTTATGAGGAACAACAGGTCCAGATTCTTGACCACATGGAGCAAGTGTTACGAAATAAGGTGATTCACCAGGTAAAGGTTTTGTGGAAAAACCACATGATTGAAGAGGCAACATGGGAATCTGAAAATGAAATGAGGGATAAGTACCCCCATTTATTCGATATGTAAATAAATTGTGGGGACGCAATTTTCTAAAGGGGGGAAGGATGTAACATCCCAAGTAAGTAATGAATAATAGATATTTTATCTATGTCTATTAATGAATTAGATAGTGTTTTAGAGGCTTAAAATGAAAATAAATCCAATCTTAAGCATGTAATACACTAATATTTTTAAAAGATTGTTTTACTGCCTTTGATGGAAAAACAATTTTGAATCTATCTTTTGACAATTTTATAAACTATGTTTGTCAAAATAAAATTATTCTTTATGATTGGGACATCAAAATTTACTTTGTGTGAATTTTTGGTATTTTTCTGACAATGTTCATTTTTTAATGAATAGTGGAAAATACTGCATTTTACATCAAAACTGCTTTTTAATCTAATTTATTTATTTGATTAGATTATCTTTTCAATTGTTTTTGAAGTGAAATTAGAATATATTTTTACCATTTAATCCAATAGTGGTCATTGGAATCAATTTCAATTTGAAATTGGACTTAAACTGGTGTCAATCTTTTGATACATATTGTTTCATAAAAACACGCTATTTGTCATAACAGCGGGAATTAATTATTAAATTAATTAAGGTGACTTATATGTTTTGAATTTTGTAAAATAGAATTCATTTTTGAATTCGGAATATCAAATATAGCTTAGGGTAAATTTTTGGTAATTTTCTGAAAAAATTCAATTTTTGATGAATAGTGAAACCACTAAGTGGTAGTTAAAGAAACTGATTTTTCGTTTAAATGAAACTTTGCCACTTTTGTGTTCTGAATTTCAAAAATCCGACATACATGGTTGTCATTAGTATGTAAAATGTGGTTCAATGGGATGAAAATAATTTTTTGGTGAATAGTAACTGTTTTTCATTAATCACGATTAGAGGTAATTAGTGTAATTTAAGGTAAAAATGATATTATAAAAATGTGAAAACACCATGAAACTTGTCCTACACCTATTGGGTGAGTGATGGCCGACCAAGAAAACCCATGGGTCTATTTAGGGGACCCCATGGAGCCACTTGGGTGAGATAATGACTTTAATTCCTTTTTTTAAATAAAGGTGAAAATGACACTAACATAAATTGTTTTACTAAAACAATTTTTAGAAGGGGTTATACTAATCATATTTTTGTCTATAAATATTCATTAGAAAGATAAAAATATTTCCTACATCATATTATTTTTTTATAATTTTTAGACATTAAATAAATTAAATTATTTATGACATCATGATGATGCAGTGATGACCTCATTATTTAACGATTTAAATAAAATGGAAAGATAATGTAATATCTAAGACCTAAACTTGTCCAAAAACTATTGGATGGGAATATTTCGAAGCCTTATCATCTTATATTCAAAATATATCAATGTGGGACCTTATAAATACGAAAAACTTTTGAAAATAAAATAATAGTTTCATGATTTCTAAAAGTGCCCCTCATCTCCTCTTATAAAAGGCCCCCACCTCTACCTCATTTCACACACTCCTCAAGCCTTTGGATCGTCCATACCCTGCCCATTTACTCTCTCCACATCCCTCTCCTCATCTTAGAGGATTCCCTTTGTCCAGAATCCTTTCAAAGGAATCCTTTAGGCTCAAATCGAAAGGCGTTACACTTTTAAAGGAGATTAAAGAACAGTCGGGTCAAGTCAGATACGAGGTATGTGAATTTGTCTCAATCTCCTTTCATTGAGGCATATTTTATTTTTTACACAACCTTCTTTTATACGGTGTATAAACCCTTTTGACATTTATGCTTATTCAAAAGGAATATTTTTTATACGAAGCATTTTACTAAACGACAAAAGGGAATGTTTTTCTTATCGTACGTATGCGGCGACAACGACTTATCCGCCACCGTGACCATTATTTGGGTTTCGGCTTCCTCTACAAGCCATAAACTTTTTTTTAAATGAAAAATAAATACCATGTTTTACTTTGGTACTGGAAATGGTTTTCATAATGTTTTTATATCAATGTGTTGTATTGATATCTTGTGATTGAAAGGTGGAAATGTTATGTTTCCTTTATGCATGTTTTATGTGATAAGATTATGTTATGGTTCCTGGGAATTATTATGAAGATGGGTGGTTCCATGATAAACTAAGGGCGGGTGAGCCCGATATAGCTCTCCAATGCATTGGGTAACGTGAAGGAGTGAAACGTTAAGGTTTCTCCGAAGAGATTTAGGGAATATACTGTGATGGATATTCCAAACGTAACCAAGAGGGTTACTCCCTACGTAAGAATGTTATGAATGCCTCAATTTACCTTTATGTCTTATGATTTCTATGATTTATTCATGATTTTATGAGGTATGTTAAAGTGCCTATGTTTTATGGGTAAAGTATGATTTCATTCTTATGTATATATGAACTCATGTTTCCTTTCCATGTTTTTTTTATAACCCATACCGAGTTTTTATGCTCATCCCAAGTTTTTGAAATGTTTTTCATAGGTCACGGGAAAGGTACATGATAAGATGATAGTGTCAAGGAAGTGTCAAGAAAGAATCCATGTTTTATTTTCAATATGTTTCTGTTGATGGGAAAAAGAATACTACCTTTTATTGTAACCACTTTGTTTAAATGTGGGTTGTAATGCATGTTTTAAGATCTAATTATCTAAAACTCTAAACCTGAAAAGATCCTCAACGTGTAATCTTGTGATAACTCAAGATTATGTAAGGTTTAAGGCTGGGGCCTTATATGGTTGGCATAGAAGACCAAGTCGTTTATAGCATAACTTGTTTTCTTCCTCTCTTGACAGAAAGCACATATCTTCTTCTCCACTTACTAGGTAGATATTTACCTTTGTTCTTATTCCCTATCAAACCATTGCCCCATATATTCCTTTTTCAATACACATCTTCTTAGTAAACCTTATAGAATGTCCAAAGTCACATAGTTGACTGACGCTGAGCAAATTGTGACTGATGCCTTCTATTAATAAGACATCAGTACGTCTCATCTCTCTGCCCCAAACTTGGCCTTTACTGAGCCAATAATCTTCATACCTTCATCTTTTCCAAATTTTAAAACATCTTATTTGTCATATTTTACACCTGTGACAAGATACTTATTACCTGTCATGTGAGATGTTCAACCACCAGAGCGATCTGAAACTTTAAGGGAAATTTTTGCTACCACTACCTTCTCATCTTTCTTCTCTATGGTCTATATTTTTTCCTTCACACTCAGCATGGATCGATACATTTGTTCTTTCTCAGAGTATGATAGACCAACTTCATCATGAAAAGCTGCAAATCTATTTTGCATTTTCAACTCACCTATTGGTTCATTGATCTACTTCTTGCGAAAATTTTGATTCTTCTTGGGAACATTCCTCTGTATGGTCAAAGTGCAGTACCTATCCATGTACCCAAATCTTCCACACCAAAAACAGTTTCCTTCGAAATATGTTCTGGAGAACCATTCTTTGTTTGGGTGTCACCTCTGTTCTTGTGAACATTGATGTCTCTTGTCTATGGAACACATTTACTGTGAATGTCCCATATTTACACAATAATAACACCTGATAAAAGTTACATTCCTTCGTGTCAATTCTGTACTATGAGTTTCCCCTTGGGATATTTGAATATTCTGATTCTGCTTTGTTCCCATATCAACCTTCAATCTCAGAATGGGTGCTTGCAGTCTGACTTCAAATTTCACAGCTTTTTGTTTTCGATCAAGCCCCTCAACGGCCTTAGAATTTAAACATAATTGATGCTAACATTCTATTGAACCACTATTCTCTACTTTTACCTTCTCCATTTTCTGAGTTATCTTCTTTCTTAATGTCCCAATCAGAGTCAAGAGTTTTTCTTGATCCTTAATCTTTTTCTGAAAACCAACAACTTCTCCTTAAAGTTATTCAATATGCTTGATTTGATCTTTAATTGTGTTATTTTAGCCATTTATTTCCCTTTTTTTTTCTTCAATCTTGATTTTATACTTACTGATCGACTCTGAGTCCTCTGGTGTTGATGACTTGAGTTGCTCAATTTCTTCCATCAACTCAGACTTCTCTTCTTCCTGCTGCAGCATATAGATTTTGGCATCATGAACTACTTTGTTGGATTTATTTGTTTTGTATCTCCAAACATTTATTTCCTCAAGAGATGATTCTAACCCATCTTGCATATCAACTCTTCCTTAAACTTATTCTCCTTCATCAATGTTAGTTTATTCCTTTTTCTGAGTACTCCCGACAACTTCCACCATAGCATTTTCTCTATGATCTTTATAGTTCTCTATCTCATCAACCTCCTCAGCCTCAGACTCATCCAAGATGTTAAATTATTTTGAAAGGATATTTTTTTTTCTAAATGAAATTTATTTTGAACTGTTTCTTTCCTTTCTCATAGGATGAAGACTTCTTTTTGGGAATATCAACTTCATCGATATCATCATTCTCTTGGAACTTTTACGGGCACCTTGCTAGAAGATGTCCAACTTTTCCACATCGAAGACAAGCAAGTGGAAGTTTCTATTTAAACTTTTCTTCTACTCTTTGATGGTTTGAGGAGAGGAATGAAATTACCTCATATGACTCTTCTTCTTCCTAAGAATATTCAATGGTGAGCTTCTTCATGGACTTGAATGCCACCACATTGGATTTACTATTTTCCACATCATTGATATCATTATTTCTCATTTCATATGAAACAAGGGTGCTATGAAGGTTATACAATGCCAGCTCTTTTAGGACATTATCTTCCAAAACTGAAACTTTCAGATTGAACCGAGGTGGAAGTTTCCTCAAGATGCACTTCACAATTTTTATGTCTTCAATAACTTCTTTAATACCTTACATGTTTTCCCCTACAACATTTACCCTGTCAAATAATTCATCAAAAGATTCATTTGGGTTCATTCTCAGATCTTCATACTTGTTCCACAACACTTGTATCTTCACTTCTATGACCTTTGTATCTCCTTCATTTATTTTCAAAAAATTTTCCCACATAGCATGTGATGCTTTTCATGACATCAACATGGTATAAATAACATTAGATAGGGCTCTCCTAAAGCATTGATTCCCTTTGTGTCAGTATCCAATTATCTTCACTCATCTTCTGATAATGTACCTCTATTAATATCAACTATGATACCATGCATTGATGCTGTAAACACATACATTCCCAAAGATCATAAGGAGTGTTGCATCCGATTCTTCCATAGTTGAAAATTGTTCCCATCGAAGATCAGAATCCATTTATGATTGATGACCTCCATTTGAGAGAGAAACCAATATAAAACTTTCCCTCTGATACCAATTGTTAGGTCCACTAGGCTAGATACCCTAAGAGGGGGGGGGGGTGAATCAGGGTATGGAAGATTAAAACAACTGACCCTTCTGATATTGGTTTGATGTTAGATAAACCATATTCTCTCTCCATCCCATTGTAGAGTATGAATAAACCTTAAAGAATGTATAGGATGAAAAAAATTATAGTTGGTTCATCCTCACTGGGCTACGTACAAGGATAATACACTGGTGGTGTTCTGATGTACCAATTCCACTATATGCGCACTACTATTTACAAGTTAGGAGCGGACTCATTGACCCTCCTGGTTTAAAACCACTAACAATATGAAAGCTCACTGCTCTCTCAAATGAAGTGTTCTCACTAATTCTTTAGAAGATACACTCACAGTTTATAGACCTATAGGTCCCTTCATTATCTCCAATGAAATCTACATCCTTAACTATTGATAGATGCTCTTTTGATGTTCAGATTTTACCCGTAGATAAAATTCTCTTTGCACCAGGTGTACCAAGCGACCTCAAATCTTTCACGCAACCCTTACTGTGTCTTATGCACAACTTTAATGCCTTGCGTGCAATATTCCACTTTTGTCATGAAACACACTTTTCACAAAACTTCAATCTTTCACGCAATGCAAATCTTTCGTGCCCCTCAAATATTTCACGCCCCTCAAATCTTTCAATCAATATTAAAATCTTTCATGCAACTCCCTTTGCACGAAAATCTTACACGATCAAGTGCTTGGATTTTTTCTAAGTATCAAGCTCAGTCTGTGTGAGGGGGTCACCTCTTATTTATAGACCTCATTGATCCCTGTGCACAAAAACCCTAACGTTTCATGCAAGATCATAATGTGTCACGCAAAACTCCATTTTATGTCACCTTTGGTGAGTAAGTCTCTTTCGCACCAACATCCACTTTTGCGCCTTTCTAAAATATTTCGCTTGCGTCCTTCCTTTTCCATTTTTTGATGGTCAGACCACAAATCATGCCTGGAATGAAAACCCCATTTTATGTCTCTTTTGGCACGAAAGTCTCTTTCACGCCAATGTTCAAATATTTCGTGAAACCTCTTTCACTCTAATTCTCCAATCTTTCGCACACCTCATGCCTTTTCCATGTTTTGACATTCTGCTCCCAAAACCCGACTTGCGTGAAAAATGCCAAACCACCATAGATCTTGTGTACAACTTCCTTTTCCAAAAACATGCTTCCCCATTTTTCGATTTTGAGGCCTAGAAATTTGGAAAACACTGGAAAATGACACCACCATAGATTTTTTCTTTTTATACTGCCTCCAGATCATCCACTCCTTTGTCATCATTATTTGTCAACAAAATCAACATCAGGTCTGTTTTGTCAACACAAAGGTCCGCTTTGTCAACACGGAGGTCTGATTTGTCAACAAACACAATTACCTCAAAAATGCATCAATGGTACCTTGAGGGATTGCCCCCAATAGATTATTTTAAGATTTATTAGAAACCATTAATGTTTCTTCAGTATAGGTTGGAATGATGATTTACAAAACTAAACATGGGGAATATAATTTATTTTAAAATATCATTAAGGGTAATGTAGTGGTATATGATAATTAGATCATGATCTATGAAGGGTTGGTCCCATGTATAGATGAGTGATGATGATGGGATCCCTGGTTGTGAGAATTTATCATGGAATGTGATTATGGTCATGTATATAGACTTGTTAGACCAAATTTTTGGGCTACTCATGGGACCATATTAATCCTTTGTGATATTTTATTTGTGGGTCATGTGGGAGTTCCTTGTGTTTTTAGGTATGTTTCTAGACATTATTGAGATAAGTGATTTTAGTTTGTGTTGTGTAATGTGAGGGGGAAACACAAGTGTAGGGTTAGACAAAACTCATATAAACCTTAGAGGTAGTGTGAATTTTGAGTTATATTTTATATGAGATTAGTGAACGTATGGTGTGAATAGGATACAACATAGGTTTGTTGATTCCTTATTGGATCTTTTTAAAGACCCTTATTTTTATGGAATGTAAATTTCTAGATAAATATGGATTTTTTATTTTTTGGATTCTCATTAGAGTAAAAATGTTCTTTTTCTATGATGATGATCTTGAAAAAAAACTATAACAACATAGTTGGTCTTGAAATTGGGTATTTACCCCTTGATAGATTTTTGGTGGAATTTCAATACATTAGATTTTTCATAGAATAATTATTAACTAATATATAATTAATTAGATATTAAATTATTCACCCTTGTTCCATCAGAAATATATTTATAAATGAGTTTCATATTGAAATTATTTATTTATAGTTGAGGCCTAAATGGGGGGGGGGGGGGTCCTAGTCATGACATTACTTCATGTCAGATATCGGGGCCAAGCTAGGTCTCTTTATCTTTTTCTTCTTCTTTTTCTTCCATTTATTTTATAATATTATTTATTCTCAAACATTGGATTGTCATGTATTCCCTATTTTGGGAATATCTATGCTATAAATGAAAGATAATATGAAGTGGGAGAGGGAGAGAGAGTGGTATTGAATAATATAGTTTCCTCTATGATGTTAAGGAGGAGTTGAATCATCAATAAAAAAATACAGATCTCTTATTGTAACGAATCGACCTGGGATAACCTCATATCCATCACTTGACCTAGTCCTTAACATACAAAAAGGGCATTCCCGATCCTCATAGGCTAGCGATAAGCACCCAGTAATTGATCGACAAAAGAGAGGGAAGTATTTTTTCCAACATGACCAACCACAAGACAGAATTATACAAATAAATAGAAGAACAAAAGAAGACTAAAATAATATATATTCCATATCTATAATAAAATATCAAAAAAGAACTATAAGAGAAGCTAAAAACTCCAAAAGACAAGTCTTTCTGTTTGGCATTCAAAACCAACTGGTACCCCAATGATGGCATAGACGAACTCAAACCATCTAATAATCAAATACCCATCCCAATTTACACGAAACTCAATGCCTCGCTGAGGTGCCTTTACTTTCCCTACAGTTGAAGACAAATAATGTTCTACTCAAAATTGAATTAGTGTATAAGGTTTGAGCTAACAGGCTTAGTAGGATCTCACCCAAGTGTTCTATTACAAGTCTGAATAAAAAATCTGGTATTTTCATTTAAAAAAACATGGTATGATATGCAGTAAGTGGTTTTAAGGAAAACATGTTTAATACTTTCCATTCCAGAGTTTTAAAAAAAGCAGGCATATCATTTTACAAAGAATATTTCCATATCATTAATCACAAGCATCAATATTCATATCATGTCTAACTAATAAAGACATGCAGTATAAAACTGAATCACATGTATCACATCATCGAGGAATACTACATGTCTAGGTAGCAGACTACTCGTACCAAAATTATCAAGTGATAAAATGTTATCATAGAACAATAGGTCTAGGAATTAGAGTAATACCCCATGAGTAGACCCCCCCCCCCAAATGTTAATATTGGTCCCCAAGAACAAAAAACTTAGAAAATAGTGAAATTCCCAAAGACAACCCTCATTGATAATCATAAGGAAATAGACGATAGCCTCAAGCTGAACCATCCACATAATTACCCAAGGTAACCCATGTTCTTTTTTTCAAAAACCCATTTCAATGTCTTTAAAACCATTCAAAACCATATATAATCAATTTATCAAAATCCAGGGAAAACCATTTTTCATTCAAACCCCCTTTTCAATAAAAAAAAGAATCATTCCAATTTCATATGTTATTTTATAAAGTTATTTTCAAAGAAAAACAAGAAGGTTCATTGTCATAGGCTAGAGACAGAACCGCCTACCTCAAATTTCAGGGAACACATGCCCGAAACAGATTTAAAAACCAATAATGAAACTAAAAAACACCAAATAATATCATAGGATCTAATCCACGACAAGATTTATTCATCCATAAACATAACAAGTTATCAGAAGAGAGGAAAATGATATACCTCGTAGAAGGTTGTCTGCCGTACCACAACCAATGATAGAAAAATACCTCCAGAATGAGATCTCAAAACATATCTTGAAGAAGATGATAAGAAACATCTAACTTGGATCAGTGTATTTGATAATGCAATGCCAGGGAACTATCATGATCAATCACAAAGAAGAATCAGAGAGAACACTGACCCAACGAGAAACACCGTAGAAACAATGATGAACTAGAGCAGATCATATCGATCTAGAGGGTCGGGTGCCTCTGAAAAATTTCTAGGGAGAGTATATGGTTGAGAGCCATGATGTTTGGAGAGAAAAGGACTTACCAAAACTAATGAACGCATGACTTTAAACTGGGTGCGGGCTAGGTCACGAAGTGTACCCCTTGGTCATGACGTGAAGGACTTGCTATTTAAGTTTCACAGAAAAACCCTTCACCTTAGATTAAAACCCAACATTTTCACCCTACACAACATTTACCCATCATTCACGACCTGTACGAGCTCACAATGTGACCTAACCCTTCACCACATTGTCTCCCATGCCACGACATGCAACCAGTACATAGTACATGACATGTACTTCAGGTGCATGGCATGTACCTGTTCTATAGTCTGCAGTAAACCTAGAAAAATCACATAAAAGGATTTTAAAACTAGAACGGAACATAAGGAACATAGAATGAGGGAAAACTAACCCAATAAAGGTAATAGTATGTTACATGTATACATGATAAGATTTGATGGATTCAACCCAAATGTATTAATTTTTTTAGTTATTCCCTTAAATCTACATATATTTACCAATATATAGTTTTGATGCCCTATCATTACTACTAAGGATCCCCTATAGGTTGATCTATGCTTAAATGATGAGAAATGGTTGTTTTAGGCCAATTACATGGGTTATTGTTTGGGAAATTCTTATCAAATTACATATGGTTCCCTGAACACATGGAATATTTTCTTCTTATTTGGGGAATAAATTTTTTGAGAATTACACGCTATGTAAATAATTTACACACCATTTAGTTGTAGATGTCTGTTTAGAAGAGTACATGGCCGGATGAAGTTTTCAGGATTTAACACCCTTTACTCAGAGTACATGATGTGTTTTCATACATGGACATGTGGCTGTGTACATTGGAAGACACCCCATGTAAATGGGGAATTATTTTATAGTAGTATATGATTATCACCCTAGTCTATCATGATAGTGTTTAATTACAAGAACAAACCCTGGGTATGACTTTTTGATGTAGAAGTACACAACCAAACACCATGTGTTCTATGATGTGTAGATTTACATGTCCATTAAATAGGATTTGATGTAAATGACTTGTACCTATGATAAAAACATTATGTTATTCCCCCCTTTCCCTTTTTTCCAGTTTTGGTGATTTTACACCCCAGAGTGATAATTGGGAAAAAGAGTTTATTTTGAGTATTTTTTCTACAAATATCTTTGTGATGCAACCCTTTGGGTGATTCAAGGACTCCTAATAAGTGTTTTGGGGAGATTAGGCTCTGATGAATAATTTGTTCCTCTAAGAAATGAATATTAATACCTCATGTAAGTGATATATGGGATTAAACATAGTTATGGGTTATAGTAATGATTAGTTTACAAGACATGGGGCCGCTAATGTCCTTATTTTATGACATTCCTGGGACAATACATGATTACTGAGACAAGGATGAGACTTTAGGAAATTATAATCTATGATTTTAGAAAAAACTAGAGTGATACATTTAAATGAGATGGGATATGAACTATCTACCAATAATGATGTTTATATAGATTTTACCATTTGTAAAAGAGTCTATTTAATGTCCTGACCTTTCCAAAAATCATTTTTACCCTAAAATACTATACACTAATTGAGAACCCCCTGAGGGATGACCCCACTTATTAAAAAACCTAGAGAATCCCATTCGAGATGCTTCTCAATACTCTTTTTTACGATATGATTAGGGATGAATATGCCTATGTGTTGATTTAGAGGATCTAAAGAGTGATACCTTTTCTCATATGATGACTTTAACAATCCCTTAAATCATTCCTTTTGTGGGATTTGTTATATGGAAAACAAATGGATTCAATGGTGGTTGACTGACTCTGTGAAAGTGTATTGCGGCTTTGGGTAGAACTAGAAGTGGGTGTCACCATACAACCCATAAAAAACAAGTGTTGGGAACAATTTATGTATAAGGTTGTATTTGTTATCAATAGTTTTCAATGAATATCAAAATGAGGGAGATCAAGATGTACTCCAATGAAATGGAGCAATGGAAATTCAGATGATTGTTGTACTGATCATAAATTGAAAGAACTTGTATCAAAGGTGACACATTGTTTACAACAGTGGAGAATGGTGAGGTATAATCCATCTAAGGATTATTTAAGAATAATGGGTATTTGATGATGACCATTCAATTCTTCATGATTGCATGAGAACCATGCAAGAGCCCACATGAAGAGTAGAATCATATGATTTTCTTGAAGTAGAGAATGACGGTTTAAGAAACAGATAACATGGAAGGGCTTGGAATTCTAAGATGGCCAAGAATTTCATATTGTATCAAAATATGACGATGATAAATCCGATCTATCAAAGGATATATATCATGATAGTGGAGTTTGTAATTAAAGAAGAAGAGTTTCTGAAGAATCTAAATCCTATAAAAGAAGTATGAAGGTTATGGTCGAAGCTTATATTGAATGTGGATTTGTTCTCTAGTGTTTGACAAATTTTTGGGCCTGAAAATCAGAAAATAAAGACATGGGTTGTTGGAAAAAGGAGGTGCGTGCATAGAGGAAGTGGTGCATGAAATAAAGGATCCGTGTGCAAAAAAACATGGTGTGTGTGAAAAGGAGCAGGTTGCGTGGAAAACTGCATGGTGTGAAAAAAACCACATGGTGGGCGAAAACAGTGCGTGCACGCAAAACTGCATGGTGTGTGAAATAGTGGAGTGAGATTTTTGGCATAAGAGGTGTTTTAGAATCAGAATGTCAGAAATTGGCCAAGGCATGGGCTTTGAGAAAAACCAGAGCTGTGCGTGGAAAAATGGTAATGTGCATGGAAAAATGTTCTGTACGAAATAGTTGGGAGAGTTTTTCGCGCTACCAGTTTTTCGGATCATAAATACAGAAAATCGAAAAAGGAAAGAGGTGCGTGAAAAACCGAAGATGTTCGTTCCATGTGCACGGAAAATCAAACTGGTGCACGAAAAATTGGTTGTGCACAAAATGTGGGTTTGAAGTTTTATGCACAAGAGAGGATTCATGTTTAGAATGATGAAAAATGGGGAAGTCATGAGATGTGAAAAATACAAAGGTGGTGCGTGAGAATAAAAGAGAATCATTACAGAGGGGTTTTACACACAGGGTCAAAAACTCCTATAAATACAAGGTGAACCCCTCTCATTGGGGGCACATAGACACTTAGAAAAATCCCAATCTCTGACGCACGGAAAAATTTAGGTATAGAGTGTTGTGCGAAAAGAATAAGGGTTGTACAAAAAAGAAGTTGTTGCACGAAAAAGGGAGGTTCTTCACGAAAAAGTAGAGTTGTGCGAAAAGCCTTTTTTGTGCCAAAAAGGTATTTTTACTTGCAAGTTTTTAATTTTACACGCAAGACACTGGGAAGGGTGCGTGGAAAATTTGGGGGTCCCATAGGCCTTTGACAGGTGCTTATCACTCTAAAATCTACTTTGTGAAGATGGAAGAATAGTGAATCATTTGGTTTTACAAAGAGAAGTGGTACCGCACACACATGAATAGTGTTTAACAGCCTCGTTGTTCTTTGCGAAGAGAATAAGGATGATTCGTGCAACTAAAATCAGATCTGCACAGAAAGAGGGAAATATAACGATACACTTAGGTGTTGGTATTGGGAATTAATGGAAGAGAAGAAGGAGATTTAGTGCATTCAGTTATTGCACTAAAGTAGAAGATTGAATATTCAAGAGCATCATTTTAGGACTTCGATGCAAGCAGAGTCTCGTGCTAAGCAGAGACAAATAATTCAATGAGAATTTATTGAAGATACCTTCATGTCTATAAACTGAGTGAGACTTCACCAAAGGCAGTGAGCCAGGGGGAGTCAACAGGAGTGACCTAAGGGACGCTGTGAGCTATCCCTGAACATTTGTAAATGTAGTGATCCTGGGACAGTGTGACTGTTCCCGAACCATTATAATCCACAACAAGTGAAGAATAGTGGATTTAGGTATGACTGAAAAATTGTTGGTGTATGATCCTTAGACATAGCCCTTAGTGGTGAACCAAGTAAAAGTGTTGTGTCAACTCCTTGCATGTGAATGTCCGATTACTGATCATATCCATCATACAGGTTTTACAAGTTCCTACCAAGATGGGGACAAGATCTATCACATTAAGAGAAAAAATTTGACTCCCTGATTCACCCCTCCCCTCTCAGGGTCTCCCAGGGTCCTACAACATGTTATCCTCAGGGATTGTGGAAGTAGTAATGGGTTTAGTCATTGGTACAACCTAAATCTTTAATTTATTCTTTAACTCATATAATACTTATATAGATAAAATTTACATATGTGATTCATAAAATTGCACCTATGGGCATGATGTAATTAGACTATGTGGTGGGGATTGCCAAGGTACTTCCTGGGATCTACCTCATGATATATAATTTTTTAATGGTAATATTACTAATTTTCCCATTTCTCACATTGATTTTCACCCATTAGAGATTTTAATGTTCGTTTTGGAGTTTATCTTTGAATCAATATTTCTTGTTTTCAACTAGTTGATTCTTAGATCCCCAGGTTCTATGTGATACCAAATGTTTCTAAGTGGAACCATATCCCAATGTATGGGATTATTATTCAATAACCATTGATTGATGATGATCTACTTATTCAATGCATTGGATACTATTTAGTCTTAAGGTATGAAACATTACTTTAATGCCCATACTTTTTTTGGGAATGGTTTTGTGATCTTGTTATTAAATTGATATGTAGTTTTTATATTATGTCTATAGATTATTTGTAATAACCCAATGTTTTATGAATGAAATTCTATTCTTATAATTATTACATATAGTAAAATCACATAAAATAACCTTAAGAATCATAATTCCAAACCATTCTTAAATGAACTGCAAAATTATATGTGATCGTCAAATATATTTTTTTCCACTCATGTGATTTGAATTTCAAAAATCTGACATACATGGTTGTGATTAGTAAGATGACCAGAGTCTGATTAAACAAACATAATTTTTGGTGAATAGTAAATACCTTTCTGAATAGAATTGTTTCCCTTATGAATAGTAATATGACCCTTATGAATAGTAAATCTGCCAAGATAATAGGAACCTTACCAATGATAGTATAAATATAATTTATCCATCCTATAAGTGATAATGTGATACAATTATAATGTTGATATTTTATTAAGTCATGAATATTCAGTGATTAAATCAATATTTTAAAAGAATATTTATTTTCATAAAATATATTCATAAACATGTATTTTGAGGTCTTCAAATTATATGATAATTTTATAAGACCTTAATTAATTTTAAAAAAGTTGAAGAAAAGTATTTTAAATTTTAAAATTTCATTTTTCCAAGTAAATTATGATTTTAAATAAAAATTTACATAATAAAATTTAGCAAATTATTTTAGTAAAATGGAGTTAATTTTTTAATTATAAATTTCAAAAAATGGGTAGGGTGATTTTTTTTGAAATACATTAATTTTAGGTGTGTAATGAAATTTGATAATTTACAAAATATGCTAAATTAATGAATTTTTGAATCATGGTTGAGTCTTATATGATTTAAATGGATATTGGTTATAAATAACATGCCCCCTTTACTATATTTAGTAATGTAATAATCACTATTTCTTGTCTTGTGGAGAAATAATTAACAAATGATTAAACTATTGAGAAAATACCTTTCCCCTCCACTATAAATATCACACCTCACAACCTCATTTACTCACTTCTCTCAAGATTCAAGCCTTGTAAACATTATATCCAATTTTTTTAATAGTCCTTCCCACACATTCATGAGCTCCTGGACTCATCAAAAGTCCTTGCATAGGTTCCTTGGGGAGTATCTCAAGAGAAGAATTCAAGAGGTAATTCCTCTCTCTTTTTTTCAATTTCCTTTAAAATTTCATTTCATTTCTTCTCTTATCCTCTATCTCTATTATCCAAATGTCATGATAAATAAAATATTATTGATATTATGATATTTTGTCTTATTAATAGAATACTATTCAATAAAATCATCCCTCTCACTCTCTCTTCATTGTTAAAAAATTAAATTAGTGCTCGTGATGTGTTATTTTTTGTAAATCGTGGGAGATATACTTCCATTTTCATCCAACATGTACATGGATGTAAATAAAAAAATTAAATGGTTGAAAAAATATTTTAATATTTATTTTTTAACCCATTTAATTTTCTAGAAAAAATATTTATACATAATTTTAACTGATAAAACAAAACATGTTCATTATGATAAAAAAACCACCCAAATTAACTGAAAATGATCATCAATAAATTTTATCTGGTGATTCATACTCATGGTATATAACCAAATTTATTATAAGGTAATTTAAGATCTTTTATGATAATTAATAACCTATAATATAAATTTTTTATGTTTATCCATGTTCTACCTGAACTTCCATTCAAGTGTACAAGTGAAAAGTTTATGAAAAATAAGAAAAATGAACACTCCTTAACTATGAAATTAAAACTAAAACTAATAAAATGGACCATAAAATCACTTAATAAAATCATAATTAATAATATTAATTTATAATGGTTTTTTATTTTTTAATTATTGAATCTAATTTCATTGTATAGGACATTAATGTGAAGAAAGCGTTCAGATACAAGGTAAGGGGAATTCTCAAACCCAACTTTATTTCTTCAGGTTTTCCCACATTCATTCAATTTTAAGTATAATTATTCATTAAAAATAATTTTATAATAATTAAAATAAATTTTAATTGATATACATGTTTTCAACTAGAGTTTATTTCCAACACAATGTCTTCCAAAAAAACATTTCATTCAAAAAAACACCTTTTACTTCTCACTCAAGGGTGGTGGTTCTTGTATCATGTATGTTATCCCCTCTTTCATTTGGGAACCAAAATTTTATGAATTTATTCTTATTAAATAAAACCAATTCTTTCCATGGGTTATTATATGTTGAATATTGTTATATGTTCTATTGGCATGCAAGATAATGTAAATGTTGTGATGTAATAGGTGTGCCCAGAATTATATAGCTTGATGTAAATGTAATGATGTGATGGGTTTGCCCGAAATTATATAGCGCTCCAATGCATTGAGCAATGTGAAGAAACTCATGAGTGAGTTGAAATATTTTTTAACATAACTCTAGCTTTGTTAACAACTATGTGTGGTAGTTGGCAACAAATACATGATGTTTAATTTTTATGCATTTCCACATTTCAAGTCTCTTATTAATGACTTCTCTCATGATTATGATCTTATACTTATGTTACTATGATAAAGATTCTTCTCACCCCATTTCATATTGTTTCATGATCTTATATATCCTCTTACTGAGCTTGTTATGCTCATCACCTATTCTGAAAATGTTTTTCAGAGGGTTCCTTAGAAGTTCAAAGGGCAGTTTAGGTGTTAATGCATATGAATATAATTACTTATTTTGTAATTATTTTTATAAACTTTGATTCAATGTATTTATGTTTTTTGTCTAATTCTCTAGAAACTATATCGAAATAAGTCCACAAATGTATAATGTACTTGGTATTTTTCTATTGCCATTTATAAAAAAAATACAGAACACGTTTTAATATAGAATCCAGATGTGCGGGTTCTGGCATTACAGTTGGTATCAGAAGAACTATGTAGACAACATAAGAGTTTAGACTATCTGTTTTTTAGAAAAAACTTAGTGATAATACTTAATTTATAACTTCTAATTAATTAAGTACACATTAGAAAATAGTTTTTCATAATTATCTATATGTAAATTCATAATTATATGTACAATGAACAAATTGCTTGGGCACAATTCATTTAATGGGGGGAGAATTTAACGACACAATGTTTTATCAATGGAATTCCCTTTCTTATAATTATTTCATGTAGTATAATCACATAAAATCACATTAATAAACATTGTTCCAAACTATGATTAAATTAACTATTAAATTCTATGTGACATTTAAACATATTTTTTCTACTCATGTTATTTGAATTTCCAAAATTTGATATACATGGTTGCAATCAGTAAAAAGTATGGATTTGGATTGGACAAAACAAATTTTTGGTTAATAGTAACATGCCCTTATGGATAGTAATCTTACCCTTAGGAATATTAATATGACTCATATGAAGATTAAATCACTCAAGTGAATAGTAACTTTACTAATGATAGTGTAAATTAAATTTATCTATCTTATAATTGACATAATGATATAATTATAGTGTGGGTATTTTCTTATGTCATGAATATATAATAATTAATTTAATAATTTCAATGAAATTTTATTTTCATAAAATGTATTCATAAACTAGTATTTTTATTTCTAATGAATATATGATAATTTAATGAGACCATAATTCACTACTATTGATAGTTCCTATACCAATGGTTTGGATAAAACTATTGGTATAGGTCACTAATTTGGACATATACCACCGGTATTGGCCAAAACATTGGTATAGTTCCACCATATGATAACAATTTCACCAATAACAATTGGTGTAACTCAAAAAATCAAAGTACATATACTAACGGTTCTCAAAAATGTTAGTATAGGTACACATATTTTTTATGGAATCTTTGTTCAAATAACATTACATAAATCAAAAGTTATAATACATATGAATATATATATATATATATATATATATATATATAATTTTGTTAACAAAATTCATGTTAGTGTAGTGTTTAGGTCGTTGGATTATACACGAGAGGTGCTTGGATCAATACTAAGTCAAGTATTTTTGAATTACCTATACCAATAGTTTTATGATACCATTTGTATAGGTTTTTCCTATAAACTATAACAACAGTTTGAAAAAATTGGTCGTATAGGTATATACAAACTATTTTACTAGAACCATTGGTATAGACATATCCCAACACCAAACCAGCCGACATTCCCCCAAACCGTTGGTATATGGTATTTTTTTATTAGCGATTAATTTTTCAAAGTGTTAGAAAAGCAGTTTTAATATTAAAAATTTTCATTTTTCATGTAAATTATGATTTTAATTAAAAATTAAATTTATAATATTGATAAAATTAGTTTCTTAAAATCATTTTATTTCTACACGTCCAAAAATGGTTAGGTTGAATTTTTGATATTTTTCTAAAATTCTTTAAGATTTTGTGAATAGTGAAATTCGATAATTTTCAAAATAGGGTAAATAAATGAATTTTTTCATCATGATAGAGTCATGGATGATGTAAATGGACATTGGTTAAAACCCATATTATCTGTTTACTATATTTGGTCATGGAATCATCACTTTTTATTGTTTTTTGGAGAAATAATAATCAAATGATTAAAATATTGAGAAAAAACACACCTCACCTCCACTATAAATACAACCCCTCAGAACCTCAATTCCTCACACCTCTCAATCTTCAAGAAATTTAAAAATTCAATCCATAGCACTTCCCTAGTACCTCAACCATGTCTTAGAGCTCTTGGTATCATCAAAATAACACTCCTTGGTGCCTTGAGGAGGATCATGGGAGGAGAATTCAATAGGAAATCCCTCTGTCTTTTCTTTCAATTTCTTTTAAAATTTCATTTATTTTATTCTACTCTCTTAAAATTCTCTTATCAAAATGCCATTATATCTCCATTATTATTGATATAATAGGATTATATCATGTTAATGGAATATAATTCAGTAAACCCCTCCCTCTCTATCCGTTTTTAAAAAAATGAAATCGTCTCCCATGATGTGTTAATTTACAAACATCATGGGCGATGTACTACCATTTTTATCAATTTATTTCAAGGATATTAATAAAACCATATAATGTTTAAAAAATTATTTTAATATGTATGTCTCAATACATTTTATTTGTTTGTAAAAAAAATTTCTACATAACACTAAATGATAAAACAAAACATGTTCGTTGTGATCCAAAACCCCACCCAAATTAACCTAAAACGATCATAATTAAATTTTATCTAATGATTCATCCTTATGGTATATAAAAAATTCATTTTAAGATAATTTAAACTCACTTAAGATCATTAATAACATTTTATATAAATTATGGATGTTTATTCTTGTTCTACACGAAGGTCTATTCATCTATACAAGTGAAATGTTCATGAAAATTAAGAAAAATGAACACTCTAGAATGATGAAATTAACTGTATAACTCTTCCAAAGGACCATTAAAGCACTTAATAAAACCATAATGAATCATGTTAATGTATAAAATTTTACTGAAAAATTAATTAATGAATCTAATATCATTATACAAAACATTAATGTGATGAAAGCATTCATATACAAGGTAAGTGGAATTCCCGAACCCAACATTATTTTTTGGATTTTCCCTCTTAAACTCGATTTTCAGTATTGTTATTACTTAAAATTAATCTTTTCATCATTATCTTACCATTTCTGGGATATACTTTTTTTCAAATATATTTTATTTAAAACAAAATGTTTTCTAAAATAATCCATCTTTCAAAAAAAGACCATTTACTTCTTACTCAAGGTTGATTATTCTTGTATCAATTATGTTATTCCATAATTCATTTGGGAACACAATGTTTATGAATGAATTATTAAGAAATTAATCCCATTATTTTACATGGGTTATTATATGTTCATGATTTATAAATATATCATGTGGCAAGCATGATAATGTAAATGTTTAGATGTGATGGGTGCACCCGGAATTATATAGCGCAATGTAAATTTTATGATATGACCAGTGCACCCTAAATTATATAGTGATCCAATTCATTGGTTAATGTGAATAACCTTCTTAGTAAATTGAAATATGTATGAACATGATTCTATATTTGATCACAACTATCTGTGGTAGTTTACTACTAAGATATGATGTTTCATTTTTATGTATTTCCACATTATGAGTCTCTTATCAATGGTTCCTCTCATGATTATGATCATATGAATATGTTATGATGATAATGATTATGCTCACCCCTTGTAATACTATTTCATGAACTTATCTATCTTCTTACTGAGATTTTTATGCTCATCCTCTGTTTTGAATTTTTTTTCATTAGATTTCTTAGATGTTAAAAGGAAAGTTAAGGTGCTAATGTAGATAAATACAATTACATATTTTCTATTTTTTTTTGAAATAATAGATTAAATTTATATAAGTTATTGTCTAATTATACAAGAACCTAGAAAAGAAAAGCTTCTAAAAAGTATAATTTAATGTGTATTTTTCTATTATCCGTTATAAAAAAATTACATAAAATGTTCTAGTACAGAATTAGGGAGTTTGGTTTCATGGATTTACATTATTCCCCATAATTTTACTAATGTTCATCTCCCTTATTGATTAACTGAGCCTAATGACATGGCTGTATATAGACAGAAACCTGGGAATCTGACATCAAACTGGATTATACATTTATTTTCTAGTATAAAATACATCAGGGTTTAATATTTATAGGATATACATTTTATAATTGTTATCCTTCTTTGACATAGTGGAGTCAGGAACAGGTGATCCCAAAGATATGACTTTTATCACATTATGGAGAAATGGAATGCTCATAGGCATTCTAATACTGGATAAATTAGTTTTTATCGATCAATATCAATGACCCAAGGATTGATATAACTACACACAACCTGTGTGTAATAACATCCAAATAAATTCATTATTTAATTGATATCTTGTTGATCAAGATATTGAATTCATGGATTTATGGTGGATTGATACAATTCATTTTTTCTTATTGTTTCAAGTAAATGATATTAATATTTCATGAGTGTACTCTTATGTAAATAGGTTATTGCTTCACTATTAGAGGTGTCATAGTTAAATTTATATATCAACACATATTCAAGCACCTGGGTTCGTGTGAGGACACTATGTCTACTTTTAGGTTTAGCATGGATGCATTATCGATGGGGTGTGAACTAGGGTTACATTATGGAGTGGATTTTCTCATTCAGATATGTTATGTTTGGGTTTGAGCATCTTGTATGGGTCTATAAAGATTCTGTATGTGGTTCAACTCAGAGGATATAAGGAGGATTTTAATTTTTTTCCTTATATTTAGGTATATATATGGGCAGACTAACAAGATAGCAATGATTACATATCACATGTGAATTCAAGAATTTCTTTTACATCATATAATAAATCCATTTTATATTGATAATATACCCTAATTATTTACTTCTAGGGAAGGTTTTTGGTTAATTTATTTGTTTTCTTCCTCTAATATAAAGGAATATTCTCCCAATACCATACCATAGGACCTAACTATAAGAATATAGCCTAGGGGATACTTGGAGGAATGGTTAAGGCCTTGTCACCAACATGTCTAGTTACAGTGTATAGAGTGTATTGGTATGTGATGTGACAAAATTATATCAAACAATTTCATTGCTTATATATTAATATTAGGGATATGGTATGAATGAATATTATGAATGTATCAAAGATAGTAATAGATATCACATTAGTGAATCAAAAAATATTTTTCCAGTATGAAATCTTAGTTTCGAGAGATTAGAGATTTATATTTTTGTTATATAATATTATAGTTTTTTATGATTTTCACTTTCATCTATGCACATTTGATGTAGTGTTTATGATTGTTTATGGATGTTTGGATATCATACCATTGGCAAGAGTCTTGTTATTTATTTTGACAGTTGGATAGAAGAGGTAGGATGAATTGGTTCCTGGATGATATTTGGCATGTAGTGTTCAAAAATTATCTACCTTATAGTGTGAGATTCCATCTGAAAACTAAGTCCAACTATTTGATTTGTACAAAATAACCTAAAATTTGTTTTCCCATATATATTATTACTAAAATTATAATTATTTACATTGACATGTATATATATATTTACATATGATTAAAAGTCATGTGGATTTAGGGTGATACATTTAATGTAGAGGTTGATGAATCCTTCCCCACTAACAGGAGGTCCAACGACCCTAGTGGGTTGATAAAGAACGTGGTCCGTAATGGATGGACCACTCATGTCTTGTTGTTACTTAGGTTTGGTAATTTAGTTTGATATTAACAACTTATTTTTCAATTTCTTACATATCTTGGAATGAAATTATATTTAACAAAACCTTAAATCTATTTTGCAACAAGTATAATTAGAGATGATGCTATGTGGGAAATTTTGAACATCATAGGAACTCTTAGGTAGATAATTTCTCTCTAATAGAACCTCTAAGGGTGTATCACTTTTAGGTGTAGTTACCTAATGGTTCATAACAAATTAGATGGAGTTTTCTCATCTGGATCGCAACAGTATTTTACATAACTGGCCTTTATTTTCATTTATCTATTCAAACTATTTATAATGATACCAAAAAGTACATAACAAATTATATTAAACTAAAACCTTTACGAGGTATCACCATATATAGATTTCTAATGAGGGTCAGTTCATTACCTTTTTAATGTTCATTGTGACCCACCAAGTAGTAGTTCCTTACAAATATGCTCATAGAGGTTTAGGGCCTAGTAGGCTAATAATTGGAAGATTATTTCCTATTATTGTTTTCTATATTATAGTAGTTACTAATGGGTTTCACTTATATTTGTTTACAATTAAAATTTTAGGGTGTTTTCCTTTCTAACATGTAATTGAAAACAGATATAATTGATCTCATGATGATATGTTTTGACAATTATAGGTCGATGTTACATTTATATCCCATAGAGTGGGTTAAGGCTATTGTGTGAGAGACCTATGGTATTGGTGACTGGGCTTAAAAACCATGTTATAATACTTCATTAGTTGGTCTAAGTGAGGGAATTAGTTTTCATTAGTTGTATCTCAGACCCTAGTGGTTATAAATTCTATTTGATTAAGGGAAACATGTGAGTGGGGTTGTCCCAAGTTTATGAATTCCTTTTTTATATAATATGACTGGTTGTATGATATTTTAAGTACTAATTCATGATTTTTCTCATTTTTAGATATTTTTATGAATATTTATTAGGTTTTTGATGTAAAAAAATCACCTAGGATTCAAGTGTATCATGACCAGAATTAATGGGCTTGATTGTTTGGGTGCATGGCCATGTCGATCAATGGTTATAAATTTACAAACATGATAAAAGAGTAGGTAGATGATCCTAAATAGAATATAACTAGGAGGTTTCTAGGAATGTGGATGATTTTTAAAATAATTATATATTGTATGTGTAGTAGTTATACTAAAATTATGTCCTATGATGGGCAGTCATCGAATGAATACTGAATCATGAGAGGTTACCAATTTTGAAGAGGATTTCCAAGGGAGATTCTAGATTAATGGGAAAACCATTTCATATACCATGGTTAGCATAAAAATGTATATGTAAGACTCATAGGATAGTTATTTAGGTATTTAACTGGGTTGTACTGGGATGTACACCCTCTTTACTAGGAGATATTGGATTGGTATTCATCAGTTTCCTTGGATAACTAATAGATTTTAAAATAGTTGAGCTATAATTTTCATATTGTAGGCCAAGTGTTTAAAATAAATATCATGGGTTTGGTGTCATAACACTGACGATTAATTTTGAAGTTTCTCTATGTAGTAGATATTAAATTGGGAATAAATAATGTGTCATGACACAACTGGTATGGCTCAATACTGCTCATTTATTGAAATGATAGTGCATGTGGATCATTAGGATTGACAAAAGTTTAGTGGTGAAACCTGTAATGTTATGTTTGATGTGGGTTATAATGTGAGACATTTTTTTGGTTTTACAACATTGGTTGTTTGAGGGGTCTGACCCATATAATGAATTTAAATTCATTATTGTCTATGGAAAATATTCTTGGGAAGAATGAATTAGTGTTATTTTGATGTTGCTAGTTAGAGCATAGGAATGAGAAGTTTTATCCATGACAATAATTGTGTTTGGTGATGGATGACATGTTTTCAATGAAACACTGGGCCTAGTATCAAGGTGGTTAGAAGGATAATCTTATCGTGTGGAGTAAGAGATTTCTCATGGTAAAAAAATATTCCATTTTGGGAGAGTTATTTATGATATTAGACTAGTTTTTTGATAATGAATATAGAATAATTCTACACTTGATTAGGGTTAAAGCATGGATGTTATTTTTCCACCATGGATTCTAAAGGATCATAATGTTTATACTGGGGTGGTTTTAAAGGATGATATTTTTATAGACTTTGAATTTGAGTATAAATTTGTATTTTTTTTTCTTTTAGATGATCATGGAGGGTAAAATAATATTTTCTCTGAGTACATTATATTAAATAATTTTAGACTACATAATTATTTCAGAAATGGGGTGTGTTACTGAGGATATTTGTTTTAGGGAATTATTAGTTATTTGATATTTCATAGAATAATTAATATTTAATTAAATTATCATTAATTTTTTGAAGATTTTCCTTAGGTGATATATTTTAAACAAATAGTCCAATTAAAATTCCACATTTTAAAATAAGTCCATAATGAATAGTTTTTCCTAGTCGATACATAAACTTATGTTGGTCACTAGTGCTAGGCTCCTTTTTCTATTTCTTCATTTTCTTCCATTCCTTTTCCCCTTAAATTTTTTATCCACCATAGGATTCTCATGCACACTGTCATTACATATTCTAAATTTTTTCATTGATATAGAAATGGGAGATGGGGGATGTAGGGAGGGAAGAAATGAGGTTCCTCCATAAATATCAGGGGGAGTTGGATCACCGTGCGACATATGCAGATCATGAATATAAGCTAATATTCAGAGGATTCTGATCATATTTTAGTTTTCATTGAGTCTTTTTCTATAAATCCTCATATATTTTCCAATTTATGGGTTTTAGTCCCAATTAAGACTGTTGAGGACCCCATTAAGTTGATCTATGCTTAACCGGGAAAAATTGTGGTTTCATGCCGATTGATGGGGTTTCAAATTTTTTAAATCTAGATCACATGACATGAGGTTCAATGAACACATTCATTATGTAACTTTTAATAAGGGAAGATGAATTTTTTAATTACGTGACATGTGTGTTAAATACACACCATGTATTGTACATTAAAAAATAAATTTTCTAGGATTTCATGTAGTGTACGTAGAGAATATTCTGTGTAGTTGTACATGGTAATGTGGTCATATAATGAGCATGAAACTCCATCAAATGGAGATATGGTTGTGTATTAGTACAAAAATTGACTACATGTGTGTCCTAGTCAAGTATAAGTACATGAATAGACCACGTGTATTCCCTATCCATATAGCATTATATAGAAAACCCCCATGTGTCTTAGGTCATGTATAATTACATGGATATAAGATATGTTTTAAGTACCCACCATGTATTTAGGGATCAATTTTTGTGTTATTACCCTTCTTCCATTTTGATGGTTTTTGGTTATTTTACCTCAAATATTTTATTTTTAAAAATTGGAGTATACTTTGTGTATATTTTTCAAGTATATCATGATGGTGGAACCCCTCGGGCAATTCAAGAACACCAAAGTGACGTTTTGGGGGAGTGAGCTATGATAGAGAGGTTGCTCCTCTTGTAAAGGAATGACGATCACTTCTATAAGTGGTACATGTGATAAGACCTTATTAAAGGTTATATGAATGTTTTTTGGATTTGAAATGGGGTCTCCAATGTACTCATTTGGTGAATTAATCTGGAAAGTACCTGGTTAGAGATATTTGGATGAGATTTTTGTTAATGAAAGGTTGTGAGTTCATAAAAACCTATATGGAGACCTTGAACTGAGATGGTGTATAATCCATCAACCTGAATTTATGTTTAAGTTAATTTCCACTTGAGGCTAGGTGGCCATTTTGTGTGTTAAACTTTCGAGAAAACATGCTTACCCTGAAATACAATAGTGTGAATAAGGACCACATGAGGGATTCCCTCTCTTGTGAATAGATCTAAAAGATTACTTCTAGGATTCTTATACTTACATACTATTTCTATGGATCCCAAGGGGGATTTCTCATATTACATGTTGACGTAGATGATCCCAATTGGTATTCCTTTGTTTGTTTTTGGACGTCAAGAATCCCACACGGGATTAGTATCATGATATTTGATCTATGAAATAAATAGTGGGTTCCCAAATAGTTGAATAACTCTACGAAAGAGTGTTATGAGTTTGGTTATAGATTTTACCAGGTTTCACCAAAGAATCATTACAAAATATGTGATCTACATGGGTTTTGAAAGTTGTGATGGGTATAGGTATACAACCAACCTCACTATTCTATTTATGATTACCCCCAGTTACCATTTATTCATCTATGATCCCCAGATGCGCTTCCCAAAATTCAGCCTATGGGGTTAATGTGATTTGATAGTTTGGGGGTATGTGAGAGGTATATACTAGGATCAACTTCTAAATCCTTGGTTTTTTGACTTTTAACATTGCCTGAAATCCCATTTTTTACTTAGCTTCCTCCCTAATTAGAGGTTATCGAGAATGTTGCAATGTTCATCTCAAATATATTTCTTATTGATGTTATACAATGGCTGATTAGTTCCCTTGGATCCATGTGATTCCATATGTTTCCATGTGGATGCATTTGCCTGAGATTGGGATCTTATAAAATCATCTATGATTGATGATAATCTTCTTGATCGATTATTGGAATACTCTTTAGGGTTAGGTGGACACACCATTATTCCTTTGCCCAGACTTGTCTGGGAATAGGATGTTGATAAAGTTATTGAATTGAGGACATGTTTTTATCTTGGATTCAGTGATTATTCCTCACATATTATAAGAATTTCAACCCCTTAGGGATTTTCCAAGACTAATGACACGACTTCCTATAATGAATGTCATTGGAATCTATCATTAGACTATATTTCAAATGGCATGAGGTGAATGAAATCAATCCTGATGAAATATTTATAGGATATCCATTTGATACCTATAATCATTATTTTTCAGATTGTAGGTGAGTATAACTGATACCATGTATTGGAATTTTATCCACATCTAGTGATCTGGTTTTCTTAAGGAAATTACTACGCTGGATAAAGCATGTATTGGGTATAGAGATCACAAACCCAATGAAAAATTGAACATCACACAACTTACGTGGTATGGAAATTAACTCAATGTCATACTCACAACATGTCAATACCATATATATCTTTAATTCAAGGATTGACTATAAGGAACCAACCTTATAACATACATAATATTGAATTTAGTCAAGAAAAAAATTTCTTTTAAATTGAGGATCTTTTAATGTTTAGTTATTTAGAGAATTTGGACAATATATTAATAACATTACACATTATTACATATTGGATACCATAAAAACAATTTCCATTTTTTAAAATATAAAACATTAAAACTAAAAAATGACTCCTTGAAAATTCATCAACATTTAACAAGGATTAATTCTTTTAATTAAAAATTCATTAACCTATGAAAAATAATTTAAAAACATGGTATGATCACAAAAGCTATGCAAGGGATGAAAAATAAGTAAATAGCACATTAGACCATGAATACTCGTAACGTAAGAAAGCATTTTAAAAAAAACATGCTTGTCACCCATCTATAAATACTTACTTTTTGTAACATGAGATTTACAAAAGATACACACAAAACATGAGAGAATAAATATAATCATAAAGGTATCATTGGGAATTACTTACATATTCTTGTAACCCTCTCAACTACCTTATAATTTGTAACCCTCATGACTACCTTACTATTTGTGTAACCATCATAGTTACACTTGGAGTAACCATAAAAACGACCTCCAACATACACATAACCAATGGATTGGAGGAAATATAGATCCCACCCTTTATCATAAACAATTCCCAAGATCCAAAACATAATCATACAACATGAATAATAACATAAAAACATTTCTTTTTAATTTTGTAAAACAGAATTTTAATAGAGGATTTTAAAAGAAAATGCCCTTACATAATTCATGTAATTGAAGAAAGACTAAATAGAGTGGGTAGAATATGTATATAAATTTTAAATAAACATAATTAAACATAATATAAAAAAACCCAACACTCAAACAATTTTAATACAACATAAATAACGAAGTAGAAGGTTAACCCAAAGAATGGAAATCAGGTTAAGAATTCCCTTACCTCAGGATTGTATTACTTAAAACTTGTTTAAACATCCTGTATAATGGTTAAAAGAGTATTATTAGTATTTTAAAGAAACATTTTCATGTTTATAAAATCTCATATGATCATTTCATAACATCATTTTACCCTTTAACTGTTAGTATTTTTCTCCTTGTACAATTTTTGGGTGAGTTATTTACATGATTTCCAAGATTGGTTCATGATGGATGTTCATGTCGATTTGAAGTGAAAATCTAGAATTGGAATTGAGTAGTATTTAAATATTACCAATACCATAAATAATACCATTTATCATTTTATATTATTACACGAGGATGATTCATATGTTAAAACATTAATGATGTTCATTTAGATCATTATAGTGGTACTTTAATAATAACGACCACATTTTGTTTCATAATTTAAAACCATGTGTAAAAAATATTTCCATAACCATGGATGAGACATAATAAAAATATTATAACCTGGTTCAAACATAAAATTTGTTTCATGACCAGACTTTAAAGAGTTAATGAAAATTGAAATTACATCGTCCACGATGTCGGTAATTTGACACATCACAGACAATGTTTTAATTCCTTGAATAAGTGGGAGGGGAGAAGAATAATGATGATGAATATTCCATGAAAATGATAACATCTAGAATATAAAATATTCTGGAGCTTTCATTCCTCTTGGTTAATAGGAGTTGGGGAAAGAAGAAGAAAATAAATGAATATATAAAATAATAGAAAACTTCATAAATTTCTCATTAAAATTCAGCAGCCTAACGACGTCTCTTAAAATTTCATAAAAATAGTCTAATGAGAGAAAATGGTTATCTCGTCACTCTTACATAATATAGATAGTAATGGAAGATATGGATGGAAATATCCAAACATAATCCAAATTAAATGAAGAGAATAACATAAAATGAAAGAAAAGAAAGAAAACAAAAGAGGATGTTTACCTCTTGATCTCTTCTTCTTGAGATCCTTCTTAAGGGATTTGTTTTTGGTCTTTTGGTGAGAAAAATAGCTCTTGGACGTGGGGAAGAGACTTGGGAGGACTATTGGGTTGAACTTAGGCATGTATCAAGGTTTTAGGGGTGTGAGAAGAAGATGGGAGTGTGGGTGATATTTATAGTGGAGGAGAGGGGGTATTTTTCATTATTTTAATCATTATTATAATATTTTTTCCCAAGATTATGAATAGTCTTAGTTAATGTGACCTAAAATAGTAATAATAGCATGCGAGTTGAAACCAAGTGGCCTTTCATCACTTATGATGTCATAAATAGATAATTTTACTGATAATTTGATTATACGGAATTTTATCGTATTTCACTATTCATCGAAAAATAAAGAATTTTAGAAAAACCCCAAAAATTTACCCTAACCATTTTTTGATGTGTAGAATAAAAAAATGAAGTCCATTTTTTGAAAATATGTTTTTAAATATTATTAATTTAATTTCTATATAAAATCATACTTAATTCAAAAAATTAACAATTCTAATTCTATAACTACTTCTATATCATGAAGAAAAATTAACCAAGATGTTATTATCATAAAAACTTAAGAAAATAAAATAATAATAAAATTTACTATTTATTAGGGTCATAGTACTATTCAAATTACTATTCATAAGGGTATTTTACTATTCACCAAAAAAAAACAATTTGGTTCCAATAGACTCCAAATAACATACTGAACACAATTTCAGATGATAGTTTCTTGAAATTCAAAACATAGAAGTGGAAAAATTATGTTTTAAAGTTTAGTTATAAATATCTACTTGAAATAAAGTTCCATGCATTTCTATTTATTTTTAGAAAAACATGGGGTGTTACATTATCCCAACCTTCTAGAAATTTCTTCCTCGCAATTTTATTTACTTTTTAAACAACTGATGGTACTTTTCCCTAATTGCATTTTCAGACTCCCATGTTTCTTCTTCAACCATATTGTTTCTCCACAAAACCTTTACCTGGTGGATTACCTTATTCTACAATACCTATTCTTTTAGATCAAGAATTTGAACTGGTTTCTCTTCATAAGAAAGGTTATCTTCCAACTGAATTGCTTCTGGGATCAAAACATATGATGAATCTAGCACATATATTCTCAATATCTAAACATGAAAAACATTGTTTACCTAAAACAAACTCGGAGGAAAAGCTACATGTTATACAGCTGTTCCAACTTTCTCCATGATTTCTAAAGGATCAATGAACTGTGGAATTATCTTCCCTTTCTTACCGAAACACATAAAACTTTTCCAAGGAGATATTTTAAGGAAAACATGGTCACCTACCTTGAAAGAGAAGTCTTTTCTTCTGTTATCTGTATAACTTTTCTACCTACTCTGAGTTGTCCTCATTTGCTACTAAATCATCCTCACTTTCTCAACAACTTCCTCCACTAATTCTATCCCTATCAACATTATTTAACCGACTTCATCCCAAAATGATGTAGTCCGACATCACTTTCCATACAAAGCCTCAAAGGGTGCCATCTGTAAACTATAATGAAAACTGTTATTATAAGAAAACTCAACTAAAGAAATATGTTGATCCCAACTTCCCTGTTAGTCTATTGAATAATATCAAATCATATCTTCTAATGTATAAATCATTCGTTCTGACTGGCCATTTAATTGAGGATGAAAAGTATTACTAGAATTTAACTTTATTCCCAATCGACTTCTAAAGTCCCTTCCAAAAGTTAGAAGTGAATCTGGGATCTCGGTCAGATACAATGGAAAGAGGAACTCTAGGTAACCTGACAATCTTCTTGAGTAACAATCGAGAAAGGTGATCCAAATACATTGTATCTCAAATAGAAAGAAAATGTGCAGATTTTGTCAACTGATCGACAATAACCCAAATCACATTTTTACCTCAAGAAGTATTTGGTAGTCCCACCACAAAGTCCATGGATTCATTTTCCCATTTCCACTCTAGAAATGGAAAAGGCTGAAGAATCCCCTTTGGTAACTACTGCTATACTTTAACCTATTGACATGTCAAACATCTCATGGTAAAATCAGCAATATCTCTTTTCATTCCATCCCACCAATAATACCCCCAAAGGTCCCTATACATCTTAGTACTTCCAGGTCGAATTGAAAATGGAGAACTATGAGCTTCACACAACAAATATTTCTTCAACTGAGAATCACTAGGAACACACAACCTTTTTCCAAATCTTAAAACACAATCATTATCAAGGTTAAATTATGACAACTTAACCATTTTAACCAATTCTACCTTTTTCTATAGCTCACGATCTTCCTTCTGCATTCATTTAATTCTGTCAGACAATAAAGACTGCACTGAAACCTGAAACAAAACAGATGTATTCCCTACACCAACAACTTCTAAGCCAAAATTAATATAATAATTAATCAAGGGATTATGTTCTAAACGTAACTTGGTTAATGATGCATGATGTTTCCGACTCAAGGAATCTACCACTTTGTTTTCTTTTCCTGGATGGTAATTGATTGTGCAATCATAATCCTTTACCAGTTGAAGCCATATTCTATTCCTCATGTTTAATTCCTTTTGAGTTAATATATACTTCAGAATTTTATGGTCAGTATATATTTGACATTTGGTTCTGTATAAATGATGCCTCAAAATTTTCAAAGCAAAAACCATAACTTCCTATTCGAAATCATGTGTGGGATAATTTAACTCTCGAGTTTTTAGTTGTCTTAAAACATAAGAAATTACTTGATCAATTTTCATCAAAACACAAAAAAGTCCCTTCAACGAAGAATCACTGTAGATGACAAACTCACCATTCTGGGAAGGTAAGGACAAAACTATTGCATTTACCAATCTCTTCGTCAATTCTTGAAAACAAACATCACATTCTTCTGTCCCAAAAAAATTTAACCCATTTTTGCGTTAACTTAGTTATCGGGCTAGATAACTGAGAAAAGTTATTAACAAAACGTCAGTAATAACCTACTAATCTAAGAAAACTATGAATCTCAATAACATTTGTGGGTCTTGGCAATTCCTCCACTAGTTTTTTTAGTAGGATCAACTATTATTCCATCCTTATTTACAATGCGCCTAAGAAAAAAAACTGTTGCAACCAAAAATCACACTTTCTTAATTTTCAATATAGTTTTTTTCTTTTAAGGTTTGTAAACAACCCTTAGATGTTTTTAATGTTCCTCTTTATTTTCAAAAAATACCATAATGTCATCAATAAATATAAACACATGCTTATCCAAGAACTTATGAAATACTCTATTCATAAGATTCATGAATACAACAGGTGAATTAGTTAATCCGAATGGCATAAAAACAAATTTATAATTCCCATATCTAGTATGAAATGCTATTTTTGGGATGTTATCCTCCTTCACCTTCAGCTGATGGTATCTAGATCTCAAGTCAATCTTATAAAAGTACTGAGCTCCCTTGAGCTGATCAAACAAGTCATTGATATGAGGAAAATGATACTTGTTTTTAATAGTGATATTATTAAAAGCTCTATAATCAATGCAAAGTTTCATGGAACCATATTTCTTTTTAATAAACAAAATAGGGGCTCCCCATGGTGAAGTTCTAGGATGAATGAAGCCTTTTTCAAGCAAATATCAGAATTGATTTTTCAATTCAAGATGTTATATTTGAGCCATATGATATGTGGGTTTTGAAATCGGCATAGCATCAGGAACTAAGTCAATTGTGAATTTTACTTCCTGATCATGTATAAAACCGGGTAACCCATCGGGAAAAACATCAACGTATACATTTACCACCGACACATCATTCATATGAATAGTTCCCTTATTTTCAACAATATGATAAAGATAACTTTCATTTACATATTTTAATAGTTTCTCAGCTTCCTGATATGTTATCAATTGTATGAGATCATTCTTGTATACAAACAAAAACTCTTTATGAAAAACAACTTCTTTAGCTCTACAGTCAATCTTAGCATGATGAATAGAAAGCCAATCCATTCCCAGAATAACATCAAACTCGACTAAGGGTAAAACAACAAGGTTTTCAGTAAAATCTTTTCACATACCACAATAGAAATATTCTTATAATTCATCATTGAAATAATATTTCCCCCTGGTGTTTTAACAACAAGTCCGGGTCTCATTTGTTGAGGGGATATTTCCAATTTACCAGAAAATTTCTCAGATATGAAGGAATGTGTATACCCCGTATAAAAGAAAACTTTAGCAAAATATGAGTGAACAAACAAAGTACCTAATACAAATTCATTGGATGGCCTGACATCTATTGACATAGTCGCAAAGGATCTCACTACACCTTTCTTCTTGTAGTATGGATTCTTTGTATCATTCAGATCTCTCTTTGGGAAGGCATTTGCACAATGACCCATTTCACCACATTTAAAAAATATGATAGTCATCTTATCATGATTAGTCATCGGATCATTTTCATTTCAATCTCGAGCCATATGTCTAAACTTACCACATTTAAAACACTTCCATGTTTTTCTAAGACATTTCCCATGGTGTTTCTTGCCACAATTTTCAGAAACTATAAATTGGATTTTCTTACCATCAGATTTATTTGGTTTATTTTTATCCATATCTTTCGATCTAGACCTCTTTTTCTCTTTATTTAAAAAATGAATACGATCATCAGAAAACTCCATCTCTACCCTCTCATGAAATTAGACAAGTTTCTCATAACTTTTGAATTCACGGAAGTCCAACGCCCTTCGATACCTTGGCTTCAGTCCTGAGTAAAAGAGATTGATTTTTCTATCAAGATATAGAATAATATTTGGAGCATACCTCGCCAGTCGAGTGAAGTTCTCTTCATATAGGGCCACTGAATCTTCCTCCTTCTATTTCAATTTAAGGATTTTCTTCTCCATCCTAAGTCGCAACACCTTAGGAAAATATTTTTCAAGGAAAAAATCTTTTAAATTCATCTCACTCTAAGGCATAAAAATCCTCTCTACCCCTAATATTCCTTACCATTGACCACCACTGATCAGATTCCCCTTCAAAACAATAAATGGAAAGACTTACCTTTTGATTGATTGAACATCCCATAACATCTAATATGATTTCAAGGGGTTCCACCCGTCCTTCAATTGCTACTGGGTCACAAGATCCATTGAAAGTTGGAGGGTGTTGTCTCATAAAATGTTCCACTATTGTCATGTTCCTTTGTGGTACCTTTGGGTTTTCTCTCACATGGATGCCAACACCATTTATTGCCTACATTAGTTGAGCCATTACTGCCAAAAAACTACTCTGTTCTAATCCCTACCATTCTAGGATGTAGATCTGGAATGATGTAATTCTATCGGTGCCTCTCCTCATTAGCATCCCGGTTCCTTTTGAGGAAATACATTCTAAAAAAACATATCATAGATGAACAAACATTGTAATCTTTAAATTCTATAACATTTCAAATTAATCATAAAGTGAAAATCTTTTATGTTATTCTATTAACATCACCCTAACCCCTAAATTTATCTATATCATCCTCTGATACCAACTATAAGGACCCTACCTTATAACATACATAATATTGAATTTAGTCTAGAAAAAAATTAATTTTAAATTGAGGATCTTTTCAAGTTTATAGCTTTAGAGAATTGGGATAATACATTCATAACATTACACATTATTATAGAGTGGATACCATAAAAACAGTTCCAATTTTATTTTGAAAATATAAATCATAAAAACTTAAAAATGACTCCTTGACCATTATTCAACATTTAACATGGATTATTTATTTGTCTTAAATATCAATTAACCTGTGAAAAATCATTTAAAAAATTGGTATGAGCACAAAATCTCATTAAGGGATGAAAAATAAGGAATGAGCACATTAGACCACAAATACTCGTAACGTAAGAAAGCATTTTTAAAAAAAAACATGCTTATCACCCATATATAAATACTTAATTTGTGTAACATGAGATTTAAAAAATACCCACACAAAACTTGAGAACATAAATATAATCATAAAGGTATCTTGGAGAATTACATATATAATCTTGTAACCCTCTCAACTACCTTATAATTTGTAACCCTCTCGACTACCTTACTATTTGTATAACCATCGCAGTTACACTTGGAGTAACTATATGAACGACCTCCAACATACACATACCCAATACATTAGAGGGAAATATAGGTCCCACCCTTCATCATAAATAATGGTTAATATCCAAAACATAATCATACAACATGAATAATAACAGAAAAACATTACTTTTGAATTTTGTAAAACAAAATTTTAATAGAGGTTTTTTAAAAGAGAATTCCCTTACAAAATTCATGTAATTGAAGAAAAAATTAATAGAGTGGATTTAATATGTATATAAACTATAAATACACATAATTAAACATAATATAAACAAAACCCAACACTCAAACAATTTTAATACTACATAAAAAACGAAGTATAAGTTTAACCCAAAGAATGGAAATCGGGTTAAGAATTCCCTTACCCCATGCTTTTCTTACTTAAAACATGTTTAAACTTCCTATATAATAGTTAAAAGAGTGTTATTAGTATTTTACAGAAACATGTTCATGTTTATAAAATCTTATATGATCATTTTATAACATCATTTCACTCTTTAATTGTTAGTATTTTGTGCCTTGCACTATTTTTGGGTGAGTTCTTTACATGATTTCCAATATTGGATCATGATGAATGTTCTTGTCAATTGGAAGTGAGATTACATAATTTGAATGGAGTAGTATTTAAATCTTAGCATTAAACTAAATCATACCATTTATCATTTTTAATTCTTACATGAGGATGATTCATAAGTCAAAACATTAATGATGTTCGTTTAGATCATTTTAGTGGTTCTTTAATAATAACAACCTCATTTTGTTTTATAAATTAAAACCATGTGTAAAAAAGAATTCCTGAACTATTGATGAGAAATAATACATATATTATAACATGTTTCAAGCATAAAAATGGTTTCATTACCAGACATGGAAGAGTTATTGAAAATTGAAATCTCATCATCCACAATGTCAGTAATTCGACACATCACAGGAAATGTTTTAATTCCTTGAATAAGTGGGAGAGTAGGAGGAGAATGATGATGAATTTTCCATGAGCATGAGAACAAACAGAATATAAAATATTATGGAGCATTCGTGCCTCTTGGTTAAGAGTATGCGAGGAAAGAATAAGAAAATAAAGGGATATTTGAAATAAAAGAAAACTTCAGAAATTTCTCACGAAAATTCGGCAGCCTAACGACGTTTCTTAAAATTTCATAAAATTAGTTTGATGAGAAAAAGGGATATCTCATCACTATTACATAATATGAACAGTAAGGTGGGATATGGAATAAAATATCCTGACATAAGCCAAAGTAAATGAAGAGAATAACATAAAATGAAAGAAAAGAAAGAAACTAAAAGAGGATGTTTACCTCTTGATCTCTTCTCCTTGAGATCCTTCTTAAGGGCTTTGGTTTTGGTTTTTTGGTGAGACCAGTAGCTCTAGGATGTGGGAAAGATCCTTGGGAGGAGTATTGGGAAGAACTTAGGCATGGATCAAGGCTTTAGGGGTGTGGGAAGAAGAGGGGAGTGAGGGTGGTATTATTAGTTGAGGAGAGGGGGTATTTTTCATTATTTTAATAATTATTAAAATATTTTTTCCCAAGATTTTGAATAGTCTTAGTTAATGTGACCTAAAATAGTAATAATGGCATGTGAGTTTGAACCAAGTTGCATTTTATCACATATGATGTCATAAATAGTGAATTTTTCTGATAATTTGATTATATGGTATTTTATCGTATTTCATTATTCATCAAAAAATAAAGAATTTTAGAAAAATCCCAAAAATTTACCCTAACAATTTTTCTCCTTGTATAATCCAAAAACGAAGTCCATTTTTTAAAAATAATTTTTTTAAATATTGTTAATTTAATTTTTAAATAAAATCATACTTAATTCAAAAATTAACAATTCTAATTCTATAACTACTTCTATATCATGAAGAAAAATTAACCAAGATGTTATTATACTAAATTCTTAAGAAACTAAAATAATAATAAATGTTACTATTCATTAGGGTCATGTTACTATTCATAAGGGTATGTTACTATTCACCAAAAAAACAAGTGGGTTCAAATGGACTCCAAATAACATACTGAACACAATTATAGGTGAAAATTTCTTGAAATTCAAAACATAGAAGTAGAAAAATTATGTTTTAATGGCTAGTTATAAATATCTAATTAAAAAAAGTTCCATTAATTTCTGTTTTTTTAAGAAAAACTTGGGGTGTCACATTGACTGGGTGTGGATATTATTCCATCCATTTAGTTGTTTCTTAACTAGGATGATTATTCACTTTTTCACCATGATATATATTAGCCTTTGGTGGTGGGCTACTGAGCTTTATTTTTCATCCACAATATGTTCACCTCAAGGTGTGTACAACCGATATATATCATTTAAAGTTGATATCTGATGAATTGTGGATTGGGTGAATCCTAGGGTCTCAGGATGGAGTGGTGACTCTCATATAGATATCTTATGATTGGGATAAAAATACCCAAAAGGGTTATTGGAGATCGGGTATATTGTTTTGTACAGAGGCTCAAAGGATCTACGTATATTAATTTTTATTTCTTCTATTCTTGTATTAGTATGGTCAACCTAGTGGGGGGTCAACGTTGTATGTATTACATAGATGTTAAACACATTATATCATTTCATTTATTATATCCCTATTTGTATTTATTTATTATGCATGGTTATTACTTTCTTATATAGATGATGTTTGGTTATTTCCAAATTTTTTATACTGTGATATGAGGGAATTTTCTCCCCACTATCACAAACTAAGAAAACACTACTAGTAAATAATCTATGGAATATGAAGAGGTATACATGATTGTATATCTCCAACCAATATAGTCACTATTTATTGAGTGGTCTTGGATGGGATGTGATATTCTTTAATTTGAATGGACCATGAGTACTAGTGATGGGAATCAAAATTAAAAATCTAGCGTAGGACTGGTTTATTTACTAGCCTGGTTGAGTTTTGAATTTTTTTGAGTATCAAGGATAGAGATTTTATGGACACTTGCAGTTTTGTAATGATGTCAGTTGATGAGAAATAATGTTATATACTTTGTCAAAAATAAATTTCGTGATTTTTAAGTGGAGTACCTATGGAGATTTTTGTTTGATAAGTGTAACATGTTATGTATCATGCATGATGTTTGAGGTGAATGAGATTTATTTAAATGATGTAAGACAAATTGGGAGAATGATTCATTCCTTATGAATATATATTATAAGGGTCAAAACCCATTTATTTTGAATTTTGTAGGGAAACATGGATAATTTATGCTCTCTATCATTGAATTGTAGATAGGGTAGTTACCATGTATGAGCTGAGGGTTTATTTACTTGATGATACATTGTTAGAATACTTTCTAGTGGTTTTGATGGATTTTGATATTTATATTTTTTAGAAAGGTGGCATAAAAAAGGAGAATGTGTTTTGACATGGTCTATCTAGGATTTTTGGGTTTGATGATGTTTTAAAAAGATAACAAGAGTAGTTGGAATGAGTAGGACACTTATTTATCAATGGAAATTATTGTCTTATTCTCAAATAAGGGTATAATATAATTTATATAGTTGATATTAATCCACCATCCTTTGAAGGTTGAGGCCTTCATTAATGTTTGGTTTGTGAAAAATGCTATTGGTTTTGTTCCCAAAAGTTGAGAATAAGTGGTGGTTGATGTTTTATTTTGTTGGTCTAGTGATAAAAGGATAGCCATGTACATCCATTGAGTTCACTAATAATTAATTATGGATCATGGAGGTTGGAATATTCCCTAGAAAATTGGAAATAAATACTCTTATTATGTAGAGTTATGTTCCGATTTCAAGTGTATGAACCTTGTTCTAGACGGGTCATGGAATTATAGAACTGATTGTGGAGTGGTCATGGTGGCACTCAAATTATAGTGTAAAAAAATATGATTTAAACTAGATTAATTTTCAAACTAATAATACAAAATAATATGTGGTAGTGAATCAAGACATCACATTGGAATCAAACTCATGATGGAATTAAAGTGATCAAAGGGTGCTTGAAATAGAGGTGTGTTGATGCATACACCATGACATGATGACAATTTTGAAATTTGAGGATATAATCATGGAATAAAACTACAAGTTGGGTATATAGAAAAGTGAGAATGTTTGAGTAATTACATGATGCATGTAGGTGTGATGGAATTGTGATCAGGTAAATTGATAACACATCACTAGTTGGGGATGAGTGTTTTTAGGTGGTTTATCTGGAGGAATTTGAACTACTGTTATTATGTTGATCGAATATAGTGGGTTGGAAAATTAATCAGATGTGTTATGTTGGGTATTATGAGGGAACATTAGGAGTTTATTTTTATATTCAAGAAAATACAATGAATTTATGTAAAAAATGGAAAATATATTTATATCCACATTGTATTGGAATTAAAAAATGTCGTACAGTTCTAGCATCATGAAATGTTCTCATGTGTGATTAGACATAGAGATATAGAAATGATGTTGTGTGTATCATTAGAATATGATAATTTAATTTTGATATAAATTTACAATGATGAAAGTTCCATGTAAACATAACTAATGCTATATCTGTATTCTATATATTGGACAACCAAGAGAATACTGGGAAATTAAGCAATGAAGCTATTGGTGTTTTGTGATAGGATGTATTGGGAAAATTTCATTTCTCTTTCCCAGAAGTGAGACTAAGTGGTGGCTTGAGTTGCAGAATCTTAAGTGCCTTATGATTAGATAATCACTTTAGAAATGTGATAAGAATTTAAGGAAAGAATGTCACTAGGTGATCGTGGATTTATGGTTAGAGATCGTTAAGTGGTGTAGCGGAATGACCACTATGACTTATCGGGGATGAGAAGTAATATTGTGGAATGTTTTTAAATTTTTATGGATATATGGGTGAAAATTAAAAGAGTAACATGAACCATCTTGTTTGGTGGATGAGTTATTTTGAAAAATGGGATTCAGAATAGATGTTTAGGAGTTTGGACTCATCAAATGAATGTTTTTGTAAGATTTATGACATTTGAAAGTTGTACCAAGGGATCAAGAGGGACATGAGAGGGGTTCCAATGGTTATTTCAGAAAATAATGGCTCAAACCATCTATCTAAAATTGTATCTATGTTGTAATAATGTTGAATGTTCTCATCACTATCTATCTGGTGGTCCATATAGGGCCTCCTTCATTCAAAAAGTGGTGACTAGATACCAAGTAGTAATGCACTAGATAACCCATGGAATCTAAAAGGGGAAAATTTAAATTTTTAATCCATGAAATTTAATAAGGGAGTGTCCCCCTCCTCTCCATTTATAATACTGAAATGTGTGTCGTATAGGGTTTCATCACCTTCATCCCCCTTGTCTTGAGTGGGTATTATTTTGTTTTCATAGCATATTTTTGTACTCTTCCCCCTCTATTGATCTCTACATACCCCATCCATTATTTTTTTTGTTAACATTGAGTTTCTTATGGGGGTGTTTAAATTTGATTCCAAATGATCATGGTGAAATAAATCAATTTTATAGGGTTTCATATATATAAATATATATAAATAAGATATCTTGAGACACAATAGTCACACAATCATCCTATGATTTAATAAGGTATTCCCCAGTGGGGATATTTTTAAACACCATACATAATATTTAATTATTTTTAGCATTGAATTGATATCACATGATTGTGATATTCCTAGGATGAGTTCAGAGTTCTGTTGTGGACCTTTCATGAGTTTTTGGGTATGGTTTTGATGTGACAGTGTCACATAGGCTTGGGAATCAACATGATCTTAGAGTGAGAATATATGAGGCATGAATAATCCTTGGTAGCAGTTTCCAGCCTTTGGAGATAATTATTTGAATATTTGAAATGTGGTATTTAGTCCTTGAATAATTTTTTTGGGTTAGGAGGACATTCCAAGTGAGTCGGTACATGAGGTAATTGAACTCCCAAACCACCATCCATTTGATTTGATTATGTAATATCTCACATTACCATTACTTTTTTGTATAATTTTTACATTAAATTAATCTGTATTATATATATATATATATTTGTTTCTAACTGAGAACATGTTTCTTTTCCATTTATTTACTGAGGACATGAATTTTTTTCATGTGCTATTCCAATTCATTTCTTTAAATCGAATCTAAATTAAAGGAAATTTTATACTTCTTGTTCCATTTCATATAGCACTATTTAAAACGTTTTAATCTTATATGATTTCTAAATAACCCATTATTTTATGTAAATGTATTATATATAATTTATCTTTTTAAATAAAAACCCAATATTCTAATTTCATTCATTGATTCATCAAAAAATTCCTAAAGAATTTTTTGAAGGGTTCATTACCACACACACATCATTTGGTTACGCTTTATAAAAATATTTTACAACCCATTTACTTCTCCTAGGTTTTATTATTCATTGTGTATTATTTAATTTTATGGATTATATATATATACATATTATGATTTTATAAGTGGGAAATGATTTATATTCACCCCCAATTCATTGAATAAGTTTTTAATCTCATGAGATACCATATATGGTGAACAAGAAACAATCATAGAACACAGTTATGGTTTCTTTGTAGTGGCCCTCGATTTACTATTATTAATCAAATCTTCTTATTACTACCACAATTTTTTATCTCTTGATCTAATGTAATATTTTTCTTTATTGAACACTTCCATGTGATTATATATGATCTTACAATTTTATCAAATCATTTTATTATTCTTTAATCCTATTTTATAATTCATTATCATGCTAATTCCTTTAATATAATGTATAACTAATTATTTTTTTGTATATACCCATGGAATCATATTAAATAATATATATTCATTGGGATTTATATGCTCATTATGGATACATAAATAAGGATAGTAGAAATTATTTTTATGTTAATATATATTTCACTTAATCTGTTAAATACACCACAACTATTGATTAATGGGCTGTGGTTTTTGGATTCATTTGTTAAAAATCATTAAATAATATGATTATGAGACTTATGTTGTTATATATAAAGCTAATTGAATTAGTTTAACATGGGATATAGTAATGCGATGTGAGAATAAAAATAAATATTCCCCATCATCATTAACAATTGAAACGCTATGATTCATTTTCTCAAACCACTGACTTATATCTAGGAATATCTCTTTTTATTTGGGTACATACTCATAGTTTTATCTATATGGTGTCTTAGGGAGGTATGAGTGTAGTGGGACCACAAGTATGTTGTAGGCACTTAGTTTTTCAATTAGGGTCCAAGGGATGTTGTAATGTCTCTCCATAATTCTACACCAAATAGGGTTCAATCCTTGAAAGACCCTAGATTGTGGAATTTTTTGATAACATAATAATTAAAAGGAGGTTTACATGATACAATATAAAAACACAGATAAAAACATATGAAAAATACATAGGAAAATGGTTGACACTTGGCATCGAGGTGGTTCCCCATGGTGTAGCCTTGTGTGTGACAACACAAGGAGAAATACTATTATATGGTGAAAGATGATGTATGTGGTTATGGAGTTGGATATATATCTATTCCATAGGAGGGTGTTATATGTTTTATTTTAGTGGAATATATTATTATCCCATGAAATGGTGATATGGTCCAAGATTTAGTAATGTGAGAAAACCAGGTATTAAGGCCTTCATGTATCTTTGACATCATCCCATGTAATGATTGATTCTGAATGCCATGTAATGGTGTCCCTGTCAACCTAGTTAAAAAAATATACCTATTATAAATTAATGGCATTTACCCCATATTATTTTAAATAAAGATTAATTAATATCCTTCTAATTCATTATTTTTGACACTTTATAATTCTCCTTGTTAGCCATTTATTTCTAATTGAATCCATATAATATTACTTGGTTAATGATCATTTTTAATCAGTATTTTTAAATTGAAGTGGTTATAGTGTAATAAACCTTTATGACATATGATCCCTCTTCTAGGATTCTTCTATATATTTATTTTATTATTTATCAGTATTTTTAACAAGATTGAATGGTAGTATCCCCATCTATTATCAATTAAATTTCATTATAAATATATATGTTTCTATAGCTTGATTTTGGGTATTAATAAATAATAAAATTTAATAAATTAAATTTTTTATTTGAAGGAAAATTTTGACCTAATAATCAATATTATACCCAATATTATTCAGTGTATTGAACTTAATTTTCATAGTGTGAATCTTAAAATATCTATTCATATCTAAGGATAAAAAGGTTTTTTCATGAACTATTTTTTGTCTACATTTAGTTTATTAATTATCCTATTATATTACATCTTGAAATTATGACTATATACAACTTCAAATTACTATTTCTAAATTATTGAACTATTTAATTATTAATTATTTGGAAAAACCATGAACACACCTTTTCTATTTACTTATACTAACCACATGTATTCATTCACCATTGATTACCTGGGTGTATCATCCCTCACTGTCATGACTATGCCATTAAATAATCATTCCACATGGCCTCAAGTGCACCCCCTAATCACTAGAGGATGGTAACTTGAATCTAGTATTCAAGGATATTTCAAAGGATAAATTTACCATCTAATGATCCATTACACAAAGAAAGATAAAATAAATACCTCAATAATAATAACTAGTGGAAAAAATAATAACAAGATAAATTTATCATACTAATATCTCAAAAATTCCCATAAATATTACTACACATAATAAGACTCATAATAAAAACCAAACAATAAAATTGAAAAAAATAAAATTGAAATATATGGTATTCTAAGGTTTGTACATCCCCTTAAACTCATCTCTAAAAAAACAAAATTGGATATGAATGTATCCTAAAATAATCTCTATACTAATGTGGCCACATGAATATACCTAAAATATCATGAATATAATCTATATGTATATACTTTTTCTATATATAAGGAATTTGAATATACTCCTTAATAAAACCCACCACAACTCTGAGAATCCAATAGTGTTTTAGTGAGAATATAGAAATAGTGTAGATATTTATTTATTTCAAAAAACCATTTTATTATAAAAATAAAGAATAATATAAAAACCAATTCACCTAAATAAACTCATACATCTATCAATTTTTTTTAACTACAGAACATGTTATCCAAACACATGGATCTTCTTCATCGAATATTCCAAACTCATGGAATCATTCTACATGGTGAAATAAATACATATTATAATATAATTTCTTATTGTAAATCCAGGTAATGGTGAAAAATTGATTTCTTTATCATCTTATAATATCATAGACTAACCCATGTCTACCAATAAGGATCCGGCTTTATTAAAATTTTAAAACATATTTTTTTTTGATAAAACAACTCAATTTTTTTATCTTATTATATAAAATTTAGCCCTATGTCATTCCTCCAGAATATCGAAAAAACTATATATAATCTGAATTAAGCACCATTAATCATAAATATACATGGAAGGCCATATCCATTAATTCTAGAAAGCTACATTACACATTAAAATTCATATTTTTAGTCACTAGAAACAATTTCTAAATCAAATCATATAAAGAAATCATTTCACATTTTTTATGAAACATCTTACCAATTTAAATAAAAATTATACCCAGTAAACATTCATTTATAACATATTAGTTTCATCAAAATATTATGAAAATAATCATATAATTATTCTATTTCATTTTGGGAATTTATACACTTTACACATTTATTTTCCCCAATTTAAATATCACTTACAATATAAATTCCAAAAATAAACAAGAATACTACATAATGAAAGCATTATAATATTTTTCTAAAACTAATATATGAATAATAAATATTTATATTGTAATAATTCACAGAAAACAAAATCGAAAATATCACAAAAAATAACAATTACAATACTGGAATTTACATTTTTACTTATTTAATTAATTTTTACATAATTTTTTTATTTTATCAAAACAACAATTGATGTTGTTCATACATTTAATCACAATTTTTCAAAATTCTATAGAATAAAAAAATTACTAAAAAACAAGTCCATAAAAGATATTAGTATGTGATAGATGATACTCTTTTTGGATTCCTGAAAAACAATTGGGTTCATGAAGCACTCACCAAGATAAAGATAATTCCGCTGATGTATCAAAAATTTGACCTCAAATAAAAAGGATATTAATACAAGAATTTAATATATTAAAGATAAATATTGGTGATTCTAATGTTCATAAAATATGATACATAACATGAAAAATATAAAATTATTTCTGAAATCTCGTTATCGTAAAATATCAATATTCCCATTTTAAAATCAATCCACGTTGAGGCTAACCAAGTGACCAATCACTCACTATTAGGTACCTGGTGGTATCCATGATGATCTAAAAAATCCTCCAACTCCATCGACTACATGGTACCCCACAATGGTTACCTGGTGGTATGTGATGTTAAAAATATAGCTTGGTCCACCTCATCACTCTCCTCTCTTCTCATAGGTCACCTTGAACCCGTAAAGGCAACTCAAAATTGGCTGAAAATGAATTCAAAAACATTAAAATTAAATCAACCAAATACCTAAACATCTAGGATCATTGTAAAATCATTCACATATGACATCTATTTTCTGAAAAACATGATCGAGCATCACCATTAAACTACCATAACCATTATGAACTCATCTCTAATTATAGTTCTTTGGTCTCCTATTATATGTGACTATTATACCATATAACATGTATAATTTTCCCAAAACTTCCCAAATAACACTTCATTCAATGAATAGAAATATGCACCATCCTCTCCACTAATTAGGAATCTGACTCCTTCTTCACATCATCAAAAAAGAATAAATAATATGTATATAATATGTATTTTTTCATCTGAGATACATGAAAAACATCATGAATGGTTATATACATTAGAGGTAATCCCAAATTATAAGGCACATCCTCCCAACCTTTTCATGATATAAAAAAACCAACAAAACATTGTGCTAACTTCATATACATCTCAATTATCTAATGTACCAACTATGGTGATTCCGTGATAAAATAATAATTCCCGAAATCAAACTCAAGATAAAAATACCTATGATTGACTTAGGAATTATCCATACTATGAGACATATGAAACCACTTCATGATCATTAAAACATGATCATAGGTATCATGTACCATATTATCTATAAAGAAATATTCATCGCCAGTATCTATCCCACACAAAGAATAATGACATGTCCTTCAATAAAAATATCCAAATTAATCCATATGAATAATTATTTTGTAGATATTTTTATAAATTAAATATTCTATATACAAATGATCATCCTCTATAATAAAAAATTCAAGAATATATGTATTAATTATTCAATGATAATATTATTTATAATAAAATAATTTACATTCATCTTCCATGATCAAATATAGTAAACATAAGTTTAGAATCCAATAATTTTTAAAATACTTCTAAAAATAAGTATTAAATTACTATACCACTATCAATTGTGATACTTTAAGGTACATAATGAAGCCTAAAATCCCCATAACATAAATTTTAAAAACATCATTTTTCTTTTTATTTTCTCTAATCTAAATAAAAATAGAAATTATAGTCTATATATTATAGATAACCAAAACATAATCCCTCCCTTTCAATGATTTAAAAAATCCAATCAGAAAAACTAAGGAAACAACATCTCTTTCCCACTCTAAAATAGGTTATTAAAAAAAGTTTACATCTATATTTTTATCGTTTGGTTTTAACCATTGATAAGGGACACATATTGAAATAAAACAAGTGATTTACCACTTTATACCTGACTTCAAAAGATTATCCAAATATCATGGTACATATTGATAAAATCATTAAAATATAACTAATAAGTGGTTTTAAAATACTTTATAAACTATTATCTCATATTCATTAAAATATAAATCCACCACTAGAAATTAAATTGATAATCATTTCCAGGTGGCCACCTAGGCATATGATCCAAACCATATAACATTCCATTATAAACTTAGCACTTGTAATCTAAACTATAACATTACATAGACTAATCCATTAGGGATGAATATATGGTTAAAGTATCTAAAATAATATTGACCTAATTCTCAGATAGATAATTATATAACATTTTGAAAAAATTTATAATCTGACAATCATTTTTCAACTCACAAAAAATGTTTACCTGGGGCTTCCTACTCAAATTATCTATAATGGTATTCCCTTTAACCAATGTAAATATAATAAAAATTATATAATTAATGAAATTCAACAAAAAAATTCATATATATAAATCCAATTTAGAAAAATATTTAAATCAAGCCACTCTGTTTGGTGTACACCATTAACCTCTCATCGAACATATAACTCCACAATCTTTTAAGATCATGCACAACCATAGACAACTCAAGATATTATATAGGATAAATATTATCATGTTTCATAAGTTATAGATAACTATACACAAATAATCCACATTCCTTTATTAATGAGCAACAATATCCATCCTCATAGTAATCACAATACACTTCATTTCATTTCTTTGTATCAAGAATGGTAAGAATATGTGATGATTTAATACTCTTATTTAACTAATAGGAAATATTTTTTCATTTATCATCCCATTTAATCTTCACTTCCTTCTGATTATGTTCCTTCATTAGTTCATCTATGTGATATAGGTCCTCTTTTAATATGTGTTACCAGCCTTTAAGTAATAAGAAAATCCAAATCTCAATGGAGCTAATAGGGATATATAAAGACAAAAGAAAACTATTTTATAATGATACATTAATATCTGCAATTCAAAATTGAATTCATAATGAATATTAACTCTTGTATTAATAACATAAATGTAAAAATCTTCATGTAAAAGTGATGAACTCGCAATGTATCCAAAACTATATCAGAATTATATTTATGATTCTCATAGTATCATGAATATACAAATTTATCATTAATGAAAACAATCATGAATGAATTTTTATAAGTGTGGAATAGATTTATCCTCATTACTATAAATATAGACAATGTGTTTTTCACCCAAAATAAATTACACTAATAATTAATAATCACTATAATGTGTGTGTAATTACTCATTTTTACATTTTATCATGCACCCTCGATAGATATAATACGAACAAAGGATAGACATATAAAACCAATGATCTTTTATCAAATTATCATGAAATCATATATTAATAGTAAAGGATTCCATTCTTAAATGGTAACATTGTCTAGACTATGGTAATAATGAAACAAACAAAATCCAATCATGTTACTTACTTAATATCCCCAGTGAACCCCATGAAGGCAAAATTATCCAAATAAATCCTTAGGAATCATTATATCAAAACATAATCCTTAGATCTGTATGTTCAACATGATTAATGAGATAATGAGGTAGAGAGTTTAAATCTATACTTATTACAAGTTCAATAATAAACTCCACCTCCCGCTTTAGTGTAATCTATATAGAATATTTTGTAAGAACATCTTGAAACAGAACTATAGGAGGAAAAAACCCCCACAAGGACCCTCAATTGACCTGAGAAACATCATTAGTACCTAATATTTAGTGAAATTCAACTACAAAAAATAATAACTGTCTCCATTATAATGATAGTATCATTCCCGTAGAAATATATGTGATTTATCATATGATGTAACTAATGTTACGTGTGTTCGTTATCAATCAATTTATTCCCTAAAATATGAAACATATTCCATTATAATGATCACATAATACCTATCATCAATAAAAAAGGGAAATTACAATGGTGTGTATAACCATAAATTTCAATGTCATTTATTAATCATCTTCTTATAATATCCTCTCTTATTACTAATCATATAGAATTCTAGATAGAAAATTAATCTCCAAACCAAGGTAATACATAAAATAGTTACACATAAAAGAATTATAATTTCCATAATTAAAATCATAATGAAAATTCAATGGTAACCAACATCATACCTATTATTTGGAAGAACCTCTACCAATAACAAATATTAAATACTTTGAAATCAATAATTGACTTAAACTTGAGCCTTTACCATGTCCCTAGATTTCCCTACTCTGTTGAATAAAATATTATCAATCAAACTACCCCTATGAACCTGAATTTCCATAGTAACTAGAAATCATATATAAAATATTAATTTTTATATAATTTGATTCATAATAACAAGATTTATATTCCATTATATTATAAAAATAAATCCCTCCACTCTTCTAGGCCCCCATACAACAAAACATTGAATATACATCATTATGTCAGAAGAATGAGACTCTTAAGACTCATATAGGAAAAATTATTGGTTATAGACCCTTTGACCACATTGATATCTCTTCCACAACACACAATCTTGAAAATAATATTAAAAGGATTTATTCCCTTGACCAACCTATTTCCCTCAATTCATATGATAATAAAATGACCTCCACTTCCTTCCACTACATGATCCAACTACACAAAATGGGTCTATTTTATTTTCATCATGATATTTTTTTGATAATTTTTTAAAATAATTCTATAATTTTCTAAAAAAATAGAAAAAACATTGACAGAATTGCAGTATTTATCCCAAACCTGAATTGACAGTGTTTAAAAACCTCACCTCCTCCATTAGTGGAGGAAAATGGATAAAGAAAGAAAATATAAAGGAATAATTAACAATAGGCATTCTTCCTGACATTAAATATATAATCTCCTGGGATATATCCTTAAACAATAGTTTTATATAGCATTACTCATGAATGTGTACTCGAAAATATTCCACTCTAAACCCCTTTGTTTTCATTTCCTATAATGAGATATTGTATAAATGTGAGGTGGGTCACTCGACAATGATAATAGATATCTTCACCATCTACCCCTATATATCGTCAATTAGTTAAATGATCCATTACATTCTGTATATCCACTCCTTAGATAAACATGTCATAAAATAATATTTAATGACTAGAGGATGTCATAAATGATACCCAACATCACATTGGAACCCATTGTTGCATATTGAGGTTGTCTTGCCTCTATATTTTAGATCACATTAATAAAACTTATAGTGATATTATTCTCTACATAAATCTCTATATAACACATCAATAGAATATAATCACCCTTCAATTCTATATATTTCGCATTTGAAATCTCCTACTCAATATTATTTCACCAAGGCACATAATCTATATGTTTCTACATTCCATGATTCAATTGAAATCAAAATATAGTTGGAAATAAAGATCAAAATATTCATGAAACAAATAAAATCACAAACTTAATACAAAATTATATAAGTTATTTAGATAGTTCTATCTAATTATATCACATTATCTAGTATTTTAACTTATATTCAATTATTAATGTGTTATTCATGCCTAATAAAATTCAATTTTTATCATTCAAGTACATAATTTAAATTATAATCACCAATAAATAAAAAATACACGGTCACACAAATTTTACATAACCACATGTTCCAAAATTATTAATAAATACTTAATTACTCATCTTAGTATGAGTGAGAATCATGAAAAAAATAAAACTTATATATTGAAAAAGTGAAATTACATACTACCTAGGTTACCTAGACTTCTACTATAGTTGTGTTGTCCAGGAACCCAAACAAATAACAATCATACAAAGTCCTTAATACTAATATCTATCCAACCAAATCTGAACAATCATGGATTAAAAAAATAAATTTATTTGATACTATTTTATGTTTCATCCCACACTAATATGATCATTCCATTGAGGTAAAATGTCAAATGGACACAAGTGTATTCCTTGATCATGAATAGATAGAGGCTACTATTGATGATCTAAGGATATCTCATAGTTTTTTATTTTCCATCCAACAAACTATAAAATATAGAGAAATAAAATTAATATATCAATAATTATATGTGTTGGATGATAAATAAAAAAACTCATTATATAATACAATTATCCCAAAATATACCAAAAATTACACAGACATAAACATGACTCAATATAGAAACACATATATGAAATTTTGAATAGTAAAACTAAAATAAAATATAGAACAAGGTGTAAACAACTCCATCCAAAAAACTAATAAGTCACTTGATCTCACCTCAAGGATGTTAACAAAAATCATCCCCTTTATATAGGCATATTTACATTAATTGAAACATTATGATTATATTTTATATGTACACTGTTATACATGTACTGATATCTAGAGTAAAATCCTCAGTAGAAACCACTACAACCCATGGAATCCAAAAATGTTAATTCTAGACATAGATAATTAGTTTAGAGATTTAAAAATATTAATATCATCATTTTTACAGGAAAAAAAGACATATGTTTACAAATTTACCCAAATAAACTTATTGATGATTTTTCAGATGCTAATAACTGTAAAATATCATTTCCAAATTCATGTATCATCATCATCTCTTATACCAAATCCTTGGAATCATGCTAAATCATTCAAAAAAAAAATTAAATTTCATATCCTATATTTAAGCTAATCCAACAAGATGAATCCTATAAAATATCTCATGTATAAAATCAAACCAAAGATCCTTGTAACTCTTTAATATAATGAATATTTCACAATACAAAATATTTACCTAAAAATCACAAACATCACCTTATTTTTATATTTTCATATGAGATTAAGCCCCATGTTGTTCGACCTAAATAACTAAAAACATTTCCTAGTTCCACAATAACACAAATAATCCTAAACCCACTAAAATTCCAAAATACATTACTTCTAATAATAAATTTGTAAATTAAAATTGATAATTTTAGTCAATAAAACCAAATAATTAATCTAAATATATTATTTTACCTTTTCCCCTTTTCATGTGACCTTTAAACACATTAATGGTAAATTAAATCTTATAAAACCCATTAATAAAAAAATATTTTTATCACAAAAAATTTCCAAAACAATAAAAGAATTATTCTAATTTCATTAGAAAGTGTATCCTCTATACATAAACATTTTCCCCAAACTACCTCTCATTTAAATATACTATTTCCATGATAAACTATCATAATACCTTATAAAAACATTTAAATAATTCATTAATAAATATATTAGTATAATAAAAATTTATATAAAAATTATTCACGTGAAACATTAAAAAAATAACACCCAAAAATCCATTTTAATGATTTTTTTCTAGTCACTAATTATTCGATAAATTATTACATTAATTCAATAATTTAGGATTCCAGTCTCTTTTTTAGTTCATGTTTGAAAACATGATTTTTTTTAATTTTTGTACATAAACATGGGTTATTAACCTTAGTGCAATTAAGTGATTGTTAATGTTTTTTTAATAAATTCACTCATGTGTTGTTAGTTTAGGAACATTTTGAATCATTAAATGTATATTTATAGAATTATTTATCATTTATTTATATTTTTTTAGTATAAATTTATATATGATATGATAACAACCCCATAGAAAAACTTATTATCAGGTTATCCCCAATTAATGATCATATTATATGTTTGGGGTAATATATTTACATTAGTATGAGTAAGATCACTAGTATAGAGATATAAATGGTTAATAATGTGACAATAATTAATGAGAATGTACAAATATTTTTCTAAATAAATTATGCCCTATAGATTATCATATATCTATCATTAGTGTTACCTATGATAATGTAGGATATGGATATATCAATTTGATGTTTTTAAATTTATTTCCTATGTTAAATGTTTTATAATTTTATACTTTTTAAAATTTATTAGTGAATTTAGTATAATATAAGATAATTATGTATTTCACTATCTATACTAAGGAATTTGATTAATCATGACTAGTTGTGTATACCGTTATTATGGTTTATTATAGCTTGGGTCTTAATTGAGTTATGAATATGTGAATTCATGAACATTACAAGAAAATTACATGTTATTCATTATTTTAAGATTTAATTATCTTGGGAATTGAAAAAAATGATATGCTAAAGGATGTTTACATTTTCAATGTACCATTAGTAGTCATTATGTTGATAATAAGGTAACATTAATAATGTAAATGTTGTTGATTAGATAAAAACTATACATAAAAGTTAAATTTTATGTATTTTAAATATAGGTATGGTTGAAGATGAAATTTGGAAAATTAGGGATACTTTTAGGACATATAAGGTGCTATAACAATCCATGGGGCCGTCTATGGGGTTTGAGTAGAATCATTACATGCTTCTTAGACATTTCATAGTAGTATGTGAGATTGTAGTAGGTTAAAGGACTAATCCAAATCCATGTGAAAATTAAGAGGGGTGTGTATTAGTGATATTTTTGTTATATACTTCATTTCTTATGAAAAAATGCACATCTTGTTAAAGAGACATGATTTTTTTTAAATAAGATCAAAATAAAACCAATAAGAACACAAGTATATAAAAGGTTCACTACTCAATATGAGTAGATATTACTGCCAATGTTTTTAAATAATTCAATAGCACAAAATCATATATAAAAAAAATTAAATATGGTGATAAAAAAGTATCGAATATCCCTGCACTTTTGTTTCACTATAATTAAATGATAGTTTATTTTCCCTCACTATAAATATCATATTTTAAAAAAATATTATTAACTACTAAAAACCATCACAAGAGGATTAATTTTGTTCTCATAATACTTCTTGAAATTCTTCACATGTTATCTTGTTTTATGTAATGCTTCTAAACTGTCCTGCCCAGCTGTAGGAAAGAACTTTCATCAGTATATTGGTAGTAAATCATGTGGTTTTGTTTTGTATATTCCATCTGAGATTTTGTTTATATTGGTAACTTTATTATCACATTATCCATCTGATCACCTCCACATTTTTTCTATCATATACATCCTAATAGGGAACTCATTATTGTATCCATTGATTAATTCCACTTAAAAAATTTAAAAACTTCATCTTTACTATGGTATACTAATAATTTATCCATATTATCAATACAATATCAACTGATGGTAAATATCCATCTGATATTAAGTTATATGATTTACCATTTAATTTTTTTTGCAACTGACTTTACAATTATACAACACAACAACTAACTTCTTCATGTTTGAATACAATCTTAAAGGGGCCATATTATAACCTTTTACATTGGAACACTCATATAATTAAAAGTGGGAATCCAATTATGTATTCTTATTCCATGTAAAATCAGCATTCCAACCTCATGTTCATCTCATATCAGTGGATACTTCTCAAAACATCTATAATTTTTTCAAAACATCTTGGAAAACTTATAAAATCAGCCTTCGTCCATAAATTTCCTTAACCATAGAACTAAAATACTATGAAAAATTATTTTAAAAAATAGATAATAATAATTGATTATTATATTTATTATTTTCAAGTATTGATATCATTAGGAAGGTTTCATAATTATATTTTAATCGATATACCTTTATAACACACCTTCTTTTATTACTTTTTATCATTACTTTTTCAGATGAAATTATATCCAATGATCATTTATAACAACATAGGGATATTTTGGATATCTTCCAAAAGACACTTCCACCATTCAATGAATTTCATTTGAACACTTTATCAATTTCCATCATACACTATCCTATGATTAATGAACCATATAAAAACAATATTCTAATTAATTAAACAAAAAATCATATATTTGATGACAATGAGACTTCCATTTGATAATCCTATAACAAATTCACATTGTAACTTCACACATTTTCATATGAAATACTACAGAAAACTTTCAAGAAATTTATGAAACTTATTATTTTTTCCAATAGACTCTGGATGTTTTTTTATCTGATGAAATTTTATAAAAACATCCCTTTGAACATTGAAATTTTTTTTTGGTCAAAAAACATCACAGAAGTTTGATTGATAGTATTTTGTAACATTGAATCTAACCTTACACAATGGTCAATAATATGAGGCTTCACATAAAAAAATTAGATACCATATATAGGGGAAAATATCCAAATAATACAACATTCAAAAACTTTTGAAACATTGAAAAATAACTCCACTAATCCAAACCTACGATAGATATATTTTTCTAGCGAAGTTTTTCTAATATTTGGAGTAAGCAATTTTTATATATAACCTATTTTAAACCCCTTTTAACTTATCTTAGATCAAGATATTTTTAAATAATCATGCTATTTGAGACATTTATAAAAAATGTATGTATATTTGTTTCTTCAAAACATTTAACTGATGAAACTTGAATGTTTCACATGATAAACATTCACAAAAAGAATTTGTTGATATCCCTAGTCTAATAATATATATCTGATGGAATCATACTACAAAAACTAATGTATTTACAATTCATATAATTACACAACTTATGGAAATCAGAACAAAGTTATATGATTATATTTTGATGAAAATGACTACATTCACAAGGACTATCATAACAACATCAAGTACCCTTGAAACACCTCCTACAATTTCAGTCCCAACTATGTCTCCATTTGGATTCTATTATCAATCATGTATCCTAATCACTAAAACTTTTTAACTAAATAAATTGATTACTTATCAAAAAATATTATTCTTAATGATGAAACTCGACATAGGGATCACAGGTCATTGAACAACAATACCATGTTTTCCATAAGTAGTGACTAGTGGAACCTTTATGTACATGATATAAGGAAATACTTCATCCACAAGAAATTTTTATCAAAAATAACTTCATCCAAAACAACCAATTTTACAAAATCCACATAAAAACAACTAAAATCAAGCACACATGCTGCAATTATAGCTTACCACATTCAAGTACTCCATATAGATACATGAATTACCTCAAAATTGAAAATGCATACCAATGGATTTATTTATGGTAAAATGTTTTTCACCCCATTAGATAACATTATCTAAATAAAAGATGTGATAGTGGATAAGAATCACAATCATTATCCTTGAATAGATAGAGTTTGAACACCCATTATCAACCTTATCTTATGAAATATTTTTTTTCAATGGTTTTATAAAATTATCAGAAATTTTATCTATAAAAGTAGAAAAATCCATATTAATTTAATTCATCTCCACATACTGTTTCATAAAATGATATTTTATATCATTTTTCAGGAAATAGAATTTTTCATTGGTTATTTAGTGATTTTTATAACACATTAATTTTCACAACCCTAGAGAATGGATAACTTCACAAAAAATATAATATATTATAGTTCTTTCTAATCATACCAATTTATGTTAAAACTTGAGTGAAAAAAACATAATCAGTTTCAACTATTCTAAGAGTTACCAATTTTTTCATCTTTTTATTTTCAATCCTACAACATTGAAATATAAAGAAATATTCACCAGATGTGGATATTTTATCACCTACACAACCATCCCAATCATCATAGATATATAAACAAAAAGATTATTATATCATAAATCATTAGGTTTTATCTTTAAATTATTTTTAAATTTGATATATCAAAATTATCTTTTCAGAATAATTTCAATAATAAATTCAACATCTCATCCAAAAATATCAATTTCAAAATATCATATACATGTTCTTAACCCATTACCATATTATATTTATAAAATCACTCACAATATTAAATTTCCAAATATGGTTTCTAGACACATCATTGTTTAATTTTACCATTCATGTTTCCATTATAAAAATACCAAATAAAAATATCATTCCATAATTTTAATTCCAAAATTTTTTTTATTTATTTCCAAGGGACCCAATGTGGGGTCCACTCACATTATGGGAGAGTTTATATTTAAGGTCCATTTAAATACAGTGGTTCTACCATTAATACATTTAAAATATAACTAGGTTGTTTCATGATTATGGAATCCTAACTACATACAAGCACCAGTAGAGTAAAATTTTAGGGCTAATGAAAAATTTTAGTGGGACCACCTACCTAATTTAGGTTTTATTTTATTTTATGTATTAGTTAATAAATACATTTCCAATGCTTAACCAATACCAAAATCAATAAAAATACTCCCACAACACTATCGCAATACCAAAAAAACAATAAAATAAATATAATAAAATTATAATTAATTAACAGCTTATAGTCAACTAACTAACATCAAAATTAGAGTTTTTTTATATTTACTCCCGTAACAGTTCCCCCAAACCCAAAAGAAACCTAAAAAAATAAAAAAATGGAATATGCAATTCCCAAAGTTATCAACCTATAAAACTCACTTAAATGAAATCGTAGATTACAATGTAAAGATAGAATCTCGATACATTATCAAGTTAGGAAGCATGGAAGCATAAATATTTCATGATGACTCAAAAATCCACTAATCTAATTGCCTCTCAAATCCCAAACATGGAATAAAGAAATTATAAATAAAGGATGGGGAAATGAAATGTAATCACTATATTATGAAACATACCTATAGATAAAATGAATTGACTCTAAATGTCACTCCATATGAAGGTTGAACTCATGAAGACAAGTATGGGAGATCCCTGATCTACAAAATCCAAGAGAAAATGGAAAAGATATGTTTGCCCACATAACACATTAGGTGATAATTATAATTATAACCCTTCATACGCCCACTTATTAGCATGTAGACACCGTCAGGCCATCAGTCCTCCTAGCTAGGCCATCGATTGTCCAGTGGATGTAGGCTCCAGAGCTGGCCACAATGACTATCTCCTAAGAAGACATCCAACCTACAGATTCCAATCAACACTAAAATATCATCTAAACATATTTTTAATGGGTTACAAACCAAATTTACACTCAAATGAGTCTCATTTCTTAAAATTTCCTTCCAAAATGTTCGAATATTAAATCTTATACTAGAAGATATTAAAACATGACTATACTCACGGGTTTTAAAAACTCTCAAAAATTTAATTTTTTATCCTTGATAAATACCAATGGCCATTTATATAGAGTATTCAACCAAAATAATTAATAATATTCCACTAAATGACCTCTTTCTAACTATAATCACTCAACACACTTTTATAGTGTGACTTTGAATTCTAAGAGCCTAACCTGTAAGACTCAAGACACAATGTAAACACATCAACAAAACACTGAGACATTGAATTCCCATTCCCATATAACCTATGTCACCCCAGGTGTCTCACCAAATATATCAACTAGTCTTCAGTTATCCCCACCATAATACATATACAGAAAAGTATAAGTAAATCCTATAACACCATCACCACATGAATTTTCTGATGCAACATTGTCCTAACATTACAATGATGCGTCTTGATGTGGTTCATAATCCATTATACCTATCACTTCATAATTTTTTTTCTAATTAAAATACTTTCATCATTGTAAAATTATAAATCAATCAAACAAACCACTATTGTCCAAACAATAATCCAATAAGATGGACTACTTCTTAGAAATCCCTGTTCGACCACCAAAACTCACTCATCACACCAAAGATTATACAACACTATTGTTTACAACCCATAATATGTATATATAAGTTTAAACTCATGTAAATACATTCATGATTTACATTCCCATAAAACATTCAACCTCAGAAGATGACATTCCATTAGCCTTCCTGGTCACAATATTGTAATCCCTAAACCCATCCTATGATCATCTGAACATTACAATGGAATTCTGTAACCAATTTTTTGTGACATTATATGGTATAAAAAATAAGAATCTATTTCTATCGTCATGTTATTCTGTGAACACTGAAACCCCATGGACCTGGTAAAACTCAGATCACCATAGCCAACATAGGATTGTAGCTGATAGATGTACCCCAACTGACACCACTACCAAATCTAAAATCATCATTCACATATCGAGCCACTAAATTTGAACTCATATATCCAATGACCAAAAAATACCATATTGATCATCCAAATATTGTAAAATCTCATGAACCATCAATCATTTTTGTACAAGGTTTACACCACTTAATCCATGATATTTATCCCATCACTAAGATCATCCACATCATCACGCAAATTTTTTTTTTCCAACTTTCAAGACCAATGATTTATCTATAACCAAACATGATGGTTAAATTAGGATAAAACCCCTCACACTCGATATTCATTATAATAGGAAAATAAATTTTCACTTAGGGATCATGGAAAAATTTTCTACGACCTTCATTAATAAATCCACAAAAAATTATTATTACAACATGAAATGAATGATACTATATCCTATAATATATTTCTCATTCATTAAAATTCATAGAGTGACGAACCTAACAAGTATCGTCAGGTCCACATATGATATATGAATCCCAATCCATATTTTCACATTAGATACATTAACCCTTACTTCGTTGATCAAGGTTCCACTTTGATCATCCATGCCATCATTTCAGGTCCATCTACATTATGGAATCAACTTTATGAACATAAAAATTCTCATTAAAGATCATCATATCACCATAATGGAAAACATCCCATCTGGCCCACATCAATCATGAGGTTATACACATGTTTGCCCAATTTTTATAATCAATATAGGTTCATGATCTCATAATTTCATAACATTATCCAAACAATATAGTGAATTACCAACATGGAATTTCCTCCATGATTCTATTAATAATTAATATTTTAACACACTGATAAAACTCGACCACATAGAGCTAACTCAGCTTCACTGAGTCAAGGCACACCAAAAGTTATCTCATGCATTTGTTCCACTTGTCATTTCTTCTCATACACTAGTCTAACTACAAATAGAGAACCCTAGGTGATTATATAAACCATAAGAATATCACTAAAGCAGCACCATTTACAAGACTACTCATGAACCATGATTCATTATGAATCTATACTAGGGTTAATAAACACACCACATTCTCTCCCAAAGGTGAATCCTAGGTTGATATGTTCAGGAACCCAACTAGTATGACCTTCTAAAATCATAAGAGATTTAGAATCACCAATTAATAGAGATATTTTCATACCAAGAGTACCGGTAATTTTCACTTGCCTCACAATGATCCCTTCCAAGAGTATTCAATTAATACAGAACCTCACTATTAATCCATCTCGCATTCATTAGGTCTATGAAACATTTTAAGAGTTCCAAGAATTCACACATGATTTCAGGAATCTCACATGGCTAGTTAACATGCCCATGTGAATCCAATGATGTGGCCTTTAACATAGATTTTTTCCACACATAACAGGCTCTATACTCTCCACCCAAGTCATTTATCAATCAACCTGAAAAATTATATACTAAAGAGTAAAAAGGGATATTCTTCCAAATAATCATGAAACTTATGAATCATTCCTCAAAACAAAAATAACTACCCACATGTGATTCATTCCAAAAATCCCATGGAATATAACATTCCAAGAAAAAATTCATATTAACTCATTCATGTATTGATGTCATATGTCAAAACATTTACCCCTACCTCTCATTCCTGGAGTCCCTCACCAACTCGTTTGACCCCACTCATGATTCACCCCTAAAGGCCATATGTAATTGACTCCCCAACATGGATTCATAGGGATGTAAGTCACTTGTATCAACCACCTACCCACATAGGATGCTCAAATATGTCACAACCCTTGGTATGACACTCCCCAATAATAAATTCACATGTCATACTCTAAACCAAACACCCACAATATGGTCCAACACATAGGTTCATATGTTACCAAACCAACCCATCACCAATCTTGACATATACCTATAAAGTCATGAGAATCCACTACACACTAGAATAACACCACTCAATAAGGAAAAAACTAATTGAAACAACAAAACTCTGTTTTCCTCTCTATACAAACTGCTCAAAAATAGGGTTAGGTAAAAATCACAAGGATATTAATCACTATGATCCCCTAAAGGTCTAAACACTTCTTATTTTTCTAACTCAAAAAATTTCATTTTAAAAAAAAAATTAAAATCTAAAAACGTTTTATTACATTTCAATTATAAATTTTAAAAATATTTTGGTTTCACATCCATGGTTTTTTCAATGTATAATTTCATTCACGAGTTATAGGGGAAAACACCATACAAGTTTCTTATTAACAAATTATATAACCAAATACACAACATTAAATCATTTGTACCTAACTATTAAATATAAATTAGAAGAGGATTTGGTTATGTATAATGGCACCAAAGACATATTTTTAACGTTTACAAATGTATGATGATACATTAAATACCAAAACATCTCCCTAATCCAAAGTAATATAAATGTCTCCAACAAACATGACCCCATAAAATACATAACAAAAATGCATATGTGACTCTTAAATAGTAATTCTCCATAACAAATTATTCATTTTAATTATATCTACCTAAAATGATGTACATACACACACTCCATTACTATAGCATGACAAAAGAAAAATATCAGAAGTCCATAACATCAAAAATAAAGTGTATCACTCAATGTGAAATCAAATAAATTGTAAAAAGAAAAAAACATGAATAAAAATCCCACTGAAATACACGAACTTACCTCCTGCATGGGGTTGTTTTCTCCAGGATTAGGTACCATTATGTATCCAAACACATTCTGATCTTTCTATTTACCTTAAAAAATTTTAAAAAATAATAATAATAACAACTCTAATACCACTTTTTATAATCCCCACCTTGGTTTACTAAAAATATTTACCAGAATAGGTCACTATTATACCTCAGGCTTCCCTCACTATATACAAGAGGCTACCATGACTAGAAGTGTGGTTCCATGGTGGTAATGTTAGGAGGCTATATACACTAATAAGAGTAAAATAAAATTTTAAATAACATCACAAGAAAAAATATCTAAATAAATAAGTAATATAACAACATACAAGAAATTAATAACAATAATCCAAATAAACCTTTCCATGATATGTAAAAAAATAAAATACATTATAGTAATTCATACAACAGAAACTAAAAAAACGAAACCCAAATACCCCAAACATGGATTTGATCTCCTTCCTAATCCTACTAATATTCTCTATCCTTGTAGTATATGAAAAATAATATTTCATCCCCCTACTAACCATTAACTGTGAGCAAGTGGAATTTCCTAGTGTTCCCAATGTATATAGAGGCCCAATCATGGTGTGAGTACATCTCAATAAGACACCAATAATGGATTCCCTAAAAAAACTAGTACATGATAGTTCATGATGATATTATTAGAGTATACTGTCACAAATATAATTATTCTAACACATTTATACCAAAAAATATAAACACAAACCAAACCCAGGGGTCAGTTTCACCCTATAAATGGTACATAACCAGTTTGTCCAATTTTGGGGTGACTCTAAGCACTTCATCATGATCATGAAATCCATACTCCCTACTAGATAAAATATAAATATCCCTAGTCCAACCATCCAGTATATTAGGGTAATATACGTATCCCTAGAGCATTATTCACCCAAGGTTTCAGTACAAGGGTATATTTGAGGGAAATTTTACAATGGTGAGTCCATTATTAAATTTGTTTTAATTTATAATATTTTTAGCTAGGTCCATACCATCCTGAAAGCATGCATTTATAACTATAGTAAAATGAAAAAACTATTAGTTAGTTTTAGAGGTACTAAGAACCTTATTTGGAGTTTCTTCCCATTTTAATGTTATCAAGAAAATCTATATCATGGGCTCACCCAAGACCAATATCCAACCTCATATATCTTTCATAACTATATCACAACCAAAAAATAAAATAATTAACTACAATAAAATTATAATAAATAAATAACAAAAAATATAAAAAATAAATTAACAAACTAGGTAAAAATTGAAAATTTACTCATCATGCACTCCAACTTCACCCAAACATATTCTAACAATCCACCATGGGCTAGTTCTATAACACGTGTTCCCTCCATATAAACATTACTTCAAAAAAACTATTGGTGGTTGAATGCATATCATGTATTTGAAAATACTCAATCTTTGTATCACAGAGTCCCTAAAATTATTGGATGATTCAACCATTTTCTAGTGCACTAATCTCTTAAACCCCTAAATTGGACTATTAAAAATTAGAAATAATGTTGTGGAAGAGGATAAGGGGTCATTAGAGGAAGAAAAATTACTAATAACACCCTGAATTAAATAATAATATCACCCGACATAATGTGGGAACCATGGATGTGTTTAAGGGTATCTCCCTTGTCTATAAGAACCAAGATGATGGGAAAATAGTGGTTCCATTGTAAAAAACTGAGGGGATTAGAATTATTCCAATTGAAAACCATATCAGATAGATAGTGGGGGACACCACATAACTGATGGATTTTTTACTTTATCCAACAACTTCTAGTCTCCAACAGCTCATTGGTGGATACCACCAGTCAGACAAGCATTCAAGGTAGGACATCGGCTGGTTAGTGGCCGCAGGTTGTATCCCCATACACCCTGCAAATCTCTTGGGTGTTTCTTGTGAATAAAATATTATTAGGAATATATTAACATCATAAAGAAGATATCTGACATCATAGTGTCCTCATTATATCTAGGGGTATGTTTAGATGATTTTCTTTTACAGAGATTCACTAGGATCTGGTTAGGTTTCTTGAATTAGGTGGGGGAGATAAAGGATTAACATGGATAAACATCAAGTAATTTTTACCCAAGTATAACTTCTTGAGTACCCTAATGTTGTACCATGACTAAGAGTTCATAGAGCTCCATCAATACTCAATGAATGTGACAACTAACATAGCATGTTTCACAATGTTTCTATGCTCCACTCTCCTATTTCCTAAAAAAGATGGAAAAATTTCTTGGATGTTTGAGATCATCCATGAAGTGGAGTTTAGGTGTTATGTTATGATATTAGTTATAAAAAATTATTTGAATGTGATATTGATTATCTTGATTATTGAGAAAGTTATGAATCAGGATAGATATGTGAGTCTTATTTCGTCCATTAGTATACTTCATAGTGATACATTTGTAGTTTGAAGAGGAAGGAATTGGTTTCATGCCATAGTAGTGGAAGATATCTAGATCAGAGTATGGGTTCATAAATATAGTTTGTGCGAGTTAGAAGTCCATAGTTTTTAAACTATGGATATAGTGAAAATTTTAAAAAAAAATTCATTAGGACTCATATTATGTGTCACTGATATTTTAAGGTGATTAATTTTCAATGTTTCTATTCAGATAAATCACAGATGAGACCACATGGAAGTTTGATACATATGTAGGCATAAAATCACGGATTTTTTTGGGGTCCTCAATAGTAGGTTTGGACCCATCAGATGATGAAAACTGAAGAGAGTAACATATATCCAGAAAATGGTCATGGTACTAAGGGTGGATGATTGTATGTGATGGAACATATTCTGATTTAATATAGAAAGGGACCATACAAAATTCAAGAAATAGTATTGATAAAATTTATACTATCTTCTTCTTAGTTCAATACTATTTCATCTCATTATGATTACATTCTTAAAAATCATTGTTGGGATTGACTTAACAGTGATGTTATCCTCTGATTTTTTTTTCTTAGAACATCATCTAGGAAGAAATTTGATCATCTCCAAATATTCCTAGATTTTCAAATAGTTATTTCTAGGTACATACATTTGTGTGATTTTATTATAGATTTTATTTTATCCTTAGAATGGATTGGTTGACAATATTTTGTTATCACATCAATACTGGAAAAATGACCTATACCCACAATTCAAAACTGTGGGTATAGCCCCCAAAACTGTGGGTATAGCCCCCAAAACCATGGGTATAACTTGTACCCACGGTTTTGGGAACCGTAGACTGGAAAGACGTCGGTATAGGGGTCTCACCCTATACCCACGGTTCTACTAAACCGTGGGTATAGCCTTGTCAAAGGGAGGACCACGCTGCTCCAGCGTGGCACACACCAATCCCCACGGTTTCCAAACTGTGGGGTATTAAAACTCAGAAAAGGAGCACAACAGGAATTCGAACCCGCCACCCACGAACAGCCTCAATGCTGTGCCTCACCATGGGACCAATGAAGCTATAATTTTTATTTGTTATATATGCATATATCTACAAATATATATTAATATAATCCACGGATTTCAAACGATAGGAAAGCAATTTGAAAACCACGCCTGGGAGGATTTGAACCCATGCCTCACGTAGTAGCGGCAGAAGTATCACATGACCAACTCAGATAATAGAATTTTATTCACATCTCCATCTGATTATTTACTTATATTAATAATACTAGAATATCTGAAAAAAATAACGACATTCGAACACTGGTCTTTCTTATACGAGGCAGAGAACTGAACCAGCTAACCCAACGAAATCATTTAACTATAATCTTCTCTCCATATAATTATATTAATTTGAAATCATGTTCCCACCAAAAAATTTCACTCCCGTGGGATTTCCCCCCCGCCAAAACCTAAAAAGCTATACCCACAGTTTTCCAAAACCGTGGGTATATGTCTTGTAAAAAAACCCCTTACCCCTACGGGTTTTCAAAACCATGGGCATAGGGCTCCATAACAATACATATACCCATGGTTTTTCTATACCCACAGTTTTGGAAAACCATGGGTATATGTTCCTATACTAACCCTATACCCACGGTTTTGGAGAACCATGGGTATAGGGGTGTCCTATACCCAGGGTTTTGAGCACAGCCATGGGTATAGACCCATTTTTTAGTAGTGTAAACTGTTATAATAGGTTATTATAACTTTTAAAACTATGGAGAGAATTTGTTTTTACCATTAAATGGGATATTAGAGTAGTTATAGTGGGACCCGACTTTATATAGATATGAACTATTACTACTAAGTTAGTAGGTTTGGATCTTGTGGAAATGCCAATATAGCTCTGTACTATTTTTATTTATAACTAGAAATTTATTATTTTTATGTTTCTTGATGAATTTTTATGTATTCCTCATGTAAGGGGAGTTGAGATTGATGTTGAACTCATTCCATGGGAATGACATATATTAATTCCTCAATATCATATGGTGTCACCTATGTTGAAATAACTGAATGTAAAGCATACTGATTTATAGATGAAATGATTTATATGAAGAAGAATATCTCCCTAAGGTGATCTCGTGTGGTTTATAAAAAGGAATATGGGGGAATATAATTTTTTGTAGACTACTGGAATATGAATGAAGTGATCATAAAGAGTAGATGCCCACTCTTTTGGATTAATGACATGTTTGACCAGTTTTGGGAAATATTGTGGTTCTGTACTATTAAATTACAGTAAAATTACAATGAATTTTGGGTAAAAGAGAAGGATATTCCAAATATGATGCTAAATATTTGATATATATTATTTCAATAGCTTTCCATTTCGTCTAGGTTTAAAAGATGCACCCATAGTGTTTATGGATCTCATTAACATGGTCTTCCACCCAAATTTCAAATCCCTTATTGTGGTATTTTTTAATGATATCCTCATATACCCAAAAACATCAAATATTAATTCTAGGAAAATATATATTGTATTGATCATGAAACAACCCATGTTTTATGATTTATATTCTTTAATAATTTAATTTATTTAATAGATTACATTAAAATAAAAATTGTGTTTTAATGAACCATGATAGAATGTTAATATTATTACTTAAACATACAAATTATAACATATTTTTTAAAATCGGTATAAATAGGAATAACTAAATTTTATAATTTATTTATATTTTTGTAAAAAAAATTAATTATAAAAAAGAAATGATTTTTTATCAATGTATTTATATGTTTGAAAATAAATTTTTTTTCAAGAAAATAGTTTTATTAGTTAAAAAAAATAGAAAAATTTCCACACTTTTAGAAAATGTATTTGAAAATAAATTCTTTTTTAAAATTTACTTGTCAAAAATATCTATGAGTGAATTTTTAAGAATTTTTATAAAATAATAATTTTTCCAATAATATTAAAAAATAATTATTTTTACTAAAAACTGTATTTTCATTTAAAACATTTGAAAAATCCATTTTTCAGGATGGTTTTAAATTTAAAATTAGTTCTATTAGATATTTATTAAAAATATAGGTTTTTGTAATCAATTTTATATTGAATTTTGATATTAAAACATTCTATATTTTTGAAAATATTATCTTTGGAAAACCAGTTTTTCATTGTATCTATGAGATTAACATTATATAAAATTTATCCACTTATGTTATTTGAATCTGTTTAAATGTATATATATTATATAATAATGTTGAATTAATTTTTTTGACTAAAATTAATTTATATATTGATAAAGAGAGAGAGAGAAAACATAACACATAGATAAGGGCATTATAGTAGTTCAAGGCGGCATGAAATGGTGAAGACCAAGGGAAACCCATTGGATGAAAACCTTGTAGACATTAGGTAAAGAACCCAATATTCTATAAATGGTGAGTTTGTCTTCTAATTTTCCATCACAAGTTATAGAAACCACCATTAATTTCTCGTCTATAAAAATATATCCAAAAATACTTCCATGGATGGTTTTTGATTTTCAGTTCATAACTAAATAGGCCAAGCCCCATGGAAGGAATGATTTCCCTCGAATTATTATAACCAATGTCTCAAATTAAAATACAATTTCAGTGAGTAGAATATTGTACATCTTATATTGTGATATGCTTGGATCTGGTCTCCAAACTATTAGAGTAACCACCTCTATAGAAATCACATAATCCCATAAAAACTGATCCTCTGATGTCTCCCACCAACACCCACCCCATATTCCCCACCATATATGATATATCTACATTTATCTTTATCCCATTTCTCATTGGTAACTATCTGATCCCTCGACCCTGGTTTCTATTGTGAGATCCCATATTTCCTCATTTTATTTTAAGGATCCTATATAACATGGAATATTTCCATCAAACATAGATAATAATCACAATTTCATTAACCAAGTGTCTTCATCCGTACTCGGAGTAATAAGAAGAAGTTTCATGTACCCTCATGTGACTTTTTTATTACTTCCCAAAGGTTCTAGTAGCCAATGGTGAATATTAATCATGAAATATTCCATTCCATCGCTACAATATTTGTTCCCTTGATGAAATCAATGAAAAACTCATTAATGGAGTTGTTGGATTTGAAGAAACCTAGTACATTTACCATGAAGGCACATAGCTTTCTCACACAATCACCATGTAAAAAAGAGGTGCACTGTAGATTATGGCTATATACTCTCATAGAAATAGCACCACAACACCATGTCTACTGATTTCTGTTTGACGTTATATTCCACTAAAACCACATGGTTTCTAATTAACTAGACACAAAAATTAATTTTTTGGGATCACCTTACACCACAAATTCATTTTACACTTTTTTATCTCACATACTTCATAGAAAAAAGCTCAATAATATCAAGAGATAAATTTACTAATGGTAGAACTTGTAAAAAAAAATTTCTCACATTTTTCCACCATGTGGATAGTCTCAAAAACCACCTTTTGATTTTTATTGAGAAAGGATCTGTCAAAGACATGTTCCTACTTGCCTCTATGAAAGAGAGATTCGGTACTGTACATCATGAGATGTAAAGTCTCTATCCACCATTATTTTCATTCCATATATTAATATCACCTTGGCCCACCACCCATCGAAAATAATTTTGTATTTACTCCATATGCCTTATCATGCACCTCAAGAGTCTCTTGATTTCATATTTCAGCTTCACAAGTTCTCCCATCTTCCTATATTCTATAACTTGATAAAATGTTTCCATAGGTATCCTCCTTTGATAATGTCCCATGCAAGCAATGCCTATATGGAGTACATGGTTTCGAAAAAACTACATATTCCCGTACCACCCTCCTTAATATGTTTTTTCATATATTTATAGAAATCCCAATGACACCAGACCACCATATTAGCATCCCAAAAGAAGAGTGTCCTGAAAATTTTCATAATAGAGATTGTACCTTTTGGTGGGATTATGATATATAAAATATACACTGGAATTGAGGTTAACACCTTGTAGATCAATGTTACCCTCACACCAAAGGAGAAATTTTCTTTTTCTAGTTGCTAATTCTCCCTATTATCTTATCAAGGATATCATCAAATAATGATTTTATGATTTGTATATTAAAAATATGGGCTTCAAGGTATATCATTAGATGTTATTTTCTTTTTATAATAAAGATATTTCGGATTTCCCTATATCATCTTCCTTAATATTTTCTGGATATCAAGACCATTATTTTCACATATTGATGATTTGGCCACTACCTTTTCCATATGTTGACATGGTTATCATGAATCCTTGGATTTATATTATCTTGAATTTGAAAAACACTAACACATTATCAGAAAATATAATATGAGAGATAAAACCACTCTGGTGTTTGGTGGTGAATGCCAAAATTCTCCCTTCCCTTGAGATTTGGTGAAAATTTCATGATAGTTCCTCTTTAGCATGTATGTAGAGGATTGTAGAAAATGGATCCCCTTCCCTAAAACCATGGACATTTGTGAAGAAATCCAAACCCTTCCACATAAATGATATTATAATCCATAGGGAAAAGTATAACCAATAACATAAACCCTAGAACCATTCTTGGAATCCCTATTTTCTCATAACCTGGATAATAAATCCTTATTAGAGTTTTCCATATGCATTTTCCACGTCAACTTGGATGATAAAATTGGATACAATTGTTCTCTTATTGATACCATCCACCATATATTTGGAAATACAAATTTCCCCATGGATTCTTCTCCATTTCATAATACTATGCTGGTATTCTGTGAAAGCCTTTTAAAAACTTAAATCAGCCTCTTAGATATTTGATTGGCGAGAATTGTGTAGGAAATATTATACATGCATATCAACATATATTGGTTATTGCTGTAGGGTTCTTCACATTCAAGATCAATAGAGTTATAGAATCACACAAACCTCTAGTTAGATAATTTCTTATAAAGAAACCTTAATTTATCACATGACTTGGTCCCTTACAATGTCTCAAGTTGCAATATTGAACGTACTTGTGAAACCATCAAGACCCGATGAAATTTCTTACTTAATGTTGAGGATGGTATATTTGATATCTTCCTATTTTGGTATTTCCCCCAAGAATTAATTACCATTAATATTCACTAAAATCGTTATATATACCATAAAATTCACTTCTTCATCATGTCCTCCAATAAATTGTAGTAGTTACTGGTCCTAAATTTTAATAAAGATAATAAAAATTAATTGCTGTAATTAATGTTAAAATTGAGTTTTCCCTGTAACATATGCTTTGGTTAAAATGAATTTACACACAAATATGATTTTGATTTAATAAATTCGATTCCAATTTAAAATTAGTGACCCAAAATTTCCAAATGAGGATCATATTAATTTTAGTTGTAATGTGAAAATTACCCATGTACATAAAAGTATACACGTAACTATGGTGAAAATTAAAATGGCCGAATTAAATAAACATAAAAGAGAAGTAATAAAAGATATTTAAAATATTTTTTTTTCTATTTGAGAGTTCGATCAACCATATCATACCCCCAATATTTTATATACCAAATTTATAATATTATGGGGTTAGTGTTACTTCCCATTATGGAATAGTTTTGGGTATTTACAAAAATGACACTCAACCTCAATTAAAAAGGTCACTTCCTCCAATAATTCATAACACCTCTTAACACGATTTTCTCAAACATAACATGATAAAGTGTATCTTAAGAATAATAATACACATTTTAAATCTACTAGTATTCCCTAAATACCAATACTAATATCCTTAATTAGATATTCAATAGAGATGATTCTATTGGAAAGTAATTATCTTAAAAAAGATCCCTATTTTTAATTCTACTCTTAGAAACATCATTCATGTCCCAAATATAAAAATTTAATAAAAAATAATCAAATTTATATTTAAATTTTCTTATGCTGATGAAATATCCAATATCCATCATCTCTTCCATCCAATGGGAAATTAAGCTATTGATCTTGTGCACAACAAACCACCGCCTCACCAACCATTGTATGTTCTTTCCATTAATACCTCTCACAGCTGGGTATAATTATATATTTAGTTTTATCAATTAAATTTATGCAATAAGTATATATATTTTTTTGTTTTTTAATATATCATATACCTTAATATGTTCCCTTCAATTGAAAAATAATAACGTCGCTCGAAGTGATATGATTCATTTTTCCCTTATTCATTACATGGAAGGTAAAAAAGATAAATTTAATGAATAGTGATAATATATATAAAATAATAATTAATTTATAAAGGTGATATATTATTTTAATTTATTATTATTTATCCATAAATAAAATGGAATGAACATTTATCCATACGTACGACATACCGTCTTAATGGATAATTTGTTTCAATTTCTTTTTTTATCTTTACTAGATGACTATAAATACATATATGATGAAAATATTTGATATTTATATCACTTAAAAAATTTTAGATATTTTTTAAAAATTATCACAGTAATACTAACACAATTAGTAAATAAAAAACATAAAAAACAACATAGATGTTACCGAAAATGTGATTTTAACAAATAATTCTTAACAAATGGGTGGTAAAAAGAAAAATGAATATTATATATCGTACATAAAATAAACTTATGGATATAGAATTAATATAAAATAAAAATATATTTATTATAATCAAGGATCCAACATGTATTATGGAACTTAAGACTTGTGACTACGTAATTTCATCACAAGTAGTTTTCTTTGGGTCATATATTATGTTACACACCAATATTCTTTTATTAGGTGTATATAGAATGCATTTGACATGATAGATCATGAATTTGTTTTATATAGTGATATTTAATGTTTAATTTTATCTTATATTTAATGGGGCTAATGATTCAATATTTTCTACAGTGGTAAGAGTTTGATGTTGTAATCACATTGTTTGTCGAAGATGTTTATAATTATGCTACCAGTGATGCAATATTATGATATAGCTATCAATAATCCCATACAGTTTCATATACTATATTTATTAAATTTTAATACAATTTTTACTATATATTTCTTCTTTTTTTATACTCAATTAATAAAATACAATTAAAGAAAAATGAATTTATTTCTCAATATAGTTGAAAACACTTTTTCTTACAACAACACATTTTCTAAAAATATTTACATTAATTTTTTAAATGTTTATATATGAATGTTTAACATAATTTATGCACATGGTTTTAATTTTATATAATTTTTAAAAATAATTCCTTATTTATTTTTTCTAAAAATTACCATTTCAATTTTTATTAAAATCTAAAAGGACTAATTTTTTAACGTGTATGACATGAATAAAATTTCATATTTTCATGAACACTCATATTTGTAATGATTTATTTACAAGTTTCAATGTTTATGTTAAAATAAAATCTTTTTCTTATAATTTTATGAAATTTTAGTTTTAAATTGGTTATTTTCAATATGAAATGGTTATTTTCATAATGAAATGTTCCTATTGATCTTTCAAAATTAGTTTTTATCTAAGATAACATCCTTTAATGTTACCTATGATTGTTTTGAAAATTTTGTCCAATGGTACCATGTTTATTCATTCTATGGACGATTTATGTTTATAATGAAAATATGTTTATAATACCTGTTACTTTTCCACATGTTATTATATGATGAAATGTATTTGAAACCCATTTCATTTCATGGGTTGTGGTATGATAAATTTGTTATGAAGACAATTTATTATCATGGGTTCTAATGTGATTCATATTTTATGATTTTATGGAACATTTATATATTATGTTTTTTATGTTATTGATGGAACCTATATCTTCTTTCATTATATTGAGTATATATGTATAACTCATGGGATTAGTTTTTTATGTGTGAATATAATTTCATGTCCAAATATTTATACATGAACTTGGTTTCCTGTATATACGTCTATGTGAATAACTATACTTCATGTCCATAAGATTATATGTGGACCTGGTTTCATGTCCATATGTATAGACATGGCCATGATTTCATGTACTTATGTTTATACAAATACCTAATTAGATATCAGTAATTTAATGAGTGGACCAGTTTCTATTTATACATATTCACAGTTCTACAAGCGTATGTTTTTGTCCATATTCCCATGATTATGTATATATATATGTTCTAATTGAATGTATTTATTAATTTAATTTGTGATTCATCTCTTATAAACTTCCAATATTTATTCCTTGAATCTGGATTATGATCTATTTCATGTGGGATATGATTTCAATATGTTAATACCATGTTATCATAACCTTATGCTCATGTTATGTTCAATTGATTAACAACATCATCCTTGTAAACCCTTACTAAGAATCTGATGTCACCCCTTCTTCTATTTCCTTTTAATAGGTTATAAATAATTTTTTATGTATTATATTTAAAAAAGGTTAGTTATTTATGAACATAGAGGGAGATGATGTATTACCAATATAAATAAATATTTTATAATTACAAGTTTCCAAATGCACTAGACCTAAATGATTTTTTAGTGTATTTCCATTTTATGTAATGAGTAATATTATACTATGATGTAATATTTATGAATGAAAATTGTGGGTATCTACAGTTTCTATTTGGGCATAGTTTAGTTAACAATTGGAATCTTAGATGAGATAACGTAAAAAAATAACCCGTAGGATGAGTCTAAATATTGAATAAAATTATAATGATTTGGTTAGAAATATATTATGTTTTTTAGAAATAAATAAAGGACTAGATACTACAAGTGGACTTAGTATTTGTGTAGATGCATCTAGGGTTGATAACCCAGAAAACAATGGTCAATTATATCTTACCTATCATTCTTGCACACCATGAGTGTTCACTTACTATGAAGAATGTTTGACATTCCCATGGATTATGGTTTAGTTAATTAAAATTTTAATTGTTAAAAATCATGAATGATTTATATTAATAGTGACCATGAATGACCTATGTCAAGCCTAAGGGTTCATATATTGGAAAGAAGGTGTCATGATTTATAAATCCTAGAAGTGATTTTAATTATTATGTGTTTCCCCAATATAATTATAATTTATTTGAAAAATGTTTTTATTTTTAGTTAATGGATCTAAACTAAGGGAACCTTGTAAATGATGCATTTTCTTGGAAATAAAACAATTTTACTAAAAATAAACCATCTTTTATAGGATATGGAATAAAAAATATCATCTTTATTCTCACACAACATTATGAAATAGTATATCTTTTTGAACTTACAAACTAAAAAAATATGTAAGAACATTTTATTGAGTCATACATTTGAAAAAATTCACCTACATATAGTGATTATTCTAGTCTATTAATTGATGAAAAATGGATCATTACTACTAAAAACATATGTTACATTATCCAGTGTTTAGTGTATGAAAAATTAATTTTGTCTATTTATCATTTGAAAGGATATGTAGATCAATGGTAGGATCTTACCAAGAATATTAGCCATAAGATGAATTTTATTCCATGTAATGTGAGGATTTTAAGAGAAATAATTTTCAATACTTACATTCCTCATGTTCTTAGTATGAATGTTGAGGATAAATTTCTTGAGTTAATATAGAATGATGATGAATCTGTTGTACCTATGAGGTAAATTTTACAAGATTTTCTTGGTATACTTCTATTCTTATAAACCAACATGAACACAAGGATGATTGGTTCTTCCCAAAATTAATGTTATTTCAACATTTTTTATTGACTATAAGATATTTCAGTGGTTATGAATAAATCATATGATGTGCTATTAGGTTATAAATAGATAGTGGATTTAATCTTCAATTCCATGGTTTTGAAAGAAAATAAACATATAATTTGACTGAAACTTTAAAAATCATAATTAGAAGAAGATTTACTTTCCTTTATCCTCAAGGTGTTGATTAAATATTTTTTAAATTGTGTTAAGTGGACTGGAAAGTTATTTAATTTTTGAAAGGATTGTAATTATGAAATTAATTTTTGAATTGATGGGAAAAAGATATATAATAATGAGAATATAGGGAATATACCATAGAATACACCACCCAGACTCATGTTCTTCAAATGATGGGATGTTGTGAATTATGAAAATGAATTCCCTAATACAAGGGGTAATGCTGATAATAAGACACATCAACCTATAAATAAAATGTCCAAAGGGAATGATTATTCAATCACAATATCTAGGATTTATCATGATAATGAGGTCAAAATTATCCTCAAATATAGAAATGATAATTTCATACTATATTTTATATAAATGATCCCTATGAAAACAATTATTTTTATCCTTAAGTGAAATTTAATGTGATTATAATAATTGATTTTCATCTTCTATATATATTATAGATTATTAAAATCATCAATTATATTTTATCTATGAAATTATTAACCTAATATACCAATTTAAATGTTTATGTCTATGATAATATCTTTTTTAAGAATAAAGGGAGATTTATTTTTACATAGCATGTATGTGTACATGTAAGATTAATTTATGATTTATGGAAACCATTATGGATTTATGATTTTGAGCTTGATCATAAGTTCAACGTCATATAAATTCCCTCATATGTTTTATGTGGCAGTAATTCAGAAAAATTAAGTATTTTTTGGGAGACATCTATGATAATACGACCCTTTGTATTTGTATTTGATTTAGTGAAAATGTTATTTTAAGTGTAATGCCTTTACATTTTATATACAAATGTCTAAATTTATTGTTAACCATCAGGTATTATCTTATAATTAATGTTGAGTTAAATAAAGGTAAATATAATTTGGGGATGTTTTAGGATATATTATGATATAGTTTTTGATAAAGTATAACTATTAGGTCTAGAAACAACTAGTAACATTTAAAAAGGTAATGGGGATTGAAACCACTACCAAAAGGGAAAGAATGAGATAATGATTACCACTAGACTATATGAATGATATTTAATGGTAGAACAACATTAAGAGATATATTTCCATGTATCTACCTTAGATCGTAGTATGTCAACATATTTATTTTTAGATAAAATAGTCTAAGGGGTTTTTTAAAACTATTATACATACCTGAATAAAAACAGAAAAACATTACCTTTGAATTTTTTGTTGTACTATCCAAAACATCTAAAATCCATAATGGTATTTTCATTATAGTTTATATCAATACAATGTTAGAAAACATCTTCTCAATCATAGAATAATTATTTGAGGATCATATTTCAAAAATTTACATAATGAAAGTGGTATGGTTTCATATATTATAATAATTTATTGTATATGGTTATGATCATAGGTTTACCTTGAAGTTCTGTTGAATTGTTCAGAAAGAAATAGATATAGAGTTTAGTTTCAACACTGGATATCATATTCATTCAGAATTTCTATCCAAGAGAAAATTAAAATTCTACAAGATATAATACGATATTATTCTATGGGCTTCAATGGATGTTGGGATCAACACCTTCCTTCGATTGATATTTAATACAACAATATCTTTCAATCAACCATACATATGGATCCTTATGATATTATATATGTAAATAAGTGTATAATTAAAAATAATTGAGATTATTGTACTGAAATAAATATATTAGGAATTTATCTATAATAAGAAATAATGGAGTTTTTTAGATTTATTCATCAATACATTTAGGAAGAAAATGTGGGAATAAAATTTATATTGACAATCATCATTGTAACATATAATTTGAAGTTAGTAATAATGATTTTCAAAAATTTCTCCATGGAATATAGAAATTAGTTTTTCAAATAAGGTAATATTAATGAATAGGAATATTGTAACTTTTAGAAGTCTAGGTCGTATCAAGATGGTGTCTTATCAAATGGTGCATTCACTAAACTGCTCTCAAGTCAATGAGGTGTTCCATATATATCTCCCTAGGTAGTATATATGTGATCTTAAAATTGCACTGGAGTGAATTTTTATTCTAATGGAACAAGATATATCATGTGAGGGATACCATTGGAAATTATTAAATGTACAATTTATTTCAAACGAATAACGACCAGACACCAGGTAAAAATTTTGTGGTGAATCAACTAGCATGAGGATGTTATGTGAGAACATGATGATATAATGAGAAAAAATTATCCTCAGTTTTTTCTACCAACCGAATAGAATTTTAAGAAAAAAATAATTTTAAAGGGGTCTTAATTTAACACCATGATTTTTTATAAAATATATATTTTAAACAATTTTATTCCATTGATAGATTGTTTTACATGAAACACTGCTTCTTAATGAACCATTATAAAATATTAATATTTTTAGTAAAATATGACCATTATAAAAAGGACTTTAAACCTTGATATTTAATAGAAAAATATTTATTTTATAAATTAATTATAATGTTTTTATATAAATAAATCATATTGATAAAAAATTACATAATTGTTTCATAAAGTTTTTATATGTTTTGGAAATAAAATTTTCTTAAAAAAATCATTATTTCTTTCGAAAAAATATTAAAATTGAATTTTGAATTTTCTAGATAATTTATTTAACCAAATAATTTTCATTTCTGAAATCTAAATGTCGAAATTATCTGTTAGTGAGTTTTTTATAACTTTCTTACATGTTTAATTATTCGATGAAGAGAGATAAATACTTATTTTTATTAAAAACTACCATTTTGTTTAATGTATTAAAAATAATATTTATTTTGATATGGTTTTATAAGATAAATTTTTGAAATTATATAAATATTAATATAATTTAGTTCATTGGAATCAATTTCGTATTAAATTTTGATATTAATTCTTACTATACTTTTGAAAATATTCTCTTTGGAAAATCACTTTTTAATCACTTATACAAGATTAATCTAAAATTAAATTATACCAATTAAGGGATTATAAATTGATAAAATGGATTACATATTTGGAATCAAAATAACTATTATTATATAATAAGTCCATGTTAATTTATATTCATGAGTACTGATTATGATAATAAAAGTTAATTACAGTGATTAAGGTTAAAAGATGGTTTTGCGTGTTACATGCACTTGTGTTAAAAATAAATTTGCATACACATATATATTTTATTTTAAAAAGTTTGTTTCAAAATTAGAATAAATGGTTAAAAATTATCAAATATGAATAATTTTAAAATTATTCTTAAAGGATAAATTATTAATGTAAATAAAAATTTATAGTTTACCGTGGTGTAAACTAAAAAGGTAAAATTATATAAATTTAACGTCTAAGGAATAACATGTATAAATATTATGATTAATTTTGGGTTTTTGGTGTGGATCAACTATATAATCCCATAAATACATTATTAATAAATTTTAGAGGAACATGGGGTGAGATTTACTTCACAATATTGAGTATTGTTTTATTATTTACAAAAATGCCACTCCCCCTAAATTATAAAGGGCACTTCTACCCCTCAACACATCACGCCTATTAAGACATTTTACATAATCAGAACCAAAAAATATCACCCAATAATTATTAGGAACATTATAAATATTAATTTATTAATAATAAAAAGTCATATAGTTCCCAATAATACATCTAATGAGGTGGTTCAAAGAAAAGTTAATTGTCTTCAATAAGCCACTTCATGTTTGCTTATTCTCTTAACATCATAATTCATTTTTTAGATTCCCCTATATTACAAAACCAATAAGTAACATATAAATATTCTTAATTATGCATTTAAGTAACCTATATCCATTTCCCCTTCCATAAAATGAGAAATGAAACCATCAATCATTTTTACGGTGAATTACCGCCTCACGAATCGATGTGGATTGTTTCCCGTCAACAACTCTCACATATTGATATAATGATGTATTAAATTTTTATATATGATATTCATTGAATGAAAATACTTACTGAATTATAATATAACATATTAATTAATAATTATAATTCTATGTGAATACAATAAAATCTCTTGTGAGTACGGCGGACTATCGCCTCACGAAGCAATGCAATTTTTTTTTTAATTTAGAGTTACATGGAAGGTAATATTGTTAAATTTAATTAATATTAATGATATATATGAAATTATAATTACTCCAGAATGGTTCTATATTATTTACCTTTATACCAATTCATCTATAGAGAAAATTGAAACAATTTTTTTTATGTACGTACGACCGACCATATCCTAGAACGATGTAATTCATTTTCAGTAAATAAATTTATTGTAAGAATTTAAATAGATATATAATTATTATATATAATAATTATTTCATAGTAAAAGTTTGGATATTGTTAAAAAAATTTCAAAATAAAATGAAAAAAATACCAAATCACAACACACATGAAAAACAAATCATTTATTATCTGAAACATAATTTTGATATGGAATATATAATAAATTGTTAATTATAGGTGATAAGTAAATAATATATGGTATGAAATATATATCTATGGTTCAATAATATATTTATCATAAAAATATATTTATTATATAAGATGTCTGAATGGGTATAAAGGAATTTGAAACATAAGGTAATGAAAGTTCACCTCAGATTGTCTTCTTTGGGACATATGTTATGTTATGTACCTATCTTATTTAATGAGGAGTATATATTGTAATTTTTACACTTTTTAGCCTGAATTTATTTACTCCCATTATATTTAACATTACATTTTTTTTATTTCTCTTCTAATTAAAAAGTTGACAATGTGAAAATGGTTTGGTATTAAAATTTATTTGTTTATAAGGGTTGTTTATGATTAAGCATCCAATGTTGAGATTCTATAATATACCTATCAAGAAACAAATTAATTTTATTCTACTATAGTTATTTCATGAGACCATATTTTCCCCTTTCCAATTCCTCTATATATGTACTCAATATTCCAGAATAATATTTTTAAAGAAAACCAACTTTGTTTCTTTATTTTGTAGAAATATTTTTTATTCCACATCCATGTGTTGTAAAAATGAATTTAGGATTTTTTAGTATTCATATATGTTTTATAAAATTATTCTTTCCGTTTTTTAGTTATTTTAAAAAAATATAAGGAATCATCTTGTCTATTTCCAAACAATTCAAGTTTTCCTTTTATAAAAAATGTGAAAGTACTCTTTATTTTAACATATATTGCAGGAATGAAATTTCTATTTTTCAGGAAAACTAATCATTTTAAATCGTACATTATATGTTTCAAATGTTATTTTTAGTTAAAAATGCCTATATAATATTTTAGATATAGTTATTATTAAAAGGGTGATTTCTAAAATTAAAATATTTATTTTCTTACGAAATGTTCAAGGTGATCTTCTAAAACAATATTTCATCTAAGATGAAATACATTGATTTAATTTATTAATTACTAGGGATATAAAAAAATGGTGTTATATTTATTATTTACCTAGATGATGTATATTTATGATGAAAATATTTATATGAACCCTATTTATTTTTCACGTGTTTAAATATGATGAAATATTTATAAACCCATTTATTTTCATGGTATATGATATGGTAAAGGTGTCAGGATTCCCATTTATTTTCTTTGTTTCAGAATTCATAAATATTTTATATTAATTTAGAACACGTATTTATATTTTTCATTATGTGATGTTTGGGACTAATACTAACCTCTAGTGAATTAAGTAAATAGGGATAAATCGTGAGATATATATGTTAAGCATAAACATGATTTCATATTTAAAAGATTATTTTAGAGACTGGATTCATTTCAATTAGTTTATATAAAGACATAGATTTCATTTACATAACATTATGTGTGGATGTGGTATCATGTGAAGAAGGTTATGCATGGAACTAGATGCAAGTTTATAAGTTTATGTGAGTACTTGACTATATATCCTTAAAACAATGAATGAACATGTTTTTATTTATAAATGTTCACATTGTTATAAGCTTACATTGTTTCCAAATAACCATGATTATACATTATCTCATTGATTATATTCATATATTTATTTTATGATTCTTGTATTATGAACTAAAAAAGTTTTTTCCATGAATTGTGATTATGATCTATGTTATTTATGGTGTAATGCTCCAACCCCAGTTACCCAAATCCAGTGAATTATTTTAATACATTGGTATGATTCCATGGAATCATGTCCTGAAGGACCGATCCGTTTATTAGTCTCAAAAAATAGATTACATATATGAATGATACATTAAACTTTATAACATACAACACATCATAAATAATCCTTTGATAATGACATTATTCCCTTAACATAACCTTGAATATTAATCATAATACACTTCTTGGAATAGTGGTAAAATAAAACATATGAAAGGTTTGAGCTCAGATTCTCAGTAAGGGTAAATAATTTAGCAGAAGCGATAAACTTTTAAGGAAAGCTGTCTAATAAAAACAACAAACTTTTTAAACATAAAATTGAACATAATATAGAAAAAATAAATCAAACAATACTATATAAAAACGCACATAGATATTCTACTAGTTGAATAATCACATGTAATAACTAATTTCATAACGAGGGAATGCATAATTCTAGACATCATAACCACATAGTCAAGGCCTAATGCCAAGACTAAAAATAAAAATTTATCAAGGCCTTTTCCAAAGACACTAGTTTGTCTCATGAGACCAACTGATGAATCAAGGGGCTATAACGGGCCCCACCTATCACTTACTAAGTCCACTACATTCCTCATATGAAAATGTAGAAACATAACATAATCATTCGTATTAAAACTAGCATACGAAATGTAAATAATTAAACCATAAACCATAAATGGTATAAAAATATCATATTCACAGTAAAACATATCATAAATCATTCACAATATTGAAGATTTTATTTATAATAAATAAACCTCAATCATGAATAATATTCAAAAATTATGTTAACATAGTTGAAAATAATCAGTAAAACCATTTGAGAGAAATATCTTTTTTTATGAAATCATTTAAAATTATCACAATTTATATAGGAAGACGTTTAAAAGATATTTTTGAATCAAAGTGTCCTATACCACTTTGAATCTTTTTAAAATAATTAACATTTTAAAACATTCATGTCCATATAAATAAATCCTTAAAACCATTTTGAAAACATGAACATTAATGAGAAATATATAGAAGAATAAATATTTAAAGAATTTGAAATGATGTTTTAGATAAATATTACATTAAAAGAATACTTTTTTAAAGTATATTATGAATCATGGACATTGATAATTAATATGTCCCTGAAAATACTTACACATAAAAAATCTTGTATAATAATGAGATTGAGGAATTAACCCTTACCTTGAACTTTACTTTGGTCGAAGGTATGTTTAACCACATATATAATGACCATAGTATGTTCTTAAATTATACCAGAACCATATTCATATTTATTATATCATACATGTCTCATTAATGACTTTATACAACCCTTTAATATTGATTTCCATGTTAAATTAACATTTCGGGTAATAATCACTTTTTTTATCGTACATGTTTTAACTATTTATTCTTGATAGTATAATTTAGATAATGATTTAAATGATTGAAAAATATAAACAATTATTTATATATAATATATATTTATAAAATAAATATGTATAATAGATAGATATATGAAATTAAGAACACCGTTTATGGAGACAGTAGGTTGTACGTACGCATAAACGATGTTTCCGTTTTAATATCGTATTGAATGAAAGTAAGTGAATAAGATTTATGTAACTATATATATATATCTCCAGTAGCATTATTATTTTATATATTACTTACTTAATAATAATATATTTTTAATCATTGTTGAATGGTGAACCTGGAAAGGAATATCATCGCATCATGGATATGGTAAGCCGTACGTACACACGAGCGGCGATATCATTTCTTTAATGATTAAAAAGTGTTTAATTGGATGGTATATTAATTTCATAGAGAAATTAGAATTTTAGTTTTATAATTTATATAACTATTACTCATAATTTTATCCATCCAAATAACATTGTGTTGAATAACAAATTACACCACATTGTGGAGACGGTAAGCTGTACGTACACATACATGGTGACATTATCTTTAATATGATGGATAGAATAATGAGTATGGTTGTACCATATTTATAATAACATCACATCATGTAAAAGGTACTGGATTTATTATTTTGTTATGTAAATAAAAAATAAATAGAAATTTGAAGAAGAAAATAACTTTAAAAGAGGTGATAAAAATATTAAATAATCTTTGAGTGTTTCCTATTGATTTGAACAAAAGGGATCCTTAGGTTGGCTTTATAATCAAGGGAATTCCTCTAGGTTTAATTGAGGGAATTTGGGAAGATATTTGGGTAGGTTTTGGAGGATTCAAGTGGCCTTGGAGGTGTGATTTTGAGGGAAGGGGAAGTACCCATTTATAAGAGAGGCGAGGGTCACTTTAGGAAAAGTTTGAAATATTATTTTATTATAAAATGATTTTCAGTTTCTAATGGATCCAAATTTATTTGTTTAGAAATAAGGTGGGGATCCTTAGAAATACTCCCGACCAATAGGTTTTAGAAATGTTTGGTTCACCATATTAACCGTATCTGTTATATTTAACTCTTTGATAAATAGTTTAACTTTTTACCATGTCCTCTAGTTTTATTATAATAAATTGTTAATAAACATACTATAAAAAGACAAGAAAACAACAAGTGGTTAATTATTGATATATGTAACCTTATCTATGTCCTTTAGTCAAACATTATATTTTTAAAAATATTATATCAATTAATAATATAGTATTTCTTTTAAAAACTCATTTTTTGTCAAATTTGACACTATTTGGTATTTTTTTTAATGTCATAAAAACTTTATCAAATCAAACCTAATTTATTTAATCAACCCTAACATGTCATATTAACCTATAAAATTTGTGTATGGAATCAAAATCCTCCAAATACATTTATTTTTATTTTTATAATATCAATTATTTTAATCTTTCATTGATAATATAATTAGTGCGTCATCATTGTGTCATAAATAAATTTAATTATTTAATATCTACAAATTATAAATAAAATACCATTATATAGGAAATATTATTAGATTTTTAATTAATATTTATAGTCGAATTTATCTTATGTATAATCATATATTAAAAGTGGATTAGTTATTAAACTTTGAATTTAACACTTTTAACTATTCTATAAATAAAATAATATTAAATGTCATATTCTAATCCTTGTAGGCTAAAAGGATCAGATTTTATTCATAAGTTTGGTTTTGGTCAAAATAAATTTATCCAATAAAATTAGGACATGTGTTAGGGTGATTATAATATCATTTTTACCTTTAATTACCATATTTACTTTTAACTGTAGTAAATAAAAGTCAAATGATACTATTCACCAAAAATTATTTTCATCTTATTGAACTACATTTTACTTACTGATGTCAACCTTGTTTCTTGGATTTTTTGAAATTCAATTCACATAATTGGTAAAATTACGTTTCATGCAAATTTAAAAATGTTCTTTGAAGGTGGGTAAAAGACGTTAAAAAGTTCAATAAAATTTTACACATCTAATTTTATTATAAAATGACTCCAAATAATTACATTTAAATTATATAAGTATTATATATCTATTTTTACTTAACATGAATTTAATTAAAATAAATAATTATTTAAATAAAAATTTGGTTTTATAAAATAACGTAGTGTTTTTCACTATTGATAAAAAATTGAACGTTTTTAAAAAAATACCAAAAATTTATCCTAATATAATGTTGATATTAATAATTAAAAAATAAATTCCATTTTACCAAATTCCAAATATATATGTTGCATTAATTAATTAAAAATTAATTCCCATTGTCAAAACCAAAAAGCGAGTTTCTTTAAAAAGTAAACACTATCAAAAGATTGACATGTGTTTATGTCAAATGTAAATGTGAAATAACTTATAATGACCTAAATTTTATTAAATGATAAAAATATAATCTAATTATACTTTTAAATTATTTTAATTCATAAATTAACACTATAAATTATTTTGATTAAAAAAATTGTTTTCAATTAAAATTTAGTATTTTTCACTATTCATTATAATATGAAACTTTTTATAAAAGTACCAAAAATTTATCCCTACAACATTTTTATTTCCCACTTCTAATGAATAATATAATTTCATTAAATTGAATATATAAAAGTATGAAATATTGGTTTTAAAAAGGGTCTTCCATTAAAAGACGGTAAAATTGCATTTTTTTTTTAAAAATACTACTTTTATCTAAAAAATGAATTTGTTCATATATTATTCCTAATAAGCACATAATATGGATTCTAAAATTATATAGAATATATAAAATTCAGAATTCAGTTAATACAATTTATAATCGCTCTGTGAACGGCTAGTTTGGTAAGTCTAGGTGAGCTCGAACTCGAGGTTGTGTGTAGCGCAAGTTATTGAATTACTTTGAAGAGATAACATACTATTAAATATTAGGGTGTTACATTCTCCAATTCTCCAATAAATTGATTCCTCAAAATTTGAAATTCTTCTTTGAAAATAAAAAGTTAAAAATAGAAAAATACAATTGTGGAAAACCCACATCGGAAATTGGGTTAATAAAAATTAGTCTTAATAAGAGGGAAAGAGAAATGACAAAGTCACCACCAAATTATGATCTCGATTAGAAGAACATTGTGGGAAATTATAGACACATAATTGGAGGAAAAACATAAATATTTATAGTGAGTGATTGAGGTCACCAATCACAAACAAGTGTAATATTGGGGGCCTCAAAGACATCAATCTATGATGATTTAAAATATCATCAGTTCAACAAAACATAAGGTAGAAGGATAACACGGTTTTGGTCTTAATATTCCTTACCTAATGTTTAATAATTTATTTATTTATAGAATAATAGTACAAAATATACATTACAAGTAGAGTATTATCCTTCAAATAATTCTTACCACAAACTCATCTTTCACTACAAAAGGTAATAGAATTAAAAAATATTCTATTTATCCTAATCATATAAGGTTCCAAAAATAATGAATTTATAATTCATTTTTCAAAATATCTAACGAAAACTACATTATACATAATAGGAAATCACATAGGCCAGTGGTAGGTGATGTGACCTTGTCACCCTTCAGTTGCAGGTTCAAGTCTCACAGCTTTTCCAGACGCGACGAGTTGTCACCCGACCTCCAGGTTGTGCTTTTTATAAGAATCCAAAAACAATCTTAAGGAATTATTTAACCTTAAAAATAATATCTAATGTCAAACCTAATCCATTCCAACATTTAGAATTATCCAAAATACTTCTTTCCAAAATCACAGTCCAAAAATTATAAATAAGGTAAACACAATGAATATCTTTTTTTCCACGTATTAACATGTGAATACCTTCATAATGTATTTTTTTTAAAACATGTTAACACTGCGAATTATCATAAAACATTATTTATTACATTCATGCTCCCTTATTCCTAATTGAATACTGGATATACTCTTTATATCAAAAAATGTTGTAAACTCCAACAATAATGGAATAAACCAACAATTAATTAGTTTCAAAGTAGTCAAGAATATAGAATATAATTTATCCAAGTCAATCATATATTATTTCAAAATCACTACCTCAGTATCAGAACCATAATAAGTTTTATATTTCCTTCAACCATGTATTTTACAAAAATTTTAGCTTGATATTGAGTCACTTTTCATAGAACCATATAATCTCAGATCCTTAATGAAATAATACTATAATACAATCCTTATATACACCATAATTTTAATAACCATTACATCATTGATACAACACTCAAATAGCATAATTATTTAATATCAACATAAGAACACTAGTTAGTCCTCTTCATCTATAGTAGTATCATAACTTTATTATTATCCAACATGATCTTTTGCGGTATATTCTAATGATTGGGATATTGGTTCGCATAGTGTACCATCTCTTTGAAGATAAAGCATTGTACATTTGAATCCTTTTTCTTACCCTTTAAATCACGTACTTGGTGTTATTTTTCTCCACACATATAACAAACACACATTCCTTTCAAGCATTTACCATGGGGATTTTTTCCACAGTTATATCATATGGGAAAATCCTTCTTTCCCTTATTCCATTTATCCATATTTCTCTCTAACATCCTTTTATTATTTGGCTTCCCTTCCAAGCCATAGGACTCAGAAAATTTTATACTTATCTTATTAACTTATGATACTATTTTTTCATATGATGAGAATACATGTGAGACTATTTTACTCTAAATATTTTGATTAAGACCATGAAAGATGTGTCCCTTATTAAACTTTGGATCTTGCGTATTGTTGGAGTTCTCATTCCTTCCACTAGGAGCCATTTTTAAATAATGGCATACAATAGGTTAGTTTATGAATCACAATGCATAATTCTAAACTTTTAAAATACCTAACATAAATTTTATGGATAAATCATATAATTTATAATCATAAAAAAATTTCTTTAAGGAAGTATTTACTCCTAAATCCTTTATAATGGCTTGTAAAGAAAATTTGAATTATCCTAAGCATATCCCTTGGGAGTGTCATAACTAAGAGTGTAGAAAGGATCATTGTCGTGTAAAAGGATACCCTAGGTCAAGCTTGAAACTCCATGTCAGAGTTTTCACTCCTAGTTACATCTGTGCCAGAGCTGCCTCTACCTGCTGGAATCCAGACCGGGATGTATTTTTTAAAAAAATACACAAAATCTCTAGATTACCAAAATTCAAGGAAGATATTATATAATAATTATCAATGTCTATCTTAGGGTAATGTTTCAAAATCAGAGTTTATCGAAATCTATTTTTAAGGTTTTTTCTAAAATTCCTCTGATACCAACTGTAACACCCCAACCCCAGTTACCCAGAGCCGGTGAATTATTTTAATACATTGGCATGAATTAATGGAATCAAGTCTTGGAGGAACGATCAGTTTAGTAGTCTCGAAAAATATATTACATACATGAATGTTACGTTATGATTTGTAACATACAATACAACATAACTAATGCTTTGAGAAATCCATTATTCCCTTAGAATAACCCTAAATATTAATGATAATAAACTTCATGGAATCCTGGGAAAAGAAAACATAATAAAGGGGTGAGCTCAGATTCTTAGTAAGGGTAAATAATTAAGCAGAAACTATACACTTTTAAGGCATGATGTGTAATAAAAACATCATCTTTTTTAAACATAAACCTGAACATAATATAGAAAAAATAAATCAAACATTACCATATAAACATGCACATGGATATTATACTAGTCAAATAATCACATACAATAACTTATTTCATAACGAGGGAATGCATAATGCTAGAAATCATAACCACATAGTCAAGGCCTAATTCCAAGACTAAAAATAAATTTTTTCTCAAGCCCTTGTTCCAAGAAAATAGTTTGTATCATGAGACCTACCGATGCATCTAGAGGCTATAGCGGACCCCACTCGTCACTTACTAAGTCCACTATATTCTTCATATGAAAATGTTGAAACCTAACATAAACATTTTTATTAAAACTAGCATATGAAATGTAAATAATTCAACCATACACCATTAATGGTATTAAAATAGAATATTCATAGTTAAAAATATCAAAACTCATTCAATAAAATATTGAATATTTTATTTATAATAAATCATCCCCAATCAAGAATAATATTCAAAAATAATTTTTAAATAGTTAAAAATAATCAGTAACACCCTTTGAGAGAAATATTTTTTTTCATTAAATCATTTAAAAGTCTCACAATTTATAAAGGAAGATGTTTAAAGGATATTTTTAAATTAAAGTGTCTCATACCACTTTGAAATTTTTTAATGGAATTATCATTTTAAATAATTCATGTCCATATAAATAAATCCTTAAAAACTTTTTGAAAACATGGACATTAATCAGAAAAATTTAAAAGAATAAATATTTAAAACATTTAAAATGATGTTTTAGATAAATATTACCTTAAAATAATCATTTCAAAAATTATTTTATAAAATATGGAAATTGATAATAAATATGTCCCATAAAATACCTACAAATAAACAATATCTAATTATAATGAGATTATGGAATTACCCCTTACCTTGCATTTTCCTTTGGTCGAGGGTACATTTAACCTCCTATATAATGAACATAGTATGTTATTAAATTATACCAAAACCATATTAATATTTTATTATATCATAATTTATTCATTTGTGACTTTATACTACCCATTTATTAATTATTTTCATGTTAAATTAACATTTCAGGTAATAATCGCTTTCTTTATCGTATGTGTTTTAACTTGTTATTCTTGATCATATAATTTAGAAAATGATTTATATAATTAAAAAATATTAAACATGATTAATATATAATATATATTTAGAATATAAATATGTATAATAGATAGATATATGAAGTGTAAAACACCATTTACGGAGATGGTATACTGTACATACGCCTAAATGATATTTCCCTTTTCATATCGTATTGAACGAAAGTAAGTGAATAAGATATCTGTAAGTACACACACACACACAAACACACACACACACATATCTCCATTATAATTATTTTGTTATATATTACATAATTATTAATAATATTTTTTTAAATCATCTTTGAATGGTGAACCTTGAAATGAATCTCTTTGTGTCGTGGAGATGGTAAGTCGTATGTACACACGAGTGATGATATCATTTTTTAATGATTAAAAGGTGTGGAAATAGATGGTATATTATTTTTACATAGAAATTAGAATGTTATTTTTATTATTTATATACATATTACTCATAATTATATCCATCCAATTAACATAGTGTTGAATAACAAATTACAACATGATGTGGAGATGGTTAGCCTTACATATGCATGCATGGTGACATTATCATTAATAGGATGAATAGAATAATGATTATGGTTGTAAAATATTTATAATATCATCAAAGTATGTATAAGGTAATGGATTTATTATTTTGTTGTGGAAATAACAAATAAATAGAGATTGGAAGAATAAAAAGAACATTGAAAGAGGTGATAAAATAATTACCTCTTCTTTGGGTGTTTTCTTTTGATTTCAACAAAAGGGCTTCATAGGTTAGATTTTTGATCAAGATAAGGCCTATAGATTGAATTGAGGGAATTTTGGAGGATATTTGGGAAGGTTTTGGTTGATCCAAATGGCATTGGAGGTGTGATTTTAAGATAAGGGGATGTACACTTTTATAAGATAGGTGAGGGTCACTTTTGGAAAAGTTTGAATTATTATTTTATTATAAAATAAGTTTTGGTTTATAATGGCTCAAAATTGATTTATTTAGAACTAAGGTGGGGGTGGGTCGAAATAATCTCAACCAATAAGTTTTATACAAGTTTATGTTACCATATAAACCTTATCTTATAGATTTAACTCTTAGATAAATAGTTTAACTTTTACCATGTCCTCCTGTATAATTATAAAAAATGGTTATTAAACTTAATATAAAAAGCTAAGAAAACTCCAAGTGGTTAATTATTGATATATAAAACCTTATATATGTCCTTTTACCAAACCTAATATTTTTAGAAATTTTATATCAATTAATAATACAATATTTTAAAAAAAAACACATTTATGTCAATTTTGACACTATTTGGTATTTTGTATTTTTTAAAGTCATAAAAACATTATCACTTAAATTTTTTTAATCAACCCTAACATGTCATATTAACCTATAAATTCGTGCATGGAATAAAAAGCCTCAATTTACATTTATTTTTATATTTATAATCTCAATTGTTTTAACCATTCATTGATAAAGTAATTAATGCATCATCATTGTGTCATAAACAAATTTCATTATTTAATATATAAAAAATAGAAATAAAATACCATTATGTATGAAATATTTTTATCTTTCTAATTCATATTTATATTTGAACGTATCTTTTTTATAACCCTATATTAAAAATGGTTTAGTTATTAAACTTTGAATTTAACACTTTTAACTAATCTTTAAATAAAATAATAATAAATGACCTAATCTAATTCAAGTGGACCAAAAGGATCATATATTATTCCTAATTATGTTTTTGGTAGAAATAAATTTATCCAATAAAATTAGGACATGTTTCAGGGTAATTATAATATCATTTTTACCATTAATTACCCAATTTACTTTTTACCGTGGTAAATAAAAGTCAAATGTTACTATTCAAAAAAATCATTTTCATATTATTGAACCAAATTTTACTTACTAATGTCAATTTTGTCTCTCATATTTTTGAAATTCAATTCGCAGAAGTGGTAAAATTACATTTTATGCAAATTTGCAAATGTGCCTATAAAGTGGGTAAAAGACATTAAAAAGTTCAATAAAATATTATACATATAATTTTATTATAAAATGAATCCAATGGATTACATTGAACTTATATAGGTATTATATATATATATATATATACTTAACATAAATTTAAGTAAAATAAATAATTATTTAAATAAAAAGTCAGTTTTAAACAATAATGTAGTGTTTTCCACTATTCATCAAAAATTGAAAGTTTTCAGAAAAATACCAAAAATTCACCCTATGATAATTTTGATATTAATAAATCAAAAATGAATTCTATTTTAATAAATTAAAAACATTTAAGTTTAATTAATTAATTTAAAATTAATTCTTGTTGTCAAAACCAAAAAGCGGGGTTTTTTTAAAAATTAATTACTGTCAAAATATTTCCATGTGTTTATGTGAAATTTTAATGTGAAATTAATTAAAATGACCTAAATTGTAATAAATGATAAAAATATAATCTAATTATACTTACAAACCATTATATTTCATGATTTAACACTCTAAATTATTTTAATTAAAAAAGTTGTTTTCAATTAAAATTCAGTATTTTTTACCATTCATCAAAATATGAAAGTTATCAGAAAAGTGCCAAAAATTTATCCAAACTAAAATTTTATGTCCCACTTATAAAGAATAATATAATTTCATTAAATTGAATATATAATTTTCAAATATTTGTTTTAAATAGGGTTCACCATTAAAAATAATAAAATAGCATTTTTTCAAAAATAGTTCTTTTATCTTAAAAATGATTTTGTTCTTATATTATGTATAAAAAACACATAATATGGATTCTAAAATCATATGTATTATATATAATTCAAAATTTAGTTAATAATATTAATAAAATATTTTTTAATGGCTAGTTTTTTTAAGTCGTGGTGCGCTCGAATTCGGTATTGTGTGTAGCACAAGTTGTTGAATTACTTTGAAGAGATAAAATACTACTAAATCTTAAAGTGTTACATATGGTATGATTTTAAATTATATTACCATGTTCCCATACTTTTATTCTCATGTTACATTCAAGTTATCACCTATATCTCCTTTGTTAACCCTTACTGAGTACCTTATCTCACCCTTTCTTAGGTTTCCTTTTAAGAGATTTTTAAAAATGGTATTATGTGTGATATGTCTAAGAAGGGTTATAGTTATGAATAACATTGAGAGGTATGATTTAATTCATATATGAACCATTTTATTGTCTTTAAATGTTTCAAAAGACATTAGAACTAGATAATTATTTAATGTAAAATGATATTACGTAATGAATATTCATCTATTTAGATGTAATATTTATGTATGAAAATTGTGTGTCACTATAGAGTACAGTTATGGAGCATAGACATTATAACAAACTACCAAACTATTACTTTTAGATTTAGACGGTGAATTTACCTAAGTAAGTGGTCTCTATGTCATGAATTTATATCTAACCAGAGAAGAAAAATGTATTGATTCCTTGGTATTGTCCCATGAATGATATTGAGATAAGGATATTTCTTAGTTTACCTGGTCACTGAAAATATTTTATACAAGACATATCCAATTTTGATGCACCTATAACAAGTCATACCAATAAGGGAGTATTTTTTAAGTGGAAATATCATTTTAATTAGTACTTCCTAGAGATGGATATAAGATTAAAAACAAAAAAAATCATATCATTTCCAAAGTATGGGATTAGAAATATATTTTATTATGATGGTTTGGGTTTTTGTTTAGGTGTTTAACTAATGCAGAGAGAGACTAGGAAGTATATTATGGGTCATGTTAGCTTTGGCCCTATAAGTGTAATTTCTCAACACATGACACAGATTTGGAAGCTATGATCCATGATCTAAAATGTTTCTTACATTATCTCTTTAGTGATAGAATATCTAATTACACAGGTCCCATTAACCTCCATTGTATATTTTCACAGAATAATTTGATCTTGAGGATGTGTAATTGAATGAAGTATCTATGTAATTTTTTTGAGATACTATATACATTAGAGATGGGTAATTTTATTTAAAACGATCATAGCTAGAAAAAATAGCATTGATAGTGGCCTTCATAGTATGAATAATGTATAAAGAGATTTATGAAATAGTTGATAATGTTTGGATCAAAGAATCATGGCATGATGACTTTTGCACAACTATTTATCATGTATTCTATGGAGGATCTTGAAAATATGATCCAAGATTCAGAACCATAGTTAGTAGTGTGGTGGGAATGATTTATGTGGGATGATATTATTCTAGGGTTGTCGTTATATGATGAAGACATGATCTATATTACTGTGATGTTATTATTTAAAAATTACTTATGGGAGAAAATTATGAAAGAATATCATGCTTCTGATTGGTCCATGAATCCTTGGTCAATGAAGATGTTTCATAAAAACTGACATTAGTTATATGGGATAGTTATGAAGAGATATATCTCTAGTTTTGTCGCATAAATCATTACATTCCTTAGGCTTAAGTTTGATCATCAATGTATTTATTGTTTGGTTATTCCAAATATGTTTTCTATGTCAATGTGGGAAGATATTAGGATTTTATTAATGATGAGGTTACCTTAAACACAGTGAATTCAAAATTCCATTTGGGTTATAGTTGAATGGTAAATAAAATTTTCACACTTCTTGTTGATCTAATAGTTTCTCTTTGTAGATGAGTTATTAATGATTTATATTAGGTTTATTATATAATAGTATATATTTCTTCCTAGTATCATATCAGAATAAGATGAAAATTTTATATTATGGTTTTGGAATGTATTTTTGAAGGATTTAGGGAAATTAGGAATACTTAGTATATTATATTTTCTACATATTGATGGAATCTCACATAGGAGGATTTAGTTAATTGGGGATATTCTCTTGGTATGTGTTCTCAAATTTAGTGGAGCATGTGATGAGAACCTATACTTAGTATAATTCCTTTATAATAATATATTATATGAATTTATTTATATGCAATATTTAGAGAATATCTATTTTTTACAATTCCTCTCAATATTGTGTTGGCATGAGGTGGGTGAAGTCATTGATATTGGAATGAATATAGTGAAGGAGACCTATGAGATGCTTTTTTTGATCCAAATGATGTTGTTTTTTAGATACCATTTTTTCATTATAATAATTTCAAATATATTATTAAATATTTTCAGATCTAGGTGCTGTGATGGTGCATGATTATGAGGACCAGTTATTCTAGATATAATTATAAAAAAAATATTGAATTTATTTTATACCTTGTTTAAATAGTTTTTTAGAAACAATGAAATTTATTCTAAAGAGGGTATTATATCAAAAATATGAAACCTTATTTGAATAAAACCCATGGTATTTACAATAGTTTCAACACAATGTTAGTCATCATGGGACTTAAGGAAGGTGAATCTATACTTGTATTTGATTAATTAAAATAAATAAACTATTTATTTATTTTGAAATAAATGGACTAAAAAATTACCTCATATAACTAATACACTACATAAAATTTCTAGGGTTATACACATAACCCAAGGGAGTTTTGGAGGACTTTCCACTATTGTTCATTAATTAACTGAGGTTGGAAGAAACTTAACTACTGGATCATTGTGAATTGAGCCTTATTGAATAAAACAAGTCTTATCCATCATTAAAAATACTTTTTATCCCCAATTATTAATTTTAATTATGGTATGGAATTTATATTTTTTCATGATTTTTAAATTAATCAATTGGGGTAAGTTACCCTCACCGATCACTGGAATTCACAAAACATCGCATGATCCCTACAAATTGTTGATTCAATTTATATTCCTGTCATATCATGTTTCCCAAACTTTTTTTTAATTTTTAATAATTGGATATGAATGATTGGATAATTGTTATTATTACCATTTTATGGGTTTTTACTCATCTTTTGTGGCATTCTATCTTGATGGACTATGTGGTTGTGGTTTGATTATTTTAGGTGGGTTCGAGTGTGATCAAACCCCCCAAAAATTGAAATATTTTCATACAACTAATAGATTGGTTATTTGAGGATGAATGGGAGAATATTATGGATATGAGTGATGGATTCATATATCTAGGATTGAAATAATATATGGGAGAAGCACATGAGATGCATCCGTGGAATTATGGATTCAGGTGGGAGAACTAGATTCCAATTTTCATCCAATGGAGGGAAAAATTGATATCAATAAGAGATTTTCTATTTATTTTAGTGGTCATATAAACATAAAAAGTGTTAGAAACTACATATCTAGGACCCTTGTGATAGTCATACATTTTTACAAAAAACTTTTACTATAAGTTGTGTTTTATGATGAGTACATGGTTTGTATACCCCATACAGCTTTGGAAATGTTTTTTTGGGTGATTTATACTTCTCACACAATGTGGGACCCTAAAAATCCATGTGACTCTATGTTTGGGTTTCTATTTATAGTCTAAGAGTATATAAACATGATCCTAGATGTATAAACATTGTGTACTAGCACACTACCACATACACTATCACTGCTCGATGTACACAACCCTGATAGAACACATAGACCTCGGGTGGTGGAGACACTCTATGTATCATCCTTACACAACATGTATTATATCATGTCCAAAAATCAATGTACTATAAAGGAAATATCTAGTAAGTTGAGTGGGACCAATATCCATGAGTACCCTTCATATATAGTGAAATACTTTTTGATGAATCATATACATCACATATCTTCATCATTTAGACTCAGATTCTTACCTCGAGTAGCCTATCTTGTTTGTTTTTTCATGTAGAACATGATGATAGACTTCATTGTGGGTTTTTATATACAATGTTATATTTTCTGATCATAAAACTTATTTAGTATTCACTTGAAAATGATAATGATAAGGAAAAATTATTAGAAAGTGGTACACCCCTCAAAGACTAGGCTGTGATTCCTCTATCTACCCGTTGAGTGTTACCCCATGACATATTAGGGTGTGGGTCCTCAATTTAATGACTGTACCCCCTAATTAAATATGGTTTCATTCCACTATCTATTGAGTGCAACCCACTTTACATATAGTTCATGGGTTCTCTATCTATTTACTAAGAGGATCTAGCCTAATGGACATGAGAATTTATCATTTATCTAATCAATGAGTAGTACCCCCAAAGAGACTAGGTTGTGGGTCCTATATCTACTAAGTGGTACCCCCAAAAAAATAGGTTGTGTGTCCTCTATTTACTAAGTGTTATCCCCTAATTCACTAGGCAATGGATCCTTAATTTCAAGATTGTCCCCCCTTTATTTTTAGCAATAGTGGAGATCTCTTGGTCATCCACATAGTTACTTCATTGGATAGACATGGAAGATGTTGTTCATTGATGACAGAACTTTGGAAATGCTAATAGACACCTTTACTGGGATGGGATCTGGGATGGAGATTTCATTTCTATCTCATTCTGAATTAATTGATATATATATATATGTTTTGTATTTTGTTCCTCTTTTGCTGTGAATTCATATATATATTTCATTTGTGACTCTTATTGATACCCCTCTAATTTTTAAGGAATCTTACTGGGTATGTATATTCCCCCCCATGCATTGTATTTTCCCACAAGGGTAGTGTCTTATATAGACGATGGACTAGTTGTGGTGATTTCAGATGTTCATAGTGATATATAGGTTTCTTTCCACACATTCGGTAGTTTTGGATTGGATATATGGAGCCCAGATCTCTCAAAATATCTTTTCTATATATTGTCATGTTGGGACATTTTTATAGTTGTGTGTGTATTTTTCCCATTAATTTCAGTTTACTGTGAAACATAATTTTATATTACATATAAATTTTTATATGTATGTTTTTTACTCTATATATTGTGGTTATTATTATTATTCCCCTACATGTATGCATGGACATGTTTGGGTGAATTCATACATGTACTTTGGAACAAAGACTACCATTTTAGTTATTTCATTAACCATTGGTCTCCATCCCTAATCCAATAGAGGTGGTCCTAGGTTCTTTATAGCTCGGGATTCTATTTTTTAGGTAGGAAACAGTGGAGTGGTTCCTATAATATTTGTATCCTTGGTGCTTTGATGTTTGGATATTGTTTGTAGTTGTGTCCCCTTGTAAGGATTGGTTGTCAACATAGGGAAATAATTTTAATGTGTCTCAATGATGGATTTCTATCTAGGTAAGTCACTATTGGTATGTCATCCAATATATCCATTCACCATGACCTTAACTACATTCTTATTAACTCTATAAAATGAGACATTGGACGAATGGAAACATGGAACCTTCATCATATAAAAATGAGTTTATTACTACAATTCTCATTATAGATCCTTTTATATACATTCTCATATGATTGTGGTATGTCTACATTATGTTTTCAATACACCTGTGTGAAGAGAGCCATCCATATTTCCGATTCAGGGTTGTGATAATAATCTATCATGTTTTGAGTCCTCAGAAAGAGGATATCACCATAGATCATTCCTATATGTGGGTATGTAGAAGCATTTCCACCTATAGAGTAGAATATTATACTACCATAATAGGTTGTGGATGCATGTAGTCATAGTGCACTCTGCATGTTCTAGTTATATAGGTTGATGAGATTCCATGATTAGTCACAAACATGGGTATACATTGATTGGATTGAGTCAGTTATCATATTTTCAACCTTGTGAGAATGTAGATTGATTATATAGTTGTATTAGAAACCATCCTTTTCCAAATATTAGATTGGCACTAGTTATGTTTAGTCATTAAAATATGTGTTTGGTTTTATCTTTCACAGTTTTACATCCAACAACTATATCTTAAGGATTATTACCACTCATTCTTACACTCGGTTCGAATTGATGATATTCTAGAGAAACATTAAAGGGCAATTCATTATATGAGTAGGTCATAATCCCCAATTAAACTATGAAGCACTCCAACGACATGATTCAAGATGGGTAATTCTAAGAATGAATGTTTAATAAAGGTCTCTACATGGACATATATAAATGTCTTTTACCCTTATTCGTTCCTATATATGATGGACTGTTAGAGTGTGGAATGTTGATAGAGAGCCTCATATCATAGTGACATTGTGGAGATAGAGTTTATAGTGGGTATCAAAGGGTTGAGGCATCTACAACAGCTAAGATGTTCCATTCTGTAGGTCCATGGCTTGAGAGATTATCTCATTTCCAGACTAAGGCACATGATTACACATAATATAGACCATGCACAGGACTAGGGTATTTAAGAGAGGGGAATTGCTATAAATGTGATGGGAGTGGTCCCATGGAACAAGATTTCCAAAACTGATGTGCTAAGGATGAAATATATATAGCATAAGGACCACCAAGGTAGTGGAAGTAGGGTTCTCATGGATCTACTAGGCTTGACCAGGGATTACCTTAGGGTGGTTGAACTGGTAATGTAATAGGCTGGGATCCTAGATAAAGAGTTTCTCATGGTGGATTGTGTTATGAGCTCTTTTCCCCACCTCCACCTGTATTCCCACGTTAAGCTTGTGTATATAGAACTCAGAGATGTGGATAAATATAGGATTTTGAGGAATATGACTCAAAAATCTATCATATGATTATGGGTATGACATGTGTTTATTCTACTTTTTATTTGGTACTTTTAGACACTTTTCAAGTCATTACATTATGATTTACTAATGGTGTGAGATATGGAGCTCCCATTTGATACATTTTCCTTATATCATTTCATTGGGGTTACTATACGGAATGATTCTTTTATATCATTTTTTTAGAAAATGTCTTATATCTATTGGTGGATAGTTCTTTCCTTTGGAAATATTGGTCATCACGATGAGACCTTATGATTTCATCTTGGTTATAGATTGGTTTTCAATGGTCTGATCTAAATTATCTTTCACTATAGATGAGTCATAGGACTTTGGATAGATGGGGCAAGATTATAATTTGGGGGAGAGATATATCTCTTGGAAGAGGGAGTGGGTTTTCCAAATAGGTAGTTTCAACCCCTCACTCATCAGTTAGATATTTTTTTCCTTTCTATATCAGTACCTTCAATCATTTGGATTATTTAATTTGTGTATGGTTTTATGGACATATTCCATGAAGAAATTTCAAGAATACCTCTGAGGTGGGATATGGATTTTTTCATTCAATTTTATCATGGGACCACTCTGCTATCTTTTATGGCATATCATTTGGATCCTACTGAGCTTTAGGAGCTAAGTGTGTTGTTAGGGGACCTTCAATAGATGCATTTTATCAGACCCATTGTTTCCCCTAATAGATTTGGTGTTGTTCCTGAAATTATATAGAAGGAAGATCATTGCTTTTTATTGATTACCATATTCTAAACTATTCCATGATAGAAAATAAGTACCCCATATTAAGGTTTTGTGAATTATTTGATTAGTTTTGAGGTGTGAGATAGTTCTATAAGATCTATAAAAGTATCAACTACCAATAGTTCATAGTTCATGATGCTAGTATTTTGATGCTATTTTTATGAAGTACCTACGATCACTATGTGTTTGTGTTGTTTACATTCTATGTAACTAATTCCATCATTATGTTTATGGATATAATGTTCAATATATTCCATACATACATGGATCAATTTGTTGTTTTATTTTTTAATGAAATAGGAATCTAACTATTATCATAGTAGGAGGATACAATGTAGTTAAGGGTAGTCATATAATTAGTTCAATAGAACTAGATTTATAGTAAGATCTCAATTTACTAGTTATAGATCCATTAGTATCACTTTCTTAGAAATTTAGTTTCTAAGCACGGATTAACTGTGGACCCTGTGAAGATTGATTCACTATTATATTGGTATATATTTAAGATAATGGTATATTTGTGGAGTTTTCTTATCTAGACATGCTACTACAAAAAGGCTTATGGAAGACATTTCTAGAATTTCCTTCCCTTTGATCACACTAACATGTAAGGGTAATCAATTTATTAAGATTGCGTAGTGTGAGAGAGCCATTGACGAGTTGAGTCTGAGGCTGATGAGTAAAACTATTTTGAGACTACTGTGGTAGGGTGTGGAGTCCTTAGTATATTGAAACACATCCGGAGTTGGTATTGACTATGTGTGGATGTAGTGGCATGATTTAATCTCATATTGGTTGTGGAAGTTGAGACCCCATGAGCATAACTACATGAATGATGAACTAGAGTCAGTAATGGAAGTCTTTCCTGTGAAGATGTGGAGGAAATATATTCTAAGAAATAAATTTTTTATTTACATAGAATAGTAGTGTCTTAGTTATGTTATCATAAAGAGATACTCGAATGTAAGACATAGGCATTTATTGTATTTCATATAAGCCTATGAATTTGAGATAGTATATAGTAATGGGATAGGGAATGTGGTGGTAGAGTTTCTATGAAGTACATATCATTCTCTCCTGGGGGAGGAGGAATATTAGTAGTTATCATCTTTATAGCATTCTATGGTAGAGGAGGAGGGTGCAACATGTATTTAGTTGATGTTGTTGTCTCCCACACCTCTCTGGTGTGTGAAGGTGGTTAGTTTGGAGAAATCGGCTAAGAAGTCCTAATTGACCATATATCATTAAGAGATAAACCTAATAGATTCTATGAAGAAAAAAATCTTGACATCCATTTCTAGGCATGGTTGGTAGTTCTGGTATTTATGTATTAGGATATTATGAGGGAGTTTTATACCTATCCTTTTTCATTACATTCCAGTGTAGGGAATATGAATAGGGATATTTGGTGGGATTTTGGTGGATGATCATGATGCAGAGCATTTCAATGTTCATATATTAGTGTCTCACTTGTCAGTTGGTGAAGGATTAGAAAAACGTTCTGATGTGTTTATTATATCCTATTGATATCCTTTAGTGGAAATGAGATGTCTAATCTATGAACTTTGTGATAGGGATTCCATGGACAATGAGAAGATGGGATGAAAATTGGGTTATAGTTTTTAGAATAACCATGTTGTCACATTTACTTACTATTAGGGAGTATATTTTTTATAGAAGTTGTTGTGATTGTACATTAAAGAGATCATATGACCTCATGGGGGTTCCCCCGATGATTGTCTATTATCATGATGTGTGGTTTAAATCATGGTTGTGGAGAGACAAAGAGGAGTAATTCAAGACCCCAGATAGAATGAGTACACTATTTCATCTCCATATGCCTGGGAAGACCGAGTGAAATATCCAGGTGTTAGAAGATAAGATGAGGTATTGTGTGGTATACTTTTTTTAGAGCTAGGAGGATGATTTTACTTTTGTATAGTTTTCTTAGAGTAATATCTATCACTCTAATATCAAAATTGAACCTTTAAAGGCAATATAAGGGAGACCCTATAGGTCACTAGTATACTGGACTAATATTGGTGGGAAATCTATTTTTGAAATAGATATGGTTCCATAGAAGAGAGAGAATGTCTAGGTGATTTGTATGTGGTTGAGGAAAACCCTTAGTAGGTAGAATTGTTTTTAATATCGATGTTTTATACCCTTGGAGTTTGAGTAGGGAGACATAATTTTATAGAGATCCTTCCAATGATGAAGATTGTAGACATTAATATGGGGTGGAAATAAATTCTGGAGGATTATTATGAAATTTGAGATCTTGTAGAGGACTAGAGATATCACCTACCACCTTCTCATACCCCCACAGTTAGATCAGGGAATGGTGTATACCATGTGTTGGATTTGATAAGATAGGTGCATGATCATTTTCACATTATCAACTGCGGTGATCTGGATGTTGAGGATGTATAAACTTTTGAAGACAACCCTATGGTGGTCGAGGACTGACAATAGATGATCTTATATTGATGAATAATTACCTTGTATCATGTGTTTTGGCATCATGTTATCATAGAGAAGAGCTCTATGGAGCAAGATAGCTAGACATGGGAATAGTATCTCTACAATTTTCATAGTTTTGGGATTTTTAGGAACATAATATGGATATATGGAATAATGTAGAGACCCTATATTTTCTTTTTATGGATTTCAAATATTTTTAGAAATATTTTCAGATACTGAAACTAAGACGACACTAGATTCTGAGGCCTAATTAGCCTAAATTTAAATTTTAAAAAATAATAAATATTTTTTATTCCACACATGAATAATTCTTATGAAATAATGGAATATCTTCTAAGAAGTGTCTCAGCTCAAACATGAGATACCATTTTAGTATTGGGAGCACAAAATTTACACTAAGTGCGACCTAAATTTAGGCGGTGTGAGATGTTCAGAATAAGAAGTGATTAGATAGTGAGTTTGATTAAAATAAATAAGCAATTTTTTATTCTAAATTAAATTTACATAAACATTTTTCATTAATAATTAATCTTTTATGGGAATTCTAAAGGGTTAAATATGTAACTCTGGGATCTTTAATATGAGTCTCAATAATTATTCTTAGACAGATTGAGATCGAATGACAACAGAAAACTGGATCAAGGTGATTTGAGGAAAATTTAATGTAATAGGTCCAATCCATCATTTTAAATTGTGTTCCTCATAAAAAATAGTTTATTACTCATGTAGATCATTTCTTTTATATTATTTACATCCTTTATAATTTAATAAATCAATGTTAAATTATCTACTTTTATTGTTGGAATTCACTAAGCATCAATTGTCCCCTAAAAATTGTTGATTACATATATATTCTCATTATAAAATGTTAATCCCATTAGATTTATTCACATGAAAATGTTTCCTCTAAATTATTTGAAAACAATTTTGATAAACTTTTTATGGTGATTTTCCCCCATCATTCTTCTTTTTATTTCAATTTTAGCCTACGCAATTTTGATTCGACTTTTCTGATTGGCATTAGAGAGAAATAGAACCCTGAGTTTCCAGATGTATTTATGTGTGATGAAAATAGTATATATTTCAGAATGTATCATAGAGTATTGTATATATTATTTATCGATTATTGGATCTAGGATCCCATCTAGAGATTTTAAAAACACGGTAGATGTGTTAGAGACATGAGATATTTTTGTGGGGGAAATGAATTCCATTTTTTAGCCAATGGTGGATCTGAATCAGTGGTTGAAGGTGATTTTTCATCAATTTCAGTGGTCAACTGATTGAAAATTGAGACATAAATAGATGCCCTAGGATCCGTATGATAGGTCTAGATTTCATGTATGATCCTTATTGTATGCTCTATAGTCCAAAAAAACATGTCATGAGGACCCTTGGATTTAGTGGATTGGGTTTCCTGGTGAATTAAATACAAAATTTCATGTGAATTGGTAATGGTAGATCTCCATTTACTCTATGAGTAAATGAACACATGCACAACTAGAAACACACCATGTACTAGAACACAACCATTCACATGACCACATCCTGATGTACATATCTGGGAGGGCATGTGAATTCCCTAGGTGTCCAAGACATTTCATGTTCTATCCTTGAAGAATGTGTATACCAATATAGCCAGTATGTCCTATGTTGGAGAGGATAGGAATGGGAATAGGAGTGTGGAAATACTCCATGTGGACACCTTACATATTGTGTACATCCTTTTTTTGGAATATTCTACCTCTCATATCTCCCATAATTTAACTCATATTTGGCCTGGATGTAGCGTTTCCTGAGTTTTTTTTTTCACATTGAACATGATGGTGGCCCTCATAGTAGATTTTGAGATATGATGCGAGTTGTTCCATGCATGATGATTTTTTAGATATCAGTCGATAATGACAATGATTATCCAAGATCATAAGATAGTGGTACCCTCATAATGGTCTAGATTGTGGGTCCTCTGTCTCCCAAAAAACTTGATCCCCCCTAACAAACATGGGTGTGGTTCCTCTATCTACGAAGAGTTTCACCCATAAAGGACTAGAGAGTGTGTCCTCTATCTATTCTATGGTACCACTTTATAACTAGATAATGGTTCCATTATCTATTTAGTGAGTGGTACCCCAACATGATAGAATAGGGTGGTTATATTATATCTATTTTGGGAGTGGTACCCCCCAACAGTCTAGGGTTTGGGTCCTCTATCCATCTATAGAGTGGTCCCATTGATGAACTAAGGAATGGGTCCTCTATTTAATGAGTGCTACACCATGATGATCTAGGTTGTGAGCCTTCTATTTTGTTATTTTTTCCCCTCTACTCTATGACAGAGTGGTGATGTGTGGTTCCTCCACAAGATTACTTATTTCGATAGACATGTGTGATGATGGGAATCGATGATAAACCTCCAAAACTATTAGAATAAATTTTTCATGGGATGAGATGTCAGATGGAGATCCCATTTCTCATCTCAGATTATTTTATGAGCATACATATTTATATATTTTAATTTTATTTCCTTCTTCTATTGATATTGGTTGATCTTATTATTTCTATTTTGACTCTTATTAACCTCACTTGTTTCGTGTGTGTTCTAATGGGTATGTATTCACTCACACTGACTTGGTATTTTCCCACTCATGTCCTATATTAGAAAAATGACAGACATGTTTGAAGTAATTTATCAGGATCATAATTATACTCAGGTGCATTTGACCATATTTGGGGTCTAGGGATTATAGATCTAGATCTAGGATATAAAATATTTTTTTTTAGAGATATTTTTAGTTTTCAACTTCTGTTCTAGTTGGGAGTGTATTTTTACCCATACATTATCACCCAGTTATGTATTACCTAGATATATTCACAAGAATGATTTTTACCATAGGTGTTTATATATTTTATGATTATCCATGATTCATTATACATAGATATGTTTAGGTTCATCAATACATGTTCTTATGAAAAGTAGTCCCATTTTAGTTATGAAATTTGTTCTTGGTCGCCAGTCCCTAGTCCATGGATGCAGTCTTGGGGTTGTTGCGGTTCAGCCTTTCAACAGCCTGTATGGCCATGATGGATTAGATCATGACATTGTGACCATTAATTTCATTAAATTATCACATTAATTATTGAGTATATGACACTTTGAGTTGGGTGTTGGAAAACAACCATTCTTGTTGGTATCAACTTAGTTGGGGACTCATTAGTTATATAGGCTGGAGAACATGGATCCATGGTTTGTGGGACCATTTGAGATCACAAAATGTATTAGAGAAGTGTCTTACAAAATGGACCATAATCCATGATTCCTTTATATTGAAATTGTGTTTTATTCTTCATATCTTCAATGGTACATGCCTGGTACTAATCATGCAATCAACCATAAGGATATTGAGATGTATATTGATATGTCATTTGTTAAGTACCTGATGGAAATCATATTCCAATGTGAGAAAGTTTTTTTAGGGAATATTATTTCAACAGAAAACGTCCTATACTAGCATGGAAATATGTAATAATACATATGTGAGAGGGTATTTTGTGTTCGGGACCAATTTTCTTGGCTTCTTAAGAAGGAATCCTAGAGGAACATCATTGTGATTAGATGTTGTTAGAGGGGATGGATTATAATAGCCTAATTTTTTATGAATCTACTAAGGTTAGTTATAGAGGTTAATAGGCACACTTCCATGTGGTAGGGGAACTATGGTGTGCAAGTCATCATCGAGATATCTAGTTGTTTTCAAATGTATACTGCCAGGAGCCTCAGAAATGGTGTTGAGGATGAAATATGGATTTCATGTATTTATTCAAATTTTTTGAACAATATGGAATGGAATAGAGAATAAAACATATTTTCTATGTTGTAAGGTGAATTATATAGTGCATTGATGTCTTTTATGCCATATTCTTTTCCCCTAGTTATAGTACTTTACCATTAACCACAATAAGGATTATAGTCATATTTTTGAATTCATACAACTAGGGTGTAGACATGATATTTGTTCCATAATCCTTTATATTTCTGGAATCCTTTCAATTTAAACCTATGTACTAAATTGTGGAGTTGAATTTTTCAAATTTCATATAAATTACTAAGGCCTTTGAATTCATCCTTCTCTTATATTTTATACTCAAATTTTAGGTGATTATATGATATCATTAAGTGAGTTTGAAGACTCCAAGTTCCTAGATTCATTCACAACATCAAGTATTTTCAATGTAATATTATAGGAAACTATTGGAGATTATCCTATTAATGGTTAGTGTACTCTTTAGGGCTGTAATACTCTTGATGAACCTTTGGGTTGATATCAACAATATTAAAGTAGGAAGTTCCTTACCATTTAAAGGCTATGTGTGTGATTTTAAGCAAGATATGATGTTGTGACTTATATTATATGAAACATTATTGATTTTTATAACATTTGTGTTCATTAATGGACTATGAGACCATGTATGGTGACTGATCACATGTGTGTCTATGTGTATCTTATGAGACCCATGTTTGAGTTTTATCACATATGTGTTCATTTAGCTTCTGTTTCATAGTCTTGATATGATATGTTGTTCCTAATTATGTTATTCACTATTTCTATGTGATATATTGGGTATAAATTAGCCTGATTTTACTCTATTAATTGTAATAAAGTGATAAGTGGTCCTATAATGGATTAGTGTCCCCTCTAGTGGAGCAGGTTCAGATGTTCCATATAATATGATTATAGGAATGAGTAAGTTGATAGTGAATGATAGACTTGTGTGGTATGATGTGGGGTAATGGTGGTATAATGTGATCTAAATATAAAGGTGATATTGTGGTATGATGGTCCTTAATAACCTAAATTGGGACATAATGTCAGGATACAATGAAATTTTATCCTAACAAGAGGTTATGTTAAAATATGATGGCTTTGGTCTTTCCCATGAGAGAGAAAGGGATCGAAGATTTATGTCCTGACCCAAGACTCATTATCCTTATTGCTACTATGGGATACTTCTGGTGATCTTGGGGTCAATTTTTTTTTCATGAATTCTGTTATGACTATGTTTCTAGTACAGACACAAAGAATGTACATTTGGGGGTTGTGGTGTCTTCATTAGTGCATGATATTGTGATACTTGATTTTAGGTTATTACTTGTGTATTATCCTATTATCTTATCATACACTCTTATGCATTTCCACATGAATTACAGATTCATTGGTGGTTTCATAATGTCTTAACTCACACAACCAGTATGAGAATATGGATGCACATTTAGAATTCATGATTTGGGATGTTGGAAAGTTAAATACCATGATGACAAGGAGCTATGATACAAATCATGGTGATCAGGGGTGGTATCGTGACCGACTCTTGATTGAGACCATAATGATTTATTTATAAGAATTTCATGTTCACAATCTTATTTAACCAACCTCTTTTGGGGACTCTAAGATTATTCTCCAGTTTGACTATTTTAATTTTCTATGAAATTTTATAAAAAAAATTGATTATTTATTTATCTATGCTATTATTTACAATTGTATTTAATGATATTATAGTTGTAGTATCCCCATATAAATATATTATTCTCTTGATAATAGTTTTATTTTTGTGTGTGCAGGTAGTCAAGAATCCATAGAGAACTCCAGTTAAGACCCTGTGATTTGGGTTGGGGTGTTATAAGTTAATATTTGGAAATCAGAGCAGTTGAAGTGGTCTACAGGGGAGGGAATACAAACAAACAATTCCAGTTCTTTAATTTCTTGAATGATATTTTATATATTTTCCTAGGAATCATTCAAGTCCACCTCAATGAAAATAGTATAATCCAAATCCTAGCTACAGATAAGATATGTGACATATAACCCTTGAAAGAAGAGCGGGGACTTATCTCAATTATCTTTCGAGAAATTAATTTCCACTTTTGTTAAAGTACAATGAAAAAATTAATAAATAATGATTAATGTACATTCTATTCTATGCTAATGGTATGAACATTAATTATCATTATAGGAATAGATAATGTATTCTCCATGTTTCTTTATTATGAACATGGCCCAGGGGGATTTCTTTAAAATCATCTCCTATGACAACTTATCATGTATATATTTCATGAATTCATTGATAATTAAGTGATTAACTACACATTATTTAATTAGTTTTTCTAGAACAGATCATCTAGCACAGTGATGTTAGACTCTTAGGTGAGAATCTGAGATGAATAAATTCATGGTGACGGAAATATTCTAGGAGCTATCTTAGGATACGTTCACACTAAGGTAACATGTATAAAAATTGAATATATAAACTATTAATTAATTTATTTATTAGTCAAAATGAGGTAATATGACTATTCAAATTAAGAATATTTCATATAAGCATACTATAAATACCAAAAAATTAGTGTATATGAATTCTATTAGACAATACAGAAACCCCCAGATTGTCCATGGGACATATAACTATAGATATGCCTAGACTCTACTAAATGAGAAAAAAAATTTATTCCCAATGAATTATGTGAAATGTAAATTATAACTTTTCCCAAATTGATACTATAATATATTTTTTAACTATACTATTTATAGATAAATTTACACAATTGAATATAACTTCCTCTACCATTTATTAATACCAACATGTAAACCATGAAAAACACATGGGATATTCCAATGAAGCCATTATGAACTATAAGATAAAAATCCGTATACATCCAATTTCATTATTAAAGTTTCTATAGAGGTCATGTTGAGGAAGAATATATAGGATTATAGAAATAGGATATCCTTTCTGAACCCCCCTTACTAATTTGAAGAAACAAAATATCTTCCCTATAAGAGTGACTATGAACCGAGTTGAGATGATGAATTTGAAAAAAATATATCATAGGACCATTTAAATAACGACACTATTAGAGGATCCTAAGAAATAAAACATGTTCTACCATATCATAATAATTTTTCATGTTAATTTTCACCATGATATCCCACCAGAGGATTTCAATATCTGCTATCATTTTTATATATAGACTGATATCCCCTTATATGTTCCTACCATGGAAGAATCCACGTTTCTCCCATAACATAATTAAATGTTGGATAATAGAAATCATTTTCTTAATTATTATTGTAGTTACTTTATTTGAGAAATTTCACTTAATAAAAAGAATAAATGGGTTATATCCACAATGTTCTATAAAATGGGTGGGGGGAGAACCAATATTGTGTAAATGGTAACTATAATATGAGGGAAACCCATGATGTAATAAATAACCATGTCAATAAATTTTTGTAGGAGTCCCCAACCATCTACATTTCATTTGGACCATGATCAATATTTATATTAATATTTTTGATGGACATTAAAATATAATTTTAATCCGATATGAATTGAAAAAAAATATTATCCTTCACATCCACCAATATGAGTACATTACTATAAAAATTATCATTATCATTCAAGAATTTTCACCCTTTTAGTCTCACATGAAGGGTCCATATGAGAGCTTCTGAGAAGAAGGAAACCACCAAAAGGCATATAGCTCAAAATATAATTAGGGAATCAATCGACCTAAATTTTAATTTTATTTTTTCTACTCAAATTATATTATATTGTGAAATCAGGAAAATATTTAATTTATTTCACCTTCTATTAGCTCCAGAATTCTAGAACACTCTCTTACTAATTTTTATTTTTCAGTAAATGTGTTGTTTTGGAATATTTTTTATTAGTAATTAGGATGGAGGTTTAATTATCCCATTGAATATATTATATTCCATTATTTAGAGTGATATCATCTTGAATTTCTCTACATTTAACGATAATACCCTAGTGATTTTTTCTCTATGTTGATGTCACCTTTCAATATGTAGATATTGTTTTTATGATCTAACCATGAATAACATTTGGTTTTATCCATCAAATATTCCATCACAATCTCGCTGATGTCATTTTATATCATCCATCAATTTGAATAAATGTGTCCTTGATTAGTGTGTTTTGAACGTTGGATCTAGTGATGTAGAGGTGGGTGTTATGAAAGATTATGTTCTGAGTGAGTGATAAATGGAATCATGAAGCTAAAAATTTCTCTTAAGTTAGATAAACATATATAATATTTCTTTATAATTAGTTACTAATTCACTTCCTCTTATGAAATGTGTATTGATCATTAGTGAATCTAATTTACAATAGGATATTGCTAGAAATGAAAGGAAAAATTATTTTAATGCCTTGTTCAGGTAAATCCATCCTCCCTTATTTTAAAATAGGTAAATGATCATATTAAAATTAAATCCTCCAAACCATTCTAGTGAGAAAATATTGAAGGATTAATGGCCATTCATATCTCACCACTCTGATTAATTTGGTATTCAGTGAAAAGTTTTTTCAGAAAGAAGAAAATAGTAGTTATACTGACCATGATAGTAAATAATCAAGAGTTATCCATGATGAAGTTCACATGTATCATATTTTATTAATGAATCCAGAAACATGTGTTATATAGAAAACCATGAAAGCGATTGGATAGAAGGAAATTATTGGGTAAATCTATTATATATATGGCCTCATATATTGTTTTAAGAATTGAAAGAAGAGAAATATGATACTAAAAAGTTTCTTAGGAATATTCTCATTTTTAGTGGATATAATTCCCTCGTAATTTAAAACTATAATGTAGATCTTGATAAATGTTGAGGGTATGATTACTGGATTGAATGGATGAATTATTGGGTAGTTGTTTTGGATAGTTTGAATTTGGTTTAAGATTTATTGGTTATACCACCTAGTATAGGGTAGTTGGGTTTGAATATATTTATACAACCTGAAATTTGAGGACTTAGAGGATGATCCTCATCAACCAACATAAGGTTTCTAAAGGGGTTTGATGATTGGAGTTATTTTTTAGAGGCTGGTGAGAAAAAACTTGTTCTGGAGAGGCAATGATGTCAAAATTCAAAACTAACATCCATTTTATCCCTCACAGAATAACACCAATGATTATAGTTCATGGGGATAAAGAATCACAATGAATAATTTATTTGACTAAGGAGGGAGTCAGTAGGGGATATTCACAATAAAAAATTGTCGAAGAATTTCCTTGAAGATTTAATAGAAGGTTCCCTAAACATCTACAACAATATCTGATGGGGGTTGAATTATGATATATATAACTCTATAAAGTTTAATATGATGTGTTTACCAATAGATATTGGAAAAAATATGGTGTAGGAACTGTAGGAATATTTTCTTCTAAAATTAGGTTTCCTTGCGTAAAACTAGTTCCATGTGAAGCTTAGAAAAAATAGACCCTAATGGATTTTGAACCATGTCCAATTAAAGTGGATATGGGATTGTTGTAAAATAGGGATCCTTTTAATTAAGTGGCATAGCAAATCTCCTATAAGGTGAATCTTAGTTTCATTGAATGTTTCAATGGGAATAAAATTAATTGTTTTTAAAAGCTAAAAATCCATCCACAATCAGACATCAAATCCATCCTAAAAGTGGACTCATTAAAAAAGATTATAATCCTATTCCACCTAAAAAAACATAACCTACCATTTTAAATTTCAACATCAGAGTAAATTTATTAGAATAGTGAAAATCCCAAAAGTCATATCCTATAGATTTTTGTATAATAATATTGTGAAATTGGAGAGTGAGGTCTTAGAGACAAATCCACAACATATCTATTAGATAATCACCACCCATATAGGATTCTAAATATAAATATTTTATAAGGGGACACTGTCATTCTCATAAGTGTTATTCCATATCCATATACCTCAATAAGTAATTATTAGAAAATATATGATCCTAGAATGACTTATTATTTAAAATGGAGGTGGTCGCTTTCCCAATGTGATTCCTTGAAAAAATTAAATGAGTGTAGATCCAAAATAGATAACCAATCGATGCCAAATTTATAAATGGGAACCATTTTTTAAATTTTTAATCCACTATAAATTCTATCTTTAAAAGGGAATATGATAAGAAACCATCAACAATTTCAATGAAAACCACATGAAAATCGATTGGATGAAATGAAAAAAGGATTTTGAGGGAGGGGTAAGGTCACATGAAAGGACACTGTGAATGACCCTAGTAAGGTACTAGACATAATTGCAATGGTCATTTTATGAATTTTATATCCATTCAGATGTGGGGAAACAAGCTATTTAGGAAAAAACACTAGAGGGGAAGATGCAAGGTTCAAGAGCATATGGTGCACTAAGGTATTTCATGGGAATATGTGAGATCTAGATATTTAGTTAAAAGAAGATGTTTTAGGTCTTACAGAACCCCTAAAAAAATCTTCATGATGATGTTACTCCCTTTTATGAAATTTTAATTTGAAAATATTTTTGGAATGTAAGGCATGTTTAAGTGATAATGGAGAGCCATGCATTTAAGATAAACACGTCAAAATTACCATGACATTGTATATTTAAAAATACTATAATTATTGTATAATAAAGTACCTAGAGTTCATGATAATGAGGATAAAAATTCCATATTCATTAAAAAAATACCTACTCAATAATTAATAACAAATCTTTACACCCCTAAAATAGATTTTATTCAATGGTAGTAAAAAGGTTTTATATTATGAAGATTTACATTATTTTTATCCCACTAAAATAATATAATGGGAGTTATTATTAAATAAATATCAATTTTAAATGAATAAAATTATGTATAACATTAAATTATGTGTACTTTATAAGACAATACATAAAAAATACATTTTCATTATCTTTAGTGAACTCTATATGTCTATATGAGTTCATATTTTCACCAATATATAATTTTATCACAACCCATGCCTTTCCTTGATGGTTATTAATTACATATAAATTATATATATTACTATATGGTTAATTATCATTATACTATCTTGAATTAGAATATATGCATGAATCATTGAGATATTATAAATTCCACAATATAACCTGATACCTTTATACAATAATAAAATACATTATGGAAAATACTGAGAAAATAAAATAAAAAACTATTTGATTTATTAAATCTAGATTCATAGAGATAATAATGACATCATTATTTATTATATGATTTGGTGTTAAGAAAACATATTTTATGTCAATGAAACACATATTATATTATGATGATTTCATTAGACAAATTAACTCTCCCACTAAATGATCTCAGTGAGATAATACAAATCAATAAATATTTGGATAATAGTGATATAATGATTCATTATCATGATGTTAAGACTATTAACATTCAATCCAAAAATATCAAAAAATCAAATCTGAAAATTTATTTGAAGAATGATTTTTAAAATATGAGAAGCACATAGAACTATTTGGAATAATACAATGTTTTTGAATTATTATTAATATTAAATTATGCATTTTGTGAATTAATTCAAGTGATTTCAATTAACATGATGTTTCATATTTAAATTAACTTTATCCCAGCATCCTTCATTTGTCGTCCTTCAGAAGATGTGTATAATTCCCACTCAAACACAATAATATGTCTTTTAATCTTGATTTTTATAATTTTGATGGATTTTAATATTTTAGGGTTTCTAATTCTCTTAGGTCATATCTAAATTGTGATACAATTAATTTTTATGGAATTATCTTGGATATGGTCTCCCTTATGTTGGATTAATAATGTTTTATTTCAATAGAAAAGGTCCTAGATTTAGTTAGGAGTATTCCTTCATTTTAGTTCAGAAGTATTTTGACATTGGTAAATTTTCACTCATAAAGAAATGTATTTTAGTTTCCTATTCTATTTATTAATCATATTGTTCTATAAAAAATATTTTTTCTCTTTCAAGTGTACTATTATATAGAAATTTATTCATACTATGATATAATTTCATCATCATAATCCTTCGAAATCCCTATTGAGGAGTGACTTTATTCATACATCATCACATATATCCTAATCTATATCCATGATGTTTTTTTCTCCTTAAATAAGTTCTACATAATTTCAATTCAACATAATATATATTTTGTCACGACCCATCCTCGGGGCCCGTACCGTGACTACCCCAAGCCCGCCTTCCATAGGCCAGGGGCTGGCGACTAGCACCAAGGCGTAAATCTCTGTAAAGGGAAGGCATTGCCTTTGTAAAGTAAACAAAAAAACAACACAGAGTAAGCAGGCAGAAGTAAACACTAAGTAAAAACTGGTACAACAGTAAGTGTGGAAATTAAGTGGGCCAGAATACAATCCCAAACTGAAAGTAAAGTACAACTCGAAAGGGGAAAACAACAACTGAAAAGTAAAGCCGCAATGTCGAGCCGTCCATGGGAAGTCCCACCTAAAGGGTGGGTACAGAAAGCCTCCACTGCTCCTCAGGTCCAGCCAACCACTCCGAGTATGTCCCACCCAGTGGTCCACCTCCAGGTACCGTCCTTCTCCGCAAGCCTCCACCACGATCAGCGCTGTCCGTCGTCTGCAACCAACACAACGTAGTGCAGGCATAGCCCGTGCAGGGGTGAGTATAAGCTACTCAGTAGGGACCCCGAGTCCCCCGAAGGTCTCCCAGAATCCACAAAATATAACCACAAAGGAAAGATACAATCACGAAGTAACATCCGACACTACTTAGGTATATGCCCATACATATACCTAAGTTATCAATTCTCACTCGGCTCCAACATCCGAGCTCAAGTACAACCCAGTCCACATAGGAAAGAAAAATGTAAATCCACACAGGATAACACAACACAATCTACAATGGAAAGCAAAACAGGATTCAGCTCACACAGGTATACTTCTTCGAATGACGATAAAGATGATCACTGATCCATCTAAGTCGTCGGACCCACAAAGGATCAAAGTTACTAACCCCCGAAATGACCGGCACAGGATCGGACCCACACATGATCGATAGGTAACTAACCCCCGCAAAGACCCACACAGGATCGGACCCACACAGGATCTGTAGGCGCTGGCTCATACAGAACTATTGAGCACTGACCCACACAGAATCGGATCCACACGGGATCTGTAGCACTGATCCACGTAGGATCCCTGAGTGTTGTAGTCGTCACCGTCGAATCCACTGAGGATCTCTGTACAGTCGTTGTCGTCACAGTAGCAGTCACAGCCAGCTCTAGGGTTCCCGCACACAACAAGCTCATTAGGGAGGGTCCGCTCCATGAGCCGAGAGGATGATACATCAACTGAAACATAGTGCAGAGTTGATGTGTCCAAAGTTCCGTATCGTCAACAGGAACTCAACGTCGCAGAAGGCGCGTCAATCTGACGCTCGGTCTGAGAGTTATTGGCTTTTTCGTCCCAGGGGGCCGGTTGGGTTTTAAGGAAAAACCAACCCGAATGTGCTCCACCTGCATCCAAACCTCGGGCAGAGTAATCCAAAGGATCCGTCTCACTTAGAGGAATTCAACAAAGTTGACGGCACGTCAATCGGAAATCCGAAGCTCAAGATATGAGCGTTTCCGCTCCGAGAGCTCAGTTGGTTTCATGTACGAACCAACCAGGCTGAACCCAAAGTATTCCGAAACCTTGAGTGTGATATACCTAAACGACCGTCTCAATCCAAGGATCGAATCATGGCTGACGGCGCGTCGTTCGGAGGCCTGTAGCTCAAGTTATGAGAAAAATACCGAAAAGATCCAGAAACGGGGGGTCTGGGCCCAGACCGACCCGGCCCGACCCCCTGGGTCGGCCCGAACCGGGTCGGACCCGGTTGGGCGCGACTCGACCCGGCCAAGGTAGCCCAGCCCGGCCTGGGCGCGACCCGTCCGGTGGGTCGGCTCAGCTCGGCTCGGCCGAGCGGCCGAGCAAGGGGAGCCGCGGGGCGTGCTGCCCCCGCGGGAAGAGGAGCCGCGACCCCACGTGGGGCCGCGCTTGGTTAGCGGATGCAGCTCTACCGCGTCCCGTGTCTCGCCAGACCTGCGCGGTCGCGGGTCTGGTCGTCCGCCGCCGCCGCGACTTCAGCCGCGGCGGCTCCATCCGGCGGCGCGCCGGGGCGCCGCCGCCTCCGGTCGTCGGCACCGCCGCACCGGCGACCCGTGCCACCGGTGGATTCCGCGGGCCACTGGAGATGCTCCTATGGTCCGATTCCATTTCCGTCTGTGCCGTAGCTCCTCCCGGGTCCCATTCTTCACTGCCAGGCCCTCAAATCGCCATTTTGGCCCCGTTTTTCATTTTCCTCCATTTCGCGCACCAAGAACGAAAATGTACGGTGGGTTTGGACTTGTTCGTTAGTCCGCACCCACCGCGTTAGCGGTTTTAAAAATATTACACAACAAAATTTTAACAAACGTCGCGGGTATAAATCACAAATATTTTTAAGAATCAAACCCCTACCTCGTCGAAGTCGTCGAACGTGCGTTCTTCGTGGAATTGATCATCGCAGAAGAAGAGGATCATCGCGTCGCGGAAGGGCGTCGCGGCGTCACGGTATACGGCGTCGCGTCGATGATCTCCGAGGGGTAATGAAATCACACAGATTTAATTAACACGAGTTAAATCCATGTCAAGTATAAAATCCATAAAGGCATTTAAAATATTCATAAACTCCTACCTCAAACGGATGTTCGAAGATTTGTCGCGGAAGAAGGAACGTCGCAGAAGAACGTCACAGGAGGAGAATCGTTGGCGTCGCGGAACACGGCGTCACGTCGTCGATCTCCGAGGGTTCGATGTTCTTTGTCTCCTTTCATCGAAGGCCAGCGTTCTTCGCGTTCTTCACATTTATTCGCGTTCTTTTCGAAGGAGGATGAAGGACTTAAGGTTCCTGTCAAATCCTCTCAACGAACAATCCTCAAGAAAGGTGCATTGGTCTTATTTTATTAACATGCCAACGGTTTGAAAACAGGTTAAGAAACAAACAAATTAATTCATAGAATTAATTTCAACGAATTAACCGCCCAATTAATAGAAGCGTTTAATAGTTTAAGAAACACCCCAGTTGACTTTTATTAATTAAGAGTTTTCGCGGGTGCGTTACTTAGCGGAAAAGAAACGGTGGGGATCGTGCGGGCCCCACCTCACAAATATCCTACCAAGAGGGTAGGATATTTTGAATTGTACCCTATCCTCTTTAACTCAGCTTAAGCAGCTTTAAGTGGCTTTAAACGGATTTAAGTGAAATAAAATAAAATTTGTTGTACCACGTTATTTTATTTCTTAACTTAAAGCCCAAAAATTAAAAACCACACCCGAGGAAACACAACTCCGGAAGAGGCGTTTATAAGCAAATACCTGTGCTGCGATTCCATCAGTGCCCCCAGAATTTTATTCCGAGCACTGGTTCAAATGTTAGAAAAACCCACTCATTCGTTCCCTGAACGTACCCTAGCCAAACATCGGAAAATGATTCTGGGCACACCGGGCCTCGGAATCAGGTGTCGTCAGAAACTGCGTTCTTGTAAAATCCAAAGAAAATTAAGAAAAAAAATTTCTTTGAAATTTACTGGTCTTTTAATCACTCCCAGCTCAGGGATTTACGTCCCTGTAAAGATACATCATAAGCTAGGGAAACAAATGTGGGTACTAAGCACGCATCTGAGCCTCCCGCTCCAAAGTGCTCTCTTGGAGGTTCCCGTGCTGCCATCTGATGTTCACTAGAGGAATCGACCATCCACGTAGGACCCGCTCCTGTCGATCCTCGATCTCCACCAGGACCTCCGCAAAAGTTTCCCCATCATAAAGGCCTAGCTCCCCATGGTCAATGATGTGCGTCGGGTCGTGCACGTATCTCCTCAGCTGAGATACGTGGAAGACGTCGTGCAACCAGTGCAACTGAGGTGGTAGAGCCAGGCGATAAGCCACCTTTCCAATCCTGTTGAGGACCTAGAATGGTCCGATGAAGCATGAAGACAACTTGCCGCCTCAGCCAAATCTCCATAATCCACGTCAAGGTGAGACACGCAAGAAGACGTGGTCGCCATCCTCGAACTCTAGTGGCCTCCGCCTCTTGTCAGCGTAAGACTACTGCCAGCTCTGAGCTGTCCTCATCCTCTCCTGGATGACCTGGACCTTCTCTGTCGTGGCCCAGACCATCTCTGGTCCCACAAGTGCTGACTCCCCAGTGTCTGTCCAGCACAAAGGAGATCTGCAAGGTTTATAATAAAAAGCCTCGTATGGTGCCATCCCGATGGTGGAGTGGTAGCTGTTGTTGTACGCGAACTCCACCAAGGGTAGGTGGTCCTCCCAGCTGTGACCAAAGTCGAGGACACATGCACGGAGCATGTACTAGAGAGTCTGAATGGTCCTCTCCGTCTGACCATCCGTCTGAGGGTGAAAGGCGGTGCTCAGATGTAGCTGCGTCCCAAACTCCTCCTACAACCCCTTCCAAATCCGGGAAGTAAAGCGAGCATCTCGATTGGAGACGATAGATGATGGAACACTGTGAAGCCGTACAATCTCCTGAATGTAGAGACACCCCAAGCTCTCCACTGAGCCCTGCTCTCTGATGGGAAAGAAGTGAGCCGACTTGGTGAGTCGGTCGACAATCACCCAGATGGAGTCGTGACCTCTGGAAGTGCGTGGAATTCCAGTCACGAAGTCCATAGATATGCCGTCCCACTTCCACTCCGGGACCTCCAAGGGCTTTACCAAGCCTGCTGGTACCTGATGCTCAGCGTTCACCTGCTGGCAGGTGAGGCATCATGAAATGAACTCTGCCACAGGCTTCTTCATGCCTGGCCACCAGTGCTGTCGTCTGAGATCCTAGTACATCTTCGCCACGCCAGGATGTACCGCTAAGGGAGAAGTGTGAAACTCTCTCAGCAATTCCTCCCGTAAAGCGACTGGTACCAAGGTACGTCCTCTGAAAAGGATGTCGTGCTCTACTCTAAAGGAGAATCCATCAGGTTCCTGTCCTGAGGATAACTGCGCACGCCGCGTCTCACAGTCAGCGTCCCCACACTGTGCCTCTCTGACCCACTGCAGTAGTGGAGGAGTGACTGTGAGAGACTGAAGGAAGGCTTCTCCATCTCTATCCACGAAGGATATCTGCAAAGCGACTAGCTGCTCTGTCGCCTCCTGAAGTAGTTGAATGCCCATCCTCCTGCTGAGAGCATCTGCTACTACATTTCCCTTCCCAGGAGTATAGACTATCTCAAAGTCATAGTCCTGGAGGAACTCGAGCCATCGCCACTGTCTCAGGTTCAGGTCCTTCTGTGAGAAGATGTACCTGAGACTCTGGTGGTCAGAAAAGACTGTAAAGTGCTCACCCATCAGATAGTGTCGCCATGTCCTCAGAGCGAAGACCACTGCTGCTAACTCCAGGTCATGGGTAGCGTAGTTCTTCTCATGAGGCCTCAACTGACGTGATCCATAGGCGATCACTACCCGCTCCTGCATCAGGACACATCCGAGTCTGGTCCTTGATGCATCGTAGTAGACTACGTACCCCAGTCCCTACTCAGGAAACCTCAAGATAGGTGCGCTGGTCAATCTCCGTCTCAGCTCCTGGAAGCTCTGCTGACATCTGTCTGACCACACAAAGGGTTTACCCTTCTTCGTCAAAGCTGAGAGTGGTGTCGCAACTCTGGAGAAGTCTGGAAAAAATCTCCGATAGTATCCAGCTAGTCCCAAGAAACTCCGCACCTCCGTCACGCTCCTGGGTGGCTCCCAAGCTAGCATTGCCTCGATCTTCGCTGGATCCACTACAACTCCCGCCTTAGAAATGACATGTCCCAAGAAGTGGACCTCACGTATCCAAAACTGACACTTTGAGAGCTTTCCATAAAGCTGGTTCTCTCGGAGTGTGTCTAGTACAACCCGCAAGTGGTAGGCGTGCTCCTCCTCAATCGTTGAGTAAATGAAAATGTCGTCGATGAAGACTATGAAAAATCAATTGAGGTATGGCTGAAAGATCCTGTTCATGAGGCCCATGAACACAGCTAGAACATTGGTTACACCGAAAGACATAACCAAGAACTCATTGTGGCCATACCGACATCTGAAGGCCGTCTTCTGCATGTCATCGTCTCAAACTCTGAGCTGATGAGAGCCTGACCTGAGGTCTATCTTCTAGAACCACCATGCTCCCTTGAGCTGATCGAAGAGGTCATCAATCCGAAATAGCAGATACTTGTTCCTCACTGTCACTTGGTTCAGGCGATGATAGTCGACACAAAGTCGCAAGCTCCCGTCTGCCTTCTTGGCGAACAATATCGGGGAAGCCCAGGGTAAAACACTGGGTCGGATGAACCCCTTGCCCTGCAGGTCCTAAAACTGTACTCGTAGCTCTCGAAGCTCAGCGGGGGCCATCCGATATGCTAGAGTGGATATCGGGGTTGTCCCGGGGTACAGATCAATATAAAAGTCTACCTATCTGCGAGGAGGTAGCCCTAGAACGTCATTGGAAAAGACGTCTGCATACTGATCCACCACTGCAGGAAAACCAGGACTCCGCACGTCAACTGCTCCTAGGACGAGGCTATCCAATTGATGAGTAATGGGCTGTCCTCTCCTCTGTAGAAGTCCTTCCTGTGCTGCGAAGGCTCACTTATCGCCGGTGAAGGTGAACCTGCTCCCGTCAGTGCGTTCACATCGCACCATGCGCCTAATACAGTCAATCTGTGCATGGACTGTAGATAACCAATCCATGCCCAAGATGACGTCGTAAGGCCTCGATTCCACTACAAGAAGATCCCAGCCGAAGATCTCGCCTCCTAGAGTAAGCTCACACTGCCAACACCAGTGCGTAATCATCGAGTCTGCTCCCGTAGAAGTCTCTAGCCGTAAGGATCGAGCCAACAGCTCTATCGGAATCTCCGAGCTCCGAAAAAGGGCAGCAACTATGAAAGAGTGACTCGCTCCTGTGTCTATAAGAACTGCAGAAAGGGTGGAATAGACACAGATCATACCTCGAATCATCTCGGGCGCGCCGTGGTCGTAGGCCTCCGCTGCTTGGAGCTGTGCCTGTCTCTGCCCACCAGCTCCCTGTGGTAGGGGTGGACCTCCTGGTGGTGGTGGTGGTAGAGCCTCAAAGCGTCGCCCACCACCTGCTGCTCGGCCAGCTCCTCTACCTCGTCCGCCTCCTCCCTGCGGACTGCCACGATCGACCCTCTGCCTCTGCCTAGGTGGCCCCTCAACTGTCTGCTGCTCCTCGGCACGGCGGGTCGGGCAGTCACGAGCCATGTGGCCCTGCCCGCCGCATGTGTAGCTCTGCCTGCCTCTCGAAAGACTGGCTCCACGCTGTGTGCCCCGCACTACTGAGCCAGTGTCCTGAGGTCGTCTGCCGGAGGGTCTGGTCTGCCTGGACCCATGAGTCATCCATCGGCTGCCTGCTGCAGACGACTCTGCTACGTGCCGCCCTGCGGTAGGTCTCGCTGCCGAAGAAGGCTCAGCAAGAAAGATCTCGATCAAAAGGGATCGCTCCATTACTCCTTCCTGAGTCGAAATGAGGAGGGAGATCAGCGATGCCCTGATATCATGTCTCAATCCTTGCTCAAAGTTCTGGGCCCGGAAGAATGGGTCCCTTACCATGTCGGCCGAGTAGAGTGAGAGATCGGTAAATCTCGCTGAGTACTGGGCGACCGTCAAGCTGCCCTTCCACAACTGAAGAAGCTCCTGGATGCGCACCGCATAGAGGGTGGCTGGGACGAACTCTGAGCGGAAGAGGCCCTCAAAGTCTGTCCAGAGGAGAGATGCCTCATCGTGCACCTGAAGCATCAAGCTCCACCATCGGCCCCCTACTGCGTGCAGTAGGATCACTGCGAGGATCACCATGTGGTCTGCTGGTGTCCTCATTAGCCTGAAAACTCGTACGACTGCCTCCAGCCAGTCCTCGGCTGCCTGGGGGTCTGTCTCCCCGCAGAACCTGGGCGGTCGCTAGCGCTAGAACTCATGCAGTGCACTAATGCGACATGCATCGTCAGTAGCTGGGGTGGGAAGCATCGGTGGCTCGGTGGGTAGAGGTACCGCCGGTGCCTCTGCTGTGAAAGGGCCCTGTACCGAGGCCTCGTCGCTCGGCGGGCTGTCGTTACGCTCAACTCTCAGAACCCTAGCTGGCTGCTATCATGGGGCCATCCTAAAAAGGAAACAGGTGCTCCACGGTCAGAAAAATATACCTGGTGAGCTGACACAAAGTAACCACAATGAAAACTTGAAACACACACGCAATCAATGTTTTCGTGCATTAAGTCAGAAATCAGAAGTCAGGGTCCTGGTGTACGGATACATCAGCCGCCGCAGCAACACTGGACTCCCTGGACTAATAACCTCACCCAATACGCTAAACACTATAGCTTCACATAGAAAAAGATCAGATTCGCAAGTTCTGTGGTAGAACCAAACTCCTCTGATACCAATTTTTCATGACCCGTCCTCAGGGCCCGTGCCGTGACTACCCCAAGCCCGCCTTCCATAGGGCAGGGGCTGACGACTAACACCAAGGCGTAAATCTCGGTAAAGTGAAGACATTGCCTTTGTAAAGTAAACAAACAAACAACACAGAGTAAGCAGAAAGAAGTAAACACTAAGTAAAAACTAGTACAACAGTAAGTGCAGAAAGTAAGTGGGCCAGAATAAAAACCCAAACTGAAAGTAAAGTACAACTCGAAAGGGGAAAACATCAACTGAAAAGTAAAGCCGCAACGTCGAGCTGTCCACTGGAAGTCCCACCTGAAGGGTGGGTACAGAAAGCCTCCACTGCTCCTCGGGTCCAGCCGACCGCTCCGAGTACGTCCCGCCCAGTGGTCCACCTCCAGGTACCATCCTGATCCGTAATCCTCCACCACGATCAGCACTGTTCGTCGTCTACAACCAACACAACGTAGTGAGGGCATAGCCCATGTAGGGGTGAGTATAAGATACTTAGTAGGGACCCTGAGACCCCCGAAGGTCTCCCAGAATCCACAAAGGATAACCACAAAGGAAAGATACAATCACGAAGTAACATCCGAAACTGCTTAGGTATTTTCCCATACATATACCTAAGTCATCAATTCTCACTCGGCTCCAAAATCTGAGCTCAAGTAAATCCCAGTCCACACAAGAAAGCAAAACGTAAATCCACACAGGATTGCACAACACAATCCACAAAGGAAAGCAAAATATGATTCAGCTCACACAAGTATACTTCTTCGAATGACGATAAAGGTGATCACAGATCCATCTAAGTCGTTGGACCCACAAAGGATCAAAGGTACTAACCCCCGCAATGACCCACATAGGATCGGACCCACACAGGATCGATAGGTAACTAACCCCCACAAAGACCCACACAGGATCAGACCCACACAGGATCTGTAGGTGGTGGCTCACACAGAACCGCTGAGCGCTGACCCACACAGGATCTGTAGGCGGTGGCTCACACAGAACCGCTGAGCGCTGACCCACACAAGATCGAATCCAAACAGGATCTGTAGGAATGATCCACATAGGATCGCTGAGTGCTGTAGTCGTCGCCATTGAATCCACTGAGGATCTCTGTACAGTTGTCGTCGTCATAGTAGCAGTCGTAGCCAGCTCTAGGGTTCCCGCACACAGCAGGCTCGTTCGGGAGGGTCCGCTCCACGAGCCGAGAGTATGATACATCAATATACACATATTACAGATTTGATGTATCCAATGTTCCGTATCGTCAACAGGAACTCAACGTCGCAGACAGCGCGTCAATCGGACGCCCGGTCTGAGAGTTATTGGCTTTTTCGTCCCAGGGGCCCAGTTGGTTTTTAAGGAAAAACCAACCTGACTGTGCTCCACCTGAATCCAAACCTAGGGCGGAGTAAGCCAAAGGATTCGTCTCACTTAGAGGAATTCAACAAAGTCGACGGCACGTCAATCAGACGTCCGAAGCTCAAGATATGAGCATTTCCGCTCCAAGGGCCCGGTTGTTTTCGTGTACGAACCAACCCGACCGAACCCAAAGTATTCTGAAACCTTGAGTGTGATATACCGAAACGACCGTCTCGATCGAAGGATTGCATCGCCGTTGACGACGCATTGTTTGGAGGCCCGTAGCTCAAGTTATGAGCCAAAGACCGAAAAGGTCCGGAAACGGGGGGTTTGGGCCCAGACCGACCCGGCCCGACCCCCCTGGGTCGCCCAAACCGGGTCGACCCGACCCGGGTCCGGGTTGGACCCGGTTGGGCACGACCCTACCGGCGGGTCGGCTCGGCTCGGCTCGGCTGAGCGGTCGAGCAAGGGGAGCCACAGGGCGTGCTGCCCCCGCGAGAAGAGGAGTCGCGGCCCCGCGTGGGGCCGCACTTGGTCAGCGGATGCAGCTCTGCTGCGTCCCGTGTCTCGTCGGACCCACGCGGTCGTGGGTCTGGTCGGCGGCCGCCGCCGCCGCGGCTTCAGCCGCCGGGGCTCCATCCGGCGGCGCCACCGGTGGATTCCGCGGGCCACCAGAGTTGCTCCGGTGGTCCAATTCCATTTCGGTCTGCACCGTAGCTCCTCCCGGGTCCCATTCTTCACTGCCAGGCCCTCAAATCGCCATTGCGTACCTGTTTGTCATCGTCCGCCATTTCGCGCACCAAGAATGAAAAAGTGCGGTGGGTTCGGACTTGTTCATTAGTCCGCACCCACCGCGTTAGCGGTTTTAAAAATATTACACAACAAACGTTTAACAAACGTCGCGGGTATAAATCACAAAGATTTTTAAGAATCAAACCCCTACCTCGTCAAAGTCGTCGAACGTGTGTTCTTCGCGGAATTGATCGTCGCGGAAGAAGAGGATCGTCCAGTCACGGAAGGGCGTCGCGTCGTCGCGGTATACGGCGTCACATCGACGATCTCAGAGGGGTAAAGAAAACACACGGATTTAATTTACATGAATTAAATCCACGTCAAGTATAAAAGCCACAAAGGAATTTAAAATATTCATAAACTCTTAACTCAAACGGATGTTCGAAGATTTGTCGCGGAAGAAGGAACATCGCAGAAGAAAGTCGCAGGAGGAGAATCGTTGGCGTCGCGGAACACGGCGTCACGTCGTCGATCTCTGAGGGTTAGGCATTCTTCGTCGCCTTTTGTCGAAGGCCGGATTTCTTCATGTTCTTCGCGTTCTTCGCATTCTTCGTGTTTTTCGCGAAGGAGGATGAAGGACTTATGGTTTCTGTCAAATCCTCTCAACGAACAATCCTCACGAATGGTGCATTGGTCTTATTTTATTAACATGCCAATGGTTTGAAAATAGGTTAAGAAACGAACAAATTAATTCATAGAATTAATTTCAACGAATTAACCACCCAATTAATAGGAGCGTTTAATAGTTTAAGAAACGCCCCAGTTGACTTTCATTAATGAGGAGTTTTCGCGGGTGCGTTACTTAGGGGAAAAGAAACGGTGGGGCTCATGCGGGCCCCACCTCACATATATCTTACCAAGAGGGTAGGATAATTTGAATTGTACCCTATCCGCTTTAACTCAGCTTAAGCAGCTTTAAGTGGCTTTAAGCGGCTTTAAGTGAAATAAAATAAAGTTTGTCGTACCACGTTATTTTATTTCTTAACTTAAAGCCCAATAATTAAAAACCACACCCGAGCAAACGCAACTCCGGAAGAGGTGTTTCTAAGCAAATACCAGCATTGTTATTCCATTGGTGCCCTCAGAATTTGATTCCGAGCACCGGTTCAAAAGTTAGAAAAACCCACTCGTTCGTTCACTGAACGTACCCGAGCCAAACTTCGTAAAATGATTACAGGCACACCGGGCCTCGGAATCAGGTGTCGTCAGAAACTGCGTTCTTGTAAAATTCCAAAGAAAATTAAGAAAAAAAATTTCCTTGAAATTTACGGGTCTTTACATATTTCCCCCTATATTTTCACCTTTGACCAATTGTTGGTATATAATCCTATGGAACAAGTATCCTTTTATGATATAGTTATTTCATTTTTTATTCTATAGTTGTCACGCGACTATACCTTTCATCAATAATAACTATTTTAGAGTATAAAGGTATTTGTACTACAAATATATAGAAAAAAAATTTAATTATGACCCATAAAGATTAATTTGGGGGTTAAATATGTGAAACGATGTTTTTAAAATTCTATTGATAAATAATTTGATTTTCAGTTATGGTGACCAAATTACCTATTGTTTTGAATTATAAATCAAAGATACAATATATGATTATTCGTTTAGTCAAATAATTTAGAAAATAAATATCCTAAAAAATCAATGAATTCCTAATAAAATTACACATTTAACCATTCAACATAAATTGCAACATCATTGATATAACTAATAAAATCTAGGATCACAATATCTACTAGTCATCTTGGATAGAAAGAGGACAATTTATCGATGAAATATGGTTATATACATATACTTCATCAGTAAAATGACATTCTCCAACATAAAAAAATGATAGTTTTACTAAAAAAATTGATCGTATAAAATTTAAAAGATACTCTTGTTTTCTATTGATGAACTCAAAATTCTATTCACTTATTCAGACACTCCGAACCTTTATCAATAATATTAATATCAAAAGGTCACTAAAAACACTATAGAAATCATCATTGTCTTCAAGAATATCCAAAATATTCACATCAGAATACACCACATCATGATATGATTTTATGAGGTTCATTTTCACTAATTTTATTTTTTTGGAATCTTCTAATTTTTATTTTTCTATTATATAATAGAAAATGTTTACAACACACACTACCATCACCGATTAAGACACTCATACATTCCATCATTCATTGGAATTGATATTTTTAATTTATATTCTATAACCATCTTGACATTCAATATCTTATTCATTAATTGAATCTATTTTATTAGTTCACTACTCTTTTTATCTATTAAAATACTTATTTGACATAAATAATTTTCCTGGAGTAGCCCTGGGCACATTTACAACTAAATTTCATTAAAAACTCAAATCATGGATTTTTTATTGAATAAAGTTATAACCACCAAATAATAATTCTAAACCACTATTAAATATTTTGAAACTATGTTGTAATGATTACCCCTTTGAGTGAAAATTGATATGTTCCTTTCTTATTTTGCATCACAATAAAAAATCCTAACCAGGTTCCCACTTTTAAAACATTGAACCCAATCCAAATACATTTCACCCTATATACCACGAATAACTTCACATTAGTATGACATAATGTGTCCCAAATTTTATTCATCTATCAAATTTAGTAATAAAAACTCATAGAACCATGAAATAATGTGGCTTCCTTTTTCTTCATAATAATTTTTATAGGGACCATGATTAACAATATATCAGTTTTTTTATATTCACTCAAAAATTTATATTAAATCATAAAATCATAACATCTTGTATAACTATTTCATTATATTCGTAAGATATTTATAATGAATAATTGTTTAATGATGTGGTTTAGGTACCAATAATATGAAATTTTATCTATCGGCACATCAAATAGATCAAAATTTAACTCTTTAACTTAAAATATCATCTAAAGACATCCAAATATTAAAATGATCATTACCTAATATGAAAAATCTACATTCATTTTAGATAATATATTATTCATTTTTTTCAAGTAATATTAACAATAAAATAATATATTAATGTATCAAAAACATTCACTTCAATTTCATCATAATCCACCCGATTATTAATTTTCAAAACAAACATCTCTTGGGGTTGTTTGACTCATAAACATCTTCCTAGTAAAAATAATATCCACCATTGGAGTTTTATCAAAAATAAAACATAAAATACCCTAAAAACTAGAAAAAAACATTATTCAATAATTATATTTACACATTAGCAGTGTTTTAAAAAAAAAATAATTAATCAAAATATCAAACTTTTCAATTATAGAGACTCAAATTTACATTCTAATAACTATATTCTATTATCTTCCAAACTCATATTCTCATAACTATTTATATACATGTGGTAAACAACTTATTATACACATAATCAGTAAACATATTGAATAAATAAGAAAAAACATTGTCATAGTAAAATATTATGGAATAATATCCTTACAAACACTACCCCCACTTTTATACTCTGAACTAATAAATTTTACTTTTTTAATAAAAGTACACAGAAATATTTTCTCTACTTTAATAATTGATTTCATCTCCAGTTGTAAAATATTATATCCTGGGATTTATATTGAAATATTTCTCCCCATTTTGAATAAACTATGAAGAATAAGTGAGTAATGGGATTGGTCACCCTACCTTATCCTTAATAAGAGTGAGGTTGAACTAACATCATTGACCTAAACCTAATAAATAAATCATTTATAAATAGTTTTTTAATAAAATTATCAAATTATCCATTTTAGGATTAGTCTTAAACATTATAATACATTTTACACACATTTCATTTTTTATGTGGCACTTAATATTAATTAAAATTGTTGAAATATATTTATCAAATGATTTATCACAATTTATCTTTTTAACAGACTATAAATGGTATCTTTAGCATTATATTGAGGTATTAAGATAATTCTCTCATTATCATGTTTTTAGTTGAATTAATATACATTATATATGATGTATTAAATATATTCAATCATTATTTCATTTTGTTCCACTCTATAACCTTCTCAACCAAGAATTAAAATCCACAAGAGGTAGAAAACTTGGAAAGAAAACATATAGCCTATTTTATATGATAAAATACATAGAGTTATATATTTTATCAACTATAATATATTATTAAAAAAGAAAAATTATCTTTGATATAAGTGATAATTTACTCTAGTATAATGAAGTAGTATTCCTTAGGTTTACTATGACAATGAGTATAAAATGCAATATAATATACAGTGTTTGACCTTGATGCTGTCAAATAAATTATACTCATAATGAATTTTATAAACTCTATATGATTCACTTATTTACCTTAATCATAATATAGAATATTTGTTACTAATATAAATAGAAAAAAAAATTTAATCCTTCATATAAATACTATTCAATAATCCCCTAACATATGTCACATGATAATGAATATTTTGACACCACTATTGAGAAATTTGGAGACTCAAGAAATATATAACCTCTCTAATAATCAATATCCCAAAAAACATTATTAATGTAAATTTAAAAATCATTATTAAAAAGTTATTCATCACTAAAACATATATTATAATCATCATAAAAACTAACTATGAAAGATTGGTTTTTTAATTACTTTGATAAAGAGGTTTCTATCTACATTTTATTCTTTGAAATTCATTGCATTAAAAAATGATTCAATATATTAATACCATTCATTAAGAGTTTATTTTAACATATATAGTTCCTTATTAACTTAAAAACATTTCCTTTATCATCTATATATCAGAGTACTTAGGGTTTCTCTATATAAAATTATTCAATATCACTATTCCAAAAGGTGATGGATACCCACTTAATACAATACTATCATATTGAAAGATAGACCTAGATATATTTCTATGATATGATTAAGTTACATATCATAAGATAATACTGGAATAAATAATAGGGTTTCATATTATATTTCTTCATACCTCAATCATAAGGTATAATTGAGTATAAGATACACATGTCACATGAACTAAACTCATATCAAACTTGTTTTGTCGGTAATAATTCATTATGAATTGATTAAACAAGTGATTTCATGCAATCATTGATAGAATGAAATAATATGCACCTATTAGGATGCAACACATTGGTTCCCTAATATTTCTACTTATGTGTTTGATATAACTGATAATTTTAATTAATTTAAGAGTTTTAGGATAAATATATAATGGATTTTCTTCCCTCCTGTTACGTTAATTCATTATATGAAAAGTTCAATGAATCGTTATCGTTCTTTCACAACATCATTGGTCATTTAGTGAAGGTTCTAAAATCCATTCAATGTATGGGAATTATAATGTTATGAAATAGGGTCTAAAGACCGGTTGATCACCCATATAGGTAATAAGGTTATTTTTATACTCCTTAAACGTCATCAAACAATATATTTCATGATAGAGGCTTGTACATATGAATTATAGATGTGGTATTCCTTAAATATTCAAACATGTTTGATTCATCAATATATGTCAGTGTTATTTATTCAGTTCATTGACTGCTAAAGACCATGAGATGATAACCAAAAATATATTCGTGGTATCAGAGCGTTGTACCTCAATGGGAGATCCTATAACATAACTATTTTTCAATTATTTTAATAACACAATTTGTTATTCAAAAATTGTAAAATAAAATTCCAAGGTTTTATTTTTATTGTTTTCAGTAAATATTTATGATCGTAAGATATCACAATGTATAATATAATGTAAAATCATGGTTTTTTATGTATAATAATTTTGGATTACTTATATCATAACAATTTATAAGAACATAGGTTTGAAAAAATGGCCAAGTTATAAATATGAAATCTGTTGAATTGTAATGTAGGACATGAGTATTAAGGTATATTAATTCATATTCTTTGAGAGTAATTTAAGTGTATAATTAAGATATGTCGAATAATATGATAGACACTTAATTTTTCCTACCACTAATATTTTTAATATTTTATGATTGCTAATGTGATTATCTTTAAAATATATGAAATTATTAGAAATTGGAAAAAAATTTATGTATTGATAATATTTATTATAAATTTTAAAGTATTTATAAGTTATATGTGTTAGGATATATAAAATATTATTTTTCAAAAATATAAAAAATATAAAAAGTTCACATTTATATAAAATGTTTTTCAAAGTAAATAATGTATTTAGTTATTAGATTATTTGTTTATTTTATTCATTTTTATAAATTTAAAATAGAAAATTAATAATGTGAATGTTTAATTTATAAGATAAATTATTTCTATAAGATAGAACCCTACATTACTTGATAGGTTTGATATCATAATATTTATTTTCCATCTACATTGTCCATAGTTTCTTTTTAATGTTTTGACAATGATAATAGTTATTGAATATAATTAGTGAATATTAATTTTTAGAGATATCATGGATTGATATATCTATTCACTTAAGTCTCCCTCAGAATGGGAACTTGGGGTTAGACTACCCATCAACCTAGAAGAGTATGCCTTGTCCAAGAAAGATGTAGGGTTGGCTAACTATGACTTTGGTCTTACACATGTGGATATTTTAAATTTCATATAGATTTATTATCACTTCCCGATTTCACTTTCAGGTGCCTAGATTCATTTATTTAGAAAAATATTCAATTTTTAGTAGTTATCAAGTAATTCTGGGTGATATTTGGAATATAATGTAGTTTTTCCGGTCCTTCTCACTGTTGGAACACGATTAAGACAACCCATGCTGTAATCCAAAGAAGACATGATGCTTTTTAGTTTTTTGGAATAGTATTGCATTGTAGAATTTGTACACGGTCTTCCAAAAAAATGTGACGAGACCCTATATCTATATCATTGCATAAAACCAAGTGCATAGTTTATATGTGGTTTGTTATACCATGTGGTTTCTCTATTATACAAAAATTGGTACATGGTTTGTGCCCATCTTTCTAAATTTTTGATAAGAATTTATTAATTTGGAAATTATTTGTTTGATCCTAAAACACCACAAGTTAACTATGTTATTTATCCAATAACCTAGTCCATTAACCCCTAGGATTCCTCTTTGATATATTTGGAGATCTTATCCCTAATGGATAGTTATTTTATGGATCTTGAGATGTTGTATCTTGGAAACTAATGATAATATCAGGTTCATTATCATTCTTAATAATTTTTCATGATATCAACTCTTTTTTATTTAATAGAATAATAGATCAGTGATGATAAAACTATATATAGGGGATACGTCATCGTATAATGTGTTTTCTAACAGATCTATTATGATAAATAAAGGTGGAGACTAGATCAATCTACATCATTATTCATATCTTTATGAATAGTTTTGGTAAGTATTTTTCTATGTCTCTATTGATCAAGAGTTTTCTGAATTTATATAGGTTTCATTGTTTAGGAATTTTATTTTCTTATTAGGATCCTTATTTCCTCTTGATGTTTGTATTATATTTTTTTATCTAGTACAATATGTTATTAATTTATGTGGTTTCATAAAAATTTATTATTTTATGAACATGACATGAATTCTCATTATAAAGTGGTTTCTAAATTGAGGCTTCAATGATGATTTGCCAATAAATTGATATTTTGGATACATAAATGATATGTATTTACACATTATTATTGTTGAAAAATGGATTTAAAATAATTTTTTTTTTATTTTTTTCATGTATTGTTTGACTATTTATGTGTAAATTGGTCTTTGGTTCATTTAAGATGTAAAAAATAAATCCTCTAAAAGTGAAATGTTTGTGAAATCAATATCCTTAATGTATGGGGTATGGAATATGGGAACCTAGGATATATTGTAAGGGGATAAATTGGGGAAATCATACATTGATGGTTTGTGGATACCTAGTATATATATATACTATAACTCTAAAAAATATTGTTATGATAATAGGTTCACTTATTTGGGGGTTTTATCTTCTCTAGGCCCATGTTTTGGGAATTTTTGTGGAATTATTCATTTGATCACATAGGTGTTAAAAAACTATGTTTCCTAGCCTAACCAACCATGGACCTATTTCCATAGTGTTTCTTTTGGGTAACATATTTATAATTTTTTTTTCAAAATGGATTATTTATAATTTCTTTGATGTTGATCTCTTTATGCATGATTTAATAAATTTTCTAAAAATAGTGGGTTTACATGATATATTGAAAAAATACAATGTTTTATTTAATGATTTATATTTCTTTAAATGGGAATAATTGGATTGTTTTATAATTAACACTTATGAAAAAAAAATTACGATACTACTATGTATTTTTTTACACTATTAACATTAGTTTTGGTGTGTGTAGATCATGTTTTATGTGAAAAAGATATAGGTAATTTATTTCATGGTGGGGGTGAAAATATGTGTTATTGGGGTGTAATATTTTGATGGTGACATGGCAGGTCAGTGGTTATCATATCACAATGATATGGGTTGTTGTTGGTGATGCCTACTTTGGTTTAACTTCTTTGTTTTGACACTTTTATTTCTTTGTATATTTTTCTACCTCAGTTTTATTTTGTATGGGAATATTAATATTTATTCTAAGTATTCCATTATTTTTAAGTGTTTTTTTAAAAATCATTCATAAATTTAGTTCTTGATTCACAGTCACTTGTCTCCATCCCAAGAAGATCAGAAAAACTATTCAAGTATTTGCACTAGTCATCTAGGGTTCTTATTTTAAGTACGTTTTTCATGATTTGAATTTGTATATGTTTATATATGTTTGTATTTGTTTTTTATGTGATTAAAACAAAAATTTTGGCTATGTAATGTGTTAAAAAATAATTTTATTGATGGAAAAATGATTTAAAAAATACATCATCGGAATTGTGCATTCATAAATGAATAAAACATAAGATAATTAGGATTTATTAAGGCACAATGGGTTTAATATGTGACTTATTTTTATTAAACTCAAGGGAATTTTAAAATTTTACTCCTAAAATACTGAATATTAGATTCTTTCCAATGTATAACATGTCAAGAATTTAATTATCAAATATTATAGTCTCTTTCATAATAATGTTATCATGGTAAATATTTTATAAGGAATGATGGTAATGTCAAAACCCAAATGTTTGGTAATGAAGTACTATTGTGGGATATCAGTGAAACTTAACATGGAAACCCTAAGAGTTATGGTACCAAATGTGTATATGTTATTTTATCCATATGTGCATCTAGTGAAATATTTACCTTTTCAACCATCTAAGAATTATAGGTATTATGATTGGTATAATTACCTCCCTAAATTAAAAATTGGAGAGATAAACACCCTTGTACAATAATCACATAAAAAAACATAGAGATTTGATTATGTAATTAATAATATCTATAAGGTAAACATTTTTTGTTCATTAAATCTACTTGATTAAAATATATAAAATAAGACACTCACCCATATATTATTTTTATAGATTATAACATATATCCTTATAATGATATTGAAATACCTTATATGTATGATCTATATGATTAATCTATATTGGTATCTAAGGATGAGAACATTTCTAAAAAATAATAATTCTAGAAATATGAATGGAAATAATGTAGATGTTAATTTCACTAACACTAACTCAGGTTTATTTTAAATCTAGTGTGTGTCATGCATTACTGATGGAAAACACATTGCCAAATATAAATGGGAATTGAGAATTAATGAATTTGATCTTCACGTTAATAATGGAGAAATAGAATCTCCAATATAAGTATGTATTTGGGATTTTAATTTACCAAGTGTATTATTTATAGAATTATATAATTGTTACAATGATCAAACTAAAAAAAATTCATGTATCTTGTTCATATAAGAACAAATTCTCGTTCACTATTTATAATATGAGTTGATCAATATATATATGTATTAAATTTTCTATGTCATTGAGGACATTACAAATTGTCTATATATTTTATATATTTATAATAATATTTATAACATTAATAATAATAATTCTATTGTAAATTCTAATCCCATTAATCTTTGGAATTTTTAACTTCATAATATAAATTAGAAAAAGTTCCAATGACACTATATATATAGATTGTTGTAACCATTAAAGTATGGATAATTTATTAATTTTGAATCTTTTTTGTTAGGAAATATGACTAAATTTAACTTTATTAGAAAAGGAGAATGTGATAATGGACTATTGCATATCAATCATAATTATGTATGAAATCCAATGTGTACTAGAGAATATTACTATTTTAGGAAATACATTACATTTACTATTCAATTTATTTGGTGTTAATATGTTTTTCTGATGAGAAAAAATGTATGAAAATTTTGACATGTTCATGGATTTTCAATATGAAGATCATAATATACTAGGAAATATTTTTAAGATCCTTTGAATGAATTAGAATAGTGAATAATTAAACTCTAATATAAAATTAAATATCTAGAAAGAATTCCTTAAAACTTTTCATTGATTTTCCTTTTCAATTACTGGGTATGGTTGATAATGAATCTTTAGTATACCTATAATGGAGAATTTAGATATTTGTTGGAATCTATTCATTAATAGACATTTTTTATAGGCTACCGGTTGGTTACACACCGTGTAACTGGGTTACATGAAAAGTAATGCATTATGGAGGAATGTAATGAGAGGATTCATACTATGAAGGTTACTAGAAGTGAATATATAATACATGTATTGAATGAATTAATAGAAAAGTTTAAATTTGTGGAGACATTTTATTATGCAGTTATGAAAATTAAATATTTCACGACATGTAGTGAGATTACACATCTTTCAATACCCCGATTTCATTTTTTATATGGGTATCATAGATGCTATATATTTTCCACTCATATATAGTTTCATTTATCTTAATGAAAATTCATCTATAGGAGATCTTGGAGCTTTCCAAACCCTCTGAATCTTTTCATTCAATATTAAATAGTCATTGTGCTAGCTCTGGGATTCCCGGGTTAACATTATACCTTGTTATTCATCTTCCTCACTTTATCCTCCTTTGGAATTTCAATATATAATCCTAAAACTAATGTGGATATATTATCTATGTTGTTTGATCTCATATTATGGTTTTGTTTTGAGTTTTTCTACACCTTTGTTGTCATTGACATTTGTTGTTACAAGTGTTATGTTTTGGGGGAATGTAGATGATTTTGTCATATTTTTTCAAATTGAATAACTTTGAATTTTTTGGACTTTTTATGTATTGGTTTAAATTAAATTGATCAAAATTTCTACCAATTGATTCAATCATAAAATAAAATTCCATTGAATTGGGATATTTAAAATAGTTTTGGCATGAGAATTTGGAAACCCCCCAATTCCATTGAATTGGGTTGTCATTATGAAAATTGGTTGATTTATATAGTTTAATTTAAATTAGAGTTTTAATAAAAATTATTTAAATTATATTTTTTATTTTAATTGTGTAAATGAACAATGAAATTGATGGAATTGGTTTTTAATGTCTTTTAAACATGTGGAAAAATTCTTAGAATGTTTTGATAGAAACCTAGTGGTTTTATCTTATTAAAGATGCATGTTTATTATTTGAACCCATTTTGGTATTAAATAAAAAATTCAGCATCAAAATGTATGAATGATATTTAATTCTATTTTAATTATACTTAAAATAAATTTCCCATCATTTATTATGTTAGAGAACATGCAATTCTTAGGTAGTTGGTGAGTTATTTGGACAAAGTCTATGCTATCACAACATTATAAAACAAACATGCAGCGAGTCACATCCTTGATGGGATGGTGATGAGTCACCTTTGGCTAGTGTTAGGGGATATGAGTATACACATGTTTATAAGTTCTCTTACAAAAACAAAGTCCAATAGCCAGAAAAATTTATACCATTTTCGAAGATGACCATGCTTCTCACTTATTTTATATTTGATATATAAATGTATTCCAATGATTTAAAACTACATTACATGGATTATAAATTTATAGAAACTATTTTATATAAATTTTTTATTTAATCCACTTTTTGAGAAATATTTTATCATTTGTAAAGCCTTTTCATAAGGTATTATTCCATCATTTGAACTGTATAGTGTGATTTGTATAAATATGATTTTGAAATGCCAAACCTATTTTTTGAAAATCGAAAGAATTTATTTGGTTAATAAATCATTGGTATATGTCAAATAATCCTTAGTGAGACCCTACTTGTATTTTTAGATCACACTATACTTGTTCCTTCGAGTGTCAATAGATTATCTCCTTACAAGATTGAACAAGGGGAAATGATCTCTTAGGGATTGATCCAATTGTTGAACCCATGACATGGTGAGTTATGTCCTTAGGGATATAGAGTGTATTCTCCAATTTTGGTACATGGGTTATAGTACTTTGGGATTTGATTAATTATTGACTCCTGGTACATTACTCGTTTTGGAGTTTCTTTTGTATGCATGTTATATTTCATTACTTTCATCTGCTATGTTTTGGAAAAATTTGTTCCCTCTTAATGTTGTATGATTCCAAGTGATAGTAACATACCCATGGTTATTGATAAAACCCATTATGATTTGTTAGGTATGGATCATTTATTGGGTTACCAGGATCCCAATGCTAGTTCATGAAAAAAAGGTATTAGAGAACACAAATGAGCTTTTATATTAAAGCCAGTTTGTATTTTTTAAAATATTATTGGGAAATAGTATGTAGTTTTGATTAAGTTCCTAGAAAGATCTCACTGAAATGACTATTATGTATCTAGGGGTGATTAGGGAAGGACACCTTATGGATTAGTTCTAGACATTTTACTATTTTGATTTATATGGAGTTAAATCCAAATCATGTTGTTCCTTTTGTTGGAAATAATTTTTCTTGTTTCGCAGTTTGAGTGCTTGTCTGATGTCTTGATAATTTTCTACAGATATTATGTAAAATCATGCCTCCATGAAGGCCAAAAAACCCAATCTTGGAGGGAAATTATATTATACCCTAGTGAGGGAATAATTCCATGCACCCAAATCTAGTTTAGGTTGTTTTTCACACTTCTATGCTCACAAACAGACACCACCTCCAGTTCTCACTCTCTCTCTATACGTGGATCCTCAGGGTGATGTTATGAGAAATAATTATCAAGAGTTTCTTCCCTATAATCCACTAATATTCAAAATATCCAATAATCCTCAACATGTTGATTATTTTTTGGGAAAGATATAATATATAGGTTTGAGTTCTTGTAGACACCAGATGATATCAAGGTAAAATGTTCCACCTTCGTGATGAAAGGGCCGAGGATGAGTTAGTGGGACACGATGGGGATATAGAAAAAAATGAGATATTATAGTGTAATGAAGTAAAGGTTATTTTTACCAACCAATTCTATTCATTTCTATAGTGTTTGTGATAGCTGTTTAGTTTTGAAAACATGAGCAGGCTGACAGAACCATGACTGAGTATTAAAATCGGTTTTCTAAACTCATGCAATTTTCACCTGAGATTTTATCTAATGAGTTGATGAGGTATTTGATGGTTTAATATGGAACATAAAATAGATATTCATTCTTAGGTTTTCTTGGTAAATCTTTCCACTTGTTCTGATGTACTGGATATGTAGATGGTGGTCGAGATGGACCTGGATGGAATGTTAGGGTTCTGAGGTGATTTTTTCTTTCACAATGGTATTGTGAGTTCCTTCAAGGGAAAATTGTTTCAGGATAATTCTCCTAGAATTTCTCAATAGTGAGGTCATTCTAGGAATCATATAGTTCTAGGAGTAAGTCCATTTATATTCTATCAGTGTTGAATGATTAGATATTCAATGGGGGTTTTCACTGAGGCCACCAAGAATTGTAGCTCTTTCAGAAAATCTGAACACTTATAGTGATTATACAATAAAATTTATACTCCGGATAATATTACCAGATCTTTAGATCATTGTAAAACTATGAGGATATACAATGATTCAAATATAGAAGGGTTCCCAACATAGGCATCTGGAATGAAGCTGCTTGATATAGTAGACGAGTCTCTTGAGGAAGTAGGCACGAGTTCAACAAATGTTAAAGGTATCATTACTAGAGATTCATCATTTTGACTACTCTATTTGATACTGGTTCATCTCACTTGTAAATTTTGACATGAATTATTAATATTCATTATCTACTTATAGATCTTTTATTTTGTGTAATGTACATTTCTAAAACCTTAGGTTTGAAGAGACAACAAGGTCTCTGTAGTCCTCCAAGTGTCTTCTCTCTATCCGGTGTCGAGATGGCTTGGGGTTTTCTAGTCTTAAAAATGAAATATCATGATATCATATTCATGATGGATTGGATCATTACTAATAAATCTTGATTTTATTGTTATCTTTGATGGTTATATATTATTTCACTAAGTGGTGTGCCTCTTGTCTTTCATGGATAATGTGACCCAAGGTTGAGCATTGCAAGAACATTTTATCAAACATTGGGGGAAGTTATATTAGTGTTTTCTTTTGATCTTGGCTGGAAATCCTTGATCGGTTATCTCCCTATAATTTTTGTCGAGTTTCTTGATGTTTTCCTTCAGATTTATCTGGTTTTCCACTATTGTGGTAGGTTAAGTTTTTCATTGACTTAATTCCTCACACTAAACCAGTTTTAATTCCCTCTTAACAAATAGATCTAGCTAAAATGAATGATCTAAAGTCCTAGTTGGACAATCTTCTTGAGAACGAAATTATACGCCCTTATGTATCACTTTGGGAGGCACTAACTCTCTTTTCTATGAAATCTGATGGTTCTCTTTTATAAAGTGTGGATTACCAAAATCTAAATAAAGTGATAATAATGAACAATAATCCATTACCACATATTAATGACCTTCCTAATTAGTTAAAATGGAAGAATTGGGTTTTAAAGATTGATGTTCAGTTTTTTACCATCAACTGAGAATAAAATAATTTGACATTCAGAAAACTACCTTCCAGAGGAGGTATAGTTATTATGAGTACATTATTACACCCATTGGACAAACCAATGATCCTTTAGTTTTCATGGAGCTAATTGATAAGATTTTTCATGAGTATCTAGATTCCTTAGTTATAGTGTTTTTGGATGACATACTCCTTATTCTAATTCTGAAAAAGATTAGGTGAATCACCCGACGAAAGTTCTAAGTCGGCTGAGAAATCAATGACTATAAACCATTCTATCATAGTGTGGTTTTTTTATTTGGAAGGTGAAATTATTGGGACACCTGGTATCAGAACATAAAATTTTAGTAGATCTTAAAAAGTTCAAAGGTTTTATGACTTGGGAACAATCGAGAAATGTTTTTGATATTCATATCATCATGGACATAGATAGATACTATCACTAGTTCATCAAATACTCCTCAAATTTGTCTTCTTCTATGAATTCTCTAACTTTAAACGGAGTGAATTTTTCATGGAATGATAAATTCCAGAGTATTTTTTTGTGATGATACTCCTTTTTACTACTACATCAGTGATGACTCTTCCATTGGTCAGGCAAGGCTATGTGGTCTTTTATAATTCATTGGTTTTAGGCTTGGTGTGTGTTCTTATGTAAGTTGATCATGTAGTTTCTTATAGATCTCATATTTTTAGGCCACATGAGAAGAATTATCATACCCATGACCATGAACATGCACCTGGGATGAATGAACTTAAGTGTTGGAGACACTATCATTTTAGAGAAAGGTTTACTTTGTATTCATACTAAAAGAGCATGACTTATATCATCTCTAAAAAATATTAGAGTATCCACTAGAGGCATTGGTCAGAGTACCAGTAATATTTTAACTTTGACATTACCTACACCCCATGGAGAGGTAATCTCATTGCACATGAGTTGACAAGGAAACATCAAACCCATTAAATGAATTAATATTCGGAAGATTTTAATTTTATGTCTATCATTGCACAATTTTATATTTGAGTTAAAAGGAAAGGGGATGGAGATCCTTTAGCCATCATTTAATTGAAATCCACTATTTATAAGATGATTCTACAAGATCAAGAGCTTGATGATGAATTACCTAGCATTAAAAAAATCTCTTTTTTGTGGGGATGAATTTTCCATGTTGTCATTCTCCAATCGTGCTTTTATATGCTATCAAAATGGATTCATTTTTTCATTACCAGCAAGAGAGGATTTGATGGGGGATGGTCAAAATTTTGAGTGGGCTATGCACCCCAGAATGACTAAAATGTTCTATGAAATACAAAATTAGTTTTAGTGGAAAATGGTTATATGGGGAATTTATGAGTTTTTCATGAATTTCTTTACATTCCATAAGGTGATAGTGATGCATAAATAACCTTCATGTTTACATCAGCCACTTCAATTCACATATTAGAAGTGGGTTGATATCTCTGTGGAAATTGTTGTTTGGTTTACTTATACCTAGAGAAAGTAGAATGTGATATGGGTTATGATCTACTAGATGACCATGTAGGCTTACATCATACACATTCAATATACATCTACAGTTGAGGAGTTTGGAAGCCTCTACATGAAAGAGATTGTTCATTTCCATAGAGTTACAACTAATATTGTGGAGACCATACCTTTTAATACATTACTATTGCATCATTATAAATATAAACAAAATGATAGTATTACACCATGAAGATATAGAGGTTTACTTTTTTGGGAAAACTAAGACGAAACATAACATTTACAACATCAACGATAAACATTAATTTAATTCATTCTTCTCCAAATTCTTATTGTCCCTTGAAAACACCTTAGTAAACATAATCACATAATGATATACATATAAAATTGGTGAGATAAAATACAAATAAGAGTATAGATAAGAAAAATATATCATGGGGTGAGCATAATCATGATACATGCAAAGGATCATGAATGTGAGGGGAAGCATTAATAAATGACTAGAAATGTGGAAATGCATTAAAATAAAACATCATGTCTTAGTGGTCATCTACCAAACATAGTTGTGAAAAATTATAGAATCATGTTATTGAATAATTTTTCTTTTACTCGTGACATTAATCACTTTACCAAATGCATTGGAGCGATGTATAACTTCGGGAGCACCCGTCACATTCAAACATTCACATTGCGCTATGTAATTCTTGGTGCACCCATCATATCATAAAATATTCACTATAATGCACGCCACAGAGAACATATATCAATCATAACCATGTAAATTAATGGGTTCCAACTCATAATAACTCATTCATAAAATTTGGGTTCCTAAAAGAAAGAGGGAATAATATACTTTATACAAGAACCATCAACCATGAGTGAGAAGTAAACATTGTGTTCTAGAAAGAAGAGTTGTTTTGGAAAACATTGTGTTTGACATAAAATCTAGTGAATAACATATATATATCCCATAATAGGTAATATAATTATGAATAAATTATTTTTAAGGATCAAACACACAAAAAAATAAATGAAATAGGGATAACCCGAAGAAAGAAAGTTGGGTTTGAGAATTTCCCCTTTCCTTGTATCCGAACACATTCTTCACCATAAAGTCCTATATGACCAAATTATATTCAATAAATAGAAATTAAATAACCTTTTATACATTAATAAGATTCATTATGATTATATTAAGTTCCTTTATGGTCCATTAGATGAGTTATAGTGTTTAAATACATTGTTTGGGAATGTTCATTTTTATGGTTTTTTGAGTGGTTCACATGTATTCATAAATGGATGTTCGTGTAGAACAAGGATAAATATAGATAAATAATAATTCATTTTATTAATAATATTAAAGGATTTTAAATTATATTATAATAAATTATATTATATAAAATGTGTATGAATCATTATATAAGAATTTAATGATGATCGTTTGGGTTAGTTCATGTGGTTTTTCGACCACCACATACTTGTTTTGTTTAATCATTTAGTAATATTTACAGAAGATAGTTCCAGAAAATTAAAAAGGATAAAATAAATATAAAATAATATTTTTAAACCATAAAAATGGTTTCATGACCAGATCTGAAGGTGGTAATGGAAATTAAAAACATGTCATTCTTGAAGGTGATAAATTAACTCCTTACGAACAACATTTTCCTTTCAAAAATAAAAAGAATAGGATAAGAGGATTGGATGATATATAACCCATAAGTATCATAAAAGTATATTTTATCTATGATAATATATTTACCATACCCTTTGGATGAGGATGGGTGTGGAGAGATTGTAAAAAGAACTTGAAATTGATAGGAAATTACAGGAAAAGAGAGAGAGAGAGAAATTACCTCTTGAGTTATCCTCTTGAGATACTCCTAATGTCACCTAAAATTGGTATTTTGATGAGACCATAAGATCATGGACGTGGGGTAGGGGATAGGGAAGATGTTTGGGTAGAGTTTTGAGAGGTACTGAATCTAGAGAGGTGTGAGGAAATGAGGGTGTGAAGGGTGGTATTTATAGTGGACGGGAGAGGGGGTTTCTCTATATTATATTCACTAATCTATTATTCATACACAATAAAAGGAATATTAAGTATTACATGAATAAATAGAATAATTTTATCACGTGAATCCGAAACATATGTGCTTATGTCATTAGAAAATCACCTATGACTCTAAAATTCATGAATTTATCTTATTTTGTAATTTACTGTATTTCACTATTCATGAAAATTTCATCTTTCTTAGAAAAATCCCAAAAATTCACCCCAACTATTTTATGATGTTCATAATCCAAAAATAAATTCCATTTTTCAAAAATAATATTCTATATATGAGAATTTATTTATTAAATAAAATAAAATTTTATTCAAAAAATATCAATTTTAAAACATTTATTTTTTTCCCCAAGATATATGTACATCATACTTTCAATAAAATCATATATATATATATATATACTATCATAGGTAAGGTTAATATTAATTAGGTTATGTAACAATTCATAGGGGTAGCATTACTTTTTATAAGGGTATCCTACTATTCATAAAAAATTATGTTTGTTTTATTAGAATTCAAAAATCACCCTGAACACAACCGTGGATGTCAGAATTTTGAAATTATAAACATAGAAGTGGGGGAAATTATATTTAATGGTCACATAGTATTTAGTATCATGATATTTCATTGTGATTACCAAAGTGATTATACTCTAAGGAATAGTTATAATAAGGGAATTCCATTGATAAAACTTTGGGTCATTATATTCTTCCCCCCTTAGGAAATTTCTCCCTCGAAATTTCATTTTACATAAATAGTTAAGGGTAATTTTCCTTCGTCACCTCTTCTAGTTCCCAATTAGATTCCTAAAACTTTTGGTTCCTCCACAAAACAATGACAATGTGGGTTATCCTATTCCATAGAACCATATATGTCTGGTCTATAATATTTTCTGCCTACTCCTCATAAGAGATACCATCTTCCACATGTACCATCTCTGAGTTTAGTACATGTGAGGGATATAGTATGTACTTCCTCAAGAGTGATATGTGAAACACATCTTGACCTTGAGCTATATTTGGTGGAATTTTAAGCCGATAGGCCATGGATCCTATGTGATCAAGGATATTAAAGGGGCCAATGTACCTTGGGATTAGTTTCCCTTTCTTTTCAAACCACATGAATCTCATACATGATGATATTCGAATGAAGACATTATCTCCAACATCAAAATCCAAGTCCCTTCGATGGTTGTCAGCATATATCTTTTGTTGACTCTAAGAAGCTTTGATATGTTTCTAGATGATCTGAAACTTCTCTGTCATCTCTTTCACAAGATCATGTCCAAGTATCATTCTTTCTCTAACGTTATCCCAACAGGTTGGATTTCTACATCGCTTTCCATAAAAGAATTCATATGGTGCCATCAGAATACTCGAGTGGAAGCTATTATTGTATGAGAACTCAACAAAAGGGAGATGCTGATCACATCCACCTTTGAATTATAAAGCGCATACTCGTAACATGTCTTCATGTGTCTGATTAGTCCTTTCAGATTAGACATCATTTTGGGGGTGATAGGTCGTGTTGAAATTTAATTCAATAAACAATGCATATTGAAGGATCCTCCAGAATTTAGATGTGAACCTTGGATCAAGATTAGAGACAATAGATAGTGGAACACCATGTAGTCTCACAACTTCCTTAACATATAACTTTTCATTTCTTTCAAGCAATAGATCTTCCCGAATAGAAATAAAATGGGAATTCTTGAAGAGTCAGTAAACCACAACCCATATCCCATTATTTCCCTATGACATATTCAGGAGACCCATGAAAAAGTCCATAGTTTCATTATCTCATTTCCACATGGGTATAATCAATGGATGCATCATCCATTTGGACTTTTTTTCACTCTACTTTACCTTACAGACATATAAAGAACCTTGAAATATATATTCTGCAATCTCCTTCTTCAGGATGTCCTACCAGAAGTGTTCTCGTATATCTTAGTATATCTTCGAGGATGGATAGAGAATGTTCAGTTATGTGCATTTTCCAATAGCTCCTTCTTTATATTGGGTGATTAAGGAACACAAAGCCTAATTCCAAACCAAATCACATGATCATCATCGATATGAAACTCATGATGCTTCCCTTCATTTAATACATTAACCATCATTTTTAACTCCAAATCATCCCTTTGTGCCTTTTTAATCTTCTCTTGGATAGATTATTATGAAATAATTTGGGAAATTTAGGATGTATCCCCTGACCATATGATTTAAAAATCCATCCATTTCATATCAAAGAAGATTGGGTCTTTCTCAATCTGTAACAAGTATAGAGTATCAGGTTCTTTTATTTTTAGATCATTATCTGCCGTATTTGCCTTTACATGATGTTAGTGAATTGAGAAGCCATAGTCCTTGATTATATCTAACCATCTCCTTTGACACATGTTGATCTCCTTTTGTGGGAATATATACTTTAAGCTCTTGTGGTCATTGTATATGTCACACATCTCATCATAAAAATAGTACTGTTAGATTTTCAAGGCAAAAATCAAGGCTACCTAATCTAGATCATGATTCAGGTTGTTCTTCTCATAGATCTACAACTACCTTGAGGTGAAGGCTATCACATTATCATTTTGCATGAGTACACTACCCAATATTTTCATTGAAGCATTGAAATATATCACAAAACATTCTCCAATTTTTGGTAATATGAGTACAGGTGTAGTGATGATCCTTCTCTTTTTCTCCATTAAGTTTCCCTCAAATTATTCCTTTGAGAAATATTTTACCCCTTTCTTTGTTAACTTAATTAGAGGGATTGACATTCATGAAACATTAATCACAAAATGTCGATATTACCCAGCTAATCCAAGAAAACTAAGGATTTCCTTAAAAATAGAGGGTTTGGGCCATTCCTCAATCCCATTTGTTTTTGAAGGGTCCATATAAATTACCTCACTTGCGATCACATGTCTCAAGAATGTGAGCATCATCATCCAAAATTTACACTTTTGGAACTTCACGTAAAACTTCTCCTTTTACAATGTCACCAACACAAGTCTTAGAAGTTCATCACATTCCTCCTTTCTCTTATATTATAAGATAATATCATCAGTAAAAACTACCTCAAATATTTCTAGGTAATGTCTAAAGACTCTATTCATAAAATCTATGAAGATTACAGGGGAATAAGAAAGTCCTAAGGGCGTCACTAGAAACTCACAGTGCCCATACTTTGTACAGAAGGGAGTCTTCTGAATATCGTCCCTCTTTACCTTAAGTTGATGATATCTAGAATGAATATCCACCTTTGAGAATTATTGAACTTCTCTTAACTAATTGAACAAGGAATCAATCAGTAAAATAGGATACATGTTCTTTATGGTGATCTTGTTGAGTTCATAATAGTCGATACACTGCTGCATTGTTCTATCCTTCTTATTCACAAAGAGCACTAGTGAACCCCAAGGTGATGCACTAGGGCGTATGAACCCCTTGTCCAGATGCTATCGAAGTTACTTCTTTAACACCTCCAGTTCAATAGGAGCCATCCTATAGGGACACACTGAGATAAGAGCAGCTCTGGGTATGAGTTCTATTGAGAAGACTACCTCACGATCCAAGGGATGTTTAGGTAACCCATTGGTAAATACATCACTGTATTCCCTCGTGATGGGAATTTTCTCAAGGTTGTCACTTTCCTTTTACTCAAACATTTGGGTGAGGTATGCTTATTCTTTGGGAATCAACACCCACACAATTGATGGATTTATCAAAGGAGATTCATGATCTTCTTTTCATTTTTAGAGGATCATGGGATGGTTCAAAATATAAAAAGATATTTACTTTTCCCAATAGTTGATATGTACTCTATCTAACTAGAGCCAATCCATTCCAATTATAGCTTAAAATTCCACCAAGGGAAGTATTAAGAGATTAATTGGAAGAATCTTCCCACATACGCCATCCGGAGAAGAGTAAAACACTTGTGTTGTAATGATTTCACAACTTGGTGTTTTTATAGATATCTCTACTTCAATGTTTCAGGGATTCTATTCTATTGTTCTAGAAAATATGAAAGATATAAAGGAATGCATAGGACCAGAATCAAATAATACATTTTCCATTATTGGGTTAATAGGAAGTGTACCTTGTATGACTTCATTATCTTGGTCTACTTTTATAGTAGTGTTGGAATAATCCATCCCTTTTTTCCTTTGGCATCAATGGCTACTGATGCTGATTACCCTCAGGAACTCTAGGTTTTATTAATAGGCTTGCATATTTCCCTCACTCACTATAGTTGTATCATTGAACCATGGGTGTTTCTCTCCTTTAAACCACTAAATTATCCTTTATTTTCATCTCTTTTATACACTCTTGATCATGTTGGCCTTATTTACCACATTTTAATACTTTCTCCATTCCTTTGAGGTTATTCCCATGATTTAACTTCCCAAATTTTTAGCATGTGGGTTGTTGAGTTTTCTTCCCACATTTATCATTAGATTCTCCAGTTTGAAACATCATCTTTAGTTTCTTATCACCATATCCATGTGACCATTCTCCAAACTCCATATACAATTTGATAGCACATAGAACAACTTATTCATAACTCACAAAGTCTCGAATTTCAAGAGCCTTTTGAATGATTGGTTTTCATATACTAACGAATCTATCAATTTTGATATCATTGTTGATAACAAATCCCAAAGTGTAACATGAAAGACATGTGGAATTCGCTTCATAGGTTGTGAAAAATTATCATTCTTTTTGATTGAGCTGAATGAATTATCTCTCCATATTCATACGAATTGTTCATGGGAAATACTTGTTAAGAAACATGATCATAAAGTTTTATCATTCCATGTCTTCAATTTCATCACTTGTATTAGTGTTCTTAATCAAATCCCACCATCTATATGCCTCTACATCTAGTCAATAAATGGATAATTATACCTTCTTTTTCATAGAATAGTTAAGCACATAAAATATTTCCTCCATGGATTTGACCCACTGTTCCACAACTAGTGGATCTGAAGATTTACTAAATGTTAGTGGTTGTTGTCGTATAAAACACTCATTATCCAGTTTATTTCCCTTTGGTGAAGGAGTTCATTCCCCATTATTCTAGTTATTGTTCATAACCTATGATAGTTGGGTAAGCATTTCCATGATGTTTGGAACTCCACCACCCAAATCATGGGGGATGTCATTCGGTAAATCATTGCATTGGCCCTCACATGAGTTGTTGGCCTGGTTTCTCCTAGTTTCCACCATTTTCTAAAATAGAAAAGGTTAGAAAAAATATAAGTCAACATGTCATGAATAAATTTTTAATTTGTATGATTTATACTAAAATCATAACTTATGGTAACCCTATGTAATACTTCTTTTGTGAATATTTGCATTTAGTCTCATGCTAGAGGTTTTCTCAAGGGTTCACTTACCCTAATTCCCAAATTAACTAAATCTTCCCTATAATACCAACAATAGTGACCCTTCCTTTTATTACATTACTATTGCATCATTATAAAGATAAAAAAATAATAGTATTACACCTCGAGGATCTATATGTTTAATGTATTGGGAAAACTAGGACAAAACCTAACATTTACAACATCAACCATAAACATTTATTTAATTCATTTTTCTTCATCTTCTTGTTGTACCAGGAAAAATCCTTATACAAATAATCACCAGAGAATATATATAAAAAATGGGTGAGTTAAAAGCACAATAAGAGGATATATAATAACAATATATCATGGGGTGAGCATAATCATGACATATGAAAAGGATCATGAACATGAGATGAATCGTTAATATAAGATTTGAAATGTGGAAATTCATAAAAATGAAACATCATGTCGTAGTGGTCATATAACACACATAGTTGTGACCAATTATAGCATCATGTTCATGCATAATTTCTATTTTACTCATGATATTCATCACTTTACCCAATTCATTGGAATGCTGTATAATTCTAGGTGCACCTTTTAAATTAAAACATTCATATTGCGCTATATAATTCCGGGGGTACCTGTCACATCATAACATTTTCATTATAATTCATGCCACATAGAACATATATAAATAATAAACATGTAAATTAATGGGTTTCAACTCATAATAACACATTCATAAACTTTGTGATTCCAAAATAAATAGGGAGTAACATACTTGATACAAGAACCATCAACCTTGAGTGGTAGTAAAAGGTGGGTTCTTGAAAGAAGAGTTCTTTTGGAAATCATTGTGTTTACCATAAAATCCAGTGGAGACCATGTATATCCTAGAATAGGTAATATAATGATGAAAAATATGATTTTTAAAGAGTAACTATACAAAAAATGAGGTGAAAGAGGGAGAACCTGAAGAAAGAAAGTTTGGTTCAAGAATTTCCCCTTACCTTGTATCTGAACACTTTATTCACATTAAAGTACTATATAAACACAATAGATTAATTAATTAACAATTAAAGAACCTTTCATAAATTAATAATATTAATTAATATTATATTAATTTCATCTTCTATCCTTTGGATGAGTTAGAGAATTTAAATACGTTGTTTGGAATGTTCGTTTAATGGTTTTATTGAGTGGTTCACATGTATTCAAAAATGGAAGTTCATGTAGAACATAGATAAAAATAATGAATTGATAATTAAGGTTATTAATTATATTCTAGGAGTTTAAATGATCTTATAATTAATTTTATTATATACCATGTGGATGAATCATTAGATAAGAATTTAATGATAATCGTTTGGGTTAATTCAGGTAGTTTTTCAACCAAAATGAAATTGTTTTGTTTATTCATCTAGTAATATGTACATAATTTATTTCTAGAAAAAAAGGATATAATACAGATAAAATAAATTTTTTAAACCATAAAAATGTTTTCATGACCAGATCTGAAGATGATAACGGAAATAGAAAACATGTCGTTCTTGAAGGTGATAAATTAACACCTTAGGAACAACATTTTCCTTTCTAAAATAAAAATAAGTGGAGATGGATATTGGATGATATAAAATACAATTAGTACAAAAATATTCTATTATATGTATGATATAGGAGTTAACATACCAATTTAATGAGGATAGGTGGGAAGAGATTAAGAAAATAACTTGAAATTGAAAGGAAATTAAAGGAAAAGAGAGAGAGAAATTACCTCTTGAGTTATCCTGTTGAGATCCTCCTCAAAGCATCTTGAATTAGTATTTTTATGATACTAGAAGCTATTGTACATGGGTGAGGGTACAGGGAAGATGTTTGGGATGAGTTTCGATAACGATTAAATATCGAGAGGTGTGAGGAAATGCTGGTGTGAAGGGTGGTATTTATGGTGGAGGGGAGATGGGTTTTCTCAATATTATATTGATTAATGTATTATTTCACCACAAGATAAGGAATAGTGAGTATTCAATGTATAAATATAGTACTTTTATCACATTAATCTGAACCATATGTGCTTACATTAGTAGAACATCACCTATGACTATACAATTCATGAATTTAACTTATTTCATAATTTATCGTATTTCACTATTTATCAAAATTTATGTATTTTAGAAAAATACAAAAAAATTTCCCGAAATATTTTTTGATGTTTATAATCTAAAAATGAAATTAATTTATTGAAATCTGTTTTCTAAATATAAGGAATTTAATTCTTAAATGAAATAATATTTTATTTGAAAAATAACAATTTTAAAACATTTATTTTATTATCCCAATATATAGGTACATCATACTTTCACTAAAATCATATATGTATATATACTATAATAGTTAAGGTTACTATTCATTGGGGTATGTCACTATTTTTAATGGTAACATTACTATTCACAAGGGTATGTTACTATTCACCAAAAATTATTCTTGTTCTATTTTACTCCAAAAATCACCCTGAACACTACTGTGTTTGTCAAATATTTGAAATTAAAAACACAAATGTGGGGAAAATTATGTTTAATTTTCACATAGTATTTAGTACCATGATATGTCATTGTGATTCCCAAAGTGATTATACAATAAGGCATAATTATAAGAAAGAAATTCCATTTATAAATCTTTTAGTCATTACAAATATAGCTTTCGATAGGGATACTTGTCTCACTTCTCAATTTTCGAGAGGACTTCAGGAGGAATTGGGATCTCATGTTCGTTTGAGCATGTCCTACCATCTGTTGTTGGATGGCCCAATAGAGAAAGCTATATTGGTTATAGAGGATATTATTCACAATTGTGTTCTCAACTTATATGGGGATAAAGATGATCACTTGGGGCTGTTTGAATTTTCAAATAACAATAGTTACCAGCCCATGATCATAATGTCACCTTTTGAGGCATTATATAGCTAGGATTGTAAATCTGTGTTGTGTTGGTCAGAGATTGGTGAATGTTCCTTGGTTAGACAAAATACGGAGTAAGAGACGACAATAATGATTCATATGTTTCATCAGAGAATATTGGCAGCATAGAGAAAATATAAGTCTTATGATAATCAACATCATAGACCATTTTAGTTATTAGTTGGTGACAATTTTATCATTAATTTTTCTCTATAGATGGTTCATCTGTCAGTTTGGAAATAAGGTAAACTTTCTCATCATTTTGTGGGACCTTTCACAGTTTCTAAGATTTTGGGTAATGTTGAAAACCGTTTATCACTTTCACTACATCCAACTTCGATACCTAATGTATTCCATATATCACAGCTGAGAAATTATTTTTCTGATCAATATCATGTTTTGAGATGGAGTGATCTTCAGATAGAGCCTGGTTTATCTCTAAGTAAGCATCCAATTAGGTTAGTTGATTCTGATACCATGGTACATTTTGGGAGGATGATACCATTGGTTTTTGTGCTATGGAATCATTGTTCTTATATTCACAAGACATGGGAACATGAGTAATATAGGAGATATCATTTTCCTTACGTTTAGGGTGTGGAAGCTTCCTCATTGTATTTCTAGGGACAACATGTTTTTTTGGTGGGGAGGTTGTAACATACCATTACCAATCTGATTGGTATTAATTTAAAAATTTCATGGATTATCCTCTTCATTTATAGGTAGGGTTAACAAATAATTGGTAGGATGCATATAATGGTGAATTCATAGATTTTTTAGAATCATAGCTTTGAAACACATTTATTTCAGGCTGTCATAGGGTTGAATGCTGTGTAACTTGGTTACACGATGTGTAATGACTCCTGGAGGCCTTCTGTGAATGGATTCATGCTGTGAAGGGTGCATGACATGAATATCCTTTACATTTCATGAATTAATTAATGATTAGTTTTTAATTAAAGTGGAAGAATTTTTCAATTGTTATGAAAATTAATTATTTCTAAAAATGTATTGGGATTAAACGTCGTGTAATACCTTAAATTTGTTGTATAAAACTACAAAATGGACGAGATCATTTCCCCCATACTCTCTAGTTTCATTTCTCTCCACCCAAAGAGTTACCCATGTAATATTGGATATTTACAACCCTTATTCATCCTCTTGTTTGTCGTTCGATCATCACTGTTCTGACAATGTGATTCTCGAGTAATAATTATCCCTAGTTCATTATCATTCTATATTTCTCATACATTGGTATTTCAATAGATCATCCGAAAATTTATGGATCAATGATTCTTGTTTTTGGATCTCATATCTAGGTTTTGGTTTTTAATTCTTCTAAACCTTTGTTCTCGTTGACAGGTGTCGCTGTGAGTGTTGAGTTTCAGGAAAAGGTAGGTGATTCCGTCATGATTAGGAAAATTGATTAACATTGTATTTTCTAGATTTATTTAAAAGGTTTATTTAAATTATATTGTTCATTTGTATTATAATATATTCAATGACTAAATCCATTTATTTGGGTGATTTGAAATTATTTTGTAATTACAATTGGGAATCCCCCAATTCCAATGAATTGGGTCGTGTTTCATAAAATAGGTTGATTTAAATTGTGTATTTAAAATCGGAGATTTTATGAAAATTGATTTAAATTAAATAGTTGAATTTAATTGATTAAATGAATTTTTATATTGATGGAATTATTTATGAATATATTTTAATCTTGTGAAAAATGTATTAAATTGTATTGATTAAAACCCAGTGGTTTTCTCTTGTAAAATATGCCTATTTTTTTATTAAAACCCATTTTAGATTTAAATGGAAAATTTGGCATTGAAATGTAAGTATGTTATTTAGTTTTATTTTCATTATTCTTAAAATAAAACTCACTTCATTTATTTTGTAAGATAACATGAAATCCTTAGGTAGTTTCTGTGTCATTTGGACACACTCTACGCTATCACAACATTCTATAACATACATGCACCAGGTAACATCCCAGTTTGGATGGTGATGAGTTTCCTTTGGATATTGGTAGAATATTCTTGTATACACATATTATTAGGATCACTTATAGAGTGTGGAGTACTATAGCCTAAAACTTTCATACATATTTGTAAGATTACCATGTTCCACGCTAGTTTTAAATTTGAAATATAAATGGATTTCAATTTTATAAAACAGATTTACATGCCATCTGAATTTATATAAACTGTTTCATATAAATGTTTTATTTAAGCTAATTTTTTAGAAATATTCCACCACTTGTAAAGCATATTCTTAAATCATTTTTCCATCATTTGAACTATATAGCATGAATTTTTTAATATGATTTAGAAATACTAACCCATTTTTTTTAAAAATATAATGCATTTATTGGATAAATCTATCATTTTCATACATTATCTAATCCTAGGTGAGGCCCTACTAGGATTTTTAGATCACAACATAGCTGCGACTTTGAGTGTTTGTAAATTATTACCTTCCTGGTTCGAATGAGGGGAAAATATATATTGGAGGTGGATCCAGCTGAAAAACCTAGGTTGTGGTGAGTTGGGTCCATAGGGACATTGAGTTACTTAATTTGTTTTGGTACATGGGATTCAATACATTGATCTTTGATAACTTCGGGACTCCTTGTACATTACTCTCAATGGAGTTTCTTCTTTATGTATGTTGTATTTCTAATCTTTCTTTCGTTATTTTTTTTGGAAAATTCATTCCCACTTGAATGATATATGATTTCATGTATTGTTCAAAAAACCATGGGGATTGGGAAATCTCATCGGGGTATGTCAGGGTCAGATCAATTATCATATTACCAGAGTACCCAGTCTAGTTCATGACATTAACTATGATTTTACTGATCTTATGAGGGATTATGTAATTATTTCACAACTCCTTCCTTTAGGAATAAAATAGTGCAATGGTTTTCCTTAGAACATAAATAATCCCCTATTAAATATTAATTGATCAATGGTGACTTAGTGTGACAATGTTATTTAATTATTATTCAATGATTTGGAGACTTCTACAATATTACTTGATTACATTCTATCTAAAAGAACCATAATATGAGATATGGTATGATAAATTATCTAATTTTTATTATATGAAATATTTCATGATGAGATGTATTAATATGATGTTTTTATTATGATAATATTAACTACAAATCTTACAAGTAGTTATTTCTTTGGATATCCTATAGTGGATGAGGGATACTATTTATATAATAATATAGATTAAAAATCATTTTTTCCAAATTTATTACATTCTATGAGAAGTAATTTTGAACAAGGAGATGTTCAAGACAAACAAAATATGGTGTTTTATTTGGATGGAGGTTTAACTGATCATAGGAAGAGTTTGAAAGAAGAACAAACCTTTGTTACACAAGAAAAACATGTGTCTAGTAGGATTAGTCAAAATATAATTTGATATGGACTTCTAATAGCTAGTGATATTTAGATAATTATATAATATAATTAATGAATTAGATATCTAGAGGGCACCAAGAGTTACAATTATGAGAAATGGTTAAATGTCAAGGAATAAAAAAGGGGTTCCTTATAAACTGACCTAGTTTATAATATAGTGGATAGACCAAATCTGTTGATACCTAGAGGATGAAATTAATTCTTCCATAATAAAGAATACATGGATATTATATTTTCTCCCTATAAGCTATTCATTGTTAAAAAGGTTATAAAAAATTCATGGTATTGACTACAAATAATTTTTTTACCTATTTCTGGGATAAATTCAATTCCGACTTTATAAGATATAAATACTCATTTAGATTAAATTACATATAAAATAATTGTTAAAACTATTTTACATAATTGGAATTTGGTTGATAACATATAAATATTAGAACATTATGGATTTAAATTTATAAACGAGTCTATTGGGGTATGAAAATTTCAATGATCCATATGTCGATTGATTTAAGATTCTTGATAGTGGAATATCCATTTTGATAGTGAAATAAAAGTGTTTCGATTCATCAAAAATGTTGATGATACTTTTTTAAATAATAGGGTTTATGGGAGTGTATTGGTATTTCTTATATTTTATGTAGATGAAGTAATTATTATCATAAATTATATCCAGACACATAATGAAAATTTAGTTATTTAAATTTTTATTGATGAATGTTATGGGTGAAATATCATGTATACTAGGTATGAAGATCTATGGATAAATATCACATAGGCATCTTGGACTTGATCTTGAATTAGACATGTGTAAAGTGATAAAGTGGTTTAGTATGGATAACTCAAACACAATGTTACTTACTATTATTATATAACATGACTCATAAGAAGATTCTAGATTTGTCTAAAATGTTAGAAAAGGATTGATAGAATTACAATTACATCCACTATAGGTTCTTTAATGAATAATATGTTCTGTACTTGACATGTTTTCCTATATTATTTTTTATATATGAATTAAATATTAATGAAATTAAATATATATTTTTTATGATCATCCATAAGTATATTAGATGGAATAATGTTTTATTCATGATCTTTAAAGGAGGGGTTGAGATCTATGAAAAGTGTTATATATATGCATCTTTCTGATTCAATAAAGATGATATGAAATCTCAAATATATTTAATGGTGGACAAATTAATGGGATATGATCCAAAGAAATAATCATAGATGGATTATAAATTGAATCAGAGTAAAATGTTATATCAAATGTTGTAAACAAATATACCAGGATTATAATGTTCATCACTAAATTATAGGTGGTACCCTTTATTAAGGTAATGATGAATGTTTACTATTAAAATAATGGATATTTCTCTTAGGAAAAGAAACCATACTCATAGAAAATCATGAAACACATCCTTCTGAAAATAACATCTTATATGAGTGATTATTATGAGGGGTGATATTATGATATATTTGGTGGCCACAGATGAAAATATATAAAGTCCATTAATAAAACCATTATAATTGAAAATGTATGAGGGTTATTTAGTGACACTTTTTATATGGTACATATAATATTGAGGTAATGTTTGAATAATGTGTCAGTTATTAACAAAATAAATCTATATTAATCATTGATTCATGTGTACTAAAATTTATATTGTATGAATGGCGGAAATATAATATCCCCAAATTTGTTGACTTTGAGTTTTCCACCATAAAATAATACCAAAGAATAGTTTTGGTTATGATCTAATTTTAATATTTATTTGAGTAGTAGACTAATACAATAATAATTAGATATATAATAGTTGTATTTGGCCTCTTAGGATATCATTTAGAATTCAATATAGTTTTTGATATACTTTGGTTTATGTTATTATAAAAAATATTTTGTACCAGAGATTGGAAAAATTTATAGCATTAAACCCATCAGATTTTCATACTAATCATACAAAAAACATTTACAGTTATCCAATTGTTAGGTGGTTAGGTATTTTATTAACTATTTAATGTGTTAGAGAATGAAAAATATTAGATTTATCCAATCATATGATGACTATATATATATATATATATCCCATTATTTAGTTATGATAAGGATATTTATAGAAATTCTCAGTTGGTTAAAATAATATTTTTTCAAATACTTGTATGAGGGTAATATTAGTTAATTATCCAATAGATAATGAACATGTTGTATATAGATCAACTGGGTTATTCTCCTTTAAGAAATCTTTATATAATGAGATATCATTTAGTTTATTATTAATTTTCCATGTTTAATAAAAAATCATTGTAATGGTAAATTGTATTATATTATATTCATATATATTATTTGTATGATATATCATATGCTGGACATGTTTCTATGAGATATGATTATGTTTAATTGGTATCAAAATAAATCCTTTATTATCTTGATAAGAACTGACATTTTTCTAGAGGTTAGTCATTTATTATAGGTAAGAAATGAGGATTTTATATTTATATTCATTGTTAATAAGTCCCTTAGGGTAACAAAATTCATCCTTTGGATAAGGATTAGTTCTATTCAAAATTGGTTTGTTCCAAAATGAAGGTATTTTTACAACGAATATTTGAGAGAGTTATGGATATGTTCACAAAGATTTATAGAGTTTTTCATTACATTATTATGATATATTAAGTAAATTTTAGAGATTAATATATGTGAAATTATTATGGGTTGGTCAAATTGTATGAAAAACATAGATCACTTCCTATGATATTCATATAACATATATTAAAAGCTAAAATTAGCAAGAATCATTAGGGTTTGGATATTATGTATCCATTCTACAATAATAATGTATAATTGATAATATGATACACATTCCCTATGCATGGGACTCATATCATTAATTTTTCATTAGTTATAATTAATCATTAAAGGTTTAGGCATGATATTTCATGTATTCATTGATAGAGTCCAATGAACTGTACTCAATTGCTAGTAACACATTGGTGTTGTGTGATGACCTATGATGAATTTGATATGGCCGATGATCATAATTAATTGATAATCAACATGGTGATTGTACAATGATATGTGATACCTCATACCGAGTAACTAATTATATGAAATGTATGATGAAGATTTGTCTTCCATCCAAAAAATCATTCATCCATCAGTAAAGATTATAAAAACCATTTCGTGTATGGAGATCCCCAAGATAAAATTGGGATATTAAGGTCATTGGATCTCCAATTAAGGTTGGATGATTATATCTTATTCTCATAGATCGTTATCAAGATTGATTTATTTGAATGGTGGATTTATAACATATATTTCATGCATGATATTATCCATATTTTCATACATGTTATATCCTTAAAGATATATCATTCTTGATTATTTGGTTATTTCATTACCAAAGATCATGAGTTTGTCCCATAAAACACATAAAACTGATTACATGATGTCTATTTAAAAAAAATGTATCATCATTGATAATTGATAGTATAAAAAATTATTTCTATATCAATCTATGGAGTATATGAAATATTCAACTAAATGTTGGTACCTTTAACTTGAAATTATCCATTTAAAATGTTTCATGTTTTATTACTCATCACCTCACATTATATATTAAATTTTTTAGGGAATAAAAATATTGTTCCAATATTATTCTTAATTATTATATTATAAATACAATAAAAAGTGGGTTTCCCATAACAATTATCTAACTTATTATTTATTAAGTCCACCGTTTCATTATTTTTTCATGTTTCATAGTCACTTAATATTTAGACATGAGAAATAATTAAGTTTAATGATTATATCCTCAAATTTATTCTTGTTTTAATCTTTTACCCATGATCATATAATATAATTATGACTAATATTTTATTTATAAAACACTAATTTATTTAGTTTTATATTAATTAATCTATTAATAATTTTGAATCATAATTTTTATCATGATCATTACCTAAATATTATACATTTCTTGAAATTTAAGTGTGTTATTCAATATATTCTTCTTTTTCACCATCAATTTAGAAACAACTTATTTAGTGTACACACTCATTTAATTATTGATCCAATAGATTTACATCATAATAATAAAAATATATTATTCATTTTCTAATTATTGTATTTATATCCCCTTATATATAGAGATACCCAAGGAAAGATCCATTTGTAACTCATTGCTCAATCCTCCCCATGTTTCATTTTGTTGCCTTTGTGATATATCTACTTCCAAATAACATTAATTATGTCAATAAGATTTTTTATTTTTATTCAATTAAAAATTATATGCTTATGAATTTATATCATATATTAAATTGGTTTTTATATTTACATTTTCACTAAACCCTTATAGCCATATGTGACTGGGTGTATCATGTTCCACTAATATCATTCTATCTATCTCCACTAAACATCCATTATTCTATTCAGTGAAACCATTTTTATTGGGATATATATTGAAAAAAAATTGTTTAGGATTCCATTCGTATAAACATAATACTCATTAATTCCATCAGTGTACAAAATCTTTTAATCCATTCTTACTCACTTTAAAGAATATACACACTCTTTTATAACACTTATCCATAAAAATATTGAACATAATCAATACCTACAGTATATATATTTTCTTAACATAATTCATGTAATAAAAAATAGTAATAAAAAGGGATAATATTATTATCTCCCCTTTTGGACTTACATCATGTATTCCAACATATATATAAAAAAACTTCAATGGATGAAATGATTGGGTTTCTTAATTCTCAGGAGAAATTTGGTTAATATTTTCCCAATTATATAATTATAAAATAAAAATAATTTATCTATTCAAAATTATAATATAATGAGATATATAATAATTGATTAATTGAATTTTTATTAATGTAAATGATATGGAAAATTATTTTATTCTATAACTCATTCTCTTCTTTAAGTATAAGATATCAAGAATTTTTATTATCTACCAATAAAAACAAGTTACCAAATATTTTTTAATGTAGTAAAAATGTGAACTATATTATTCCTATTTACCAAATATTAATATTTGTGAAAAATAAATTTAATTCCTTTATTTTAAAATGTAAAGAAATTATGAAATCTTTGATTGAATTTATCCAAAAAAATTTGTTATTCAACATCAACTTGGTCCCTCCATTATCTATTAATACAAGACCTTTGATTTTGTGCGAATCATTATTTATCTAATGTTATTGATCATTCCTTGTTATTTTAAAAATCATTGAAAAATTTTAAATTTATTTCCATATAATATAAATACTCACTATTTGACATCCAAATACATTAATTTTCTAAATATTTTAGTGAAACTGAATTTAGAAGAGATTTTTCCTTCAATTTCGTATTTTTCATCTAATCATTTTAAGTATTTAAATTTATTTTTCACTAAACATGTAAAATAAAAAATAAATGTTTAACACTAAATCATTCTATTTAGGTTCACACACTTCTTAATTTTATCATCTTTTTTGCTAATGAATTAATCTTTATTCTAGTGGGAATCAAATAACTTCTCCATCATTTCATTTGAAAATTGAATGTTAGATTCGTTATTACTACTTACAGAATCATCCATCTTAGAATAACATTTTAATATTTATAATTTCAATAAATAATTACCATTTACCTTGGTTGGAAACATCATACTTTTGTTATTTGAATAATTCATTTTTTAGAGAATTCGGGATAACTCATTTTCAGAATCACATTCAACATCCATCATCTTTGTAAATAAGAATAATAATATATAATTTATATATATTTGAAACAATTAAAGAGAATATTTCCTCAATAAAATCAATTACCTTTTTGAAAACATATTATGATAAATGAAATCAATTTGTGAAATGTGATCTTAACATCTTTATTGTCCTCCGAATTACCTTCATATTTATTTACTTATTTCTAATTATAATTCCACTTTAATGATTTAAATAATATTTAGAATTCATAATTACTATTATTTTAATATCATATCACTTCCTTAGCTCATAAGAGACTAACATTTCATTCTAACCATTTAATAAAATGTTCCATGAATAATTTAATCAGTTACTGATACAATTACATCTAATAATCCTCCTACAAGATCTGTAGGAAATCCTTAGTGGTGGGTGAATCAATGTTCTAAATAAGTTTTGGTTCCCTTAAAATAATAACCATCACAACTTTTTTAGATTATTTATGTTATTTTTATTCACTTTCACATTGAAACTAACATAAGGGAACATAATATATTTACAAGGATCACCTCTCAATGTGATAAGGCTTTTCTTTAGGGTGGTAAAGGTTTCTTATGGATTTAACTACACAATAGAATCAATATGTGAGTAAATATTAGCAATTTATAACCTTTAAACTCATTCATACATATATCTCAAATATGCTTCAGTGCATCCCACACACAAGTGAATCTAATAGTTTACAGAGATAAATGTTTTTAACATCTAAATAGTCATCAACCTAATATACATCCACCAAGTCATTAATTTTGTTGAGTTATTCACATATTCTTTAATTAGACAACATAAAGAAATTAGATCATCATCATTAGTCTTTCAAATAGATAAATTTATTGTTCACTTTGTGTACATAGCATATGCACACAACCAATTTGAACTAATTATCCTAATTACATTCTTCAAACTTGGATAATAAAAAACATTATTTACATTTTATATACCTAGAAAATATTCTCTTTACATCCCCCCATCATCTTATTCTTATTATTTTTTCTGACTTTATATAACACAAATTTCTGATAAGTATAGGGTCACTCTTTTTAATAGTTCATATTTTAATTTTAAATTCAATTTCATATCAAATTAGTCAAACATATCCCTTGTACCATATTTCAATTTATCTTAACCATATATTTTAAATCAGATGTTATTATTGGTTTTAATAACCACTGAACCTCTTAGATGAATCCATGTCATCCATACTGTTCAATGTTACAAGTCTTCCACTATCAGTACCTTGCCTCCACATTTGCAGCATAATAGGGAAGTTAAAAAAAATCATTTTTTAAGTTCTGTAACACAATGTGGATTGAAAATACCAATAAATTGTAGTCATATTCTATATTCAATTAACATGGAAATAAATTCAAAATTTTTTTTGCAGCGTGGAAACCACTACTATGGTGTGAACTTCCTACTTGTGTCAAAGTGCATCAATTGTGGTTCATCCAATTTTAAAATTATAAAGACACAAAAAAACATGTTCTTATTTTCTTTAGTGTGGTCATTATTCAATGGTATTATAATTATATCACAACATCATTAAAATTTGGTTACTCTTTTACAACATAGAGGTCCTAAAAATTCCAGATTCATAACAAAATATTCATGGAATTTTTACTGTATAGACTTTTCCATGTAGGGTAGATTATTTAAAATATTAGCTTCCACCCAAAACCAACTCATTCTCTATTGTGGAATTATATCATTTTTATGATGTAAAACATATTTCATAGTAATATTATAAGGTGTAATCCCATGTTTTTTTGGAGTGAGGTTGTTTCCATTAAAATATTGAATAATTAAATCCTTTCTTTTTTATGTAAGCACTGTAAAATATCCTAAAAATTATAAAATATGATCCTATTTAAATCTTAACCTTTTAATAATTGTTATTTTAAACATGACTTATTTATTAAAATAATATATAACATAGTGAAACACATCCACTCCAACAACTTCTTTTACAATCTCCTAAAAAATAATCTCACCACATATTGTTCAAAAAAAAATTCTCTATTTGGAATATTTTTTTATCCAAGGAATAGAAATCACTACCCTAATATAAATTCTATGCAATTGAACACCATTAAATAATTACTGGCCTATGTGTGAAAACTCGGTGTAAGAAATAATAAAATTGAAGATATAATATTATTTTTTAAAAAACAAAAGATCTATACTCAATTATTCATCAAACATAAACATCTCAAAATTTATTGATGATGTGATGACACATTAAAATAATGAGATATTATAAGAAAAAGAATCAATTAGATCATAATATGTACATCATCATGACTATAAAAGTTGGAAAAAATTCATGAAATAATCCTTGATGTGATTCAATAAACTATTATCAATGTTCATGTACATAAACAACATAGAAATCAAGAAAATATAATTTTAAAAACACCCTCTAAATATACACTTAATCTAATTGGTATAGTACATATCAAAATATATTCTCAAGAGACATATTTTGTCTTTTTTATCCCCCTTTGAAAATAGTATTCAATGAAAATATGAGATAGGGAACATAAACACTATACCTTATCCAAAAGATGGGTGAGGTTGAACTCCCCACATAAACCTCATATTTTGATAACCATCCTTATATAGTTTTATGGTGAACACATATTCTATATTATCCATTATATAAATATCCCCCAACACCAATTCATTTCTATATAAAAGATTAATGATAATGGGATATTTAATATTAATTTTCTTTAATCTAAAATATTGAATATTTTTATTTTATATATTTATAAAAAATTAATTATCACATACATAGTGAATTTGAGACTTTATATAAACCCTAAAATATTTTAATCATGTCTTCATCATAATTTACTAAGATGTGGAATGATTAACATTCCAATATTTTTCCTCACCATTTCATAATGTTACAGAACTATAATAATTAGTGTTCCAACACACACCTTTCACCCATAAAGAAAACTCCATCAAATGAAGGTCTTCTATCATCATCATAGTTTTTATAGTCATTATTTTTTATAACTAATCAAATATATTGTTCATGTGTTTTTATATATCCACTTGAAATATATTACACCATAAATATTTTCAAGAATCCTTTTCCAAGAAATAAAGGTACTACTTTTGAGTAAATTTATATTCAGAACACTGTGTAACAACATAAACTAAATATGGTTCAGAAGCTATGATATATTATAGATGCCTAATCAGTTTTCTTAAAAAATGATAATCAACATCCTATCCTTATTCATATTTGGAAAGATTTTTTCGGAATAACATTATTATGGAAACATTATTTGAATATTATATAAAAAATATTTTTAGGAGTTCCTTAGCACACATATATTGAGAAAGAAAAAATGTATCTTTATTTTGAGTGAGTTTTAATCCATGATAGTGCCTTACTTCCCCCAAAATAGACTTTTAAAAAAATGTCTTTATCTACTCTGGAATTTTTTCACAAATTTCATTATCATTTATACTACATATAATTTCATATAAATAAAAAATAATAAAAATATATACCATTTTTTCATTTTTTATGTTGATATTTTTTCCACTCTTTCATTTTTTTGTTCAATCTCTTCATGTAAGAATCCATCTTAGAATACCAAGAACACAGTGCTCTATTTATCCAATATGAATTCTTAATTAACCATCAAACATAGATATTTCCTTTTATAATAATGAATTCAAATGGATTATCAATTTAATTATCTTATTCTAACACACCATTAAAAAATTTGGGAATGAAATCTCTTTGAAAAACCATTGAGTTCATTTATAAAATAATAGATAGAATTATTATAATAGTTTAAATCTATACTATTAGTAAAATGGTTTCATCAAATACTACACCTTTAACCAATGAATAAACACTTCACCCCTTCCTTTCATTATTTTTCAAGACATCTCCATTTTTAATCATCATATATTAGAATATCTTCAATGTTCGTATAACATTTTAATCTTCTAGTTTTGGAATTAATATCCATTTCTCATTATTTTCAATTTGGTGCAATTATTCAGTCCTAAAATAAATCCACAATTGATTCATTAAATATTTATCAATATATTTAGGTTCAAAATTAGATAACAATGAATTATGATATGTTTTCCTAAATGATCATCTAATATTTACCTATTGGAATTTATCCCAATGGAATTATATTACATAATGTTCCCTATTATCCTTGTATGAGATGAATTTTATTGTTCATCATTACCTAAAATTATTGAATATTCTTCTTAAACCAATAAATATTTAACACATTCATATTTATGTAATTTTTTTATGTTTTTAGCAAAAATAACATCATATATAACATAGAAACCTACTTTATAATGTGAACATTTTTTATTTTTCCAACAATTTGACATCACTATAATCAATTATTTTCCACCTTCTCTATTGAAATGATTATAATATCATCCATTCTAAGGATATCTGAGAAATATCCCATAATCTCCTTGATTTTGAATATTTTCGAGATTCATACCTTCATCCTTGATATCACAAGTGATTACAAACATTGAAATATAATTCAAACATAAAAATATTATATATTACATCTTAATAGTTGAAATAATTAAATTCAACTTGTATAGAAACCATTTTTGGATATAAACCATTGTAGCTATATCAAAACATCAAAAAAAAGACATGTATCATACTTGAGCATTATGGTATAATCGATCGACACAAAAAACATATTCTTCCATTAATCCACACAATTTTTCTCTGGTGTGAATAGTTCACTAAGTATATATTGAATTCCATTATTCGGTATATAATATTATAATTTACAATTTCTAAATTTAGTTTCATTTCCTTCCATATCTTCTAAATATAAAATCCAAACATATATTATTAATCTATTTCAAAACATTCAAATAATTTTATACTCAAACTCAAGTTTCATAAACATAAAACAAATTATGTGATTTAATTATAAATAAAAATTCATAAATTAATTACTTCAATTAGTTTAATTCTTCCCTATAGTCCCACAAAAATTTCAATTAATGAGATCCAATGGTTTAGTAGATTTAATATCAAACTTATTTTGATAGTAATTGAAAATATTTCCCCTTTGGAATGGTGATCACATATATTTCAATCCTATTTTTAGCAATGGAATATAATGAAAATTATTTCATTGATAAATAATTTTCATCATTCCTTGTACAAATTTTCAAGACATCAATTACATTATTGATTGTCTTATATCTTGCTCAGATAACATGTACTTCCAACATCCCCAACATGGAGTAAATTCATTTTGGTTCACTATAACTTAGTAAAAATTTAAACATCCTCATGTTAATAATACCAAACTCATAAATTTTAAAAAACAACTTTATTTCATTCAATATAATTCAAAGAGACGCAAAATTTGTTGTGTGTCAATCCATTAATATAAAATGTGGGTTTTTATCTAATATTTTCTTTCCTAAAAAATGGATGATCCAAATCCTTTATATTTCAATGAATCATCATTTCCAAATATAAAAGAGCCTTTGTTTCACCTATAAATATATTTTATGAGTTTTAAATATAAATAGATATAGGAGGATAATACACTAGCCAATATCCATGGTCATTATTTTATTGAGGATTTATATGAGACATCCACATCTAAGGCTTCCCCTTTTACATTGTTATATTTTATATAAGTATATTTAGTAATAAAGATAGTTTTTTGGGCTTGTCAAAGTTTGAGAAATTCATTTCCATGTTGACTTGGATGGTTAAACAATTCATTGGATTCTTCAATTAAATCATACCTATTTTGTGTCTTCTGTATTCAGTAATTAACTTGTTTATAAATATCCTTTTCTAGAGATGTCCATACCTCTATAAAAACATTTCTTTTCTAAAACCATCTTGGAAGTACTGTATATTGATGGTTTAACAAATACTTTCATTTTAAACTCCTCTAAATTACCAATGGTATCCATAGAAAGATTATTTTCTCTTAAAAATGCATGTTTTCATAATCTGCATTATTAACTTCCAACACCATTTTGATCAATAGTTTTAACTTCAATTTGAAGATAATTTTTTTTTCTGAGATTTATATTTTATGTTCTTCAAGTTATAATTATTTTCAACATTTCTAGAAACATTTATTGAAACATTTTTTTGAGACAAATATTAGATTATTTGAATTTTAAGAATTTTTAAGACTCATTTTATTAACAAAAAAGATAATCCTTTTTATTTTATTATTCTTCTTAAAATATTTATAAACATATTTAATATTAAAATAATTATAAAAATGTTATTTTTATATCTTATTGTGATTTTTTAGACATTAATCATTTATTAGATACATGAATAGTATTTTATAAAAAGAATTAAATATAAAATGATTTCTACTTTAACTTTGATCAGTTTATGTTGTTCAAGATCAATATCTATGTTCACATTATTATCCTATCTTTAGATTTTGATATTTGTGATCTTCTCACCATTAGGAATCTTCATAATAAAAAAAAAATTATTTAACTATTTAAATTTTACTTCTTCATAAAATTATTCATTATTTACTAATAGTTGATGATATTTTATAAAATTCAAGTTTTCTTATTCAGGATTAGAGATTTTGAGATACATTATCTCAATTATCTCTTCACCATAAACACTATATAAGTTTCATCATCTCCATGTTCTAATTTTCATCCATTATCGGTCATTATATTTTCATCACTCACATTAGTAATGAAAAGGATTTCACCCACACCACTTTCAATATAAAACACATAATATTCACCTTTCATTTCACCATTATAAAAAATAGATATGAAATTCTAGTTTTTTATTTGATAAATTTATAATCTTTCTTCTCGATGTCAAATTTTTCATGTTTGAATTATTCCTTGATAATTTAATTAGTTTTTCATCTTATTCATCACTAAAATAATCTTTTTTCAGTATTGGAACATATCCTATTTTATATACAAAAAACGTTATTTTTTCAATCCTTATATCCTTATATGAACCTCAATCAGAACATCGAGCTTCATCATATTATCAAAAAACCTTTATAACTTTCTCAAATATTGAGACTATAAAGGATTTATAATTTTTATTCTTAATCATTTTGTTGATTGCTATATATTTCCTCATTTATTATTAAATAAGAGTAATATGAAAATAATATAGAGATATTTCACCTAGATATTTTTTCTAATGAATATACGTTATTATCCAAATTATTGAGTAATGTTATACATGACATTATATATAATTATGGAGTTGTATATATGTAGACGCCGGAAAAGTCCGTTGTTCCCAAACGAAGCTCCGGATGCGGAAAGCGAAGTGATATTTGGAGTCAGAGGCACGTTCCGGAGGGCCCGGAGGACTTGCGCGAAATTTCAGAGGATCGCGCGCAAAGTTAAGTCGCGGCGCGCAATCCTCCCGGGATGCGCGCAATGCGCTGGGCCGGCGCGCTATTTTTCGCGCCTGCGGCCTGCGCGGCGCCTTTGCGCGCTGAGTCCTGATTCCGCGCCCGCGAAGCGAATTGCGCGCCCGCGACCGGATTCCGCGCCCGGGGTTGTCTATAAATATAAGGCGACCCCCGACGTTTTGAAGGTTTCCAGAATCCGAAGCGTCGCTCGTTCGCGCAATCCAACTCCTTCCGCGCGCAATGCCGATCTTCAGGTAACCTCCTTTCTTTTGCGCAATAGAGCCTTGGGGTCCGCCTTCGCGCGCAATCCCCTTGGCTCATTTCCTTTGAATAAATTTCAACCCGAAGGCCTTTGCGCGCAACAGAATCCTCTTGCGCGCAATTGCCCCCGGGTGCGCGCAATCCAACCCGATTGCGCGCACCCCCATCTTCAAAGTGGCCATTCGTTAGAGAATGAGCCGTTGCCCCCGCGAGCTGTCCGAAGCCAGGTGCGCGCAATCCCAATCATCCGCGCGCGAAGCGCTGGCCCAATTGCGCGCCAGCCCGCCATTTTTGCGCGCTGACCCGCCGTTTTGCGCGCAAAGCTCCTCTTTTGCGCGCAAACCGCCAGGGTCGCCCGCCTTGACCCCCTGAGGGTACCCGCCCGCGTGGCGCCCGATGATTTTCATCCTGGGTGCTCGCACCGTGTGTTGTCTTTCCGTGCGACCCTCCAGGCTTGCGCGAAGTGACACAGACCTACCGGCGGCTTTATCGTCCTGCATGACGCTAAACTGCACCACGTCCTGCACGACGTTAAACTGCATTCGTCCAAGCTGTAAGACGTTAAACTGCCTAGCATATCGTCCGCGCTGCAAGACGTTAAACTGCCAAGTGTTTTGTCCAGCATGACGTTAAACTGCACATTCGTCCACGCTGCAAGACGTTAAACTGCCAAGTGTTTCGTCCTCAACACACGACGTTAAACTGTGCTTCGTCCGGCAAGACGTTAAACCGTCCGCTTCGTCCTCAACACACGACGTTAAACTGTACTTCGTCCGGCAAGACGTTAAACCATCCGCATCACCCGATCCCGTGCTCTGCACGCAGGGTCTCCCCCGGTTTGGATGTGGCCCCCACCCGCTCGTCTCTGCAGGGATGTCGGGATTGTCCCGCTTTTGGGACGATTTAATGGGAGTGGCTTTTCCCTACGGGGGCAGGGTATTACAAACCCCTAGTTTCTCGTGGGAGGCTGCACATGTGTATCTCCATTGCGCCTCCCCACTGCCGAAGCCAGTAGAGGGTGTGACTGGGATCGAGGTGTCTTCTGCTTTCGGTCCAAGTCCCTTCCAACTGAGCTTTGCCGCATCCGGGCTGCCCCAAGTGCGTAAGTCCTGACAGAATGAACTACGTGGACTTTGATCCCTGTCTTCTAAACAGGGTACGTAGGAAGCCTTCTTGAGGTCCAAGCCCGCCACCTGGTCGTCCCGGTCGTATTTACGTCGGTTCGTCCATCAGTGGACCCCTCCAGGGTTCACGCTTGCGTCGATTCACCTATGAATCCGCCCCTGTGGGAGACTGCCCGTGTGTATCTCCACGGTGCCTCCCCACAGCCCCCCCCCCCTTTTCCATTTCTCCTTTTATTGTCCAGCATGACGTGAAACTGTGATCCACCCGGCCGTTCCATCCCCCTCTGTGCGAGGTGGTTCGGTTCAATCCTCCGCCCGACGGCCTCGACCTCTTCGTGAGTCGGCTTGCCGACGTCCAGCATGACGTTAAACTGTATACCCGAACTACGTTGACTTTGATCCGTGCTAACGCGCGGTACGTAGGAAGCCCCCACGGGGTCCAAGCTCTCCACTCCATCATCCATCCTGATCCTTACCCGGGCCGCCACATCCCGGTGGGGTCATGCCACTTCACTCCACTCCACGTTACATGGGAAGCCGCCCATGTGCTGGCCCCAGCGTCGGAGGTTCCCCGCAAGGGGTTCTGTCATCTGATCCACTTTTCGTGTTGATCGGTCCGATGCCGTCCCCGCTGGACGTTAAACTTGTGGCATACCCCGTGTTAAACATGGGAAGCTGAGGAAAACCTCAGGTGACACAGTTCCCCGCACCCAGTACGGGATGCCTCAGGCCATCATGCCTTCGAGAAGCCCTATTAGGGACGGAAGACAGACGTGCAGAGCCGCAGTGTTACGACGTGCCCCCAGCACCCAGATCCACCCGGCCTTCTCACTGTAGGTTGCTGCCCCGCCCAGACTCCTTGGAGCGTCCGGGCGGAAGCAGCGTAATTAACCGGTGTCCATGAAGATATGGCACCGGGAACGAGATTCACGAACATTCTTAAGTCTATGAGGGAGACCCGGATTAGGCGACGAGTTCCGAGGAGACGTCCAAGGAAGGAGGAGCCGACATCCCATCATCCCGGTTTCGATCAAGGAGCAGACGCCCCTGAATAAGGGACGAATGCCGCCCGCCCTTGGAAAGCGGGACTGCGGGACCACAAGCCGCGCGCCCATCCCCTCGGGTTGACGGGTGCACGCACGAACGCGTCCTGGCGGAACAGCGTAACCCGACGCACATCCGCACCGAAACAGAAAAATGGTGAACCCGACGTGAATCTCCTCTCCTCGATACGAAGACCGATGGCTTTCAGAGGTGTTGGAAGACCGGCGTGTTGCCCGGCCAAGCATTCAGTCTTACCCGCCAGGGGCTGGGGAAGGGACATCGGGCACTCCGTCTCGCAACGTCGAGGGCCTGGGTTCCCCCCACGGAAGGCGTCGTGGCGCTAATGGTTGGTTGTCGATTCCTTTTTCCTGTCAGTGTTAATGGGTCATTCTCCCTGCTTTCAGAAATCAGGTCGCCCGATCCAGTGCCCGATCGCCACCCGCCCACTGGCGCAGGGGCAGGGGAAACACCGACGCGGCTACTCCGCGCGGTCCCGCCCGTTCCACAGCCGTCCCAGCAGCCGCAATTGCGGGACGACCACGCCCTCTCTCCCCCTCGGAGGTCATCCAGAGAAGGGTGATCAACACCCTGGTGCGGAGATACGAGGAAGAGGGAGTCATCCCCACTAGGGAAATGGCTCGCCTAGACCTTGAGGAGGCTGCGCCTCGCCACCACCGCCGCCCCCGAGGGCCGCGCAGGGAGGCACCGCTGCCTACCTCAACGTCCAATCGCTTCGGGAGTTTATCCCCGGAGCGCTCTGACAGTTCCCTTCCCTATGCGGATGAGGTGGATGATGCCCGGGATCACCCTATCTGGGATTTGCTCCAGGGATCTACGGTAAGGACTCCCGCCAGGCCACGGCGACACCGCCGCCAGGCCTCTCCAGTCGAAGAGCGGGCTCTCCACCTGCCCGCGCCGCTCATCCCGACTCGTCTGTCTCGACGCCAACGTCGGGCACGAGCGGAAGAGGATGCCCACCTTGGGGCTCTAGCAACAGCGGCCGCATTGGCCCAAGCCACTGCTGGCTCCAGTCGCCAGGCCTCTGCGCATCCTGAGCAGGGGAACTCCTATGCCCGACCTGGATCGAGGCCCCGACCGCCCCAAAGGCAGGCTGGGTCGACTCTCCCGGTTGCTGGCACTGGCAGTAGCCACCGCGGACCACCTCGCGGTAGCGCTATTCACAGGCAGGATCTACTCTGTGTGGCCGATCCAGGAGGCATGGGTCATCCCACCTTCCGATCCCGGCCCGGAGTCCTGCCCGGAATCATCTCTCCCCGCGTCCCCTTTGATATCTGTCCCGGTGCCCCTCGCACCTTGGTTCCCAGTCCTCTTGGCCCTAGCACCAGTGCGGCCGGAGGACGCCAGGACAGAGATCAGCCCTGCCCCGAAGAACCACCCAGGGGCAGGAAGGCAAGGCGTCGACGCCGAGGGAAGAATGTTACAGAATTCCGGACGGAGATCCGACCGGTTTGCTTCTCTGACTCAGAGGCGGAGTACGATTCGGCGACAGAGCCCCTTCCCCAATCCCGCCGGTCAAGGGCAGGGGTAGGAATGCGGCACGTCAGCCTCGTGCTCCCCGAGAGCGAGATCGATGTGATCCCCGCTTCTCTCCGAAGGTATATCCGGAGTAACGAGGGCCTGGTAGACCCCCAAGGATCAAGTTTGCGGTTGGTACCGGCCCCTCCGGAAGTGCCTTCCGTCTCGATCAGAGAAGCCGGAGACTTTTTCTGGGGACCGACGGTCGAACCACGATCTAGTGCACCCTCGGCGAGCACCGATGCTACGGCAGGATGTTCGCTCGCCGGCCCGTCCTATCGTGATGTGGTAGCCAGGGCACCGCCACCCTCAGAGGGCGGCCCGGGATATGGAGGCCAATCGTCCTGTTCACCGTATTCACCGTCGGCCAGCCCGTCGGCCCGGCGGCCCGCCTCGGCACCACTACCAGTTCCCCGTCCCCAAGGAGATCTGGGTCCCGAGTTTGAGTCGTGGAGCATCTGGACCGTCCTTGCAGAGGGCCACTTCCCTGAGAAGTTTTGGCCAGTCGCAGGACCGGACTTTGATGCACCCGAATCGCTCACCCCGGATGAGTTCGAATGCTTCCGCCGAACTCTCCGGGAGACTCGCTCCTGTCTTCACCGCCTACAAATGCCATACCCCGGGAGTCAAGCGCACCTGGAGGATATTGGTGAGCAGTGCCGTCAAATTGACCTGGCCATGCTCCCCGCGGTTCGGCACCCCGGGTCATTTGAGCACCACGAGGCCCTCCAACAACGATGCGTTGAGTGTTTTCAAGTACTCCGCAAAGTTATCGAGGAAGCCACTCCCCACGTGTATATCCGTGGATGGGGGCAGTACGCTGCCCTACGCTTCAGTGTGATTCGCCGACAGCCCGATTCGCTAGGTGGCCCTGAGGGTATATCCCCAGGGACAGAAACAGTCAATATGGCTGACCTGTCGGGAGAGGGGAACGACTTGGAACTTCTCGACGGGGGCTTCCCCCCCGAAGACAAGCCGTCGTCAGATCCATCGGTGAGAGTTACTCGTCATCAGAGGAACCTCCTGGGGCTCCCCGCACCCACTGAAGCACTGACGTTGAGCCGAAACGTCAGCAAAGGAAAAGAGCACAGTGAGGCTATAAAGCCCGCCGACCCATCTGCCTCCATGCAGAGGGCAGAGGAGGATCCCGAGAAGGCTACGCTACGTCAGCAGCTCGCCGAACAGAAGAAGCTGGTTGACCAGCTCCTCGCCGAGCGCGCTGCAGAACGGCGGCCTGACTACGGTGATCCCAGGCCAGGACAGCAGGGACCGGAACAACCACTCCTCGATGAGACTCTCCCGGGCAACCGTGATTACGCCGTGTTCGCCGACAGGAGAGAGGCCATTGCCTATGGAAAGAGGGCGTGGTATGTTTCGCCACACCCTCCCGAGCGGCGTGACTACCTGAGAGATCCCGCTCGAATTCCTCCCGCTGCCCCAAGGGCCGCTCCGCCCGCCATCCCACGAGCTGCCGAGTTCGACGACCCGGTCGACGACCCGATTGAAGGGCCATGCAATGCACTCGTGGTTAGAGATCCTCGCCAGGACTGGAACCCATGTCCGGACGATCCGATGGCGGCACTCATTGCCCGCTTGGAAGCCTTGGAGACTCGGCAGGTGGCGACCCCACCGGACGGCAAGCCCTACCCAGCATGGGTGGATGACATGCCGGCGCCTCCGGGATTCGGGAATCCCACTTTCGACCCCTTCAACGGAACTGGAGATCCGCCACAGCATTTAGCCCACTTCAACTCGAGGTGCGGGCCTATGTTGGGGACTCCGGCGCAGCAGGAGGCCGCTAAGCTTCGCTGCTTTGTTCAGACACTGGAAGGGCCAGCATTTGTCTGGTACAACCAGCTCCCCGTCGGGTCGGTAACCAGCTGGGAGGACCTCCGTAGACAGTTCCTCTACTAGTTCAGTTCCACAACCCGGAAGACAAGTATCGCAGACCTCTTCAAGTGCAAGCAGAGGCCTGATGAGCGAGTCGCGGACTTCGTCGCCCGATGGAAGGGTCTCACGTATTCCCTTGACATGCCATTGACTCAAGAGCAGTTGCTGACAATGTGCATCGGGAACATCAAGACCGAGCTGGTCCCTTCCCTGATCACTCAAAATTACCCCGGAGGGTTCAGGGACTTCTCAGACAAAGCTCAACGTCTTGAGGAAGCCCTGCAACAGGCCAGCCAGACACACCCGCTGCCTCCTATGATTCCTGCAAGGAGAGTCAGCAGGGCTGAGCCCGCTGCTGTTGCCCAGATAGAGGCCCCCAGGCCGTTGGAGCTGCTGCCGGCGAGGCCAGCTCCACAGCCTCACAGGAACCCGCCTCCACGGGCTCAGTTCCCGGCCCAGCAGCGGCAGCCTCAGAACCGGCCGGCCCCTCCGCGTAATGTACCGCCGCAACCCAGGCGAGATAATCAGGGTCCACCTCCTCGGCCGGCCCCTCTAGCCCCTCGTCAAGACCACGCTCCCAGGGGCCCGCGACACCTGACTTACTCATTCCACGAGGATCAGGTCCCCGGTTATTTCCGGAGCGCCCTGGAGCAGAGGATTGTGAGACTGCCTGAGTGTTGGAATCCAGAGGAGGCACATCTTACGAATAACCCCCTCTACTGCCCCTACCATCGGGCCCTGGGGCACACCATCCAGCGGTGCTATGTGTTTAAGGATTGGTTCCAAGACCAGATTAACAACAATGTAATCAGGTTGGGCCCAGCTCCAGCACAAGTGGCGGGCGTGTTCGTGGGATCAGATGACGATAGTGGCAACGAGGACGAATGGCAGCTGGTCTCCGACCGCAGATCCCAGAAGTATAATAACTGGATGGCCCGCAAGACGACCATTCGCGCCCATGGAATCATCCGTGCGCGCTTGAATCAGCCTGAGCCCCCAGAACCTACGGGTGCTGCTTCGGCATCGTCGTCCCAGCCTGCCTCTTCCAAGAGGAGCAAACGGCGGCAGCGCAAGAAGGAAGAGCGCGCCCCGCCGGTTCCGCCACTATCCCGCACTCTCGGCGATTTCATGCCCCCGGAGATGGGGGTCCCTCCTCGGATCCGCCCGGTGATGGATGATTCGTCCGATGACGGTATTGGGTACGCTTCGGTTAACACCGTCGAGCTGGTAAATCCCTTTTCGGTTCCCGACGTTGAAGAACACCAGGTGGACCTCCCTAGTGTCCCCGGTCGTCGCTACCGTCGGAAGAACCGCAGCAACAGGAGTCGCCGGGGCACAGCTGTTGGTACCTCCAGCCAGGCCGTGCACGCCACCGAGACTAGGCAGCAGGCTCAAAACCGAGCGCAACGTGCGCCGCCCCCCCATTCGGGGATGACGGATTCGCCTCCGCCGCTGTTTGTGGTGTGGGACCAGGCAGAACCGCCTCAGCCGCGTCACGACCAGCTCCGCCCTGCCACGGGTCCATCCCGGCCTCCTGACCCCAGTACGGTGACCATTTCCCGGACTGCGACCAGTGAACAGCGAGATGCGCCAAGTACCAGTCGGCCGCCGATCCAACCGGCAAGGCCCGTCATGCCACCAACCACAGAGCAACCTCCTGCAACCAGGGGCTCGCGCTTGGCTAAAAAGTATGATGTCCTGAAGCACTTGGCCGACATCCCAGCAAGGCTCTCCATCCTCGAGGCTCTGCGCATGTCATCTGAGATGCGCGAGGCACTCGCTGAAGCCCTGAAAAGCCCCCTCCAGTTTGAGACAGAGGTTGCGGCTGCAGAGGCCTTTCACGCCGAAACGATCGAGGACGCCGAATGTCAGGCAGTTATCTCGTTCTCTGGTAAGGATGAAGACCCTCCTATACAGGGACACATTCGTCCGCTGTATGTCACTGGACAGTTCAATGGCCTTGAAGTCCGGCGCTGTCTTGTCGACACGGGGTCCGGGATTAACCTGATTCCAACTCAGACGCTCCGGAGATTGGGGTTGTCTGAGGATGACTTGATTCCCTCCGACCTCAGGATCCAGGGATACGACCGCACCGAGCAAACCCCGGTCGGCAAGATACGTTTGAAGACCCAGTTCGGTGACTTGGTTGCCAACACCGAATTCATGGTAGTCTCTCAAGACACTGCGTATAACGCATTGATGGGCAGGCCATGGCTTCACCTTCACGCGGCGGTTCCCTCGTCATACCACCAATGCCTCAAATACTCCCTTAATGGTCGAGTAGGCGTGCTTCAAGGAGATTCCTCTCCTTTTTCCTCATGTGAAGCCCGCTATCTGGACGCGGACTATTACAAGAGCAAGGATAAGCAGATCCTGGCAGGTGAGGTTGAGCCTGTTGCTGTTGCAAGTGATCCCTGGGCAAGTCTGGATGACGCTTACGTCCTCCCGATTCAACGGTTGGACGTGGCCATGGTCTCAATGGCCCGCGAGTCTCCTAATGAGATGACCGCGACCGCCCGTGCCAGCACCAGTGGCCCAGCAGGATCTGGTAGCCCCAATGCAGTTTCCAACGCAGTCTCTCCCGTGGACGATCCCTCCCCGAGTGGAGAGGAAGTGGAAGATGCACCCCCAGCCTTTGAGGAGGGCGTCCCCGCCACGGTCGATGAGTTAATACAGGTGAACCTTGGAACCGAGACCGATCCAAGACCCACATTGGTCAGTGCCGCCATGCCCTCTGAGGAGCGGCAGCAGTACGTGGACTTTCTCAGGCAGCACCGTGATGTGTTCGCTTGGGGCTATGACGAGATGTCGGGGCTAGATCCTCAGGTAGCCGTCCACCGCCGTGGTCTCCCGGCGAACCATCGCGGGTTCAAGCAGCCTCCCAGGAAGATGCACCCATCCCACGGTGCCATGGTTGAGGCCGAAGTTGACAAGCTTATCAAAGCCAACTTCGTGAGGGAAGTTCAGTACCCCAAATGGCTGGCCAACATTGTGCCGGTCAGGAAGAAGAACGGGCAGATTAGAGTCTGCATCGACTTCCGCGATCTCAACCGCCACTGTCCGAAGGATGATTTCCCCCTTCCAGTGACAGAGCTATTGATTGATGCCACGGCAGGGTTCCAAGCCCTCTCCTTCATGGATGGATACTCCGGATACAACCAAATTCGGATGGCCCCTGAGGATGAGGAGTTCACTGCCTTCAGGGCCCCCCAAGGTACCTTTTGCTACCGGGTCATGCCTTTCGGCCTGAAGAATGCAGGTGCCACCTATCAACGGGCGATGCACCGCATATTCAAGCCAATCCTCGGCACACTGGTGGAATGCTACGTCGACGACTTGGTGGTCAAATCGCGCCAGCGGCAGGACCATCTCAAAGATCTTGAGAAAGTGTTCAGCTTCCTCCGGTCTCGCTGCCTGAAGATGAACCCGTTGAAGTGTGCCTTTGGGGTCACCTCCGGAAAGTTCCTTGGATTTGTGGTAAGATACCGGGGTATTGAGATCGACCCAGAGAAAATCAGGGCGATTAGCCAGATGCCTCCCCCAGGTACCGTCCGGGAACTGCAAGGGTTCCAAGGCCACTTAGCCTATATACGCCGATTCATCGCGAATCTGGCCGGCAAGTGTAAGCCCTTTTCTCGGCTCATGAAGAAAGGTGCCACCTATGTCTGGGATAAAGAGTGTCAGACCGCTTTCAAGGAAATTAAGCAGTACCTGCTTCAACCTCCGGTCCTGATGCCGCCCGTATCCGGAAAGCCGCTGGTCCTTTATGTGACCGCCCTAGAACGGTCCCTGGGTGCCCTTCTTGCCCAGAAGAACAACGAGGGAACAGAGAATAGCCTCTATTACCTCAGTCGCATGCTCCTCGATGCGGAAGTTAGGTATTCCCCCATCGAGAAGAGCTGCCTGGCGCTTGTATTTGCCGTACAGAAATTACGGCACTACTTGCAGCACCATGAGGTACAGTTGTTTTCTCGGGTAGACCCGTTGAAATATATCCTGAGCCGGCCTATGTTGACTGGCCGCCTAGCGCGGTGGGCTGTGATTCTCCAGCAGTTCGACATCAGGTATGTGTCTCAGAAGGCCATCAAAGGGCAAGCATTGGCAGACTTTCTGGCAGCTCACCCGACCTCCGCGGATCAGCCGCTGGATCTAGGATTTCCTGATGAGGCCATTCTCTCGGTTGATCGAGCCGATCCATGCTGGCAGATGCACTTTGACGGTGCATCCCGGAGCCCCACCGGTAGAAGACTCGATAATCCTAAGCTCAACAGAGTGGGCTTGGGCATCGTCTTCATTACCCCGGAGCGAGCCGTGCTGCCATACTCTTTCTTGTTGTCAGAGGGCTGTACCAACAATGAGGCGGAATACCATGCCCTCATCACCGGCCTCGAGTTGGCTCTCGAGATCGACGTGCCCCGTCTGTGCGTGAAAGGGGACTCCGAGCTGGTCGTTAAGCAGATCAGTGGCGACTATGTTGTCAGGAAGCCGGAACTTGTGCCATTGTTGGAGTGCACCCTCCTTCTGATGGCCCGGTTCCCTTCTCGGCCAGAAATTGTCCATATTCCCCGGTCGCAGAACGGTCGAGCAGATGCCTTGGCCAGCCTTGCCGCGTCACTTGCGGAGCCTGAACAGGACAACCTGATCGTCCACGTGACGCACCGCAGGCTCATCGCTCCCGTTATCCCGGAGGAAGATCGCGGCCCGTTGGTAAGTAATCTCACCACGGTTGCCCCTATGCCCGGAGACCCGAGTACCCCAGATATGACAGTCGGATCAGCCCCTGATTGGAGGACGCCTTTGGTTGAGTACCTCCAACATGGCATTCTTCCATCGGATCGGGCCGAGCGCGAGCGAGTTCGACGCCGCGCATCGCAGTTCGTCCTCCAGAGCAGTCCCGGCCTGGAGCAGATCCTCTACAAACGCGGATTTGATGGTGTTCTCCTCCGTTGCCTTCAAGGAGTTGAGATCCCAAGAGTCATGCAAGAGGTTCATGCTGGTTCATGCGGCGCCCACCAGACTGGGCCGAAGCTGTCCCACCAGATTCAGAGGTTAGGATACTTATGGCCCTCCATGATCCATGACTGCATCGAGTATGCCAGGAGGTGCCATGCGTGCCAGGTTCATGCGAACTTTGTGCATCGGCCGCCGGAGCCTCTCCATACCACTAGGTATTCCTGGCCCTTTGCAGTCTGGGGTCTGGACGTTGTGGGACCTTACCCACTGGCGACAGCTCGCCAGTGCCGGTTCATTCTGACCGCTACGGACTTCTTCTCCAAATGGGCAGAGGCGATTCCGCTCAGAGAGGTCAAATCCTGTTCGATCGCTGACTTCGTGACCTCCAACATCATCTATCGATTTGGAGTGCCTCACGCTATCCTCACGGATAACGGAACCAATTTCTGAGCAGCCGAGTTGAAGAAGTTGTACGCCAAGTATAACATTCGCTCGAACCATACATCTCGCTATCATGCGCAGGCGAATGGACAGATCGAGGCGTTTAACAAAACCCTCTCTAACATTCTGCAAAAGATGGTTGGTCAGAACAAGAAGAGTTGGCCGGAAAAGCTCCCCAACGCCCTCTGGGCTTATCGGACGACGACTCGCAATTCCACCAAGATGACCCCTTATTCCCTGGTGTATGGAGCTGAGGCCGTCCTGCCCATCGAGATCCAGTTTCCGTCCTTGCGCACTGCGGTCTACGACCAGCAAGCGCCGGACAGAGTTGCTGAAGCCCGTCTAGTCGAGTTGGAAGCACTGGATGAGAATAGACTTCGCGCTTTGCACAACTTGGAGAGGCATCAAAGCAGAATGGCTCGAGCTTTCAATAAGAAGGTTCGCCTCCGCTCCTTCCTGCAGGGTGATCTAGTGCTAGCCCTAAGAGCGCCGATGATCCCCGGCAGGAAGCCACCCAAGTTGGAGACCAAGTGGGAGGGACCCTTTGTTGTCCACAAGGTCTATCCCAATGGCGCGTACTCCCTAGCGACTATGGATGGTGAGCGTGTCACTCCTCCCACCAACGCTAGGTTCCTCAAGCAATACTTTGCCTGAGTGTTCATTCGTCCCGCATGACGCTAAACTGCACTTCGTCCTGCATGACGTTAAACTGCACCACGTCCTGCACGACGTTAAACTGCATTTGTCCAAGCTACAAGACGTTAAACTGTTCAGCATTCGTCCAACATGACGTTAAACTGTACCTCGTCCAGGCTACAAGACGTTAAACTGTTCAGCATTCGTCCGCGCTGCAAGACGTTAAACTGCCAAGTGCTTCGTCCTGCATGACGCTAAACTGCACTACGTCCGAGCTACAAGACGTTAAACTGTTCAGCATTCGTCCTGCATGACGTAAAACTGCCCCTCAAGAACTACGTGCGGCTTGATTCCCATCCTTATGGGATACGTAGGACCGCCTGAACCTTCATGTTTCAGGCCCAGCCCCATCCTTCGGGAATTTCCATCCCATCTCGGGCCCTTGGCCCAGTTGCCCCCAGGTGTGCGGCGTATGGTGTGAGCGCGGGGCTATGCCCTCATTCACGTCGGTTTGCTCGTCACGCTGTACGCCCCCCCACGTTTGGGGATGCCTTCTGCTCCCCCCTTCCTTTTTTCTCTCTTTTCGTCCTGCATGACGTTAAACTGCCTCTCAAAGAACTACGTATGGCTTGATTCCCATCCTTATGGGATACGTAGGACCGCCTGGACATTCATGTTTCAGGCCCAGCCCCATTTCCCGGGAATCTCTATCCCGCGTTGGGCCTCTGGCCCAAGTTCCCCTCCTTTTTGTGCGAGGCGTATCGCGTGAGCGGGGGATCATGTCCTCATTCACGTCGGTCTACTGGCCGCGCCGTACGCCTCCCCCGTGTGTGGGACTACCTCACACCCCTCATCGTCCTGCATGATGTTAAACTGCCTCTCCAGAACTACGTGCGGCTTGATTCCCATCCTTATGGGATACGTAGGACCGCCTGGACGCTTGTGTCTCAGGTCCAGCCCTGTCTCTTGGTTGATCACGGGGATCTACCCTCTTTTGGTTGCTCTCAGGGTGAGTCCTCCGACCCTTCCCGGTGACCCGTTAACATGTTTTGGGTACTTCGGTCTATGACTCGTAGTGTCAGATTCAATCCCGACAAGTCCTGTGTTGCTTGTCAGGCCTCGCGCTTCCTCTTGTTCGAGCCTTCACTCAAAGGGATCCTCGTTAGCGGTTTGGGTACGATGCCTCAGTGCTCTCCCACCGCTCCGGGTCGATTTACCGGCGGGTCTTGGGCCGCAAATCGATATGAATCCTGCGATTGAGCGGTTGATGCTCGTTTGCTTGCCCCGTCTTAGGCTGACGCGATCGGATGTTGTGTTTCGAATGCGTCAGCAACATCCTCGATCGCCATGTCAGCTCTTTCAGGCTCTGAACATTGGTTGCGCAGTCCTCATCACACTCCGCCTTTATGCATTGTAGTGGAATCTCGACACTCTTTTCATACTGACCTCCAGTACACCTCTACACGTTAGGCAGACCAATCAGGGTAATGATGTCGTTCGAGGCTCCCATGATTTGAGCACCAAGGATATATGCGGATATCCTCCCTAAGGGCCATGCGTAGCTGGACCCTCGTCCCCATAAGGAGGAAGGAGTCGCCCGAAAAATCGCGTTCTGGGCCCAGTATATCTGGAGGCTAGCATCTCTGCCCCTCGGGTGATGGACGTACGCAGACCCCTATCCCAAGACTCCTCTCCTGGAATCGTGCGTAACCGCAGGGCTGGGTATGTTCCCACCTCCGCCGTGTCCGCCGTACCGAAATAAGCGGATTCCTCCATGGTCCGAACCACACGACCTTAAACTGTGTTGTCTGGTCCTACCACACGACCGTAAACTGTGATCGTCTTGGCCGCCCGACGAGAAACGGCACTGCATCGTGATGTTCTCCTCGGGGGACACTCATGTTGGGCGCTGGTTAATGACCACGCCATTTATCAATGCCTTCCATGGCTTGATTATTGTGGCGACGCCAGAGATTTCTCAATCCCAGGCGCGTCGCCGCACAAAGAAAAACCATTCATCTTTAAGGACAAACAAGAAATATCAAATGCCGCTCCTTTTGTGTGCGAGGGTCAGACCTGCACTCTTCCCCGCGCTGGTGCCTGATTGTGTTGCGCCGCGCTTCAAGAACTACGTGCGGCTTGATTCCCATCCTTATGGGATACGTAGGAACGCCCGGATGTTTGAAACTTCGGGTCCAGCCCCCCACCTCTTAGAGATTCCCCCTTCTCTGGGGAATCCGCCGCCTTCAGGTCACCCTCAAGGCGTGTTCCCCGACCCCTTGCAGTGGTCCACCGGTGTCAAGAGTACTCTGGTTTATTGCCAGGAGAGTCAGGATCCGCTTGGTCAGGTTTCCTCCGCTTTTCAGGCTTCGTGCTCCCTTTCATTCGGACCCATCGTCCACGCCCTGGGTGGAGCCCCCGTGAACGGTTCGGACACAATGCCTCAGTGCTCTCCCACCGACTCAGGCCGGTACCCCCAATGGCCTCGGGCAGCAAATCGATATGAATCCTGCGATTGAGCGGTCGATGCTCGTTTGCTGCCTCATTCCACCAACGGTCAGTGCGATACTGATGCTGCCTTTCCGCCACGGTCGGCAGTACTCCCATATCGTTACGCCGATGCCCCCAGTCCTTGAATGAATGGCCGCATGATTCACATTTTCCACCTCCCATTCCGGCCAGGCGAAACCTCGACACTCTTGACACTATCCCTCAGTGCATCTTCGCATATCCAGGGGATATGACCACGATGTGGCGTGCTTTGAGGTCCTTATGGTCCGAGATCTAAGACCTTAAACTAAGATCTCCCCCTATGGTCCGAGCTCTAAGACCTTAAACTAAGATCTCCCCTTATGGTCCGAGCTCTAAGACCTTAAACTAAGATCCCTCCTTATGGTCCGAGCTCTAAGACCTTAAACTAAGATCTAGCCCCATGGTCCGAGCTCTAAGACCTTAAACTAAGATCCCCCCTTACGGTCCGAGCTCTAAGACCTTAAACTAAGATCTACCCCTATGGTCCGAGCTCTACGACCCTAAACTAAGATCTCCCCAAATGGGGTTCTACGTCCTGCATGACGTTAAACTGCACTCTCAGAACTACGTGTGGCTTGATCTCCAGCCTGATGGAGTACGTAGGAACGCCCGGGCATTCCGACTCGGGTCCAGCCTCAGGGATCGTTAAGTCCCGCCCCTCCTCGTCGCCGGCCGTCTGGCCTGACTTCGGGTAGAGTGGTGCAGTTGTGATATTCTCCCCGATTCAGCTCGGGATGCCCCATCGCAAGGATGGGAAGCGACGGTTTCCTCGCCAGAGAGGTGCTGTCTGAGAATTGAGGTGACTCACGGCCAGATTAGTGCGTCCACCTAATACGCTCCCCCCACGGTGGCACAATTTTGAGAGCGTTGGATTCTGTCCGAACAAATCGTCACTTCGCCCCACGCTTCGCATGCCCTGTTGATCTGGATTTTCCACCCTTGTGTCTGAAGGAACCCCAAAGCGGTATTCATGATGACATGTGGTCCGCCTCCTGCAATATGAATGATGGCCTTTTTCGGTCCGTCTATTGCAGTTGTTATGGTCGATCCACTGTCCGCCTACCGTCTTGGGCATTTCCTGGAAGGCCGACCGTTGTGGATGTCCGGATTCGGGACACACGATTCACCCTTTCTCATTTCCCTATGTTCGGATAAAATCTCAACGCCCCTAGCGTTGTCCCGCTCGTGTGTTGGAACAGGTTGGGGGAATGGTACATTGATTAGGTCTGAGGTCTCCTTTCCTAGGAATGACCTCCCTCTTTTCTCCAGAAATCCAGGCCCAATTATGGATGCCTGATGCTTGGTTAGCACTCCCGCAAGACAGTGAATTGTGGTTGAGCATATTAAACCAAAAGATGCAGATAAATATATTGATTCATACAGATGGATCAAAGTAGCGGAAGCAAATGTTTTGGGAATGGAAAAACAAATCCCTTAGGGATTAGCGTGCTGAATGAGTCTTTCTAATGCCGCTACCCTTTGGCTGGTGGCCTCCAGAGCTGCTTCTCGCTCTCTGCATGCCCTCTCCTCGTCGGCGGTCGCAGCGCGCAGTTCGTCGATTCTGGCCTATGCACGCTCCCGCTCGACCTGAATTGTGACCATCTGTTGGCCCGCCTCCGTCAGCTGTACCTGGGCGTCAACCAGCTGGGCTGCTAGTTGCTCCACAAGCTCGGTACACGTTGCGACGAAGGCCTCCTTCTCTGCCGCCTGCCCTTCGAGGCGCCGGACTTCCTGCTCCGCCGCGAGGAGCGCCCGCGTGCTCTCCGACATGTCCCGACTTTGTGTGACGTCGGCACGCCGGCAGCTCTCGCGCATCTTTTCGGCCATGAAATCACGGACCGTTAGATGGAGGCGTTGAGCATCAGCTCCCCCGGCACACAGAAAGCGCAGCCAGGTTTGAAGTGATCCCATGCGCCCCAGCCACTCCGACGGGTCTCGCTTGAGGAAGCGCTGGATGCACTTCCACCCCCTGCGGCGCGTTATCCGGCTCTCCTCGACCGCCTCCGTGTCTGAGTCGTCCGTCTCCTCGGGATCGGCAGGCCGGTAGGCAGGGAAGGCAGCCAGCAGGTCTGCTGCAGGGTCCGCCCCTGGGAGGTCCTCACGAGGGATAGGTTCCCCAACATCCGGGCGACCTTCTTTTCTCTCCCCAGCGGCGCTGACACCCTCGTCAGCCCCCAACCTCTCTCCGATGTCAGCACCGCCGACGTCCGGGGCCCCTTGATCAGCAGTTGGTGGGGCCGGCTCGGTTTGGGAAGTCTGTTCCGGAGCAGGCGGCATGTCTGCCACCGGTCCACTCGTGGATGGCCCGGGTTCGGCAACCCGATGAGCCTCCAGTGTTGAGATCACTGCGCAGGGCATGCCATGGTTAGTCACGGATCGTCAACGGCAAGCACCAGCAGTAAAGTAGGGAGACTTACGGGAGTTCGGAGCGTCATCTTCCGCTATCCCGGTCGCCGCAGGAACAGTTGCAGCAGGGGACCCCTTAGCGCTTGTCAGTTCGGTAATGGGTGTCTGGCCCCCGCCTTGTCCTGCTGGCGCCCCTCCTACTCCCGCTGAGGATGCCTGACCAACATCCGTGCGCTCCTGAGAAAGATGGAGAAATGGGTTAGAAGCTGCATAAGAGAGTGGATGAAGCAGATTGAGTAGGGATAGAAGCGGACCTCGAGGAGCTCAGTGACATCAACGTTGTCAGAACCGGCCACCTCGCCGCTCTCCCGTGGGCTCCCCTGATGGGATCTTCCCTCGGAGCCTTCATCCTCCCCCATCTCCTCCTCTTCTTCGGGGTCGCTGCTACTGTCATCTTCTTCCGGCGGCATCTGTTCCGGAGCGGGCTCGAGACCGAGCATCACCTTCACCAGAAGGGATGGCTCCGCGCGCTGACCACGTTGGCGCGCGTACTCGTCCATGGCCGTCAGATACGCATACTGCCGGTTGAAGTCCACCCTGTCGGCAATATGGAGGCGCCCGACCTCTGGCAGATGGATTCCTTCTCTGAGAATCTTTCGCCAGATGGCGTCGGTCCCCAGTGACTGCCGCAGGGTCATCCAGGCCGACCACAGCGCCGGGAAGACTGCATCGTGGGAGGGTTCGAGCAGACGTCTCACCTGCTTCCCGAGCCGCTCTTCGACCACCACACGTGCCCCCTCTCTGGGCGCCGAGGTCGTAGCGGCAGCCTGCGATGTACCCGCTGCCGAAGTCCCTGCCCGCGCCGGCTCCGCTGCTTGGCGCGCCTCCGTTCTCCCCCGTGTGGCGGCGCCTCGCCTCCTTCCTTGACGCCCGGTCTCCGCACGGGTAACCTCGAGCCGCCGAACTAGCTTCCGCAAAAGCCCCTCAGGGTACGCGATGGCCCAGTGTTCGGCGTACTCGGTTGCCAAGCCTGCGTCAACTCCGGTAGGAGGGAGAGTGATGACGTCGCCAGAGCCGAAAGCGGCAAACATCAGCCACATCTGGAGAAGGACGCCAGGGTTCGTCTCCTCCCGGACAGCAGTGAATACCCTCTTCGGCATCCGTTGAAGGCACCCGAACTGCCTGGAGAACCGGGTCGGCACGTAAGGCTCGCAGATCACCTTCCCGTCGATCCGAGCCACGAGCACCCCGCCCCGCATGTTCAGGAAGTATTCATGCTGCTCTAGCGGACCCTGCCCATTGTCGATCATCTGGCCGACGGGAGTGGGGAACGGACTGAAGTTGAAGTTGGCATGATTGCCAATCCGGATCCGCACGCCCTCCTCACTTAGGGTCATCGGAGCGACCCCCGCGATGTTCAGCAGGGAGGGTCGCAGGCCGTTTCCCGGAGGAATGATGGCGTTCGGAAACGTGTACCCACCGAGGTGAGCAGCCACCCAGCCGTGGAAGAACTGAAAGGGCCCACAGATCCTTCGTGGCGACCCCCCTCGTGAGATGCGTCCCAGGATGGCATACAACCTCGCCAGCACTGGGACCCCGAGGTTGTATCTCTTGTTGGCGGCCATAGCGCCCGCCATCGCCAGTGTCACCGGGCGAACGCCCATTCTCGCGTCCCGCACTGGCAGGAGCCACCCACTCAGAAAGGGGGCCAGGAACGCCGCGTACCGGACATTTGGGTCCCGGGCCTCGATGACGCGGTACCCCCATGAGCGGTAATCGCCCGTCTCCAGGACCCGCCAGTACGACCCGTTCCGGCTCCTCTGAGCTGCGGTCGGGCACCGCTTCCCCCTGCCTGGCATCTTGACCGCCGGGTCATGCTCCAAGAACTGGCCGAACCATTCCTTGTAGGCTATGTCCTTCTGGAAGTCTTTGATCCCGAGCCGCTGCGTAGCCAGGTCAAGCAGATGCCAGGTCAGGATGGGAGTCCGTGACCTGTCCTCCCAGATGTTCTTCGGTGGCAGGAACTCATCGTATTGGTAGCCCTCCAGCGGGATACCTCCGATGCAGTGGATGTCCCAGAGACCGATGCCGACCTCCCCATGGTGAAGATGGAAGGTGTTGGTATCCGGAGACCATCGGGTGAACAGCTCCGGCCCGAGCTCGGACTGCTGGTAGAAGTGGAACTGCGACGTCCACACCGCCTCGAACATGCCGATGTACCGCAGCTCCTCTGCGAAGTGATCGCAAGTGTGGCGTACCCAGAACGCCCAGGCCCACTCACTGGTGAAGTTGCCCCCAGACCGCAAGTCCCAGTCCTTCAGCCAGCCCTTGGTGTCGTCCGTGACGCTCTGGCGATATATGCTCGAGTAGAGGGCTGGAGAATTCTCCGCAGTAGGCTCACCCCCATCAATGGTTCGCGTCCTCGGGTTCAGGACATAGACATCCAAGTGTCTGGTCTCCCTGGCAGGATGCCCATTGTTGGTGATGTTATAGCGGAGAAGCTCGTCCTCCCGGGTCACCCAGGTCCGCGGCGCATCAATCTCGAACCTTGGCACCGGAACCTCATCTAGGATGCCGAAGTTCCAGAGCGGCAGGTTGTCCGACAGCGGATATGTCTTCTGGGCCGGCGTTAGTAAGTCGAACAAGGATTGATTGTTGGAAACAATCTCCTTGGCTCCGTAAACCTCCTCATTCGTCGCCATCTCAGCCCTGCGAGTGGCGGCATCCCCCTCATTTCCTCTGTGCGCGGCCATCTCAGAAGTTTCGGGAGTCGTGCGGGTAAAGGGATGAAGCGTGCGGGATCAGACGAGGCTGGTAGAGAAGTTTGAAGGCTGGCGCGCAATCCAAGTGGACGGTGCGCAATTGGGAAGACTGTCGCGCAAAGTTCCGGGTTTTCGCGCAAAAGCAGGCGTAATCCGGATGGTTTTGCGCGCCGATCGGGCGAATTTCGCGACCAGAAGAGGCAAATTCGCGCACGAGAGCGTTGGAGCTTATCGCGCGGAAGGCCTGTGTACGGAATGCGGGACCCAGGGCCCCTATTTATAGGCGAGGCCGGGGTCCGCGCTGCGCGGAAAGCGCTTTGCGCGACCGCAGCGGCGAATTTCGCGCCCGGCGCCCCTTTTTGCGCGCCTAAGTCCCGCGCCGCCCAGGACTTCGGCATTCCGGCGTCTCCCTCGGAACCCGATCGTTGCGACCTCTTGCCGACCAGATTCCGAGGGGGGGCTTTTGTAGACGCCGGAAAAGTCCGTTGTTCCCAAACGAAGCTCCGGATGCGGAAAGAGAAGTGATATTTGGAGTCAGAGGCACGTTCCGGAGGGCCCGGAGGACTTGCGCGAAATTTCAGAGGATCGCGCGCAAAGTTAAGTCGCGGCGCACCATCCTCCTGGGATGCGCGCAATGCGCTGGGCCGACGCGCTATTTTGCGCGCCTGCGGCCTGCGCGGCGCCTTTGCGCGCTGAGTCCTGATTCCGCGCCCGCGAAGCGAATTGCGCGCCCGCGACCAGATTCCGCGCCCGGGGTTGTCTATAAATATAAGGCGACCCCCGACGTTTTGAAGGTTGCCAGAATCCGAAGCGTCGCTCGTTCGCGCAATCCAACTCCTTCCGCGCGCAATGCCGATCTTCAGGTAACCTCCTTTCTTTCGCGCAATAGAGCCTTGGGGTCCGCCTTCGCACGCAATCCCCTTGGCTCATTTCCTTTGAATAAATTTCAACCCGAAGGACTTTGCGCGCAAAAGAAGCCTCTTGCGCGCAATTGCCCCCGGGTGCGCGCAATCCAACCCGATTGCGCGCACCCCCATCTTCAAAGTGGCCATTCGTTAGAGAATGAGCCGTTGCCCCCGCGAGCTGTCCGAAGCCCGGTGCGCGCAATCCCAATCATCCGCACGCGAAGCGCTGGCCCAATTGCGCGCCAGCCCGCCATTTTTGCGCGCTGACCCGCCGTTTTGCGCGCAAAGCTCCTCTTTTGCGCGCAAACCGCCAGGGTCGCCCGCCTTGACCCCCTGAGGGTACCCGCCCGCGTGGCGCCCGATGATTTTCATCCTGGGTGCTCGCACCGTGCGTTGTCTTTCCGTGCGACCCTCCAGGCTTGCGCGAAGTGACACGGACCTACCGGCGGCTTTATCGTCCTGCATGACGCTAAACTGCACCACGTCCTGCACGACGTTAAACTGCATTCGTCCAAGCTGTAAGACGTTAAACTGCCTAGCATATCGTCCGCGCTGCAAGACGTTAAACTGCCAAGTGTTTTGTCCAGCATGACGTTAAACTGCACATTCGTCCGCGCTGCAAGACGTTAAACTGCCAAGTGTTTCGTCCTCAACACACGACGTTAAACTGTGCTTCGTCCGGCAAGACGTTAAACCGTCCGCTTCGTCCTCAACACACGACGTTAAACTGTACTTCGTCCGGCAAGACGCTAAACCGTCCGCATCACCCGATCCCGTGCTCTGCACGCAGGGTCTCCCCCGGTTTTGATGTGGCCCCCACCCGCTCGTCTCTGCAGGGATGTCGGGATTGTCCCGCTTTTGGGACGATTTAATGGGAGTGGCTTTTCCCTACGGGGGCAGGGTATTACAAACCCCTAGTTTCTCGTGGGAGGCTGCACATGTGTATCTCCATTGCGCCTCCCCACTGCCGAAGCCAGTAGAGGGTGTGACTGGGATCGAGGTGTCTTCTGCTTTCGGTCCAAGTCCCTTCCAACTGAGCTTTGCCGCATCCGGGCTGCCCCAAGTGCGTAAGTCCTGACAGAATGAACTACGTGGACTTTGATCCCTGTCTTCTAAACAGGGTACGTAGGAAGCCTTCTTGAGGTCCAAGCCCGCCACCTGGTCGTCCCGGTCGTATTTACGTCGGTTCGTCCATCAGTGGACCCCTCCAGGGTTCACGCATGCGTCGATTCACCTATGAATCCGCCCCTGTGGGAGACTGCCCGTGTGTATCTCCACGGTGCCTCCCCACAGCCCCCCCCCCTTTTTCCATTTCTCCTTTTATCGTCCAGCATGACGTGAAACTGTGATCCACCCGGCCGTTCCATCCCCCTCTGTGCGAGGTGGTTCGGTTCAATCCTCCGCCCGGCGGCCTCGACCTCTTCGTGAGTCGGCTTGCCGACGTCCAGCATGACGTTAAACTGTATACCCGAACTACGTTGACTTTGATCCGTGCTAACGCGCGGTACGTAGGAAGCCCCCACGGGGTCCAAGCTCTCCACTCCATCATCCATCCTGATCCTTACCCGGGCCGCCACATCCCGGTGGGGTCATGCCACTTCACTCCACTCCACGTTACTTGGGAAGCCGCCCATGTGCTGGCCCCAGCGTCGGAGGTTCCCCGCAAGGGGTTCTGTCATCTGATCCACTTTTCGTGTTGATCGGTCCGATGCCGTCCCCGCTGGACGTTAAACTTGTGGCATACCCCGTGTTAAACATGGGAAGCTGAGGAAAACCTCAGGTGACATAGTTCCCCGCACCCAGTACGGGATGCCTCAGGCCATCATGCCTTCGAGAAGCCCTATTAGGGACGGAAGACAGACGTGCAGAGCCGCAGTGTTACGACGCGCCCCCAGCACCCAGAGCCACCCGGCCTTCTCACTGCAGGTTGCTGCCCCGCCCAGACTCCTTGGAGCGTCCGGGCGGAAGCAGCGTAATTAACCGGTGTCCATGAAGATATGGCGCCGGGAACGAGATTCACGAACATTCTTAAGTCTATGAGGGAGACCCGGATTAGGCGACGAGTTCCGAGGAGACGTCCAAGGAAGGAGGAGCCGACATCCCATCATCCCGGTTTCGATCAAGGAGCAGACGCCCCTGAATAAGGGACGAATGCCGCCCGCCCTTGGAAAGCGGGACTGCGGGACCACAAGCCGTGCGGCCATCCCCTCGGGTTGACGGGTGCACGCGCGAACGCGTCCTGGCGGAACAGCGTAACCCGACGCACATCCGCACCGAAACAATATATTATTAGAAAAATATATGTTCATGCTTACAATTCCATTCAATATCCTAAAGAATATATTAACTAACTCATCTTCATACATCCATTGATCTTCATATTTATTTTTAAAAATTTTAATCTTCTTCCCAGTTCATTAAATTTTCCTTTCTTATATATTATCCAGTTTTTCCCAAAGACATATTTTTTAATTTGATTCCTTTTAACATTAAAAATTCAATTTCTAAAATCGACTATAAAATAGAATTTATAACATGACCATTGTTATCCATATTCCTTTTCCCTACCACTCAAATAGTCGCACTATCAGTATATGGTAGAAATCCATTGTTTGGGGATTACAAAGATTATTACGTAATTTAAAATTAATGGAAACATTATTTCAATCTAAACATGATAACATTCCTCATAAACTTTGGGAACCCAATATTTGTCCCCAGAGTTATATTATTCATAGTTGAAAATAGAAAATGATTACAGATTCTTCTTTAGGATAGAGAATTCAAATAGAAAATCTCAAATGATGGGAATTAGGATCTGATAAAACTTGAATATCCATATATAATATATATGGGAGATAAATATGGGGGGGGGGGGTCAATTAGTAACCTAAATTATTTTTAATTTCCTTTAATGTATAACCATCACCACAGGTTAATGTGTAATGAGATAATCTGTCTTCATATACACATGAACAACAAAATGATGAAATATGGAAGATTTTCAAGGGTCACCATTCAAAATTAGAAAACATTTCCTTGGTGGGATATGGATTACTACAGTATCACAATACCAACTATAATCACCATGTGAGTAAAATGAGTAGGGTAAAACCTTTGAAACTCATTCTTAAATTTCTCCCAACTATGCTTTGGTTCATACAACATATATGCGAATCCACCAATTTAAGAAGATATATATAGATTAAAACTAATTTTTTTTGAAAAATATAGAAACTCAAAGTCATTAAGTGAGATAAGTTATATAAATTCTTCACTACATGAATAAAATAATGAAAATAAGACTTAAGCTTTCAGATTTCATAGGGCCAAGTTGTTTCTTCAATTTTTATGCACAACACATGGACATGAAAAATTCCAAATTCTCTTCATTTTTTTGTTTATTATACCACGTATAATTACATAATATTATTTTAATGAAAAATATTTATAAAATATTCTCTTTAATTATCTCCTACATCACATTCCTTTTACTTTTTCTAACTTTATATAATACACATTTATTATTTGTACAGTAGTCACAAATTTTACGATCCCATTTTAAATTAGAAATTAACTATAAAATATTATAGTTGAAAACCCCTTGGATCATCTTCTAATTGATATAAACCATAAAATATTAATTTTTTTGTAGCTATAGTCTGAAGTAACCACCAATACTCTTAGATGAAGTTAAGTCATAATGGCATTTAAAAAATCCTAGTTTTTAATTTTATTTTCATATCCCTTTTCTTATGTGGCATATAATAGTAGTTTAAATTAGTTATTTTATTGCTTCATAACCAAATTGTGTTTTATAAATGGTACTATAACATAGAGATATTCTAATGTCTAATGACATATTAGAAAATTCTTAGAATCCTTTACAGCATTGATGCCACCCCTGCAATGTGAACTACTTGTTTACAGCATGATAAAATATATTATGGTGAAACCACCTTCAAAATAATAGAGAAAAAAAAAACCAAAAAATTAAAATAATATATTTCATAGTATTTATTCTATATAATTTGGCTCTTATCGCAACACCATTGTGATTTGGTTACTCTTTGATCATGTAATGGCCCTTAAAATTCTTGTAAAGACCGTAAAATTCAAGGGAATTTTTTTTCTTAATTTTCTTTGGATTTTTACAAGAGCGCGGTTTCAGACGGCACCTGATTCCGAGGCCCGGAGTGCCCGGAATCAATTTCCGAAGTTTGGCTCGGGTACGTTCAGTGAACGAACGAGCGGGAATTCCTAACTTTTGATCCGGTGCTCGGAATTGAAATCCGAGGGCACCGATGAACTCGCAGCGCCGATTTTCGCTTAATGAGACCTTTTCGGGAGTTGCGTTTGTTGCGGGTTGAAAGTTACGTTTTGGGGTTTTTCAGTTAAGTTAAATAAATTTGTGTAAAACAAATTTTATTTAAACTTATTAAAAAAAAACCTACCTAAGGGGGTTGGAAGTGGGACCCACACCCACTTAACCTCCCTTGGGAGGATTAAGTGTGGTGGGGCCCACACGAACCCCTAAATCTTTTAATAACCTCTCAACTTCCCCCTTAAACTCCTCTTTTAATAACATGACAACTTTGTTAATTAATGGAGTTGAATTGTTTTAATTGTTTGAATTTCAAACCTTTGAAATTCAAATTGATAATTGTGTGAATAAAATAAGTCTTTATCTTATTTTATTTGGGTTAGAATTCTCTAGCCACCTTGAGAGAATTTGGAGCCTTCATCTTCTTCTTCTTCAAGCTTTGACGAAGAACGCGAAGAAATCGACGAAGAACGCCACGTTCTCGGGAATCGTCTTTCGCGACGCCATACCCGCGACACCGACGACGTCTTCTTCCGCGTCATCTCTTCCGCGACGATTTTCCACGACGAAATCGTCGTCAAAGAACTTCGAATCCTCGCTTCACGACATCGACGTTCTTCTTCCGTGACGCCGACCACCGCGACGCGTCTTCCGCGGGTCGTTGACATTCATCGTTCTTGAATCCAGAGGTAGGGGATGTTATTTATTGTTTATTTTTATTCCATTCTTGAATCATGGATTTTTAGCATGACTAAATGTGTGGCTTTCGGTTATTCTTTAGTTATGTTATTATTTAACGTGAGGGGGGTCGGACCGCAAGAACACGGCCGAACCCCCCCTCCTTAGTTCTCGTTTTATTCATGCGGGTGGAAGCAAGAGGCGTGGTGCCGTCGCACCACGCGGATGAACATGCTTATAATTTTCCGCAACCCGTCGCGCTTCGCCGAGGAGAGATTCCAAGAACGCGACGCCGTCGCGCCGTGTTGGGAGGATTCATGGCACGACGAAAGGGGCGCGGTGCCGTCGCACCGCGCCGGACGACGAACACCGCGGCCGGTTCCGGGCCGCGGTGAGACGAGGAGACCGCGGCCGGTTCCGGGCCGCGGCGGAAGGAAAGACCGGCGGCCGTGCCGCCGGCGTCGGGAGTCGAGGGCGGGACCGGAAATTCCGGTCCCGTTGGTAAAAACCGGCCGGCCAGCGGCCGGCCGGATGTCATAAAAACCGGGGGATTAAACCCCCGGCCGGTCCATCAAGACCCCCCTCTTAATGAGGGGGGCGGTTCATTTAAGAAGGGGGGGGGGGGCAAAGCCCCCCCGGTTTTCTTCAGCCGGTCCCCACTTGCGGGGGCCGTTTCTTAGCAAGGCACGGCTTAAAGCCGTGCCGTTTTGTGAAACGCGGGGCTCAGCCCCGCGTGCCTTCCGCCGCCGCCACGCGGCCCGCCGCCGCCACGCGGCCCGCCGCCGCCGCCACGCGGCCCGCCGCCGCGCCGCCGCCCGCCGCCACGCGGCCCGCCGCCGCCGCCACGCGGCCAGCCTCCGCCGCCGTCCGCCGCCGTCCGCCGCCGCCGTCCGCCGCCGCCGGCCGCCGCGCCGTCCAGAGAGGGGGGGGTCGGGCCGGGTCGGCCCGGACCCGGACCCCCCGTTTCGGACCAGATTCGGTTCTTGGCTCATAACTTGAGCCTCGGACCTCCGAATGACGAACCGTCTGTGGCAACGCGATCCTTGGATCGAGACGGTCGTTTCGGTATATCGCACTCAAGGTTTCGGATTACTTTGAGTTCGGCCGGGTTGGTTCGTTCACGAAACCAACCGGGCCTTCGGAGCGGAAACGCTCATATCTTGAGCTACGGACGTCCGATTGACGTGCCGTCAGTCGCGTAGTGTTCCTCTTATTGAGACGGATCTTTTGGCATACTCCGCCCGAGGTTCGGACGCAGGTGGAGTACGGTCGGGTTGGTTTTGTCTTAAAAACCAACCGGGCCCCGGAGACGAAAATGCCTATAACTCTCAGACCGGGCGTCCGATCGACGCGCCGTCTGTTGCGTTGAGTTCCTGTTGACGATACGGAACTTTTGGATACATCAACTTCGGTCTTCGTGACAGTTGATGTATCAGCCTCTCGGCTCGTGGAGCGGACCCTCCGTACAAGCTTGCTGTGTGCGGGAACCCTAGTGCTGGCTGCGACTGTTCTACTGCTACGACTGCTACTGTGACTGCGACGACGACAGTACAGAGATCCTGTGTGGATTCGACGACGACAGTACAGAGATCCTGTGTGGATTCGACGACGACGACTACAGCACTCAGCGATCCTACGAGGATCAGTGCTACAGGTTCTGTGTGAGCCCGATCCTGTGTGGGTCCTTGCGCTCAGCGGTTCTGTGTGAGCCAGCGCCTACAGGTTCTGTGTGAGCCCGATCCTGTGTGGGTCTTCTGCGGGGGTTAGTTACCTATCAATCCTTCGTGGGTCCGACGACTTAGATGGATCAGTGATCATCTTTATCGTCCTTGAAGAAGTATACCTGTGTGAGCTGAATCCTGTTACTTTCCTTTGTGGAATACGTATACTTTCCTGCGTGGACTGAGTTATACTTGGGCTCGGAGGTTGGAGCGTATTTGAATTGATGACTTAGGTATATGTATGGGCATATACCTAAGCAGTGTTGGTTGTTACTTCGTGATTGTACTTTGTTTCGTGGTTTATCCTTTGTGGATTTTGAGAGACCTTCAGGGGTCTCGGGGTCCCTACTGAGTAGCTTATACTCACCCCTGCACGGGCTTCGCCCGCACTACGTTGTGTTGGTTGCAGACGACGGACAGCGTTGACCTTAGTTGAGGTTTGCGGAGCGGGACGGTACCCGGAGGTGGACCACTGGGCGGGACGAGCACGGAGCGGACGGTGGGACCCGTGGAGCAGAGGAGCTATCTGTACCCACCCTTCAGGTGGGATTTCCGGTGGACAGCTCGGAGTAGCGGCCTTTACTTTACAGTTGCTGTTTTTCCCTTTTTGAGTTGTACTTTACTTTCAGTTTGGGTTTGTATTCTGGCCCATTTACTTTTCCGCACTTTCAGTTGTACTCTGCTTGTTTAGTGTTTACTTCCGCTTGTTTACTCTGTGGTGTGTGCTTACTTTTCAAAGGCAATGCCTTCCCTTTTTACTGGGATATACGCCTTGGTGCTAGTCGCCAGCCCCTGGCCTATGGAAGGCGGGCTTGGGGTAGTCACGGCACGGACCCCGAGGGCGGGTTGTGACAAATTGGTATCAGAGGAGTTCGGTTCTACCGCGAACTCTGATCTTTTCTATGTGAAGCAATAATGTTTAGCGTATTGAGTGTGGTTATCAGTCCAGGGAGTCCAGTGTTGGTGCGGCGGCCGACGTATCCGTACACCAGGACCCTGACTTCTGATTTCCGACTTAATGCACGAAAACATTGATTGAGTGTGTGTTTCAAAGTTTTCTTTGTGATTACTTGTGTCAGCTCACCGGGTATACTGTTCTGCTTTATGAAAGTCTCAAGTTTTCTTTGTGATTACTTAATTCAGCTCACCAGGTATACTGTTCTAACCGTGGCGCACCTGTTTCCTTTTCAGGATGGCCCCACGACGGCAGCCAGCTAGGGTTCCGAGAGTCGAGCGAGACGACAGCCCCCCGAGCGACGAGGCCTCGGTGCAGGGCCCTTTTCCAGTAGTGGCACCGGCGGTAGCTTTACCCGCCGAGCCCCCGATGCTTCCAGCAGCAGCCGCTGACGATGCACGTCGCCTCAGCGCACTGCATGAGTTTCAGCACCAGCGACCGCCCAGGTTTCGCGGGGAGACGGATCCCCAGGCAGCAGAGGACTGGCTGGAGGCAGTGGTTCGAGTGTTTAGGCTAGTGAGGACACCAGCAGACCTCATGGTGATCCTCGCTGCGAGCCTACTACACGCAGCAGCTGGACGATGGTGGAGCTTGATGCTCCAGGTGCACGATGAGGCATCTCTACTCTGGACGGACTTCGAGAGCCTCTTCCGCTCTGAGTTCGTCCCGGCCACCCTTCGAGCGGTGCGCATCCAGGAGCTTCTACAGCTGCGGCAGGGCAGCATGACGGTCGCCCAGTACTCGGCGAGGTTTACCGATCTCTCGCGCTACTCGACCGACATGGTACGGGATCCATTCTTCCGGGCCCGGACCTTCGAGCAGGGTTTGAGACACGAGATCAGGGCATCGCTGATCTCCCTCAGCATACCGACTCAGACAGGAGTACTGGAGCGGGCACTTCTGATCGAGAGCTTCCTTGCTGAGTCTACACCAGCACAGCGACCCACCGCAGGGCGGCACGTGGCGGAGTCATCTGCAGCAGGCAGTCGACGGATGACTCAGGGGTCCAGACAGACCAGACCTTCAGGCCGACGATCTCAGGGCACTGGCTCAGCAGTGCGGGGCACACAGCGCGGAGCCAGTCTTCCGAGAGGCAGGCAGTGCTACTCGTGCGGCGGGCAGGGCCACATGGCTCGCGACTACCCGACCCGCCGTGCCGAGGAGCAGCAGTCAGTTGATGGACCACCGAGGCAGAGGCAGAGGGTCGACCGTGGCGGTCCGCAGGGAGGAGGCGGACGAGGCAGAGGAGCTGGACGAGCAGCTGGTGGTGGCCGACGCTTTGAGGCTCTACCACCACCACCACCAGGAGGTCCACCCCGACCACAGGGAGCTGGCGGGCAGCGACAGGCACAGCTCCAGGCAGCAGAGGCCTACGACCACGGCGCACCTGAGATGATTCGAGGTACTATCTGTGTCTTTTCCACCCTTGCTGCAGTTCTTATAGACACAGGAGCGAGTCACTCTTTCATAGCCGCTGCCCTTGTTCGGAGCTCGGAGATTCCGACAGAGCCGTTGGCTCGATCCTTACGGCTAGAGACTCCTACGGGAGCAGACTCGACGATTACGCACTGGTGCCGGCAGTGTGAGCTTACTCTAGGAGGCGAGAGCTTCGGCTGGGATCTTCTTGTAGCAGCGTCGAGGCCTTACGACGTCATCTTGGGCATGGATTGGCTGTCTACGGTCCATGCACAGATTGACTGTTTTAGGCGCAAGGTGCGATGTGTACGCACCGACGGGAGCAGGTTCACCTTCACCGGCGAGAAGGGAGCCTTAGCAGCACAGGATGGACTTCCGCGGAGGAGAGGACAGCCCATCACTCATCAGTTGGCTAGCCTTATCCTTGGAGCAGTTGACGTGCGGAGTCCTGGTTTTCCTGCAGTGGTGGATCAGTTTGCGGACGTTTTTCCCGACGATGTTCCAGGGATACCTCCTCGCAGAGAGGTAGACTTTTATATTGACTTGTACCCCGGGACAGCCCCGATATCCACTCCAGCATATCGGATGGCCCCCGCCGAGCTTCGAGAGCTACGGGTACAGTTGGAGGACTTGCAGGGCAAGGGATTCATCCGACCCAGTGTTTCACCCTGGGCTTCCCCGATATTGTTCGCCAAGAAGGCGGACGGGAGCTTGCGACTTTGTGTTGACTATCGTCGCCTGAACCAGGTGACAGTGAGGAACAAGTATCCGCTACCGAGGATTGATGACCTCTTTGATCAGCTCAAGGGAGCACGGTGGTTCTCGAAGATAGACCTCAGGTCAGGCTATCATCAGCTCAGAGTCAGAGACGAGGATGTGCAGAAGACGGCCTTCAGATGTCGGTATGGCCACTATGAGTTCTTGGTTATGCCTTTCGGTGTAACCAATGCTCCAGCAGTGTTCATGGCTCTCATGAACAGGATCTTTCAGCCATACCTCGATCGGTTTGTCGTGGTCTTCATCGACGACATTCTGATTTACTCTTCGACAGAGGAGGAGCACGCCTATCACTTGCGAGTTGTTCTTGACACACTCCGAGAGCACCAGCTTTATGGTAAGCTCTCGAAGTGCCAGTTCTGGATACGTGAGGTCCACTTTTTGGGACACGTTATCTCTGAGGCGGGAGTTGCAGTGGATCCCACGAAGATTGAGGCTGTGTTAGCATGGGAGCCACCCAGGAGCGTGACTGAGGTTCGGAGTTTCTTGGGACTAGCTGGATACTATCGGAGGTTTGTGCCGAACTTCTCCAGAGTTGCGGCAACACTCACAGCTTTGACGAAGAAGGGGAAACCCTTCGTGTGGTCAGACAGTTGTCAGCAGAGCTTCGAGGAGCTGAGGCAGAGATTGACTAGCGCACCTATCTTGAGGTTGCCTGAGGAGGGAGTAGGGTACGTAGTCTACTGCGATGCATCAGGAACCGGACTCGGATGTGTTCTAATGCAGGAGCGGGCAGTGATCGCCTATGGATCACGACAGTTGAGGCCGCATGAGCTGAACTACGCTACCCATGACCTGGAGTTAGCAGCAGTGGTCTTCGCTCTGAAGACATGGCGACATTATCTGATGGGCGAGCGCTTTACAGTCTTTTCCGATCATCAGAGTCTCAGGTATATCTTCTCGCAGAAGGATCTGAATCTGAGACAACGACGATGGCTCGAGTTCCTCCAGGACTATGACTTTGAGATAGTCTATACTCCAGGGAAGGGGAACGTAGTAGCCGATGCCCTCAGCAGGAGGACGGGCATTCAGCTACTCGAGGAGGCGACGGAGCAGCTAGCCTCTTTGCAGATATCCTTCGTGGATAGAGATGGAGCAGCCTTTCTTCAGTCTCTCACAGTCACTCCTCCACTACTGCAGCGAGTCAGGGAGGCACAGCGCGGGGACGCTGACTGTGAGACACAGCGTGCACAGATATCCTCGGGACAGGCACCTGATGGTTTCTCCCTTGGAGCAGAGCACGACATCCTTTTCAGAGGACGTGCCTTGGTACCAGTCACATTGCGAGAGGAAGTGCTGAGGGAGTTTCACACTTCTCCTTTAGCGGTACATCCTGGAGTGGCGAAGATGTACCAGGACCTCAGACGACAGCACTGGTGGCCGGGCATGAAGAAAGCTGTAGCAGAGTTCGTTTCTCGATGCCTTACCTGTCAGCAGGTGAAGGCAGAGCATCAGGTACCAGCAGGCTTGGTACAGCCCTTGGAGGTTCCGGAGTGGAAGTGGGACGGCATATCTATGGACTTCGTGACTGGACTTCCACGCACTTCCAGAGGTCACGACTCCATCTGGGTGATTGTTGACCGACTCACCAAGTCGGCACACTTCTTACCCATCAGAGAGCAGGGCTCGGTGGAGAGCTTGGGACGTCTCTACGTTCAGGAGATTGTGCGGCTCCACAGCGTGCCATCATCTATCGTTTCCGATCGTGATGCCCGCTTTACTTCCCGGCTTTGGAAGGGGTTGCAGGAGGCGTTCGGGACGCAGCTACGTCTTAGCACAGCTTTTCACCCTCAGACGGATGGTCAGACGGAGAGGACCATCCAGACTCTCGAGGACATGCTCCGTGCATGTGTCCTTGACTTTGGTCGTAGCTGGGAGGACCACCTACCTTTGGTGGAATTCGCGTACAACAACAGCTACCACTCCACCATCGGGATGGCACCGTACGAGGCGTTGTACGGCCGACCATGTAGATCTCCTTTGTGCTGGACAGACCCTGGGGAGTCAGCACTGGTGGGACCGGAGATGGTCCAGGCCACGACAGAGAAGGTCCAGGTCATCCAGGAGCGGATGAGGACAGCTCAGAGCCGGCAGAAGTCATACGCTGACAGGAGGCGGAGACCACTAGAGTTCGAGGATGGCGACCACGTCTTCTTGCGGGTCTCACCTCGACGTGGTATTCGGAGATTTGGCCGAGGCGGCAAGTTATCTCCGCGCTTCATCGGACCTTTTCAGATTCTCAGCAGGATTGGCGAGGTGGCTTACCGCCTGGCTCTACCACCTCAGTTACACCGGGTGCACGACGTCTTTCACGTATCCCAGCTGAGGAGATACGTGCACGACCCGACGCACATCATTGACCATGGGGAGATTGACGTTGACGATGGGGCGACTTTTACAGAGGTCCCGGTGGAGATAGAGGATCGACAGGAGCGGGTCCTACGTGGGCGATCGATTCCTCTTGTGCGCATCAGATGGCAGCACGGGAATCTCCAGGAGAGCACATGGGAGCGAGAGGCTCAGATGCGTGCTCAGTACCCTCATTTGTTCCCCTAGTTTTTGTTGTATCTTTACGGGGACGTAAAGCCCTGAGGTGGGAGTAATGTAAAGACCGTAAAATTCAAGGGAATTTTTTTTCTTAATTTTCTTTGGATTTTTACAAGAGCGCGGTTTCAGACGGCACCTGATTCCGAGGCCCGGAGTGCCCGGAATCAATTTCCGAAGTTTGGCTCGGGTACGTTCAGTGAACGAACGAGCGGGAATTCCTAACTTTTGATCCGGTGCTCGGAATTGAAATCCGAGGGCACCGATGAACTCGCAGCGCCGATTTTCGCTTAATGAGACCTTTTCGGGAGTTGCGTTTGTTGCGGGTTGAAAGTTACGTTTTGGGGTTTTTCAGTTAAGTTAAATAAATTTGTGTAAAACAAATTTTATTTAAACTTATTAAAAAAAAACCTACCTAAGGGGGTTGGAAGTGGGACCCACACCCACTTAACCTCCCTTGGGAGGATTAAGTGTGGTGGGGCCCACACGAACCCCTAAATCTTTTAATAACCTCTCAACTTCCCCCTTAAACTCCTCTTTTAATAACATGACAACTTTGTTAATTAATGGAGTTGAATTGTTTGAATTGTTTGAATTTCAAACCTTTGAAATTCAAATTGATAATTGTGTGAATAAAATAAGTCTTTAGCTTATTTTATTTGGGTTAGAATTCTCTAGCCACCTTGAGAGAATTTGGAGCCTTCATCTTCTTCTTCTTCAAGCTTTGACGAAGAACGCGAAGAAATCGACGAAGAACGCCACGTTCTCGGGAATCGTCTTTCGCGACGCCATACCCGCGACACCGACGACGTCTTCTTCCGCGTCATCTCTTCCGCGACGATTTTCCACGACGAAATCGTCGTCAAAGAACTTCGAATCCTCGCTTCACGACATCGACGTTCTTCTTCCGTGACGCCGACCACCGCGATGCGTCTTCCGCGGGTCGTTGACATTCATCGTTCTTGAATCCAGAGGTAGGGGATGTTATTTATTGTTTATTTTTATTCCATTCTTGAATCATGGATTTTTAGCATGACTAAATGTGTGGCTTTCGGTTATTCTTTAGTTATGTTATTATTTAACGTGAGGGGGGTCGGACCGCAAGAACACGGCCGAACCCCCCCCTCCTTAGTTCTCGTTTTATTCATGCGGGTGGAAGCAAGAGGCGTGGTGCCGTCGCACCACGCGGATGAACATGCTTATAATTTTCCGCAACCCGTCGCGCTTCGCCGAGGAGAGATTCCAAGAACGCGACGCCGTCGCGCCGCGTTGGGAGGATTCATGGCACGGCGAAAGGGGCGCGGTGCCGTCGCACCGCGCCGGACGACGAACACCACGGCCGGTTCCGGGCCGCGGTGAGACGAGGAGACCGCGGCCGGTTCCAGGCCGCGGCGGAAGGAAAGACCGGCGGCCGTGCCGCCGGCGTCGGGAGTCGAGGGCGGGACCGGAAATTCCGGTCCCGTTGGTAAAAACCGGCCGGCCAGCGGCCGGCCGGATGTCATAAAAACCGGGGGATTAAACCCCCGGCCGGTCCATCAAGACCCCCCTCTTAATGAGGGGGGCGGTTCATTTAAGAAGGGGGGGGGGCAAAGCCCCCCCGGTTTTCTTCAGCCGGTCCCCACTTGCGGGGGCCGTTTCTTAGCAAGGCACGGCTTAAAGCCGTGCCGTTTTGTGAAACGCGGGGCTCAGCCCCGCGTGCCTTCCGCCGCCGCCACGCGGCCCGCCGCCGCCACGCGGCCCGCCGCCGCCGCCACGCGGCCCGCCGCCGCGCCGCCGCCCGCCGCCACGCGGCCCGCCGCCGCCGCCACGCGGCCAGCCGCCGCCGCCGTCCGCCGCCGTCCGCCGCCGCCGTCCGCCGCCGCCGGCCGCCGCGCCGTCCAGAGGGGGGGGGGGGGGGGGGGGGGTCGGGCCGGGTCGGCCCGGACCCGGACCCCCCGTTTCGGACCAGATTCGGTTCTTGGCTCATAACTTGAGCCTCGGACCTCCGAATGACGAACCGTCTACGGCAACGCGATCCTTGGATCGAGACGGTCGTTTCGGTATATCGCACTCAAGGTTTCGGATTACTTTGAGTTCGGCCGGGTTGGTTCGTTCACGAAACCAACCGGGCCTTCGGAGCGGAAACGCTCATATCTTGAGCTACGGACGTCCGATTGACGTGCCGTCAGTCGCGTAGTGTTCCTCTTATTGAGACGGATCTTTTGGCATACTCCGCCCGAGGTTCGGACGCAGGTGGAGTACGGTCGGGTTGGTTTTGTCTTAAAAACCAACCGGGCCCCGGAGACGAAAATGCCTATAACTCTCAGACCGGGCGTCCGATCGACGCGCCGTCTGTTGCGTTGAGTTCCTGTTGACGATACGGAACTTTTGGATACATCAACTTCGGTCTTCGTGACAGTTGATGTATCAGCCTCTCGGCTCGTGGAGCGGACCCTCCGTACAAGCTTGCTGTGTGCGGGAACCCTAGTGCTGGCTGCGACTGTTCTACTGCTACGACTGCTACTGTGACTGCGACGACGACAGTACAGAGATCCTGTGTGGATTCGACGACGACAGTACAGAGATCCTGTGTGGATTCGACGACGACGACTACAGCACTCAGCGATCCTACGAGGATCAGTGCTACAAGTTCTGTGTGAGCCCGATCCTGTGTGGGTCCTTGCGCTCAGCGGTTCTGTGTGAGCCAGCGCCTACAGGTTCTGTGTGAGCCCGATCCTGTGTGGGTCTTCTGCGGGGGTTAGTTACCTATCGATCCTTCGTGGGTCCGACGACTTAGATGGATCAGTGATCATCTTTATCGTCCTTGAAGAAGTATACCTGTGTGAGCTGAATCCTGTTACTTTCCTTTGTGGAATACGTATACTTTCCTGCGTGGACTGAGTTATACTTGGGCTCGGAGGTTGGAGCGTATTTGAATTGATGACTTAGGTATATGTATGGGCATATACCTAAGCAGTGTTGGTTGTTACTTCGTGATTGTACTTTGTTTCGTGGTTTATCCTTTGTGGATTTTGAGAGACCTTCAGGGGTCTCGGGGTCCCTACTGAGTAGCTTATACTCACCCCTGCACGGGCTTCGCCCGCACTACGTTGTGTTGGTTGCAGACGACGGACAGCGTTGACCTTAGCTGAGGTTTGCGGAGCGGGACGGTACCCGGAGGTGGACCACTGGGCGGGACGAGCACGGAGCGGACGGTGGGACCCGTGGAGCAGAGGAGCTATCTGTACCCACCCTTCAGGTGGGATTTCCGGTGGACAGCTCGGAGTAGCGGCCTTTACTTTACAGTTGCTGTTTTTCCCTTTTTGAGTTGTACTTTACTTTCAGTTTGGGTTTGTATTCTGGCCCATTTACTTTTCCGCACTTTCAGTTGTACTCTGCTTGTTTAGTGTTTACTTCCGCTTGTTTACTCTGTGGTGTGTGCTTACTTTTCAAAGGCAATGCCTTCCCTTTTTACTGGGATATACGCCTTGGTGCTAGTCGCCAGCCCCTGGCCTATGGAAGGCGGGCATGGGGTAGTCACGGCACGGACCCCGAGGGCGGGTCGTGACAATTCTAGAAACTGAAAAAATATTCTTGAACGTATTTGTTGAATTGATTCATCCTTATAGTATAGTCTCTTATGAATATGCAGTGCCCCCTAAAACTGACCCAATATTGTTTTATAAATAGTATTTGAATTATTTTGTAGAATTTATTCCTTAATAATATTCTATTTTTTAATCTCATGTTATGTGGTATGATACTACTTTCTTCACAAACATGCATCATATACTGCCTTTATTATATGTAGTCACTAAAAAGTCCTAATAATCACGATAATATATTATCCAAACATATTCTCATCACATGAAATATAAATTTGAACATGACTTATTCATTTAAAATCAAAATCCATTATAATAAATTACATCCCATATATCCTCTTCCTTAATAAGCTATTTAAAAGACTATTGCAACACCTCTAGGTCTCAAAAACCTCAAATTTTTCCATTAGATAAATAATATAATCAAATATAATAGATTCATAGTCATTATAAACCAAAACACTAATAGTGGTCACTAAATCATTGACACTCTAAATTAATTCATTAATAGATTCATGGCCATCTTTCTTAATGTATCCACACATTAAAAAATAAATCAGTAACTTTGCTAATTTCACTATGAAATATCCTTCCTAAATAATCTTCAACTAAAAAAGTAACATACCTATTAGTTATAACATTAGGAACATCCAAGAAAATATATTTAGTATAATAATATATTATTATATATTATAATGTATTATAATTTTTTTGAATCCCATTAGAGTTCAATAAATTTATCAGATACATTTAGGATATAGGATTTAGAAGCAATTTATATTTCAAACTAGTGAAAATGAATCACATTCAACTAAAAATATATATATTATTATTGAATAAAAATTATAACATAATTTTGATAAAAAAATGTATATATTTAGATTCCAACTGGAATAACATTCTCAAGAATTCGCAATGAGGTTGTAAATAAATAAATCAACTTCTTTTATAATCCATTAAAAATTCACCATCATTAGTTGTGATAAAAAAAATTCTTTCTATTTTGACTCTTATATCACATCAATACTGAATTAAGATGAGTCTAATTAATTAATTTAGTAATTGTACGACAAAAATATAATACTAAGTGGAAATTATGAATTTATAGGGTTTGTTTTTTTTTCTAGGAATTATTATAACCTTGGAATCATGTGGAAAACCTAATACATCGCAATCCATTAAACATCATATATAAAAAGATAAGGGTTTATCATTATACTCTTAATACATACATATATATATATCCTGATATATATTTTGATTATACTATATAATAAAAATTATAATATTCAAAAAATTATTTCTTTGACATTTTAAGGGAAATATAGTTTATTTTATATTAACTCAACTTTATCTTAAAATAATTACACCCAATTAAATTTTATCAATAAGAATAATATCAAATTGAATCCAATAATCTAGGTGTTCACGTGTTGAGTCTTGGTCGAATGGAGAACGCGCCGCACGCGCATCCTGTTTTTTCAAATCTCCCGACCGTTACAGCGTCTTTGGTCTGGGTTGTGCCCCCTTACCAGCGTCAGCTCCTATTCTCCCTAGCTTCGCCTGCGGTCCCTCTCACTCGCCCTCTGTTTCGGGGGCTGCGTTGCCTCCTGGTGCTCCCGGTGCCTGACCCTCATTCTAGGATGCTCTCTACAGCTCTTCTGGAGACCTCCCCATTTTCCCGGTAGTCTCCTTTTCCTATCCTCGCTCATAGCGAGTTGGATCTGGGATCAGTCTTGACGTTCCTGCTGCGGTATTTGCTGAGGCCTCAGATCACCTGCGCTTTACCCTGATTGCCTAGTTTGGCGCAACAAATCCCTCTTTGGCGGTGTTTCAGCGCTTTGTGAACACCTAGGGTCTCCGTCTTCCGATTCAGGTCTCTGTGCTCCGTCGTCTTTCTTTCTGTATCGTCCTAGCTTCGCATGAGGACTTTCTTCAGGCGTGGTGTATGGCTCCTTGCTCATGGGATCGTTGGAGCTTCAATCTTTCCAAATGGTCTTTGAACACTCATCGGGGACGTGAATCACCCCTCACTGCAGTGTGGGTTAGACTTTTGGGTATCGCTTTGCCATTCCAAAACGAAGGCCTTCTTAGAGCCATTGGAGATTCTCTCAGCGGTTTCCTTTGCTCCGATCTTCGTACCAGATGCTACACAGAGGTGGCTGTGGCCCACATCTATGTTGAACTAGATCTCTCCCCCCTATTCCAGAGCACATTGATCTTCGGGTGGCGAACTCGCCTTGCTGGTCTAAAGTTCTTTCCTTTCCCGCTTTCCTGAGTTTCTGCTCCCACTATAGCCTCCAGGGACATTCCTTGCAAGTATGTCGTCGTCTTCAGAATGGCTGTCGTAGCGTTCTAGCTTTGCACAGACCCTCAGGTGCGGGGGCCTCTCTCCCCTCCTCAACCCTTCCTAGCAGTTCTGCAGAAGTGGCTTCAGTTACGGAGGCTGGTTTGGAGTGTCTTCAGGCTTTTGCGGCTTTCGGTGCCAATTGTGAGGCTAAGATGAATTTAGTAAGTGGACATTGCAGAGCCATGGTAACTTTTGTTCCAAGAGGTATATCTCAATCGGTTAGTACCATCTTATCCTACTTTACTCTTTCCTCAGGCTTGCCATCTCCTCTTCCCCTCTTTCCATTGGATCTAATGCCATCCCGGAGTACCTTTGTACGGGATGTCCAGTCCATGAAAATATTTCCTTTGGGCTTCTCCTTCGAGGTTTCTCCACCTACCTTGGACTCAGAAAATTCCCTAGGTCCTCCAAAGGAAGCTTCCTCATGGTCGGAGGATAGGCAGGTGAGGCTGAGTCAATCTCTACCAGTAAGAATGAACATATCACATGCGTTGCCATATGCTGCTGATAGCCCTTCTAGTATGCCCAAGATTAGCAAACCTGACATTTGTACTCGATCTCATTACAGAAAGATTCAGGGGAGATTACCCTACCACTTTGACAAGGCCATGTACTCTGGGGCCAGTCCCAGAATCCTCTTTTCTCAATGATTTCGATGCTCATCTGGAATGTTTGGGGAGCCGGAGCACGTATTAAGTCCGACTTTGTATCCTCGGAGGTCTCCAAACACAGAATATCACTCGTTTCCCTTCTTGAGCACAAACAAACGTCATGTAAAATCTCTGATTTCTCAATAAAGATTAAGTTTCATGGGTGCATGCATCCTGAGTCGGATAATAAGCACATATGGATCTTTTGGAACTGGAGAACCTCAGTTGTCCTCTCCCGGTATGGGGATTAGTTCATCACGGTGGCAGTGTCTCAGGGAACACACTATTTTTTCTTTTCGTTCATTTATGCAAGCTGCGACCCTCATCAAAGGGAAGTTCTGTGGGGGGATCTTAACGCTTTTTATCCCGGGAATCACCCGTGGTTTGTCATGGGGGATTTCAATGTGGTTGCTGATACAGAGGAGAGGAAGGGGTGAGGGACATTTAACAGGAAATCAAGCCGATCCGTTTCCCAGTTCATGGTGGGTCGGGGGCTTCTGGACCTTGGGTTTGAAGGTGACTGGTTCACGTGGTGCAATAATCAACAAGGAAACCGGCGATCGTGGAGTCGTCTGGACCGCATCTTGGCCAACGTGCATGCATTATCTATCTATCCTAACTCCTAGGTAACGCATCTGGAATGGGGGATCTCTGATCAACATCCTCTCTTTCATTCAATCTCCAATGGGAAATAGAGTTCTTCTTGTTTTCGTTTCTACCCTCACTGGGAGAACCTCCCCGGGTACAATGAGCTGGTGTGTGACTCTTGGAATGAACCAGCTCCTAGACACACTTGGACAGCCTTACACAGCAAACTCCGATGTCTCAAATCAATGCTCCTGATATGGTCGAGGGACAATAGCCTTTCTGACAACTATGTGGAACTGGCCAGGCATGATGTCGATCGACTTGAAAGACAACTCGAATTGGATTGGAATAAAAAGATCTTTGTAGATATTTCCAACAGAAAAGAGGAGTTGAGGGATATGGTTCTTAGAAAATAATGTCAAGCGAGAGCGGATGCACGCATCAAATGGATTATGGAGGGTGATAAGAATTATGCGTACTTCCACGCATGTATCAAAGAGAATAAGAGGTGGGTTTTCCCAAGTATCGAACTTGAGGATAGATCCTTTTATGAAGACAGGAATACGATTGGGGAGCTTGTATGCTCCAATTTTCATAACCTCCTTGCTGGACCTCGTGAACATCCTTTTCCTGGATACCCTGAAGGCGTTTTCAGATTCTTTGATATTGTGCAGTCTACCTTTACTGATCAGGGAAATTCGCTCCTGAGTGTCATTCCGCATGAGGCAGAAATTCGTGAGTCCAGGCAGAAGCTTGACCCTGATAGTGCAGCTGGGCCGGATGGGTTCTCTGGAGTGTTTTACAGAGCATTGTGGGAGACAGTGAAAAGTGATCTCATTGAGGTGATTCAGGATTTCTTCCGTGGAGGCCCGTTGCCTCGAGTGGCATGCGCTACTTCTGTAGTGCTCATTCCTAAATCTAAATCCCCCTCTTCCATTGATCACTTTCGCCCGATCAACATGTGCAATATTCCTTATAAAATCCTCGCCAGTATCCTCAACACCCGCCTGGCCAATCATCTTCGTATCTGCATCTCACCAGAGAAACATGGTTTCATTAGGGGCTGTTATATTCAGGGGGCTATAGCCCTTTCCCATGAAATGATCAGAGATATTAATCAGAACACTCGGGAATCCAACATGGTCATTAAGCTAGACATGAGTAAGGCCTATGACCGAGTCGAACGAGCCTTAATCAACAAAGTAATGGCTGGTATGGGTCTGTCCACGTGGAACATCGATCTAGTTTTTCATTGCTTCAGTCCAACATGGATGTTGCTTATCTTCATGGGAAAATCCTTAGGCTTCTTCAAAATGTCTCGTGGCCTTCGACAGGGATACCCCATCTCGCCGACAATTTCTATCATCACGCAGAACGTTCTTAGCCACCTCATTCAGTAGAACATCAGAAGCGGGGGTATTATACCATTTTATAGAAGAATGCATCTTCCTCGGGTCTCACATATCATGTTTGAAGATGACTCTATTGTTTTCTTTAATGCTTCAAAATTGTTGGTAAGGTCTTTTAACAGGGTGCTGGAGGCGTATAGCAAGTGGTGTGGGAATGTCATCAACCAGAACAAGATTAGCTTCTTCATCTCGAATAGATGCTCAGATGATCGACTCCTCACTATAAGAAACTATCTGGGAATCCAAAAGGTTGAGTTTCCTATAAACTACTTTGGAGCCCCTCTCTCTTCAAAATCCCAGCGTATCTGCGATTTTGATCCCCTCGTTTGCAGATTCACTAAGAAAATATTCAACTGGAAAACATGTATCTCTCTTTCAGGGGGAAGATCATGCTGGTTAATAACTTTCTTCTTTCCACCCCGGCGCACGTACTTTCCGCCATCAAAGCTCCCAATGGAGTCATTTAGATTTTGGATAAAATTCTTGCAGGTTTTATATGGGATCCCCAATTCAAAAGCAAATGTCACTGGGTATCTTGGGACAGGATGGCGAGGCCTAGAAGCGATGGGGGGATTAACGTCCATAGTCTACAGGATACCATTGCATGCTTGCATGCGAAACTCGCTTAGGAAGTGTTGGAGAAGCGCTCGTTGTGGGGGAACTTCCATGCATGCATGCTATATTAAGGACGAAATATCTCCTGCGATTCAATCCTCTAGCCCCTGGAAAGCAGTTGCTTCATGAATCAGCTCCATCTCTTCCCAGGTTCATTGGATTATCGGTACAGGCGACATCTCCTTTTGGCATGACAACTAGAGCGGCGCGATCATCGGCTTCCCGGGGTGCCCTGCTACAAACATCAATTTTAGGGAGGCTTCCTGCTATCCTTCTTTAATTAACGCTGTTCTGGACAGAAACCAGCAGGAGACGTTTCATCTTATAGAACATTCATCTAATCCTGATAAATGTGTGTTCACTCCATCTTCTTCAGGGGCTTTCTCCTCCAAAGTGTACCAGCACACAATTTCCTATCATCACGCCGGTGATACCTGGAACGAGACGCTATGGGAAAACCTCATCCCTTAAAAGTTCAATTTTCTGGTCTGGAGAGTCCAAAACAGAGCACTCCCCACTGATGAAAACGTTAGACGATGCGGTGTGACAATGGCTTCCAGGTGCGTCTGTTGTAGGAGGAAGCAAGAGGAGACCTCGATGCACCTATTCTTCAAAAGCGAATGGGCACAAACATTTTGTTTTTTTGGTGAATTCATGGAAGTCTCTATTCCAAATATGAGAGAGGATCCTTTCATGGTTCGTTGGTTTCACGGCTCGGATGTGGCGAGTTCTAAATGAAAAGCGCGGAACCTTGTACTGCAGGCAGGCTGTTGGTGTTTATGGCAAGCACGCCAAAAAAAAGGTCTTCGAGGGGGTGTTGTCATCCGGCCGAGAGATCATCTCCAAAACCATTTCCCTCCTTCTCGTCATGAGAAGGGCTCTCAAGCTTTGCAAGGAGGATCCTACGCTACAACGGCTTAAGCTTATTTCTCATGGCGCACCCACCCCTACTAATGAATCTTTAGGTAAATGGGTAATGTGGTTCCCTCCGGCTCGTAGTTTGAAACTTAATATTGATGGCTCGTGTAAATATGGAGTCATGACTGGAGGTGGTATTGTCCGTGACTACTCTGGTTCAGTTTTTTTGGCTTTCTCTGCCCAGCTGGGACATGGTACCTCTCTCGTGGTAGAAGCGCAGTCAATGTACATAGGATACTCTGTGTGTAAGCAGTGTAACCATCATCTCCGGGAAGTCTAAACCGACTCTATGATGGTCCACAATGATATTCAGGGCCTAGGACCTACTTTTTGGTCGATCGAATATCTCATTCTTAAGTGTTGTTCTCTTCTCAGCACTCATGCAAAAGTATCTCACACTTGGCGGGAGGGTAAGAGGGCGGCTGACTACTTGGAATATCTTGATTTTCCTGGAAGGGAGTGCGTATATTTTCATGACATCCAGATCTTGAAACAACCAGGGGTTAACATTCTAAGAGGTGATACTCTAGGTCTCCGTTTTTTAGACCCCCGTAGAAACATGTTTCTCTGCCCTACTCCCTTGAGGATTGGGTTGTTTTTCTTTTTCTTTCTTTCTATACTACTTTTATTATATTTAAGATAATGATGATGAATAATCTAAAACCATCACTTGCAACACCAAATATTTTTTTTATTCACATCAAGTGTACAAAAAAGTCTCAAATATGCATTTTATCTTCAAGGTATTATTTTATAAAGATCTTATACACTTTAATTGTTTTATGGTGACTTCTCCTTGATCTTATATTACTATACTAACCCAAATTAAAACAATAAACACTATCACTACCACACATAACATCCATGAATTCATCCATTTTTTAATTTTAAATCTTAAAATATAATTCAATTACCATAAAAAATTTCAAATGCTTATACTTCAATATGAGTCACTACATAAATCTAGCTCACCTTTTCTACATAACATGTTTTTAGGACTTCAAGAATTGGGATGGAGAAACCCATCCATAATTTATAAGACAACATCATTAAAAAATCTCTAATATATATGTTATAATTAACCATATTTATTGAAATGTCACTATGAAAAAATGATCCTTCGATACATTGAACTACATTGAGACTACTCTTAAACCATTACCATTGTGAGTTCACCATGAGGTAGCACCTTTCTTGTTTTTCAACACATTATAAGATAATAATTATATATCTATTTTCATATCCGAAAAAAAATCAATCATTTTATATTTAATTCATTGTAAAATATGACATAAATAATACATAATAGGTCCCATATTTATTTATCTTCTAAATATCATGACCAACCGTTACATTATAATAAAAAATTGAAGATTCTATGTGGTTCACTGGAATTTTTATGGGGATCACTATTAAGAATACACACATTTTCTGATCTCCACTATTTAATTTAATTTTTGGAATGAAACTACATCTTTATATATTCTGATTTAACAGTTTCTATATACTCTTTTATATGAGGATTTAAACTATTACATATTTCATATGAAACCACATCATATTTTCTTACTGTATCCCAAAACATATCCAAAAATAAAAATTTCACATCAATCTTCTTCCAAAAATATATAAGAATTGAAATTATATTCAATTAATATGAGTCATGTCAATTCATATAAGATTTAATTTGATAAATGTGTCAAATAATGTCTATACAACAAAAGAAAAAAATCAGTATAAAAAATAATACCAATTAAAATTCATCTCTATAGAATAATATTCTTATTTATATAAAATAATCTCTCAAGTCACCTTCACAATCAATATTCTCCATATTTACAGTATAAGTATATATTTCATTGGTGGGAATCTAGTAAAAAATCACTTATGTCATACACTTTTTGGAATTCTTCTGAATTTTCAACTGGTCACTACATGTTCACTAATGTAGTAAATAATGATGTTCATATTACATATAGCCTTAGAATTTGGTGAAGGTGTTTCATTTATGAATTTTACTAAAAAGTCAATTTTGTAATCATATAATTGTTATATATTTAATAGTCCATTGATAATTATTGTTTTTTTCTATAGATCTATTTGGATTTCCCCTGTATATGATAAATGTATAATGTATAGGGAACAATGAAGGTATTTAAATTAAACATAATATTTTACATATGATATTTTTCACACTTATATATGTGAATGGAATATGTTCTATAGTATTGTTCAAATTGGACTATATTAGCAGTTCATAAATCACCAATTTCATAATATTTCATTTATTATTTTAAATATTAAAATTCTTTATTATCGATATTAATGCTCACTATGTCCATTGAAAATATATTTCTCAAACTATACTTTAATTATAAGAAACAAAAACAATATATTAAACATAATTTGATAAATTTTCATTAAATGATAAAAGATAAAATATATCATATATGATTTAATTATATAATATATTATTTTTACATAGGGAAAAAATCAAAAATAAGATTTAAATATGAAATGTTTTTAGATTTTATAACATGGATAAAATATTTTTTATATAAATATTGTTTATATTTATATTTCACACATAATATTTATGAAAAAAAGATATTTTATTTATAATAAAATAGGCATTTTGTTTTCTATCTAAAGAATATTTCATTAAAAATCCATTTCATTTACATATAATGCACCTTTTTCTTCTATAAATGGATAATAAAATAAAATAATGCCATCAACATTGTTAGATATATCTCAATGAAGTTTAAATTGTTGAATTATATCTCATATTAAATCAACTCAAATCTTCTTCTATCAACACTTCCTTTAATTTGACAAACTATAAATAAATTTAAAAAATTAAATAATATATTGTGGGAATCTTGTTCCCATTAAAATAGAGTAATTAATTTTTTAAATATTTCTAAACTATTTGTAATCGACAAAAAATTTATTATATCCATTTGGGTAATTTTTGGAATTCTATCTCTAATATCTAAAATATTACATAGTGGAAAAAATAGTTTCCTTATCTATACACCTTTAGTGTTCAAATAAGAAGGTGCATAATCTCAATGAGCATTCTTCTTCCTCATCTATTTTTTTCCATTTCCATTTTATAACATCAAAATTAAAATTTATCTTGGATTCACATCCCATATTATAAGCATTAATATCAGATAAACATTTGTTAATTTTATTCATGTTATATTTCCTGGTGATTTGATAAAATATTTCTACAAACTTTAATAAGATAAACTGTAAATCAGTATTAGTCATAAATGGTGATAATAATGTCTACATTTCATTTAAATGCCTTATTATATTCAGTAAATAATTAGATAATGATATATACTTATTTATATATCATACAAAAAAAATTGACTTAGAATATTTATATCTCTCATGTCTTATATGGTACTGATAGATCCTTTTATGTCATAAATAAACAAAAAATTATCTATATTATAAAATTTATTTTAAAAAATAGGGATGATGTATTCTAGAATCATAATACATTAAAATTGGGGGAATTTTATTATCAATATACCCATTCTTATATGAAATGCTACCTTCATCAAAATAAGTTTTAAGATATGTTTTCTCCATAAAAAAATATTTTTCCCATAATTTGTTTTTCATTTTCAATGATTGATCTCATAATCATGATTAATGTTGACTATATATTATTCAATAATTTTTTTTATCAAATGAGTGTCCTATTTTATGTGTATTTACTAATTTTTAAAAAAATAATCCAACTGAAATAATGACTCATTTATTCATTTCAATGTTAGTAGTCCTAGATTCGTATTTCATAAAAGCTTATGTTACTTTTAAAATTTATCTTTATTTAAAAATTAGTTGAGAATCGTGTCAATAATATCATATTTAACTAATAGATAGTATATTTGAAAACATATTATCTAAATATAACATATAGATTACTCCAAATCTAATAATCTCAGAATATAATCTTATTAGGGAAACCAAAAAAAATTATAACTAAAAGTATACATTAAATACGTGCACCCATTACAATTTAGACTATCATTGATCTGTTTTTATTACATAAGATAATACATGGGTGCCTATCTTGGACAAGACAAACACATTATGATGATCATGGTCTTCAAAGGCTCTTGGTTTGGTAGGAATATTACACTTTGTTTTTTAGGTGGAATTAGTATGATATTTCTATATTATCTAAAGGAATTACTAAATGTGTTTATTCTTTCATGGATTCAATTGCATATATCAAAAATTCAATCAAATTATTATTTTCCAAATATGTTAATATATAACACATTATTTAAATAATGATCCTAATTACTTAACAAAAATAAAATTTATTCCCATTCACACGTATTGAAATGTATCACATGTATAAGCTTCATGAAAAAGAATTCATTTAATGTTTTAAAATCATTTAAAACTGATTTTTTACTCATGATCAAGCATAACATGATATTATAACGACCCAAAATTATATAAATGGAAATTATATTGTTGTAATTATTTCATATAGTATAAATCACATAAAATCACTTAGATAACACAATAAAAACATTATAAATGAAAAATTAATGGTATAAGATGTATTTTTTCGAAGATAAAAAACCTATACTAATGGAATAGTAACATGGCCATTGGAATATTAATATAACCATTATGAATATTAATCTATATAGTAGAATAGTATCCTCACCCATTAATGTGTAAATAAAATTTAAACATCATATAAATGGTAATATGAAAAAATTATAGTATATTTACATAAATGTTTTAGAAATTATTAATTTTGTGTTGTTATTTTTATAAAATGTAAAAATTTTTATTTTATTTTCATAATAAGTAAAATTATTTAAAAGAAATTTTATTTTAATAAAATTTATTAACAAATTATTATTATTTTTATTAGGATTATAAGATATTTTTATCATACGATAATTAATTTTTGAAAGTATTATAAAATCAATTATAATTTTAAATTTTTTTTTTCCTAGTAAATAGTGATTTTAATTAGAAATTAAATTTCTCAAATATAAATATTTATTTCATTAAATTGATTCCATTATTGAATTATAGACATTGAAATATGGTTAAAGTGATTTTTTGAATTTTACTGTAATTCTTTAATTTTGGTGAACAGTAAAAGACACAAATTTATGCTATATATACATTATAAATTAAATAAATGAATCCATGAGTCATGGATGATGTAATACCCACAATATAAATCATACCTTCATTATTTTATATAATTTTTTATAAATTTTAAACTAGTCATTGTCTTGATCCAAAATAATCAACTAATGAATAAAATAATGAGAAAAGACCACCCACCTCCCCTATAAATACCACACCTCACCACTTATTCTCCCCAAACCTTCCAAGATTTGAGCCATGTAAAAATTATAACCGACCCTCTTCTTAGAACACTCCCCCATGTAAATGATCTATTGGACTCAATAAAATAAGAAAACTAATTTCTCTAAGGAGTATGTAAACGAGTAGAATTCAAGAGATAAAACCCTCTTTTAATTTCATTTAATTTTTTTAATCTCATTCTTTTAATAATCTATTATCATATACAATTCTCTATATGTCATGGTAACTAAAGTATATTATATATTCTGAAATTATTTTATGTTAATGGAATAATCCATCATCAAATATCTTCTCCAATTTCTTTTACACTATAAATTAAAATCATCATTCACGATGTGTCAACTTACTGACATCATGGACGATGTGTTTTAATTATCTTTTGACCCATTCAAGGCTAGTATTACAAAAATATAATGTTTGAAATATATTTTAAAATGTATGTTTTGATTTATTTTTATTTTATCAAACTATCTTTTATACATAATATTAAATAATAATAAAAATGAGTTTATTGTGATCGAAACCGGAAAAATAAATCTACAAGATTATCATTAAAATTTTATCAAATGATAATCTTAATTTCATACATCCAAATGATATATAAGACCAATTAAACTTATACAATTTCTTTAGTGACCTATAATTTCTATTATGGATAATTATTTTTATTTTACCTGAACTTCTATACACATAAACAAGTGAACCAATCACGAAAACCAAGAAAACAAACAATCTCTAACGATGAAATTTAACACTATAACTCATAAAAAAATCCATTAATATACTTTATAAAACTATTATCAATATAATAAATATAAAATAGGTTAGGTATTTTTTAATTAATTAATTTAGTTTTATTTTTGAGGATATTAATGTGAATAAGTCACTCCAACATAAGGCAATGGGAATCTCAAACCAAATTTCCTTTTATTGGGTTATTCCTCCTTCATGAAAAATTTCAGTGTGTTGGTTTTTTGAATTTCCTAAAAAATAATTTTATTGAAGTTATCTTATTATTTTTTAGGATATACATGTTTCCAATAAGATTTTATGAACAATAATATTTTCTTCCAAAATAATACTTCTTTCTAAAAATAAAATTTTTACATATCTGGATATCATTTCTTCATCACTCAGGACTGATGATTTCTATACCAATTATTTTATTCCCTTTCAATTATAAAAAACACAAGGATTATTCAGGAAATTATACTTAATTAATGTCTCATGAGTCTCATTTCCCTTCCATGGTTAATTTTATGTCCATGATGGATATAAGTTATATTTTGAAAGAATGATAATGTAAATTTTATTATGTGGCAAGTTTCCCCAGAATAATATTGGTCTCCAATGCATTGGGAAATATGATTTATCCCAATAGATAATGTAGTATATGAGTAAAAATGATGCTATTTTTTTCACAATTAATATGTTATGATGATGCACATATGTAATGTGTGAACATGATGTTTGTATTATTCACAACTATTTGGGATATTTCACCAATAAGCCATGATGTATCATTTTTATTCATTTCCACATTTCCCAATTCAATCTAATTCTTCCTATCACTATTATTATTATGATCTCATGCTTGTGTTGTGATAATTATTATTATGCTCATTTATGTTATATTGTTTCATTTTCTTATTTTCCTCTTATTGGGGTTTTACCTCACATCTCTCATTGATATATATCCTCAGGTGATTACTTATACTACGAAGAATTCAAGGTCCATTATGAAACTAGAGAAGACCTAATTAAATAACATTTATTTTTTATAATGTAAACTTTATATTGAGTAATAATTCTCTTAATACACTAAACCTTCATATCATGGTTTTGTAATGATATTATATTACTTATCTTTAAAATGATTTGTTATTAATTTAAGAATAATTGTGCTTTTATAGTTGGTATTAGAGTATAGTTTAGTTAAATTGGGAGTTATGATTAGATACGCTCTGTGAAAACCCTATGCATGTGTATATGTATAAGTAAGAAACCATAAATATTTTTTTTGGAAAACCTCTAAAAATAAGGGTCCCATAAAATATGCTTTTAATGTTATTTTTTAAAAGGAATAATTTATTTATTAATGATTAGTTGACTTATGTTTTGTTAAAAAATATATATTTTGAAAATGGTGGTAATGAGAAGATATAATAGAAAAAACATGTGTGAGGGATAATATAGTGATTACCAGAATGATATCCCCAATTCCCTAGGAGGTGGAGTTCAACATTTCGTTGTGATTCTTACCCACCTTTATCAGGATACGAGTAATAAAATGAATAATGTTGATTTGATTCCTTCTCCTAAGAGGGACCGACAAGCTATCATTTATTTTATGCAACAATAACCACTGACGTTTGGTGGATCTTCTGATCAACTAATCATGGATTAGTGGTTAAACTCAAAAGAGAATATATTTTTTATACTTCACTATTCTAAGACAGAGAAGGTGAATAAAGCTATTTTCCCTACAAACAGAGAGTCTGAACAATGCTGGGTGTTAATTAAGAACACCAATTTGAAGGATGAAGTCGAAGAGATTGAGTGGAAATACAATATGGTAACATGTCTTGATAAGTATTTCAAAGTTTCTTTTTGAAAAAATATGGGGAAATAATTCATCAAGATGATGAAAAATTATGGTGACATATCATGGCCGACACAAAAATCCTCACGAATCCTTCAAGGTTCGCATCTATTTTTGTTATCAATAATGACAAAAATGTGATATTATTTAGTGGTTTAAAACCACACATTATAAATTCTAGCGTAATTCAATAATTTTGTATGTATGAAGAATGTTTTCAATGTTATCTCAATGTAAAAATAAAATTTAGTAAATGGTTCTAGGACTATGGTGATAAGAAACTATTTATAGAGTTTCAAGATAGAGGATATAATGAAAAAATGTGAAGAAAAATCAACCACCCACATGTAAAAGATGAGGAAGGATGATTATGGTAATTGACTCAATGTGAAGGGGAAGTGATTTATATACACGAGAGAAGGCCACCAATCTCAGGAATGTTGAAGAGATATAAAAATAAAGGATAATGTGGTAGAGGGAAACCAAGAAGAACCCAATGCTCAATGATAATACTCTAAGTATAAATGAAAATATGAAAGTTACTTAACTAAACATTGAGTCCCCATGGGTATTCAATGTAAACAAACACAAAATCCAAATAGTCATGGGAATGCTTATTCCATCACTACTGATGAGGTGGAGACTAACAATGAAGTGTTGAAAGGTACATTGGTTATTAATTCATGAATTGTGGACATAGAAATTTTTATGGTTCTACACATTCTATCATATCTTGCATATTCAGTAGAATAATTAAACCACCACCTTGAAAAATATATGTTCTGTTATATGTGAGAGTAGAAAATGTGTAAATTATTTCATCCAAAATATATAACTCCACCCCAGTTATGTTTTGTGGAATAAAAATCCATTAAAGTCTTGTCTTACTTCTATTGGTGGAGTTTGATGCAATATAAGGCATTTATTGGCTATCCACATAAAAATCCAACATCAACTATTGTAAAATTGATATCACTCTTCACTTACTAGTGAATCCTCAAATTCTATACAACTATAAAGAAGAGGATGAATCTCTATCAGAATCATCATCACAACTGTGGATTTTATTTTCATATGGAAAATAATATATAGCTCAAAAGTTTGATAGAATAGAGATAATTATGATCCAATACATTACCCTTGTGAGGGAAAACACTAATATATTCAACGAAGAGTTACCTAGTATTCTTCTTGAATGAGAAGATGAGTTAACATTTGAACTTATTCCTAGATATCTGCCTATATCAAAGACACATTATTGAATGATCACTATTCAGTTGGAATAAAATAAAAAGTGGTTATAGGGTAATTTATAAAAGGGTTTTATATCCCTGAGCACTAAAAGATAAGGTCCACTAGTACTCATCCTCAAGAAAAAAGATATATCAATGTGAATCTTCATTAATTATCATTATCTTAACAAAATCGTGATAATGAACAATTAACCCATACTATTGATATATTACTTTATTGATCATCTATGTGAGCCAAGTATTTATCTAAGGTGGACTATATATCATGATATCAAAAATTAATGGTGATGAAAGAAGATATTCATAAGAGTACCTTTTGATTGAGGTATATTCACTGTGAGTTCATAATGATAAATTTAAAACTAACTAATGCTAAAAAAATATTAATGAAAAAAATTAATAGACTTTTCAGAGACTACCTAATCAAGTCTATGGTAGTCTTTATAGATGATATTCTGATATACATCAAGAGTAAAGAGAAACATGTTGCATTAGAATACTATTCTAAAGAACATGTGAATAGAGAAGCTACAGGAAAAGTATAGTACAAGTGAGTACAAGATGGAGAAAAAAACATTCTCGATGTATGTTATCACTAGAAAAGGCATATATGTGGACCCTTCTAAGGAAAAATCAATTGAGGAGTGGCATAGTCCAACATATGTAATGGATATCCATAGATTCCTTAGTCTAGCTGGGTATTACATGCAATTTTTGAATAAATTTTTATTATTCTAAAACCCTCTAACCAAGATGAATCAGAAGATAGAAGATGTTTTATAGACTATTGGGTGGGAATAATACTTCAGTGTGTTGAAAAGAAGGCTTGTCAATGCTCCAGTAATCACACTTATGATAAATATAGAAAAAATTGTTCTATTTGATGAAACGTCAATGAAGTTATTATGTGGCGCACTAATTCAAAATTAGGAAATGTTACCCAATAACTCAAGGTAGTTTAAAATTTATGTGGAATACTATCCCATGCATGAAAATATAGTGGCTGATTCTCTAAGAAGAAAGTATACTATAAATTTATGAATGATGAGAATTGAAAATAATCAAATATTATTATATTTGAATAGAACTATCATGGAAATCCTTAAAGAAGAAACATAATCAGTCCTCTCTCATATTATTTCTCAACAATTCCTTATAGATAAAATAAAGTATGCTCAAATAAATGATATTGAAATTCAGAACAAGGTAGAATCAATGAGAATGGGGAAATACATAGAGTTCAAAATTGATAAGGAATGTGTTTTATGATTTGGTTCATAACCATATGTAAAATAAAATATAAATATAAAGACAAAGCTTCTTAATAACACACATAGTTCAAACATCTCTATTGATATAGGGAGCACAAAGATGTATTGAGATCATAGAGATATATGTTAGTTGGAAGATATAAAATATGAGATCACTGAATATAAATCAATGTGACTTGTATGTCATCATGTAAAGGATGAAAGAAAAAATATTAATTGGGTGATGCATCCATTACCCAAAATATCATGGAAGTGGGAAAAAATCACTATGGTCTTTTTCACTGGATATCAGAAAACATCCCTAGGAAACAATGTTATATGGGTTATTGTGGATCATCTTAAAAATATATCTCACATTATCAAAATCAAAGGGGACTTATCATTGAATTAGAATGAATGTATATACATAAAATAAGTGGTAAGGATTCATAGATTACGACTATATATTTTATCTGATCAAGATCTATGATTCACATCCATATTTTAGGGAAAGTGTCCAACATTTTATAAAAACTAAGATGAACATCTGTACGGTTTATCACCATTATACTGACGGGAAATCTGAAAAACCTATTCAAACACTGTAGGAAAAGTTGGGATCATGTTCTATAGACATCAAAGGAGGGTGGTTCCAACATCTACAGTTGGTTTATTTCTATTACAAAAATACCTTTCACTCGAGCATCCAAATTGATCTTTATGAAGACATTTAGGAGAAAATTTGAAGAAAACCAAGATATAGAGATGACATCAGTGAATAGAAGATTCTTGAATGTTAAATGGTCTGTGACATGGTAGAAATGACGAAAATCATTCAGTAGCACCTTAAGGTGGCCCAAAGTCAATATAATATCTATGAATATAATCGTCGATAACACATTGAGATTAAGGTAGGAGAAATGGTAATCCTCTGCATATCTCTTTGGAATATGATCATTGTAATTTAGTTGAAATGAAACCTAAGTCCAAAGGTACATCAATCCCTTCTAGATTCTTGATCATGTAATATATGTGCCCAATAGATTGTCACATTCACCTATAATGTCTCAACAACCCTATGTATTACATGTATCCCTCTTGATGATATTCATATCATATCCCACACATTTATGGAATCTAGAGGTTATACAGTTGGAAAATAATCTCTCTTACAAGGAGTATCTAGTGATGATATTTGACTATAATGATAATGATCAATGTAATAAGAACTCTCAACTGGTAAAATTACTATGGAGAAACCATAAGAACGAAGTGGAAACATGGGAACTAGAGTAAGTGATAAAGGAAAAGTACCCTCACATCTTTTTAACATATAATATATATTGAAATTTCATGAGATAAATTTCATAAGGTATAAATAATGTAATGGTACAAAATTATATCAATTTAAATTACCTTATATAATTATTTTATGTAGAATAAATCATAAAAAACCACTTATGGAACATAACACAAATTTATAAATAAACAATGAATGGTATATGTTTTAATTCTATATGTTAAGAAATCAATACTATTGGAATAGTAACATGATTCTTGGATTAGTAATATAACCCTTATAGATAGTAAACCAACCAATATAATAGTAACCTCACCCATGAAAGTATAAATAATTTTTTTTTGAATCTTATCAGTGTTATTATGGTATAATTATAGTATTAATAAATAATAGTTTCATAAATTATTAATTAACTATTGATATTTTTATAAAACATAAATGTTTATTTTTAATTTTAAAATTTATATAGAGATTTAAAATATTTTTTTTCTTCTTCATAAATTGTATTAAACAATTAATATTCTTTAAATTATCATTATAATATAATTTTTAGATACCTTAATTAATTTTTTAATGTGTTATGAAATCGGTTATAATTATACATTTGTATTTTCCATGTAAATGGTGATTTTAATTAAAAATTATATTTATAATATTTTCAAAATTATTTTCATGAAATGGAGTCCATTTTAAAATTATAAAAATCAAAAAATTTTATGGGAAATTATAGGGAATTTTCATAAAAATATGAATTTTTGGTCAATTGTAAAATATGGTCATTTACGATATATATATATATTATAAATTAAATAAATTATTCTTTGAGTCATCGATGGCTTAAGAACCCTAATCTCTAACTTTGATTAATAAATTATTATATTTATTATATGTTTTATATTATTCATAGTCTTGAGAAAACATAATAAATTATAAATAAAATAATGATAAAAAACCCCTCTCCTCCCCCATATACACCACCCCTCACCACATGTTCTCGTTAATCCATTCATGATATGAGACATGTAAATTTTTTTTGCAATCCTTTTCCCAAGACTATCCCCCATGTCCAAGAGCCTTCCAAATATTATATAGATCAATATTCACATGGGATAATAATTCCAATACAAAACTAAAACCTAATATATATATAAATCATAATTAATCATTAATATTAAATTTATAATCCAAAAAATATAAGTCTATATTGAAAAAATTACCCTTCTGTCATATGTTTCATGTAATTACTCATATATCTGGTATATAATTTATAAAGTATACTATATACACATTAAAATAAACAATATTAATTTCAAAATATTAACATTGTATATTTTTGAATGATAAATACATATTGGATAAATAAATAAATGAACATTTCATATATTTAGACATGATATAAACATTTATGAAAACTTTATATATTAACGATTACAAGAAATTTTGTTATTTAGGTATGATCTCATGAAAATTCTATAAAATATAAAAATAAAAACCTTACATCTGTAATTTTTTTAATTATTCATATTAAATATTTTTTCGAAAGGCATAAAAACAAATAGATTTTATAAATTTTGAATTATTTTAAAAAATAAAATATCATGTTCAAAATAATTTAGATAATTTATATGATTTAAATATTAAATATTAAATATTTCTTCAACTATTAAATAAATCCAAAAAAACATGGTTTAAATATATATCTTATATGGATGAATTTAATATAATAAATTTAAATTATAATTTATAATTAATTTCACAAACAATATAAACTGGTTTTTATTAATATTTTGCAACATATATATTTTTTAAATAATTCTATAATATTAACATAATCATTTATATTAAAAGTATAAAAATAATAACCTATAAATTTAACACATATAAATAAAATTAATCAATTTTTTTAGTATGGTCTAAATCCCCATTATAGCTCCCACACCAATGAAGGTTTTTCAGACTTTGGATGTTATGACATTATACTTTTTTTGAGAAAAATAAATTAGAAAATAATTAATAAATAATTGAAAAAAATATATCATTTAAATAATAAAATAAATTACATAAAACAAAGAACAATAAAGTAAATTTTAACCCTATAACTCTTCAAAACATTATTCTTATTGTGAAATCATTACAATGGAGCTTATATTGTATGTCTCTTAAACACTTCAAGATGTTATTTTTTATATTCATAATCATATATTAATATCTATGATGTTATCTACATTCTCCACTGCATCTGTATTTATATTGTGATATTTTCATCTAATGATTAGCATTCAGGATGTGGAAAATATTATCACAATAATTATATATGTGTTGTTTTAATACATGAGTTTTGTGTTGTAGGAATTTGGGGGAATTTTTTAAAAAGGGAAAAAAATTGAGAATATAAATTTATATGTTTCAATAATAATAATGTACATCCATGATGTTGAGAAAAAATTAACTATTTTATTTGGAAATATTCAAGTATCCAATTATAGCGGAATGAAACACATTCCAATAGAGAAATAAAAAAATTAATTCCAAGAAAAATAATATGTATTATGTTTTTTAATTGAAACCATTTAACTCATTAAACAAATTTTCCTCTCCTAAACACATACATCAATGTGGACATATTTCCTCTATATGTGTAGGTTTATTCTGAATTAAATATTTATTCTTGTGATAATGTGTGATACATATGTCCCTTCTAACTATCCTATTCATTAGTAACGACAAAGGAATCCCTTGGGCGATTAGTGTCAATGATTGAACATTAGTAATTAGATTCAAGAATTAATGTTCATAGGTGAACTAGTTTTTCACTATTAATTAATTATGAAAAAATGATAAACCATAAAACATTGATTTTATACACTTATTGTTAGGGGAATAAAGTAAAATAAATCCTAGAAGACGAATTGGATATCTCTCACAACCATCAATTATTTTCTTCACACGGTTACCTCCCCCAAAATATTAGGTCTATTATTCTTGAGTATTCCCTTAGTATTCATAGTTTTAGGCCACCATGATGTTTTTTTAGAAATTAACCATCTTAATAAAACATAAGCTTCAATCATGAACCTAATGACCCAATGTTTTATAAATGAATGTCTATTATTATAATAATGACTTATAGTACAATAATATTAGGAATAAAAAATAAATAAAATTATATTAATCACAATGTGACCATTAAGCATAATTTTTCCGCTTCTATGCTTTGAATTTTGAAAATCTAACATACACGGTTGCTATTAGTAAGATGTTTGGGGTCCGATGTGACAAAATTATTTTTTGGTGGATAGTAACTTACCCTTATGAATAGTAACCTTCCCTTATTAATTGTATTATGAGCATTATGAATAGTAAATCGTCCAAAATAATAGTAACCTCACCCATGAATGATAAAATAAAATATAGTCATCATATAAGTGACAATTTGACTATAGTAAAAGTATTGGTGTTTTTGTAAGTCATAAATAGTTAATTAATTAAAAAGAAAATGTATTTTCCTAATTTTTTTCATAAATTCACATTTATATTTATTTTGGGTTTTATGATAATTTTATAAAACCTTATGTAATTTTTGAAAGCATTATTAAATCAGTTTTTATTTTAAAATCTGTATTTTTCAAGCGAAATATAATTTTAATTAAAAATTAAATTTATCATTTTTAGAAAATTATTTTTGAAAAATGGACATCATTTTTGTATTCTAACTATTAAAAAATGGTTAGGGGGAATTTTTGGTATTTGTCTGAGATACTATAATTTTCAGGTGAATAGTAAAAATACAGTTTTTCACATAACTGGTATATCCTAAATTTCATCATTCATGATGTAATGATGACATAAAATTTCTATTACTTTATATTCGGCCATGTGATATTTATTGTCATAAATGATTCTTTAAAATACCACAAACTCATCTTTAAATCCTAAAAAGAGCATTCCAAAGACCAAAGCTAAAAAGTGATTCCTTAAAGTATCTTTTTCTCTTTCTTTCTATTTTCTTTTAATAAATAAATTAATTCTAATTTTAAAGTTAATTTAAAGTATAAAAAATTATATTATATTAATATATGATTTATGATTTCAGAAAAATTACTATTACAAGTCTAAAATTTGTTATATTATTTTATTTAATATTTTATTCTAAAAATACCCCCTCTTTAGGTATAAATAACCCCTCTCCCTTCCCTTTCCATACAAAACATCTCAATCATTATGACTTCTCTAAAAATTATCCAAAAATATTATTTAGACCATCCCCAATGTCCAAGTGCTTCTGGTATCATCAAAATACCAATCCTAGGTTCCTAAAGGAGGATCTCAAGAGGAGGATTCAAGAGGTAATTTCCTACTCTCTCTTTTCCTTTAAGATTCTTTCAATTTCATGTTCTTTTCTTAATCTCTCCTCACCTATCCACATAAACACAGTATGTTAACTATTGTATCTCACATATAATTTTATTTTATGATAGTAATGGGATAATATAGAATCCATACCCCTTATTATCTTCCTTTTATTTTAGAAAATAAAATGTTGTTCGTAAGGTGTTAATTTATCACCTTCAAAAATGATATGTTTTCATTTTTCTTTTCCACCATCAGATATGGTCATTAAACCATTTTTATGGTCAAAACAGATTATTTTATATGCATTATATCCTATTTAATATTCTATAACTATCATATGTACATATTACTAATTGATTAAACAAAACAAGTTCGTTGTGGTAAAAAAACTGCCCAAATTTACCCAACCAATCATCATTAAATTCTTACCTAATGATTCATCCACAAGGTATACAAAAAAAATCATTATAATATCATTTAAAATACTGTAATATTATTAATAATATGAAATATAAGTTCTGGTTGTTTATCCTTGTTCTACATGAAGTTCTTATTTATGAATATAAGTGAACTGATAAGAAAACCATAAAAATGTACTTTTCCATACAATGTATCTAAATGTTATAACTCATACAAAGACCCATAAAATAACTTAATGAAACCATAATGAACCATTTCAATATAAAAAAGTTTCTTTAATGGTTAATTAATGAATATAATGTGGTCATATAGGACATTAAAGCGAAGAAAGCATTCAGAGACAATGTAAAGGGAAATTCATGAAACCAACGTTCTTTTTTTGGGTTCTCCCTCTTTCACTCCATTTTTGGTATGTTCACTCCTTAAAAATAAATTTTTCATCTTTATATTACCTTTTATAGGATATAAAATTTTTTCACAAGAGTTTATGTCAAACTAATGTCTTCCAAAATAACTTCTCTTTCGAAAGCACACCTTTTACTTCTCACTCAAGGTTGATGGTTCTTCTATAAAGTATGTTATTACATATTTCTTTTGGTAAGACAAAGATTATGAATATGTTATTATGTGATTAAACTCATTCCTTTCCATGGGTTATTTAGGATCATTTTTGATATATGTTTTATGTGGAATTCATGATCATGAGAATTTTATGATGTGACAGGTGCACTCAGAATTATATAGCACAAAATGAATGTTATGATGTGACTAGTGCACCTGGAATTATATAGAGCTTCAATACATTAGGTAAAGTGATGAATCTAATGAGTTAAATTGAAATTATGTGTTAACATGATTTTATCTTTTTTCACAACTATGTTTTATAGTTTACCACTAAGACAAGATGTTTCATTTTTTTTTTCATTTCCACATTTCATGTCTTTTATTAATTCTTCCTCTCATGTTCATGATCCTTTTCCTATGTTGTGATGGTACTCTCCATGATGTATTTTTATTTTCTACCATCTTACTAGGATTTTAGCTCAACCATTTTTTTATGTATATCCTTAGGTGAAAACGTGTACTCAGGATATGTAAAGTGTCAATAACAAGCTATTGAAAAGAAACTAAATAAATGTTATGCTTGATGTTATAAATGTTATGTTTAGTCCATGTTTTTTCTAAGATACTAAACCTTTGAATCCTAATGGTATAATATTATTATGTTTTTTCCCTTATAATTATGTAATGGTAATTTAAGAAAATGAAGGGTCATTACAGTTGATATCAGAGGTATGGTTTAATTAATTTGGGAATTAGGATTATTGAACCCGAAATAATACCTATAGAATGAGACTAAGTACAATTATGAACACAAGAGGCTTTACATAGGGATCCCATAAGTTATGATTTTAGTGTAAATATTAAAAATAACTAAGTTGGGACTTGTTGACTCATGTTTTGTTTTAACCTTTTTTAATTTAGGAAATTATGAGAACCAAGAGAAACCAGTCCAACAAACAGTGAAAAAGAAAATGCAATGAATGCCTGAATGACATCCCCAAATTCTTTAGGAGGTGGATTTCAAAACTTCATGGCAATGCTAACCCAACTATCAATGGTTGTTAACAATAACCAGAATAGTAGAGACCATCCTCATTCACCTATGAGAGAGCAACTAGCTATCGAATGTTTTATGCAGCAACAACCACTGACATTTAGTGGATCTTATGATCCACTAGTTGTGGAACAGTGGGTTAACTCCTTGGAGAAGTTCTTTTTTTGTTTGAATCTTCTATAACAGATAATGTGACTCTATCCATTTATCATCTAGAAAGAGATTCCAATTAATGTTGTTAATTTATTATGAACCCAAAACCGAGAGATGAAATTGAAGATATGGAATATGAAGACATTAAGATCATGTTTCTTAACAAGTAATTCCCACAATCTCTTCGTACAAATATGGAGAGAGAATTTATTGAGATCAACAAAATGGAAGGAGAATCTATCATTAACTACAACAAATATTCAACAAGGATTTCAAGGTATGGTTCATGTTTTGTTATTAATAATTATAGAAAAATTTATTGATTCATTAGTGGATTAAAACCATTCCTTTGAAAGGCTCGTGAAATTTGAGACTTTGGGAGTTATGAAGAAGTATTTTGGTGTTCTCTCAAATTGGAGAAGGAGTTTGGAGAATGGTATCATGACTATGTTGATATGAAATGAATGATGTAGTTCCATTACATAGGATATAATGATAAAAGTATGTAGAAAACTCAATGAACCACATGACAAAAATGTTGGAAGATGCATCATGGGAACTTCCTCAAAGGGATTGGGAAAATCTTTACATGTGAGAGAGAAGGCCACCAAGCTCACAAATGTTGAAAAGACAAGAGAAGGAAGGATAATGTTGTCAAACAAAGGATAGAACCACCCATAGTCCAATGCTACAATTGTATAGAGCAAGGGCACTATGCAATCCAGTGCACTAAACCTAGAGTCCTCGAGGCTAATTAGTATTATCATCCACCAAAGGAAAAAGAACAAGTGAAGGATTATTCCATCACTACTGTAGAAGTGGATCTAGATAATGATGTAGTACAAGGTACACTTCCTATACACTAAATAATGAAAAAAGTATTATTTTATTCTTTTCTGTAAATTCAATTATATATTGAATGTTTTCTAGAACTAAATAATTGAAGCCCTAAAACATTGAAGTAGAGATATCAATAAAAAAACAAGTGGTGAAATCATTGAAACCCAAGTATTATACTCTTCTCATTTTGGCATATGTGGGATTATTCTTCCATTGAATCTCATAATACCTCCCTTAGTGGATTTCGACGGTATAATGGGAATGAATTGGATCTCTTATATAGAGCACATATCAACTGTTAGGAAAAAGAAATATCTTTTCATATTCCAAACCGTCCCATGATCCTATAAAATTCAAGGAATATCATGAATCTCTTTTGAAATATCCTTCAATGGTGTCGGTCTTTATTCCCTATGAAGAGGCATACCTCAATCAAATGGTTGAGTCAAAAGAAAGTGTCAACCTAACAGAAGTTCCCATCATAAGGGAATACAATGATGTATTTCTCGAAGAGTTACTCGAACTTCCCCGGATTGTGCCATACATTTATCAATATAACTAATACATGGAGGTAATCCTATCTCAAAGTGTCCCAATAGTATGGCTCCACTCGAACTGGTGGAGTTTAATAAGCAGCTGTAAGAGCATTTGTACAAAGTGTTCCTATTCCCTAGTGAATCAGCTTGGGGTCGGCTAATGCTCTTTATGAAGAAGAAGGATTGAACTATGCAGTGGTGTATCAATTATTGGGAATCCAACAAGATCATAATAACGAAAAAGTATCCTATTTCAAGGATTGATGACTTGTTCAATCAGTTAATAGGAGCTGAATACTTCTAAATTGTGGATCTTTTTTCTGGATATCATCAGCTGAAGGTAAAGAATAACGATATTTAGAAGAATAACTTCAGTACAAGATATGGTCACTATGATATTATTTTGATGCCATTCAGAATTATTAATTCCCCTGCCATCTTCATAGATTTGACGAATAGTGTCTTAGGCATTACATCGACAAATTTTTGGTCGTGTTTATTGATGATATTCTTATATACTCTAAGGGAAAGGAGGAACATGAAGAACATATAAGACTTGTGATGCGAAACTTGAAAAAGGATAAGTGTATGCCATGTTCAACAAGTGTGACTTTTGGATGAATAAAGTCACATTATTGGGAAATGTGATCACACGTGAGGGAATTTCTATGGACCCTTAAAAACAAAGGTAATTGAGGAATGAAATAGGCCCTCTAGTGTAACAAAAATCCATAGTTTTCTTGGAATAACTAGTTACTACTGACGTTTTGTGAGAAATTACTCATGATTGTCAAGCCCACTAACTATGTTAACAATAAAATGGGTAAAGTATGTCAGGATGGAAGATTGTGAGGGATGTTTCAAGGTGCTAAAGAGAAGGTTGATCACTGAACCTAAACTCACACAACCAAAAAGTGGAGAACTTTTTGTGATATATAGTTCTTCTTAAAAGAAAGGCTTCGATTTTGTACTCATGAAAAAGGATAATATGATATCCTACGCCTCATGATAGTTGATGATCCATGAGCAGAACTACACGACGCATGATTTGGAGATGGAAGCTGTGATTTTTTCCATGAAAATCCGAAAGCAATACATTTTTGGTGATAAGTTTTAAATATACAACAACCACATATGTTTAAAGTATATATTCACACAAGTGGATCCAAACACACATCAAAGGAGATGGTTATAGATAATAAGGAACTTAGAATTCTCTATTCACTATCATCCTAGAAAGGCGAACAAGGTATCTGATGCTCTAAGAAGAAATAGACATGCTAATCTATCCATGTTACGAATTAAAAAGACCCCATCTTATAGGATATTAAAAGAATGTATAAATAAATCATAAGGTTATGGGATTCATCCTACCATGCCCAAATGCTTGTGAAACCATATATCTAAGATAAGATTACGGAAGAACAAAGGCATTATATGGAGTTACAAAAGAATGTGAATGCAGTAAAGAAAGAGAAGTTGTATGAGTTATATATCGGAGATGATAGTGTGATTTGGCTTGGAATGTAGATTTTTTTACCTTCATCACATGGGATAAAGAAGGATCTATTTGACTATGAACATTGATTAACATTCTCAATCCATCATGGTATCACCAAGGAATACTGAGATCTCTGAGAACATTTTTGGTGGGATAACAAGAAAAAGGAGATTGTGTAATATCTATCAAGGTGATTGGTACGTCAGGAAGTTAAATAAGAGAGGAAAAAGTCCAAAGGGATGATACATCAATTGCCTATAACAATGTTGAAATGAGAGAATGTCACTACTAAATTTGCCATGGGTCTCCCAAAGAAGTCCAAGGGAAATAATGCAATATGGGTTGTGGTTGACTAACTCACCAAGACTAACCATTTTATTGCTATTCAGGAAGATCTCTCACTTGAATAACATGAAATGATATATGTAAAGGAAGTGGTGAGGCTACATGATGTTCCACTATTGATTGCCTTTGATTGTGATCTAAGGTTCATATCTAAATTATGGATGTGTCTTCAACATGATTTGAGTATTGACTTAAATTTCAGCACATCCTATCACCCCCAAAATGATGGACAATTTGAAATGACTATTCAGACTCTTGAATGCATTATAAGAGCATGATCTTTAGAATTAAAAGGTCTATGGTATCAACATATCCCATTGGTTGAGTTCTCATACAATAATAACTTCCACACGAGTATTTAGATGTCTCCATAAGAAGATCTGTATGGAAAGTTATGTAGAACTCCAACCTGTTGGGATGAAGTTGGAGAAAGAAAGCTACATGGACATGATCTTGTGAAATAGATAATAGAGATGGTTAAAGTTATCTGGAAACATATCAAAACTTCTCAGAGTTAAAAAATAGCAATTTTGAGAAATGTCGAAGGGACTTGGAGTTCAACGTTGGAGATAAAGTATTCCTTTGAATATCACCATGGAAGTGAGTCATGTGTTTTGGAATGGAAAGGACATTAATCCCATGTTACATTAGACCCTTTTAGATCCTTGAACATATAAGATCTTTGGCCTATCAGCTTGAAATTTTGTAGAATATGACTCATGTTCATGGTTTTTTCAACATATCACTCCTGTTGAAAAACATACCATATCCCTCACATGAACTAAACTCAGAGGTGGTATAGCTAGAATATTATCTCCCCTATGAGAATCACCCAAAAATGATTCTGGACTGGAGATATTAGGTTCTAAGAGACCAGAAAAACCACATTTTCAAATTTTTGTGGAGGAACCTTAAGTTTGAAGAAGCCACTTGGGAACCAGAGGAGGAGATGAAGGAGAACTACCCTCACCTATTTGTGTAAAATGAAATTTCGAGGGTGAAATTTCATAAGGTGGGAGAATGTAATGCCCCAATTTTTTATCAATGGAATTCACTTCTTATAATTATTCCTTATAGAATAATCACATTAGGAATCAAAAAGATATATAAGGATGATAAATACTATGTGACCATTAATCATAATTCTTGAGCATTAATGTTTTGGATTTTTAAAATCTGACAGACATGGTTGCAAATAGTAAGATTTCTGGAGTCTGATAGGACAAACGTAATTTTTGGTGAATAGTAACCTACTCTTAAGAATAGAAACCTACACTTATGAATAGTAATATGACCCTTAAGAATATTAAATCATCCAAAATAATAATAACCTCACCCATGAATGATTAAATAAAATTTAGGTATCTTATGAGTGGCCATTTTACTATAATAAAAGCATTGGTGATTTTTAAGTCATAAATAAATAATTATAATTAATTAAATAATTTAAAAGAAAATTTATTTTCCTAAAATGTTATCATAAATTAAATATTCTATTTATTTTGGGTTTTAAGATAATATTATAAGACATTATGTAATTTTTGAAAGCATTATTAATTCTCTTTTAATTTTAAATACTACATTTTTTTAGTAAATTATGAATTTAATTAAAAATTAAAATAATAATATTTTGAAAATTATTTGTGAAAAATGAAATTATTTTTTGAATTCTATATGTCAAAAAATGGTTAGGGTTATTTTTTGTTATTTTTCAGAAATACAATAATTTTTGGGTGAATAGTAAAAATACAGTTTTCCATATAATCGATATATCTTAAAATGCATCATTCATGATGTAATGATGATATAAATTTTCTGGAACTTTAGATTCGTCCATGTTATATTTAATTTAATAAATGGTTCCTTAAAATAAAATAAAGTCAATTTCCAAACCAAATAAAGAACATTCCAAAGCATAAAGTCACGAAGTGATTCCTTGAAGTTTCATTTTCTCTTTCTTTCACTTTTCGTTTAATAAATTAATGAATTCGACTTATAAAGATGATTCAAATCCTAAAAAATAATATTTTATTAATATATGATTTATGACTTCAAAAAAATATTATTACAATTCTAACATTTGATATACTATTTTATTTAATATTTTTTTTCTAAAAACACCCCTCCTAATGTGTAAATAACCCTTCTCCCTCCCCTTTCCAAACCACACCCCTCAAGCTTAAAGACTTTTCTAAAATCTATCCAAAAATCTTCCTTATCCCCTCCCCCACGTACAAGTTCTTCTTGTCTCATCAAATTTCCAATATTAGTTTCTTTAAGGAGGATCTCAAGAGGAGGATTCAAGAGGTAATTCCACTCTCTCTATTTTCCTTTAATTTCCTTTCAATTTCAAGTTTTTCCTTAATATCTCCTAACCTATACTTTTCCACATGGTATGGTAACTCCATTATCTAATTATAATATAATTTTATGATAAAATTTGGATAATATCTCATACCTACCCCATCTCCTATTCATTTTTATTTTAGAAAAGAAAACATTATTCGTAAGGTGTTAATTTATCACCTTAAAAAAGGACATGTTTTCATTTTTCATTGTCGCCTTCAGATTTGGCAAGATATTTTTTTATATTTGAACCAGATTTTGTTAAATTTAATATATTATATTTAATTTTCTATAACTAAATTATGTATATATTACAAAATTATTAAACAAAACAAGTCCATTGTGGTCGAAAAACTTCCTGAATTAACCGAAACAATCATCATTAAATTCTTATCTAATGATTCATCCACATTGTATATAACATAATTAATTATAATATCATTTTAAATACTCTAATATAATTAGTAAAATTACAGAACATTTTTTTATGTTTATACATGTTCTACACGAACTTCCATTTTTGAATACAAGTGAACCACTTAAGAAAATAATAAAAAAAAAACTTTCCCGAACAATGTATTTAAACTGTATAACTCTTTAAAAGGCCCATAAAATAACTTAATGAAATAATAATTAACCATATTAATGTAAAAAAGGTTTATTATTTTTTAATTAATTAATCTAATTTGGTTATACATGACATTAAATGGAAGAAACCATACAGATACAAGGTAAGGGGAAATTCTCAAACCCAACTTTCTTTCTTTGGGTTATCCCTCATTCACTCCATTTTTTGTATCGTCACCCCTTAAAAATAATCTTTTCATAATTATCTTACTTTTTCTTGGATATAAATTTTATCCATTGAAGTTCATTTCAAACAAATGTTTTCCAAAAGAACACTTCTTTCAAAAGCAAACCTTTTAGTTCTCACTCATGGTTGATGGTTCTTGTATCAAGTATGTAATTCCCTATTTATTTTGGGAATCCAATTTTTATGAATGTTGTCTTATGTGATGAAACAAATTCCATTACATGGGTTATTTATGATCATTTTTGATATATGTTCTATTTTTAATGCATGATAATGAGAATATTGTGATGTGATGGGTGTGCCCAGAATTATATTGCGCAAAATGAATGTTAAGAGGTGACGGGTGAGATTGGAATTATACAATGTTCCAATACATTGGTTAAAGTGATTAATCTCCTGAGTTAAAGTAAAATTATGTGTGAAAATGATTCTATCTTTGTTCACAACTTTGTGTGGTAGTTAACCACTAATATATGATGTTTCATTTTTATGCATTGCCACATTTCAAGTATTTTATTAATGCTTCCTATCATGTTTAGGATCCTTTGACTATTTGGTGATGATGCTCACCCATTCTATATTTTTCTTATTTATCCTCTTTATGGTATTTTATCTTACCCCTTTTTTATGTATATCTTATGGTGACTATATGTACTTAGGAGAGTACAAGTGACAATAAGAATCTATAAAAGAAAAAATTAAATAAATGTTATATTTGGTCCTAGTTTCTTCCAAGACACTAAACCTCTAGATCATCATGGTGTAATACTATTTTGATGTTTATATTTATAATGATGTAACCGTAATGAGAGAAAATTTAGGGTCGTTATATAAATAGTATGATAAATTAAAATTTCTAACTCTATATTCTGGGGGAACCCCTCATGAATTTTCAAATAGCATATCTGTTTATATCCCTAATTATTTTCAAGAAGAAAAAATTTCCCATCGCTCTCTGATTTGAACCCCCAAAATTATTCATTGTGTTTGATGTCACCCTAAAACCATACATTAAATAATTTTAGAGTTCTAAAAATATATTTGTGGATAATTTTATATTTTAGACCACATTAGATCTGTCTCAACATATGTTATAATTATGTATAATGATATTGTAGTGTCATATTTATTATGAAAACATATCATGATAATTTTTTTTAAAAACGTGAATAGGAAATTATATAAGAAAAATAATCTTAAAATACAAATAATTTCATGATAATAAAAATAATATATAATTTTATTCCCCTCATTAACTCAAAATGGAAACAAACGATCTTAATTAATATTCGATGTCAATCCATTTATTCATATTTTTATATAATTAAAAATTAAAACATAATTAAAACGATAAAAATGTGTATATGAAACCATATTTGGATTTCTTGAGAGTAGTATAATTATCCAAAGGTAGTTAAAACACCATTATAAACCCATATCCCTTAGATCATGTTTTAATAATCCGTGATTAATGTTTTTTAGTAGAGTCTTGGAAATTAAGGAATAATTGATTCTGAATATCCCTCACTGGAATAACATTAATTCATTTAATGGATAAATGGGAAGTCTAGTAGTGGAACCTAATGTGTAAAATTAAGTTGGTGTTGTGAAAATGGATATTTCAACTGTCCTGGGATGATGGAAGTGAATAAAATGAAAATGACTCACATAGGACAAAAATATTTGGATATATAAAATTAACACAACATTTTTGAGGGGTAAAATATATTTATTAGATGAATATATAAGATTAAAATGTTTTTTGACAAAATTATTTGGGGACCAGAAGTTATGGTGGTTCATGTTCTAGTATCATTGACCTTATATAAGGATGGAAAAAATGATAAGAATTAGGTAGTATCGAATCAACTAGTTAGACATTCATAAATATAGGACAAGTGGGATCATTTATTGAATTAGTAATTTTACTATTTTAATCAATATATTTGTATTCTATTTAAAAAATAGTGTTTATATTAGTGAGTAGGATATATTATGAACCATAAAAATACCTTTATTGTTCCATGTGTGTGTGAGTTATTTCTCTATATATTTTTTTATTTTTTGTTTGTTTCATAAGATCTTGTTATGTGATCATTGTTAATTGGAATTATATATTGGAGTGTATTTATATCATCTAAATATTGATATCGAGTGATTCCATTTTTAAAAATTTCAATCAATTTTCAACATATGAGGTTTTACAAATTGAGTAACAACACTTGGGGAGTTTCTTATAAAAAGTGTCATCATATATCATCTAGATAGAAGCCATCTGATGAGAATTTATTCATTAAGGATTTTCATTTTAGTGGGAGTTGAATACAATGCAATGAATGTTTTTAAAATAAGTCCATATTTGTATTGAAGTGTTTGAAAAACCATAACATCGATTCTAAATTATTATGTCTAAAGATTATATTTACGAGAATAATATTAAGAATCTATAGATGGGTATTAAACTAGAATAAATTTATAATGATAAATGGGAATGATGAGAACATAAAGCTCTAAGGGTAAATTGGATATTATTTTCCCAAATAATTCCCCTATAAATTCAAGATGTGAATCAACTCTAGGGTTATGACCATGACATAAAATGCATGAAAAAATATCATTATGAATATGTTTTTTATGATATAAATATTATACAAAATCAATATATTAAATTAAAATTAAGTGGTCAATGATATAAAAAAACACAACAAGATTCTAAAACATCTTGAAATTATTGAAGTAAAATTTTATGTTGTTACAAGGGAATTAATATTTCAATTTTTTTATAATATTTGGACTTGATGTTGGCTTTTTTAAGTTATTCTTGTATAATTAATGGGTTATGTTTCTATAAATTATGAGATCTAGTATTAAACAATGAAATACACTCCATAAATTTTTGCTGCAGTTAAAATAGAAAAAGGGGTCCAAATATGTACACAAAAAAGAGGGATATAGTGGGTCTAGAATAGTGAAACCCAAGGGATTCTTCGCAAAAAAATCCATCCCCTCAAAAGTAAATTCACATAGATTAGAAAAGATTGTAACATACGTACCTGTAAAATCCCTAATGGTGAGAAAATGAACAACATTATTACCATCCCAAAAAATACAAATGAAATTCATGTGATCATTAATGAGACTCCAACAATGTAGAGAACCAAATCTTGACATACATGTACATTAAATTACTTTTGCGGAATACTTAATACATAACAAAAACAAACACCCAAGGACCGTAATAGTTTAGTGTCTTTTGAAACTCAGAACATAATCTTCTAATCATGGTGAAAGATCTTCAACATCTCCTATAAAGATCTTCCAATTTTGTTTTCTTACCTAAAACCCTTCTTTATATCTTGGGGAAAATAAAACATAAAAAGGGTGAGCTCCAATTCTCAGTAAGGGTAAACATGGAGAACATAAAACAACCGATAAACATTTGAACGCAAAAACATGAACATGATATAAATCTTAACAGTACATAAGGCATAGATCATAATGGAAAATTAATCATGATAAAATATCATGGGAATAAAACATGTAATTGTGTAAACCCATTAAGCACAAGATATGATTTCCATATTAGCCAAGACAATGCTGCCAAGACCATCTTAGTGGACAAAGTCCCTTTCTGAATCGAGTTCACTCCTCGTTCTAGTCCTGTATCACTAAACCAGATTAAGTTACCGTTCTAGCCTTCTCTATCTCATGATATATAAACATTTAACGAATTCATTGGAGGGAGATATAGATCCCACCCATCTCATAATGAAATCATTCATTCATGTGCCATAAAATAAACATACATCATTCATAATAACCCAATAAATAAAATGGGTTTCATAAACATCAACCCATCATAAAATAATCCATATAAAAGATATGGATATAATTTCATCATAAGAACAATCAAACCATGTAAATAATAGATACATTTTACTTGAAACATAAACAGACTAAATAATGTCATCTTAGATGGAAAATAGTTTTGATAAAACACTTGAAATGAATTTTTGAGGAAAATGTCATTTCTTCTTCAAAATCATTTTTTTTTTCAAAATGCCATGAAATTTTAAAAGAAAATAATTTTTTTGAAAATAATCATGAATTTTTTTAAAATAATCTTCATGAAAATTAGGTGTTATGAAACTGTAAAAATCTGTTCATGCCGTATAAGTAAAAAACATTCTCCTCGTACTTTTGTCGGAAAAGTTAAAAAATACCACATATGGTAAAAAAAAGAAAGATTCCTTCCATAACACAAAGTAAAAGTCAAAGAGGGGTAATCAAGAATTTAAAAATACATGGAAGAATATTAAACACTTTTGGAAAAACATTTTTTCAAACATGGATGAAAAATATAACCCCAGTAAATACTTACGTATAAGCAATCTCGGATAAAAATGAGATCTGCAAAATTACCCATTACCTTATGTCCAATTTCCACCATATGTGTCTGAGACTCCTGTATAGTGGATTTAAATATATTATTAACCTGTAAAAGAACCATAATAATATCTATTATATCATATATGATTCACTTATGACTTTATATTAGCTGTTCTTTTGTCAATTCCATGTTAAAGAAGTATTTTGGGTAAAATCATTTCATTTATTTTACGTGTTAGGAATTGTTGTTCTTGATATTATTATTACTTATATAATTATTTACATACTTCCAGAATCTAAAACATGATTTATATATCATAAATATTCAGTATATATATATAATAGATAGATAAATGAAATGAAATACACCTTTCATGGAGACTGTAGGTTGTACGTACGCATGAACGCTGTTGTCCTTTCTTTATTGATTTGAATGGAAGTAAGTAGATGACATATATATATAAACATAAATAAAATAGAATTATTATGTCATATATATCATTATTATTTATTATATACTCTTTATAATCATTCTTTAATGGTTAACATGGAGAATGAATCTCAACGTGTTGTGGAGATGGTAATCCGTACATACGCACGAGCGATGATATCATTCCCATTATTATTGAATAGAATTGGAGTGGATGATATAATATCTCATAATTAGTATCATGTTATAATAACCATAAATAGTTATTATTTAAACCATTATACCCATCCAAGTAAGGTGGTAGTAGAAAAATAGTTTACACCACGGCGTGGAGATGGTATTCTGTATGTACGCACGTGCGGTGATTTCATTTTCTGTAGGATGAATAGAAGGTGAAATGGGGTTGTTTAATATTTATAATAACATATAAGTATATTATTTATACTTATGTTATTAATTTATAATGAAACAACTAAATAAGAAGATTTTGATGAAGAAAGAAACTTGAAAGAATCGGTAGAAGAGATTACCTCTTCTTCGACGCAACTATTTTGAACTTCCTTATAAGGCACTAGAGTTGGTATTTTGAGGAGAAAAGAACCTCTATAATGTTTCTAGGAAAGTTGAGAAGGGAAATGGTCATGGGTTTTCCGAGCTTGAAGGCTCAAAATTGTGTGAAGAGAAGAGGGAGGAGGTTCCCTTTTATAAGGGAGGTGAGGGGCACTTTAGGAAAACTTAAAATATTATTTTATAATAAAGTCATATTCAGTTTATAATGGATAAAAATGGATTTTTTTCAAAGATAAAGTTGTTATGGGTCGAAATTATCTCAACCAATAGGTTTTAGAAAAGTTTAGGTTACTATTTTAACATTATCATTTAAATTTAACTCTAAGTTAAATAATTTAACTTTTACCGTGTCTTCTTGTTTTCTTACAATATATGTTTAATAAACTTAATATAAACTGCCAAACGAACCCCAAGTGGTTCATTATTAATATATATAACCGTATATAAGTCATTTGGCCGATCCTTAGATTTTTATGAATATAATATTAATTAATAATTTAATATTTGTTTTAAAAACTATTTTATGTCAATTTTGACACTATTTGGTAATTGATTTTTGTGAAAATCATAACAGCATTATTATTCAAAAATAGTTAATTAAATAAATACTAAAATATCATATTAACCTATAATATTATTTTAATTCATAAAAGGTCTCAAATTATATTTATTTGGGTATTGATAACATCAATTATGTTAAACTTTCATTAATAAGGTAATTACTACATCATCATTATGTCATAAATAAAAAATTATTTAATATCTAAAAATTATAAATAAAATACCATTATGTAGGAAATATTTTTTTATTTCTAATTAATATTTATGGTCAAATTTATCTCATGTATGACCCTATATTAAAAATGTTTTAGTTATTAAAATTTGATTTTAACTCTTTTAACTCTTCTTTGAATTAAATAATAATATATGTCCTTATCTAATCCAAGTGGACCTAAAGGGTCATATTTTATACATAAGGTTATTTTTGGTCTAATTACTCTTATCCAATAGAATAAGGATATGTTTTAGGGTAATAATAATATCATTTTTACACTTAATTGCCCTATTTACTTTTAACCATGGTAAATAAAAGTTAAAAGTTACTATTCACCAAAAATTATTTTCATCTCATTGAACAAAATTTTACTTACTGATATCAAACGTGTATCTTGGATTTTTGAAATTCCACTTACTGAAGAGGTAAAATATGTTTTACATAAATTTGTAAATTCTCTTTAGAGGTGGGTAAAAGATGGTTAAAAGTTCAATAAAATTTTATATTTCTAAAATTATTATAAAATGACTCCAATGAATTAAATTGAACTTATATAAGTATTATGTATTTATTTTGACCTAAAATAAATTTAAATAAAATAAATAATTATTTAAATAAAAATTTAGTTTTAAACTATAATTCGGTGTTTTTCACTATTCATCAAAAATTGAAAATTTTCAGAAAAATACAAAAAATTCACCCTAAGCTAACTTCGATATTCCAAATCCAAAAATGAAGTCCATTTTGAAAGATAAAATTTATAAAATTTCAAAAATTGGGTATTACTATTTATAACAGCTAGTTCATAATAATATTATAATAATATATCATTTATTGAAACTCAGTATTGCGTACAACACATGCTATCGAGGAAGGTTGCTCTGGCATGCAACACAATCCTATAATAGTGTTTGCGTATACTGCGAGCTAATATGGTATTGTGTATAGCGCAAGCTAATCTTGGTGTACCACACAACACAATACATCTATTAAATTAAAAAAAATATTTCTCATAAAATCTCGGGGTGTTACATTCTACCCCCCTTAAAATGAATTTCACCCTCGAAATTCATCAGGGTTTTAAATCGTTTACTACTTGAAAGTTTCATTCATAGAAAACCAAATTGTAAAAAGTAATACTAAATCATCATTTTAAAAAGGAACATTATAAACATAATGGATAACCAAAGTAACTGATCACTGGGTTTCCACATAGGAGAACATAGGTGAAAATATGGATATGGAAGAGAAATATAACCTTCAAGTTCTGATGGATAGTGGTAGAGAACATGGCTATAAAAAATCCAACAATCACAAAGCCATAAATTTATGATGACCTAAGGTACCATGTAGGAAAACTTTCTTGGTTTTCAAGATCATTTCCTTAAAGTTGAAGAATGTTTGAATTAAAATAAATAGTTCTTGATTTTGGTACAATCTTACTGTTGTTTGTGACTTGAACAATTTACAATTCATCTCTTAAAGAAATTAAGTTGAATTTGTCTTCTGTGAAGTGTTAGTAGATCATGCAATAGAATTATAGGTCATTCCATCTATCTCAAACATAAGGTTAGAAAAATATATATACATAAGTTCATCTTATGGTGAGATTAATTGTATATGGCTAAAAAAATGGACTTATACTTCATCTATCATCCTGCTTAATAAAATAAAACCGGTTTCTACTAACCGAAGACTTCTTATAGGACAGTGGTTGGAAATAAAGCCTGTTACACTTCAGTTTTGGGTTCAATTCCCGCATCCTAGTCTGATGTGACGGGTTGCCGCCCATCCTACGGGTTTTCCTTTTTCTAAAACTATTTTATTATAACATTACAAAAATATTATCAAAAAGTACTATCATTAAACAATACTATCTGATGTATAACTTAATCTATTCCAATATTTAGTCTTACCCAAACTCCTAGTATAAGGAAAAATATTGATAGGGAGATCATCTACCAAGAATGTAAATACCGTCATTTATCCCCATATATCATAAGATATGTCTTGTTGGTCACATTCCAAACATTCGAATGACTTATTAATGTATTCTATGGAAAAATGAAAACCCATTGAACCTTAGTGAAAATGTGAATTCAGTTAAAAGTTAACTCTTTCCACATACCAAAATCCCAAAAATTATATATACTCAAACTGTGATATCACTTAGTCCTTATATTTATCATGAGCTCATGAATACCATCAAACATATTATTTTCTCCTTATCCCTTCATTATGCGCATATCATCTTCTTTCCAAAAATATTTCAATCACTTTTCATTGTTACTGGTACCATATAATTATTGAAAACAACAGTAAACCAATACATAGATATTCCAAAATTCCACGATACTATAAATGAGATTCCACAACACTATTTTGAAATCCCATTCCATAAACACTTAATCATTCCACCACATCATTGGCATACTCAACATCACAAATAGTGATTGCATGTGACTTCCCTTTTTCCTTTTCCTTAAGAGGTTGTTGATGTCGATCATCATTAACCCTTGGATTAGGGCATTGGTTAATATAATTCCCCATTTCCTTAAAATTGTATCATTGAAGTGTTGGTGGTGCGTTCTCTATAGTATTTTATCCATTCACATCATTAGATACATTTTTCCTATTACTTCGACACTCAACTAATCGATGACCTTCTTTGAAAAACTTACAACATTTTCTAGTACCTTTTAGACAATCTACACTATGCTTATTCCCACACTTTAAGCATAAAGAAACATTAATCTTCTTTTCACCATTTTTCTGAGATTTCTCTTTGAACTCCATCTTTCATTTCTTGTCAAAACCATGAGATGGATATGTAACCCTAACTTCTTGTTCTAACTTGACAGCACAACACACAATTTCTTCCAAGCTACTGAAGTCTCTTATAGCTAGTGCCCTTCAGAGACTTGGTTTTAAGACACTGAGGAATCGATCAACTTTACTTTCAGGTTGAATGATAAATCAAGATGCATTCTTTGAAAGCCTTGTAAAATTGGCCTCGTATATATCAACAGATTCATCATCCTTTTTCTTAAGCTCAAGGAACTCCTTTTCCATCTTTTTTCGAAGAATACGAGGGAAGTACTTATTGGAAAACAATTTCTTGAACTCATCCCATTCCATGGATTCAATTTCATCTTGGGGCCTTGTATTCTTAATAAGATTCCACCATTTATTAGCTTCAACTTCAAAATGATATACTAATAAGATGAATTTATCATGGTCAGAACATTTCAGGACTGAAAATATCTTTTCAGTGGTACTGATCCTATGTTCAGCCACTAATGGATCAATAGACCCCCCGAATGAAGGTAGACGCTACCTCATACATGATTCAGCAGAATGTAGCTCCTTTCCCTACTCATTTGGAAGTCCAGAATGATTAATAACTTGTGTAAGTATATAAATAAGATTTTTCACTCCATCTCCCATATCATTGGTTTTTTTAGGAGGAAAATCATTGCATCGTCCATTACATTGATCAACATGGTTCCTTTAGGGTCCATCCATTGTCTAAAACCCAAAAAGAATAATGTGAGGCAACAATCATGATAAGGAAAAAAATATAATAATGGGGGTGTACCTTCAATATCTAACATATTAGGTTTAATTATAATATCATTACCGAAATTCTAGGACTATAACCTATACTTATACTTAACCTTAGGGACATCCCTAGACATACCATAGAAATATCTCTAGGGATCTCACTATTGTTTTCGCATCCTATTTTCCAAAGGTTAAATAAAACTTTGCTCTGATACCAACTGTAGAGACCCAAAGCTTGACGTACATGGAAATTACATTACTTTTATGGAATACTTAATACATAACAAAAAACACCCAAGGACCGTAATATTTTAGTCTCTTTGGAAACTCATAACATAATCTTCTAATCGTGGTGAAAGATCTTCAACATCTCCCATAAAGATCTTCCCCTTTTGTTTTCTTACCTAAAACATTTCTTTATATCCTAGGAAAATGAAAACATAAAAAGGGTGATCTCAAATGCTCAGTATGGTTAATCATGGAGAACATAAAACAACCCATAAACATTTGAACGTAAAAACATGAACATGACATAAATCTTAGCAGTACATAAGGCATAGATCATAAAGGAACACTAATCATGATAAAATAGAATGGGAATAAAACATATAATTGTGGAAAACCATTAAGAACATGATAAGATTTCCATAGTATCCAAGTCATTGCTGCCAAGACCATCTTAGTGGACAAAGTCCCTTTCTGAATCGAGTTCACTCCTCATTCCAGTCCTGTATCACTGAACTGGATTAGCATACCATTCAAGCCATGTCTATCTCATGAGATATAAATCTTTATAAAATTCATTGGAGGGAGATATAGGTCCCACCCATCTCATAATGAAATAATTATTTCGTGTTCCACGAAATAAACATACATCATTCATAATAACCCAATGAATAAAATGGGTTTCATAAACATCATCCCATCATAACATAATTCATATAAAAGAAATGGAAATCATTTGATAATAAGAAAAATCAAACCATTTTAATAATAGATACATTATACTTGAAACATAAACACACTAAATAATTTCATCTTAGATGGAAAATAGTTTTGATAAAACACTTGAAATGAATTTTTGAGGAAAATATCCTTTCTTTTTCCAAATCATTTTCTTTTCTTAAAATGCCATGAAATTTTAAAAGAAAATAATTTTTTTGAAAATAATCATGAAAACTTGTAGAAGAATATTTATGAAAATTAGGCATTATGAAACTGTAAAAATCCATTCATTCCGTATAAGTAAAAAGAACATTATCCTCATACTTTTGTCAAAAAAGTCAAAAAGTACCAGGTATGGTAAAAAAAAGATTCCTTCCATAACACAAAGTAAAACTCAAATTGGGGTGAAAATGACTTTAAAAATACATTGAATAATATTAAACACTTTATGAAAAAAAAATTTATGGACATGGATGAAAAATATAACCCCAGTAAATACTTACGTATAAGCAATCTCTGAAAAATTATCCCTTACATTATGTCCAATTTACACCGTATGTGTCCGAGACTCCTGTATAGTGGGTTTAAACATATTATTAACTTTTAAAAAAACCATAATAATATTTATGATATCATATATGATTCACTTATGACTTTATATTACCCGTTCTTTTGTCAATTCCATGTTAAAGAAGTGTTTTGGGTAAAATCGTTTCATTTATCGTACGTGTTTGGACTTGTTGTTCTTGATATTATTACTACTTATATAATGATTTACTTACTTCCAGAATGTAAAAAATGATTTATATATCATATATATTCATTATATATATATATATATAATAGATATATAAATTAAATGAAACACACCGTTCATGGAGATGGTAGGCCGTACGTACGCTTGGACACTATTTTCCTTTCCTTATTGATTTGAATGGAAGTAAGTGGATGATATAAATATATATATATCTAGTAGAATTATTATTTCATATATATCATTATTATTCATTATATACACTTTATAATCATTCTTGAATGGTTAACATGGAGAATGAATCTAATCGCGTCGTGGAGACGATAATCCGTATGTACGCACGAGCGATGATATCGTTCCCATTATTATTGAATGGAATTCGAGTGGATGATATAATATCGCAGAATTAATATCATGTTATAATAACCATAAATAGTTATTATTTACACCATTATACCCATCCAAGTAAGGTGGTGGTGGAAAAATAGATTACACCACGACGTGGGGACGGTATTCCGTACATACGCACGTGCGGTGATTTCGTTTTCCAAAAGATGGATAGAAGGTGAAATTGGGTTTTTTAATATTTATAATAACATATCAGTATATTATTTATACTTATGTTATTACATTATAATGAATCAACTAAATAATAATAAGTTGAAGAAGAAAGAAACTTGAAAGAATCGGTAGAAGAGATTACCTCTTCTTCGACGCCCCTCTTTTAAGCTTCCTCTTAAGGCACTAGAGTTGGTCTTTTGAGGAGACCAGACCTCGATAATGTTTCTAGGGAAGTTTAGAATGGAAATGGGCAGGGTTTGAACGATCTTGAAGTCTCAAAATTGTGTGAAGAGAAGAGGGAGGAGGTGTCCTTTTATAAGGGAGGAGAGGGGAACTTTAGAAAAAACATAAAATATTATTTTATAATAAAGTCATATTCAGTTTATAATGGCTAAAAATTAATTTATTTCGAAGATAAAGTGGGTATGGGTCGAAATAATCTCAACCAATAGGTTTTATACATGTTTAGGTTACTATTTTAACCTTATCATTTAGATTTAACTCTAAGTTAAATAATTTAACTTTTACGGTGTCTTCTTGTTTTCTTACAATATATGGTTAATAAACTTAATATAAACTGCCACACGAACCCCAAGTGGTTAATTATAAATATATATAACCTTATCTATGTCATTTGGTCGAACAATAGATTTTTATAAATAGAATATTAATTAATAATATAATATTTGTTTTAAAAACTATTTTTTGTCAATTTTGAAACTATTTGGTAATTGATTTTTGTGAAAATCATAACAGCATGATTAGTTCAAAAAAAGATAATTAAATCAATACTAAAATGTCATATTAACCAATAATTTTTTTGGAATTCATAAAAGGTCTCAAATTACATTTATTTGGGTATTCATAACATCAATTATGTTTAAATTTCATTAATAAGGTAATTACTGGATCATCATTGTGTCATAAATAAAAAAAATTATTTAATGTCTAAAAATTATAAATAAAATAAAATTATGTGAGATATATTTTCATATTTATAATGAATATTTATTGTCGAATATATTTTTTGTATAACCCTATATTAAAAATGTTTTAATTATTAAACTTTCATTTAAACTCTTTAAACTCTTCTTTGGATTAAATAATAATATATCTCCTAATCGAATCCAAGTGGACCTAAAGAGTCATATTTTATTAATAAGGTTATTTTTGGCCGAATTACACTTATCCAATTAAATTAGGACATGTTTTAGAGTAATAATAATATCATTTTTACCCTTAATTATCATATTTACTTTTAACCGTGGTAAATAAATGTTAAAAGTTACTATTCACCAAAAATTATTTTCATCTCATTGAACCACATTTTACTTACTGATATCAACCGTGTCTCTCGGATTTTTTAAAATTCCACTCACAGAAGTGGCAAAATTATGTGTTATGTAAATTTGCAAATTCTCTTAGGATGTGGGTAAAAGGCTGTAAAAAGTTCAATAAAATTTTATATATCTAAACTTATTATAAAATGACTCCAATGAATTAAATTAAAATTATATAGGTATTAGGTATCTATTTTGACCTAAAATAAATTTAATTAAAATAAAAAATTATTTAAATAAAAATTTGGTTTTAACCTATAACTTAGTGTTTTTCACTATTCTTCAAAAATTGAAAGTTTTCAGAAAAATACCAAAAATTCACCCTAAGCTAGCTTCGATATTCCGAATCCAAAAATGAAGTCCATTTTGAAAGATAAAATTTATAAAATTTCAAAAAGTGTGTATTACTATTCAGAACAGCTAGTTCATAATAATATTATAATAATATCGCGTTTAGTGAAACTTGGTATTGTGTACAACACACACTATCGAGGAAGGTTCCTATGGTGTGAAACACAATCCTAGAATAGTGTTTGCATATACTCTAAGCTAATACGGTGTTGTGTATAGTGCACGCTAATCTTGGTGTACCGTACAAGACGAGACATCAATTAAAATAAAAATATATTTCTCATAAAATCTCGGATTGTTACATACAACATACAGATAGAGTATACAATTATAGAAGAGAAACTAAAAAGATATAATAGACAGGAATTGATGATTTGGTAGACCATCTCCATGACATCCAATACAATATTTATCCAATTACATACTTCAAAACCTAAGAGAATATCTATCTCTTTGTCTCGGAGGGAATCTCCTAAAACAACATGGGTTGAAAACATGATGACCACATTCCCCTAGTATCATGAAAAAAACCGTAACCCCTCATGATTCCCATATTTTATGAACCATTCAAATTTATATGAAGGTTCTGGTAGTGAGGATTCCAGCAGACCCAACTCCGTTAGAGGCCATATAGAATGGAAAAATGTTAAGACCTTGTACGCTTGATGATCCAGAGAGAGGAGGCACCTTTCTAGGTTTTGAGGAGATGATAAAGGTATTGCATCATGATTATAACCCTGTACATGGGGGGCATCAACATGAATGTGGTTCCCTCATACAGAATAATGTCCCTTACCTACCAAATACACTAAAAACCAATCACAAGAATCATCACACTTTCCTTATACTCAGAACAGTTCTCCTACACCCCTTGAAACCACATATAAGTAATTATATACTTGATGATAATGGGAGGAAAAATTGTGATCATGTGAAATGTGATCGAAATCACCCGAGCCCAGTCTCAATCAAAAAATAGGCTATCTATTGACTCTTCACATGGAGTAGCACAAAAATTCATCGTGACCCCTTTTTGAGGCCAATTTTCATGATTTTCTCATTAGTGTAAATGGTAGTATTATTGATGCATCAAACAAGTAATTTTAGCTTGATCATGATCATGTTACAAAATAGGGTAGATTCCTAACTACCCTACACAATTGGAGGATATTGAAGCCAATGAAGGTCTTTCCTAGAAAAAACACCAGAAAAGAAGCTAGAAGAAATTGATTTTTCAGTATAGGTTTTATGTTCAACAACATCAAAGTGGTCATTTTTTCATTTCTAAAGATATACGGTTTGAATGTCGGGAAACTCTTTTCTTTTGTAAAGGTCATATATAGGGTTGGACCCCTAGTGAAACCCAACAAAACACCCACCCAGTTTTGATAATAGAAACTAATAGAACCAATTATAACTATCCACTAGGTGTATATCTAGAGGAATTCAATATGTAATTGGATCAAGATCAATAAAGGTGTATTTCTATTAGTAAAGAGAGTATTATATTCATACGTTTTTTTCATGAGTTATCCCCACAATGACAGGACCAAAAGAACATCCCATTCCAAATTGGAGGGTAAGACTTTCACCTCACATAACACACTTAAAACATTAATTCCACCCACCGAGATAGGTCCTTCCATCATAGACCATGATTCCAAATTATTATTTCTATATAAGGCTTCAATGAAACTATTCTTGCACCAAAGAGGAAAAAAACTTCTATCATAGAGACTCCTGCTCATGTACTAGATGAGGGAATCCTAAATGAAAATGAATAGAATAGTAAACAATGGAAAACCTTTCCTTAGACCCCATAAAGATTTAACAATGCCAGACTATTTTTCCATGAAAGAAATACTGAACAAAGGAGTGTTGTATAATTTGTATAAGAGGTCGAAAGACTATGTGGAGAGGCCCTTATATCTGTTGACATTAAGAATAAGGTTCCAATAAATCATTTCATTGGATTTTTCGATGACAATATAGATGACCACATGGTATCTCAAGGAATTTAGGTTGATATCCCTTTTCATCTCATGTTACAGGTCGATCAAACCTCATATCGACGTTCTATTAATAAAAATATGTTGTTATTCAGAAACCCACAAAGGGAAAAAGACAATAACTCTTATATTTAAGATACATTCCAAGGACATATAAGAGTTTTTAGACATGCTTCTAGGCTGATTGTGCTTAAGAGATGATATATACATGATCATTCATATAATCATAATAGGTGTGACATAAGAAATGTGTGGTAGATAACCTACTTGGGAGAAGTATTGAACTATATAAATTGGTTCCTTTCTGACCGAGTCCCAAGAGACAAAAAAAATGTGGCTAAAAAATAGTGTGGTCCTAGAAATATGTATGGGTTGAGGCCTTTCACTACATCATAAATTTCTAATTAATCTAGAATCGATGCAATATAATAGTTGTCATAAGCTGAGACTATGCATTGAAATTACTCAAAAAGTTTCATAGATCCATGAGTTTATGCTCCTTGCATGTGTGAATCCATACCATCCAGGATAATCCTAAATTGAGACATGTCCATCACCCTACCCACTTCATCTTTTTACGAATAGGATCTAATCTACAACTAGATGTTCATTCTGATGTTTCACTTCCTATCATAGACACATACATGAAATAAATCGATGTTCTTGTCACCATATGAGATCCACCAGACCCATACATTTTCACATAGTGTGAATTAATATTCTAAAATCATGTCATAAAGTATGTTCTTGGTTGTAGAATGATCATTAAAAGATTCCTCATCCAAATGGGGCTTAAGAGAAGAATCCAGACCTTCCACTTCACGAGAGAGAAAGTCTTCATCATGGATGGGGGGGGTGGTGACTCTTATTCCATGACTGAAGACCACCCATAAGACACCGTATATACTTATGAATAATAGTATAAAAACATCTCTTCATAGGTATATTCAATGATGATACAACCATATTATGAAATTCTAGCACATATGACCATACTATAGAAAAGTGGAAGAGATTGTCACTGATCACTCTTCAAGACAGTGTAAAAAAGGTTTAGGGATCATATATAACAATATAAAGGTGTAAAAACCATGGAATCAAGATAATATGAGATATAATATTAGTCAACAAGGAAACAGTCAATACAACAAACTTTTATTTAGAAGCATCCTGATTATTAAACCATGTAAATTGATCAGCACATAAACACATATCGTCATGGTCATTACACGTGAAAAATAAAATTACTCTGAGCTCCATTGGAGAGGATATGAACTATGACCCTTATATTTAGAATATTCTTCATTAATATTGAGGTCCCATCCCATTATCTCTAGATAAACACCAAGACAGATGCATCCCAAACAGTTCTATAGATACTCACATTCAGGTACCTAACACATTGCATAGATAATTGAGTGTGAAAAAATGTTAATCCTAACCCACCTTCATGGTGATAAAATAATCAGATGAATAAATAATCTCTATTATAATGTATAAATTTCAAAATTTCCATATATGATAGTTTTTATGAGCCTCATGTAGAAAATTTCATACACCGATTATTTTGGAAAATATCGTAATGTTGGATAATTGTTGTTTGGGTCCAAGATCTACTGATAGGGAGTAACTTGTATTCGATAGTTTTATTGAAATAAAATCACATATAAATCAATCTCAGAGCCCCCATTAATTAAAAAGTAAGATATAGATCATTGAAATAGAATTTTTTGGCCTTGGAACTAACCAATTATGAAACTCAAGTGTTTGAGGTAATAGAGTATAGGAATTATGTGTTTTGGGACCATTTTTGGATTCCACAAGTGGAGGGGGATGGGTTAGTTTTAGGGATATGATCACCTTTCTCTTGTGAGGTCAATGAAAAAAATGGTTGGAGGTTTTTAGGGGAGTGCTATGGGGAGAAACAGATACCCTCAGAGTGGTGGGAAGTAATGGAGGGGGAGGAGGGTCCACCATCCTTAGAAGTTCCTCTAGAGGATAAGGGGATGAGGGGAAAGTGATAATATAAAATAATGACTATCATTATACAACCATTGAAAAACTATATGATGGTGAGGCCAGAGAAGAAGAGGGAGGTATTGGGGGCACTGAAGGATTGGGAAGAAACTTAAGGGTTCCATGGGAATATAGAGGGGTTTCGAGAATCTTATGTTTATTATTATGGATTTTTATATGTGAATATGGGAGTGGGGGACCATTATATGTGTATGTAAGGTCAATCCACTAGGTACTAAGAGAAGTAGAATGTTTGGAATTAGCCACCTGAAGAAGGTGTTGGGGGAGTGTATGCATTTCTTACATGCCTTGGTAGTGTGACCTTGCAAGTGACATGATGAGCAGAAGAGCATTGTCGAATATGGAAGGAATATTTTCCAACCTATTAATGATACACCTTATTTAAAAGTAAAAAAAATTTGTGATAGGAGAAAACAAGTCCAACTCGACATCGATCCTCATAATAAAAGTGCTGAGAAGCTGAGAGGTGTGATCATCTATAAATAAGAAGGATCCCACTGCATATCCAATTTAGTGGGGGAAAATGTATTTTCAAAAGGAAGGGGGAAATGGGATGTAGAACATAAATTTTATATGGTGGTATAATAACCATAATAAACTCTTAAAGATAAATATAAGAGGATGAACATCCAAGAGTTAATAAATATGAGAAAACATGACCACACATTAATGAAATATTCTTATGATTAGAGTTCAATGAAAAAGTATTTCTAGTCGAGAATGTAGTTGTGAGCATAAACCAACAAGCCCCACAAATCTACCACCGTAGAAATCCATTTTAGAGGTGGCTGATCATAGCCCAATTGAACAACCAATTTCATTGGAGGATGGGAGAGATCATAGAGAAAGCTACCTTGGGTAAGTACACCACCAGAAAAGAAAGAGAAACACTTGGTATGATCAGCTCCAAGGAGACATATGACAGTGGAGAAAATGAGTCTATCAATGATAGAGGATCTCAGGGAAGAATCCCCTTCAGGGAGGTTGTGGTATGACCCCCTTTAGCCTGGGGAAAGGTGAAGCTACACCTGATAATGTAAAAAAAATATATCTATAAGATTTTTCATGGAAAATATTATAGATAAGAAAAACCTCAAAATTGTGGGAAATGGTGATATAAAAACTCAATAACATCTCTAAATAGTTTTTATATTTTCAATGATTTTTGTACATTTATTTCTTATAGAAGTGTTTTATTTTAGTATATTAGCTAGATAATGTGAGAATATATACATGTTTTGTGTAAGAATAGTTTAATATAACACACGGTTATATGGAGGTGAGTAAGAGTGTAAAGGATATAATTTTATACCATATTGGGAGTTTGTTAGGTTAATCAATTTTAAGTACGCATTGTATTATGTAGGTGAATTTGGTTGTATTTGTTTCAATGAGGCTATATGGAAGAAAGACATTGCATATATTAATTGGATGATGGAATAATAATTCACCCAATGAAGAGCATGATATGATTCATATAAAATTGTTGAGTAATGAATACCGAAGGTGGATTTCATTGGAAATTAAAAGGAATAATGTACCTAATATTGGGAAGGTATGTTGGATGAGAGGGATAATTGGTGAGAAACACCATACATCAGATGATTTATTAAGTTGTTTTTAATATGCATGAAAAGTGTTTTAACATGTAGGGATTTCAAAGAGAGTTTGGAGGATTTAAATTTCATTGATTGGGGCACAACTAGAATAATATATGATTTATTCATTAAAAGATTAATTAAATGAAGAATCCATCCATTAATAAACTAGAATGTTGGATAAAAATTTTAGTGAAGAACCGACTTAGAAAAATGATTTGGATGAGGCAGAAGTGACAAAAAAATTAAAAACATATTGGCATATGGTGATAATAATGCAACTTGAGTTCATATATTAAAAAATATTGGTAATGGTTTTGAAAATGTGTGATAATGTTTGATAAATTGATAAAATACATTTGAGATTATTTGATTGATTTGAGATAGGTTTGAGTTAATCTAAAGAGGAAATGAATTAATTTGAAGGAAATACAAGAAAAATAGACATGTTTTTGATTCATTGTAGGGTATTTAGTTACCAAGAATCATGTAAGGGGTTCATAGTATAGGAATCCATGTATGGTGATCCAATCATCTAAGGATCCACATATTAGAATCTATATAATGGGATCCACATCATTCATCAATGTAAGTGGATTCACAAGAGAGTGAAGATTTATATTGGGGGATCCAGATATAAAGATCAACATAATGGAATTTTGATATAGATATCAATGTAATTTTCCTCTTATAAATGTATTTTATACTTACATTGGAACTTATTATTTTAGAATTAAATTCGGAAGCATAAATTTATTAGTGATGATGCCCGAGCTATTTTGACATCTCCAAAAAATTATAAATATTTTAAGAGAGATGATTTAAGACATGATATTAGAGATATTATAAGTTAATGGGAAAAAAAGATCAACATCCACTATTAGAGAATTTCTAAGGAGAACATTTTAAATTTATCATTTTATTATCAAAATGAATAAATCTAGACTAGTCAATGTCTATACAGATCATTTATGTTTTAAACATCACAAAAACATAAAAGGGTGTGTGATTAAATAAATATAATTAAGGTAAGTTAATCTTCAATATATGAAATAGATTTTAAATTGAGGATTATTCAGAAGTTTTGAAATAAAGATGTTATTCCAGATTTTCAAATCTGAAAGTGATGATATGTTAGAATATACTTGAGTTGTGTTGAATTTTTTGAAAAATAAAATAAAATTTGTTATTATTTATAAACTAGAAGACTATTTTTTAAGTTAATTATTATAAATTTTAATTATATATTTTCTTTGAAATCAAAATACATATAAGTAAAAATATCTATTCTACAGTTATGATTTTCTATATAATTTTTATACTTCCATGGATATTTATTTATGAATTTTTTTTAGAGATTATGGATGTGAAAAAAATTGAGCCTCTTATAATGTTATTGAGGTGAATAGTTATGACAAAATAAGAAAATTATAAGTAATAGGGTATGGTTACTGAAATCCTTTCACACACTAAATGTCACAAAATGGCTTGAGTCGACCCTAAACCGGTCACCCAGGCCATCCTTTGATAATTCCCGAGAGGCGTTCTAGATCCTCTCAAGATGGAGACAATCACTAAGGTTTTTAATAGAGTACACAGGGGAATTATTTCTACCAAATATAAACAATAAACCAAACAATGGAAAGAAATGGACAGCCCAAAAAACATTTACAGAAAAAAATCGAACTTAACATTATTTATACAAGAAACCGAATGTAAAACTAATCCAAAAAATTAAATAACCAAAGATAACAACCAACAACTCCATGTGACCCTGTTGGTCACTATCAAACACAATTATTACATGTCTTAAAGGTGACCTAACTCAAGTTGAAACCTACACAGTGGCTAAAAACATAATAATACTATAGGTGTGAGTATTAAAACATTGTTGGTTATCCTGGTATTCTATTCCCAATGCACTACCTTTACAATAAACGAAACATAAATTTCATGTTTTAAATACAATCTATACAAGTATTTTTTCTAATGAGGTTCTATGCTATAATAATTACCATAATTGTTTAGTTAGTTTTTTCATCATCAAACATGCTATATGAAACAGGGGAAAACCCTACATGATCACTAGCATACTAGTACACATCCACACACCTAGATAACCATGTTTTCACTTTTTATGCACAAACAAGATACACATATATAAAATAACATTTAATCATAATGATTCATTTTAAAAAACATACACACATCAAATATTCCATACAAATTTCTCTCATTTCTTTCATGGATCAATAAACCACCTAAATTTTCATAAAATAATTTCAATAAGTATAATGAGGCATTACACATAAAATCCATTCAAAAATTATATTTTAAGGCCAAAACCCATAAATACCATATCAACCAAGGTTTGGAAGACCCAAAACCAATTAATAAACTAATTTCATGAACCATAAAATGTCACCAAAAGATACAACATGAAATACACATGGAAAACATTTTTACAAGAAAAAAATGCCAAACAGGCCATTAAGCCTTTCTCAAAACTAACATTTGACAAATGTATTCATTTAAATTTTATTAAAGAGGTGTATACACAACATTTAAATCAGAAAAAACTTTCATAAATCCATTAAAATATTCAGGTTACATATTCAAAAAACAACCATTTTCATAATGATGTGAAACATTCCATTTCCCCGCTACTCAGACCAAAACACGATATAAACCAAAACCCATTTGTTTGTAAAACCAAATACACATTGAAAAGCCATATAAGGACCCAAAAATAATTTTTTTAATTCTTATAATAAATATTTTAAATAAAAAAAATTAAATTTTAAATCATACATTACACATAAAATCCAACCGGGTAATTTACCAAAGACATGACATATACTTTTAAACAAAACAATTTAATTTAAGCACTTGAGAAGAAATAAAACACCAATTGCATGCCATATTTTATTCAAGATACATTATCATTTTCAAAATAACATACAAAAAGTTATAAACGTCATAAAATAGGTGTAAATATATAATGGAACATTTAAACAAACACTTGTTGAGCACTTTTATGACAAAACAACACTACCTTTCACAAAAAAAAAGCTTAAAAAACTGTTTTTCACACCAAAATAATTATCAAAAGGCTGAACTAAAGTAATTAAAATATATATCTGGTTCTAAAAATATGAAAATGATTAAACATAAATGATAAATTCATGGCCAAGGGATATCCTACCTCAAATTTTTGGCGTAATGGATATGCACACCAAATATCACCAACTGAGGGTTTATAAACACTAAACCTATGAAGAACTGCCCCAAACGAACAAAAACCCCATAAAAATCATGAGAAAGTATAAAAAAAGGTCTATAATTACTAGAGTATAATATAAAACCATGAAATAAGGAATGGAGGAAGAAGAGGGTGGAGAAATGAGAAAGAATCTCACTTTGGTAACCAAAAAAATCATCGTTTTCTCTTAGATCTGCATCCATATAAGAATGGAAATGGATAGAAAATACATGGAGAGGCTCCTAAGGTCTAGAAGAAATAGGGTAAGAATATGTTTTTCCAAAATAGAAATAATTGAATAATTTATGACTGAGACAAAATACCTTTGAAAAAACTGGATGATTTTTGAACCATTGAGAATATTATCCCTAATTCGAAAAAAGTTATTCTTAAAAGAGATAAAATGGAACATGGGGGTTATCATTGGGTTCTTGGACTCATGTGGGAGGCGGAATCACCAAAAATTATAAAAAAATTATTAAGATATAAAATAAACAAATTATTTTTTATAACTGGGAATGGGCCCTCAGGATGGCCCAATATTTGAATAAATAACCCAATGTCACCATTATTATGAATTTATATGGGGTCCAAAAAGATATGGTAGTTTAAATATTCCAGTGGATTCCAAGTGGAAAGTGGAATGAGTGATATTTTTAAAAAAAATGAAGGAGTTATAAAAGAAAAATATTTGGTTTTTAATTTTGGAAATTGGCTCACAGTTGGCCCAAATCATGAAGTATCCACCCTTTTCACCCAAACTACCAAAAAAGCTATAGGGAAACAATGGTAGAAGGATTAGAAATATATGGAAGTTCAAAACAAAAAATTAATCTCACCCAAAAAACAATAAAAGGATTGCTATTTCCAATTAACTGGATCAAAACAAAGGCATGAAAAAAATCGGATGTGACAATTCTCCCCACCAATAAAACATTCCACCCCCAGAATGTGATAACACTTTAAATCTGAAAAACACCTATGGATTACTTATAAACATGATACAAAATATAAATCCAAATAAATATCATTTACCATCAATGTAACATACTCCTCTTCCCCAAACAAAATGCCAACTCCCAACCACTTCCTGCAAATCAATGGAAATATCAATCCACTACCTCCACAACCAAGAAAAAACCCAGATTGTTGGGCGTCCTTCTAATGAACCCAATGATCAAACAAACCAAATTTCACTCATGAACGCTAATGACATGGGGGTGAGGATGGAACAGGATCCCCACTACTAAATTACAACTATAATCTGACAAATCCTTAAAGAAATGATCTTCGAGACCCATAGTGGGTCTCCCAACCATTAATGACAAACTAAAAATGAAAAAAAAAATAAATCTACATGAAAAAGAATTTGGGGCTCACCTGAATAGTCCCAAAAAAACTCTCCCGCAATAACCTGCATACCCAATTTAATAGGGTTACAACATGAACATATAAACCACCCACTCCCAGACGAAGGGGGAAAGAACTGGTCCAACATTTTCTGCACAGATACATACATCCACCTCTCAAGGAGGGGAGGAAAGGGGACCCAATCATTAGGCCACTAAAACCAAAAAATAAAAAAAGGAACAACCCAAAACTCTCTACCTACTAATAGGTAAAACCAAGATCGTATGCAATTTACATAGGTGGTCCACATATGAACATTGATCAGAAACCCACATCAATGAAGGAATAACAATAGAAACTGTGTAAGGGGTAAGTCCACCATGCTCATTGGGAAAAGAGGAAATTCATAGTGATGAGGAACCACAATATATATATATATATATATATATGAACTAAATTACCACAATGGTGGAGGTAGGATCCAAGTCAAACTCTCCACACCTCTGACGATTTCCTGACTATGTAAAAAGCTTTACTTCGAGGCTTATGGCAAAAGCCCTGATTCATAAAGCATTCTTGCACCACAGTTAAGTGATTAGGATCACACCATTCAAAAAAAAAATCACTTTCTCAACAAAAAACCTTCATATAAATAGGAACTCATAGATACATAGCCCAATTCTCTCTCACTTTGAATGAGGAGTATAATAGAAAAGGAATACAGAGAAACACATCAACATCATTGAATAGGATTGTTATGAACAAAAAATTATCATGACCTAGAATCACTTTAATTCAATCCAAAACAACTCTCTATTTCAAAAAATAGGATGAGGCATTATCTAAATAGGTGGATTTAACATTTGAAATGAATCCTTATGTTGATAAATCAGAAGTCTTTCCAATGGAGAACTATCCATGGCCACATCACAACATCCAACACATCTTTAGAAACCCACTACACATTAAACCAAAGCAGAGACACTGACAGGTTCCCATCCCCTAAAATGACAAGAGTATTACTTCCAGATCACAAAAAATCATACTAAATGAACAAATCATCTATGATATATAAAAAAATATCCATAAACCATAACCATATAAAGAAATTTAACAATGATTCAGCTCAAAAAACTTTTGAGAGAATAATCTAACATGGTGGATTTTGACATTCACCAATGGTGTTTCATCAAGTCTCACTCACATGCCCATTTCCATGCCACCCTCAACACCCAACCACCATGCCATAAAGGACATCTTTATAGATATCAATAATTCCATGCATGTCAGCACCCATGAAAACACCAAAGGCTATAAAAAAAGATCATAATTCCAAAAACCATGTACCTTCCAAAGGAACACTAACAACCAAGTCAACACCATTTTCAGCTTTCAAAAAACAAATCACACATAATTAAGAACAATTTTTTTTTAAAAACCAACCCCTTTCATTTTTAAAAAATTCAAAACAACAAATCTACTCCAAATAACCCCTTCCCATATTCAAAAAATCCGAAAGTCATGTTTTAATAATTTTATGGCCATTGAGACCAATACCCTTTCTGGAAAAACATCAACCACTCAAAACTAACTTCCAAAACGAATTCATCAGATTAAAACACTTTTCAACACCCCAAAACACCCCATTTAAAACAAAGATTCATAATTAATTTAGAATGACGCGCACATTCCAAAAATTTTATTCCAATAAACATAAATTTTATATTAGGGATTATCTAATCCCGTTAAATCATTTCCACTTCATCCTAAAAAAAATCCCCAAAAACACAACATTCCAAAACCATTATTATATTTAATTTTTGAAAACCCCTTTCTATACTTTTCAAAATCCAATCCTTCCTTTAAAACGCATCTCCACAATTCTCAAACAAGGATTTTGAATTTTTTTTCAGAATTTATGAATGTTCCAAGTGACCCACAAAAGGGAACTAGTATCGGTGGGTGACTTAACCACATTGTTAGTAGCCATATGTCAAACACAAAACCAATACAAAGAGAATTATTAAGACCATTCCCCAGACCCACATGGATTTCTAGGACCTTCAATCTCATGAAGGCCATTAGTTAGACTCCCCTTGTTGTATCCCAACACTAAACAGTCAACAAGAACAAAGGACACTAATCAAACCGGACATCTCGTGGAGACCCGAGGATCAGAACAAGCAATAGTTTTTGACACTCTTCCAGAACCTACCCATAAATTCCCAAAAATACTACTCTATATACCTTGAAACCCCCTAAATAATAAAGTCATTCTAAAAAGAAAGGTCTGCTAAGAGCCGACCTCCTTTGATACCATTTTGTCGCGAATTGGCCAGAGTCGACCCTGAAAAGATCACCCAGGTCATCCCGCGACAAGTCCCGAGAGGCATTCCCGATCCTCCCTTGATAAAAAAATCACCGAGGTCATAAATAGAGTATACAAGGGAACCATTTCTCCCAAATAAAAAAAATCACAAAAATAGTGGAAAGAAATGGATAGCCCAAAATACATTGACATAAAAAAATTGAACTGAACATTAATTGTACAAGATACCGAAAGTAAGATAAATACAACAAAACAATAGAACAAACCTAACTACAAAATAACTCCATCTAGCAGTACTGGTCACTCCCCAACATAATGATCACATGTTGTCCAAGGTGATTAAAATCAAGATGAAACCTCCACAAGGGCTAAAAACAGAATAAGACTATAGGTGTGAGTATTAAAACAGAATAGGTTATCCCAATATTCTATTCCAAATTCTCATACATTAAAATAAAAGAAAAATCAATTTAAAGTTTTAAATACAATATTTAAAAGAATGTCTTTAAAATCAGGTTCTATATTATAATAATTAACATACAAAAACTTGCATGTTTTATAAACCAGAATGCTAGTAACAATTTTTCAAAGAGGTGCATCTTCAAAAAAAAAAAAAATTTCAAGAGGGATTATTTAAATAAAGCGAAATTTTAAATAAAACACGCACACTACTGAATTTACCAATTGAGAACACTATATGCTGACGATGAGTAAAAATAGGACACCCCTAGGCACAAGTTCATTGTGAGCCCCAGGTACCTCGTATCTTGGTGAAACTTACCATAATAAATATATATTCTCATTTACAAAATCTAATAGTAGGGATAATACCCAAAACATAGTGGTCCACCAAAAACATCATCATCATAGTTTATTTAGTGTTTTCATCGTCAAACTTGCTAGGTGAAACAGGGGCCAAACCCCATAGGATCACTAGAATACCAGTACACGTCTGCCCACCTAGATACCCGGGTCTTCCTTTTTTGTGCTCAAACAAGTTACACATCTATAAAATAAAATTTTCTCATAAAAATTACATTTTAAAATCATAAACACATCAAATATTTCACACACATGCCTCACATTTCTTTCATGGATCTGTAAACCACCATTTTTTTTAAAACAATTTAATGAAGTGTAATGATGCATTGTACATAAAATCCCTTCAAAAATGATATTTTAAGGCCAGACACCCATCAATACCATTTTAAACCAGATTTTAAAGCCCCCCCCCAAAATTTATAAATCAATTTAATGAACCATAATATGGACCAGAAATATAGAACATTAAATACACATGGAAACCATTTTTACAAGAAAAAATGTCAGACCTACCATTAAGCTTTTATCAAAAATATCATTTGACCAAGGTATGCATTTTAATTTTATTAAGGAGGTGTATAAGAACCATTTAAATATAAAAAAATTCATAAATACCTTAAAACACTCTGGATACATATTAAAAACACAACCATTTTTATAAGGATGTTAAATGGGACATTTTCCCACAACTCAATCCAAAACATGTTGCAAATCAAAACCCATTTTTTGTAAAACCCAATACACATAGGAAATCCATATAAGGAACAAAAAATTACCATTTTCTATTCTTACAATAAATTTATAAATCCAAAAAAATAATTTTAAATTCACTCTTAACATAGCCAACCCAGAAAATTACCAAACACATGAGACAAAATTTTAACCAAAACAATTTATTTATTGCAACTGAAAAGAAATAAAACACCAATTGAGTTCCATATATTATTTAATATACTATAAAATTTTAAAAATACCATATAACAGGTTATAAAACACAAAAAATAGGTGAGAAATATTACGTATCATTTAAACAAACACTTGGTGTGCACTTTTATAACAAAAAAACACTAACTTTCAGAAAACAAAGCCTAAAAAACAGTTTTTCACAGCAAGAAATTTATAAAAAGGATGAAAAACTGAAATAAGAATATATATAAGGTTATAAAAATAAGAAAATGATGAAAATTAAATGATAAAGGCATGTACAAAGGATATCCTACCTCAAATACTTGGTGTAATGGAAACACACACCCCATATCACCATCTGAGGGTTTATAAACCCTAAACCTATGAAGAACAACCCAAAAAGAACAAAAAAAACTATAAAAATCATGGGATAACATAACTATAGGTCTATCATGACTACAATATAATGTAAGATCAATAAATAATGAAAGGAGGAATAAGAGGGCGGAGAAATGAGAAGGAATCTCACCTTAGAAACCAGAAAACTCTTCCTCTTCCCTTAGATATGTACCAATAGAAGAAAGGGAATTTTTTGAAACAACTTAGAGAGGATTATAAGTTCTATAATAACCATGGTAAGAATATATTTGTCAAAAATATAATTAATTTAATGATTTATGAATGATACTATAAACCTTTGGAAAATCTGGATGTTTTGAGAACCATTGAGATTATTTTCTCTAGTCCACAACAAGAGGAGATCCAAAGTGATAAAATGGAAGATGCTAGTGCGCCTTGGGGTCTTGTTATATAGTGGGGGGGGGGGGGGGGGTGTAATAATCATTAATTATAAAACAATTATTATGATATAAAAGAAACAAAATTATTTTTTTAAAACTAGAAATGGGCCATCGGGCTGGCCCAATACGAGAATAAATAACCAAAATTCACCAATATTATGAATTTATAAGGGGTAAAAAGGGTATGGTAGTTTTAATATGTCAGTGGAGTCCAGGTGGGAAGTGTAATTAGTGAAAAAGTTTGAAAAATTAAATTTTTATAAACGAAAGAAATTTGGTTTTTGAATCTAGAAATGGGATCACAGTTGGCCCAAATCATGAATTAACCACCATTTTGTCCGAAAATCCCAAACAAGCTATGGGTAAATAATGGTAGGACTATTATAAATATATGTTAGTTCATAACTAAAAATTAATCTCACCCAAAACCCAAGAAAATGATCTTTATTTCCAATAAACTGAATCAAAACCAAGACATGAAAATAAATAAAACCTGGTGTGACACTAAAACCATGTTAGTAAAATTTAATAACCAATAACATGGGAATACATTCATGTGAAACTGCATAAGAAAGGGAATAATGATCATGGAAGAAACGATAATATTTTTATTTTATAAAATGGGAACTTGGAATAATGTTCTAATCATTATTTTTGTTGTTATGAATATATATAGAATAATTTTTTTTATATATATAAAAAGAAAAGAGAGGGTGAGAGAGAGAAAGATAATTAAATAAACTAAGAGATAAGAATGAAGAGAAAAAACATCTCAATATAGAAGATATCATGATAGTTCATTATATAACTAACTTTTCCATTTAACAAATTAGAAGAAAAATCAGAGGAAGTGGAACATCAATATGATATCATATCAAGTGATCTAAATTGGTTAGAAGAAGAAGAAAGAATATGTGGAAAGGATGACAATGTTTTTCATGATTCAAGTATATGTGATATGTCATTTAGTGTGTAAGGATAGTTTTTCCTTCTGATGATCATAAGAGATAAATTATTATTATAGAAGTCTAATGATAAAACATTATGTAGGTTCTGTGATTCTATGCTACATGTATATTCCATGATGTTTTTTCTATTCCTATAGCATAGAAGAAAGCTAAATACACACCTGGTGAAGAAAAATATATATTATATGGATTCAATGACATACTTATAAATATAAAATATTGATGTAAAATGGGTTATAAAGGAAAAAATAATATACTTATATATATGGTGGGAATCTACTGGGTAGACTCAGTGTATCCATGTAATGTATACATAAATGTTGTGACATTAGTTAGATATAAATACTATGAAGTCTACTAGGATTCATGATAGTGTAATAACAATGGGAATATTTATAGGTGTGGGTTAAGCAACACCTATTGTAATCTGGGGTGATTATATTATAGAATCTATGACTTAAGGTAATAACCAATCATGGTATAGAGTATGATTTTAGGATTGAAACCTATAACCTATAATGCTTTAATCCATTATTTAATTTATATTTTGGGTGAGTTTTATTAACACAACTGTGATATGATTGATAGTACAAAAAACTATAAGAAGTTGAGTTAAAAAATTATATTTTTTAATAATATAAAACAGATTCACCCCATGCTCCCAGCTAATTTTCAAACCTAGTAACTTCACACATTCCATAATTAAAACGACCATATCTTTTAATTTTCGGTATTATCATTTAATTAACATGGGTGATGTGGTGATAAACAGAATTAAGGGAAATGGAATACTAAAACTTCTTGTTGCTTATTATCTACCATTAAAATAATTTATCATTTGGAGTAGTAAAAGATTTTATTTAATATCTATGTTTATGAAATGAAGAAACAAAAGTTAAACATAATATATTTGGATGTATGTGGGACAACACCAGTTTGGTCTCATTGGGGATCATTTCATTTTTTATACCTTCACTAATTTTCTGAAATAGATGGTGATATTTTTCTTTCTAATTAATTATTTTTATTCTTTTTTAATATTTTATTTTATAGAGATCCACATGGGAAAGAGAGCCCTATTTAATACTTATGTGTTTATGGTCCAATAGTGGTGTGTTATGTAGAAGTGAGGAGTTCGAATGGTTTTTTTTGAAATAATGGAATATGATTTAATATAATGATTCCTATAATAAAATAATTTAATTGGGTGTCATACTAGATGAATCAGACACTATAAGAGATATTCATAAGTTTGAGAATATATTTAGGTTTTTCCAAGTTGTTTTATTCAGAAACATTAAATAATGGTATATACCTCATGAATATAATTATTTTTTATCCATCATGGATTAATATTTTATACAATCATTAAACCATAGAATGGTTGATGTGTCTCACAAAAAAATCTTTATATTTCATTCAAATATAAATACAGATTACAAGGAAAGGGAAGAAATATAAGAAAAATATTGAGAATATTTTTCAATGTTATGAATTAATGAAAAAAGACATTATATATGGGATAAATACCTATATAATGTAATATGAATAAAAAATATTCACATAAATTGAGGGATTCTATAGAAGGATCAGATATAGGAGGAACACACAATTGCGAACAAAGAATTAGTGCAGTATTCCAAGGTTAATTTAAAAAAATGTGCAAAATATTTTTTCATTTTAAGAATAACTCACATTTTAAAAGAACTTTATAGTTAAAAAAGAATATTTTTTGTTAAATTTAAATATCTAGAGGTTCAGTCATGGTTAGAAGTGTCAAAATGATTTAGAACTATAAAGGATTGGAGAAGAGTTTTGGAGGACACAGCTCTAGAAGGTACACAACCTTAGGAGTTGAGGCATTCATTCATAGATATGATACCATGAATTTTTTTAATAGAACTTGATATATATAAATCTTTTGAATGGTTAATATTTTTAAATACTCAAATTTTTGTTATATCCTTGAGCCTCAAAATTGTGGGACTTACCAATTAATAAGAAAATGGTTATTTTTCTTTGATGGTGTGAAAAATATTATATGTATAAGTCCAAATATCATATAGATAGTGAACTTTATAGATGTATTAAGTAGAACTAGATAAGTGATTTTAAAATATAATGAAAATTTAAATGTTCAAAAAAAATGATTATGAAGAAGCCGCAATAATTATAACTATGTCTAGATGATGGGTGTTTGGATGCATACTCTGTATAGGATTAAACCAATTTATGTATAAAGGTGATTAACAGTTTAAAAAGTCTATTTTCGATTCTATATATGGTTTTGTAATAGTAAAAATGGAATCAAGAAGATTCAACTAATCATAAGATTTGATATTTTATCCAGTGGCATCTACCTTAAAATATAGTTAGAGTGAAAGTCATCCATAAAAGTAAAACGGTGACAGAACCAATATCAATGGTCTGTCTAAATTATAAATAGTTGGGGTGATATTATATGCATTATAATTGTTCAAAGTTGCAATGTTTTTATGTTTATTCTCAATAAAATTTTAACACTATTCCCTCTTAACATGGTTCTAAGTGTGAACTATTTAATAGATTTTTTATTCTCATTTAAAATTTAATCATTATCATTTGGATGTTATTTTATAGAATATAAATTGTTATGGTGTTTGTATAGGGTGATATTTTTTCCTAATTAAGGATACATTATATTCAGGGGTTTTTTGTAAATATAATATATCCAAAAAAATTTGACATTATAATTTACTCCTAGGAACTTTCATATTTTACATTTTTAACACAAAAATTTGTGTTGGACCTCAGTTGTAGTGTTTTGTAAATCTAGACCATGACTAGATGTTTAAATTCTTCAATTGATATCATCATTATTCTATTTGTAAGCTTTTATTTGCCCCATTTATGTTTTTATGAATTTAGTATGTGTTTATTGACTATAAAATGATAAATTCTATATGATTATATTGTGTTTATAAAGAAGTTTGATGAGATACACATCATCTTCTAAAAATTAAAACAAGTTATTTTCTACATAAAAAAGATCTGAATATTCTATTGAATAATTTTGAAAAATAAGTTATAAAAAATGTATAGTAGGGATGTATTGATAATAAATTTCTAGGGATTATTCATATTCCACTATCCAAGAACATTTCATAAAGAAACCACAATGTGAAGACAGATTCAAAACATATTATGGTTATTTTTTATATTATAATCCAACTGTAATGAATAAAATTATTCATATTATAAAGGCCATTTGGTATGGTAAATTTTGGAGGTAAACCATGTGGTTGATCATGTAAATGAATTTGAAATGATTCATATTTATTTGTAATCAATAGGAGTAATATTTATAGATCGAGTGTGGGGATTAATTTTTATTTCCTCACTCCAGAAATCATGGGATATTATATTTACAATAGTGGGAAGCTCTAGTGATAATAGTGGAATTCAATTTGAGGGTTCTCAAGATCTAATTCTATAGAAAGAGATTAAAAGGAATGAGACCAGGGATTATACCAAATAATATTTTAGTTCAAAAGGTATATGATGACTAGTTTTATAGAATAGTCCGAATAAATGGAAAGGATAGAGAAATTGATACATTAGGTTTTCATAAAAAGGTGGACTCGTATACAATAATTATGTGAATAAGGTCCATATAATGATATATTTCAATATGAAAATAGTTTAATTTGCATTATTTTATTACATAACTATATTTAAAAATCCCATTTTGAAATATTCCAGGGGTCATTTACTAAATAAATAAAAAATGTTGAATCTTTGAAAACAAATTAATGGCCTCATTTTAATGATAAATTTTCGAGTAGAAGTTTGAGGAATTATAAATTTTAAATATTTGACAATGTATATATTCTTGTTGATGAAACACATGTGATATTGGGAAAGGGTTATGTTATTGTCCATGTAAAAAAATGATGTTTTCTTGATTTTTATTGAGTGTGATATATATAGGGGATAATGATGAATATTATTTTGGTTTGATAGCTAGATTATGTAGGGTTTTATACTATTTTGTGTATGTAGTATTTAATGTTACTTTTGGATCCATCTTGGTGGACAATGGAGTGAAAGATGGTATATTTTAATTGATTGAAATTTCATATGTACAAATATTTTCCTGATAAAAAATAAATGGATCATTAAAGTCATTGAATGATCATATTTCTCACCTAAGTTGGAAGGTGAGGGAATAATTAAATGGTAGTGGTTTTTTGAAACTCAATTAATGGTGCAAAAACATGTGAAAAATGCATTCTAGGAATGAATTGGATGAATGGAATTAAAAGGCACAAAAATATTAGTTGTTAGAAATTTTATATACTTAAATGTGGAATTATTTTTGGAAATGTTTTTTGTAGGGACCATTATACTATGTTTCCTCAATAGATTATGTGCTATAGGAGGTGTTTCTATTCATTTTAATAAAAAATATAACGTTTTAAAAAACATCAGTTGATTAAGATCCACAGTGGAAAAAAATAATAGATATAAATGGATCATTTGAAGCTTGGTAAAAGTGGTTAATATGGAGACATGTATTTTTAAAGGATTAATTATTGGATGGGCACAAGGTTCCAAAAAATCATACCAGAAACTCTAGTAAAAATGGATTCAAAATAGAAATCATTTTACTTTTCTTGAAAATTGAAAGTGCTTGAGGTTACATGATGCTTTTCATTATGTTTTTTGTCAAGAGGATGTAAATTTTCATTTATATCCAATGAATCTAAGTCATTACAATTCATTTTGGAAGGAAATTCTAAATTCACACTATATAAAAAATATGGTTGAAATTTTTGAGCTCAAATGTTTTAGAAAAATTCCATCATCCACCATTATATTTGGGGAAGGGAAAAGCTAAAGTCTAAGTACCAACCATGATTCTTTATAATGTGTGGTGATGAGGAAAATGTTTTTCATATTTGGCATAATTAATAATGAAAAATAATAAAAACTTAAAATGTTATGATTAATGAAGATATGATGTGGAAGGATCCAACCCAATAAAAATAATTAGTTGAGAACAAAAAAATCATCATATGTTGAGATGTGTCAAAATAGATGTTTGACTGTTCAAGAAACATCAAGGAGTATAACTATTCTAGAAACACTACAATATTAAGAAGAAGTTTCAAATGGAATTCAGATTCTCTTGCTGTTTCCAAAGATTGAAGTTCCATAATTTTTAGGGGATTTAGAGGTTAAGAGTGGACCTCTAAAATGGGAAGATCTATAAGGTAGGGTTCTAGAAATATCTAAATCATAGTGTTAATTATAGGGATATGTGTAGATTATTTTTACACTTGTTGTTTTTTGAAAGATACTTCAACTGATTTCTCTCTCTATGAAATAGAAAACAGAAATGAATGAATGGGGATTCCTATTTGACTGTCTTTAGATAGTGGGAGTTATCCATCAAGGAAATTTTTTTCCTTATCATTTTTAGGGCATGAGATCTAACAAAATGAGTTACTTTGAGGAGAATGATTTAAAAAAATTTCTATTGGTTGAAGGATGAAGATGACTATTAAAAATGATACAAGGAAAGGATCATTGAGAAATTAATTCAATAGATATATATATATATAGGTATTAAGAACAATTTTCCCCAATTATAATCCATTTAGTGATTTAGAAAGTACTTGGAATTTTTGTTATTGAAGGGTTACACCATGACATGTTAGATGGTAAATCATTATTCTTTCATGGATAGTTAGATGAGGAAATATGTATAGAGAAATGAAAGTGATTCATTGAGAAATAGAATGAAAATATACTATGTTAGATCAAATATAGCTTATATTGTTTGAAATATATACCCATGATTTGAAAAAATATGTTAAATTAATTCATAGAAGAAAAAAATTCATTACGAGAAATGAAGATCTTTTTTACTAACAATTTTTTTACTGATTATGGATTAATAATTATTAGTGTCATTATATTTTACAATATTATAGATGGGTCTGTGAAGAGATTGACTAAATATTTACAGGTTTAATATTCTAAAATCGTCATGATTAACTATCATCGTAAAAAAAAAATAGGTGGTGGGGATATGGTTTACAAGGAACCTAAAATCTATAATGTTTTTACAAACACATTCTATCTAAATTCAAAATGTTGTGGAGTATTCCAGAAAGAGTGAGTAGAATATTATTACCACTCCCTTGGTTGGGTACTTTATTTTATTCAATGATAAGGAATATCAAATGATAGAAGATTTTGTATAAATAATGATGGTATTATTTTCATTTATAGTAGTAATATTGATAAAATTCATGGTTTCAATGACGATAGACGTTGGGAATATAGTGGGAGTCTTCAATAGGTTCATGGAAAATGTAAAGAACTGGAAATTTAATATAAATTTTTTAATTTTTTGGGATTATTACAAGTTTGTGAAAATTGACAGTGCTTGATTCCGAGGCCCGGTGTGCCTGAAACATAATTTTCAACTTTTTAACAGTACTTTCAATAAATGAGTAGATGTAGTTCTCTATCTTTTGAACTGGTGCTCAGATTAAAAATCTGAGCGAACCGTTGAATCCGCAGCGCCATGATTCTCTTACGGAAGACTTAAATTCGACGGTAGTTGGTTTGGTGAAAAAGTTTGTTTTTATAAATTTTAAGGAAATAATAAAATAAAATAAAAATGGTTTTTTTATTTTCCTACCTCCTGTTGAGAGGTTGTGGTGAGACCCATGGGTTGTCAGTCCATTTAATGGCTTGAATCTTCGGATTGTAACCACACCATTGAGAGATTATGAGGTTAATTTTTTATTGAAATTCATTAATCTCCCATTGTGTTAACCTCCTTTACCTTGTATTTAATTGAGGGCTGGGTTGGGGTTTTTGACACAGAAATGAGGAAACTCTAGAGAAGTACCACAATATCTTCCACCGACAGAGGATTGAAGCTTGGGCAGAAATGATCTAGGATCAATTAATGTCAGTGACTTTATACAATGATGACTCTTCTCTCACCATAACTGAAGAATCACCCAACGGATCTCGAGGTTGGGATTGCTTATTTCTAAATTCATGGGAATTGTTAATTTGCTGCATTCTGGAAGCATGATGAATCTTGGAGATTCTAGATGAGAATAAATTTATCTTTGGGATGAATTATTTATTGATTTCATGATATAATTCTAACTCAGAGTCCATGGGCCAAACGATCAAGGCCCGGACTCCCCACTGCTTGATTTTCCTTTTCATTATTTAGGGGAGGATTTCTCAACATGACAGAACCTTCTAACTGGGAGGCACACAACGATGGAGGCATCTCAGGAGGACCATATGCACTTCAACAAGGGAAAACGGACCACCAGATCTCTCCCTATGGCACACAGAATACCCGTCGGAAATCGTCGACTGCGGAAGGGGGTAGCGCCACAAAATACCGAAGGGGCAGATGAATCTTAGTTGGCTGTGTTGGTAGAAGGGTGGTGCAACGTCACACACCGTAGGTGGAGGCCATAGCTTCAAAGCCATGGTGGAGGGGGACCCATTCCCTGTAGGCCCCACAGATAGCAAGGAAGCACCACATGGCACCACTGTTTAAAGATCAAAACAAATCATTGAGTAATTTGGGAAGGAGGGGTCATGCGACCCCTCACGTAGGTCATGCCTAGATGGTGGGTTGAGCCAATCCACTGAATATCGGGGTGAGCCTGCCGCGACCCAGCCCAACCGGTTCGGGCTGAGTCCACTGCGGCCCTGATGGTTTCGACCGAGCTAGGTGGGAAATAGTTTGAGTTGACAAAAACTGGGATGGGTTGACCCGAATCGGGTCAGGCCAGCCTTGGAATGGTGGGTCGGGTCGGTCTGACCGGGTCAGATCGGACCCAGACCCTCTTTGACCAAGATACGCTTAAAAGGTCGTATCTTACAATCCAGATGTCCATTTAGTGAGCTGTCTACAACATTGTAATCCTTGGGATGAGACATTCCATTTTAGATAATCCACCTATATTTTGAAAAAATATGGAGTACAATCATGTAGGATCATAACCGAATCTAAACAGGCCCTTGACACTAAAATGCCTATAAATCTTAGACAGGGTGTCCGATTGAAGCATCGTCTATTGCATTGGAACCCTCATTCCATGAAATATCATTGGGTTAATTTTTCATGGGAATTTGTTCCAGTTTATGTACAACCAATTGCTTGAGGAGCAGATCCTCCCAGAATCAAGCGTACTATGTACGAGAATCTAGTGGATGGATGAGATGTGAATAATGAATAATGATCCTATGTGGATCAACACTTAGGGGTCTTGTGTGGATCAGTACCTAGAGATACTTTGTGGATCAACACCTATCTATACTATCAAGATAATCACCTAGAAATCCTCTGTGGATTAGCACCTTGTGATCCAGTGTGGATCACCACCTAACGATCATTTTTGGATCAGCACCGAGCAATCAAATGAGGATCGGTAGTAGAAATGTATACAAAATAAAATGATCTATCTTTATGAAAAATCATCTATACTTCTGTACTTAAGTTAAACATTGTTTGATTTGAGTTATTCACTTTGTGCTTTGGTAATGAGATCATGCTTTGTGGTTTTCCTTTGTGGAATTCTGAGAGACCTTTGAGGTTTTCTGGGTCCCTATTGGGTATTGTTATATTCACCCATGAATGGGCTTCGCCCGAACCATGTTGTGTCTTTACAGGTGACGAGAAGCTCGAATTAGACTATAATAGCTAGGACCAGGTAGTACACGGAGGTGACTGATTGACGTGGAGAGCAATGGAGATGATATGTACCTACCCTTCAGGTAGAATCCTTGGTGGATAATATCAGGAGCTCTTTTAATTTTTTCTATTGTAGTTATATCTTTCAGTGGGGCTTGTATTCCTGCCCCTTTACATTCAATACACACTTTTAATACTATAGTTTTACTTCAGGGTTGTATCTTGTTGAGTTATTGGACCGTGTGTACATACAGGTTTAAAGGAAATGCATTCTTATTTTAGGGATACACCTTTCTGGTGCTAGTCACCAACCCCTAGCCTGTGGAAGGCGTGATTGGGGTAGTCGTGGCATGGGCCCTAGTAAAGGGTTGTAATAATGTGGTATCAGAGGAGTTTGTTCTACTAAAGAACTGGGACTCTGATCTTCCCAATAGTGCAATAGTGTTAAGTGTTTTGTGTTTGGTTTTTAATTCATTGAATCCAATGTTGATGTAGTGGCCGACTAATACATACGCTAGGACCCTAAAATCTAATTTCTAACCCAGTGCACGAAAACACTAATTACATGTGTTTTGGAAATGTTTTACATTTTATATCTTTTGATTCAGCATACTAGTTATAAATTTTTGACTGTGGTGCACCTATTCCTTTTTAGTATGTAGTCGCACAGACAGCCAGCTAGGATTCTAGAGAGATTACACAATGACGACTCATCATGTGAGGAGGAAATAGTGCATGGCCCTCTTACTATATTGGCACCTTTGAGAGGTGTACCAATAGCACCACCACTTGGAGGGCAACCGTTCCCACCATCCCCATTTGCAGACCGTGCATGCCGACTGAGCGTGTTTCACAAGTTCTAAAGATAGAGGCCTATAAGGTTTTGAGGTGAAATAAATCCCCAAGGAACTGAGGACTGGCTAGAGGCTGTGGCATAAGTTTTTCTCTTAGTTGAGATTCCAAGAGATCAGATGGCGATTTTAGCTGCTAGCTTATTCTAGGGAACAACATGGAGATGGTGGATTCTAACACTTCAGAAGAACGATGAGGTGACACTCTCCAAGTTTGACTTCGAGACCCTCTTTATAGAGGAGTTTGTACTAACAACTTTACAGTAAATGTGTATCTAGGAGCTGCTGCACATACAACAAGGAAGCAAGTCAGTGGACCTGTACTCGGTGAGATTCACTGATCTCTCACACAATTCCACTGACATTGTACAAGAACCATTATTTTAGGCCTAGACCTTTAAGCATGGTATCTAGCAGGAGATCAGAGCATTGATGATATCACTCAATATCCAGATGTAGGATAGAGTTCTTGAGAAATCTTTATTGGTGGAGAGTTTCTTAGCTGAGAAGGAACCTATAGTGAGAGCCACCACCAGAAGACAGGTAGCTGGGTCCTCTACAACGTGTAGTAGGTAGATAAAGAAGAGGTATAAGTAAGAAATACCATCTGGAGGATGACCCCATGATGCAAGGTTGGAGGTGCGGAGCTCGTGAGGCAAATGAGGTCTTCTAAGGACAAGAGCCTGTTACTTTTGCGACGGATAGGGACACATGGCTCATGACTATTTGACTCCACACATAGATGATTTGAAGATGACCGAGGGACCTCTGAGGTAGTTTATAAGGTTCGAGCGAGGTGTTACATAGGGTGGTAGACGTGGAAGATGAGTAGGTTATGTAGCTGGTGGTGGATGGTATTTTGAGTTTCTACCACCACCACCCCCAGGTGGTCCACCCCGACCAAAGAGAGTAGGTGGACATGGAAGAGCTCCGTTTCAAGAGGCAGAGGCCTATGAAGGTATGATCTTTTCCCATTCCACACTAGCAGAAGTTCTTATAGACATAGGTGTCAATAACTCTTTTAGGGCCATGACACTCCTTCAAAGGTTGGAGATTCTGACGGATCCATTGTCTCTATCCTTACAATTAGAGTCTCTTTCGAGAAATGATTCGACAATTACACACTTGTGAATACAATGTGAGATCAATGTAGATGGAGATAGATTCAGATTGGATCTTATAGTAGCAGTGTGGAGGCCTTACAACATCATCCTGGGTATGGAATAGCAATCCAGATTCCTTGCTCAGATCGATTATTTTAGGCGCAATGTGCGGTGTGTCCGCAAGGATGGGATCAAGTTTTCATTCACCATCGAGAAGGGAACATTTAAAGCACAAGATGGACTTTCTTGAAGAAGGGTGTAGCCAATAACTCATTAGTTAGCTTACCTTAACCTCAAATCAGTTGACGTTTGGAGTGAGAGTTATCTTGTAGTTATGGACTAGTATGCTGATTTCTTTCTTGATGATGTTCTGGGACTACTACTCGTAAATAGATAGAAATGTGCATCAAATAGTACCACAAGATGACACCGATATCTACTATAGCATATCAAATTGATCCTGTGGAGCTCTTTGAGTTTTGGGTACAACTGAAGTACTTGTAGAGGAAGGGGTTCATAAGGCCCAGTGTTTCTCCATGGGCATTCCTGATTTTGTTCGCCAAGAAGGCAGATGGGAGTCTGAGGCTTTGTGTGGAATATTGGCACCTAAACCAGGTGACCGTGATGAACAAGTATCCACTCCAATGGTTTGATGATCTCTTAGACCATCTAAAGGGAGCAAGATGGTTTTTGAAGATAGAACTCATATCATGTTATCATCAGCTCATGGTAAGAGATGAGGATGCACCGAAGACAACATTCAAAATATGTATGTCCATTACATGTTCTTGGTGATTCCCTTCGGCATGACCAATGTTCTGGTAGTGTTCACGGGGCTCATGAACAGGAACTTCTAGCCTTACCTCGATTAATTCGTGGTGGTCTTCATTGATGATATCTTGATATACTCAACCTTAGAGTAAGAGCACGCCACAAGCCTACAAATTAGTCTGGAAACACTATGAAAGAACCATCTTTATGGAAATATCTCAAAGTTCCAGTTCTGGATACGGGAAGTCCACATCTTAGGGCACGTTATCTCAGAGGCTAGAGTAGTAGTGGACCTGGATAAGATAGAGGTAGTTCTAGATTGGGATCCACCCAAGAAGTGTGACTGAGGTGCGGAGTTTTCTGGGATTGGCGGGGTACTGCTGAAGATTCTTAACTGACTTTTCCAGAGTTGTGATACCCTTTTCAGCTTTAGAAAAGAAGAGATATACCTTCTTGTGAATCGAGATATGCCATTAGATTTTCTAGGAGCTAAGGATGATTTTGATAAGTTCCCCAATATTAAGGGTACTAGAAGTGGTTGTTGAGTATGTAGTCTACTACGATGCATCATGGACCAAACTAGGTTGTAACCTGATGCAGGAGCGAGCAGTGATCGCCTATGGATCATGACAGTTGAGACATCATGAATAGAACTACGGTACCCATGAACTGGAGTTATTAGTAGTGTTTTTTTCATTTATTATGTGGAGGCACTACTTTATGGGTGAATGATTTACTATTTTCTCTAATAACAAGAGTCTCAGGTATATATCCTAATAAAAGGACATGAACATGAGGCAGCGATGATGGATAATGTTCCTCTTAGACTATGACTTTGAGATTGTATACACTCCATGAAAGGGTAACGTAGTATCAGAAACACTCATCATGAGGTTTGGTCTATAGTTGTTGAGTGAGGTGACAAAGTAGTTATCCACGTTGCATATATCATTTGTAGATAAGGATGGAGTAGCTTACCTCCAGTCTATGACTGTCACTCCCCCACTTCTTCAGAAATTTCAGGAGGCTTAGCTTGGGGACATTGACTGTGAGGCCCGAAGTGCTCATATATCCTCAGGACATCTTACTGAAATATTTTGGGAATGTGGGGAGCACAACATTTACTTCAGAGGGCGCACCATTGTACCAGTGGTGCTATAGGAGTAGGTGATGAGGGAATTCCATACTTCCCCTCTTTGGAAGTACATTCTGGTATAGTGATGATGTACCGGGACCTCTGGTGTCATTACTGGTTGCCAGGGATGAAGAAAGTTGTGACATAGTTCAAATCACGATGCCTCACATGTCATCATGTGAAGGCCGAGCATTAGGTTCCAGTAGGCTTAGCTCTTCCACTTAAGGTACCAGAGTGGGATTGGGATGGTATATCCATGGAATTAATGATAGGGCTATAATGAACGTCTAGGGGCCATGACTTTATCTAGTTGATCGTTAACCAACTCACCATGTCGACCCACTTCATACCCATTTGTGAGTAGGGATCTATAGAGGGCTTGGGACACCTCTATGTATAGGATATTTTAGGGATTCATGGGGTTCCATCGATGATCCTCTTAGATCATGATCCTCATTTTACATCTTGTTTTTGGAAGGGATTATAGGAAATGTTTGGGACTCTACTACGTTTGAGAACCACTTTCCATCCTCAGATAGATGGTCAGACGGAGCAGACCATACAGAAACTCAAGGATATGCTTCATGCTTGTGTGCTTGATTATGGTTGTAGTTGGGAGGACCACCTGCCACTGGTGGAGTATGCATACAACAATATCTATAACTTCACCAATGACATGGCAATGTTTGAGGCCTTTTATGGGAAACCTTGAAGATCACCACTATACAGGGCTAACCCATGGGAGTTAGCACTTATGGGTCTGGAGATAGTATAGGCTACCATAGAGAATGTGTAGATCATCCAATAGAGGATGAATACTGCACAGAGCCAGCAGAAGTCGTATGCCGATAGGAGACGGAGACCCATGGAGTGTGAGGAGGGATACCATGTCATCCTACGGGTCTCACCCCAATGAGGATTATGGAGGTTTGGATGAAAAAGAAAGCTATATCTGAGGTAAAACAGACCTTTCCGGATCCTCAACAGAGTAGGCGAGGTGGAATAATATCTAGATCTTCCCCCAACGATGCACCGAGTGAATAATTCTTTCCATGTATCATAGCTGATGAAAACAATGTATTATCCATCACACATTACCGACCAGGGTGAGTTGGAAATCGACGATGGGGTGACATTTGTGGAGTTCTAGATGGAGAAAGAGGATCGACATGATTGGGTATTTCATGGGTGTCTGATTCCTCCAGTGTGAGTTCATTGGCAGCACAAGAACCTCCAGGGGAGAACATGGGAGCGAGAGGCTCAGATACGTGCCCAGTACCCCTATTTGTTTAAGTAGTTTCTTTAGATTTTTTTTGACAAAACTACCTACGGTTAGTAAAATGTAATGACTCAGAAATTCCATATAAATATATTTTAAATAAGTTGGGATTATTATGAGTCTGCAAAAATTGGCAGCGCTTGATTCTGTAACCCGGTGTGCCCGAAACTGAATTTTGAACTTTTTTAAGGTACGTTCAGTAAACATGTGGACGGCGTTTTCTATCCTTTGAACAGATGCTTGGATTAAAAATACGTGGGCACCATTGAATCCTCAACACCAATATTCTCTTAAGGGAGGCATAACATCGACCACATTAGGTAGGGTGAAAAAGTTAATTTTTTCAACTTTTAAAGAAATAATAAAATAAGATAAAAATTGTTATTTTATTTTCCTACCTCCTGTTGATTGGCGGTGGTGGGACTGATGGGTTGTCAAAACATTTAATGTCCTGACTCATCGGTTTGTAACAACACCATTTCAATATTAAACTGTTTAGTCCTTAATGAACTTCATTAAAATCTCATTGCATTAACCTCCTTCTCCCCTCGATTTAATTGAGGCATGGGATGTGGGTTTTGACATGTCTGTGAGGAACCTATGTTGAAGTACCATGACATCTTCCACCGATGGAGGAATGAATCTTGGGTGGAAATGATCTGGGATTGACGAATTCCGACGAATTCATCCAATGAGGACTCTTCTCTCTCCACAACTGCATCATCACTTAACAGATCACGAGGTGGGGGTTGGTTATTTATAAATTCATGAGAATTTTTTCTTTTCATCATTCATGAAGCATGATGAATCATAGAATTTCTGAGTGGGATAAAATTTGTCATTGTGATGAATTGTTTATTAACAGCTTGATATAATGATAATGTGGATGGCACGAGCCAAACGAACAAGGCCCGAACCCTCCACTGCTTAATTTTTCATTGTATTCTTCGAGGGCATATTTCTTATCTTGATGGAACCTTGTAATTGGGAAGCACACAGTGACAGAGACATCTCGAGAGGACCATAGGTTCATTCTAAAGGGAAAACAAACCACAGGAGCTCACCCAATGGTCTGAGGAAGACCCGCCAAAGAGGCACCGGTGTGGCGGCGCCATTAACCTACACCGATAGGCAAAGTTGGTGGCCGACTATTGAATGGACATGTTGGCAGAAGAGCGGCACACTATCGCACTCCACAGGTGGAGGCTGCGGCATAAAATCCGTGGAGGAGTGGGACTCATGCTCTATGTATCCCACACACATCTAGGTGGTTCCATGTGGCTCCATCGATTGAATAGTCAAACGGCTATTTGAGCCATTCAGGAAATAGGGGTTGTATGACCCCTCATGTGGGTCGCACCCAGCCTGCGGTCTGGGAGGGTACGCTAGCCAGTAAGCTGAGCCTGCTGCATCCCAGCCCAGCCAATTCGTGCCAGGCTGGTCTACGGCCCAGTGGACCGAGCCCACCACAGCTGAGCCTCCGACGACCCAACCGGTTTGGGTGGGCCTGTCTGCGAACCTGTCAGTTCAGGAAGGGTCGGGTCGGACCCGTGGCATACTCGGATTGGGTCGGTTGGACTTAAATAGGGGTGGGCCAGTCTAGAATAGATGTGAGGGTCGGGTTGGTCCGACCGGGTCAGACCTGACCCATAACCTCTTCGACCCAGATACGCTTAAAAAGTCGTATCTTACAAACAAGACATATTTTGTACAAGATGTATGAGGAGTTGGAATTCATGGGATGATACGATCTTTTGAAGATACTTCACCTAATATTTGGAGAATTTTGGAGTACAAATGAGTTGGATCATACTCAAATCCAACCAGGCCCTCGACACTGAAATTCATCTAACTCTCAGACTGGGCGTCCGATTGACGTGCTGTCTATTGCATTGGAACCCTTATGACATGAACAATCATTGGATTAATTTATCATGGGACTTCATTCTAGTTGATGTACGACTGATGGATTGATGAGAGAATCCTCCCAGAATCATGTTTACTATATACGGAAATCCAATGGCTGACTAAGACTTTAAAAATAAATAGCGATATGGTGTGGATCAATCTAGAGATCCTATGTGGATCAGATCCAAGAGATCATGTGTGGATTAGAACCTAGCGATCCTTTGTGGAACAGAACCTAGCGTTCCGGTGTCGATAAACTCCAAGGGATCCTCTATGGATCAAAACCCATCGATCCTGTGTGGATCAGCAGTAACACCCTTGACAGATAAAGATGATCTAGCTTTACGACTAATCGTATGTACTTCTGTACTTATGTTATACCTGGTTTGAGATAAGTCATTTTCATTATTCTTTTTGATTTAGATCATGATTAGTGGTTTTCCTTTGTGGAATTATAAGAGACCTTCAGTGGTCTCGGGGTCCCTACTAGGTATTGTTATACTTACCCCTAAATTGGATTTGCCCACACCTTGTTATGTCTTGTGTAGACGATGGGAAACTAGGATAAGAGTATAGAAGTCAAGACCAGGTGGTACACGGAGGTGAATGGTTGACATGGAGAACTGTGGAGACGATCTATACCTAACCTTCAGGTAGGATATTTGGCAAACGATCTTAGGATATATTTTCTATTTTTCTGTTGTAGTTGTATCTTTCAATGGGTCTTGTATTCCGACCCCTTTACTTTCAGTACACAATTTTACTACTGCAATTTTACTTCGTGCTTACTTTCTATTTTGTTCTTAGTCCGTGTGTTCATACAAGTTTAAAGGAAATGCCTTCCCATTTTAGGGATACACCTTTCTGGTTCTAGTATCCAACCTCTGGCATATGGAGGTGTGCTTGGGGTAGTCACAGCACAGGCCCCGGGGAATATGTCGTGACAGCTAATCCCATAAGGGGACACTGGGATGTGATAAATTAGATAATCTGATATATCTATGTTTATGAATTTTTTCACACTATTTCAGAATGTATTTTATTTTATAAGGATTTCAAACATTAACTTTATATGAATGACAAACAATCATAGTAATATTGTGATTTATTTGTTTATTTAAAGTGGAAAAAAATCTCATGGCTTATAAATGTTTCAACCTATGTTATCATGTTCAACTATGTAGTACATTTCACTTATGAAAGCTGTGAATGGTTAGATTTGGATGAAATGGTTGGTTGAGGATAATATATGAATGAAGGTTGGTTCAAAATTGATATGTTTTTCATTGATTTTGATTCACTTATCCCACTATCTATGGATTTAGTCCAAAAAACAATATTCAATTGAATGACCACATTATTTTTATTTTTCTAGAGGATATGGTCTATGATGTATAAAAGGATGATAGAGTATAAAATATAATTGATATTGTGATGAATTTTATGGTTTATGAAAAATTTTAGTGGTGGAATATCTCATTATGACTAGGATTACCAAGATCATATTGAGGAACTATGATACTATGAATGGATTAAGATAAAAATTTATTTTCATATAATGGTGATAGACATTGTGAAACCCAAAAAATGATTCTAAAGGTTTTTATTTTTAGTCGTGGCATGTGGGAAAACTATAACTGTATATGTCATGGTATATTTATGAACGAGAAATTTCTATATATATAAAAGAAAAAAAGGTGATGGTATAATGAAATTAAATCATAAAATTCATTAACATAGCCAATGCGGAAGAAAATACAATGGTGAATGAATTTTGTTGAGGTCACAATTTATATAAAATCTAATTATGATTAACATAGGTGATGAATTAGAGTAACTATAGGTTTTCATTGGCTATATTAGATACATGATAGGTTTTTTTAATAGAAAAAAGTGATCCAGATACATACACAATTTAATCTATGAGTATTTTAAGGTTGGGAATTTTATCTCATGTTAATGCTTAAAGTAGAGGTCACTCACAAACATAAGAAGGTAGTAAAAACATTTTCACCTAAAGGACCCAATAGTAAATAATGGGGTGGGGTCAATTGAAATTTACTAGTTCTATACTAGAGTCTTATTTTTTTCTTATTTTTTTAATGTTTTTACCATTCCCCAAAGGAGTAAGAATAGATCATAACCACATTATCCTTTGTGTTATTCATTGATTATGTTCATCTAAAATTTATTTTGGGGGACATTATCAATATTAAATAGAAATATAGTTTTTGTAAAATGTGTGAAGTATTCCCAATTATGGATAAATCATATATGTGTTTTTTTCTGAAATATGGAGTTCCCAAATATTGTTCTAATATTTAGGTATTCAGAGGTGATTTCTATTTCATAAGTTTCATTCCAAACAACTTAATTCTTTTACTCTTCTATAACATGGGATATTTCATAAATTATACTAGGAAAGAAAGTGGTTATTAAATTTTTCTAATAGTTTTTGGAAAATAATATATTATAAAGCATAATAATAAAAATGGTAGTTATTAAATTATTTAAGCAAAATAATGGAGTATATTTATTGGGAATATTATCTATGATCACTACTCAATCCTCACCATGATTCATCCTTTCACCATTTTGATACAACTAATGTCAAATAAACTTAAGTTTTTCATGAAATTGGTCTTATTTTTATTCAATTAATAATTGTATGAGTTTGAATTTGTATGATATAATCAATTCCTTTTTATATTGATGGTTGTACTAAACACCTACGACCAAAAGTGACAGGGTGTTTCATGTTCTACTAATTTCATTTAATCTATCTCCACTAAAAATATATTCATTCATTTAGTGAAACCATTTTTTGTGGGGTATATATTGAAATAAAATCCTTTGGGATTTATTTGTTATTTAGATAATACTCAGTCATTTCATTAGTGTACTAATTTTTTAATCCATTGTTATTCCCATTAAAGAATATACACACACTTATTTAAAATTCTCTAAAAACAATTGAAAATATTCAATGCCTATAATATATATTTCCTAAACATAATTGAAGTAATAGAAAATAGTAATAAATAAAAGGGACTAAATTACTATCTCCCTTTTTTATGGACATCACGTATGACAACAAATATACAAAAAAACTAAAATGGATGAAATGATCGAGTCTATGTATTCTTGAGTGAAAATTTGTTAATATTTACCCATTTCAATAATGACAAAATATAAATATTTTTAAAATTTATCATTATAATACAATGAGATATATAATCATAGGTTAATCATTTTATTTTTTTATTTTAATTAATATGGACTACTATTAGAATCCATAACTTATTCTCTTTAAGATAAGATTTGAAAACTTTATAGTATCTCCCAATAAAAACAATTTACTGAATATTTATTTTTTTATAGTAAAAATATGAACTATATTAATCGTATTACTCATATATTTTCCTTTTTTAAGAATACATTTAATTCAATTATTTCAATTAGTAAAGTTGTTATGAAATCATTGATTAAATTTATCAAAATAATTGTTTAATTCAATATCATCTTGATCCCTTGATTATATATTAACATAATTCATTTTTTTAGGGAACCATTTTTTCCCTAATGTTATGTATCATTCCTTGTTATGTTTACAATCATTGATAATGTTCAAAGTCCTTCTCATAGGATATAAATACTCACTATCTGTGATCCACATACATTACTTTTGTAATTATTTTACTGAAATATAATTAACATTATATTTGTTTCTTTCAATATTTATTTTTCATCAGATTATTTTATGTATTGAAATTAATTTTCCATTAAATTTAAACATTTCACTCAATTTATAAAAAAAATTATCCTTTCACTCATTTAATTTATATTGACACTCTTTTCTATTTTATATTCTTTATCAATAGTGATTTCATCTTTATTCACTTTGGATGAAAATAACTTCTCCTCCATTTCACATGATGATTTATATTTAGATACATTATTAAAACTTTATGAATCATCCATATTGTAATTAACTTATATGTTTTGGAATTTTGATAAAAAAATACCCTTTTCCTTGGTCAGAAACATATGCCCTTTTCTCTTTCAATATTTCATTTTAGAAGAACATCACATCAATTCATTTTAAAAATCACATTTAACATCCTTCATCTTTTTAGAATTTTCAATAAAATGTATAATGAATTTATATTCTAAAAACATAAATTAATTATTTCCAAGATAAATTTCTTTATCATTTTGACAACTTAATATGATAAATAAAATCAACATGTCAAATTTTATCTTAATATCTTCAATATCATCTAAATTATATTCTTAGTTCATTACTTATTTATAACTAACATTCTACTTAATTATTTAAAATAATATTTACATTTCATAATTACTATAATTTAAATATTATAAAACTTTTGTAACTCATAGGAAATTAAAATTCCATTATAAAAATTTAATTGAAATGTTCAATGATTATGTTCATCAAGTGAAGATATAATTACTTTTATGAATCCTCTAACCTGATCTGTGGGAAATCACTGGTGGTGGGTGAATTAGTGATATAAATAATTTTTTATGTTCCTTTAAAGAATAACAATCACAACGTTTTTATGTTTATTTATATAATTTTTCATCATTTCCACTTGAAAAAAACATAAGATAAAACAATAGATTTACAAGGATCACCTCCCATTGTGATAAGGATTGTCCTTAGGGTGAAATAGATTCCGTCAGTGTTACACAACCCACTATAATAATTATGAGAATAAAAATGAGTAGTTTATAACCTTTAAAATCATTCATAAATATATCTTAAACATTGTTTTGTGCACCCCAAACAAATATTCATCCGACCATTGAGAAATAAAAATATTTGTAACTAAAGATTAATTAACCCAATAGACATCCACCATGTCTTTGAGTGTATTAAGTTCTTTCACTTCATCCCTGATTTCAAAAAATAATGAAAATAGATATTCACCATTATGATTTCATTAGGACAAATAGCTTCTTCAGTTTGTGTGCATAGAATATCCACACAACCACTTTGATCTAATTCTCCTTATTACATAATTCTACCTTGGTTAATCAAATAACATTATTTACTTTTCAATATACAAATAATATTTTCATTACATCTCCTCCTCTTCTTCTTATTATTATATTTTTCTGACTTTATATAATTTTTTTTGATCTGTACATCTTCACTCTTTTTACTATTTCATATTTGAATTTAAAATTCCAATTTATAAAGAATTATTCAAACATAGTCATTCGACCATATTTCAATTGATATTCACCATATATTTTTAATTGAATGTTAATATTGGTTTAAATACTAACCAAAACTTTTAAATGAATCCATTTAATATAGTCCATTCAAACATCCAAGTCTTCCACATTCCCTATGTCACCTTCACATTTTTGGTATAACCAATTTGTTAAAAATAGTTATTTTTTATGTTCGCGAACACTTTGTGGTTAGAAAATGTAACTATAGTGTATTCATTTTCCATAGCCCATTTACATGGAAATAAATGCTTAATGTTTTTTGTAGTGTGTAAACATCTACTATGGTGTGAAATGCATACTTGTGGCATGGTAAATTAATTATGGTTTATCCTCATTTAAAATTATAAAGACAAAAAAAGTTCTTTTTTTCTCCAGTGTGCTCCTAATTCAATGGTATAACAATCATATCACAACATCATTACAACGTGGTTACTCTGTTACAACATAGAGGTCCTCAAAATTCCAGATACATTGCAAATATTCTTGGGAATTATTAATATATAGACATTTCTTTATAGTGTGGATTATATAAATTAATAATTTTCAAACAATAAAGACTCATTCTTTGTCATGGCATAATATCTATTTTACAGTTTAAACCATCTTATTTAGTAATCTTCTAGGATGTAATCCCATGTTTTCTAGATTGAGGTTTTTTACTTATAAAATCATTTATTATGAAATAATTTCCTTCTATGTAATCCTTAAAAACTATCCTAAAATTTTTCCCAGATGCTTCTCTAAAAATATACTCCTTAGATGAATTTATATTCCAAACATGGTTTATTCATTAACAAATTCTAACACAATGAAACACATACACTAAAAAAACATCTTCAAGAATCTCTTCAAAAAAGAATCTCACCACCTATTGGTATCTACAATATCCCTATTTGGATTATGTATTCATCCATGGGAGAGAAATCAATAACCTAATATAAATTCTATGTAATTGATCACCATTCAATTGTTGCAGGGCTATGTGAGAAAACTCAATGTAGAATATAATAACATTGAATAAATAATATTATGTTTTCAATAAGGAAATATGAATATTCAATTATTATTCAAACATAAACATCTAAAAACTTATTGATGATGTGATAACAAATAAAAATGATGAGATTATAGATGAAAATAGATTAATCAGATAATAATTAGTACATCATCATCACTATAAAACATACAAAAATTTCTTCAAATAATCCTCTAAGTGCTTCAATTAACTGTTAAAACAATTTACATACATAAAAACATTGAAATCACAACATTGACATCATTAAAACTCCCACTAAATTTACAGTACTTTTGAATGGGTATATTACATATAAATATATACTCTAAAGAGATTTATGTTGTAATTTTTTCTCCCCATTTAACAATGATATCCATAGAAAATATGAGATAGGGATCAGAAACACTATACCTTTTCCACAAGATGGGTGAGGTTGAACTTACAACATCAACCTCATACTTTAATAAACATCCTTTAAAAAACTAATATATTCTCTTTTATATGAATATATTCCATCTTCATTCCATTTCTATCCAAAATATCTATGATAAAGAGATATTTAATATTACTATTCTTTGATCAAAATTATTCAATATGATTATTTGATAAATTTAATGAACATTTTTTTTATCACATACTGGAATAATTTGGGACTATATCTCAACATCAAAATATTCTAGTAGTGTCTTCATCCACACTAAAGAATTTGTGGCATGACCACCCAATATTTTTACTCAAAATCTATTAATGTTACTTAAATATATTAACTTGTGTTCCGAAGCATACACCTTTCACCCATGAATAAAACTACATATAATATAGAACTTCTATAATCAACATAGCCAACCTAGTATGTATTTGTATAAATAATCAAATATACTATTAATGTTTTGTTATATATCAATCAGAAATATATACTTCCTTTAATATTTTTATGAATCCTTTATCCAAGAAAAAAATTAGACTCCTCTACCATAATTTGGAATGATAATAATGTTAAAACATGATTTGAATATTGTATTCCAAATATTTTCAAGAGTCCCATAGAATACATATCTTGATAAATTAAAATTGTATCTTTATTTTTATAGAGTTTTATTCTATGATAGTAAAACATATCTCCATAAATAATTATTTAAAACAACGTATTTTCCTCCTCTGAAAATGTTTCATACATTACATCATCATTTATAGTACATATGATTTAATCTAAATAAACAATAACAAAATATATAACATTTTTTTAATTTTGGATGTTGATATTTTTTTCACTCTATCCTTTTTAAAGTTCAACCTCTTCTAGTAGGAATCCATCTTAGAATACCAAGAACATAAAGTATTATTCATCCCATATCAATCCTTCTTTAACCACTAATCGTAGATCTTAATTTCTCCAACAAAGAATAATTTTTTTCTTAGTGTATATATCATCTTCCAAGTTACCATTGAAAAATATGAACAAATAATCTATTTAGAAAAACTTTTAGTTCATTTATATAATAACCGAAAGAAATATTCTAATAGTTTTAATTCCTACTAGTATTAAAATGGTTTCCTTAAATACTACATCATTAATATATAAATAATTACTTCACAACATCCTTTCATTATTTCTTAAAACTTATCTCTTTTTATATAAGGGCCCAGCCTTAAACCTTACTTAATCTTGAGTTATTACAAGATTACACAGTGAGGAGCTTTTCAGGTTTAGAGTTTTAGAGAATTAGATCATGAAACTTGCATTACATTCCACATTTAAACAAAGTGGTTACATAAAAGACAGTATTCATTCTTTCCATCAATGGAAACATATTTATAATAAAACATGAATTCTTTCTTGACAGTTCCTTGACACTATCATCATATCATGTACCCTTCCCTTGACCTGTGAAAAACATTTAAAAAACAAGGGATGAGCATAAAAAGCTCAGTAAGGGATATAAAAATATGGAAAGGAAATATGAGTACATGTATACATAAGAATGAAATCATACGTTACCCATAAAACATAGGAACTTTAATATACCTCATCAAATCATGAATAAATCATAGAAATCATAAGACATAAAAGGTAACTTGAGGCATTCGTAACATTCTTACGTAGGGAGTAACCCTCTTGGTTACGTTTGGAATACGCACCACAGTATATTCCCTAAATCTCTTTGGAGAAACCTTAATGTTTCACTCCTTCGCGTTAACCAATGCATTAGAGAGCTATATCGGTCTCACCTGCCCTTAGTTTATCACAGAACCACCCGTCTTCATAAGAATGCCCAAGAACCATAACATAATCTTATCACATAAAACATGCATAAAGGAAACATAACATTTACACCTTTCAATAACAAGATATCAATACAACACATTGATATAAATACATTATGAAAACCATTTCCAATACCAAAATAAAAGAAAAGTAAAACATGGTATTTATTTTTCTTTTAAAAAGAAGTTATGGCTTGTAGAGGAAGCCGAAACTCAAATAATGGTCACGACGACGGAGAAGTCGTTGTCGCCGCATACGTACGACAAAAACATTCCCTTTTGTCGTTTAGTAAAACACTTCATATAAAAAGATTCCTTTTGGATAAACGTAAAAGTCAAAGGGGTTTATACACCGTATAAATGAAAGTTGTGTATAAAACAAAATATGCCTCAATGAAAGGAGATTGAGACGAAGTCCCATACAAAGACGATATCCTTGGATTAAGGACAAATCAGTTACATAACTATGTGTGAAAAACGAATACACGAAATATAAGTGGGTATTAAGTGTAAAACAATTAGAGGACATTCACACATAATCATATAATGACATATTCAAGGTGTACAAGTTTATCCCAAAGAATCGAAATTGGGTTAAGAAGTTCCCTTGCAATAATTATACAGCCTAACGGCGTCACTTCAAAATTCAGAAAAAGAGTTGATGAGAGATAAAAAGGGTATCTCATCACTTGGACATAAAATTTACATCAATAAGGATATAGAATAAAATATCCCGAAATAATATTATGTGAATTAAAAGACATAACAAAATAAGTCTTTTAAAAAGAGGAGGGTGAAAGGTTCCCTTACCGACATGGGTATCTTTCGAAACATACGCCCCGTGAAAGAAGGACAATACAAAATTGATGTAAATAATCATAAATGAAAGAATATTACACAATGAGTAAAATAATGGTCAGTACATACACCACTCAAAGGAAATTGTGGAAAATCTATCATAAATATCACGGGAAAAAAGTGAGATGAAAAATCCCTTACAAAAACTCGACAGCCTAACAGCGCCACTTAAAACTTTCCAAAAATGGATTGATGAGATCAAATAGGGTATCTCATCACATTACAATAAAATGTATAGAATGAGGAATATAAAAGAACATCCCCCATCAAAACAAATAGGAGATTAAAAGAAGTGACATAAAGGAGAGTACTTAAAGAGAAAGAGAGAGGTTAGATCTCTTACAAAAATTCGGCAGCCTAACGGTGCCACTCAAAACTTCCAAAATGGATTGATGAGAGAGAATAGGGTCTCTCATCATATGAACATAAAAATTACAGTAAGAGTAATATAAAAGAACATCCCAATAACAAGAAAGATGAGCTTAGAAGGAATGACATAAAAGAGTGTACTTAAGAAGAAAGAGAGGAGTGCGATCCCTTACCTCAAGTCCAACTTGTCTTGTTCATTTCTTTATATTACTGAATAATAAACTTTGGTCAATTTATAATTTCCTAAGTACCTCCTTTATAGATTATTATTCAGTTCATATCAAATATTATAATGTTATAATAATTGTTTAATAATGTTTGTTCATATCAGACGTTTTTGTCGATGTTTGGTACATGAGTCAAAAATGAACTTGTTTGAAAAATGATTTCCCATGTAGATATAAGTAAATAATTTCCAGAATAGTATTAATGATTAAAATATCATATATATCCAGTAAATATTCACTTTATACTATTCCATATCATTTGGAGATAAAAAACGAAATGCACCATTCATGGAGACGGTAGGCCGTACGTACGCATGAACGCTACTTTCATTTTTTGTCATATTAATGGAATTAAAACAAAATGAGAGAGATATATATATGTTATAATTCCAGAATGATATCCATAATTTATATGTAATATATTACATATATATCCATTATATATATGTACTTATAATATTACATAAAATTTTGAGATAAGAAAAGAAATGTACCGTTCATGGAGATGGTAAGCCGTACGTACGCATGAACGCTACTTCCATTTCTATTTCATATTTAATGGAATTAAAACATAATGATACATAATAGTAATTTAATTCTAGTATGGTATCATATATAATATCATTAAATATATCCTTTATACATACCACATATGGTATTAACAAATCAAATCACTTTGAGGGGACGGTAGTCCGCACTTCCTTAAATGAAGATATCACGTTTACCCATAATGGAAACCATAAAGGTACGCCATAAATGAAAAATACAGAATCTTAAGTAAAAAATAAACATATTATATATCATATATAAATATAGTGTCATCTTAATGGCCACCTTTGAAGGTGTTAGAAGAATGTTGAACAATCATCGTTTCGGGAGGCAGAAATTTGCCATCCACGGAAACAGTATGTTCTTTAACCATTAGATGTAGGTGTGTGTACGTGTAGCTCGAATTATTCTTATAGAAACATCCTAGTACATTGAAGATATGGTATTTGTTACAAAATAAATGAATAAAAATAGTTTAGGGGGTTGGAGAAGAAAAATAAAACAAAAGGACACAAGTGAAGACATTAACTTAAAATCGGGTCACTCCCTTTGGGTTGAGCTCAAAGGCTTCTTTGGTAACACTTCTGCCCAATGTGAGGCTTCAAGGAGTAATATAGGGATGTGGAGAGGTCAAATGGGCAGGGTTTGGCTGAGCCAAAGTCTTTGGAGGTGTGGGTAAAGAGGTAGAGGTGGGGGCCTTTTATAAGGGGAGAGGAGGTGCACTCTTAGAAAGTGATAAAGGTTACTTTATTTTCAAATGATTTTCGGATTTTAAAGGTCCAAAATTAATGTTCTTAGAGGATAAGGTTATAAGGGTTCTAAATATACCCATACAATAGGTTTTGAACATGTGTAGGTCATATATTTTACATTATCGTTTCATTTTATTTAAATCGTTAAATAACGAGGTCATCGCTGCATCATCATGATGTCATATATAATTTAATTTATTTAATGTTTAAAAATTATAAAAAAAATAATATGATGTAGGAAATATTTTTATCTTTCCAATTACTATTTATAATAAAAAATATAACTTGTATAACCCCATGTAAAAATTGCTTTAGTAAAACATCTCATGTTTGTGTCATTTTTACTTTAACATTAAATAAAAAGATATTTATGTCATTTTCCAACCAAAGTTGCTCCATGGGGTCCCCAAGTTGACCCATGAATTTTCTTGGTCGTCCATGACACATCCAATGAGGGTAGGATATGTGTCTAGGTCATTTCATTTTATTAAAACATTATTCTTACCATAAACTACACTAATTACCTCTAATCACGATTAATAACTTAATAAGTTACTATTCACCAATTTTTTTTTATCCCATTGAACAAGATTTTAATTCTTAATTACAACCATGTATTTCGGATTTTTGAAATTCAAAACACAAAGATGGAAAAATTTCATTTAAACGGAAAAATCAGTTTTTATAAGTACCACTTAGTGGTTTCACTATTCATCAAAAATTGAAGTTTTTTCAGAAAAATCCCAAAAATTCACCCTAAGCTATATTTGATATTCCGAATTAAAAAATGAAGTATATTTTACAAAATTCAAAACATATAATTCACATTAATTAATTTAATAATTAATTCACGCTGTCAGAGCAAATAGGGTGTTTTTATGAAACAATAAGTATCAAAAGATTGACACTAGTTTAAGTCTGATTTCAAAGTGAAATAAATTCCAACGACCAATATTGGATTTAATGGTAAAAATATATTCTAATTAAACTTTAAAACAAATTAAAAAGATAATATTACCATATAATTAAATTATATGAAAAAGTAGTTCTGATGTAAAATGCAGTATTTTTCACTATTCATTAAAAAATGAACATTGTCAGAAAAATACCAAAAATTAACCCAAGGTAAATTTCAGTGTCCCAATAATAAATAATATGTTTATTTTGAAAAATAGAGCTTATAAAATTGTCAAAGAGTGGATTTAGAAGGGGTTCGCCATCAAAAGGCGGTTAATCGACGTTTTAAAGAATATTAGAATGTTTAGGCTTAAAAATTGGATTCATTTGCATTTTTAATCCTCTATCATTTATTGTAAAGAGTAAAAATATTTGACAATCATATATAATAATTTTGTAGTTAGTTCTGTTCATTCCCTCCATTACAACAGCTAGGCTTTAACTACCATTTAAAATAATATTATTTTATTATTAGAGTGCAACATAAGATTCCCAAGAAACTCGTTGTTGCGTATTGGGTACACCATCGAGCATAGCATCCCCTTTAAAGTAATATTAATATTTTATTCACAAATATGGATAAATATAAAGATGTCATATTCTTTATTTACCTGGGGGGTTACATCCTTCCCCCCTTTTGGGAATTGCGTCCTCACAATTTTAAAATTGGGCTTGGAAACATCCTTAAAAGTCCCACATCGGAACAAGAGTCGGTAAAACAGTCACTTTAAAATAAAGAAAGATAAGTACAATGGTCACCCGAGTTAACCCATACTAGGATTCCATGTAGAAAAACATGGACATGGAGGAGAAGACATAGGGTCATGTTCTGATGGAGAGTGATAGAAAACATGTTTAGGAGAAAGTTAACCACAAGAAAATCACAAACTTGTGATGGGTTAAACGGTATTCGATTCCCCAGTAGGAAAAGTTAATAGACAACATTTTTGTTTTAAGTTACTTTTTATTGAGGAATTTATTCATAAGGAAACATAATCACTTATCATGTTGACTTTCAACTTTTATTAGATTACTTACACAAACTCATATTTTCTCCAAAAGACGAGTATTTAGGAAGACTTGTTCACATTAAGAGTACTATAATCAACCTCTAGAGAATCACCTAATCCACCAAAGAGAACTATATACTTCCCATGTCTTTAGACATTAACCAAAACCAAACCAAAAAGGTTAGTACAAGATCAGATAATCCAGAAAAGGATAACCCTTTATAAAAGAAAATCTATTCTTAATCTCCAAAATTTGTCCAACAAAACCCAAAGTTCAACGAGGACCATTCGATAAATAATTTGTCCATAAAATTCTTCAAAGTAAACCAAACTAAGATTGAAACCCAAATAGTTGAAGGATTTATTCACATAGTCTTCCAAGTTAAATCGTAACATTTATCTCCAAACAACATCAGTTGCTCTTAATGTCTCGTATTGAAAAGTAATTAACCTAATCACATATCCTCTATGATATGTTAATAAATTTACATAGATAACCCAAATTCAACTTACTCTTAATTCATAAAATCATCTAACTAAAAAAAAGAATCAGTCAAACTATCCAGGGACTTCACGTAGTCCAGTGGTAGGTGATAAATACCAGTTGCACTTTGGTTGTGGGTTCGATTCCCACAGCTTTGTCCAACGCGACGGGTTGTCACACGGTCTGCGTGTTGTCCTTTTTCCAAAACTATATAATTCTCAAATCATTCCCAAAAAAGGATAAAATCATCCAAAATAAACATAACATAATTTAACCTCAATTTTATCTCATGCCTTTCACTTCCATCATAACATATAGTAACCCATAATTTCCTAAAAAGTAAGGATCATATAAACCCTAATGGTTACCTTACTAATTATTACCAGAACTTCCACATCGAGTTGGCCATCTCGTAAATGATGCATTAGAGAACTCACCAAGGTTGAAGTGGTAGATCATGACTCCTTGATAGTTGGTTTAGATCAACCATGAGATTCCTCAATGAATCCCCCATTTCATCCAGTCTCTTAATCAGAGAACCACCACAGTTCTCTTCAAACCAATTGTCACTTTGGTGCCTGCTAGATCCAGCCATTTACTAAAACCAAAAAGGTCAGTGTGAGTATATCAACATAATCATCATGTACTAATGAGGAAGATAAACACTAAGATATACTTACTTATTCACTTTATCTAAAACTAGGACTCTTTCTGAAATCCTATCCATTATGGTACCTTCACTTATGCTTAGAGAATACCCTAACCTTTAAAGTTATCTAAACTGACCTCTGATACCAACTATAAGGGACCAGCCTTAAACCTTATTTAATCTTGAGTTATTACAAGATTAAACATTGAGGATCTTTTCAGGTTAAGAGTTTTAGAGAATTAGATCATGAAACTTGCATTACATTCCACATTTAAACAAAGTGGTTACATAAAAGACAATATTCATTCTTCCCATCAACGGAAACATATTTAAAATAAAACATGAATTATTTCTTGATAGTTCCTTGACACTATCATCATATCATGTACCCTTCCCTTGACCTGTGAAAAACATTTCAAAAACCAGGGATGAGCATAAAAAGCTCTGTAAGGGATATAAAAACATGGAAAGGAAATACGAGTACATGTATACATAAGAATGAAATCATACTTTACCCATAAAACATAGGCACATAACATACCTCATCAAATCATGAATAAATCATAGAAATCATAAGACATAAAAGGTAACTTGAGGCATTCATAACATTCTTACGTAGGGAGTAACCCTCTTGGTTACGTTTGGAATACCCACCATAGTATATTCCCTAAATCTCATCGGAGAAACCTTAACGTTTCACTCCTTCACGTTACCCAATGCATTGGAGAGCTATATCAGTCTCAACCGCCCTTATTTTATCACAGAACCACTCATCTCCATACGAATTCCCAAGAACCATAACATAATCTTATCACATAAAACATGCATAAAGGAAACATAACATTTCCACCTTTCAATAATAAGATATCAATACAACACATTGATATAAATACATTATGAAAACCATTTCCAATACCAAAATAAAAGAAAAGTGAAACATGGTATTTATTTTTCATTTAAAAAGAAGGTATGACTTGTAGAGGAAGCTGAAACTCAAATAATGGTCACGACGGCGGAGAAGTCATTGGCGCCGCATACGTACGACAAAAAAATTCCCTTTAGTCGTTTAGTAAAACGATTCGTATAAAAAGATTCCTTTTGGATAAATGTAAAGGTCAAATGGGTTTATACACCGTATAAAAGAAAGTTGTGTATAAAACAAAATATGCCTCAATGAAAGGAGATTGAGACGATGTCCCATACAAAGACGATATCCTTGGATTAAGGATAAATCAGTTACATAACTATGTGTGACAAACAAATACACGAAATATAAGTGGGTATTAAGTGTAAAACAATCAGAGGAAATTCACACATAATCATAGAACGACATATTCAAGGTGTACAAGTTTATCCCAAAGAATCGAAATTGGGTTAAGAAGTTCGCTTGCAATAATTAGACAGCCTAACGGCGTCACTTCAAAATTCAGAAAAAGAGTTGATGAGAGATAAAAAGGGTATCTCATCACTTGGACATAAAATTTACATCAATAAGGATATAGAAGAACATATCCCAAAATAATATTATGTGAATTAAAAGACATAACAAAATAAGTCTTTTAAAAAGAGGAGGGTGAAAGGTTCCCTTACCGACATGGGTATCTTTCGAAACATACACCCCGTGAAAGAAGGACAATACAACATTGATGTAAATACTCATAAATGAAATAATATTACACAATGAGTAAAATAATGGTCAATACATACACCACTCAACAGAAATTGTGGCAAATGTAGCATAAATCTCACAGGGAAAAAGTGAGATGAAAAATCCCTTACGAAAACTCGGCAACTTAACGGCGCCACTTAAAACTTCAAAAAATGGATTGATGAGATCAAATAGGGTATCTCATCACATTACAATAAAATTTACAGTAAGAGGAATATAAAAGAACAACCCCCCATCATAAAAAATAGGATCTTAAAAGAAGTGACATAAAGAAGAGTACTTAAAGAGAAAGAGAGAGGTTAGATCTCTTACAAAAATTCGGCAGCCTAATGGCGCCACTCAAAACTTCCAAAATGGATTGATGAGAGAGAATAGGGTCTCTCATCATATGAACATAAAAATTACAGTAAGCGTAATATAAAATAACATCCCAATAACAAGAAATATGAGCTTATAAGGAATGACATAAAAGAGTGTACTTAAAAAGAAAGAGGGGAGTAGGATCCCTTACCTTAAGTCCAACTTGTCTTGTTCGTTTCTTTATATTCCTGAATAATAAACTTTGGTCAATTAATAATTGCCTAAGTACCTCCTTTAGAGATTATTATTCAGTTCATATCACATATTATAATGTTATAATAATTGTTTAATAATGTTAGTTCATATCAGACGTTTTTGTCGATGTTTGGTACATGAGTCAAAAATGAACTTGTTTGAAAAATGATTGCCCATGTAGTTATAAGTAAATAATTTCCAGAATATTATAATGATTAAAATATCATATATATCCAGTAAATATTCACTTTATACTATTCCATATCATTTGGAGATAAAAAACGAAATGCACCGTTCATGGAGACGGTAGGCTGTACGTACGCATGAACACTACTTTCATTTTTTGTCATATTAATGGAATTAAAAAAAAAATGAGAGATATATATATATGTTATAATTCCAAAATTATATCCATAATTTAGATGTAATATATTACATATATATCCATTATATATATGTACTTATAATATTACATAACATTTTGAGATAAGAAATGAAATGTACCGTTCATGGAGACGGTAAGCCGTACGTACGCATGAACGCTACTTCCATTTCTATTTCCTATTTAATGGAATTAAAACATTATGATAAATTATAGTATTTTAATTCCAGTATGGTATCATATATAATATTATTAAATATATCATTTATACATACCACATATGGTATTAACAAATCAAATCACATCGAGGGGGCGGTAGTCCGCACTTCCTTAAATGAAGATATCGCGTTTACCCATAATGGAAACCATAATGGTACACCATTAATGAAAAATACAGAAGCTTAATTAAAACATAAACATATTAGATATAATATATAAATATATTTTCATCTTAATGGCCACCTTTGAAGGTTTTAGAAGAATGTTGAACAATCATCGTTTCGGGAGGCAGAAATTCGCCATCCACGGAAACAATATGTTCTTTAACCATTAGATGTAGGTGTGTGTAAGTGTAGCTCTAATACTTCTTATAAAAACATCCTAGTATATTTAATAAACTGTATTTGTTACAAAATAAATGAATAAAAAGTGTTTAGGGGGTTGGAGAAGTAAAATAAAACAAAAGGGCACAAGTGAAGACATTACCTTAAAATCGGGTAAGTCCCTTTGGTTTGAGCTCAAAGGCTTCCTTGGGAACACTTCTACCCAAAGTGAGGATTCAAGGAGTAATAGAGGGATGTGGAGAGGAAAAATGGGCAGGTTTTGGCCGAGCCAAAGTCTTTTTAGGTGAGGGTAAAGAGGTAGAGGTGGGGGCCTTTTATAAAGGGAGAGGAGGGGCACTCTTAGAAAGTGATAAAAGGTTACTTTATTTTCAAATGCTTTTCGAATTTTAAAGGTCCCACATTGATGTTCTTAGAAGATAAGGTGATAATGGTTCGAAATATACCCATCCAATATGTTTTGGACATGTGTAGGGCATAGATTTTACATTATCTTTTCATTTTATTTAAATCGTTAAATAATGAGGTCATCGCTGCATCATCATGATGTCATAAATAATTTAATTTATTTAATGTTTAAAAATTTTAAAAAAAATACTATGATGTAGGAAATATTTTCAGATTTCCAATGACTATTTATAATAAAAAATATGACTTGTATAACCCCATATAAAGTTTTTTTAGTAAAACATCTCATGTTTGTGTCATTTTTACTTTAACATTAAATAAAAAGATATATATGTCATCTTCCAACCAAAGTGGCTCCATGGGGTCCCCACGTTGACCCATGAATTTTCTTGGTCGTCCATGACACATCCAATGAGGGTAGGATATGTGTCTAGGTCATTTCATTTTATGAAAACATTATTCTTACCATAAACTACACTAATTACCTCTAATCGCGATTAATAACTTAATAAGTTACTATTCACCAAAAAATTATTTTTATCCGATTGAACCAAATTTTACATCTTAATGAAAACCATGTATTTCGGATTTTTGAAATTAAAAACACAAATATGGCAAAATTTCATTTAAACGGAAAAATCAGTTTTTATAAGTACCACTTAGTGGTTTCACTATTCATCAGAAATTGATGTTTTTCAGAAAAATCCAAAAAATTCACCCTAAGCTATATTTGATATTCCGAATTAAAAAATGAAGTATATTTTAAAAAATTCTAAACATATAAGTCACATTAATTAATTTAATAATTAATTCCCGCTGTCAGAGCAAATAGCGTGTTTTTATGAAACAATAAGTATCAAAAGATTGACACTAGTTTAAGTCTGATTTCAAAGTGAAATTAATTCCAATGACCACTATTGGATTTAATGGTAAAAATATATTCTAATTACACTTTAAAACAGATTAAAAATATAATATAACCATATAATTAAATTATATGAAAAAGCAGTTCTGATGTAAAATGCAGTATTTTTCACTATTCATTGAAAAATGAACATTGTCAGAAAAATACCAAAAATTAACCCAAGGTAAATTTCAATGTCCCAATCATAAATAATATGTTTATTTTGAAAAATATAGCTTATAAAATTGTCAAAAAGTGCATTTAAAAGGGGTTCACCATCAAAAGGCGGTTAATCGACCTTTTAAAGAATATTAGATTGTTTACGCTTAAAAACTTGATTCATTTGCATTTTTAATCCACTAACATTTATTGTAAAGAGTAAAAATATTTGACAATAATATATAATGATTTTTAGTTAGTTCTATTCATTCCCTCCATTACAACGACTAGGCGTTAACTACCATTTAAAATAATATTATTTTATTATTAGAGTGCAACGTAAGACTCCCAAGAAACTCGTTGTTGCGTATTGGGTACGCCATCGAGCATAGCATCCCCTTTTAAGTAATATTAATATTTTATTCACAAATATGGATAAATATAAAGATGTCATATTATTTATTTTCCTGGGGTGTTACATTTTACTCATTATATTTTAGAACATCCACAATGTTCGTATCACATGTTTATCATTAGGATTAGAAATTAACACCCAAGTCTCCTAATTTTTAATTGTTCTAATTCATTAGTCATTGAATCAACCCAGTAACTATTCATTAAAGAATATTTAATATAATTAGGTTCAACATGAAAGAACAATGACATATGCTATGTTTTTCATAAAATTTAATAAAATGTTTACCTATTGACTTTTATCAATAATGGGATTTTGAAACATAAAATTCCTTATTTTTCATGTATGAGATGAATTTGACTGTTCATAATTACCTAAAATATTTAAATCTTCTTCTTCAACCTATATATATTTAATACCTTCATTTTTCACAAGTTTCTTCATTTTTAAACAAAAATAACATCATCTAGACTACACGACACTAATTTATAATGTGTAATATTTTTTTTTCCAAAACATATACATGAATATAATTAAATATTTTTTCATATTCATTGTTTTAATGCCTATAATATATTATAATTAGTGTATATCCCACATGGATACTATCATCTCATTGATTTTCTAATTTTCCTAGATCATTACCTTTAACCATGATAGAACAATGACTTACAAACATAGAATTTTAATTAAAACGTAGATATATTTTAGAGTAAATCTCAATTGAAGACATAACTAAACTAATCTTATATTGAAACCCATTTTGGATACAGACCATCGTAGATATATCATAACTACAAAAATAAATAGAATTATCATGCTCAAGCATCATATTATGATACATCACTACTAATAAACCATTCTTCATTTTATCCGAAAAATTATTCTTTGGTGTATATAGATCACTAAGTTTATATTGAATTCCATCATTCTGGATATAATATTTTTATTATTAATTTTTAAATTTAGTTCCATATTCATTATATATGTTCTAAATATAAAACCCACACTTATTTTATTCACCTATTAAGATCCATTCAAACATTTTTTTTGCCACAATCTCATGTTTTAAGAACATAACACATCTAATACGATTGAATTATTCAAAATAATTAATAAATTACATACCTCTGTCAGTTGATTTTTTCCACCATGGACCCACACACAATTGAATGAATGAGATCTAATAGTTGATTTGATTGAATCACCAAATTAATGTGAGGGCAATTAACAATATTACCATTTTGGAAAGTTGATAAAATATATTTCAATTATATTTTAAGAAATAGATAATTATAAATAATATTTCCTTGATAAATATTTTTCATCATTCTTTGTACCATGTTTCCAAGACATAAATTACATAATTTATTGTCTTATATCATGCTCTGATAACTTGTACTTCCAACATCACCAACATGGAGTAAAGTACTTTTGGGTCACCATAATTTGGTCAAAATTCAATGATCCTCATTTTTATAAAACAATAACCCATTAATTATATAAACCACTTTATTTCCTTCATTACAATTCAAAGAGACTCTCCATTGATGTTTGTAAATCCATTAATTTAAAATGTGTATTTTGGTTTAATATTTTTCTACATAATAATTTTTGATAAAAATACATTATATTTTAGTTAACCATCACATCCAAATATAAATGATCCTCCATTACACTTATCAATTTATTTTATGATTTGTTAATCTACTTATATATAGGATGAGAATCCATTATCCAAGATCTGTGGTCTTTCTTTTATTGAAGATTTAAGTGAAACATACACATATAAGGGTTTCTATCTTCCATTGTAATACATCATATTAGTATTTTGAGTATTAAATATAATTTTTTTGGGCTAGTGGAAGTTTGATAAATTCAATTTTATGGTGACTTATATGGTTAAACCATTCATTGGATTCTTCAAGTAAGTCAATATTATTCGGTGTCTTCTATCTAGAATAATTAAATTTTTATGAATGGAATTTTTGAGAGAAGTCCATACCTATTTCAAACATTTTTTTTAAAAAACATTTAGGAATTATATGATGTTGGTGGTCTAACAAAAACTTTTTCCCACATTCCAAAAAACCAATAAATTACTAATAGTGTCCATAAAAAGAGTATTTTCCCATAAAATTGTATGTTTTCAAAATTTATGTTCATAAAATCCATCATCATTATCATTAGAAAGTTTAACTTGAATTTCAAACATTTTATTTAAAATTATATTTCATATTATTTAAATTATACATCTTTTGAACATTTCTATAATTTTTTGTGTGAAATATTTTAAGACATATTTTAGATTCCTAGAATTTACTGATTTCTAAGACTCATTTGATTTACCAACTAACTCGGTACATTTAAATTTTTTTTATTCTAATAATATTTATAAACATTGAAAATATTAAAATAATTAGTAAAATGTGATAAATACTTTCTTATTATGCTTATCTATTCATTATCAGTCCTTTGATTCATGAATAGTATTTTTGAAAATAAGTGTATATTAAAAGAGTTCTTCTTCAGCATTGAAAATTTTAAATTGTAAAAGATTGTTCTCCATATTCACATAATTATCCTCACATAAAAATATGATATTTAAGATCTTTTTATCATCAAGAATCATTTTAAGATAAAAAGGATCCTTTAATGGATTTTATTTTCCATTATTATAAACTTACTCTTTATTGATTAATTATAGAAGATACTTCTTGAAATTCATATTATCCTTTTCATGATTAGAGATTTTTAGACACATTTTCTTAGTTATCTATTTAATATAAACTCCATATATGTTTCATCATCTCCATGTCCTCAATTGCTTCTTCTTTGAGTAGTTAAATTTTCATCACTCACATTAGTAGTGAGATGTTTTTCAGCAACAACACTTTCAATATCAAATAATTATTATTAAAAATATCTTATATGTGAAATTATAAATTTTTATTTGATAAATTCATACACATTATTATAGATGTGAATTTTTTCATGTTTGAATTAATATTTGATAAATTCATTGGGTTGACACAATCTTCACCACTAGTGTCATATTATTTTTTCTTTTGGAACTTCTCCAATTTTATATAGAAGAAAAAATATTTTGTCAATACATATATCTACATCTAAACCTCAATAAAAACATAAAACTTCACCATCACTTGAAATAAACTTCTTACCATTTACAAATTTTTAAACTAAAATATAAATATAATTTTTTGGGTTTATCTTTTTCTTGATAACACTATCATTCATAATTTAATAAGAAATTATATAAATATGAAAATAATTCAGAGGTATTTCACCTAGATATTTATTCTAATGTATATATGTTAGCATAAAGTTTTTGAGTAATGCTAGGAATTGTATTCTATATTATAGTATAGTCTTACATACTGTCACCCAAATCTATGTTCATAATTAAAATTATATTCACCCTCTATATGATTATATTAACTAAATCATAAAAATTCATACAAATATCTTCATATTTATTTTTCAAAAAATTATTCTTCGACCACTTTATTTAGTTTTCCATTAATATATATTATCTATTTTTTCCAAAATACCTTTTTTTATTTTGATTAATTTGACCACAAAAACTCAATTTCAAAAGGAGAAGATAAAATATAATTTATACCAAGAAAATCATTACACATATTTTTTCCATGCTAATGTAATAGTACCACATTCTATATATGGTAGAAATTCATAAATTGGGGTTCCAAATATTTTTAAATAATTTAAAATTTATGGAAACATTATTTCATTCGAAAAATGATTACATTACCTATTAAATATGGGAATCCTATATTGATCACTGAATTAGAATTATAAATAGTTGAAAATGTTGAACTATGGATGTTCTTATTCAAGATATAGAATTAAAATACACAATCACAAATGAAGGGAACTAGGATCTGATACAACATGAATAATAATTTATTAGACATATGGGAGATCAATGAGAGGGGGTGAATTGGTAACTTAAATTCTATTTAAGTTTCTTCAATGAATAACCTTCACCACTTGTTAAAGTGTAGTGATAATATTTCATCACATCTACATGAAATAAACATGAGATAATAAAGAAGATTTTCATGGCTCACATCTCAATGTTAGAAAACTTTTCCATATTGTGATATAAATTTCTACAGAATCACACTACCCACTATAATCATCATGTGACTAAAAATGAGTAGGTTATAACCTTGAAACTCATGCATACATGTCTCTTAATTATTCATTGGTTCATAAACCATACATATACATCGAATATTTTAAAAAGATAAATATTTTTAAAAACTAAATAGTATTGTAAAAAATACACAAACTAAAAATCATTAATTGTGCTGAGTTATTTCAATTCTTAACTACATGAATATAATAATAAAAAATAGAACTTCACCTTTATGATTTCATAGGGAGAATTAGTTTCTCCAATTTTTATTCACAAAACATGGACACATCCACATAAAAATTATTCTTATTTATCTTTTATTATTACTTTTATAACCATATAATCTTATTTAAATTGAAAATATCTACAAAACTATTCTCTTTAATTATCTTCCACTTCCCATTATTTTTACCTTTTTATCATTATTTAACACATATTTTTAATTTTCATAGAAGCCACACATTCTACTAGATTATTTTAAATTTGAAATCAACACTAAAAATATTATTATTAGAACAAAAAACTTCCATAATCTTCCTATTGAGATATAAAATAAAATTTGAATTTTTTATTACTATTGGATGATATAACCACCAATCCTTCTAGATAATGTCAAGTCATCATGGTATTTCACACATCCCTTTTTTCAACTTTCTTGGCATAGTCCCCTCCTACACAACATAGTTCAGTAGTTTAAAATAGTTATTTTGTCACTTCTTAAGAACATTAAGTTAAAAAAATAGTAGAATAGCATAAGGATATTAAAATTTCTCTTAACATATTAGAAAATGATCAGACTCCTTTGTATAATGGAATCATCTACTATAATGTAATCTTTCTATTAATAGCAAGATAAATCTATTATGGTGAAACCAACTTCTAAATTATAGAGTCATAAGAATCCATCTATTCAAGAACTAAAATTTTTATTCCATTTTCTAGAAAACTAGACTCATATCGTAACACCATTTTCACGTGGTCACTCTTATACGATGTTGTAGTCATAAAATTCAAGAAACTGAAAAAAAATGCTCAGACATCATAGTTAAAATGCTACTTACTTATGCTATAATATCCTATGAATAGTTAGCTCCCCCCAAAATGGATCAGTATCTTTTTGAGCACACTATTTGATAAATTGTGAAAAAAATATTCTTTAATCATCTTTTATTGTGCAATCATAAGTTCTATGTTTTGATACTACTTCCTTCATAAACATTAATCGTTGTCTCCCATTATGGTATGCAATCAGTAAAAACAAGCTTAACCATCACCATAATTTATTCTCCAAACATATTATTCTCAAAAACAATATAAATTTTAAAATGATTTATGAAATTTAAAAAATACAATATAATTAATCACATCCACTATATACTCTTCTTCAATAAGCTTCTTAAAAGATCATTGCAATGCCTCTTGGCCTCAAAAACATAAAATTATTCTATTTAGATAATTAATATCATCAAATACACTAGAATCATTATCAACATCTTCCAAACCTATAATAGTGAGAAATACTTAATTTACTCTCTTAAAGAATCCATTAATAGATTAATCACCATATTTTTTAATGTATCAATACATTAAACATGAAATCTTCAACTTTTCTTCTTTCACTATGTCATATCCTTCTTAAATATTCCCAAATATGTCCATTATTTATTTTTATCTCAATTTTCTTGAATTTGGTAAACTATTAATGTAAAAATGATGAAAGAGTAACATTTAGAGCATTAATTTCATTCGAAATATTCTTCCAGGGAACTATAATAATTACAAAACTATCTACAAAATAACTTACCTATTAGTTATATCATGAGGAACATCCAAGATAGTATATTTTGTAGCATAATAAATTTTTATATATGATTATTTTTTATAATTATTTTCAATCCCATTAATATTCAAAATATTTTTATGATACATTTAGGATACAAGATTTAGAGACAAGTAATAATACAAAGTAGTGATGATGCATGAAATTCTACTCCAAATACATTTGTTATCTTTTAAGGAAAAATATATCACATTTTTTATAATAAAAAATTATATAATGAGATTTCAACTAGCATTAATATCATCAAAGATTCATAATTAGTAGATAAATGAATAAATCAACTAATTTTTTAATCCACTAAAAATATCCATAATTACTAATGATACAGGAATTTATTACTGTTTTGTATCTTATTTCACTTAAATGTTGAATTATGACGATCTTAATTACACAATTTAGTAATAAAAAACCCAAAATATGAAACATAGTGGAAATTATGAATTTTAAAGGTTCATTATTTTCCATGAATGAGTATATCCTTGGAATCATAAGAAAAACTTGAGAACTCATGATCCATTAATCATTATATATACAAAGATAGGGGTTTATCATTAAACTCTTGATACATTTATATATCTCTTGAATAATATTACATTATATTATATATTAAAATAAATAATATTACAAAAAATTAAAACAAATTTATTCTTTAACATTATAAAGGAACTATAGTTTGTTTTATATTAACTCCAAAATATCTTGATAACATTACCCCCAATGAACTTTTATTAATAAAAATAATATCAAAGCATCACCACCAACACCAAATAATTACTCATTCACTACAACAATATCCAAAAATTCCCAAATAAGTATTTTATATTCATGATATGATTTTATAAATATACTATAAAAATTAATTTTTCTATGGTTTCTTCTCCTCTATCTTATTGTGTTATACTTCCCCAAATTCATTTGATAAATACCCTCACTATCATATAAATCATACATGAATTCCTTCTTCATTGAATTTTAAATATTAATATATAATTGAATTATCATAAAAACATTAATCATATTCTACTTCAATTTGATTATATAGATCAATCCATCTCACCTTTCCTCCTAAACATGTTTTTAGGACTTAATGTATTTGGTTGGAGAAACCAATGTGTCATTTGTAAGACAACATCATAAAAAACAATCAAATATATACATTTCTAATAACTATATTTTTCTGATGTATCAATATGAAAAACTAATCCTCAAATACTCTGAAGTAATTTGAAACTACTCATAAACCATTACCACAATGTGCTTACCATGATGTAGCACCTTTCCTATTTTTATTCCCATTATTGGACATTGATTATCTCTCCATTTTAAAGTCCCAAAAAAATAAAAATCAATATTTTTAGATTTTATTCATTGTAAAATATGACATAAACATGACATAATAGGTCACTTGTTTATTTTCGTTCAAATATCCTAATCAAACCTTACATGACTATGAAAAATTGAGGCTTCAATGTGGTTCACTGAAATGTATTGGGGACTGCTGTTATGAATGACCATATTTTCTGATCTCTACTCTTTCTTTTATTTTGATTTATGAAACCAATGCTTTCTATATGCTCATTTACAAGTGTTCATATGAACTTTTACCTATGGATTTAAACAATGAAGTCTATTATATTACATCACATCATATTTTCTAACCTTCTCCCAAAACATTTCCATGTATAACAATTTTACTTCAATGTACTTCAATGAAAAAAATTAAAATTTGTAATTATGTTCAATTCATATTAATTAAGTCAATTAATATAATATTTGATTTGATAAATGTTTCATATAATGTGTATTCAAAAAATTATAAATCAATGTAATAAATCACACAACTTCTAATTCATTTTCAACTAATAATCATATTATTTAGAAAAAATCATCTCTTAAGTCACCTTCACTATCAAAATTATCTATATTCACAATATATATATATATATATATATATATATATATCTGTGTGTGTGTGTATTTAATTGGTATATTTATAGTCACAATTCGCTAAATTCATAATTTTTTTTAATTCATTTTATTTTTCAACTGGTCATTAAATCATCACTAATGTATGAAATAGTTAATTTATTATTACATGTGGCTTTAGAATTTTAGGAAGGAGTTTCCTTTCTAAATTTTCTAAAAAATTCTCTATTCATATTTTGTTATATATTTAATAGACCATTGACAATTCTTGTTTTTTCTATAGATATCTTTGGATTCCTATGGTATTTAATAAAAAATAATGCATAATGAACAATTTATGTATTTAAATTAATTATAATGTTTTTCATATCATATTCCAGGAAATTATATAAGAGCATAGAATTTTTTCATTAGTAAAGATCACATTGGATGAAATTAGCATATCATAAATCACCCCTTATTTAATATTTATTTCATTTTTTAAATATTATAATTCTCTATTCTAGATATTAACACTCACTACTATCATCTAAAATATATTTCTTTAACTATGAATTATTTATATGAAGTATAAAATATATATGGACAATAATTATATCATATAAATTTTCTAAATAAAATATAAAATTAAATTATATCATATATTGTTCATTTATATAATATTTATTTCTCATAGAGGAAAAACTAAAAAATAATATTTAAATATGAGACATTTTCAAATAGTATAACATGGATGAAATATTTTTTAAACCAATATTATTTATATTTTTTTTATTCAAATATTATTTATTTAAAAATTATTGTATGGATAATTAAATATATCTTGTTATTATATCTAAATAATATTTCATCACATAATACTTTTCAATTACATCAAATGCAGAGTTTATTAAAGAATAGAGAATGAATTAAAAAATTTCCATCAATGTTATTAACTATATACCAATTGAATTTCCACTAAATAACTATATGTACTATTATATCAAGTCCTACCTGCCTCTATCAACCCTTCGTTAATTTTGACAAACTATAATTTTTTTTAAAAGGTATATAATGTATTGTTGGAATCATAGAACCATTAAAATAAAAAAATTATTTTCTAAAATATTAATATATAATTTGGATTAACCACAAAATTTATTATATCCCATTGGGTAATTTATGAGATTCCATCTCCAAGAACTAACTATTACTTTCTAGATAAAAGAATTTCATTATACATACCAATTTTGTGTTAAAAAAAGAAGGTGTAGACTATCCATGGACAATTTTCTTCACCCTCTCGTTTGATTTCACCATTTAATTTTTATACATTGAAAATTAAACTAGATTTGGGACCCCAATTACATCTTAAAAGGACCCAATATCCGATAAACATTTATCAAAATTATTCATGTTACATTTCAATAAGATTTTATAAAATATTATTTTATATTATTATAAGATAAAATATAATTCAATATTTGACGTAAATAGTTATAATACTATCCCTATTTCATTAAAAGACCCTTTAATATTGAGTACATAAGTGGAGACTAAGATATAAATATTTTTCTAACATCTAAATAGTTCCTTAGAATATTTATATCTCTCATGTCTTATACGGTACTGATAGATCCTTTTTTTGTCCAAAATCAACCAATAATCATCCATATTCACATATTTCATTTCATACATGGGTCCTATAGAATATAAAATAATAATAAATTTCGATTGGGGTCTTTTATTATTACAATGAGAATTCATGTATGAAAAACTAACTTCATCAAAAGGATTTTAAAGTTGTGGTTTCTCTTAAATACAAAACATTTGTTCCATTAATTTTTTCATTTTACATGATTGATCTCATAATCTTGTTTAGTGTTCATATTTTTGTTTAATAAAATTTATTATCACATGAGTAACATAATTTATGTGCATTTAATAAGTTTTCTTAAATATAATCCATCTAAAATAATGATCTATGTTTTCATTACTTATTTAGTGGGCCAAGATTCATATTTCACTAAATCTTAATTTACATATAAATTTTTTCATTATTTTAAACTTGGTAGAAAATCATGTCAATAATATCATATTTAATTAAAGGATAGTTTAGTTGAAAACACCTTATCAGAATAAAACATTAAGATTACCCCACCCATAATAATATCTTAATATAATCCAATTTGGGAAAACTAAAATAGTATAACTCAATGATTACATTACATATATTCACCCAATACTATTAGGATCAAAATTAATCTATATTTAGTACATAAGATAATAAAAGGGTCCCAATCTTTGAAATGACATGCACATTTAGATGAGCATGGCCTTCAAAAGCTCTTATTTTTGGTAGGAATCACACAATTAGTATTTTTGTAGGACTTAATATGAAATTTTTATCTTATATCATAGAATTAATAAATGTGTCTATTATTTAAAGGATTCAATTATATATGTCATTAATTAAATAAAATTATAATTTTTCAAACATGTAAATGTATACCACATTTTTCAAATAATTATCCTTATTATTAACCAAAAATAAAATGTATTTCCATTCACACATATAAAAATGTATCAAATCTATAGGATACTTGATCAACATTCCTATAGAAGATTAGAATCATATAAAACTAAATTTTTACTCATGATTAATCATTGTGTATGATTGTAATAACCCAACGTTATATCAACTGGAATTCTCATGTTATAATTATGTCATATTGTATAATTCAGATAAAATAACATCGAAAACATAATAAAAAATTTATAAATTATGAATGAATGGTATGAGAGGTATTTCTAGAAGTAAATAATTCAATACCAATAGAATAGTAACATTATATTTGGAATATTAATATGACCGTGAGTAATATTAATATAGCTAATAGAATAGTATCCTCACCAATTAATGTATAAATAAAAGTTTGGAATCATATAAATGGTAAAACAAAATGATTATTTTATGGGTATATAAATTTTCTTGAAATTATTAATTAAATATTGATATTCTTATAAAATGTAAAAGTTTATTTTGAATTTTATAATTATTATAATGATTTAAAAAACTAATTTTAATAATATGTATTAATAAATTAATATTATTTTTCTTATGATTATAATATATTTTAATGATACAAGAATTAATTTTTCAAAGTGATATAAAATCAATAATAATTTTAAAAATCATATTTTCTAGGTAAATAATTCTTTTAATTAATATATTATATTCTGAAATCTATAAAACTGTTTTCCTAAAATGGAAACCATTTTTCAATTTTGGACATCAGAAAATGGTTATGGTATGTTTTTTTGGATTCTTTTTATTCATGATTTTTTTGAATAGTAAAATTTGGAAATTTATGGTATATATACATTATAAATTAAATACAAGATTCCATGAGTCATGGATGATGTAAGAACCATAATGTAGAAAATTCCTTCAGTATTTAATATTTTTTTGATAATGTTCTAACTATTCATAGTCTTGATCCCAAATAATAAACTATTGAATAAAATAATTAGATAACACCCCTCTCATCCCCTATAAATACCACCCATCACTACTTCTTCTCACACCTCTCAAGCATCTAGAATTATCCAAATTCTAAGAAATATTCTTTCCAAGCCCCTTTAAAATTCCCATGGGACTTTAGTATCAACAATAGATCAAAACTAATTTTTCTAAGGAGGATTTATAGGATAATAATTCAAGAGGTAAAATCTTCTTTCACTTTCTTTTAATTTATTTTCAATTTAATTTATTTTCTTTTTATATCTTCACATCTCATTATTCATTTGGAATAGTAACTCGAGTATCATCTATATACTATCATTAGAATATGTTAATTGTAAAATCCATAATCAAAAATCTTCTCCTCTGGTTTTTATACTAAAAAATGAAATCATTGTTTGTTATGTGTCTATTTACCACCATCATGGACGATGAATTTTCATTCTCTTATACAAACGTAAAGGATAGTAAGAAAACATTATAATATTTGAAATAGTTTTTAAAATTTATGTTTTTATTTTTTATATTTTCTGTAACTAACATTCAAACATGACATAAAATCATAAAACAAAATGATTTAATGGTGATCAAAACCAGATAAATTTATTTAAACAATTATCATTAAAATTTTATCTAATGATTCATCCTCATAAAATATTACCAAATGATATATAAGACTAGTTACAATTATTAATGAAAATAAATAACGTATTGTATCAATTATGGATAATTATTCTCATTGAACATGAGCTTCCAAACTTATTAAAAAGTGAAACGATACTGAAAACAAATAAAAAGAACACTCTCAAAAGATAAATTTGAACTCTAAAACTCATAAAAAAGGCCATAAATAAACTTCATAAATCACCAATTAATTTAAAAAATTTAAAAGAAGTTATGGATTTGTTAATTAATTAACATAATTTGATTATCCAGGATATTAAAGTGATGAAATCACTCTGACATAAGGTGATGGAATTCTCAAAACCATTTTCAATTCTTTAGGTTATTCCACTTTCATCCCAAATTTCAGCGTGGGTTTATTTTTTATTCCTCAAATATTATTTTATTGAATTTTTTTTTCGAGGATATTCACACTTGAAATATGATTGTATTACCAATAAAACAGTTTTCCAAAATAACTCTTCTTTTTATTACCACATGTTTTACAAATATAATTTTTTTTCTTCTTCACTCATGATTTATTATTTACATACCATGTATGTTACCCCATTTTTATTTTGGAAACAACAATTCTTATTCATGAAATTATACTTTAGGAATGTTTCATGAAACCCATTTCCCTTACATGGGTGATTTTATGTCTATTATTAAAATAAATTACATTTGGAAAGAATGATAATATAAAAGTTACGATGTTACTAGTGAGCACATATTTATATAGGTATATAATGAAATGGGTAATATGATATATCTCATGAGATATGTAAAATATGTGTGTACATGATGCTTGATTATTTTCAAAATAACAACGTTATGACAATTCATATATGTAATGTGTGAACATGATGATAGTTTTGTTCACAACTATATGTGTCAGTTCATCACTAAAGCGTGTTGTTTCATTTATATGAATTATAATTTTCCATGCTTTTATCTAATTCTTCCCCTCATTATTATGATTATGATCCCAAGCTTATGTTATGGTGATGCTGATTATGCTCAACCATGTTATATTAGTTAATGTTCTTATCTTTCCTTTTATTATGCTTTTATCTCACCTCATTCGTTGATGTATATCCTTAGGTGATATATTATACTAAGTAGAAAACAAGGGCCAATAAGAAACTAGAGAATAAGCAATTAAATAATGATTATGTTTTATTAAGTAATTTTTTTTCTTCATCATAATTTTCCTAATACACTAAACCTTTTGATCCTGGTTTTGTAACAATATTATATATTTTTTCTATAAAATGATGTAATATTAATGGAATAAACATAGAGCCATTATAGTTTGTATCGTAGGATGGTTATGTTAAATTGTGAATTAGGATTAGATAACTTTAGTGAAAACCCTGTCCATGTGTCTACGTATAATTAAGAACCCATAAATCATTTTAAAAAAAAATTCTAAACATAGGGAACCCAAAAGATATTACTTTAAATTTAATTTCACAAAGTACTAATTTAGTTATTCATGACTCGTTAACTTAGGTTTTGATAAATAATATATTTTTGAAAATGGTGGGAACTATAAGAAATTATTCCAACAAAACATATGAGGGACAATGCAGTGCTTTACTAAACAAAATCCTTAACTCATTGGGTGGTGGAGTTCAAAACTTCATGGAAATGTTTACCCAACTTTCTCTGGATATAAAAAATAACCCGACTAGTGTGGAATGTCTTCCTTCACCATTGACGGAATAACTAACTATTGGGTTTTTTATATGACAAATACCATAGATGTTTAATGGGTATTCTAATCCACTCATAGTGGAATAGTGGGTCAAATCAATGGGTAAGATATTGTATATAAATTTCTATTTTGAGATAGTGAAGGTTACCCTAAAAATTTATCATCTAGATAGGGAGGCCAACTAATGGATGGCACTAATTAAGAACACCAAGCCGAATGATGAAATACTGATGATGGAGGGGGAATACATTAAGATAATGTTTTTATCATGTATTAACCTTGATATATTAGAAATAATATAGATAGATAATTCATAGAGTTAAAGTAAATGGAATTTGAATCTATCATAGCTGTATATAATGTTTCACTATCCGTGCAAGGTTCACATTGATTTTTGTTAACAACAATGATATAAAATTGCATAGATTCATTAGTGTATTAAAACCACACCTTTGAAATGATATATTAATTTAGGAATTTGGGAGCTATGGAGATGTGGTTCAATGTTCTCTCAACATAGAAATGTAATTTAGTGAATGGTCCCATGGGGTTGGTGATATGAAATGAAAGATTGGGTTTCAATATGGAGGTTCTAATAAAAAATGAGGGAATAAAACTAAACCACCCACATGTCAAAGATGTGGGAAGAAGAATCATGGGAATTATCTGAAAGTGATTGGTAAGTGAAGTAATTGTGGGAGATAATGCCACTAAACTCATTAATTTCAAATAGATATAAGAAAGAAGTAAAATGTGGTTGAGGCGAATAGAGAACCACCCAATGTTCAATGCTTAAACTATAGGGAGAAAGGGAACTGTTCCAGATTATTCACTAAACCTTGAATCTTTGAGGGTAATCATGGTCAACAACTAAAAATGATGATAGATAATGAGAATGGTTTTTTTATCAGTACATATATGGTGGAGCCCAAAAATGAAGTGGTAAAAAGTGCATAGATTATTAGTTCAAGAATATAGAAATTACTATTTGATTCTGGTTCTATGCATTCTTTCATACAATGAATGTTTAGTCGAACAATTAAAACACTAAATCCAAATATAGAGGTTTCATTATGTTTGATAATATAAAATTGTTAAAATCTTTAATTCAAATTATATAAATCATCCCTAGTTAATTTTTGTGGACTGATCATCCCAAAAATTATTTTCTTAATTACTTTAGTTGTGTTTTATGCTATGTTAGAAATGTATTAGATATCCTTATCCAAATCCAAAATCAAATATTGGGAAATGGTGGTCACTATTCACATACTAATTCATCCTAAAATTCTATACATGTGTATGTAGGAAGATGAATATCCTTAATAAACATCATCTCAACTATTCATTTTATTTCAATGGGATCAATCTTATCTAGAAAAAATATTTGAGACAAAGGAGAGAATCCTGATCGAAAACATACCCATTATGAAGTTCTAATCTAATCTATTACTCAAGGAGTTCCCTTTTCTTCCACTTGTATGATAAGTTGTGTTCCCAATTGAACTTATTCTTAGATATCTTCCTATACCTATAAACCATATAAAATAGACAGCATTGAGTTGGAATAACTAGAGAAGCGATTATAAGAGAATCTAGAAAATGGTTTTATATTCCCTAGTGATTCACCATAAGTTTGTATAGTCCTCTTCTTCAAGAATAATGTTGAATCAATGTTCCTCTTCATTAGTTATCATGACATCAAGAAAATCATGAAAATGAACAAGTATCCCCTTCCATGGATAGGTTACATGTTTGACTATCTATGTGGAGCCAAGTATTTCTCAAAGGTGGACCTTATATCATGATATTACAAATTAATGTTGAGGAAGGAAGATATTGTGAAGACTTCATCTCAAATGAGGTACAAACACTATGTGTTCATAGTGATACCTTTCAGACTCACTAATTTTACAATATTTTGTAGGGACTCAATTAATAAAGTATTTAGAGATTACCTCGATGGGATTGTGGTATTATTTATACATGATATTCTAATATACTTCAACATTAATTTGGAATAGGAGGAACATTAGATTAAAATTATAATTTCATTGTGAATGGAGAATATGTAAGAAATGTAATGTAAATGTGAGTTATATATGAATGAAGTATCATTATCATGGAATTTTATAACGAGAAAATGGTTATATATGGACACTTCCTAGAAAAAGTCAATCGAAGAGTGTCCCATTGAAACTTATGTAATAAAGATACATAGTTTTATTTTTCTAGATGGGTATTATATGAAATTTTTGAATAACTTCTTAAGACGTTAATAACCTATAACCAATCTAAATTTGGTGATATAAAAGTTTTTCAATACCATTTAATGTAAATAATACTTCATTAATATAAAAAGGAGGATTATCACCACTCTAGTGATAACACTTCTAATAAATGTGGAAAACATTGTTGTATTCAATGATGATTAAAAGAAGTTATTCTATTCTCTACTAATTAAAAATTATAAAATTATATACTACACCTTTTGGTAGTTGAAATTGTTTGAGGAAAACTATCCCACAAATGATTTTTAGTTGGAAGTTGTGATCTTCACATTGAAAATATGGAGGTATCATCTCTATGGAGATAAGTGTGAGATATATACTGAAAATTATATCCTCAAATATATATTCACATAGAAGGAACATATTACGCACCAAAATAGATGGTTAGATCTCATTATGGATTATGATTATTCAATCAAATACCATCATTGTAAGGAAAATAATGTTGTAGATTATATAGGTAAAAAGGATCATGTAACATTACGAATGATGATTATTGAAAAGGATCCACTATTCTTAGATTTCAAAAATATTAATATTGAAATCATTAATGAAGGAACATCATCAGTAATTTAAAATTATTTTCTCAATATTCACATATAGATAAAATATTGTTTTCTCTCAAAAATGATGTGGAAATTCAGAAGAAGGTAGAATACATGAGAATGGGGAAATCCTCAAAGTTACAAATTCATGAGGAATGTGTTTTAATATTTGGTTCATAACTATATGTGTCGTCCAACCTAGAGATAATGAATGATATTTTTAATGACCAACATAGTTAATAATTCTCTATTCACCAAGGGAAAACAAATATGTGTTGAGATCATGTAGGGAACTATTAATTTGAAATTGTGAAAAGGGAGATATTTTAATTTATATAAAAGTGACTATTATTTCATCACATGAAGGATAAAAGTTGAAAGACTATTGGAATGATTTATCCCTTTCCCATACCAATATTGAAGTGGGAAAACATCACTGTGGACATTTTCACCAGACATCTAAAGACATATATATAAAACAATGCTATATTGGTTGTTGGAGATCATGTTATGAAGATATATCACATTATCAAAAATTGGGAAGAATTATCACTTGATGAACAAGAAAATATATGCATCAAAAAAAGTGTTAAGGCATCATGGAGTCCCACTAACTATTGAATCTAATCGAGATCCTAGATTCACCTCCGTGCTCTATAAAAGACTCCAACATTCACTAAAAAATGACCCGACTTTCAGAACGACTTATCATCCTCAATCTAATGTCCAATATGAAGAACTATTCATACATTGTAGGAAATTTTTGTGATAATGTTTTATGGATTACAATGGATTGTGGTACCAACATCTACCTATAGTTTATTTCTATTACAAAAACAGTTTTCACTCGAGCATTGAAATGGATCCATATAAATCCCATTATGGGAAAAGATATAGAACACCGACATATTATGATGATATTAGGGATCACCATATTCTTCGACCTGAAATGGATGATGACATGGTAGAAAAGGTGAAAAACATTTAGTAGAACATCAATTTATCCCAATTTCAATAAAATATCTATGAAGACAATCATCAATAATATCATGATATTACAGCTGAATACATGGTATTCCTATGAATACCTATATGAAAAATGACCACTAAAATTGTGAAGAATCTAGATATATGTTCAGAGGTTCATCAGTCCCTTCAATATTATTGATAATGTAGTATATGTGCCAAATCAATGAGTAAATTCACAAACAATGTCTCATGTACTTAATGTATTTCATGTAAACCTCTTGAGGTAGTATATATTGTGTCTCACACATTTACAGAATCTTGAGGTGGTACAGTTGGAAAATGATCTCTATTATGAGGAGTAGCTAGTGATGAGCGTAGATAGTAGAGATAATGTTAAATAGACATAGAATACTCACCTAGGCAATGTACTATGGAGAAAACAAAAGAACAAAGTGGAATCATGGGAACTAGATAAAGTGATATAAGAGAAGTAACCTCAACAAGTTTTCACCAAATAATGATAAATGATATTTTATGGGAAGAATATCATAAGGGGTGAAGATTGTAATGACCCAAAATTCAATCAATGTAAATTACATTCTTATAATTATAACCAGTATGCATTGGAATTTTGATACAAAAATGAAATAAAGATCTAGAAAATAGAAGAAATAATCAATGAGAATTCAAAATTATTGACAAAAACTAGATTGAAGCATCTCAACGGTCTAGATATCCATTAAGACAAGAGTATTAATCATCTCAAAACAAGTTAAATCCCATTTCCCCCTCACACATTTCTTTATCAAACTTCTTTTCAGCTTCTACAAGAGAAGGTGCATGAATGGTTGCCACACCAGCCCTGCCCTGGGTAGTAACTCTGATATTCACCCTGATAGCATTAGACCCAACGATGATAATGGGATTGTCAATGTTTATGAAATTATTAATTATTTGTTGATATTTTTATAAAACATAAATTTTTATTTTAAATTTTATTGTTTAAATAATGATTTAATAGAATATTTATATTCATTAAATGTATTCATAAAATAATATTTTTGGGTATTATGATTATAATATAATTTTAAGATACCATAATTAATTTTTTATATTGTTATAAAATCAGTTAAATTATAAATTTATATTTTCCATGTAAATGGAGAATTTAATCAAAAAATTAAATTTATCATATATATAAAATTATTTTCAATACATGTAATTTGATTTAAATTATACATATTGAAAATTTTTTAGGGTGAATTTTTGGTACTTTTTTGAAATACATTTTTTTTTCAATAGTAAAATATGGTAATTTATAGTATTAATAAATTGTAAATTAAAAAAAATATTCTTTGAGTCATGGATGATGTAATAACCATAATCTCAATCTTTAAATCATTATTTTATTTCTTTATATGATAATTTTAATATTATATATAGTCTTAAGATGAAATAATAATTTAATTATTAAAATAATTAGAAAATATCATTCTCCTCCCAATATATACCACCCTTCACCACCTCTTCTCCTCAAACCAATCATTTTTAGACCTGTCCGAATCTTGAACAATTCATTTTTGAGGAACCTCCCCCATGTCCAGGATCCTTGTGTCTCAACAAATGGCAGAAAGAAATTTCCCAATAGTGTTCTTAAGGGAGGATAATTCAATATGTATAACCCTTTTTCATATTCTTTTTATTTATTTTTAATTTCTTTTATTTTCTTATTCTATTATCATTTCCCGTCAACCTAGTGGAATTTTAACTATACTATAATATATATACTATAATTTTTTTATGTTAAGGGAATAATCCATCATGAACCCTCTTCTCCTCTCACTATTATTCTAAAAAATGAAATCACCATTCATGTGTGTTGATTTACCACCATCACATACATTTCATATTACTTTCATTTTAATTCCTTTAAGGCTGGTCATACAGCATTATAATGGTTCAAATAGGTTTTAAAATATATGTTATGAAAAGTTTTTATTTTCTTTAACTACCTTATATACATAATATTTAATAATAAAATAATATGTATTTGTTGTGATTGAGAACTACTAAATTAATCTAAACAATTATCATCAACATTTGAAATGACGATTCATCATCATAACATATAAAAATAATAATATATAAGACCAATTACTCTTCATTATTTTTTTTTAATAATTTTTTTATTTTGTAAAATTATTCTCATTTTACTTGAACTTCCATACTTTTAGACAAGAAAAAAACATGAAAACTAAGAAAATGAACACTCTCGAATGACGAAATTGAACTCTTTAACTCATTAAAAAGGATATAAATGAACTTAATAACAAATAATGAATCAGAAACATGTATAAAAGGTTATATATTAGTTAATTAATGAATATAATTTTATTATTCATGATATTAAGGTTAATAAAGAACTTCTACATTTGGTAAAGGGATTCTCTAACCCAATTTCATTTATCTGGGTTACTACTCATTCATGGAAAACATTAGTGAGGATGTCATTTAATATTTCATAAATACAATTTCTTTTGTCTTATATTTTTCTTTTCTTTGATATACATGTGTCCAATATTATGTTATATAAAAATATAATATTTTTCCAAAGGAACACTTCTTTCTAAAAACACAAGATTTAATTCTCTAGAAATTGATTCTTATTCACTCAAGATTGATGATTTATTAAGCAAGTATGTTATTCCCATTTTCATTTAGACACCAAAAGGTCTATTCAAGAATTTAAGCTTTATTAAATTATAATAAAACATCTTTTTTATCCATGGGTTATCTTAATTACCATATTGCTATACATTTTATGAGGCAAGCATAACAATGTAAATATTATGATCTGACACATATGTCCATCATTATATGGCACTTCAATTCATTGGGTAATATGATGTGATTCATGAGATAATTTTTAATATGCTTGTACATGATGATATAATTATTCACAATAATGATGTAATGATTATTTACTTATTTTATGCATAAAAATTATGCTATCTTTGTTCTCAACTATGTGTGGTATTTTACTAGTAAGAAATTAAGTTTCATTTTTATATATTTCCACATTTCATGGTTTTATCTAATGCTTCCTCTAAGGATTATGATTATGATCCCATTCTTATGTTATGACGCTGATGATTATTCTCACCTATGTTATATTGATTCATGTTTTTATCTATCGTATTATTGGGAATTTATGTTACCCCTTTAATTGATGGATATCCAAATGTTATTACTTGTACTAAAGATAACACAAGTTCTACAAAGAATATAAAAATGAATAAATTTAAATAAAAATATAATTTATTATAATTTTTTTTGTTTTTTCCTATTTTTTCCCAAGAAACTATATCTTTGGATCATGGTATTGTAATTATATTATAATGTTTATCTTTAAAATAATTCAATAGTAATTTACGAACTATTGGGTCTTTATAGAAATGTATCCAAAAACTATCATTCATATAAAAAAATCTCTATGACACTCCAAACCAAAATAAATCTCCAATAATAATAGATCAATGTATAAGTGGGATAATAATTCTAATAAAAACGTAAATCCTAATATATATAAATTATAATTAAGAATTAATATTAAAAGTAACAACAAAAAATCAACATTATTATTGAAAAATAAATTTTGTATGCAATGTTTCATATAATTCCTCTTATGTATGATATATAATTTAAAAAATTAAGTTTAAATAAATTAAACTAAACAATACAAAATTGATAATATAATCCTTTTATAATGGTGAAAGATAAATAAACCAATAATAAATAAAAGAATTCACATTTGATATTGTTATACATGTTATATACACTGATAAGAATTTTATATATTATATATAACAAAAAAATATTTGGGTATGATCTTATGAACATTCCATAAATTTTAAATATAAACACCATAAATAAATATAAAATTTCCATTATTCCTATTTAATATTTATTTGGATATCATATAAACCAATTGATGTTATAAATTATGAATTTTTAAAAAATTAAAATATCAAGTTTTAAAGAATTTAGAGAATTTACGTTATTTAAATATTAAATATTAATTTTTTTAATTGTTAAATAAATCCAAAAATATATTTTTTCATGGGTGAAATATAATTCCCATAAGGATGAATTTAATATAATCAATTTTAATTTTAATTTATGATTAATATCTCAAAAAATATATCTCTTTTTATTTTTCATTATTTTGTAACTTATAAATTGTTAGCAAATCATATAATAATATCAACATTATAGTTTTATACTAAAATTATAAACATAATACCATGTAAATTTAACACCTATAAATATCATTAATAAATTTTATTGTATGATCTAAATCCCCATTAAGTTACCACAATATTAAAAATTTTCAGAAATTGGATATTTGGACATAATAATATTTTTGAAAAATAATAATTAATTAATAAAAATATATTATTTAATAAATAAAATAAATTACATAAAAAATTGAGTAATAAAGGAAATGTTAACCGAATAATTCTTCAAAACATTCTTCATGTCATGAAATCATTACAATGAAACTTATATTGTCTGTATCATTAATATATCAAAAAGTTATTCATGATCGCGATAAGAGTACCATAATATATATGATTTTATCTACATTCTCAATTTTATTCTTATTTACATTTTTATATTTCTATCCATCTTTCATCATTCATGAGGTGGACAACGTGATCACTCGAAATATATCTATGTTGTTTTAATATATGAGTTGTGTGTTGTATAAATTTACAGAAAAATTTAATATGAAAAAAATTGAGAATTAAAATTTATATTTTTCAAGAAGAATAATGTATATATATAAATTTGAGAAAAACTTACTATTTTATTTGGATAGTTTCTAGTATTTATATTATAGTGGAACTACACACATTATTGTAGGAAAATAAAAAAAATAATTCTATGAAAAAGAGGGCGTCTAATGTTTTTTAGTGGAAATTAATATCGATGATAAATAATTTTTATACTCCTACACATATTTATAAATTTGATAATATAAATAAAAAATTGGTAGGTTCATATTTAATGAAACATTTATTCTTGTCACACTGTGAGGGACATATGTCGCATCTAATTGGCTGAATCATTTGCAATAGAAAATGAATCCCTATGGAAATTAATAAATATGGTTCAATATTATTTATTTTCTTCATGAATCAATCTTCACAAGAAAAATAGTTTTTCAAATAAATAATTAGTTAATAAAAACAAATGATAAACCATGAGTCTTTTATTTGATACACGTTGTGTTTAGGGAACAATGTGACATACATTTTGGAAGACAATTAGGATTTCTCTCACAACCTCTAATTATTTAATTCACATGGTTCCCTCCCCCTAAATAGTATGTCTATTGTTCTTGAGGATTACCATAATATTCATAATTTCAGTCCCCATTAACTATATTTTTGAATTTCACCCTCTTAATAAATCCTAATTTCTAATAATTAACTCTATGTTAAATTAAAATTTATCACTCAATATTCAAAGTTAACCCCACTTGATTTTTCCAACTAAAAAGCTATATATATCTTTTATTATATTCCAATAAAAACATTTTGAGGCCCTTTAATATTCAAACTCCCCAACATTACACATTTTTTATGATGTCCCCCTAACACCCTGCATTACATCAATATGGATTTCTAATTATAGAGTTGTCACTCAATATATAGTTTAGACGACAACAGATCTGGCTCAACATATGATAGAATATCATACAATGATATTTTAGTGCTGTTTTCAATATTCTAAAATGTATTGATACATTTTAAGAAGCATGAAATGGAAAATATATAATAAATTTAATCATATAATACAAACCATTTCATCATAATCAAAAGAATATATATTTTTATACTAAACATTAACTCAAATGGAAAAAAGGATACTTAATTAGTTAACAATGTGAGTCCAATTATATACATTTTTATATAATTCACAATTACAACATAATTAAAATGATATAAACGTGAACATGAAACACAATTTTGTTTTCTTTAGAATAGTACAATTATCCAAATGTAAAAAAACAACATCATAAACACACATATATAAGATTATTTTATGATAATATATGATTTATTTTTTACACTAGAGTCTTGGAAATTATTTAACGATTGATATTTAAGATCCCTCACTAGAACAAGATTAATTATATAAATGAAACTATATGAAGTCTAGAAGTGGCACCTTATGTGGAAAATGATCGCAGTGTAGTGACAAGGGTCATGTCAATTGTCCTCAGATTATATAAGTTTAGAAAAAGTAAATGAATCACATTAGATAAACTCTTTTGGATACATAAGATTAAAATTAAATTTTTTAATGGGTAAAACATATTTATAAAATAGCTATATAAGAGTAAAGTGTTTTTTGGAAATATTATTTGGGGGTTAAGAAGTTAAGTTGGTTCATTTTCTTGTAGCATTGGCCATATGGATGGATGAAAAAAGGATAAGAATGAGCTAGTATCCTAAGAACTAGTTAGAATTTTATAAAAATAGAAAATGTGGGATCACTTATTTACTTAATAATTTTAATACTATAATCAGTATATTTTTCCTATATTAATAAAATAAGATTTCTCTTAGTGACTAGGATATAGTATGAACTATATAAATCCTTTTCTTATTCCATGTGATTGTGATTTCTGTATCAATATTTTTTTCTTTTGTGTTTGTTTTAGAAGATAGTGTTAGGTGACGATGGTGAATTAATGTTAGATGTTGGAGTATATTTCCCTCTTCTAGACATTGAAATTATGTACTTCCATTTTTTAAATATTCAACCCATTTTTAACATATGTGGTTCTATAAAATGAGTAATAGCACCTGGGATGTTTAATATAATAATTTTTATCAGCTCTTATCTAGAAATCATACATTTTATAAGGTTTTTACCTCATTGTTTCTCATTTTAGTGGGAGTTAGATACCATAAAATGATGGACCTTTATATAAGTCTATATTTGGAATGAAATTTTTGATAGGGTACACATTGGATCCTATTGTTTGAACACTGAATTTTTTTTGCACTAGATAAAGATTTAGAATCTATCGACGGGTATTAAACTTAAGAAATAGATTATGATAAATGAAAAAGACATGATCATAAAGTTCATTGGGTAATTTTTATGATTTTTTCCAAATTAATTATGTTAGAAATTATTAATATGAAAAATCACTAGGGATTATAATCATGACATACAATGTGTGAAAATAATATCAGGATGAATAATGTTTTGATAATGTGATGACCAATCAATGCGAATATATTCAATGGAAAGTTTTTGGATGATGATGTAAAATAATACAAAATGATTCTGAGTCATATTTAAATTGTGGGGGTGAAATTTTATAATGTAATGTCAGAATTGATATTTCATTGTTTTTTTCGTAATCTTTGGACTCGATAGTGACTTAATTAAGTTATTGATATAGAATGAGTGGATTATTTTTAAATAAAATATGAGAGCTAGTAATATGATATGATATCAACTCCATGAATTTTTCACTTTATTAAAACATAAAAAATGGTCCAATTCCATACACAAAAAAGGACAAGGATACATAATTCTAAAATATTAAATCTCATGGGAATCCACTCAAAGAAAATCCATCCCCTCAAAATGAAAATCTAAAAGTATAGGAAAACTCATAAAAAAGATACATGAAAAGGCCCTTATGGTGAGAAAATCAACTACATTATTACCCTCCCCTAAAATACGAATGGAATCCATGAATTCATTGATGTAACTCCTAAAATTATGGATAGAATATGAAATTATACAAGGGATACAACAAAGGACCAATAAAAAGGCCATGATAATTTTGGAGTCAATCCCTACAGTAGAAAAAATAATGTTGAGCTAATTATATAGTTCAAAAAATGTGAGAATTTCTTTTGCCTTGGCGTGAAAATAATCTTCTAGATCAATGTGGGATAAAAATGTGAGGATCACACTGCCCCTGGTATCTCGAAAAACCCAACCAATGTGCATGGTAACCATAAAACATGAACCCTTGAAATTTATTTTGAGGAATCAATGGTGAGGATACTGAAAAAACCCAATGCCCTTAGAGTCCATATGTAATGGAAGAAAGTTGAGAACTATTTTTCTTTATAATATTAAAATATAAAGAATATTTACAGTTATTGGAAAACCTACAAAGATATATAATCATGATTATAATCATTTATATTATGTCTAACATCATGCATGGGGTTCCCTCAAACAGATATATGTTCCTCCCCTACTGAATACAGGAAAAACCCAACATATAAATCAGTTCTCTGGCATTGTACTCAGATTAGTTCTTTTATACCCCTTGAAACCACATGGAAATGAAAGATCAGCTTGAAGACTATTGTGATGGAAAAAGTGAGCTTCTCAAATGTGATCCAGATCAGCTGATCCCAGTTACTCTAAAAGAAGTAATCCGGGGACTCTTCATATAAAGTATCATAAGAAAGACATTAGGACCCCATTTTAGTGCCAATATAATTGATTTGATAATCAGTATAAATCACATTATTGATTATGTTCCAAACAAGTAATTTCGGATTTTTTGGGATCATGTTACCCTAAATTGTTACTTCCCAACTATTCTGCCCAATCTGTGGAAAATGAAGTTGATGAAGGTCCTTCCTGGAAAAAACCTTAGATGGGGAGCTTGAAAAAAATTAATTTATGAACATCATTATTATGTTTAATTACATTTAAGAGACTTTTTTGTTCATTACTAAGTAATTTATGAGTGATATCTATAAAACTTATCATTTTTATGATGGTCATATCTGCGGTCAGACACCCAGTGAAACCCAACAATACTCACACCCAGTTTTTCTAACAGAAAAATATGGCACCTCTTCTAACTATCCATTGAGTGTATCTCTAGAGTAAATCAATATTTGGTTGGATAAAGATCCATAAGGGGGAGGTATTTCAATTATTATGTAAAATATTATATTCATACATATTTTACATGAGTCAACCCCAAAATTAGTGGCCCTCAAGAACATTCAATGAAAAATTGAATGGATGCCCTTCACCTCCTAGGACACACTTATAACATTAATTTCCCCCTATGAGATTATTCATCACATCATAAACCATGATTCCAAATTATTCATCCAATCTGAGTGTGTGTCCCTTATGATGGTCTCCAGAGTATTCTCAATGCCAGATATGATTTATTTAGAAACCTTGAGAGTATGGAGAGTGTGCGTTGGAAGAGAAGTGAGGACACTATTGACCAACAAAATCCAGCCAATGTGACAATGAATATGATTATTCCAATTATCAATATATCCCATGATATTTTTAGCTAACCTATTGATGTGGTTGATACAAACTATGGAAGAGGATATTATGGTTCCATGGTACTCTATCAATAATTTGTGTCTATGAATGCCCAGTTTTCATTCAATGTATTACGTGTGTTTTGTATGTACATATTGTGAGGTAGATTCTAATATTTTCATGATTTAAAAAATTTACCATTCTATTTATAGTACTCCTCAATAATTACATTGATTTCATGAAACAACTTTATGCATCAGTTGAAAAAATAGTATCAAACAAATACATTTTTCATGAGGCACCCAATGAAATTATTATTTCATCAAAAAGAAATATAAATTCTATCCTAGTCAAACATGTTCATATATTAGATGATGCAATCCTTCATCAAAATAAACATACTATAAAACATTATATCACATGGCCTTAGAACCCACGAGGATTTAACAATGCAAAACTTTTGTCCATTAAAGGAAATAATATTCCAAGGAGTGTTTTATCACCTTTACAAGAGTTTTGTGTCCCATGTGGGGAACCCCAAGTATTAATAGACCATAAAGTTAAGGTTCCACTAAGTCATTTCATATTATTTTTCCATGTCAATATTTTTGACCACATTGGATCCCATATCTTTCATGTTGATATCCCTTATCATCCCCATTTACAAGCTGATCGAACCCTATATCGACCTTCTTTTATTAAAACTATGTTGTTATTAAGAAACCCAAAAAGAAAGTAGCAAAAATATTCTTCTTTTAAATAAGTTTTGTAGGACTATAAAGAAGATATTACAAATGATAATGGGGTAGTAGTTTATAAGAGGGGATGGATCCTTGATCATTAGTATAAGCATAAGATGTGTGACACAGTAATATTTTTGTAGATGACCTAATTGGAAGATTTATTGAAATATTTAAAAAATATCCTCTTTAAATAGATCCTAATTTTCCATAAATATGATTCCTAACAAACTGTCAGGTCTAGGAAAACTGTATGGGTTGAGGCCTTTCACTACACCATAAATATCCAGTTCTTCTGGAATAGATTTAGAAAGATAGTTTCCATTAGCTGAGACCATGAAAGGAATGCTCTAAAAAATATCAAAGGATCCCCAATGATATCATACTCACATACATTAATCCATACCATATAGGAGAGTCTTGATGTGAGACTACACAATCTCCCTACCCCAATCATGTTTGTACGAAAAGGATCTGTCCTCCAACAAGACGTTTGGTCTTATGTGTTGCTTATTATCTTGGACACATTAATTGATGAAAGCGGTTTTCTTATCACCTTCCATGATCCACATTATGTTTACATGCTCACATAATATGCTATCTTGTTCCAAAATATTTCAGGATATTATGTTCAATGTTTTGTATTATTCATTGAAATCATCATCATCCCAATGGGTCTCAAGGGAAGACTCTAGACCTTCAATTTAGTGAGAGATAAATTCTTGAGTACTGAATTCGGAGGGCTTCCTCTTCCTCCATGAGTGAATATCACCCATAAGACACCATATTTTATTATGAATGATAGTCCAAAAACATCCCTTCACTGGTCCATTCTATTCTGATCCCACCACCTTGTGGTAGTCCGACACATATTTTCATAATGTTGAAAAGTGGATGACATCGTCCCAGATCACTCATCTATACTGTATAACAGAAATTGGTTAGTGATCAGATATAAAATTGGGTAGCATGAAAACCATGACCCCATGATAGGCTGAGATGTCATCTTACACATCAAGGTAATGGTTGAGACAACACCCCATTCGATTAGAACCTTTTTTAATATTTCACCATGAAAATTGATCACCAAAGAAACCGATATATTCCAGACCATTAAAATCCAAATAAACACTGAGCTCCATTTGAGAGAATAATCAACAAGACCCTTTTTTTAGAACTGTATACAATAATATTGAAGTCACATCCCACTATCCATGGATGAACACCCAGACTAATGCCTCCCAAGTTGTGCTATAGTTACTAATTTTCCTTTTCCTCACACATTTGAATAGATATTGGACAAAACAATAAAGTATCACTCTATGTCACCTTCATGGTGATAAAATGATAATTAGAATAAATCAGATCTATTGTAATTTTTAAATTAAAAAATATCCATATATGATGGTTTTGAGTATCCACGTGAAGAAAATTGATTATAAAGATTATTTTGGAAAAGACTAAATCTATGGGGAATTGTTGTTTAGTTCAAGATATGTCACTAGGGGTAACTTGGATTTTATAGTTTTCTTGAAATAAAATTACTTTTAACTTAATATTCAATCCCCTAGGTATTCCATGGTATGATAGAGGTCATTGGAACCAATTTTTTTTCACTCTAGATATAACTGATGATGTAACTAAATTCTTCATGGCCAAAGAGTTTAGTAGTTATTTATTTTAAAGCCTTGTTTAGAAGCCACTAGAGTAAGATTATGGGTGAGTTTTAGGGGGATAAGCACCAATCTTAATGGATTTTAGGGGAAAAAGTGGAATGGGGATTGAAGGGGGGTATTGTAGGGGGAAACAAATACCCTTAGATTGGTGGGAAGTATAGGAGGGAGAGGATGGGACATCAACATTGTATGTTCTTATAGATGCTCGAGGCATGTGGGGAATTTGCTAATCAAAAATCAAGACTACCATTGTACAACCAAATCCCAAATCGGCAATGGTGTGGCCTCAGGGAGAATAGGGAGGTAGTTAAGGATTTAAAGACTTGGGAGGCAAAACAAGAGGTCCATTGGAAGATGGAGGGGTTGAGGGAATCCATGGGTCATGATTAAGTATCTGGATAGGGGTAGATTGGATTTGGGGACCATAAAATGAGAATGGAAGATCATTCCACCAGGGAGTAAGAGATGGAGGATGGATGGAATGATCCACCTGAAGAGGGTGTTGGGGGCATACATGTGTTGCGTGCATGCGTCGGTGGAGTTAACATTCAAGTGACATGATGGGAATAAGCACATCATCAATGATGGGAGGAGTATTTTACACCATGAGATTAATCCACCTTCTTTAAGAAGAACCAAATTTGGGGTAGGAGCAAATATGTCGAACCCAGTATAGATCCCTATAGTAGAAGCATCGAGCAACCGAGCGGTGCAATAATAAGGAAATAAGAAGGATCCAACTGTATACCCAATTGAATAGAGTAAATAATTTTCAAAAGGAAGTGGGAGACCCAAGATATTGAACCAAACCACTATATTGGGGGATTCACAACCAGAATGAACACCCAAAGAACAAAGTCATTTTTTGAACCTCTAAGAGCTGACCAATATGCGACTACAAGACCACCTTTAATGAAGTCTTCTTGAGAGTAGAGTTTAATAAAAAAATCATTCTATATGAGGATGGAGACATGAGCCTAAAATGAAATTCCCCATGAAGCTACCACATTCTAAAAGCATTGTATAGGTTTCTAATCATGGATGAAACACACAACCATGTTCCATTGTAGGATAGGAGAGGTTGTAGAGAAAGTCTGTTCTGGAATGTCCAGAAACATAGAACCAAGAGTGAAACATGGTATGAACGGCTCCAAGGGGATATACTTCAGTGGATAAAATTATTCTATCAATGATAGAATAACATGGTGTAGAACCACCTTTAGGGATGGGGTGGCAGAATCTTATCCAACCCTGAGAAAGTTAGACTTGTTCCTAAGGAAGTTAAAATATATCTATATAATAATTTTCTTGGAAAAAAATTTAAATGATGAAACCCTCAATATAGTGGTAAAGAGTGGTATAAAAATAAATACTATGATCAAATAAGTATTATATTTTCATGTATTGTGGTAAATATAGTGGTTAATGATGAGTTTTATTTCTATATATTAGCTGGATAATGAGAGAATATATACATGTTTTGTGGATGAATAATGGATGATAACACGCAGTTATATAGATGTGGGTAAGAGTATTAAGGATATAATTTTATACCATATTGAGAGTTTGGTGGGTGAACCAATTTGAAGTACAGACTATATTTTCATGGGAATTTTGTTGTATTTGATTCAATGATGCTATATGAAAGATATAAAATATATATAGGAATTTGATGATGGAATAAGAATCCAACCAATGGAGAGAATTCCAAGATTCATAGAAAATTATTGACTATAGAATAAGGATGTTGGATGTCATTATACAATAAAAGGAATAATGTTCACTATATTTGAAATGTATGTTGGATGAAAGGACTATTTTGGGAGAAACACCACACATCAGACTATTTATCGAGTTGTTCTTCATGGGTATGAAAATTGTTTTCACATAGAGTGATTTTAATTAGAGTTTAGGGTATTTGAATTATATTTATGGGGGGTATATCTTGAATGATAAATGATTTTATTCATTAAATTTTTACATAAATTTTGAATCCATCTATTAAGGAACTACCATGTTTGATACATATTTTATTGTTTAAATAACTTAGATGAATGATTTGAGGAGGAAAAAGTGAACAAGAAATTAGAAATTTATAGAAATATCATGATAATAATGTATCATGAGTTCAAATATAAATAAATATTATCAATGGTCCAGAAAAGGTTTGATACGGTATGATAAATGTATAAAAGTCCTTTGATTGGTTTTGATTGATTTGAGATAGGTTTGAGTTAATCTAAATAGGAAATGAATTTATATAAAGGAATTATAGAACAATATTCATGATGTAGATTAAATTTAGTGGATTCAATTATAAAGAATCATGATTAGGGATTCATAGTAGAGGAATCCAGGTATGGGGATCCACTTATTAGGGGATCCACATATTAGAATCTATGTAAAGGGATCCACATTCTTAATCAATGTAAGGGGACCCGCAACAGAGTGGTTATTTTTTAGTGTATAAAAATATAAATATAACCATAGTGAAATATCGATATAAATATCAATATAGAGTGAGTCTTGTAATGTTATTTTATCCATACATTAGAACTGATGCTTTTGGAATTAAATTATGAAGGAGAAATTTATTAGTGATGATGTCAAAGCTATTTTGACATGTTGAAAACATTATAAATATTTTAAGAGAAATGATAGAAGACTTGATTGAAAGATATTTGAAGTTACAAGGTGAAATAGTATAAAAATCATATACTAAGAAAATTTCTAATGATAATATTTTAAAATCAACATTGGTAATGAAAATGAATAAATACAAACTAATTATTATCTATATGGATCCTTGATGTTTCAAATATCACAAAAAACATAAAAGGAAGTTTTATTCAAGATTGTTAATTAAGGTAAGTCAATACAAAATTTTTGAAATTTATGTTAAAATGTGGATGATTTTATAATTTATGAAATGAAGTTATTCTTCCGTATTATCAAATATGAAATTGATTATATGTTAGAATATAATTGATTCGTGGTTAACTGTTTTAAATATAAAAAATAATATGTGATTATTTATAAATGATAAGAAGAGGTTTCAAAATAATTTCTATAAATTTAAATTTACTACGATATATATAAATTATATGAAATCACAAAATATTTATGATAAAATAGCTATTCTACAGTGCTAAATTTCTATATTATTTTTATACACCAATGGAGATTTATCTAAGAAACATATTTTTGTCAGGATCATGTAATTGAAGAAAATTATGCTTCCAAGAATGTTATAGAAGTGAATGGATATGAGAAAATAATAAAATTATATGTAATATAGAATGTCTAATTATATCATTTCACATCATAAAACCATTTTTGGTAAAATTAATAACCAATAACATGTGAATGCATTCATGTGAAATTGCATGATAAAGGGAATGAAGATTATGAAAGGAACCTAATTTTTTTTTGAGAAAATGAGAACATAGAACCATGATTAAAAGGTGATTTTAAATATTCCGATTAAATAAAAAAATTATTTTTAACAATATATAAAAAGAAAAGAGATAGGGATAAATATATTCTATGATTCTAGAGAGATAAGAATATAGAGAAACCAAAACATTTCAAGGTAGAAGATGCCATGGAATTTCTTTCTAAAAATAAAATTATAATTTAATTGTTGATAAGAAGAATAATAGGAACTAAAAAATCAATAAAAAATAATATCAAGTGGGATAAATTTGTTAGAAGTAAAAGTAATAATATGAGTAAAGACTGACACTATTGGTCATTATTCAGATATGTGTGCTACGTGTTTTGTGTGTGATAATATTATTGAATTCTGAAGACCAAAAGAGCCAATTTTTTTAAAAAAAGATAGTGGTAAAACATTATGTACGTTTGTTGATGCTATTCTACATTTAGATTCCTTGATGTGTGTTGTATTCCTAGAGAATAAAAAGAAGTTGAAGACACAACTGATGAGGAACAATATATATTCTTTTGATTTAGTGACATACCTATATTGATCAAATATCGATCTGAAAATGGTTATAAAGGAAAAATAGTTTATTTATGTTGAGATTATACCTAGGTTACTCTATGTATGCATGGAAAGTTCAATTTAATGTCGTGGCACTAGTGAGATATCGATATTATGACCTCTAGTGAGAGGGATGAATGTGTAAGAACCATGAGACTCTATATAGGTTTGGGATGATCCACTCCTATTGCAATCTGGGATGTGTATATTATAGAATCTAGGATTTTTGGTAATAACCAATCATGGTATAGGGTAAGATTTTATGATTGTACCCTATAAATCATTATGTTTTATGCAATTATTTAATTTTTTTGGTGAGTTTGATTAACACTACTATGATTGGATTGATAGTATTACTACTCCAATAGGATGAGATAGAATATAATATTTTTTTAAAAGATACCCACGATTCACGCACATCCTCCTAGTGGATCGTTGAACTATGTCACTTCACACATTCCATAACAACAACTTCCAGATCCTTCAAATTATTGCATGATCATTTTTGTCACATTGGTGATCAAAGGATAAACATCATGGAAGGAAATAGAATAGTAAAACTAAATATTTAGGATTATATAACTTGGGAAATTTTTTTCCTAGGGATATTTTAAAAGTATTCCTTTAATATAGATGTTTATACAATAATGAAACACCTGTTATATGTACTCATTTGGATGTTTGTGGGCCAACAAAAGTTTGGTCGCATTGAGGATAATTTTAATTTTTATACCATAAGAGAATATTTGAAATATATGGTGAGGGTTTTCTTTCTCATTAATAATTTTGATTCTTTTAGAGTTTTAATTTTATGGATATCCATAAGGTAAAGAGAGGCTAGTTTAAAGCTTAAGTGTTTACGGACGAATAGTGGTGGGATATATAGAAGTGATCAGTTTGAATGGTTTGTTTGAAAAAAGGAAAATTATTTAAGAAGATTATTATTAGATGAGAATAATTGAATGCTGTGGAATACTAGATGCATTAGAAACTATAAGAGATATTCATATGTGTGAGAATATATTAACGGTTTCCCAGGTTGTTTTATGTGGAAACTGTAAATTATTTTATATACCTCATGAATATAAGTCTTTTGTATCCATCTAATAATAATATTTTTGAATATTTTTTAACTATAAGAATAGTCAATCTGTCCCATCCTAATTTATGTTAGTTTAGTTCCAATATCTGCCACACCGATGTTCTTCATTAAATGAACTTATATTTCATATATTTTTATCCTAACATCCCCCCTTAAGCCCCCCTAAGCCGCCAAAAATTTTGGTGGCATATGAAGATGTCTTAAGGGGAGAAAGGAGGGCGCACTGTTTAAATGCATAGTTTTCCAAACTATGCATAGAAACTGTGCGCCTATGTCTAGGTCATAAAAAATGATAAAATTATGTCTTTTATCTCTTAAGATTTTTCCAAAATTGTCCCCTTCTTCCCTCATTCTGCTATATCTGCCATAAAAGCTATCTAATTCGGTCAAACCATCATTTAAACTCCAATTTGAAGGTGGATTTGGTGGAGGAACTTCAAAAAACATCAAGTAAGTATCTCTCTATCTTAGTCCCCCCCATTATATGAAGTGTTTTCTATTCTTTCATGATGTCCCAAATTACCCGGGGTTAGGTTTTTTAACATAGGGTTTAACCTTTGGTTTCCTTAGTCCAATATTTTATTTTTAGGCTTGAAATACCTTCCTTGTGGTGTGGTGGTTGTTCTATTGATTTTTTTTGCAGAAGGGATTCAAGGTTTTAACCAATTTGGTAGGTGATTCCAATATGTATTCAATCCTTGTGAGTTATCTTGCTATATTTATATTACTTTCCTATTTATCTCATTTGATTATTGGTGAAATTTTTTGTTTTAGTGGAGTTTGTAATTCAAATAAATTTTAAGTTCCATTTCTATGTGAAATTAGAGATTTTTCATAGAAATATCTTGTTGGTTCATTTTGGGATATCCTATAATTACATGGAAGATTTTATTTATGTGTTTTTGGGCTGAAAATTAGTTTTTTATGATTATCCCCTTTGGTTGTAGCTATGAAAACTTGTTTTAATGGAGTTTGTGAAAAACGTGAATTTTTAAGTGCCACATTTATGTCAAAATGAAGCTTTTATAAAGATTTCACTTCATGGTTAATATTTTGATACACAAAAACTGATTTTTTGGATTCATTAAAAGGTATTGAGATTACATTTCTCTTTTGGTGACTTGTAAGTATGCACATGGTGTGAAAAGTGGGGATTTCAAGGAGTTTTGGGTGAAAAACAATGTGGGATTTTGAGAAGTTGTTTTATTGAAAATAAAAATGTATTTTTGTATGTTTTATGTAGTATAGAGTGTGTATAGAAACTGTATTGTTTGATTGTAACCAATAGTGGTGTATTTATATTCAAATAGATGTATTTAGTATGCTAAAATTGTTTGAGCAAAAAGGGGGAAGCCCGAGTACCTAGGTGGGCGGACATGTTCTAGTACAGCTAGTGATATGGATGGGTGTTTTCCTTGTTTCACTAAGAATATTGATAAAAGAAACCATAACAAAACAATATGGATGATTTTGTGGACCACTAGGTTATGGGTATATTCCCTAATAGTGGCTCGTGCATGGGAACAAATTTTTGACATGGTTACATTACACTGAGGTATGAAGTACATAAGGCCCAAGACTATCTCATCGCCTAGAGGTGTTCCTGGTTTTGGTGATCTTGGATTTGTGGTATTTACCCTTGTATTAGGTTGTATTTGGCTGTAAATTATAGTAGTGAAAATTTCCTATTAAAATGTGTTAACGTTTTGAATGTTTTAATATGAAAATTGATTTCAATAGAAAGATTCATTTCATGGAATTTATCACCTCTTTTTTTTCATATTAAAACTTCTTGATTTTTCACCATGTATTGCATACTATTTTGAATATTGGGGTGATATCCTATTCAGATTATTCTAAATCCCTACTTACTTCACTTGAGGATATGTATACTTCATTATGTCTGACTCAAGTAAAGGCAAAACCTCAGGTGAAGGTTGTTCGGGTTGTTAGTCCCATCTTATGGTGCAATGTTGTGGAGACGGTGCATGGGTGATATCCCCTTGTCAATTAGTGTCATTGTGGATGAATTTCTACTGTTTTTATTATTATTTGGACCTCATATATTTTATTTAAAACCATGTATTCAGTTCTGGTTTTTTCTTAAGTCTTATTTGGCATGGATATTTTAGATTCTTATTATAGATTGTTTTTAATGTTTTATGCTTTCATACTCGAATAAATCATTCTTAAACCAAATTCATTGATACCCAAGAACTTGTTCCAGCTCTTGGGGATTGGGAATTCCATTTGGTCCTTGACATGGGATGGATTTGGTGCAGGTATTGGTGGTGAATAGATTCGGTTCGTGAAAAAATTGTATCAAAGGAGGCCAATGTTTTCGGGTTATGTTACTATTTTGGAATGTGTTGAGATAGAAAAGAGATAGGAATATTGGGTATCCTAATTTTTGTCATGAGTATAGTGCCTAGTCTGCACCTCTTGTTGTAGACCCTAACTTTCCATGGGACGTTGGAATTTTCTGATTGAGTTCACTTCCAGGTGAGACGTGTGGGCTGCAAACCACATGTGGAAATCAGGCGGGGGGGGGGGGGGGGGTAGTTTTTTATTTTATTACTGTAATGTGCATGGATTATTTATATTTGATTTATTTTTTTATGATTTTAAATATTTTTGTATTGAATAATTTTTTTGTTACTATTGAATTTTGCATCAACAAGCCTCCCCAGAAATCTCCCATGCACCCACGAGAGAAAGCCAGAGAGAGGTCACCCACACCAATTTATCAGAGTCTAGTCAAGGCCGTAGTATGGGTTTTCTAGGCTCCATAACATGGACTGAATTTTATTTCATCTCCCATTATAGAATATGAGATAGGTCCTAGAAATATAAGGCCCATGAGTTCCTGAAAAATTAGCCTCCCACCTTCTGAGGTAGCATAGAACCCTAGGAATTAGAGGAATGGATTGATAAGATCAAGAGAATGTTTGAGTTTCTATATACACCCATGGAGCTTAGATTGAAGTGTTCCTTCTTTCTGTTGGAGGGTCTCAGCCGCAGGTGGTGAGAATCAGTTCTTCATACTAGGAAGAATTAGAAGATGCACTAAGGAGATTTCAAGGCTATCTTCAATGAGCAGTACTACCCTTAGGTCTTGGCCTATGACATGTTCCGAGAGTTCATGGATCTTGTCCATGAAAATCAACCTGTGATGAATTACTCCAACTATTTCACGGAGCTGTTTTTTTATTATCCTGAAATAATCTCTAATGAGCAATCAAATGCCCATAGGTTTGAGAAAGGATTGCGACCAGAGATATAATCTCAAGTATTCATGTTTAAGCCGATGACCTATGCTGAGTTTGTTGACCGAGCATGAATGGAGAAGATTGGATGTAAGGGAAGGGCTGATTTCCCTAGGTTAGTATTAGTAGTGGGTTGTGGCATCTCTTGAAAGAAGAAAAGGAAGCAGGAATAACATGTGAAGAAAAGAGGTGGTAGTTCAGGACACTCCTCTATATAGCTTTCATCTGTGGCTTCTGATGCGAGATCAATCATGTGACATTAGTGTGGGATGTTGGGGCACATCTGACTAGCACGAACACTTCCTCCTAATCCTTGTTACTAGTGTGGAGGAATGGGGAATTTGGAGCACTTATAAGGGGTGTCATGCTCACTTCCATGTGGGGCAGGGTCAATGGCTTCAAGAGGAGTACCAACACAGTTCGAGTTATTGAGGACTACTGTGATCTTGATGTGGTGGATGTGGTGGTAGGGATGGTTCATCTTCTAGGTAGATCCATTTCAAGGAACAGACACATACTAGTGGTTGTCCTCAAGAAGAGACCATGCATCTCCCTGTGGTGGATTGTGAACTAGTAGGATCCGAGGCGAGACTATCGACAGTTTGAGGTACCGTTTTGTTCACAACTTCTATATCTTCTGCTATTTTTGATGTTGGTTCCTTTCTTTCCTTAATATATGTCCGTTTTGTGGAAACACTTAATTTACCAACCAATTTGTTGTCTTTTGCGATGGATTTGGTGTCATCTTTGGGAAAGAAGAAGGAGTAGGATTTCAGGTGCCCATCGTCTGCGCTCTCAGTGTTAGGGATTGAGATGGGGTGGGACCTCTTGGTCTTATATATGAAACTGTTTGACATAATACTCAGCATGTATTAGCTAGTACAATTCTAGGAACACCTCAATTTCTATAGGTGGTGATTTTGTTTCATGGCACCCAATGGGAGTTGTCAGGTATTTTATGGAGAATGTGATCATCGACCACGTCACACATGACCACCACTCCCAGAGTTGGGAATTCTTATCTTCCATTTATGATCACTCGTTCTATAGGATGATGGTCTTGCTTTTGATGTTTCACTACCTCATGTATTAAATGATTTTCCAAAATTATTACAAGATTATTTTTCACGTTTTCCCCTGGAGTGGGATGTGGAGTTCTTGATTGAACATGCACCAGAAACACTGCTGATATATTTTCCTTCAAATCACATGGCCCCCATCGATCTGATGGAATTAATGATACAACTGAACATATTAGAATCCAAAGGATTCATTATCCCAATCATATCTTCTTGGTCCACTCCTGTGTTGTTTGTGTAGAAAAATGTTGGATCCCTCAAGTTGTGCATTGACTGCTGGAAGCAAAATAGTGTAACAATTAAGAAAAAAATACCCTTTTCCCAAAATAGATTATTTGTTCTATCAGTTGAAGGGGTAAAACTTGTCATGATAAATAGACTTTCATTTAGGATACCATCAACTCAGGGTGAGAGAGGAAAATATCCCAAAGATATCCTTTCATAGCAGGTACAACCACTTTGAGTATTTGGTCATGCCATTCGGATTGACCAATGCTCTAATGGTCTTTAAGGAACTCATGAATAGGTTGTTATAGTAGTATCTCAATTCCATAATTATGCTGTTTGTGGATGAAATTATAGTATACACTATCTCTTAAGAGGAACACAAACATACCTTGAGGATCGTCTTTGGAACATTGTGGGATCAATGCCTCTATGAAAAATTGTAAAAGTGCACTTTCTAGAGAAGGGAGGTGAAATTTCTAGGGAATGTGATCTTGGGGTAGGGGGTTTTAATGGACCATGAGAAGATAAGTGCGGTTATTTCATGTTAGAAGTAGAAGAATGTTTTTGAGATTAGAAGTTTCCTTAGACTGGATGTTTATTATCGGAGATTCGTTCAGGATATAACTCGGCTTGCTTCACTAATGGTCACACTCACCCAAAAAGGGGTGAAGTTTGTATGGGGACCAGAATGTCTAGAATCCTTTGATGAACTAAAGAAGAAGTTGAATACCTCCCCCATGCAGATTTTTCTTGAGGCTGTGAAGGGGAATGTGGTCTATTGTGATGCTTCCAAAATGGGTCTTGGGTGTGTTCTTATGAAGAATGATCACATGGTGGCGTATGACTCTCACATACTCTGACCACATGAAAAGAATTAACCAAAAAATGACTTTAAGTTGGCAGTGGTGATGCATGAATTAAAGACATGGAATCACTATCTCTTTGGGAAGAAGTTTTTGGTCTACTCTGATCACACAATCTTGGCCTATTTATTCTTGTAGAAGGACCTCAACGTGAGGCAGAATCGCTGGATCAAGTACATGAAGGGGTTCAACATTGACATTTTCTATACCTTAGGCAAGGTTAATTTGGTGTTAGACACATTTATTATAAGAGTTATAGTAAAGTCTTTGAGGAAGTCTAGTGATAAGTGGAATTTTATGGAGCTCATTGACTATATTAATGTAGAGACCAAAGAGTACAGTGGAGGTTAGTTATTGGTGATAATTTAGTTGACACTTTCTCTATTAGAGTTGATTAAGCGGTAAAAACCTAGAGATGTGATTTTTTAATAGTTTCGGTAGTTTATTCCTGGTGGGGAGACATCCTATGATTGGTCGTCATCTATAGAGGGCATTTATGCATTAAGGTCAGCTCAGTAGTTCCAATGTCTATGAAGAAGGTGGTGATGAAGGATAGCCACCTGCCTCATTGGGTTCTCCATCCGGGTGACACCAAGATGTATTATGATGTGTGAAAATAGTTCTGGTTTCCAGTTATGAAATGGGACATAGAGGACTTTGTGTCGAGATGTAACACATGCTAGCAGGTGAAAGAAGAGCACCATAGGCCCTATGGTTTTCTCCATCCATTACCCATTCCTACCTTGAATTGGGATGAGGTCACCATGGACATCATGTTTGGATTGAATCGTACACCTCAGGATAAAAATTTCATTTGGGTTGTGATTGATCATCTAACCAGATCATCACACATCATTCTAATCAAAGATACAACTAAAGTGGATGAGCTGGGCCATTTGTATCTTTGAGAGGTAGTGAGACTACATGGTGTGCCATCAATATTTGATTCAGATAGAGACCTAGTAATCACATATTTGTTTTGATAACACCTTCAGAAGGCCTTGGGGTCTTATATTAAGATGGGAATAATATAACAACCACATACAGATAGTCAGATAAAGCAGGAAAATCATATTTTGGAGGACATTCTCAATGCATGTGTCATAGACTTTGGAGGTTTCTGGGATTGAAATTTGGGATTTGTTGAGTTTTATTATAATAACAGTTACCAATCCTTGATTTTAAGGGATCTTTTTCAGGTTCTCTATGGTTGGCCTTTTCGACCCCCCCTATGTTGGCTGGAGGTAGGTGAGACCTCACAACTAGGGCCGAGTCTGGTGTAGGAGAAGTCTGAGAAGGTCAAGTTGATCAGGCATCATTTATTGAGAGCACAAAGTCTCCATGAATTATTATCTGAACAGAGGTGTCGACATAGAGAGTTTTCTATGGGTGACTTGACATTCTTGAATGTGGTCCCTCATCTGGGCCATTTTTGATTGGAAATGGAAGGGAACCTGACACCGTGGTATGTCAGACCTTTTTAGATCACCGAGCATATTAGAAAGGTGAAATACATGTTAGCTTTACCTTCTCAGTTAACATCCATCCATGAAGTCTTCCATGTTCTCAGTTGATGAAATACAATCTGGATCTATCCAATGTGATGAGTTGGGAAGAACTGATGATTGAGCATTACTTGTCTGTTTTTGAGGGGCTAGTGAAAATAGTGGACTCCCCAGAGAAGGTTCTTTGAGGGATGTCTATTCTTCTGGTCTAGGTTCACTAGAAGCATGGTAGTAATACTCATGATACCTAGGAGTGGATGTCATGGATTGAGGATGAGTACCCAATATTTTTTTTTACCGATCAATAATATTGTCAACTTTTTGGATGGAAAGTTTTCAGGGTGGGGAGAATTGTCACACCAAAATTTTGGTGGATTTTGAAGATGTTTTGAAGGGAAAAAAGAGGGGGCACATGTTCGGTGCACGGTTTTCCAAACCATTCTAAAAAACAATGTGCCTATATCCAGTTCATATAAAAGTGTTAAAATTATATCTTTCCCCCCATCATTTATCCATACTTAGACCTTTCTTCCCCCATTTTACCATTTCATCCATGGAAGCCCTCTAAGTCACTCAAACCCTTATTTGAAATCCTTTTTGAAGGGGGATTTGGTGGAGGAACATCAATAAACCTTAAGTAAGTGTCTCTCCCTCTTAATTCCTCCCCTTTCCATGAATTTTATTCTATTTTTTCATGAATTCCCAAATGACCAAGGGTTGGGTATCGAACCTAGTTTTTAACCATGGGTTTTCTTGGTCCAATCTTGTATTTTTAGGTTTGATCTACATTCTTTGAGGTGCGACAGTGGTGCGATTGATTTTTCATAGAAGGGATTCAAGTTTCTAGCCAATTTGGTAGATGATTCCAATACATATGCAATAATTTTGAGTTATCTTATTGTGTTTATAGTATTTTCATTTTTATATCATTTTATTATTTCTGCAAAAATTGTTTTTAGTGGTATTTGTAATGCAAATGTATTTTAAGTTCCATTTCTATGTGAAATTAGGGGTTTTTTTATAGAAATATCTTTTTGGATCATTTGGGGCTGCCATATAATAAATTGGTTGATTTTAATGAAGTTTATTAGGGATGAAAATAAGGTTTTTAATGATTATCTCCTTTGGTTGTTGGTACTAAACTTTTTTAATAGTGTTTGTGAAATACGTAAAGTTTTAAGTGCCACATTTGTGTAAAAATGGAGGTTTTATAATGATGTCACTTCATCGTTCATATGGGGCTGCCCAAAACATATTTTTTTGGGTTTAATTTAATTTTATTGGTATTCCATTTCTATTTTTCTGAATTTTACGTATGCACAAGGTGTGAAAATTGGGGATTTCAAGCAGTTTTGGGTGCAAAATAATGTGAGATTTTGAGATGTTGTTTTATTTAAAATCCAAATGTGTTGTTGTGTGTTTTAAGCGGTATAAAATGTATATATCTATTTTATTGTCTTTTAATAGTAATAGTGTTTTTATATTAAATGAAATGTATCTAGTATACTGAATGTTTTTGAGATCAAAGGGGGAAGCTTGGGTACCTAGGTGGGCAGATATGTATTATTACGACTTGTGATCTGGATGGGTGTTGTCCCTATTTCAATGAGAAAATGGATAACACAAACTCTAACAAAAATATATGGATGATGTTTTGGGACAAATAGGTTATGGGTATGTTACCTACTAGTCGATCATGAATGGGAAAGAATTTTTGACATGGTTACGTTATAATGAGGTACGGGGGACATAGGGCCTGAGACTATGTAGTTTCATATGAGTGTTCCGGGTTTTGGTGCTCTTTCTATTTGTGGTATTTACCCTTGTCATAGGATGAGTATGGATTTAAATTATAGTAGATAAAATATCCTATTTAAATGTGTTATCATTCTGAATGTTTTAATTTGAAAACTATTTTCAATTGAAAGTTGCATTTCTGGGAATTTATTAACACTTTTTATATATATTAAAACTACTTTATTTTTAATCTTGTATTGAATTATATTTTGAATAATTGGGTGATATAATATAGGTATTAGGCTCACACCCTACATATACCCATTATTTCTATGTATACTTCATTATTTTTGACTTAGGTAATGGTAAATCATTGGGTAAAGGTGGTTCGGTTTGTTAGTCCCATCCTATAGTGTAGTGTTGTGGAGATGGAACGAGTGTGATGTCCCCTTATTTTGTGGAGTCATTTTGGATGACATTCTACTATTTTTATTATTATTTAGACCTATTGTATTTTATTGAAAACTAGGTATTCAGTTCTGGTATTTTCATAAGTCTTGTTTTTCCTGGAAATTTCATATTCTTATTATTGATTGTTTTTAATGTTTTATGATTTCATACTCGGGTAAATCGTTTCCAAACCAAATTCATTGATACACAGGAACTTTTACCAGACTATGGGGTTACGGAATTTCCTTCTTGTGATATCATGGGCTGGATTTGGTGCTAGTATTAGTGGAACCCAGATTTGGTTTGTGATAATATCCATATTGATTCCAAGGAAAAGAATGAATTAGAGGGAATATCATGAGAATATTTTTTATGTGATGTAGTAATGAAAAAATATACCTCACAAATAGTTAATTACCTAAATAATGTCATCATAATAAAAAATATTAACATCAATTTAGGGACTCTATAGAAGGATCAAATGTAGGAGGAGCACACAGTTGAGAACAAAGGATCAGTGTAGTATGCCAAGGTTAATTTGAACAAATATCTACAATACTGGTTCATTTTAGAAAGATATTTTATTTCAAAAGAACCTAAGAGTTAAAAATGAATTATTTGTGTTAAATATATATATTTATAGGTTCTTTTAGGAATATATGTGCAAAAAATATTTGGTTTTGTAAAGGATTAGAGAAGAGTTCAGGAGGATACAACTCGAGAAGGTACACATCCTTAGGAGTTGAGGCAATCTTTTAGAGTTAGAAGACCAATTTTTTATGATGTAACATGAAATATATAATTCTTTTTTATGGTTAAAATATTGAATGACATAAATAGGAATTAATTCCTTGAGCCTCAAAATATTTGAATTTATCAATGAATAAGAAAACCGTTATTTTTCATTGATTGTGTGAAAAATATTTACTATATAGGTCCTAATATCTTATAGAATGTGAAATTTATAGAAGTATGAAATAGAACCGTATGGGTGATGGTGAAATGAAATTAAAGTTTAAGAGATCAAAATTAGTATTATAATGAAGCCTCAATAAGGACGAATATGTCTAGAAGATTGGTTTTTGGAATCATACTCAGTATAAAATTAAATAGTTTTTTAAAAGTGATTAATAGTTTACAAAGTATATTGAAGATACTACATATGGTATATAATTATTAAATAATGGGACTAAAAAGACTCAACTAATCATCGAATTTTATAAGATAACCAGTGGAATTTAACATCTGGAAGTGGTTTTAGTGGAAGTAATCCATAAAATTAAAAATGTTATAGAATAAGATTCAAAGGTTGGTATCAAATATATTTAGTGGTTGTGAGTTCACATGAATTAGAATTTTTCACAATTTTATTGTTCTTATGTTTCTTCTCAATAAATGGTTTTCATTGGTCCTTCCTGACATGGTTCTATGAGTGAAGCACATAATTTTTTTTCATTAAATATTTAATCATTATCATTTGGAAGTTATTTTCTCGAATATATAGTCTTATTGTGTGTGTATAGGCTGAAATGTTTTCTCAATTAAATATATATTATATTAAACGATTTTTTCCAAATTAAATATCTCCAAAAATATTTCTACATAAATATTTACTACCAGGTACATTCATATTTTATGTTTCTGACATAAAAAGTTGTGTTGAAGCTTGGTTTTAGAGTTTTGAATAACTATACCTTGACAAGATGTTTAAATTATTTTATTGATTTCATCATTATTAAATTGAATATAAAATAGAATTTATATAAGAAGTTGTTATTTTTTTTTTAATTTAGTATGAGTTTTGTAACTTAAAAATGATAATGCTAGATACGTGTATTGTATATATGAAGAAGTTCAATGTGATAAATATTAGAATATGAAAAATTAAAATAAGTTATTTTATACTTAAAAAGGATCTTTATTTTCTATTCATGAATTTAAAACATGATGTAATGAAAATGGATAAGTTTGTAAGGATGAATAATAAATTTATTGGGTTTATTTAGATGCCACTAGCCTAGAACATTGCATAATGAACCATAACATGATGACATATTCAAAACATATTAATGATATAATTATTTTAATATAATACAATTGAATGGAAATAAATTATTCATTCTATGAAGGATATTTGGTATAGTAATATTTAGGGAAATCATGTGGCTGATCATGTAGATGAATTTAGCATGATTTAGAGTTAATTGGAATCAATATGAGTGATGTTTATTTATTGAGTGTGGGAATTAATGGTTTTTCATCATTACTGGAATATTGGGATGTTATATTTATAATATTGAGAAACTCTAATGATTAGAGTGACTTAAAATTTGAGGATAATTTATATATAATTCTAATTAAATAGATTCAATGTAAATTGGAAATGGAGTATACCAAAAATTATTTTAGTTTAAAAGTTATATGATGAATAGTTTCATAGAAAAGTCAGAAGAAATGGAAGGGATATATAAATAGATATATTAGTTGTTCAGATAAAGGTATACCTATATACTATAATTATTTTAATATGGTACATATAAAAAGATATTTCAATAATAAAACAGTTAAATTTGGAATATTTTATTCAAGAAATAATTTCAAAAAATCCCAATTTGAAAGATTACGACATTATTTTTTCTAAATATCTCAATACTTTTTGAGTCTTATAAAATAAATTAATGGCCTTATTTTCATGCTAAAACTAGGAGAAGGAGTTTTAGGGATTATAAATTTAAATATTTGAAAATTTATATCTTCAAATTTATAAAAACACATGAGATAAAGGGAAATTGTGATGTTACTATTCATAAAAATGATGTTTTCTATATTTTCATTGAGTGTGACATATTTTGGGGTTAATGAAGAATATTATTATTGTATGATATTTAGATGATGTGGTTTTTATACTATATTTGTGTATTTAGTATGAAATGTTACCTATGGTTCCATCATCGTGGCCAGAAAAGTGAAAGATTATATATCGTACTAGATAGAAATTTTAGATGTACAAATATATTCCTGGTAAACATCATATGATAATCAATGTCATTGAATGAGAATAATTCTCACTTAAGTGAGAATGGGAGGAAAATATTATATGGTAATGGTTTTATGAAACTCAGATAATTCGGTACAAAACAAGAAAAGAGTGCATTCTTCGTAAGAGTAGGAAGGCATTATTTTAAATAAAAGTAAAAGGACACAAAAAGTTCAGTTGTTATAGATTTTATATATTGAAATGTGGAATCATTTTCTTGTATGTATTCAAGAAGTATAGTGGTATTCTATTAAGTCAATAACTGATGAGGCAAATAAGGTGTTTTATATAAATTCTCATGAGAAATAATATCATTTACAAAACATTCATTTATGGGAGATCCATGGTGAAAAAAGAGAAGAGATGTACTATTAATAATTTGAATCTTGATAATAGTGGGTATCATGGAACCATATATTTTCAAAGTCTCAACAGGTGGATGTGCATAGGGTTCAACAAGACTATAAGAGAAACTATTGTATAAAATGGATTCAAAACTGATAAAAAAGTATTTTACTAGATAATGGAACTAGTACGAGGTTACATGCTACTTTTACCAATGATTTTTTGAATAGGATGTTAATATTATTCATATAAAATGAATCCAATTCCTTCCAATTCATTTTGTATGGAACTTTAACATAACAATATATCAAAAATTTGGTTCAAATTTCTTATCTGAATGTTTTTAGATAATGTTCCTATGTCCACCATGATTTTTGGGGAAGAGATAAGTTAATGTCTAAGTACCAACCACCTTTTTTTGTAATGTAAATTATGAAAATTAATAAAAATTAAAAAAAATAATTAATGAAGAGATTATGTAGAAGTATCCAAAATAATATAAATAATGAGCTGAGAAAAAGAAATCATCATAATTTGAGATTCTTCAAAATATTATTTTTGATGTTTCAGAAAGTTCAGGGAGTAAATCTATTTTAGAAACAATAGAATGTTAAGACGATGTTTCAAATGGAATATGTATTCTCTTGGTGATTACAATTATAGATGTTTCTAAATTATGGAGAGTTATAGTGGTTATGAGAGGAGTTCCAAATTGGAAAGATCTATAAGTAGCAGTTCTATAAATACATAAACCATAGAGTCAATTTTAGAGATCCTAGTGGATTTTTTGACATTTATTATTTCTTAAAAGAGTCTTGAAATACATTATCTCTCTTCTAAATGAAAATTTAAATGTATGAATGGGGATTTATGTTTGAGTGACTTAATATATTATGAGTTATCAATCAGGGAATTTTTTTTCCTTAATAGTTTTAGGGTGTGGTATTAAACAAAATGAGTTACTAAAAGGGAAATGATTCAAAAAAAATATTTTATTGGTTCAAAAAAGAGATATATTGTTAAAATTGGAACATGTAAAGTCTCATTTATAAAGTATTTTAATAAAATTAACAAATAGGTTTTAATTAATATTTTCTTCAATTATAATTCATTTAATGATTCATAACGTACTTGTAATGGTTATTATGTAAGGGTCACACCATGACATGTTAGATGGTAAAACATTATCCCATCATGGATACATAGATGAGTGACTCTATATAGATAAATTCTAAGTATTCGTAGAGAAATAGAATTTTCATCTAGTGTGTTCGATCAAATACAACTAGTTTGATTTGAAATATATACCCATGATTGGGAACTATAAAATGAATTCTTTAATGGAAGAAAAAATTTCATTATGAGAAATGAAGATCATTTTTAATACTATAAATTTTTTAATGACGATGGATTTGTCATTATTATTTGCAATATAAATTACATGATATTATATGGGTATGTAAAGGAATTTATTAATGATATAAAGATTGGATTTTCCAAAAGCATAAAGATTGACTATAGTGGTTAAGAAGAATAGATATTGGGGATATTCATTACAGGGTACATAAATTCAATAACGTTGTTCCTTACACATATTATATATTTTCAAAATAAGGTAGAGTATTTAGAATGAGTGAGTAGAATCGTTTTACCACTCCCTTGGTTGGGTACATTATATTATTCAAAGGAGGTAACCTCAAACGATAGAATAGGTTGTATAAATAACAGGGTACATTTTTAATTAGTTTTAGTATGCTTGAAAAACATCATGGTTTAAATGAGGACATACATTGGGATCATAGTGGGAGTAGTCAAAAAATCAAGGTTATTCCTATAAGGTGACACTGGGATGTGGTAAAGTGGATAATCTAATATATTAATGGTTTTGGCTGATTTTTTACACTAATTTAGAATGAATGATAATTTATATGGATTTTATCCTCTAACTTTAGGAGAGATATAAATAATTATAGTTATATTTTGATATATTTGTTTATTTAATGATGTACAAATTCTCATTGGTTATCAATATTTTAACCTATGTTCTTGCATTAAACTACATAGTAAATTTCACTTATGGAATCCATTAATGATTAGATATAGAAGAAGTGGTTATTCGAAGATCCTATAAGAATGAAGGATGATTCAACATTGATATGTTTTTTTATAGATTGTGATTCAATTATCCCAGCATCAATTGATTCACTATGATAAAAATAATATTCTATTGAAGTATTACATTATTCGAATTTTTATATAGGATATGGTGTTAGATATATAAAAGGATAACGAAGTATAAAATTCAACAGATATTGTGATGAAATCCATAGTCTGTGAAAACCTGTGGTGGTGATGTAGCTCGGTATGTATAAGAATACCATGATCATATTAGGGAACTATGATACAATAAAAGGATGGTGATAAAAAATTATTTTTAGATATGGATGATAGACTTTGTAAATCCCAAAAATTATTTCTCAAGTTGGAGATTTTTATGCTCGGCCAATGTGAAAACAAGAGTTGGATATGTACTTGTATATTTAAAAAGGATAAATTTCTATCAGTATAGAACAAAATAAAATAGGTGATGGTACAATGAAATTAAGTTTCAAAATTCATGAACAAAGGCGATGTGGAAGAAAGTAAAATAATTAATGAATTATTTTGAGGAGAGCATTTTTATAAAATCTATTTATGATTAACTCAGCTAATGAATTTGAGTAATTATGGGTTTCCAAATGATATATTAAATACTCAACAGGGTTTTATAATTGAAAAAAAGTGTTCCAGAAGAAATGAAAATTTAAAGTATGAGTATTTTTATGTGGGGGATTTAATATGTTGGTAATGGTAGAAGTGGAGGTCACTCACAATATTCATAAGGTTGTTCATATAGTTTCACCTAATGATCTCTACAATAAAGAGTGGGGTGGGGTCATTTTCAATTTACATATTATATATTATAATCTTTTTCTTTTTTATAATTTTTTTAACATTTCACTGTTGAGTATAAATATGTATTAACAACATTATCCGTTGCATTATTAATTGATTTTATTCTTTATTAATTTATTTGGGATGTCCTCATCAAGATTATACTGAATTGTAGTCTGTGGAAAAGGATTGAGGTATTTTCAATTATTATTTCATCATATTTGTTGTTTTTTCTGAATTATAATGTTATAAAATATATTTATAGTTTTTAGGTTTCCATATGGTTTGTCTATTCTAGTTGTTTTATTCCCAACAATTAAATCCTTTTATTATTCTATAACATTGAATTTTTTATAAATTCTACTATGAAATAATTTTCTAAAAAAATGAGTATACCTGTTTAAGGAATAATAATATGTTATGAAGAATAATAATAAAAATGGTAGTTGTTAAATTATTTAAACAAAACGATGGAGTATTTTTTATAGAAATATTTTCACTTATTATTATGTACACAATAATAAAGATGGTTCTCGGAAAGGTAGTGGGAGAAGGAAAAAATATTCAAAATTTATATATGAATATCAATTTACATCATAAGGTTTTAGAGGATAATATTTAAATTGAAAAACATTATTGATTAAAATAATCTATAATAAATATATTGTGAATGATCAAAATAAGTTAATATATTTTGAATAAATCACCCAGATAGTGTGATTGAAAAAATAAATTACATAATGGAAGAATAAAATTTTTTCCAGTGAAATTCAGATCTTATATTTTACTTATAGGTATTTAGTGGTGGGGGATACATTGTATTTATTTTTTTTAAATGAAATCCTCTTGAAAATACTAGAAAATAAAAAAAACTAATGAAAAAAATTATTATTTATATGAAATGATTACAATAGAAGTTCTCAAGGAAGAAAAAAATATTTTGGGGATGTGGATCTAGATAGATTGGTAGTATAGAATACTAATATTTTATCAGTTTCAGTACATAAAAATTAATTTTAAATGAGTTGTTATATTTGAATCTAAACTATTATCTACAATATTAGATAGACATTTCAAACTATTAAAATATAAGAAATCATGAATAGAATATAATACTACGAATGTGAAAAATATTGTCTCTCTATAATTTATATAATATTTAATATATTCCATGGTTTTTATGTGGATATACATTTCATAATAAGTGGTTTATACTAGTAAACTCAAATAAAATTTAGTAAATGAGATATATGAAGCAGTAATGTGGATTTAAAGGTCCATCAGTTGTTTAAATGATCTTAACTTCTGTTTTGGAATACATGATACGTTAAAAGGGTATGTTGATATTGAATTTGGAGGGAATGAATAAACCATGAAAATTACCACAAGAGTTGTGATTAAACCTATAGAAACATATGTATTTTGGATATAAATACTATAGCTTGTGGTTTCACAATTAGTAATTGAAATGATGCACATTTTTGTAGTAGAACAAAAATGAGATGATGTAGATGAATGGTTTGTTGGATGAAATAAGAAGAAAATATGGGAATGGAAAAATATTTTTTGTTATTTTCAGTCTGATCCGTAGATTAAAGAATATAATGATTCTCTCAATAAAAAAACAGTCAACTAAAATATCAATTCATTATATGTCTTGTGGAATATGGAGTGAAGGATATATATAAAATAGTGAAATGTCAGAATTCAGATGATATTCTAATGGTGGATATTGAATGGGAATGGATAATGTAGTGTTGTGCCTCAACGGGACATGTGTGATCATGAATAAAGAAAGGTATATTAAACGACAATATTTTTTGGTGAAAGTATGGTTAAAATATCCTTAATGATCCAAAGGTTTTGGTTATAAATATGAAAAACAATTTTAAGAGGGATATTGTTGAGTTAATCCATGATAAATGTTTTTTTTTGAATAAGTCACGAAAATTATTATTGGATTAATTAAAATGATCCACGTTAATTACATATTGAATGAATTTAATAGAGCCATCCAAATTTTAAAAGAGGAATCTGATATATAAATAGAATTTGGAGCAATGAAAATGGTGGCCACAATTGACTTAGGATAGTGGAACTCCTGACGAACAAGATAAATATGGTTTTATTTACCCTAATTGATATATAATATTAATTTACTATCTATCATACGAAACATAAGATTCATTGGAGGTATATGTAATAGTAAAATGTATTTCTTACACACTATACAAGATATTGTATGTTAAGGAGGATCTAATGATTTTTTCTTTAGAAAATATGAAGTATAACAATAATGCAAGAAAGGCAGTGGAACTATAGCAATTGATTAATCATTTATATAAATAGAAAATCTGGATAACTAATTTATTTAATTCTTGTATTCTTTTAATAATAGTAATTTTAATTCTTGTAAATATGTAGATGTGGTGTTTTTCCTAAGGAGTGCGACTAAGCCTGAAACACATAAATACATTTTTTATTCCATATGAGTATAACATTCATCATTATTATTCCAATTATATGTTTCTTTTATAAAATATATTTTCTAATAATCAAGGGAAATAATAGTGCACCATTTTGGAATATTCGCATCATAGATATATTTATATTGAGTGTTTTTAGTTTCAAAATGTTTGTACCAAGTTCTTTACGTGAGGTTTCAAGGACTGAGTTCTAAAGTATGAAGATTTTATCACAATATATCAAATGAATGTAAATTCTAATTGATTATATAAAATATAAATATCATATGTTTATTTTATAAAATTTACCCTTTTTCTTCAGTGTGGTTCATGATAGGATTTTAGTGTAATCAAAAGTGATTTATCCTCTAAAGGATCAACAATAATATGAATCTCCAATATCCTTTTTTATTTTCTGTAAAACATCCTTGTATCGATATAACTTTTTAATTAATGGGAGAATATAAATAAAGAATAGAATGAGCTATAAAATATTCAAATAAATTACACTCATAGAATTGAACTATTTATATTATTCCTGAGGCTACTCTACCACAGAATATTTTTCAACACGATTAATTTTAAAAAACATTCTTTATAAGAAAATTATACTAAAAAAACGTTTTTAGTCATTAAACATAACCATGTTGGATTCATTTAACTACTAGATTATAATGTAATAGATTAATACAGTTTCTTTCATTATCAAATTACGTATTTTTTAAACATAAAATATTATAATATGAAAGAATAAAAATATAAAATTTGATATCTATGTCATTCTAAAAAATTTAGATAAAACCATTCAAACCACTCTTCCATTTCACGTCACCATCATGGGTGGTGTATATCCCATTTCTTTAGACACATAAATAACATTAGTGGATTAATTTATGATATATCTCTAATTATTTGGATGTGAAATGACTTTCAAGATTTGAGGGTGATATGGGGTCACATGGTGAAAAGGGTGGATTGATAGGATTAATAATATTTTTTTTAACTAATCGACACTATAGAATAATATAAATCGTATTCAGTTGAAAATATAATTAAGGGACAAAGCCAACATTTGTAAGATGTTTTGGTATAATCGAACAATATGAGATTGTTTACATGGGAGGATTTTAAAAAATATTTTTTTAGATGTGTTGCCCAAATATTTTCAAAATGTATAAAACATATATTTTTCTAGAGTTTGAGTTTTTATATTTTATGGTTATAGAAGAAAATGACATCAATTGGTCACCAAATTTATTTCCAGAGAAATTTATAAAAGAAAATGTCTTATAATAGGAAACTTGAGGTGTAATGCACTTACACCATCACTAAATTATAGGAATATAGATTGGAATATTATGACAAAAAAGAGATGGAACATCATTCATCCTTTCTCTAATAAATTTTTATTCTTCAAGAAACAAAATTATTTAGATATCTCACAAGTCCATAATAGATTTTAACATTAATTCCTAAAAAATAGAGCCTTTATCACCTCCAAAACACCCATCGATGGAAACATGATTTGATGTGAATCATCTCAATAAAAAATATCAATTCTGATGAACTAGAATTCAAGATAAACACAGTCTAGGGATCTGATAGATAGTACAATATGTATTCATGGTTGCTCTAGAAAACAAAAAAGGGTCCGCCTGAAAAATTGTCTCATTAAGAGGGAATCTTCAGTGACATCCGCAAAAATTTAGAAAGAGGAATTATAAAACCAGATCTACAAGGAAGCATGAAAAATAGAAGGAGTTCCATCAATATAGAGGTATATGACAATATCAATTCCAAGGGATATCAATGATGTTGAAATTTGGGTCTTTTTTAAATTCATCAAAAGTAACGATGAACATCCTCCTTCTGATATCAAGGTTGGTATCAATAATCATATCACTATTTTTATTCTTCCAAAATGAATTATTATCCTTCTCTTCCATCCATGAGTCAAGATCATTTGGAAAATACAACTTCACCTCTATTTGATAAGCATCCTTGTATAAAAGGTTATTTTCATTATCCTCACTATATTTCTTCTAGTGGCTTAAATTAGAGGATTGATGATATTCCCCAGAGTGTTGAGAAATTAGTTGGGTAAATTAATTAATTTTATTCTTATTTTTATCTAGTAGGAAATATATTGGAATTATTATAGTTTGTTCTAATATATTATTCAAGGGTTATATAACGATGTTCACTGAAGAAGTCTTTATTAAGTGAAAAAACCGGAAAAAATTAATGATTTTTAGAAGATAGGTCTAAGGTGTTAGTGGAATTGTTCTTTTATTGTATTTGTTTTATAATTAATAGACTCATAACTACGATAATTATAGAAATATCATATATATAAGTTCGTCTTATAGTCACAGATACTATTTAAAGAAGCAATATTAATAATAACATTCTACCTCGGTTATCTATAGAACTCAAATTTAGAATGATTGATCATTTTGAAGAATTATCAAAATTTTACTAGATTTAAAAAGTAATATTTTTTTGGAACTAATAACCATAAATGATATAATTTGGTAAATTTTTTCTTTTACCAGTGCAATTTATTTCAATTGTTCACATTCATTTACATTTTATCATCAATAATTTAGAATAGTTGTATATCTAGAATACATATCTATGACATTGAATATTGAAATTTCTCTAGGAACGATGACTGTGTATAAAATGTAGTATATAACGTGATTTATTTTTGTGTGTTGTTATAGGAATAAATGAGAGTTGTAATAGTTAGAAATAAAAAATCATTGTCATCCAGGGAATGGATTGGTTAACTAAAATTCAACAAAAGAAAAACTTATATTTTTGGTTAGTGATCTTTTCCATTCCCATTATTTAATAATATAGGTTTACTAGAGTCTGTGACACACATTATTGTGACATAGGACTTAATATAAGATTAATTTAAACTATCCCATATTAGATGAAATATGTGATCCTTGATTAAGTAGATAAAAATTATTATGATATATTTAAAATTATTTCTAATAATAATATTTATATATTTAATAAAAATTTATATACATTCCATTTGGAGTATGATATTTAATTCACAATAAATGTTGTGGCCTTTAATGGACTAATATAATTCCTTTCAATCATATTATTCCTATTCAACCTTGATAATGGATTGTTCAAAGGAAAAAATTTGAGGTTAATACTTTAATCAGAAATAAAAATTCTACTTGTGGAGAAGGATGATAAGGTGTTGTGACATTTCATCTATTAATGAATGTAAAAAAATATAATAATTAAAATTTAGTATACACTTATTCAGATCAATGAAATGTTTAAAAAATTAAAGGAAGCATTATGATTTTCAATTAATTATATGAGATATGGTTATCATCAAGTTAGAGGAAGGATATATACATTCGAAAGGAAACTATCACGAGTGATTATATTCACTAAGAAATTTTAGTTATTGTATTTAAAACAATATATAATACTATGTAATGTATAAAATGCATGAATAAAATATTTCAATTTTACCACGTTTTTTTAGTGTTGTGGTCTTCATTATTAATATCAATGTATAAATAAAATCATAGGATGAACATGAAATAATTTTATAATTATATTGTAAAAACCATGAGTACATAAACTATATAATAAACTCCAATTATTTCACCTTTTTATGATGAGAATAAAATTATATTATCATTACATATTATGAGAACTGAATTAAAATAATTTTAATAAGTTATTTATGATTATATCATGTATTATGTCAATGACTCTGTTTAAAATCAACAATTTTATTATTTATAAGGGATATTATTGATGTTTCATTCAATAATTGTCTCAATAAGTAACATCGATGATTTATATGAGTAATTAAGGAATACAATTTCAAATGAATGCTATATTTTAAAAAAAAATTCATTTTTTTAAATACATTCATCAATAAATAATATTGTCATACTCGCTTTTATATGCTATATATTTTGTATTGTAATACATGATGTTTATGATATGTGAGCTAAGTAAAAATGATCCACTCAAGTTTTATGGTTAATTAAATATTATAATAATTGATATTAATTATTATATTAATGATCTTATGTCAAAAATAATAGTTCATTCTCTTTAATATTTATGTCACAAATTTCTTCGAAAGATAATTTTTGTTTACACTAACCCTAATGTTTTAATGTATATCTTGAATCTATACTATATAAAATGTTTGAATTATCAACTATCAATTTATTTTATGATGATTTATACTCTAAAAAATTAACATGATGTTATTCTTAAATCAAGCAATTTTTCATAGGTATATAAAGCATATGAATCGGAAGAGAGACAATATATGAATGAAAAATCAATTTTTTTTCACCGATTTCTAAAAATATTTCATTTAAATAGGATTATAATAATTATACATTACCATATACATGATATAATGGGGGGAAAATAGGGTTTATATTTTTAGTAAGTGGATATTGTTTTAAAATATTTATTGTAGTGAATGGTTTTTTGCTAAACATATAACTGAAATTCCATTTTGTATATTTTTATATGGTAGGTAGTTATAACTCACACATGAGAGAAGGTGATTCATGATTATAATGTTTCAATGTTTGTTTTTCATTAATGTTTTACTATGATATACCATACTATTCTATATTAATTCTAGTGTTTATAGAAGAAGAGGGATATTTTAGTTATTATTTCATCATGTATTACTTGTAAACATGAAGTGATAATGTACTGGATACTATATGGTATTTAAAAAAATTATTACATTTTAAAAATTTGATCATGTCATAGTTTATATCACAATGGTTCGTACATGATTTTTCCTATAGTATTGATATTATTTTTGAAATTATAGATCATTTAACAATAGATGTTCATTTATATCCAACATGTGTGAAAATTCAGGGGATAAATTATTTATGTTATGCAAACTTGAGATATTATAGTTTCATGTTATGTCTATAATAAATGTTTTTATATAGATTTGATATTGAAGTAATTGTTTTAGTGAATTTAATAGTTATTATATATACAATGGATTTTTTTTATTTTTTTACTATTCATTGGTTGATTTTTTTTCTAATAATAATATTTATATTTTAGTGGATATTGTTTTTGAGGAAAATTTAGATTATCGTAGTGTTATATTTGATCATTTATATTCAGAATATTTTTATTAAAAAATAGTGAATTGGATACAATTAAGAGACCCTTATTCAAAGTGTTTTATAAAATTCAATTGTGGTTTCCGCTATGTTGGATGAATATGGTCGAGTATTTACTATTTGGGTCAATACTTATAAATGGGAAAATTGAGAAAGTTTAGTTGATTATGAAATGACTGGTAATATATAAAATAATGAAATTATATTATATAGAATAAATATGTTGTAAATTTTATGATTAAATAATTTGTATGGTATTTTCTTAAGTATTTCGTTAGATTGGAAATAGTAAAATAATAAAGTAGTAAAATATGGAATGTCAGTGTGTGGAATTAATAAATTGTTTACAATGTATCATGTAGGTTTGTTATATATTTTTTAACCACCTTGGAATGATATAATGTATTACACATTCAAATTTTCTCAATAATGGATGTACGAGTCAGATGTTTCTCTTGTTATTACCTATGATAAGTTTGATTTTATAGAAGAATTATTTTTAATGGAATAAATATATATTGGACCATAAGAAGATAACATTATAGATAATGATTAAATTTCATGTTTAGAAATTTTGATAGAAAAAATAGAGGATGCATGAGATTCTAAATAAAACATATGGTTTTAGTTTCCTAAGTTATTTAATAGACATTCTAAGTGAAAATTCCTTGGGAAATGGAGTATTATAGAGGGTATATGGATTAGATTATATTTTTTATGTTATATTTTATTTTGATATTTTTAAATTAAATTTGAATACATTTGTTTCTAGTATAATAATTAAATTTCTACATGACAAATGAATTTATAAGAGAAGTAGAGGAAATAATGTTGTTGTAGTGGAACAATCACCATCTGGTGTGTAAATGGATACCACCAACCACATTTTAAACTATGAAGGATATGAAAAGTCTCAATATTGACTATTGGGTAGTCAATGAGTTTATAATTGGTAGTTTAATTCCATCAAGTTGATTGTTGTATTTTATAGGGTAGCTGATATCCTAATAATAAATTATTAGTAATTTTCTGAATGACCCAAAGACCATATTTTTTTATTGTTTTTTGATAAATTTTAGCAGTTGAATTTTATTAATATTTTATGAGGTTTTACATAAAAATTTACATCTTTTATCTTTTGGTATAGTTTAACAATAGTAAACCTAACTTATTTCTCTCTATTTTATTCCCTTTAAACACTTTCGAAACATATTATTTCTTAATATATTTGAGACAAGTATTCAATGTTGAACATTCTGGATCAAAGATAAGGTAATATTTATTTTTTTACATGATTACATACCTATTCTGGTAGTTTTTTCATCGATGAAATTTAAATAACCTTTTTTTGTTATTTCTGTATTTTATTGGACTATTTAGGAATAATATGTATAATAATTGATGAATCTTACATAAATATTATCCTTGGTGTCCTCATCATCTATTATGATTTAATTCATTTTTCATGTCAAAATACTTTTGTGCATAATGAAAACTAGATTATGAATATTTAAATTCTTTTTTTAAAATGTATATTTAAAATGATATAATATAGGCAACTGATAGTTCTTTGATAATGAATCCAAATCAATTATATGTGTTTTAAAATTTGTTTTCCAATATGAACTACAATTAGGTATTTGTTTTAATTAAGAAATATTCTATTACTATTTCATAAATAATTTAATAGAGTAAATTATATAAATTTATTATCAAAACCATGTAACCTATTTAATGGGATACATTATTGAGGGATTGATTTACATTATTTATTTTGTGTGATTAACATTAGTTATACTTTAACTTATGTTTTGAATAAATGAAATCCTATCTCGTGTTGATTTCATAAATAATACATTTGAAAAATATATGATTATTACTAATGGATATCTATATTTTCTATTTTATTACATAGGAATAGGAATGGTTTCACATGTTATGATATAGACATCACAGTTTAGTTACCTACATAATCCCATGGAATATATATGATTGTTATTCTATGAGTTAATCCCAATAGGTTATTGCCATTTGATTTTTTATTCCATAGACACAAATGAATTATGTGAAAAAACTATCAATTCTCTATTCAGATAATAACTAAATAATTTGTGGTTTTTTCTTGTAAGGGATTTGATACAATATGATAACATAATTTGATTACTATTTTTTTTAATTTTGGAATAATGTATAAATGAAATTTCAAATTAATAAAGGTATATCAAATTATTTAAAGAAATATTTATGATGATAGTTTGTTTAATCATATTTATTTATATTAACACAATTTATAGGAACATCTCATGTATGTGTTGTGCGGCACAAAAATATATAATAATATATTTCACTTTTAAAAAAATTAGTTCTTTAATATCTTTCTTCACACATAATACTATGTTTAAATGGACAACAATATACTATTTATATATTGATAATTATTATCAATGTTGTTCCATACCTATTAGATTGGTGGGTATGAAAAGAATAAAATTATTTAAAAACACTTATTTCTTACATATATGGAAAATGAATTAATTATTATCAATTAGTTAGAAATAAAATTTAAGGGTTTGAATATAAAAAAGAGAAGCTTTTCTAAAAAAATATATTTATAAGTACAATGTGTTTCAATAATAATATATTAAATTCTCCTATGTTTATGAAGGATTTAAACAAAATTAGTAGATAATATATTTAATAATATATTTTATCATTAATTTAATAGGTTTTTACATAGAATGTAACAAACTTAATGATAGTTGTATGCATAAAAATGAATTAAAAAAATGGATCTGTTTTATTTTTGGTATATATTATAAAATTAATTTCTACCCATTATGAAAATTTTAAAATGGAAAGTGGAATAAAAATTTTTAGTAAGGAAAATTAAAATTGTATATAAAATTTAAATTAATTTGGGGTCCTTGGGAATTGTATCTTATGTAATAATACATTACTATGTTAAAGGTCAAATGGGGGTAATGGAGGGAAAACAATAATTGAAATGGTAATTTTTTTTAAAACTAATTTAAATTATATTTTATTAATTTTATTAGATTATATATCAGTATAAGTTCAAAATTAAGCCAATTTGGATATAATCTACCATGATATTAACATTATTATATTTCAATATCTTAAATAATTTTTAGTGCGACACTCCTCTAACATACAAATTGGAACCCATATCCTATATTATACACATTAATTTATCTCCTTATCTCATTTTTAAAAAAATATATCCAAATAACTTCCCTAACTATGTCCTATAAAATTCAAAAAATTTAATAATTTATTTCAAATTGAATTTTTTTTTTCAATAAATGTTTTTGTAATATTTAAATATTATATTCATCTATAAAAACTTCCTTTGAAGATACTTATACATTATATGGTAGATGATACAATTATACCATTTTTATTATTCTCTATATGATTGTTGATTTTGAGGATAAAATCATGATGAAACATTTTTATGGCATGATAAGATATGAGTAAATGATAAATGTTTTCATGATCAAATGGATTACATATAAACAAATTATAATTATGTGATATTTGGGTGATTTCTATCCCTCCAATGAATTTTTAAATGTTATCTAAAAATCTCATTAGATAATAATTATAATGTTGTACATAATTTTGAATATCTATAGTCACATTTTAGGTGGGAGTTTTATTTTTTCTAACTATTCTCATAAGATTATGTATTTACATGATTTATAATAGTTGTTTTCATATTTTCATATGTGAATATGATTGATTCAAGATATTATGAAATGAATTTTCATTGATATGATTTAGAATATTTTTGTTTACATTTCATGTTTGAGTATGACTGTAAAATATTATTCATACAAGATTATTGGTGGACATGATTTTGAATATATATATTTACAATATTATTATTTGTTTTATTATGATTTCAATCAACTATGATATATCTACTTAATGAGTATTACAACTTTGACACCCTTATTAACCATTATTTTAAATATAAATTGATTTTTTATATTATGATCTATAATTTTCTAGGTATGAATATTTAACTTTGAGAAATTGAACTTGATATTGTTAATATGCACTTATGATCATATTATTATCTCTTATGATTTATTTTTCAAATGGATACCCTTACTTATAATTTTATTCCACCTATTACAATGTTTTCATTATCTATGTTTTGATAGAATTGTCTTGGTTAGATATTTCTATAAGGGCACTACTAGGATGAGTTTTGTTGATATGTTGAATATTTTTTTAAAGGAGAGTATTATATAAATTGTCTATAAAAATCAACCATTACAATCCTCATGAATATATTACTGTAAAAATTAAAGAATAATTTTTTAAAAGGATGAAATATTTATGTATGTTATGTTCAAGTAACCTTAGTTGTCATCAAAGGCTTGTTTATATGTTATTGTAAATTTGTATTGAAAACATTAATAGGAACTCGTATTTTTAAGTCTAAGAATAAAAGAAAAACCTAATTTATTTAAATGAATGGATTTTCGGTTCCAAGAAAATGTATCCCTCTTTGGATACTAGAAAATGGATATTGTTTGGCATATATGAACCAAAGGGTAACAACATTAAAAATGGTATATTTGGTAATAAATAGATCATTTATAGCGCACAATGAATGGGTCTAAGACATAACAACTACATTGAAAATACCTTGGTATATTCATAGGTTCATTAAATTTTTTTAATGAAACATTGTGATTAATAATAGGATAAAACCTTTTACAATCTATGATAATATTTAGGGATATTAGATGTATTTAAATTATCATTGGTTGAAATAAGTCCACCTAATCTACGATATAGAATGAATTATTTTCATAATCATATGATTTCAAATTATAATTTTGATGATTAATAATCACACTATGTTTATGGTTTTAATCAATGGATGAAACTAATAAAAATCGCATGTACAAAAAAATATGAAAACCAATACAATGGCCATATTTATAAGAAACCAAATGAAATAGGAGCTACAATGTGAATCCCTATGATTTTCACAAGTAGTTGTCTTTATAAATGAACAAAAATATCAACTTGGGTGAGATTACTAAATAAAATTAACAATAGAAAATGGAGATTTAGGAATACCATGGATGAAGGAAGATTCAAATTCTTATATGTTAATATGTTTTGGGAATAATCATGCAGGGAAATGAGTTAATCATATAGGAGGATGTCTTATGAGTTGAAAATAAGGGAATAAGTAAAATATTATTTAATTAAAACTGACCTGTTAAATGAAGGGAATTTATTTTCGTCCTAGGGAACCATAAATAGTTAAATTTATTTGTGTGGAGGAACATGAGTACGATCTTAGTCAATGACATAATGAAATGGTTAACTCGTAGACTGTGGAAGGGAATATGTTATTTCAATCACTAAGGTGGATGATGATGGTTAGGGAACACTTGTACTCAACTCCAGAGTTGGGGATTTCATATTGATGTCTGTAAGAATGTTTCCTATGAAAATGTTCTTGTTCAACCATTCATTGAATTTAATGTGATTTTAAGCATTGATTAACTCTCTATTCACATTTTCCATCTAAATTTATAGAATAATGATATAATATTTGATATTAGAAATAAACCTATGGTATTTTATTAGTTTGGGGATTAATATGAAGTTTTTATGGAATTTAAAAATACTGTATCAGTTTTTGTACCTATCCCATAAGGTTATTTATATCGAATATTTGGGGATAAATGAAATATTTATGATATCACTATTATTAATGATTTTTTGAATATTTTACGGAAAGAAATATCATTCTACTGAATTGTGAGGTTTAGTTTTGTATAATAATATTTTATGTTGTTACACATATTTCAATGACACGATAAGACCCTGATTGATTTTTATGAATTGAAAAAACATATTTATGAGAATCTTGTTGAAGGATTCATTTGGTCGAGTTCATCACTATGGGAGGGATATTTTATTTTTGTTAAGAAGAAAGATAGATAAATGAATCCTTTCATTCATTATTGAGAACTTTATATGATCACTATTGGGAAAAAATATATTTTAACTTATATTTATGACATGTTTGATCAACTACAAGGAGTTAAATAATATTCCATGTTGTAACTTTCTTCCGGATATCATCAATTGTGGCTCAATAAGTAGTATATACAAAAGAATGTATTTTTTCAGTGGTATGTTCATTATGATTTATTATGATACCATTTTGATATAAGAATTACCATGTTATCTCAAATTATTTAATGAATAGATACTTGAGATTTTACCTTGATAATTTTTGAAGGGTTTTATACATTTTATTCATATAAATTTCAGATTTATGTAAGAGAATAATGATTTTTTGAGGATTTAATTGAATAATTTGATGAAGGATAATTTCTATGATATATTCAAAAAAATTATTCTATCTATAAAAAGTTTCATTCATTAGTCATATAAATTCTAGTGAGGGTGTATCAGTTCATCCTTCAAAGAATGAAATTGTTGACCAATATCCTATACTAACCATGGTAACTAAGATCCCTATTTTTCATGGGTTGGTTATATTTTTTTTTTTGGATTTTTGAATTATTTATCAAGGTTATCCAATTCATTAATATTGTTTAAAAAATGATCTATGTTCTGATAAACTTATGAATGTTAGGAAAATTTGAAAGAGATAAAAATATGACTTGTTGGTGCACTGGTAATCACACAACCATGTAGTGGAAAGGGTTTATAATATATTCTGATTCATCTAAGAATGTATTTGGATTATTCCTCATGAATAATGATATGGTGATTTTATTATTTATGCCAATGTAAAATTCAAGAAACAATTACGTGACACTTGATTTAGTGTTGGAATTTGTAATTTTAACATTAAAAATATAGAGGAATTATCTTTATAGTGAATGATATAATATATAATGATAATAAGATCCTTAATTATTTACTAACATTGAAATAGTTTAATATTACCCAATGGATTTGGTTGGTATTTACGACATATTATGACTACATAATAACTTACCACACTTGGAAGGTGACAAAGGTGGCTAATGATATCAATAAAAAGAATCATAATAATATATCCAATATAAATATTGAATGAGATCCAATAATTCTGTAGTTTTAGAATAATAACCATGAAATCATGAGGAAATGTTATAGATCAAATCCTTCTCATATTAATGTTTATATATTGATCCATGTAAGGACTAACGATGCAAATAAGGGGGATGTGGGACTACATAACAAGGTAAGCAATTATCATTATTTCATCCATGACTCTGATAGAATGATATGGTTTAGAATCAAATTATGTTTACCTTCAGTAATAGGATTGAATTAGGATCTATTAGATGAACATAATAGTTCACAATTCATTATTAATCCTAAAAGTGAGAAGATGTATAGAGAAATAATGAAATATATATTGACAGATAACATTATATGGGATATTGAAGAGTGTATATCTCAATTAATAGTATGTAAGTAATTTATGTATTGGATAATTAAGTCAAATGAAAATTTACAACAATTACTCATACTATAATTGATATGGGAATACATTACCATGGATTTATTTATCATAATCCACAAAACATCTAAGTGGGAGAATGTCATTTAGTTTGGAGTCGATAACCTTATGAGGCCAAAAAATCCATAAAATAAGATAATATTTATCTCTTGATAAATGTACCATAATATTTATTAAATAATCTGTATGAATTTATAGATAACCACATTCTATTGTATCTTATTTAGATCTGAGATTTACCTTGAAGTTCAAGAAAGTATTTAGTAAAATTTAATAATAGAAATGAATATTTTCACTCTATATCATCCTAAAAAAGATTGTCAATAAAATTTAAAAAATAAACCCCTATATGATATTATATAATCATTGTTTATGTATTTCCAAGGTGGATAGGATAATTACCATTCTTTGGTGTAATTTACATACAACAATAACTTTCTCTCAAGCAATTATATGACTCCTTGTGAATCCCCCTATATAGAGAAATATATATATGTAAATATGTTGTGATTAATTTGAATAATAAAATATATTGGGACCTATAATAGTTAATAAAATGTTATAAAAGGTTATAACTATTCAACAGTACATCATAGTAGCTCAGATTCAACAGAAATATCGCGTAGAAAATCATTAGAACAATCTTGAAATTTGGGACAATGTATTCTCATGAATATATCATTGGACGAATGTAATAATATTTGTAAATAAGATATTAATATTTACTATATATGTTCATCAATTTTGAAATAATTTATCATATTGGGATATTTGTGTAACATTTTGGACTCCCACCAAATCTCTCTCATGTTCATGATGTGTTCTATGTAACTCTATTGGGGACGAACACACTAGATCATTCAGAATACTGACCCCAATTTCCATAATACTATATAAATATGTATCATATCATGAATAAATGGTATAAATCCTTAATGGAAGAGATAAAGTGTTTCAAAACAATACAACAAACCGGATTGAATTTTTTTAGTGAAACCATAAATATAATGATGCTATATATGAACCTGAGAATGTGATGTAGAAGAAGTATCCTCCGTTTTTTTATATGAGTGAAATAATTTATAGAGGAAAAATTATCTAGTGGTTTAATTAAAAAAATATTATATTTTATGTCCTATTTATTTTTATTTAACTTTCATTTATTTGTTATCTTACTTAACAAGCAACACCATGTATAACTAGACCATAATATACATTTGAAATATTACTATTTAACAAAATAAATACACATATTCAATGGATTGAATGGTATGAATAATAGTAAATATATTATAAAAAATTGTTTTCAAATATTTATAAAAAATTATTTTCTAGTTATTGTAAATCAAAATAGAGTCATTTAAAGGTAATAATATATGTTTTTCTCCAAAAATATTACTTACAAAATATGTTTACCATAACAAATTAAATTAATTTATGTAAATGAATTATATTAGTTAAATGTGTAAATAATATATTCAATAAAATAATATAGTATTCATATAATAGTTTATTACAAGGAAAAGAATGAAGATAAAATCATATTTATGATTAAAATTTAATTTTACTAAATATATTTTCGTTGCGTTTTGTGTAAATCATTTTAAATGTATTTTTAACAATTATAGAAAGTTATCATTTTAAAAAGTACTCCATATTCAGAATCAATGTAATTAGAATTATTTTTTAATTTGCTGATATTTTTTATTCAATTATAATTGTAACTGAAGTAAAATATTTATTATAGTGGTAAAGGTTAAAAGACATTAACGAGGGGGTAAAATAAAGGGATAAGGATTAAAGGGACATAAAAATTGTATAAACCCATCTCATTGAATTTATTTTTATTCACTATCTTCTTATATTTAAAATTTATGCAATTTGGATCCACTTTACGATGTGGGTTAATTTATAATATTTTAATATTCTTAATAATTACAACTGTCCCACTCCCCACACTTATGAAAGGGAACTCAACCTTCTCTCTTATCCACCCTTCTTGAGCCCTTTATCCCAAAATCCCCAACCATTTCACTTCTCAACAAACATATACATGTATTATAGGTTCTTGTCTACTTAAAATAACATCCCAATGGTCTTTACGAAGATATTCAATGGAGTATTCTCAATTAAAATGTATATATTTCTATCGATTATTTTGGAATTTAATTATTCTTATACATCCTTTAAATCTATTGTATCCATCTTAAAATAATAAATTAAGTATCCAAAATTCACATATTTGTTATAGTTATTATGGTAAAACAACTTTTTAACATTCTACCAAATGGGAAATGGAAGAATCGCTCATTAATATATGTTTACCACTACCTCCAAGTAGCGATTTGATTAATTTTCCATCACTACCTTTGATGGTCAGTTGTTATGATGGATATAAATTTTTTATATGGTATTTCTGTAATAATAATACAGCTTTAATTATAAAAACATACCTATATTCATAGATTACTTGCCTTTTGAAATTGATAATGATTATCATGAGTTCATATTGATTTCCATCTGCATGAAGTGATGTTATTAGTTATTCATTTCCAATTTATCTTAATGGTAGTATAAAGAAAATTTGTGAATATATTTGATATTTTCAATATAGTAATGATTATATAAAGGTTAATTATAATTTATCATTCTTTCATTCCATCCTTTAAAAAGTGATTACATCACTTGTGCATATGTATGTACCATAGTTTCCAAGAAGTAATTTAATTCATTTTTAACAACCAAGTTATTTAAATGGTCATAAAAGTTTATATAATTAATATATATGATACTTATATCAAGATTAATATTATTTATATTACTAAAACCTGAAAAACATGATGTTGATAGATCCATCAAACCGATACATAGATACAAAGGGCACTAGTTTCATACAAATATCATTTTTAATATTGATATTCGTAATAAAAGGATAATTGTAAATAATAATGTAATGATACATAGTATGTTATGTATGAATATTGTTTTAAAATTAATTTATAAATAATATATATTTATTAAAAAGTATTTTTTAATTCATAAGAATCATTACAAGACTTGAGGTAGGGGAATTATGATACAATCACCTTACTTTTCAGGATTATTTATGTTAAATTTACACATAGGGAAATTGTATGATCTACATTCATTGAAAAAAATATTTTATTCCATTTAATGTATTTTTAATGTTTTTATGGATTAATTTTATTTTTATATATTTGGTAATTAAAATGATCTATAGTGTTTGTTATGAAAAACCAACCTTATTTATTAGTTAGTCTATGAAACTTTTCAACATGTCTATATATTCACTAAAAAATTCTAAAAAATATTCCATTAGTATCTAGTGATTGATTTAATCTAATATTACACATAATTTTATTTCTATAGATTTCAAGAAAAATAATATTCTTCTCATTTTCCAAACTAGGTGATTTTTACTAAATGTTTGAACATAATATTTTTTCAATGTAAACCATAAGAATGGATTTGCCTACTATCATGATTAATAATTTATTTATATAAATATGTAATTTGACATGGTTCTTTTAAGATAAATTTATTTTTATAGTATTCTTTAAAAAAATAAATTTGAAATAAGTGACTTCAAAATGAAATGGTTATTTTCCTCATGAAAATTTCTAGTGAACTTTTAATGATATTTTCAATAGTGAAACATATGTTTATGTTTCTCCAACTTCACTGGGTAAATCATACAATGATGGGTTTATTATTTATATCTAGATGGTTATTTATTAAGAATATGAAATTTTGATAAATACTATCTTAATTTTAATGGGTTTTGTTATGATTAAATGATAAAGGTACCCCTGATCTTACAGAATACATATGAATAAATTATCATTATATAAAAATTGGGTAATTTATTTCCCTTCAATAAATTGGATAAGTTAATATAGATATCACATTATATGAATATCAAAATCTTGTTTAGAATTGTGAATATATATGTTCTTATGTTTATGTGTGAGTATGAATGCTACTAGTTATGCTGACTAGATTTTTCATGGACAAAATTGTGAATTTGTATGTTAAAATTTTTAAAATTGTGATTGATTTATCCAATATATGCACAAAATATTATGAATGGACATGATTTTGAATATATAGGTTCACATATGTTGTGTGAATAAGAATGATAATTGATATTCACCAACAATTATTTGTGGAAATGATGGTTATTAGTTATTTTCAAAGTATTATGATTTCCTATAATTAAGATTCCACATACCTATTTCATGAATCATTAATCAACATTAGTACATTGAAATCCTTATTGACTATGATTTCATATATGACATGATTTTAAAAATTTTGATCTAAGATTTTATTTGTAGAAATACTTAATTTTGAGAACATGAACATAAATTTGATAACATACCCTTATAATAATTTTTTTCTCCATTTTGACTAATATCTACGAGGTTTACCTTTATATAGATTCTAATCTCAACCTTTATTATGTTTTACTTCCAAATATTTTGATTGAGGGATCTAAGTAAGATATTTCAAAATGGTTTCTAATATAAATAATATTTGATGAGATGTAAAAAATATTTTAATAATCAAGTTGATTATATATCTATTATCCAACGATACTAAACCTCTAATGTCCATAAATGAAAACTATTGTGAAATTTACTGAAAATCACTTGAAATGATGTAATATTTGTGCATGTTTTCCCCATGTAGAATCTCATATATTTCATGTAAAATGTTAAAACTGTAGTCTGGATGCCGTCACTAGATAGTTGAGTCTGTTGTAAGTAAATAAAGAAAAGGATATTGGGTTATAAAGAGAATCTAAAACTAATTTTGGGAGAGTGTTAATCATTACAGAACAATATTATTTTATTTTTTATTTACATATGATATATATGTTGTATATATTTTTTATTTTGATCTATGACCGTAAGATATCACATTTATATTTATTATTTGATATATCACTTACTTCTAATTGGTTTGATTTTTTATTATATATTTTTTATTATTATTATTATTTTATTCTTATATTATATTGAAAATCATATCCTAATTATTATGTTTTAAACTCCTAATTATTCTCCATACTATGGTGATCAGAATAAACATTTGAGGCATTATGGTATTTTATCTTAGTTTCATGATCATGGAATGGTAAGATATTAGACACCATTTTGTTTAATAGGTTTTAATTTTTAATTAAATAAATATAATTTTTTGTTAAATAAGAATTTTTTATATATTAATCTATATATATTCAATAAAACCATGTTTAATAAAATTGTGTTATTGTATGAAAAGAAATATGATATGTATAGGTTTCGTGATAGTAAATATATATAAATTAATTAGATGATTTTTAAACCATGCACTTAAACATTTTAAATAATCTATATCAGATGTTAGTTTTTTTTAAATGGGTTGGATTAATTATTACTACAAAGATCCTATCTTTTACATATATAACTTCTTGGGGGATTATTCTTATTGATATATGTAATTGTTTCCATTTATTCTTATTTTAAGATTATTTTATATTATTTTTTGAAACCAAATTAAAATATCATTCTCTTTTTTGACTGTTACAAATATATTTTTATAATCCATATATTTTTTTCACATACATTTATTATTTTCATTATAAGCATTGAATTACAGGAATGACATGGTGGAATCCTAATAAGCTATTACTGACTTTATACATTAATTTATAGTATGTGAATGTAGATTTTATATTTCATCATATAGGTAAATATAAGATATAATTATTTATCTGTGATTGAAAACAAATATTGGTTAAATATCTGATGATTTGGATCCTGTGATGACATTATTGGAATATAAAATTATGATGATGAATTTTTCATGATGATGATTATATGATCCTTACATAGATGACCAATAGAAAATAGAGTGTCACACTCTATTATGAATACACAAATAGGGCCTATACACAACATATTTTTACGTAATCACTGATGGATATCCATTAAAAACATTTCTGAATTTGTTGAGGTGGTAGTGATAATATTCAATCAGGATTAGTTTATGGATTAAATTAATCATTGATGAAAATTTTCCATTATATTTGAATGTATATTTTTGGTTCTTATGGACTTTTTTGTCCATATTATATATAAGCTACAAATAATCACCATATTAATTTGTGAAAGCAATTTTTTAGTTTTTATTTGAAACTGCATAGAGAAAAAATGACCTCCTTCAAAAAAATTTGTTTCTATTTTAGGTTGGAAATATATTTCTAATAATCATAGATTAAATTTTATGTGTGAGAATAATGAGAAATTTTGGTGTGTGTGAAAATAACATACACACGTGAGGTAATCTACTTACACAATATATAATTTTTCCATGGAAAACCCAAAAAATTTTATATAATGTGAGATTTCATGAAAGACATTAAAAGAGAATATAACATTATATATTCTAAAATTTAATCACATTATGGGTTTAATGTTGAATATATACCGTTTTATTTGAAAAATACCTACTAAAATAAATCTAATTATATCTGTGAAACATTTCAACATGAGTATAATTATTTTCCTATAATATTTAAATTCATACATCAGTTTTACACTTAAATCCATAACTTTTAGTCATGTAAAAAATTTATGTTCCCTCACCTCATACTTTAAAATGTGTATGGGTTTAACTAATAAATATTATATAATCTATTCTATTTTAATATTTATTAACTCAACCAAGGTATACGAACTTTCAAATTTTAAAAACCCTAACTTCTATACAGGGAAGTTTATTAATGTTATTCCACCCAAGGATGTCCAAATAAGGTTTTCTATGAATGTATTCAATGTGAAACTCAAAATAATCTCCTATAAGAGCACAACTCTTACAAATCAATTTAAAATTGTAAAAAAGTGTCTTTTATAGTTTTCAAACATCGGTATTATGATCAATCCACCATGAATGCAGGTATAATTTTTGTACATATGAATTGGAAACCTAATGATCTAACGTTTGAGGTACTTATACTCCACATATACACGAAAAATTCTCCTAACTCTAGAAAATGTAAGAATGGCATTAATGCATCATGAAAAATATCTAAAATTTATGGGAAACACAATTTTTTCAAAAAGTTTCCAACACCATCATGACCCATATGTATATGTGTTGAGCTTGAAGTGATTCACACGATCATATCCCAAAATTCACTCAATAGTGTGAAACCTTGATTTTTTTTTGAAATTTCCTTTTGTAGAATATTTTTCACATTGGTAGGATCTTTATATAACCATTATATCTCTTATACATTATGGTATATTCAAGACAATGTGAGAGTAATCCCCATATTTCACATAATGAAGGTAAAAATTCAAATATTCAAAAAATATAAATTAATAAAGGAATTTCACCCCAATATAAGATTTCTACCACCAATTTCCATAATATTTGGACTAAGGTACATTCCGGGTCACCCCATGGAAGGTCTCCAACCTCTCTTTATTTCATGTATGGGGACTCAAAACCTTAGAAACATATATATAAGTCTGAAAAATATTATATGTGTCCATGTATCTCATCCATATTTATAAAACTCATAATACATAGATATGAATCATTTAAGGGATGATTTCTTTGTATAATCCCACGCTATAACCTAGTTCATATATTGTTCCAATATTATAGATCCACTAATGTGAAAATCATACACTTATAACATTATACAATATCTTTAGTTGGTTTTTCCATGTTTTATGATCATAAAGTACATGAAATACTGAAATTTTATTTGAATCCTTAATTTTATGGCCAGAGGTATTAGTTTCCTGAAAAAAACATAAATCATTACTCCTTCCTAAAGGAAATAAAAACAAACGATTTTAGTTTTTAATCATAATCCCTTGAAAGGAATGGTATTCCTAAATAATATGGTGTTAAAAAACTTGTTATTAATTCTTTTTCATCTTAAATTATAAAAGCTCATCACTAATGAAATATCTTAATCCTTTTCATGTATATTTAAACTATGACATTAAAATATATATGTTTTTAATCCCCTATAAGGGATATATATAAATCCCCATATAGAGCTAATCCTAACACTTTGGTTCCTTTGGGAACCCTTTTAACCCTTATGTGTTCATAGATTTCATGAAACTTAATGATACCATTAAGTCATCATCGAAGAAATTGAAATATATATAAGAAAATTCAATATTTTGGATGGAATAAATCTATAATATAACTCTAATCTCGACAAAAAAGAAAATAAACTTCTTAATAATTATTTATGCACTCTCATATAGCTCTATAAAATATAACCTTTTATTTTATTTCTTATTATATGGGATAAAATATAGAGTACCTTACACACACATCAACAACATTTAATCAGAATGATATGAATTGTTCAATGACCTAGACATCACATAAATTCAATAAAACATTCTTTTGAAAACATTAATGTCAATAAATATATTATGTAATTTGTTCTTACTCCTATAAAGTGGATTTTGAAATAAAAACCATTTATTATTATTCATTAGGATTTCATGAACATTAATTAGATCTATAAGTGATTCCTAGATAAGAAAATATTATTTTTTATGAAATGATATGACATATAAACCACATCATTTTAGAATATATATACCAAAAAAACATATAACAACATGAAGGGGGTAAATATTGGATTTATTGATACATGTAGATTAATTTATTTTCATTTTAATAAATGTTAGGGACTATTAATTTTAATTTTTGTGTGTATTTGTATTAAATTTTTTGAATGTCTTTATAATTTATATTTGATTTCCATTTTTTTATTTTACTTATGTATAAAAATTACCTCAACTTGCTTAGCTTATTTATGAATACTTATATCTTCTATTGTTTTTCATATTTTTAAAATTAAATGTAGCTATAAAATGTGATTATTTATTATACATTTTGTATAAATTTTTATAATTCATCGATAGAATATCAAGGGGTTTCTATTTTTAATTCCCGCACTAATTATTTGTAGAATAATTTTAATATCCAAGTCTTATGGATAATGTTATTTATATAATATACAATAATACATGAAACATTAATGGAATAATTCATGGAGTGAAGAAATATTATTGATCACAGTAAATAATTCTAATATATTTAAATGTTATGGATTTATATTTGTTAATTATATTTTTGGATTTAAGGGAACATGTTAAAGATCAATGGTTATTTAGTTTATGCTATATATATTCTAGGATGAGTTATTTCACATGAAGACTCTCATAATAAATTCATATACTCAATAATGAATTTCAATACAAGAAACAAATATTTCAATGATTATATATACAATTAAGTATAACTATATTACATTTAATTGTGACTGTGAGATTCAATAAAGGGTTATGTAATGACATAAAAAATATACTAGTGTTAGGATAAAATGTATTGGTTTTTCGTAAAGTAATTACACCATAAGGAATAAATTATAAGATAATATTTGATATATGAGCATTTAATTAATATCATCACATTAAAAAATCATATAAACTATTTATATGATGATATTTCATGGTTTTATTTTGAATTGTTATAATATTATGAAAAAATGGAATACATAAAATGGGTTTAATTATAGTTTTTTAATTTTTTTAATAGTTTATAAAACTCATAAAATCAGAAACATTATACATTATTAGATTAAATATTATTATAAATATATATTCAATGCATGATATTAATAATGGAATGTGGTGTAAGTTATATAATAGGTTCACAAAAAACTATATAAAAAACTTTTCTATTTTGTTCTTTTATTTTTTACTATAGAGTTTAAGAATACTGTGAATAAAATATGTATTCTAGAGATTTCATTCATATTTATCGTATCATATAGATCACATGTAAATGTGTTGTTCATTTGGATAAGAACAGAATATATTTGATAATAATACCAAAGAATGAAAATATTATTCTCAACAGAGACCAACATAAATATAATTATATCATTTTTTTATTTATGATTTTCCATTACTATAATAAAAATCCCATAAGACTAGTTTTTATTATCAATTATTTGAATTTTTTTTTAATATATACCTTAAAATTGAAAATTGGTATCAAATCCATGTTGGTGAAATATAGGTAGGTAAGATATGTGAAAACAATGAATCTAAAAAGGTGTGGGTATGAGTTTTCTATAACCAAAAACTATTTATTGGTAAAAGATTTATGTTTATGTTTAATTCATTGAATTCTTATTTAATATATAATTTATTAAATATGTTTTAAAAAATATAATGTGGTTTATACAAAAATACACTTTACATTAAATAGAACGGTATTTTTATGTAGTTTTAAAAACTCCATGATTTTAAAAGAATTACATGGAGTCAAAATTATATATATATTTTTAATATTTCTCAAGAACAAGCATCACTCTAAAGGATACTAAAATTATTTTGATAGAAATGATCTCATTTTAAATGATATATCTATATAGGAATGATTATTAAAATATAAAATATAACAAATAAAAAAATTATTCTATTATTTGAATGATTTTTATATATTTAGATATATGGTATATATATGTCATATGAACTAAATAAATTAATAAATTTAAAAATATAATAATTTTCATGAATTTTAAAATAAAAAGTGATCATATTTTTTCAATGTATATGGAAAATTCATATAAATGTTTTCCCATTATAAATATTCACGTCATATTAAATCATTATATATTTTATGTTTTAATTTGTAATTGATCATAAAAATCATATTTATATTTATATATTGTTTATTTAATTCTTTATATAGTTATTTAAATATATGAATTTTTCACATATAAATATCATTTTAATTTATTTCAATTTTTTTAAAAATCTATAATATTTGCAAAAACAAACATATAAATTTTTTCATACTATAAGAAATTAAAGATTTAATTAATTTTATCCATGATTAATAAAATATTTCTTATAATTATAAAATGTGAAATAGTTTAATTATTTTAATATATTTTTAATTAATATAATTAGTGAAACATAAAATTTATCTTTATTAATTATCCATTGATGATGGTCCTTTGGGTTAGAATTCTCATTAACATTGGACCTTCATGTTTTTTTAGAAAAGAAATGGTAAACATCCCAGGAAACCATAAATTCTATTGATCATGATTTATATTTTTAATGAATATAACCCTTTACGTTAAATTAATATCATTTATGACTTTTATGTGATACTTTTTTGGAATGTTTATAGAAATTATAGCTAATATTTTAAATTATATATGAATAGAAAAAATAATTTTTGTATAATAATTATACATCAATATGATAGAAACATTTTAATATTATTGAAGAAGATATGATGCAGGAATTGATTGATTAGAATAAATAATATATATTAGAAATGTATTATATACAATTTTCAAGGTATCCATTTAGAAATGAGATGATGATATATATGAATCTCTTAATTTAACATTTTATATATTTTTTAAAATGAAATCCTTTATCAAGACATCAATCACTAAATAAGTGATAGTTTTTTACATGATTCTTATGGTGGATGGTTTCTATTTAAAGATAAATTCTATATCCTATAATAAAATAAAATATTGTGTTTATGGTTTAATGTATTACAAAAATAATACTAAAGAGACAATTTATGTAACAAAAAAAATTACTAATATCATTAGAATGTGATATTTTTTAATATATTTCTTCTTTTCTTAATAACTAACATCATTTTATGGGTTAATAGTCCAAAATTAATAATTATGAAATCTATTCAATTTAAAATAAAAAAGTGAAATCTTTAATAAATTATATGGATGATGTTTCTAAAATATATTATAATGATTCTGGAGATGTAAAACAAATGTGTATGTCTTTATATTAAATTTTTTTATTAAAATAATATAAAAACTGGTGTGTGGATATCCAAAAATAATTAATATGAATTTTATATATAATTAAAACCCATTTTTATTATCTCAAAATTAGTATGGATATTCAAAGGTGTAGTCAAAGAAAGATTATACATCAGTGAGATACATTATGAAAATATTGATTGTTTTTATTGGATTGGCCGGTATTATAAAATTGTTTATTCATGTGTTTATCAGTTTTAGTAAATTTCACTATGTTATATTTTAAAATATATGATTTGAACAAAAATTTAATTTCAATATTTGAATCATCAAACATATTTTTAGTATTCAGATTAATTTTAGAATAATATTAACATAAAAATTCTTGGTCTAGATTATTTTTAAATTTTTTTATAATTAATAAACATAAAATGTTTCAATATATTTATATTAAAATTTTATATACATTAAATAAAGTTTTGATTTAGATGTTTTAATTAATGGATGTTGATAATATAAATAAACTCTATTTCCACCCATAAATTCATATATATACATTAATGATTTCATATTAAAAATTAATTTAGTTGGAGGATTAATTTGGATATTTCTAGTGGCATCATGAATATATTTTAATGTTATTTTTATATATTGATATTGAATATTTTTTAACTAGTCCAGTAGTAAAGCATAATATGATCCCTTTAAATTTCATACAAATAATGATACAATAGTACAAGTTATAATGAATATGATTTTATTATTAAATTATATAATTATTAGGTTGTAAAAATACATTATGATTTATTAATAGTCTTTTTTATTTATCATTCATTAATGCCTAAATAATAGATATCATGTGAGTTGAATGTTAAATAATCCATCAGAGGTAAGGCAACATATTATTTAGGGATTCCAAAAACTCGATAGTAGACTCGACATATCATAATGCTTAAATGGAATTTCTGATACCCATAATCTACAAACACCACAACATTAATAGATTTTTGAGGTGAGTTTTTTCAGTGGTTTACTAAACCATTGCTAAATATTTTGTTAATGATTTAGCGGAAGTTTTTTATAAGTTTCTGCAAAAAAAAGTTTCATCCCCGGCACTTCCCCCTACCCTCATGACCACATTCTCTCTCCAAGCCCCGCGAGACACCCCCCCCGGCGACCCCAGAAACCCTAACCCCTCGCCTCGCCATTTCTCATCATAGATAGTCTTTTCTCCTTCAAATTTATTTGAAACAGATCCACCAATCCTAATGGTATGTTTAATTATTAATAGTGTGTAGTATAACAATTTTTCCAGAACAATGTTAAAACTAATTAATTGAATAATTAATGATTATAAATCATAGGTGTGAGTATTCCTTGGATCCCTCTAGATTAATTACGATTGTGTCTGAACTTATGGCTACTCATTGGTGTGGATATCATTGATTAATAATGAATTGAAAATGGATTAAAGTCTGTTTATTATGATATATAAACCTAGGTGATTTCATTATATAACATGAATTATATAATAGATTATGGTTAATATAAATTACTGTGAAAAATTTGTTATGAAAATAAATATTAAATTGGAAAACATATGGTCATTTTTTGAATTATTCATTGAGTCTTATGATACAATATTGCGATATTCTTACTGTTGTAACCTATTTTGAGTTTCATATAGTAATTATTATATAAAAGTCTTGGAAAAAATTCACACTTTAATGCATGTATAAAGTGATTGGCCCAGTTTAATGCTGAAATACTTATATAGGGGGATTGGATGAATTTCCTATTTTAATTATTATATACATAGATTTGACTAGATAAAATACTTCTTTTAGAGATAGATATGTTTGGGATGGTGAAATGATTAACTAGAGGGATTAGAAATGATGTTGAAATGAAAATACAGTGGTATTTTCCCCGTTATTTTACCATTCCATGGTTCTATGGTGACTGTTGGAATGGCTTTCATACTTTCTCAATGATATTTCGTTAGATGGTTTTTTTATTTGTATTACCATTAGTATTCCATTTTGATAAATTTTTTCATTCAATTAAATGATTTATTATTAATTACTTATTAGTTATACTTTTTCTTCCAAGTAGTATGTTGTGCCCTTTCATCTATTTCCTGTAAAATAATATTTATTTATATTTTTTATTTATACTATATTGTAACTATATATAAAGGGGTATAGTATCCATGATATATCATAACATCCTTCCATCTATTTAGAAACCTATGTAATATGAGGAGGCATGCTTGACATCCCATACGTGACTTGATTTCACTACATGAGAGAGTTCATGATCAGGTGACAATACATGATAAACAGTATAATAATTTTGTGTCTAATAGTATTAAATTATATCATGAAATTAGAAAAAATTATGATCTATACACTCTGATATCAACCATTAATTTTTCATCTATTCTTTTAATAAAAATTCTAGATTATTATAACCTCTAACATGTAAATGGATTTTCTGATGGTATTTATTCTATTGTCAATTGTGACAAATATTTTTCTTCCTCTAATTAGAAGTGAGAAATTAAATTTTGACCTATGAATAGATTAATGCATGGGAAAATGGTATAAAAAAATTACATATTATTACCACTTTTATTTACCCATGAACAGATTATCATGAATACCCAACAATAATAATACATCAATTTGAGAAGAAAACAAAACAAATAAGTAAATTTCGCAATTTGGAATCCTTTATTGAATTCATATGGAGGGGTTAATCGAGACCATTTGAAACATATTACTCTATATAAGTTTTTAATTTTATATGCTAAAATAATAAAATATAACATATGTTCTGAATATAATACCGTATAACATTAGTTTTATCTTTTTTATACAGTATGTGTATCTGTATAATTACATTCTTGTGACCTCTTACAAAACATAGTCAATTACCTTGGGAATTTTTATTGAATTGATATGTTTTTCCACTCAAATAATATAGACAATATCATAATCAGATTATTTGATCGTATTTTGGTAGGAATTTTATACAATCTTTTTTAAATCACAAAAAATTGTCCTATTTAGTATACTACCAAAAATTGATGTTTTATACTTATAAATACACAATGTGCACGTCTATATTGAACTATGTATATTGATGGATATGACTCTATTTAATAAAATGGTTACGTTAACCTAAAATTTTCATTATAACCCCATGATAATATAAATTATCCTTACTAGTTATGGATCAATACATTTGGTTCTGGATTCATTCTTACCTAACTAATATAAGGTGCGTTTACAGATGTATAATTCTAATTGGGTGATTTTTCTAACATATGATAAGTATCAGATAGTATTTAAATATATATTACTATAATAATATCATTTTACATTTATAAATGTATATGAAGAGGATATGACATTGAATACGTTACTATTCAACTTATTTTATTTATTTCAAGATCTTTAAATAATGAATGCATCAAGTCGGGCTAAGCAGGTCATACCTTATACTGTTGGGTCAAAGAGTTTTTCTACAAGCCGATCTTCTCTTGTAATATTTTTATTAGTTTAAATATTTATAATATAGTATTTTTTTTAATATATTGAATTGTTGATTTATATTTGTTTAATTCAGTCATAGAGAGTAGGGCACGAAGCATCCTGAACAGAAGTGTGGTTAAATGTTCACTAAAAATCTGATGGATTTTTTTAATGAGCCTGCCAAAGAAGTCAAGGTATGAACTGATTATTCATTATAATAACTTATTATCAGTTTTTACTATGTTAATATATATTTCTTCTAATATGACTACAATTTTATTTATAGGTAAAAATTAATGTACTATGGGATTCCAATCCTGCGCATTTCAACTCAGTCTCCCAGGATGACCCAGTTCCTTATGTCCTAGGGAAGGAGAATCATGGTAAAGTGTCCAGGATAGGTTTGGGACCCATACCATCTAATTTCATTGGTAGGCCAATGAGGATTTTAGTTTCATATACTCTTGGTTGTTGTTAGTCCATCACCCTAGATATTCAGATAGAGATTGTTTCTCTATGATACACAGTTCATGGCCAAGGGGCTCAGATATCTTCTTTGTCAAAAGCATTTATTTATTTATATCAGAAGAAGACCGGATCTTCCCCCAGAGGTATTTCATCGACTTGTGGTGAGCATGTAAGTCACAAAAATTTCAAATCATTTAGTTTTTAAACTTTTATTGGTTTTAAGTTTAAATATAAATATACAACAGTATTTAAGTTTCAATATAATATTCTTTTAGGTGGTTGAATGAAGTAGAGAGAGAGGTGGAGAGGGTAATGAGATTTTTTTATCATCAGACCATGATTAGTTGTTTTTTTGATATGTTGGAAAAATTTGATAACAGTCAGTTTGTGTCGCACCCCAAACCGTGCGTTTATTTTATTTTATAATTTCTTTGACTTTAAATTATTTTGCTGCGGTTCGTGTTCAGTATCGGACCAGGTTTTTGAGTTTTTGTTAAAAAGTGCGCTTTTTGATGCGACGTCATGGGGCACGTGAGCAAAGACTGTTCAGGAAGCCCCGCGCGTCCCTGCATGTTGTTTTTGCGCATCCCGTTGTCTTTGAAATATTTTAAATAGAGTCTTTATATTAAACGCGCACATCTATTATTATAAGTTAATAATTATTTTTATTATTTAAGACGAAGTGAATATTTTTAACATTTGTATTTTATCACTATGATTATCATTATCATTATTATGTTTATCATTATGTTATAGATAAATAATTAATGTAATTTTTAATGTTGCGGAAAATAGTGCAATCGTTATTAAATATGATTTGATATTAATCTTTATTATTATTATTATTATTATTGTGATTTATTATTATTATGATTAGGATTTTATTTTATTTTTTTTTCTTTTATTTTATCCTTTCTGTTTTTTTTCCTTTCCCTCTCTAACCCTAGCGGCCCCCCTTATATCTTTTTTTTCTCTCTTCTCCCCGTGGAAGCAGCCGCCTCTTTCTCTTCTTCTTCCCCACTTGCAGCACCCGCGCCTCCTTCCTTCGGCGCAAGAAGCCCGCAACACCCCTCCTCATCCCCTATTGCTACAGCAGTGCCTCCTTCCTCTTCTCCCGCTCGACCCACGCACCCAAGAGGACCGCTGAACCCTCCCCCCTTCTCCGGCTTCGTCTCATCCTGGCGCTCCGGCCGCTGCGGCTTCCTGCGCAGCTCCGGCGACCGCCGGTTCCGGCCCCGGCTTCCGGTCGCTGCGCCAACACCCCGACGGCTCCCTTCGGCGCCGCTTCGCCGCACCCCCATTCGGCTCCCCGGCTTTTCCCCGCACAAACCACGACTTCCCCTGCATCTCTCTCCTTTTCCTAGTTTTTTTTTCACGCTGCTGCACCTCCGGCGCTCGACCTGTCCGCTCCACCCATCCAGCCGTGCAAGCCCCTGCTTGCCCCTTCCGCCGGCCTCCTCCTCTCCTCCCCTGTCCGGCGCGCACCCCCTTCAGCCCGCCGTCGTCCGGCGTCCCTCCTCCAGCGGCTCTCCCTCTCGGCTCCTCCGGCGGCACTCCCTCCGGCTGCGACTCCTGCTCCCCGAAAGGTTGCTTGTTTTTTATTATTATTTACTTTTATTGCTGTTATTATTATTACTACAATTATTATTATTCTTATTCTTATTATTATGATTGTTGTTATTAATTATTATTATTATTATCATTATTAATGATTAATATTATTAATTTTATTATTATTATTATTAATTTTATTGTTATTATTATTATTAATCTTATTATTGTTGTTATTATTATTACTATTATTATTATTATTATTATTATTATTATTATTATTGATAGTATTATTAAATTTATTATTATTATTATAATTATTTTTATTTTTGTTGTTATTATTATTATTATTAATCTTGTTATTCTTATTATTGTTATTATTATTATTATTATTATTATTGATATTATTATTACAATTATTATTATTATTATTATTATTATCATTATTATTCTTGCTTTGGCCTTTTCTCTGTAGAGGGTTATCAATTTATGTTTCTTTTGGTAGGATTATTGTTTGAGGACCCTCGCAGGGCGTTTCCAAGTGTGTGCCACCGCCGCGCCTTGTTTCCGAGGTTCCGTCGTCGCCGCGATTTAGTTTCAAGGTGAGCATTTATTCCCGACGCTTGGTTTTGCAGGCTCTGGTGAGTTTTTGGATGGGTCTGAGTCCTAGAAATTGATTATGCAGAGTGTTAGACTTTGTCACGTGGTTTCGGACACACGTCGTGTCATCGCGCCTTGGATCCGAGGTTGTTGTGTCGACGCGCTTGGTTTTGAGGTAGGTCCCCTTTGCACTGCTTTTAAAATTTAAGTTATATTATTTCATGCTGTTTGCGCACCCTAATTATTCAAAATCAACATTTTATTAATTGTAATAAATATGAGATAATATACGATAATTAATTTTTAATATAAGAGGGTAAATTTTTAAATGGTTATTTAATGTCAAAATGAGCCGTTTATTTTATACACGACACATGAAACATCCTTTTGTTGAGCGGACACCCAATAATAAAAGAATGCCCGTTTGGATTTTAAACATAATTCACGAAATATAAAATGGAATTCTGGTTTAATGAGAAATGATTTCTTTTGAGGCGTGAACAAATACTTTGGTTCGTTTGAGAAATTGCCCGGTTGACTTTTAATGTTTATTTGGAAAGGGAAAATGGTTTGGTTTGGTTTATAAAAATATTGGCAACCTGTGAAGTAGTGTTTTGTGGTTCTTTAAATTGTTTTAAACTGGGTTTTGTCTCATAAAGATATTGAACCTTTTGTTGAGTGGTGTTTGTGAAATGTATTAAATGCCCGTTTGACACCTTATGGAAAGAGATGAAAATGTTTTGATAAAACCCTCTTAGGACAACTCCCATGCCTTGGTTCCAATTTATTGTCTGGGAGGCCGCACTTAGTAGCTCCCAGGTGCGTGAGTAGTTTAAAGGCATGAGGTTGTTCCACGGAGTGGCTCGGGTGATGCTTGTTGTGCTTTATATATATATATATGTACATGATTGGATGCTCGGTTGGCGTCAGTTGGCTCACCCCTTTTTCAAACACTTGAGACATGGGAATCTGGCATATTGAGAGAATATTCTAAGAATGATTGCTGCACTGGTAGGTTATGGTACTGACCGGTGGGCCATAATAGGTGGATATATTGGGTTTATTACTATGGGATTTTCCCTCGACCTACCTGTGAGTGGATGGTCGAGCGTTTTGTGCGTTTTGATTTCATCGTGACATGTCAATAAGGATGATTTCTCATGTATTGGTGTCTTCTGGTTTATTCTCGATCTCCTAGGTTCACCCATGTCTATTCAGCTTTTGTAGCTTGCAGTAATGATTATGATGCTCACATGTATACCTACATTGCCCTTGCTGTGTGTTTTACTTTGTGCATTCTGGTGTATTGTTTTCTTTGGAAAATGGTAAATTGCTTTTGATTAGGTTTCTAAAAATTATTTTCAAATAAAAGTGTTTAATCCCTTTTGTACAAATTTGAAAATTTAAACATCACTTTCCCCCTTTCCTGAAATGTCATTGACACTAATGAAATGAACCTGAATTTTGAAATGGCTAAGGGCAATGGTTCGTACTTTGTTTTTAAGTAAAATGCTTAGAAAAACATACTTTTATAAATTGTAGTTCAAACATGAAATGATGTTTCTTTTATTTTAAAGGTAGTGCATTGGGAATAGATATCGGGCTAGCCTACTGAGTTTTAATACTCAGGCCTATAGTTCTTTTCCGTTTTTAGTGTTTGTACAGGCTATAGCTTGAGTGTGCTCGCCTAGGGAGACGCTTGATCGTTGAGTCGGAGAGCGTCCCGCGAGGTCGCACGGAGTTTGTTCTCACGTCGTGTTTGGTTAGTTTGTTTCTTGTTTGTTCCTGTTTAGTCACTTTATGTGGTTTATCTTTTCTGCGCTGCTCTGTATTATTTTCGCTATCTTATTTATTTATAATGGGCGAAATCATTCCCATAGCCTCTATTGATTCCCTGTCGCTTGTCGCCAGCCCGGGAGGATCGGGAACGCCTCTCAGGCCATGTCGCGGACCGGCTCGGGTGACCGGTTCAGGGTTGACCCGGGTTGGTTCATGAAAAAATGGTATCAGAGGAGGTCAGCTTTTAGCGACCTCACTTTTCAGAGCGCCCTTCGTTATTTGGGATGTCAAGGTAGATGGAGTAGGATTGTCGGGACTTGATGGGTAGGTACGAGAAGATCATCGCGAACTCTTGCCCATACCGATCCTCAGGTTTCCATGGGAAGTCCAGTTTAATTGGTTTGTTTGGGTTTTTTATGGAAAAAAATGTTTTGCGATTGGGGTACGACAAATGGAGTTGGGAAAATAGTCCTAAGCCGCATGGCCTGGCAAGCCATGTGGAGATGGGGGCATGGTCCAAGAAGGCTCTCTGTGTCAATGACGTGTTTGGCATGTGGCCGCCAACCATATGGTCAAGTCACCCACTGACACTAGTCCCCTGTTTGAGTTGTTTTGTGTTTCCCTTGATTTTTGAAAGTGGTTTGAATCAGAAAAGTTGGTTTTGAAAAAAAATGGTTGTTTGAAATAACATGTTTGATTTGCAGATTGTTTTAAAAGAAGTGGTATGAATAAATTGTTTTTGGAAAATGAAGTTGCTTTGTTTTGGCCTTGGTGTTCCGATGAGTACTCACATGCATTTTGGTGTGTTGGAAATGTGGATGGATATCTGGTATGGTGGATGGATGCCCTGGGTGGCACAGATACATGCATGTGAGCGAGGCTCTAAAGAATACCAATGGCGAATGTTTAACCCACTAAGCTTGTTCTAAATTAAAGATGTTTTCAAAGAGAAAATTTTTGATGTTATGATAACTGGTTTCCTCGGATTTCAAGCTTGTCACCTATGCAGTGTTTGATTTTGAGGTTTTTATTCATTCGTTGAGTTGGCGTTGACTGGGTTTTTGACTTTTCCTTGTCCAGCGGTTATCCCTTTGAGGCTTCAATGGGTGATCGTAGTGTGGTTGATCAACCTAAGGATTTTATGGTTGAGTTTCGGAAGTTGGATCCACATCTCTTCTATGGTCAAGCAGAAACTTCTGTGGCAGAGGATTGGATGCAAAAGATTGAAAGGGACTTTAGCCTCATTGAGTTGCCCGAGCCATTGAAGGTCAAGTTTGCGAGCTTCATGCTTGAAGGTTCACCTTGGATGTGGTGGAAGTCAGTGTCTCAGAGCAAGCCCCGTCAAGAGCTTACATGGGAGTTCTTAAAGGCTTTGTTCATTCGTCAATATTTCACTGAGGAAGAAAGGGTGAAAAAGGGGATGGAGATGTGTCGTCTGCAGCCGGGTGACAGACCCGTGTTGGAATATTTCCATCTCTTTGTGGATCTAGTCCCTTATGATTCAGAGTATGCCACAAATGACCCCATGAAGGCTCGACGCTTCGAGGCGGTTCTCCGCCCTGATCTGCAGTCGAAGGTGTCAGAGTCCAACCTAATTTCTTTTGTCGATGTGGCAAGACAAGCTTTTCATGTCGAAGCCGCGATGGCAGGAGTGCTCGAAGTAGTTCTCCCTCCTTCGATCCATATGAGCACTGGTGAAGATTCTGGAAAGGAAATGAGTAAGCAAATAGAAGTGGATGGATTAGGTCGTGCAATCAAGAGGCCTCGGGATCTTTCATCAACCTCTTCAGAGCGAGAGATTATTGTGTGTTATCAGTGTGGCAAGCGGGGTCACAAGAAGTCGTCGTGCCCAAGCGCTCCGAAGCCCTGCCAGGCATGTGGACGCCTGGGTCACTTGCGACGATTTTGTCGGGGCGTTGCAAGGAAGCGTCGCAGAGGAAGTTCTCAGAAGTAATGTGTTTTAGGGTCTTTGTTCAAAGTTTCCAGTGTTAGTTTCCTTTCATTATAAGTAATCTATTATCGTGGCATATGTATGGGTGTTGTTTTGGATTTGAAATGTATGGAAATGTCATGGGTCTTTTGACGAACTTCGGATTTCAATGCTGGTGTGTTTTAATTTTAAAATCTTGTCCTTCAATCTGTCAGATCAAAAGATGTATGTATCTCATTGGGATTATCAGAACCTGACTGCGAGGCAGGAGATGCTTCATCCATCAGAGCTCCAGCCAAAAGGTCTCGGAGTGAAGCCGGCGCGTAGTCAGGAACCCCTGGGGAAATTTTAAAGAGTCTGGTGAAAGTCATGCCTCTAACGTCGTGGTGTGATAGTTTTGGTGTTGTTGCTCTGGATTCTCTGTCGTTGTAGTTCTTGTAACACCCCAAGATTTTATAGTGTGTTATTTCTTCAAAATAATTCAATAACGTTCACTACATGAGACACCAAGTTCAATTGCACCATGACTTACCAAAAAAAAATCCATTAAAAGAGGTCATGAATAGCATTAACTACATTTTTAACTTTATATAATCCTTATAATTTTAGAATCCATATTATGAGTTTCTTAGTCATAATGCAAGAACGGATTCATTTTCAGTATTGCACTTTTATAAAATTTTGATAGTGAAACCTTTTTAGATACTATATTTTAAACTTGTTGACTAAATGGGGACATCAAAAATTTAAAATGAAACATCCCAAGCTTCCACGGTACGCTAGTGTGTGTTGTACGCAACACCGAGTTCTAACACACCGTAACCCATCAAACTAGCTGTTATGAATAGTAATACCTACTTTTTGAAGTTATATATATTTTATATTTTAAAATGGACTTCATTTTTGGATTCGGAATATCAAATTTAGCCTAAGGTGAAATTTTGATACTTTTCGGATAACTTTCATATTTTGATGAATAGTGAAAATTACTAAATTTTAATTAAAAACAACTTTTTTAATCAAAATAATTAATAGTGATAAATTATGAATTTGAGTGGTTTTAAAGTATATTTAGAATATATTTTTACTATTTAATATAATTTTGGTCATTGGACATAATTTTACAATTAAACCGAACATAAACAAGTGTCAATCTTTTGATAGTTATTATCTCTTAAAAACACACTTTTTGTTTTGACAGCGGGAATTAATTTTAAATTAATTTCTGCCACTTATGTGTTTTGAATTTAGGAAAATGGATTCCATATTTGGAATCAGGATGTTCAAATTGTGTAAATAGGTAACTTTTATTTTTAGACATTTTGAATAATTACTGCGATAAATATTTTATTTACCATGGTTAAGGGTAAATCCAGTAAATAAGGTTTAAAAAATAATATTATAATAATACTAAATTACCCTAAAACGTGTCTTAACCCTATTGGTTGATACATGGTCGACCATGGGAATCTTTGGGTCTATTTTGGGACCCCATGTATCCACTTGTAAGTGATAATGACACTTTATTTTAATTAAGTTAAAATGAATACAAAAATGACACAAGCATATATCTTTTAGAAAAACAATTGTTACATAGGGTTATATAAGTAGGATTTCAGATTATAAATATTCATTAGAAAGCTAAAAAGATTTCCTAAATAATGAACTTTTATTTATAATTTTTAGACATTAAATAATGTATTTTATTTGTGACACAATGATGATGCAGTAATTACTATAATAGTGAAAAATTAAAATAATTGATATTATAAATACCCAAATAAATATAATATGAAACTTTTAATGAATTAAACTAATTTTCTAGGATAATATGATATATTAGGATTGATTTAATTGACTTTGTTCGAAGTAATCAATCTGTTATGAGTTTCACAAAAATCAACTATTGAATAGTGTCAAAATTGACATAAAAGAGTTCTTAAAACAAATATTATATTATTAATTGATATTAAATTCCTAAAAATCTAAGGTTCGGCCAAGAGACTTATATCATGATAGTTGCATCATTAATGTACCACTTGGGGGTCTATTGGATGTATATAGTAAGTTTATTAACCATATTATATAAAAATACAAAGAGACATTGTAAAAGTGAAACTAATTAACTTAGAGTTAATACTTAAAGATAAGGTTAATATAAGTACCCAAACCTGTCTAAATTCTATTGGTTGAGTGGTGTTCGACCTATCCCCACCTTAACCTTTGAATAATCAACTTTGGAGCCATTAGAAACCGAATATGAATTTATTATAAATTAATATTTCTAGCTTTTCCAAAGGTGCCCCTCACCCCTCTTATAAAAGGGCACTCCTCCTTCCCATTTCTTCACACCTCTAAAGCCTTTTGGTTCGGCCAAACTCTGCCCAAATACTCTCCCAACATCCCTCACTACAACCTAGAGTCCTTAGTTTGATCAGAAAGCCAACCTAAGGAGCCCTTTTGATCAAATCAAAAGGAAGAACCCGAAGAAGAGGTAATGATTTCACCACCCTTTTCTAAGTTCCTTTCTTCTTCCACTTCCTCTTTCTTTGTTCTTACCATTCTAAAATAATAACTCCAGTATCTTACATATACTGTGATGTTATTATAAATATAGTACAACCATATTCAGTATTCTATCCACCCTTTGAATAACATGTCACCATACGTGTGTACGTACGGCTTACCGTCTCCACGTCGTGGTGTAATTGTTATTCAATATATTATTATTTGGATGGGTATAATAATGATGTGTAACTCATATAAATAATAAATATAACATGTTAATGATTCTGTATATATGATATACCATCCATTTATATATTATTTTAATATCAAAAGAATGATATTGTCGCTCGTGCGTACGTACGGACTACCGTCTCCACGAACGCGATGAGATTCATTCTCCATCGTATCCATTCAAGTATAATTATCATTTGATGATTTAAAAATGATGTTTAAGGACTTAATATCATTCTGGATATGAATAATATACAACCTATCCTTTACAAACATGTCTTACGTAACAAAACATATAACAGACAACAAGTAAGTTAACACCCGATATAATGATAATACTAAGATATTATTATCAAATCAATATTAAAAGATCATATATGATATCATATTAATGTATATGATTCTTGTATAATTTAATAACAATTATTTCACCATTATACAGGAGGTTAACCTACCCCAACCAAGGTAAGGGTTATTTCACAATCTCTTTATTATCCGAGGTTGTTTATATGTAATAATCTACTGGGATCTCTTTATCATCCACATCCATGTTTCTTAAAAATGTATTTCAAAACATTTTAACTATTTACTAGAATATGAGTTAAAGTCATTTATACCCTTTTTGACTTTTATAAGTGGTTTATAAAGGAATCTTTCCATCGTTTTCAAAACAAGGTCCCTTTTTAACCTTTTCGACAGAATTAAGGTAAGAATGTTTTTTTTAACTTATACGGCGGGTGCGGCTAATTTCCGCCATTATAAAATCTTCAAAACTTCCCTTACAAGATTATAAGGATATTTTCAAAGTAAATGTTTTATTTTATAATTATGTGACTTTTAAATGATTTCAAAATGAATAATTTAAGAATTTCAGAAAGGTACTCTATCAAAATCAGAATTTTAAATGTTTTAAAGATTTATCTTTATAAATATTTTTAATTAATGTATTCAAAATGGGTTTTAAGGATTTATTTATATGGACATGAATGTTTTTTAAAAATGTTAATTCCTTTCAAAAGTTTCAAAGTGGTATGGGACACTTTGATTCAAATATCTCTTTTTAATTACTTCCTTTATAAATGTGTGACTTTTAAATGATTTCAAAAAAAGAGATATTTCTCTCAAATAGTTTTGATTTCATCTATGTCAACATCCTTTGATGGATTTAACGCTTATTTGAAGTTGATTTATTGTAATACAAAGCTTCTATATTGTATTGAAGGTTTTGTGATATGTTTGACTGTGGATGTGCTATTTTTATACCATTCATAGTTTATGGTGAAATTATTGACATTTCGTATGCTAGTTTTAATACGAATGTTTATGTTATGTTTAAACCTTTTCATATGGGAATGCATTGGACTTAGTAAGTGACGGGTGGAGCCCGCTATAGCTCCTCGATGCATCGGTAGGTCTCATGAGACAAACTAGTGTCTTGGCACAAGGCCTTGACAAAATCTTATTTGTAGTCTTGGCACGAGGCCTTGGCTATGTGGTTATGATAGTCTGGCATTATGCATTCCAACATTATGAAAGTGGTGATTGATTTTTGCATGTGATTATTCGATTAGTAGAATATCCATGTGAATAAATAAATGGCATTATTTCATTTTATTTATGCCATACCATGTTGAAAGTTCATTTTTAAAAGGCTTTTGTTTTAGTTATACATTGCCTTAAATGTTTATTCTTATTTATGAAAGTTGCCGCTATATTGTTATCCTTACTGGGCATTTGAGCTCACCCCTTTTCTATGTTTTATTTTTCCCAGGACGTGAAGAAGTAAGTTATGAATGACATGCAGGGATTTTATGAGGGGTTAATAGTGTGGATTGTGGAAACATTATGTTGTTGTAGTAGTTTTTCATTTTATGATGAAATGTAAAACTTATGAATATATCTAGTGTTTCCAAGGCTACTAAACCAATCGGTCTTTCGAGATTTGATCTTTCTTGTGATCATGCCAATGTTACGAAGTAATGCACCGACTCTGGGTAGCTGGGGTCGGGGCATTACAGTTGGTATCAGAGGAAGTTTAGTACAAACCTTGGAAGCTAGATTTAGATAAACTCTGATTAGAGCACGTAGACCTAAGATTAACTTTGAGGATTAGTATAGAAGAACTTCCTAGAATTTTGGTATTGTAGAGATTTTGTGAGTTTTCCGAGCAATACATCCCTGTCTGGATACGAGCAGGTAGAGGCGGCTTTGGCACAGATGTACCTAGGGGTAAAACCTGAAAACACCGCTTTGAGCTAGACTCGAACGGGAACTGGTGCACGACAACGGGCCTTGCTGCACTCTTGGTTACGACACTCCCGGGGGATATGCTTAGGATAACTCTCACTATCTTTACAAATCATTATGAAGGGATTATGAGTATATACATCCTCAAATGAGACATTTTTATGATTATGGATTATATCCATAAATAGTTCAATTTATGTTAAGTGTTTTATAAGTATGGGATTATGTATTTTGATTCATAAACTGATCTAGTGTATTCCATTGTTTAGAAATGGCACCCAGTAGAAGGAATGAGAACTCCAGAAATGCACATGATCCAAAGAGAAGGAAGGATCATATCTTTCATGGTCTTAAAATAGAATTTATAATAGAAATAGTCTCCCATGTATTATCATCATATGAAGAAATAATATCATGTCTTGATAAGATAAGTAAAGAGTTTACTGAGTCCTATGGATTTGAAGGGAGGCAAGAGAAGAAAAGGATAGAAGAGAGAAAGATGGATAAAGGGAAGAGGGAAAAGAAGAATTTTCCCATATGTGGTAACTGTGGAAAGAAACACCCTGGAACTTGCCTGAAATGAATGGGAGTTTGTTATAAGTGTGGAGGAAAAGGGCACAAAGTACGTGACTTCAAGGGTAAGAAAATGGTTTTAAATGTACAATGCTTCATTTGCAAGGAGTTTGGACACTACGCGAACCTATGTCCCAGTCATCAGACTATGCCGCAAATGATGCTATTGGATAATAATCAAGTTATGATACTACCACAGATGAAGAGGAATGATTAGAGTTCTTATGTTGATTATGTCAATTGAGTGTTGTATCAACAATGTACTTGTTATAATAATTATGGAGTATATAAGGATTGTACTGCAGTACTATTTCATTAAGGACTTGAGATTGTGTGGAACAAAGAAAAGTGACTCAATAGCAGGATAACTTTTTGGAAAATATATGGTTGAGAGAATGATAAATCATAATATAGTTCTGATACTGAGGTAGTGATTTTGGAATAATATGTGATTGTTTTGGATAAATTATATTGTATATTCTTGACTACCTTGGAACTGATTAATGATTTGTATATTCCATCGTTGTTGGGGTTTAAACCATTTTTGGATTAATGAAGTATATCCAGCATTCTATATGGAATAAGGGAGCATGAATGTAATCAATAAGGAATATGGTAATACATGATGAAGGTATTCATATGCTATTACGGGGTAAAAAGGATCTATATTATGTTTACCTACCTTATAAATGTTAGACTGTGAGTTTGGACAGAAGTATTTTGGATAGTTCTAGTTTGGATTATTTTGGATTTCCATAAAAGGACAACCCGGAGGTCGGGCGGCAACCCGTCGCGTCCGGCAAGGCTGCGAGACTTGAACCCGCAACCGAAGGGCGACAAGGGTGTATCACCTACCACTGGCCCACGAGATGTCCTGGATTAAATAATGTAGTTTTTATTAAAAGATCTTGTAGATGAATTATAAATTCGTTTATTTTGGAACCCTATACGAATAGTGTAAATAGAATTTTTTTACATTCTATTATCTTTTAGAGTGAAAGATGAGTTTGTGGTAGAAATTTATTAATGGATAAAACTCTAATTATAAAGTAAGTATATCTCTATATGATCTTAGCCAATCTCATAAAAAAATTCCTCAATATTAAGAAAAGCAAATTAGAACAAAAATGTTTTCCTAGATGGTACCTTAAATCATCACTAATTTATGGATTTGGGATTGTTGGCCTTTTCATAGCCATGTTCTCTACCACTCTCCATTAGGTAATTGATGGTTAGAGTTTTCTTCCATATCCATATTTTACTACATGGAACCCTAGTATGTGTTATTTTCGGTAATCTTCATACTTTCGACTCTTTATTTTAAATAGAGGCCTCATTAATTCATTTTTCGATGTGGGACTTCAACTAAGATATTTTGAAACGTCAAAAATATGTTATCCCAATACCCTATGTTTTGTTGAACCGATGGTATTTCAAATCATCATAGATTGATGATTTTAAGGACCTCAATTTTATACTTTTTTGTGATTGATGACCTCAATCACTACCTATAAATATTTACGTTTTCATCCAATTATATGTCTCTAATTGCCACCAATGTTCTCCTAATCAAGATCATAATTTGGTGGTGACCCTTTCATTTCTCTTTTCCTCATATTAAGACTAAATTTTAGTAACCCAATTTCCGATGTGGGGTTTCCCACAAATATATTATCTATTTTCAACCTTTTATTTTCGAAGAACAATTTCAAATTGCGAGGACGCAATTTATTGAAGGAGGGGAGAATGTAACATCCCAAGATTTTATAGTGTGTTATTTCTTCAAAATAATTCAATAACTTTCACTACACGCAACACCAAGTTCAATTGCACCATGACTTACCAAAAAAAAAAGCCATTAAAAGAGGTCATGAATAGCATTAACTACATTTTTAACTTTATATAATCCTTATAATTTTAGAATCCATATTATGAGTTTCTTAGTCATAATGCAAGAACAGATTCATTTTCAGTATTGCACTTTTATCAAATTTTGATAGTGAAACCTTTTTAGATACTATATTTTAAACTTGTGGACTAAATGGGGACATCAAAAATTTAAAATGAAACAACCCAAGCTTCCACGGTACGCTAGTGTGTGTTGTACGCAACACCGAGTTCTAACACACCGTAACCAATCAAACTAGCTGTTATGAATAGTAATACCTAACTTTTGAAGTTATATATATTTTATATTTTAAAATGGACTTCATTTTTGGATTCGGAATATCAAATTTAGCCTAAGGTGAAATTTTGATACTTTTCGGATAACTTTCATATTTTGATGAATAGTGAAAATTACTAAATTTTAATTAAAAACAACTTTTTTAATCAAAATAATTAATAGTGATAAATTATGAATTTGAGTGTTTTTAAAGTATATTTAGAATATATTTTTACTATTTAATATAATTTTTGTCATTGGACATAATTTTACAATTAAACCGAACATAAACAAGTGCCAATCTTTTGATAGTTATTATCTCTTAAAAACACGCTTTTTGTTTTGACAGCGGGAATTAATTTTAAATTAATTTCTGCCACTTCTGTGTTTTGAATTTAGGAAAATGGATTCCATATTTGGAATCAGGATGTTCAAATTGTGTAAATAGGTAACTTTTATTTTTAGACATTTTGAATAATTACTGCGGTAAATATTTTATTTACCATGGTTAAGGGTAAATCCGGTAAATAAGGGTTAAAAAATAATATTATAATAATACTAATTTACCCTAAAACGTGTCTTAACCCTATTGGTTGATACATGGTCGACCATGGGAATCTTTGGGTCTATTTTGGGACCCCATGGATCCACTTGTAAGTGATAATGACACTTTATTTTAATTAAGTTAAAATGAATACAAAAATGACACAAGCATATATCTTTTAGAAAAACAATTGTTACATATAGTTATATAAGTTTGATTTCAGATTATAAATATTCATTAGAAAGCTAAAAAGATTTCATAAATAATGATATTTTATTTATAATTTTTAGACATTAAATAATTTATTTTATTTATGACACAATGATGATACAGTAATTACTATAATAGTGAAAAATTAAAATAATTGATATTATAAATACCCAAATAAATATAATATGAAACTTTTAATGAATTAAACTAATTTTATAGGATAATATGATATATTAGGATTGATTTAATTGACTTTGTTCGAAGTAATCAATCTGTTATGAGTTTCACAAAAATCAACTATTGAATAGTGTCAAAATTGACATAAAAGAGTTCTTAAAACAAATATTATATTATTAATTGATATTAAATTCCTAAAAATCTAAGGTTTGGCCAAGAGACTTATATCATGATAGTTTCATCATTAATGTACCACTTGGGGGTCTCTTGGATGTATATAGTAAGTTTATTAACCATATTATATAAAAATACAAAGAGACATTGTAAAAGTGAAACTAATTAACTTAGAGTTAATACTTAAAGATAAGGTTAATATAAGTACCCAAACCTATCTAAATTCTATTGGTTGAGTGGTGTTCGACCTATACCCACCTTAACCTTTGAATAATCAACTTTGGAGCCATTAGAAACCGAATATGAATTTATTATAAATTAATATTTCTAGCTTTTCCAAAGGTGCCCCTCAACCCTCTTATAAAAGGGCACTCCTCCTTCCCATTTCTTCACACCTCTAAAGCCTTTTGGTTCGGCCAAACTCTGCCCAAATACTCTCCCAACATCCCTCAATACAACCTAGAGTCCTTAGTTTGATCATAAAGCCAACCTAAGGAGCCCTTTTGATCAAATCAAAAGGAAGAACCCGAAGAAGAGGTAATGATTTCACCACCCTTTTCTAAGTTCCTTTCTTCTTCCACTTCCTCTTTCTTTGTTCTTACCATTCTAAAATAATAACTCCAGTATCTTAAATATACTGTGATGTTATTATAAATATGGTACAACCATATTCAGTATTCTATCCACCCTTTGAATAACATGTCACCATACGTGTGTACGTACGGCTTACCGTCTCCACGTCGTGGTGTAATTGTTATTCAATATATTATTATTTGGATGGGTATAATAATGATGTGTAACTCATATAAATAATAAATATAACATGTTAATGATTCTGTATATATGATATACCATCCATTTATATATTATTTTAATATCAAAAAGAATGATATTGTCGCTCGTGCGTACGTACGGACTACCGTCTCCACGAACGCGATGAGATTCATTCTCCATCGTATCCATTCAAGTATAATTATCATTTGATGATTTAAAAATGATGTTTAAGGACTTAATATCATTCTGGATATGAATAATATACAACCTATCCTTTACAAACATGTCTTACGTAACAAAACATATAAAAGACAACAAGTAAGTTAACACCCGATATAATGATAATACTAAGATATTATTATCAAATCAATATTAAAAGATCATATATGATATCATATTAATGTATATGATTCTTGTATAATTTAATAACAATTATTTCACCATTATACAGGAGGTTAACCTACCCCAACCAAGGAAAAGTACAAGGTAAGGGTTATTTCACAATCTCTTCATTATCCGAGGTTGTTTATATGTAATAATCTACTGGGATCTCTTTATCATCCACATCCATGTTTCTTAAAAATGTATTTCAAAACATTTTTACTATTTACTAGAATATGAGTTAATGTCATTTATACCCTTTTTGAATTTTATAAGTGGTTTATAAAGGAATCTTTCCGTCATTTTCAAAACAAGGTCCCTTTTTAACCTTTTCGACAGAATTAAGGTAAGAATGTTTTTTTTAACTTATACGGCGGGTGCGGATAATTTCCGCCATTATAAAATCTTCAAAACTTCCCTTACAAGCTTATAAGGATATTTTCAAAGTAAGTGTTTTATTTTATAATTATTTGACTTTTAAATGATTTCAAAATGAATAATTTAAGAATTTCAGAAAGGTACTCTTTATCAAAATCAGAATTTTAAATGTTTTAAAGATTTATCTTTATAAATATTTTTAATTAATGTCTTCAAAATGGTTTTTAAGGATTTATTTATATGGACATGAATGTTTTTAAAAAATGTTAATTCCTTTCAAAAGTTTCAAAGTGGTATGGGACACTTTGATTCAAAAATCTCTTTTTAATTACTTCCTTTATAAATGTGTGACTTTTAAATGATTTCAAAAAAAGAGATATTTCTCTCAAATAGTTTTGATTTCATCTATGTCAACATCCTTTGATGGATTTAACGCTTATTTGAAGTTGATTTATTGTAATACAAAGCTTCTATATTGTATTGAAGGTTTTGTGATATGTTTGACTGTGGATGTGCTATTTTTATACCATTCATAGTTTATGGTGAAATTATTGACATTTCGTATGCTAGTTTTAATACGAATGTTTATGTTATGTTTAAACCTTTTCATATGGGAATGCATTGGACTTAGTAAGTGACGGGTGGAGCCCGCTATAGCTCCTCGATGCATCGGTAGGTCTCATGAGACAAACTAGTGTCTTGGCACAAGGCCTTGACAAAATCTTATTTGTAGTCCTGGCACGAGGCCTTGGCTATGTGGTTATGATAGTCTGGAATTATGCATTCCAACATTATGAAAGTGGTGATTGATTTTTGCATGTGATTATTCGATTAGTAGAATATCCATGTGAATAAATAAATGGCATTATTTCATTTTATTTATGCCATACCATGTTGAAAGTTCATGTTTAAAAGGCTTTTGTTTTAGTTATACATTGCCTTAAATGTTTATTCTTATTTATGAAAGTTTCCTCTATATTGTTATCCTTACTGGGCATTTGAGCTCACCCCTTTTCTATGTTTTATTTTTCCCAGGACGTGAAGAAGTAAGTTATGAATGACCTGCAGGGATTTTATGAGGGGTTAATAGTGTGGATTTTGGAAACATTATGTTGTTGTAGTAGTTTTTCATTTTATGATGTAATGTAAAACTTATGAATATATCTAGTGTTTCCAAGGCTACTAAACCAATCGGTCTTTCGAGATTTGATCTTTCTTGTGATCATGCCAATGTTACGAAGTAATGCACCGACTCTGGGTAGCTGGGGTCGGGGCGTTACAGTTCTCTCTTGTCTCAAAGTGCGCGATGGACTTATCCCTCGTGTAACATCGGGAATTGTGCCTATTGGATGTAAGTTGCTGATCAGTGACCTTGCATGGGCCACTGATGTAAATCAGTTGCGGCCCTGGTTCGTGTCCATCCCGAAGTGATGGGTCGTGAGTAGTCGTACGTCGTAGTTTTAGTGATTTGATCCTTGGGCCCACCCTCCCTGCCCATGGGGTTAGGGTTTTTAGTTGTGCTAAGTATCCATTTAAGCTTCTACCCCTTTCGGATGAGAGTAAGTGTTCAAAATGTTCTTATTGTGCTCTTTCTAGCTGGGGTTAGGCCTGATGCCGGTCCAAGTTGGTTTTCTGGTTGGGCGCTAGTGGGTTAGTTCTTTATGGTGGGGAGACCAACCAGGAGTCTTTTGAGTTTTCTATTAAGTCATTATCAGGTGGTAGTGGAGTCCTTATGGTGGGGAGTGCATTCAGGCCTCCCCTCTACTGTTGGTCTGTTTCGGGAAATGAGGTGGAGTCCCGTAGATGGTAGACGAAATGTTCTTTTGTTAAGAGGTTGGATCTTGATAATGTATAATCCTTAGGTGTTGATCGATCGGCTGGGTAATGTTGTGGATTTCCGCGGGCGGAAAGCGTTATGGTGGGGAGAATTGTCGCACCCCAAACCGTGCGTTTATTTTATTTTATGATTTCTTTGACTTTAAATTATTTTGCTGCGGTTCGTGTTCAGTATCGGACCAGGTTTTTGATTTTTTGTTAAAAAGTGCGCTTTTTGACGCGACGTCGTGGGGCGCGTGAGAAGAGACTGTTCAGGAAGCCCCGCACGTCCCTGCCCGGTGTTTTTGCACATCCCGTTGTCTTTGAAATATTTTAAATAGAGTCTTTATATTAAACGCGCACATCTATTATTATAAGTTAATAATTATTTTTATTATTTAAGATGAAGTGAATATTTTTAACATTTGTATTTTATCACTAGGATTATCATTATCATTATTATGTTTATCATTATGTTATAGATAAATAATTAATGTAATTTTTAATGTTGCGGAAAATAGTGCAATCGTTATTAAATATGATTTGATATTAATATTTATTATTGTTATTATTATTATTGTGATTTATTATTATTATGATTATGATTTTATTTTATTTTTTTTCTTTTCTTTTATCTTTTCTTTTTTTTCCTTTTCCCTCTCTAACCCTAGCGGCCCCCCTTATATCTTTTTTTTCTCTCTTCTCCCCGCGGAAGTAGCCGCCTCTTTCTCTTCTTCTTCCCCACTTGCAGCACCCTCGTCTCCTTCCTTCGGCACAAGAAGCCCGCAACACCCCTCCTCATCCCCTCTTGCTACAGCAGTGCCTCATTCCTCTTCTCCCGCTCGACCCACGCACCCAAGAGGACCGCTGAACCCTCCCCCCTTCTCCGGCTTTGGCTCATCCTGGCGCTCCGGCCGCTGCGGCTTCCTGCGCAGCTCCGGCGACCGCCTGTTCCGGCCCCGGCTTCCCGTCACTGCGCCAACACCCCGACGGCTCCCTTCGGCGCCGCTTCGCCGCACCCCCGTCCGGCTCCCTGGCTTTTCCCCACACAAACCACGACTTCCCCTGCTTCTCTCTCCTTTTTCTAGTTTTTTTTTTCACGCTGCTGCACCTCCGACGCTCGACCTTTCCGCTCCACCCATCCAGCCGCGCAAGCCCCTGCTTGCCCCTTCCACCGGCCTCCTCCTCTCCTCCCCTGTCCGGCGCGCACCCCCTTCAGCCCGCCGTCGTCCGGTGTCCCTCCTCCAGCGGCTCTCCCTCTCGGCTCCTCCGGCGGCACTCCCTCCGGCTGCGACTCCTGCTCCCCGAAAGGTTGCTTGTTTTTTTTATTATTTACTTTTTTTGTTATTATTTTTATTACTACAATTATTTTTATTCTTATTCTTATTATTATGATTGTTGTTATTAATTATTATTATTATCATTATTAATGATTAATATTATTAATTTTTATATTATTATTATTATTTTTATTGTTATTATTATTATTAATCTTATTATTGTTGTTATTATTATTACTATTATTATTATTATTAATATTATTATTATTATTGTTATTATATTATTATTATTATTATTATTATTTTATTATTACTATTATTCATACTATTCTTATTATTACTAATATTATTATTATTATTGATAGTATTATTAAATTTATTATTATTATTATTATTATTTTTATTTTTGTTGTTATTATTATTATTATTAATCTTGTTATTCTTATTATTGTTATTATTATTATTATTATTATTGATATTATTATTACAATTATTATTATTATTATTATTATCATTATTATTCTTGCTTTGGCCTTTGCTCTGTAGAGGGTTATCAATTTATGTTTCTTTTGGTAGGATTATTGTTTGAGGACCCTCGCAGGGTGTTTCCAAGTGTGTGCCACCGCCGCGCCTTGTTTCCGAGGTTCCGTCGTCGCCGCGATTTAGTTTCAAGGTGAGCATTTATTCCCGACGCTTGGTTTTGCAGGCTCTGGTGAGTTTTTGGATGGGTCTGAGTCCATGAAATTGATTATGCAGAGTGTTAGACTTTGTCACGTGGTTTCGGACACATGTCGTGTCATCGCGCCTTGGATCCGAGGTTGTTGTGTCGACGCGCTTGGTTTTGAGGTAGGTCCCCTTTGCACTGCTTTTAAAATTTAAGTTATATTATTTCATGCTGTTTGCGCACCCTAATTATTCAAAATCAACATTTTATTAATTGTAATAAATATGAGATAATATACGATAATTAATTTTTAATATAAGAGGGTAAATTTTTAAATGGTTATTTAATGTCAAAAGGAGCCGTTTATTTTATACACGACACATGAAACATCCTTTTGTTGAGCGGACACCCAATAATAAAAGAATGACCGTTTGGATTTTAAACATAATTCACGAAATATAAAATGTAATTCTGGTTTAATGAGAAATGATTTCTTTTGAGGCGTGAACAAATACTTTGGTTAGTTTGAGAAATTGCCCGGTTGCCTTTTAAAGTTTATTTGGAAAGGGAAAATGGTTTGGTTTGGTTTATAAAAATATTGGCAACCTGTGAAGTAGTGTTTTGTGGTTCTTTAAATTGTTTTAAACTGGGTTTTGTCTCATAAAGATATTGAACCTTTTGTTGAGTGGTGTTTGTGAAATGTATTAAATGCACGTTTGACACCTTATGGAAAGAGATGAAAATGTTTTGATAAAACCCTCTTAGGACAACTCCCATGCCTTGGTTCCAATTGATTGTCTGGGAGGCCGCACTTAGTAGCTCCCAGGTGCGTGAGTAGTTTAAAGGCATGAGGTTGTTCCACGGAGTGGCTCGGGTGATGCTTGTTGTGCTTTATATATATATATATGTACATGATTGGATGCTCGGTTGGCGTCAGTTGGCTCACCCCTTTTTTAAACACTTGAGACATGAGAATCTGGCATATTGAGAGAATATTCTAAGAATTATTGCTGCACTGGTAGGTTATGGTACTGACCAGTGGCCCATAGTAGGTGGATATATTGGGTTTATTACTATGGGATTTTCCCTCGACCTGCCTGTGAGTGGATGGTCGAGCATTTTGTGTGTTTTGATTTCATCGTGACATGTCAATAAGGATAATTTCTCATGTATTGGTGTCTTCTGGTTTATTCTCGATCTCCTAGGTTCACCCATGTCTATTCAGCTTTTGTATCTTGCAGTAATGATTATGATTCTCACATGTATACCTACATTGCCCTTGCTGTGTGTTTTACTTTGTGCATTCTGGTGTATTATTTTCTTTGGAAAATGGTAAATTGCTTTTCATTAGGTTTCTAAAAATTATTTTCAAATAAAAGTGTTTAATCCCTTTTGTACAAATTTGAAAATTTAAACATCACTTTCCCCCTTTCCTGAAATTTCATTGACACTAATGAAATGAACCCGAATTTTGAAATGGCTAAGGGAAATGGTTCGTACTTTGTTTTTAAGTAAAATGCTTAAAAAAACATACTTTTATAAATTGTAGTTCAAACATGAAATGATGTTTCATTTATTTTAAAGGTAGTGCATTGGGAATAGATATCGGGCTAGCCTACTGAGTTTTAATACTCACGCCTATAGTTCTGTTCTGTTTTTAGTGTTTGTGCAGGCTATAGCTTGAGTGCGCTCTCCTAGGGCGACGCTTGATCGTTGAGTCGGAGAGTGACCTGCGAGGTCGCACAGAGTTTGTTCGCACGTCGTGTTTGGTTAGTTTGTTTCTTGTTTGTTCCTGTTTAGTCACTTTATCTGGTTTATCTTTTCTGCGCTGCTCTGTATTATTTTCGCTGTCTTATTTATTTATAATGGGAGAAATCGTTCCCATAGCCTCTGTTGATGCCCTGGAGCTTGTCGCCAGCCCGGGAGGATCGAGAACGCCTCTCGGGCCATGTCGCGGACCGGCTCGGGTGACCGGTTCAGGGTTGACCCGGGTTGGTTCGTGATAGTTTGTATATGTTTCATGTGTGTCATATAGTTTCCACCAGACATTTTCACGACGTAACATTTTCTTGATTTCTCATGTTTCCTTTTATGTATTTTATTGATTTTTGATGTTTCCTTTTATGTATTCATTTCTCGAGTGTGGTATACACCATATATGTTGATTATTTTTTTCATGAAACATGTTTTATGATTATTTTTTCCTAAATTTATTAGGTTTGTTACCCAATGATGAACGATAAAAAACATATCCTATAGTAACAAGAATCAATCCATTCGTAGTTCTTGGAAAAGGTCCTCTATAAAAATTGGTTACGTGTATAGAAGGAGGATGATGAGATATATGGGAACCATTATATGAGAAAGAAATAAAAATATGGATGTGAATGAAGAAGGATCTCACATTTAGGGTATAACAAGTGTGATTCTAAGTTTCACCATGACATATTATAAGAGATCCCAACATCATTACATATATTCAAACATCATGAATCAATCCACATATAGTTTTTTATATAATACTCTTATTCATATTAGGCTATTTCCAAGGGTAAGAGTAATTTTTTTCATAACATAAATTTGTGGATAAAGAAACACATGCCAATGATCCTTATTTATATTTGGATAACATGTAGAGGAAGACATGTCTTACTAGGTAGACTTATCTAAGAAGTTTCAAGTATTACAAGACAGAACATGCATCACATAGTTTAATATCACTTGAAAATGACTAAAATAATCTATAGTTTATGATCATATAATAAATACCTTATCATATGAGGTTTAATGTAATTTAAACTAATGTTTAAAAAGAAATAAACATGTCTTGATTCCAACCCTATGGATGAAAAAAAATTTGAATAAATAAAACCAATCATTAAGATAATGTTGGGAATTTGATATTGGTTTTTTGGTTGGTTTTTAGATAGGATATCTAAGAATAACTATGTATCCCATAAAAATAAGAATAAATCCACACATAGTTCTAACATTTTTGGGGAAAATATGATCACCTTGACATATAATTGAGAAATTACAGGGAAACCAAAGTAAATAGAATGAGTGTAATGGTAAACACCCTTTATGAATTTCCCTTTGTGAATTATCAATTCATGGGGATTTTTAGGGAGATTTTTGGGGTGATTCTGATGTTTGAGGTGGTGTTTTAGCCTTTTGAAGGTCATTACGGCTTTTTCAATGACTTATCTAGATATGAAAGAGGCAGTTTTAGGTTGGGCCTGATCTTGTGTAAAATGGGATATATAACCATGAATTAGGGATGTCTCGGTGTTATGCATGTTTTCTTAGTGGTTTTCTAATGCACCATAAGAATCTTGAAATTCCCTTGGGTGGGAATGGAATATCGGAGGACCACCTATCCAAAATAGGACCCTATTCTCACCAAATTGTAGCCATGGTCATGGTAAGGGTAAAATGGTTGGGAAATAGGAACTATGCCATGGATTCTATACATGGAAGAATATAGAAGAACCACTATGGCTTATACCACTCTATGTTGTATGATTTTTCGGAGGCCAAATTCCATTTTAAAATGGGAAAAAGGTTAAAATGATAACGAGGGTTATAGATCATACTTTTACCAAACCAAACACAAGAGCATTGGATATTAAACATGTTTTGGTAGAGTCCGGTGTGATTCACTTATAATTAGGAGTTTTATTACCTCCTTGTTTTAAATTTTATACATTCCCTCAATTCTTGGTTGACCCTTACTCATCCTCCCCTTGCCCAGTCACCTACCATGGTGTTCCAAACCACTTAAATCATATTAGATCATTTATATTGATGTTATTTGATTCATGGTATCCCTCTCTTTTCCTATTACTCATTTATTATCTTTGTATTATATTAAAGAGTTCATTATGGTGGTTTTTTATGGAGTCTTATTTTTTATTGGAGTCAATAGTGATTCACTTGAGATTAGTGGTGGTTTATCCTTGGTTCTTGTTAATTTATCCTTGTAGATTTAGTCATGGTTGGGGATCCTTCATTTCCCGTTCTTTATATATATATATATTTTAAAATATCATGATTTTGTATTTATTTAGTTAAATGGTACATGATATTAATAAAGATAATAAACAAGATTAATTAAATTTTAATGGGAATGTAGAAATCACATGATTTTTACTTATTATTGTTATTTTTTCTTATATGGTCACACTTACATGGTTTTCTAATTATGATTTATTTTTATATTTTGGGTTGTTTTTGTTTTAATAAAAAATTATATCTATGTTTGTATAACCTCACCACATATGAAAACAACTAAGAATATATATTGAACTATTAAATTGGTTTCCCATGCAATATTGTATTTCATTGTGAATAATCATTCATAATAATTTAGTAATTATGATAAAAATTCTTATTGAAACTAAATTACGCATGGTGGTTGTGATGTGTAGTGGTTATGATGTGTGTTGGTGGTGATGCGGGGTGGTTGTGATGCGGGGTGGTTGCGATGTGTTTTGGTTATGATGTGTTATATGTTATATCAATTCAAATGGTGTTTTTTTTCAGGGCATTGGTATTGGTCTTGTAATAACAGTTGCATTTTATTTTTAAATCTGGATTTAGAAGAGGTTTTAACCACTGAAAAATAACTATAGTATGTTTAGCAGCGATTTTAACCGCTGCTAAAATTACAATATTTTTCAGTAGTTTTAAACGCTGCTAAATATTTTTCATATTATTTTATTATATCACAGTGGTTTTAATGGTTTTAGTGGTGGTTTTCCTAGGTTATATTTATATTCTTTAGCGGCAGTTTAAAATTATTTTAAACAGTTTTCATATTACTTTACTATATTGTGGCGGTTTTAATGGTTTTAGCGGGGGTTTCCCATGGGGAAACAGATATTTTTTTAGCAGTGGTTATTACCACCAAAATATATATGAGTTTCGTTGGGGGAAAACTATTGGTAATACCATTAAAACCACTACGAAATTCTCTAACTACGATGGTCATAATAAACTGCTGCTAAATCTAGGAAACTACCGTGTATTGTATGTCACCACACACTTTAGCGTGGGTTTTAAAAAACCACCACAGAATCATATGGTGGCATTTTAAACCTCCTCCATTTAAAAAAATCACTATGAAATGGTCTTTTTCTGATGGTTAAACCTATTCTTAGGGATCACATGAATCCCATTAAGAATTATTTCACCCAAATTAGAGATAAAATATAGTGGATTTAAAAATATAAACAAACATATGTATAAACATTTCAAACTAGTCATAACTGAAAAAGTTGATCCAACCCATTTGTAAAAATGTAGACCTTATCCATATAATAGGGGAGAAAACAATGAAAGATGAAACAAACCTATCCAAAAGAAAAACTATTCAAAACCAATGTTAGACCCTAAAAAACCCATATCTATGCCACCTTAGGTTTCTCTCGACCACTTAAATCACCCCACACCAGTTACATCCAAACCCAAGAGCCCCTCTAAAGTGCACCAAATCCAATTGGCCACATGGCCACAACAACGCCTTATCTTATACAAGAGGCCACCTATTAGTAGTGAGAGACCAGGGTTTGTCTATGAGGACATTATTTCCTCATGTAAGAGTGTATCACTATACTATAAATAATATCTAGAAATAATAATAATGATAAAATTGAATAAATGAGATGAAACATACATAATCAACCATGAAAGAATTAATATTAGTCAATATCTGAAAGTTATGACATGTAAAAATGATAATGTCATGACATGTTTCTAAAAAAATGTATACATGAAAATTGGAAACAAATGCTATAAATAATAAGAAAAGACCAAAACATATCTAGCATCATGGGAATCAGCCTGGTCATCTGCTACAAATATTCATCCTATGAAAGAAATCAAGTCTAGTGTCCAAAATTAGATTCATCCCCTTATCAATATCTGGAATATATATAATCTTTCTAGGATCCATCAATGGCTCAGATATATGAGAGATAAATCTCAGTAGGCCATCACCGATGGTGTCTTTACATTCTAATATTTTAATATAAATTGATCAGTGTACAAGTATATATATGCAAATAAATTTCAAATTAATAACTCATACCTACTTCAGCCTTAGCTGGTAATTTCTTTGAACATTAGATTATTAAATTATTTCATATCTGTTAATTTTGTACAGATAATTCTAATGATGAATAAACAAAACTGAAAATATATCATGATAATAATAATAGAGGATCCTAGATATAACCATGGAATCCTGACCATAGGTGTTATCTAAATCAAAGTAATAACTCATGTAGTTTGGTAGTAAAAGGGTTCTGTGTGTAATACTAGAGGCATCTTCCAAAGAATTCCACTATAAATTATACTAACCATGTCCATGTATCTTGTCCATGGTAAAACAAGATAATCATGGATGGGACCAATCGGGTGAATCAATGGATCTACGTGTTTGATGAAATAAATTTGGAACCAAGGAGTGAATCTATTACATCCTAATATTCTGAAGATAGTGAAGGTATGATACTGCATCATGTCTAGTATCTTCTTGTAAACAATGACCATATTCTATGGTGGGTATCTCCTTTGGAAATAAGACCCGTGAATCGTAATGGGGTTATCTTAATTCTAAAAGGAATTACCTTGGGTATCCAAGGATAGATCTTGTCTGACCACTCTTATAAATATAAAAATTTTCCATATCTCATAAGAACCATATACATAATTAATTATTTAATTAATGTTACAACATACTCGTTACATTTAATAATTCATTATTTTCATTTCATTTTCATTATATTATAAGACATGGATAATTAGTACATGAAACCAATTACCAATTCAAGTTATAAACATTAAATAGGTTAATTACATAGAAAAAATGAATTAAGAAATTACATTGATTCAAAACTCATTTGTTAGGTTCAATGATTTTCCTTCCATTAAGAATGAAAAATATGGGTATATAAATAAAACCATATGCAATTCAATTATAATTATCTATTCCATGTGATATCTAAAATATATATTCCTTTTAACAGTTTCATAGTTCAGTAATTAATTTGAACCCTTAAAATTGAATTTCTAAGTGATAACTATACATATGATAGATATTTATCATTTTATATTCATTAATTATATAAGAACACTTAACTTCGTATTTTCAAGACATAGAATACCTGTATTTTGGTTCATATTTTCATAAAAAACCAATAAAGAAACACTTATGTGAGATCCCAACATTGGTTTATTAGAGTTTAAGTCACAACCTCCAACTACTGGCAGAACATATGTGAGAAGAGCTCTAGAATATGATATTTATGACAATAATTATTGAATGTGAATTTATAATTCAATTCCAAATTAAACTGGCATTCTAACATGGAAAATGGTTTATAAATTCATGAGACTTGAGGTATAATTCATATATCACCTACATTGAGCCTATAACATTCCCCTCATCTAGTATCCATCCATTGATTGGCCTATATAAGAAGACAATCTAATAATGGATCAAAACCCTGAAAATATTTTATTTGACCATGCACCAAAATATTAAAAAAATATGGATAGATACCTGAAGGTTGGAATTAATCATATTTAGTGGGATCTGAGGAGAAAAATGGAGATTTTATCATACACCACTGGAGTAGATATCATGAATTCTAGGAGGAGAGATATTTATAGCCTTAAATGATAAGGAGGAGATTTCTTTTTTCCACCAGAGTTGAAGGAACATAAGAATTATGTTATATGAATTTTAGTAAAAAAATATACATTTATCCACGTTTTATTCTCTCTAAGTATTTGGAAACATGGTCACCTAATCATTCTTTTAGACATGCACCTCCCAATTTCTAAGGGGGACCCCCATGGTCGTGCCACACATTTTGAGAGACATTTTCTCAATCATACCATATGGATATGATAATAATTACAGACCACTCTCATGGGTCTGCAAACCTCAGGGCATTTTTAGGGAATGTTTTGTACCCTTCTTGGCCCTCTAAAACTCCTCACATGGTTAGGATAAACCATATGGGATGGGTCTCACAATTTCACTAACCATGTGTCTTAATGGTTTCTAACATCAATCGGGGTTATAAGATCCAAACAAGCCCTAGACACTCCCAAAAAAATCCATTAATTCATTAGAAATCCATAATAGGTCCAAGATAAAAACAATAGACTAAATCTAAATGGATATGTAATACCTAGAAAGCCTGAGTACATATTGTCTTCACATTTATGGAAACTAATCTACAAGTTCACATTCCAATTGTGGGGAAACACTATCTGAAAATAACTCCAACCACTGAGCACATACATCTGCCTCCCTCTCCCAAGTCTCATCCTGGACATGGTTGTGCTTCCATAACAATTTTACATAAGAGCTAATCCATCCCTGGAGAACCATTGTTCTCCATTCAACGACGCATATAGAATAATAATCAAAAGTTTTATCAGGATCTAAATCAATATAAATAGGATCACTTGTATGAGGTGGTTTGACATAAAAATAGTGAAGATATAAAACATGTAAGGTGTCATGTATGTAATGGTGCCTCTGAGATCTTATAAAAATATATGATATCATCCCAAAACACTCTCAAATATCTCAAGGCACAAAATTACAAGGAAGTATTTTTACTACCTCTTTTTTCATCTATTTCTTGTCAGGGTGATACTCATAAAAAAACAATCCCCAACCTCGAACTATTGAGGTCATCAGTAGTGATCGACATAGGTTCTATATCTATACTGAGACGTATAAATATTCATCATGACCATCTAAAACCCTTCTAATGTATCATGTGTGAGACAATGACCAAGTAGGTATAGCTCTCCTATCTCTAACATGCATAGGGGTGAACAACAAGACTTACCCTTAAATTCCTCATACGGGTCAATCAGAATCATTTTATGAAATATATTATTGTAGGTGAAATATATGATAGTGATATGATTCTACCAAGAAGAATGAAAATACGAGATGCATGCCTAGATAATTTCCTCTAACACCTCTATCATCATTTCTTACTGGCCATCTATCTAAGATAGAAAATATGTGCATAGAATCACCCAAATTCAAAATGTTTTCTCTAAAGACATCTAGATCCTTGATCTAAAATAAGTTAACCTATTTTACATGATAGTATGAGGTACCCCAATTTTAATATCATCTCATAAAATTATTGTCTTTTAGCTCACCTAATATTAAGTCCTCTCCAGTAGGAAGAAAGTGGGATACTTTTGTACGTTGATCCATGACAACCCAAACCTCATCACTACCTCAAGGTGACATTGGTATGCTGACTAAAAAATCTATATAAACATATTCCCATTTCCATTTCAGGATTGGTAATGCTTGTATCAAACCAACACATGTCGGTGCTCTTCCTTCACTTTTAAATATATGGAACACAAATTGATAAAATATATACTCTAATATATCATCATAGGCCACTATTACAAGTTGGAAATATCTCAAAACAACATGGACCTGCATGGACAAACTACCCTATGTGATGTTTGGGAAAATAGAATCAGTTCCTCTCTCATATCTTTAGGAACCCAAAAATCCTATTTATATATAGGATGTTATCTCCATCAACTGAACAGTCTTGAGGTGGGTAATGTCTATAAATACACTTCTTAGGAACCAAGCCATTAGGGTGTAAAAATTCTATGTTCTTCACCCTATCAAAGAGTAAAGTGGTAATATTCAAGTGTTTAAGATAAGATGGACCATTACTCTCATTAAACTCCAAATAATGAAAAAAATAATAGATCCATCAATGTCCATTAATCGCTAGATTCAGGTATGACATGTGTCTATGATTTTTGACTCATTAAATATGATATAGTATCTCTTTTTTCAAGAGTATCAGTATGGTAAAAGTGAAAATAATGACGGTATTTGACCCATAATCACTATCAAAGATTCATTTCATGTATTTTAATGATATATTTGTGGCTCTTTTGGTTTGTAAACAACACAATGTGTTCACCCATAAGATAATCAGTCTAGTAGCCCATGTCATGGAAACTGCTACTTGATCACAGTCGACAATTTGGTAAATGAACTCATAAGATCCCAAGTATTGAGAAATGTATTAAAACATTATATCATATTGTAATAACCCCCACATTTTACATTTCCTAATGCATTATAGAAAACTGAATAGACTATTCTAGGCTCTAGAATAATCAAAATTTCTATAGAAACAAGACTTATATACAAATACTGAAATGTTTTTACACCCTTATTTCCACAAAAACATCACACCCTTCATTATAATACCATTTATAGATGTTTTAAGGCGTGATTAACCTTATATGAAATTCTTTCACTATCCCTCTAGACCCAAGAAAAACAATTTATCAAACTTGTTCATGGGATGCTCCCAAAAAACTAGAGCATTCACCTAATCTGGGTCAAATGATACTCTTGATTCCGAGATCATATATCCCATAAAATGATCATTTTTATCCAAGTGTCAAACTTATTAATATTTTCATATAGTTGATTCTCTATACATGTATTGAAAATGATCACAATTTTTTTTATCATGGTCTCTATTAGTATATGAATTCACCACAATGTTAACCAAAAGACCACTAAACATAATCTAGATAGGTGTAAAAAACAATATTCACAAATTCCAGGAAAATTGTTGGCGTGTTAATAATTTTGAATGATCTAAAAATATATTCATAAATATCAAAACTTTGAGAAATTTTTTATGTGATATGTCTAAAAGACTAACCTCAACTTGATGATAGCCCTACCTCATGTAGATCTTCAAGAATACCCTTTATCCTCAGAATGGGTCATAGAGGTATTATATTTGAGGAACTAGGTACTGATTCTTAGTTATTTGTTATTTCAACAATTGGAAATCCATGATTCTCTTAATGGTGATATCGACCTTCATGGTGAAAAGAACATGTGAAACCCATGAATAAGAACCTTTTTATACAAAAACATTATAATTATAATCATCCAACAAATTCTTGGGCTCTTGGTGATTATTAGGTGGCATCTAATTTGAAGGAATGGTCATGAGAGATACTCTTAGAACAAGATCAGTCCTAAAATGTACCACTCTCCCTATCTCCAAAATTAAGCTAGAAAAATCATTATGAAATCATCCCTAAAATTATTTAACATGGTAATGAAATATTTTAGTTTTATTCCCTAATACTACATGAATGGAATTTAATTCTTGGTTGCCACTCCACCTATCCCATTATATTCTTGTCCAACTCTACTAGCCTGGAAATACAAATCACCCTTTTAGAGGTAAATTAGTTCCCTCTATTGATGTAAAAACACTCAATTGTGATATGATTCTACATAGGTGTGATTTGGAACTAAAAAATATTTTTTTATAATTACATCAAAGCCCGTAATCTCGAGGAAGATGTTTTCATATTTTAAGGGTTAACTTACTACATTAATTTGAAGTCCCTATATTGGAATATTCCCTATTATTGTGCACCCAATAGTTTAACCAGTTTAGTCACCCACTGAAGTACTATGTTTCTTGGATGATAAATTCCATAGTTTATAGAGAGAAAAAAGAATGATATTCACACATATAATATAAATCAAACATCATAGAAGGGGATAATAGAATATTACCTCATCCAATAGACTCTCCTAATTTTTATCCTTGTGTATCAGTTATAATAAATTCAGCTGGATTGATCTGAAGCCTTGTGCTACACCTGGAGTACCATAAGAAGGTTCTCTCTAATAATAACGAAAAACATATATCTAGAAACTATAACCACAAAATTCTCCTCAGCCTATCCTATTAGTGTTACTCCATCTCCTCACCTGATGTCGAGAAAATGATCCTTCCCCTGATGGAGGAGCTACTGCATAAACACTTCCACTAGAACAAAGTGGAATTGTTTGACCAAATCACTAAATATGTCCCATAAGGCCTCAATAACGGTACTCAAAAGTTCCTCCATGACACTAAGGCATTAGATAACCCTCTAATACAAAAATATGGAATATAATGGATCTTCTAGGAAAGATACATTGGGATCTACAACATTAACAAGGTTACCCATTCTGCTCATGGGAGAACTACAACCCTTCCTTGGAATTGAAACTTTATTCTTAGGACTGTAGGATTATATCATGTTTCCCCATGTAAATAGAGATTTATTTACAATATCATAAATTTCTGGTATGAAAAATACTTTCACCTGTGAGTGGATTACATACTTTATAAAATCCTTAAAACATCTCACCCATGATTGGTCAACACTAGAAACAAATTGTGAAGATAATTACATCTCAATAAAATGAACTGAATATTCCATGGACATAGTACCCTACACAAGGTTCATGAACTCTGTAGCTCAATCAGATCTCAACATCTAAGGGGAAAAATAATCATAGAAGGTAGTCTGTAAGTCAACCCAATCCATGATCTATAATGACTATCCAAAATAATCACATACCACTATCACTTGAAAGAATCATGATACCTATATCTATAATGATTGTCCCTCCTCTTAAGAGGCATATCATAATTCTTGATGTTTGGAACAACTGCCTCTATGGATGACTCAGTAGCCTGTGAACCTCTATCCCCCAAAAGATGAGAGGATGCTCCTGCTAGAACACATGAGTTAGATAGGTCATAGTAGCTTCACGTCATGGATCACCCTACATGGATTGTATCATACATTAAAAACCCTCAAAAATATGAGATTCAATTCCTAGTTCAGGTATAAAAGGTGGTGAAACAACTGGAACCCATGGACGTAAGACTGGCCTCTCAAGGTCCAACATCAATACAGTGTGTTTTTGCCTCTACCTAGGATGAGACATGAGTATTTCCTGGGGTAATAGAACAAAAAAAATTCATCCACACACCTTAGATCAATATTGTATATAGTTAGAAGCACTGGTAGAATAATATCACAAGAAAAACGGCTCACTGCCCAAGGTACATTGTTCATCTACCTTCATTAGAAGGCTAGCATATTAGAATGTTGTTAATTTTTTTTTATAGGGGTTCTAGTAGGTGAGGGGTCAATTACACATTTTCTCTTCATTTATTGGAAACCATTTTATTTTATTGTCAAAGATTTACATTTTTTTATATTCACATATTATGATTCTATTAAATAGATCATCATTCCCAGTTAATAAAGGACTATATATTTTATAAATAGGAGTGGCATCCATTTAATTTCTATTTTTTCTATCATACATTAGCTCTCAAAATTTATCATATAATTTATGTGGTTTGAAATTTTCGAATTACGCCTTCTAATTCATGAGGGCCAATACACCTCAAAAATTGGAACTACTAGTCAATCAATCACATCCAATGAGTATCGCACGTTACAAAAGGTACACTTCTGGCATGTGTAGAAACTATATATTTAATATTACACCATATATATACATAGTAAAATAATATTTAGATTTATATTTGAACATTAAATAGCCAATTCCCATACCTTGTAGAATATGTTAGCTTTATTGTCATGTATAACAACCTGTAATCACATTAAAATCACAAGAAACACAAGCAATTCAAGCAGCGAAACACACCTATATGGCATGGAATATGTGTGGCATCTGTATCCTAAGTTCCTATGATTATAAATGTAAAAATTATAAATTCCATTCCACGCCATGAAAAATATACATAAATCATATCAAATACCACAAATCATGTGTGTCACCTATTTTTAGAAGTTTATCAATTATAATTGGTGATATCAAAAACAATAGTTTCATATTCCCTAGATACATGGTATTAAACCACAAAACATTGATTATCTTCTCTATGGAATGTCTTACAATAAATCTAAAAACTTTTCCCAGTCTTCAGTATCTATTCCAAAACAATAATTCAAAGGAAATGTAAATGATTCTCTAGTACAAACTTGTGACTTTCTGGCCCAGGTTCCCTAGAGAGGTACCCAAAACCTGGTTGGCCACATGTCCTCAAACACACCTCCCATTATTCTAAAGCCTAAGGAAAAGTATCAGGTTCCTATGGTGTCTATTTGGAGATACTATTCCATCATACCAGAGGAGAGAACTATGGTATAATTAACATTTAAAAAACAGAAGCATGATAATAATGAATAACTTAGTACAAGAAGATGTAAACAACGAATAAATTGTAAATAATAATTATGTTTTTATAAATTTATCATGTAAAAATTACAATTAATTGTCATGTTACTTAAAAAATAGATATACACAGAAGTAGGAAATACATGACATAAAAAATAAAAACATCTCCAAAAACTATCCAGAATTCTGGATACTAGCCCGATTATCTACTACCACTCTCAATCCTAAGAAAAAAAATCAAGTTATGTAACCAAAGTGGGATGCCACACCAATTCAAAAATATTATACATATAATATTCCTAGGTACTATCAATGGAACTAGTCTGTTGTGATATAATTTTTAGTTGACCACCACCAATAATTTCTATACAACCTAGTTAGTGAATATAGACTATTTATTGTGAATGTATATATAAATTTAGTGTAATTCCAAACAAATAACTCATACATACATTAGATTCATATTGAAATGTCTCTAACCATTATATCATTTAATTATTTAATGTATGTTAAGTTAATATAGAAAATTTATATTTGGTATAAATAGAAATAATAATATATCATGAGAATAATAATAATTAAGTATCCAAGTTATATCTAAGGAATCCTTGACCTCTGGGGTGAACCAACTGATAGTAATTAGTTGTGAAGTATGGATAAAAAAGGTGTTGAGTTTAATCCAAGGGGAATCACAAAATAAATTCCACATTAAATGATACTAACAAAATCGAAGTATCTCATCCAAGTTAAAATGGGATAAAAATGTTTAGGATGAATAGGCTGATTCATTGGTTTTTCATGTCTAAACACATCAAGTTAGATCCAATGATTATATCTAATGGATCTTAATTTCATGATGATAGTGAAGGGATCCTATGACATCATTCATAGAAACCTATTGTAGACATGGAATATCTTCCATGCTCTATATTACCATTTTAAACATAATACTTGAATACAAATAGAATCATATAAGTGATTAAGGAATATCCTAAAGAACCCAATCCATGATAAAGTACGACCTATCCTATAATGATAAAAGGGTCCATATGAAATGGGCACCTTATACATAGTTCATTGTTTAATTTTTGGTATGTAACACTCGTTATATTTAATAATTGAAAACCTTTATTCCACTTCCATTTATAATATGGGAAAAGGCTAATTAGGAAAATCAACAAATTACAAATTCAGATTCTGAAACTTTTAAGTGTTCATTCCATAGCATACATGAAAATAATTATTACTTTAATTAAATATTCAGTTATATTTTTCATTCCTCCACCTCTTATTATGAATGACATGTCAGGATATGTTCGTGGAACCATATTCAATTCAATTTTAATTAACAAGTAAATATTATATCTATAAATATTTTTTGAATTTAATGATTTAAATGTTGATTAATTAATAGGAACTCAAAAATTTAAAGGGTCAAGTGATAAATATATATATACTCTCTTTTTCACAATTTAGAATATATTTATTATATGAATACTTACATTATCATGGTAAAGTCATAGAACACCTGAATGATGGCACGTATAGTTATAATAGTGACACTAAAGGCATTATTAAAGGACCACCCAACATGGGGTGTTTTTAGTTGGTGTCACAACCTCTAAAATAATTAATAACATATGTGTGAATTGGTCTAGAATATTGCCACTCTGATTTTAAGAATATAATAAGAATCTAAGAGGCAATGCCAGATGAAATTGGTGTGCACACAACTAAGGCATATTATGTCATGACTTATCCCCCAGGACCCGTTCTGTGACTACCCCAAGCCCGCCTTCCATAGGCCAGGGGCTGGAAACTAGCACCGAAAGGTGTATTTCATAAAATAGGGAAGGAATTGGCTTTATAACTTGTAAATAAAAAAACCAACCACACAAGAAGATATGAACACAAGTAAACTGTATAGCAAAAGAGTGTGTATAATAAGTAAAAGGGGCCAGAATACAAGCCCAATAGGAAAGTACAAGAAAAATAGAAAGTATAAATAAACTGAACAACTCCTATGAACACCTAGAAAGGTTCCTACATGAAGGGTAGGTATAGCTCTCTAACGGTCATCTCTGTGGTACGCCTTGTCTTTAGTCCACCTCAGAGCTACCTCCAGTCCTGGTACCCTAGTCCTTAGTTAGCACTGTTCGTCGTCTACACCAAACACAACAAGGTGTAGGCATAGCCTGTGTAGGAGTGAGTATAACGACACTCAGTAGGGTCCCCGAGACCCACCCCCCAATTTTCTCTCCAAATACACAAAGGGTAAACTAAAATGCATGAAAACAACTGTCAGCCCTACTTAGGTATATGCCCATACATATACCTAGGTTATCAAGTATACCCATATCATTCACGAGGAAACACAAGGCCCAAATTCATAGCCAAAGGTTCAAATATTCCACAATGGAAGGAATACCATGAAGGTAACACCACAAAGGTAAGTACCACAAAGGTAACACCACACAGAATAATACCACAAAGGCTTCACCACGAAGGAAAGTACCACCTAGGCAATCCACACAGAAGAATACCACAAAGGTATCACCACAAAGGTAAGGACTCAAATCATACCAGGTATAACTTAGGTACGGTAGTAAATATGATTTGATGTAACTACTAAATCATCTTACTCTGTTAAGAGGTAGACCCACGTAGGATCTTAAATCATCATACCCACACATGATTCTAGTACATCATCATATCCACACATGATCATAGTGTAGAAAAACCACATAGGATCCTAGTACATCATCAGACCCACACCAGATCCTAGTACTCTAGACCCACATAGGATCTTTGTACATCATCATACCCACACATGATCCTAGTACAACAGACCCACACAAGATCCTAGTACATCACCAGAACACCACATGATCCTAGTAAAACAAACTCACATAGGATTATAGTACATCATCAGACCCACACAGAATCCTAGTACATCATCCAACCCAAAAAGGATCCTAGAGAAGTCTCGTGTATATTCCTAGAGTGGATCCATGTGAGACTCTCGAACACAGACCCACAAAGGATCCCTTTCTCATGTAACAACTAGCTACAAGGTTCCCACACTAAACATGCTTGATTCCAGGAGTATCTGCACCTCAAGCCATAGGTCAATACTCCAACTACCAAAAAGTCCCACAGAGATGTATCCTAAAGGACATCCATGTAAAAGGGGTCTCAACACAATAGACGGCGTGTCAATCAGATGTATGGTCTATAAGTTATTGGCCTTCAAGTCTTGAGGGCTGAGTTGGATTCGTGTTCAATCCAACCCAGCCGTTCCACAACATTATCCAAAACTCATGTGGGGTATACCGAAAGGTCATTCTATTTCCATGGTTTCTGGCACCACTGACAGTTTGTCAAATGGATTCCCATAGATCAAGTTTTCGCTGAATGAGTGAAAATGGGTCAAAGTTGGTACGAGTCCGGTCTGACCCGGGGTACGGCCCTGGGTAACACCCGGCCCGCCGGTGCGGCCCGTGCCGGGTGGCCCATTTGCGTGGCCTGTAGTGCAGTGCCCACTGGGCGGCCCCGACTGGCCAGATGGCCAGCCTCTCCTCCGCGTGGTGCGGTCGCACGCGACACCATTTCCGGCAGCCGACAGCATGCCGTCCATCCATCCTTGCTACCGTAGCCTCATGTTGTGGCTCTTGTAGGCCGGGTGGTGCGGATGCGCACCACCGCCCCTTCAGACAGCCGGCGGATGTCGGCCACTTACCTTCCTTTGCTACGGCCGACAGGCCATGGCCCTTCTCCGGCGGTGCAGTCTCTCCACCGCCTTCTTCGCGGTCGGTCATCGTGTCGTCCACTGCTCCCGAGTCCCACCAGTGCCAATTTACAACATCAGTCGCTATCCTCCTCTATCGCGAAGAACACATAAAAAACATAAAGGTTATAGAGTGGTCAAGCCATGTTTTTTTGGCCCACACCCTCCATGTTAGAGTGGTAGCAAGTGACATTGATGTTCTTAATTCATGAAGGAAGTCAAGAACATGATAAGGGGGTATACATCAATAATAAACCCTACAAGATACCCCACAACAACCTCCCGCAATGAAGGAATAATTGCAGAACCACCCGTTAGTCGGTTGACCTGCGTTCTTCGTATAAATTCATGAATGGGGAAGAGGAAATCAAAAACACTCAAACAAATTAACCCCTACTGTGAACGTTGAAGAATCCTACGTGCTTTCCATTGGACCGTGTTCTTAGTTCCCGCAACCAACTCCCAAGACGCCACTCGCATGTCGCCCATTGGTGGTTCGATGTCATCCGTCACCTCCCATTGGGTCGGCTTCGTCTTCTAAGTGTTGAGCGTCACAACACATTACCAATGCTTCGTCACTTGGTGAATTCGTGCCAAATCCTCCCCCAAGCTTCATATAAATAAAGGTGGGGGAGGGTAAGTAACAATCATGGAATTTATGACGGTTCATTTAATAGGAACCTTCATAAATTTTAATGATGTTTTTACTTAGTATTTGAAAGTGAAGAAATTTAATTTACATTGGAGAAATTAAATGGGAGGTTTCCCAAGGGACTTCCCCATATTAAAGAGGGATTCGGGTGGTCCCCACCACCATGAATTTACAAATGGGAGGTTACAAATAAAATAAAAATTTGTTATTTATATTATTTTTTTCTTCCACAAAGAACAAGAAAACTAACATTCACCCTCGACCAACTACGGTCGAGGTGAATGTCTCCTTAAGTGAATACCGGCACTTCGAGTTCAACAGTGTCTTTAAAATTCAATTCTGAGAACCAGTTCGAAAGTTACAAAATGCTGTTTGTGTGTTTACTGAACATTCCCAAGAAAACATTCGGAAAATTATTAACAGTCACCCTTTAATCGTTCCAGTCGAGGTTAGGCTCTGCCCAAGTGAAACATTACCCAAAGAACCCAACAGTACTCTCAGATTTCCAATCTGAGTTACTGTTTAATAGTTATGGATTTTACAATTAAATAATTACCACTTAATTATTTTATTTTCGGCCAAAAACTAACTTTTATTCATGGCCCGCACCAGCCAATGATAGTATTTTCATAAATAAATCATTCCATGAAAAGTTCAGTGGTGGTCTTGGATTTTCAATCCCAGCTAGTATTTGTGAGTTATAAGAATTGGAAAAATAAAGTAATTTATGTAATTATTTTATTTATTATTATGAAATTTTTGGGTTTTCTCATAGGAGGCCTGTGATGACAAAACTTTAGTCACGCCTAAGGTAAACCTTCCATCCTGAGTGCAACTGTGCCCTCAGATTTTTGATCCATGCAACCTTTAAAGATTTATTCCACTTTTTTAGGAAAACTTCTTACGCGTGATAATTAATGCTTAACAAAACATCGACGGATCAATCTAGGAACTCCGGGCCTCGGAATCATGCTCCTCCATATTTCACAGTTTCAAAAAATTCCCATATAATAAAAACAATTATATAGAATTTCTGGATCTTTACATTCTTCCCACCTCATGTATTTTCGTCCCTGAAAGCCACATAAAAAAAACAGGAAAACAAGTGGGGGTACAGATCACGAATCTGAGCCTCCCACTCCCATGTGCTCATTTAGAGGTTCTCATGCTACCAACGTATACACACTAAAGCTATAGACATCCCACAAAGGACCCGCTCCTGTTTATCCTCAATATCTTTTGGAACCTCCGAAAACGTCGCCTCATCATCAATGTCTAGCTCATTGTGGTCGATGATGTGTAATGGGTCATGCATGTGCCTCCTCAGCTGGGATACGTGGAAAACATCATGCACCCGGTGCAACTGTGGGGGAAGTTCTTGATGGTAAGCTACCTCACCAACTCTGCTGAGGACCTGAAAGGGTCAGATGAACCTCATAGATAACTTTCCGCCACAGCCAAATCTCTGAAATCCTCGTCGAGGTGAGACCCATAGAAAGACATGGTCACCATCCTTGAACTCTTTAGGTATCTATCTCCTATCACAATATGACTTCTGCCGGATCTGAGAAATTTTCATTTTCTAACAAGTGAGGCATTGTGATACAAAATCTTCCACTTTTTTCTTCATTTCTAGCCACCAATACTAATGCTGAAGGTCCTGGTACCATGGTATGTCCACTGAAGAGGATGACATGCTCCCAACCTTTAAAAAATCCATCAGATGCCTTACCTGACAATATCTGAACACGTAGATCCTCAAAGTCTGTGCCCCCACACTGCACCTCCCTAACTCGCTGAAGAAGTGGGGGAGTTATGATGAAAGACTGAAAAAAACTACTCCATCACAGCCTAGAACAGATATCTGAAAACCGGCTTGCTGCTTTGTCGCCTCACATAGATGATGTATACCAGATCTTTTACTGAGTGCATCTACTAAATTTTCCCCTTCCCAGGAGTATAGAATATCTCAAAGTTAGAGCCCGGGTGGAACTGGAGCCAACATCATTGTCTGAGGTTCAAGTCCAACTGAGAGAAGATATACATGAGACTCTTGTGGTATGATTAGACTATCAAATGTTTGCCTATCAAGTAATGCCATCACACCATCAGTGCAAAGACCATTACTGCTAACTTCAGGTCATGGGTAGAAGAGTTATACTTTTCATTCTCTGTCTTAGCTCTTGAAATCTCTCTTGACACTTCTCCATCCACAGGAAAGGCTCCACATTTTTTGTCAAAGATGACAGGGGTGCCGCTACCCTGGGGAAGTCGGGTAAATATTTCTGGTAGTACCTTTCCAAAGAAGACATCCCTATCCCTTTGTGGAGGTAATTCTGGAAACATTTTTTGAAAAGATGCACCCATGCTCTGTCAATCCTGTTTGGAACTCAAAACTCAAAACTCCTACTGCCACAAGGGTAAGTCTGGCTGACTCATGAGTGATTGGCTGCACCCTCCAATGCATGAGTCCATCCTGTGCTGCATGGGTTTTCTTTTCACCGACCAAGGAAAACCCTATTCCAACGTTTCAGAGAAACCACAAACTTTTTTCCTAATACAGTCAGTCTGAGTATGAATGTGGATGCCCTGTCCATACCCAAACTGGTGTCGTAAGGCCTCAACGCTCTCACCAAGAGGTTCCAACCAAAACTCTCGCCTCAAGGGTCAGATCACACTGTCGGTGTAAGTGTGATTATCGAGTCTCCTCCCAAATATATCTCCATAAGGTCTGGTCAAGTCAATTATTTAATCAGAAACTCTAGGTCTTGGACAAGATTCGTGGAAGGAATGATTGATTGGTACCTATTTCTATTTATACAAAAGCTAGTAGTAGACACGGACTGTACCTCTAATCATTCTGGAGTCCTTGGGCCACAGTCCTTGACTGCATCCAGCTACTCCCTTCCCCCGCCCTCTACCTCCCTAAGCCTGGTGGGGACCACAAAGGGGGTGGTTGTAATATGTCGAAATGTAAACCTCCTCCTGCTACTCCCCTATCTCTTCTTCCACATATACAGACCTGTATATTCATCTATACCTAACACTTATTCTTCCCAAAACATATATACAGGCCCAAGTATCTGAGATTGGCGCCTGTTTTCTATTTTCCCACTACGATTATTCACTAGTTGTATCCACTCAGCCAAAAAGCATTCAACCACAATGGTACTCTCTAGCACTGCAACATAAGTAGGAACAGAAAGAGGAATAGTGCTGGCTTAAACACCCTTAAAAACACTGTGCTCGAAAGACCAAGTCCTGAATCAATGATCGTATCGTATTCATCAATTAACAGGAATGATTGGTACACCTTGATGAATACTCAACTAGTGACATGTATTACTGCTGAGCTGAGAAGCTCTAGATAACTCTCATCCACCTCCAAAAGGCTATCCTCAGCCGCTTGTGAGTCGGGCTCTCCTCGGATCCTGAGGGGTAACTGATGCTGAATCACGCATATGGCACTAAGCCTATATCTATCCTCTATCGCTACCGATAGTTGTAACTGCTAACCAATGGGTAGTGATATAGCTGGCACACTACCCGAAGGTACTATCTCGGGTAATGGTCCACATACCGAAGTCTCATCACTAAGTGGACTATCCTCATGGTCACCCCCTAAAAAAGTCTAGTAGCTAAGATCCCCATACTCTCTACTGGTGTCTCAAATAGGCGGAAAACTCTAGTAACAACCACCAGCCAACCCTCAACTGTGTGGAAAACATTCCCACCTCGAAAGCTCAGAGGCCTATGCTGCTGGAACTCATGAAATTCACTCTGTTAGCATGCATCGTCAGTTAGTGCAGCTGGTGGTATCTGCTGCCGAGTTGGTGATGGTGCTCCTGGTACACCACCCAAAGGTGCCAACATAGTAAGAGGGCCCTGCATGGGAGCCTCGTCACTTAGTTGGACATCTTTGCATACTCTCTCAGGAATCCTAGCTGGATGTCTACGTAGCGACATCCTGATATGTAATAGGTGCACCATGGTCATTTTGTTATACCTGGTGATCTAACTTAAGAAAACACAAGAAAAAATTTCAAAACAAACAGACAATCAGTTTTTTTGTGCACTGAGTCAGAAATCAGAAGTCAGGGTCGTGGTTATGGATACATTGGCCAACACACCAACACTAGATTCCCTAAACTAATAATCACACCCAGTAGAAGGTATGAGTCAGAACTCAGAAGTCAGGGTCCTGAAATGTGTATTTCCTAAAACCGGGAAGGAATTGCCTTTATAACCTGTAAACACAACAACCAAGCACACAACAAGATACAAACACAAGTAAACTATATAGTAAAATAGTTTGTATAGTAAGTAAAGGGGGCCATAATACAAGCCAAATTAGAATGTACAAGAAATCTATAAAGTACAAGTAAACCGAATAGCTCCTATGAACACCCGCCAAGGATCCTACTTGAAGGGTAGGGATAGCTCTCGAACGGTCATCTGTGCGGTACACCTCATATATGGTCCACCTCCGAGCTACCTCCAGTCCTGGTACCCTCATACTTAGTCAGTGTTGTATATCATATTCACTATACACAACAAGGTACGAGCATAGCCCGTGCAGGGGTGAGTATAACAATACTTAGTAGGGACCTCGAGACCCCCCAAGGTCTCTCCAAATCTACAAAGGATAAACCAAAAATCATGAAAAAAATTGTCATCCCTAATTAGGTATATTCCCATACATATACCTAAGTTACCATTTATACCCATCTCATTCATGAGGAAACACAAGGCCCAAATCTATAGCCCAAGGTTCCACTGTTCAACAAAGGAAGGAATACCATGAAGGTAACACCACAAACCTTAGGACCACAAAGGTAACTCTACAAAGAATAATACCAAAATGTTTTTTGTGTAACAACCCAAGATTCAACGGTACACTTCTCTTTGAATATTGAGATAGCGTGTGTTATACGCGATATCGAGTTCTAACACACCACAACAAATCAAACTAGCCATTATGAATAGTAATACCCACTTTTTGAAATTTAATAAATTTTATTTTTCAAAATGGAATTCATTTTTGGATTCGGAATATCGAAATTAGCCTAGGGGGATTTTTTGGTATTTTTTCTGAAAAACTTCATTTTTTGATGAATAGTGAAACTACTAAGTGTTAGTTAAAAAACTGATTTTTTCATAAAACTTAATTTTACCGCTTCTGTGATTGGAATTTCGAAAATCCAAAAGACATGGTTAATATCAAGGAGTAAAATGTGGTTTATTGAGATGAAAATAATTTTTGGTGAATAGTATCTTTTTACTTTTATTTGCCACGGTTAAAAGTAAATAGGGTAATTAAGGGTAAAAATGATATTAATATTACCCTAACACATGTCCTAATTCTATTGGAAAAGTGTATCTCGTCAAAAAACAACCTTAGGAATAAAATATTATCATTTAGGTCCACTTGAATTAGATTAGGACATTTATTATTATTTAATTCAAAGAAGAGTTAAAAGAGTTAAAATCAAAGTTTATTTACTTATTTTTTTTAATATAGGGTTGTACATAAGATAAATTCTATTGTAAAGATTCATTAGAAAGATAAAAAGCATTCCTACATAATTATATTTTATTTATAATTTTTAGACATTAAATAATATAATTTATTTATGACACAATGATGATGCAGTAAATACCATAATAGTGATAAATTAAAATAATTGTTATTATAAATACCCAAATAAATAAAATTTGAGACTTTTTATGAATTTAAAAATTTTCTAGGATAATATGACTTGTTAGTATTGCTTTAAATAACTTTGTTTGAAGTAATCATTCTATTATTATTTTTACAAAAATCAATTATTGAAGTGTCAAAATTGACATAAAAGAAATTTTAAATCAAATATTATATTATTAATTGATATTAAATTACTAAAAATCTAAGGTTCAGCCAAGATAATTATATCATGATATTTTTATCATTAATGGACCACTTGGGGGTCTCTTGGAGGTATATATTACGTTTATTAACTATATATTATAATAATACAAAGTGACATGGTAAGTTTCAAACTAATTAACTAAGAGTTAAACCTAAAAGATAAGGTTAATATAGTAACCCAAACCTATCTAAATATTATTGGTTGAGTAGTTTTAAGACCATACCAAACTTAAACTTTAAATAATCCAATTTGGATCCATTAGAAACCGAATATGAATTTATTATAAAATAATATTTCTAGCTTTTCCAATGGTGCCCCTCACCGCTCTTATAAAAGGGCACTCCCCCTTCTCATTAATTCACACCTTTAAAGCCTTTTGGTTCAACCAAAACCTACCCAAATACTCTCCCAAATTCCCTCACTACAACCTAGAGGCCTTAGTTTGATAAGAAAACCATCCTAAAGAGCCCTTTTGATCAAATCAAAAGGAAGAACCCGAAGAAGAGGTAGTGTTTTCACCACCCTTTTTCAAATTCATTTCTACTTCAACTTCTTCATTATTTGTTATTCCCATTCTAAAATAATGAATCCAGTATCTCCTATATACTGTATTATTTTTATAAATATGGTACAACCATATTCAGTATTCTATCCATCCTTTGAATTATATGTCACCATACGTGCGTACGTACGACTTACCGTCTCCACGTCGTGGTGTAATTGTTTTTCAATATATTTTTATTTGGATGGGTATAATAATAATTTTTAATTCATGTAAATAATAAATATAACATGATAATGATTCTGTATATATTATATAACATCCAATTATATATTATTTTAAGAATTATATTGTTGCTCGTGCCTACGTACGGACTACCGTCTCCACGAACATGAGGAGATTCATTATCCATTGTATCCATTCAAGTATAATTATCATTTAATGATTAATAATATTATTTAAGGACTTGATATAATTCTGGATATGAATAAGATACAACCTATCCATAACAAACACGGCTTATGTAACAAAACATATAAAAGAAAATGAGTAAGTTAACACCCGAAACGATGATAATTCTACGATATTATTAACAAAGAAATGTTAAAAGATCATATATGATATCATATTAATGTATATGATTATTGAATAATTTAATAACAATTATTTAACCATTATACAGGAGGTTAACCTACCCTCAACCAAGGAAAAGTAAAAGGTAAGGGTTTATTTCGCAATCTCTTCATTATCTGAGGTTGTTTATACATAATAATCTACTGGGACTTGTTTATCATCCACATCCATGTTTCTTAAAAAATGTATTTCAAACATTTTTACTATTGACTAAAATATGGGTTAAAGTCACTTATACCCTTGTTTGACTTTATATGAGAGGTTTATAAAGGAATCTTTTCGTCATTTTCCAAACAAGGTGCTTTTTAACCTTTTCGACAGAATAAAGGTAAGAATGTTTTTTTAACTTATACGGCGGGTGCAGCTATCTTGCACTGTTATAAAATCATTGAAGCTTCTCTTAAAATCTTATAAGAATATTTTCAAATAAAATGTTTTATTTTATATGACTCTTAAATGATTTCAAAATAAAAAGTTATATTTCTCTAAAAAGAGTTTTGATTTCATCTATGTCAACATACATTGATGGATTTTAAGCTTATTTGAAGCTGATTTATTATAAAACAAAACTTCCATATTGTATTGAAGATTTTGGGATATGTTTGACTATGGATATGTTATTTTTATACCCTTCATGTTTTCTGGTGAAAGTATTGACATTTTGTATGCTAGTTTTAATACGAATATTTATGTTATGTTTAAACATTTTCATATGGGAATGCATTGGACTTAATATGTGACGGGTGGAGCCCGCTATAGCTCCTCGATGCATCGGTAGGTCTCATGAGACAAACTAGTGTCTTGGCATAAGGCCTTGAAAAAATCTTATTTTTAGTCTTGGCACGAGGCCTTGGCTATGTGGTTATGGTAGTCTGGCATTATGCATTCCATCATTATGAAAGTGGAAACTAATATTGCATGTGATTATTCGATTAGTTGAATATCAATGTGAAAAAATAAATGGCATTATTTCATTTTATTTTTGCCATACTATGTTGAAGTTTAAGTTTAAAAGGCTTTTGTTTTAGTTATACATTGCCTTAAATGTTTATTCTTATTTATGAGAGTTTCCGCTATATTGTTATCCTTACTGGGAATTTGACCTCATCCCTTTTCTACGTTTTATTTTTCCCAGGATGTGAAGAAGTTAATTATGAATGACCTATAGGGATAGTATGAGGGGATAAGAGTGTGGAATATGGAAACTATGTTGTTGTAGTTTTCATTTTTATGATGTAATGTAAAACATTATGAATATATCTAGTGTTTCCAAGGATACTAAACTAATCGGTCTTTCGAGACTTGATCTTTCTTATGATGATGCCAATGTTATGTAATAAGGCACCGACTCTAGGTAACTGGGGTCGGGGCGTCACATTTTTCATGAAGGAAAGTACCAACCTGGTACACCACATAGAATAATACCACAAAGGTATCACCACAATGGCAAGGACTCAGCTCACACTAGGTATAACTTAGGTATGGTAGTAAAGATGATTATATGTAACTACTGAATCATCTTACTCTATTAAGAGGCAGACCCATGTATGATTCTAAATCATCATACATACATAGGATCCTAGTACATCATCAGACCCAAAAATGATTCTAGTAAAACAGACCCACACATGATCCTAGCATATCATCCAACCCACATAGGATCCTAGTACAACATACCCACATAGGATCGTAGTTCATCATCATACCCACACAGGATCCTAGTACAGAAGACCCACACATGATCGTAGTATATCATAAGATGGACACAGAGTCCTAGTATATCATCAGGCCCTCAAAGGATCCTAGATTAGTCCCACGTGGATTCCTAGAGTGGATCCCAGTGAGACTCTCGAACCCATACCCACCAATGATCCTTTTCTAATGCTATAGTGAGCTACATTGTTCCTACATTAAGCCTTCTTGATTTTAGGAGGATCTGATCCTCAATCCATTGGCCTATACTCCAACTGCAATGAAGTCCCATGGAGAAGTTTCCCAAAGGACCTTAATATAAAATTGGTCTCAACAAAACTGAGGGTGCGTCAATCAAACATCTGGTTTGTACGTTAATTGCATATTAGTCCCGATGGCCTGGTTAGATTCGGGTTCGATCAAACCCAGACCTACCCTAACATTATCCAAAACTCAAGTACGATATAACAAATTTTTCGTCTCACTCTATGGTTTCTAGCGCCGATGACGGTTTATCAAATGGTCACTCGTAGCTCAAGATATGGCCAAATGAGCTAAAATCGGTCGAAGTTGGTCCGGGTCCCATCCGACCTGGTCGGACCGACCCGATCTGACCCGGGGTCCGGCCCGGGGTCGGACATGGCCAACTGGGTCCAGTACGACCCGCATTAGGCAGCCCGCAGTGCAGGGGATCGCGGGAGGGGGGGGGGGGGTGGTCTGCGGTGCGACGACCCACAGTGGGCGGCCTGTGGTGGGGCGGCCCACGGTGGGGCATCCCCCAGTGCGGCGGCTTGGGGTTCGGGGGAATGCGGTAAAACATCCGCTGGGAGGCCCTAGATGGATAGATGGCTAGCCTCTCCTCGGTAAGATGCGGTCATGTGTCGTGCCATCTCCGGCAGACGACAGTGAGCCGACCGCCCTCCCTCGCTGCTGCGACCTCCTGTCGAGGCTCTTATATGCCAGGCGGTGCAGATGCATGCCGCCGCCCCTTCGCGTGGCTGGCCGATGTCAGACGACGCCCTATCTTCCCTACGGCCGACTGGCCGCAACCCTTCTCTGGGGGCGCGGTCACGCCACCACCTTTCTCGAGTCCCATTAGTGCCAATCGCCAGCACTGGTCGCTGTCCTCCTCCATTGTGAAGAACACATCAAAACCATAAAGGTTATGGAGTTGTCTGTCCATGTTCCTTTGGCCTGCACCCTCCACGTTAGAGCTATAAGAACCGACATAGGCATTATTAATTCAACAAGGATGTCAAGAATTGGATAAGTGGGTATAAATCAACACAAAACCCAACAAGATACCCTATATCAACCTCCCACAAAGACGGAATAATCACGGGACAACCCGTTAGTTGGTTAACCCACATTCTTTGTATAAATTCAATAATGGGGAAGAGGAAATCAAGAAAATCTCAAATGAAATAACCCCTTACCTGGAATTTCGTATATTTTATGCGCTTACCGGTGGACTGTGTTCTTAGTTCCTGCGACCGACTCCCAAATATGCCACTCACACGTCGCCTATTATTGGTTTGATGTCGTCCGTCAACTCATGATCAGCCAGCTTGGTCTTCTATGTTTCGGGCGTTGTGATACTTTACAAGAGCTTTATTTCTTGGTGAAGCCTTGCCAAATCCTCCCCCATGCTCCATATAAATAGAAAAGCGGGAGGGTAATTAATGATCGTGGAATTTATGAAGGTTCGTTTAATAAGAACCTTCCTAAATTACAATGATGATGTTACTTAGTATTTGAAAGTATATCCATTTAATTTACTTTGGATCAATTAAATGGGAGGTTTCCCAAGGGACTTCCCCATATTAAAGAGGGATTTGGGTGGTCCCCACCACCATGAATTCACAAATGGGAGGTTAAAATTAAAATAAAATGTTGTTCTATATTTTATTTTTTATTTCCACAAAAAACACAAAAACTAACATTCAACCTCGACCAACTATGATCGAGGTGAATGTCACCTTCTGCGAATACTGGCGCTTTGAGTTCAACAGTGTCCTCATATTTCAATTTTGATCACAAGTTCAAAAGTTACAAAATTCTGCTTATGCGTTTACTGAACGTACCCGAAAAAAGTTCATAAATTTATTAATAGTCACCCTTAACCCACACTGGTCGAGGTTAGGCTCTGCCCAAGTGAAACACGCCCCAGAAAACCCAACGGTACACTCAGATTTCTAATCTGACTTACCATTTAAAAGTTATGGATTTAAAAATAAAATAATTTTCACTTAATTATTTTATTTATGGCCAAAAACTAATATTCACTGGTGGCCTATGCTGGAAAAAGTTAGAATATTCCTAAATAAATCATTCCCTCACTAGTTCAGCAGTGGTCTCAGATTATCAATTCATGCTACCATTTGTGAGTTATAATCATTTGAAAAATAAAATAATTTATTTACTTATTTTATTTATGGTTATGCCATTTTTGAGTTTTCTCATAGGAGGTCCGTGACGACTAAGCTTAAGTCGCACATAAGTCAAACCTACCATCCTAAGAAAGACAGTGCCCTAGGATTTTTGATTCGAGTAACCATTTATGATTTATTCCACTTTTTTAGGAAAACTGCTTATGCGCCTTAATTAAATCTTAACAATACTTTGACGGATCATTCCGAGAACTCTGGGCTTCAGAATCGCACACCGTCAGATTTCAAAGTCTCAAAAAATTTCCATATAAAAAAATTACATAGAATTTCCAGATCTTTACATTTTATAAAATGGAGATCCTAGATGGATGATTCATAGACCACCTACCTTGATCCTCCAATATTGACCATATTTGTTTCCTGGATTGGATGAATATGTAAGAATAGATCAACACCCAAAAATAGGGCCTATGATCCTCTAATAATATAGAATAAATTTCTGAATCATAAATGAGATATAGAATGCAATGGATTTGAGCTCTAGCTAAGAGAGATCCATGTAGATGAATAGTGATTTAATCAGACAATGGATGGAACAGATATCAAGAAGGCTATCATAATGATGATTTTGAGTCTTCAATAAGAGGGATGAGGGTATTCTGTATGCTAGAGGATAAAGAGAAAAATAAATATGATTATATGGATATTAAGGGTAAAATATACGTTTCACCCATTTTTAACCGGGTCACATGGTTTAGACACATGGTTAACTAAACTATACATGAACAATATTACTCCAAATATCTACATAGGAACCCCACATGGATAGAGAAACCATAGACCAACCATACTATATGGTGATGCTAAAAAACTCAGAACACTTGCATGCTCATATTACATATGGTAAACAGTTTGGGAAAGTAGTGAACATTTCATGGAACTCTGAAATGTGCTGATTGGATATGATAAATTATGTGGGGTGGGCTGTAAGGTTTCTAAAAACCATGTGTCCTAGTGTTTTATTTTACCAGTCAGGTTTCAGAGCTATGAAAAAGTCCAAGAGACCCCCCAAAACATCCATGATCTCATTTAGGAATCTATAATAGTTACGTGATAAATAATTATACCAATTTTAAAATTATTTGTACCTCATAAAAAACTGGATTAAATTTTTTTTGTCTTCTATGAATAGAAATATATCTAACATTAATCCAATAACCTGAAATATATATGTGTATGATAAAAATCCAATTAACTCTCCAGAACCTAATATATCTAAGATATTTTTTAATATGGAAATTAAAAATTTATAGTATGAAAATAAATCTATATATTATGGTTTCATATATAAATAATGGAAAGAAAAAATAATTTCATGATCATAATTCAACATATTTATCATTGTTTACAAAACATAAAACAGGCATTGAAATAATTTCAACTTTCTTGATCCATTTCAAAACCATACACCGAATAAAATTTCTCAAAAAACAACCCAATTGTTTTATTTAAATGAAAGAGTCATATTACTTTCATTTAACTGGCCAAATCTATACTTTAATGAAAACTAATCATTTTGAATTCCATTTTCAAAACAGACACTATGGAATTTAAATTCACAATAGGGTCTATAAAAATATTTGGGAACTCTTTTCCAAATTAAATTACCCAACACACTCAAGGGTCTATCAAAACAAAGAATACACAATATTACATAATTCATTAAAACAATATAAATAAGAAAAATGATCAACAAAAATGAAATACATAGAAATGAAACAAACAAGAACTTGATCAAAATTTCCTATATCAGCAACCCCTCCTGAAATGAAATATTCAATGGCTTCTACCCTGGATCCATAACACATGAAGAATGCTACCATATAATAATTTATCTAATAGGAAAACTAGTTAACAGTGTCGGTTGATGTCAAGACCAAAATATATCCAACTAACCCACCCATGACATATTGTGATGACACCCACTCCTAGACCTTGTTCCTATGTTGAATAAAGGGACAATGGCGGAATGTAAAACTACTGGATGAATATACATAGATCTCACAATTAGTACCTAGGTACCCATGACAAAAAATGGTTTTGATGAAAATGGAAATTTAAAACAAGTCTAACAAACAGGTCTAGAAAATGAATACCCTCACATCAAACACCCAAGACCATGAATACCACCATATATCTTATGAAACCATGGTATAAATAGAAATTTACACCAAAATGGGTTGAAAAATAATAAAACTATGATAAAGAAACCTCACAAGTGGTATCCAACTCAATGGGAACAATATAGGGTTTTCATTTACAAAAAACCATTTTAAAACCATAGTTATATTGATGCCTTCAACACTACAACATCACTCCAAATTCTTATTCCTTTTATATTTAATAAAACAAAACATACGTAATTTATTATAAAATGATGGAAATAACACAAAAAATTAAAAAACATTTCAAATATACCCAAAATAATGTGTATTCCTCATTTAGAATAAATGGACCATGGATATTCATTTTCATAATATACATTCTAGAAGAGATGTCAAAGAATTTCTCTCAATGAAAATATATCAACAAATTTCAATAATCACTTGAAATCTATTTGAGAACAACTTTTAAATTTTTTTAATTTACAAATTCATATTAAAATAATACTAACATAAAAAAACATTATCACTAATTGAAACCAAAAAAACATATTACAATCCACTAATTAAAACTACAAACCATTTCAAAATCCACATTGAATTTTAAAAAAAATATGACCTCATGAATAAATTTCATTTCAGACATGAAAAAAAGAAGAGTCTATGAGAAAAAAATTAGGGAAAACTAAAAGTGAAATAATTTTTTTTAAACCACCATATGAATATCTAATATATTTGGACTTTTATAAAAAGTAATTTATAAAGAACAAAAATATTTTTAATTCCAAAATGGAAAATTTCAAAGATACTCGTACATGTATGAAGTGTGGACCAAGATGAAACATGTTTCCTTCAATGAAAAGCACCAAATCATGGGTAAATATGAAATATATAAACACTATACACCATATACATACCCATAAGATCCAACAATGAATCTAAAATCATTTATCAGAGATCTATAATTAATGATAGTTGTTATACCCAATAGGAAAGATATATAGAAGGGATGAATATAGAAATAAATGACTCAAAACCTATTAGAAATAACCAAAGTTAAACTAGAAATCAATATATGAGAAGTTTTGAGCACCTCTTTGGGATCCCAAGTGTTGGTTTATGTGACTGGGTGAGGTGAACAATTAAACCCCTTTTAATTCATGATGGAATTTTGATAAATTTTGTAAACATTAATCACCTAGATAGGTCACACAATGTTTGAGGAATGTTTCATGGTTAGAAATATCATATGTATGACAAGAAAAATATATCAATTAAAATTATAAGAAAATCCACATGGGAATCTTAGGGTTACTACTAACCGTGTGTGATAACAATGCTCCACCAAAAATCCCCAAAAAAAAATTAAATTAGATCATTAAATTTATCAAAAATAGAAAAAAATAAAAATAATTGAAAATAATATAGGCATAACAACCCAATGACATGGGTTTTTCATAAACTCTTTACTATTCCACATTGTATGCTAATAATTTCTTGTAAAAAAGGCTCATGAAAATGAAAAATCCAAAGATAACCTAACCAAAAAATCCAATCAACATTATTCATCCATAATACCAAAAATATGTATCCTCAAAATGATCACCCTGATAAACTCTATTATTTGTAAATGCCTCTAAAAAAGAAAAGGAAAGAACCTAGTAACATAATTCCAACCATTAATGGGAGACCTAACATGGTCTTCCCATAGTTAATAATTTTCATACAATGGCTGAAATAAAAAGAGAAGTATCCTTGAACAACTGAGAAACCCTAAAGAAACAACCTCTCAAAACAAAAATTCTTCTAACCACAATAGAGGGATAAAAACCATGATAATATTTGAAATAATGATATTATATGTCACATTATGTTATGGAACACATAGATATACTAGGGTTAAAACCTAGATCACCCACACACCATGCATCAAAAATGACCAAATCCATACAAGGGGTATTATACCAAACTCAATTGGTAGATCACTCACACTAGTTATCCTATAATGGAGACATGGCCGTTATCAGGACCAAATTATGAACACATAATAAACTTGACAAATGAATGAGAACAACCAAAAATATCATGTATGGTTCACCCAAAAAACAAGTAACATCAAATATGTACTCTTATCCAACCACAAATGAATGATGAAAAATATTAAAAAAGTCCCAAAAACTATTCACAAGGGATATTTCAGAAAATAAAAAATTAATTCCCTAAGAAAAAGTCAAACACAACTTCATGAAATATATCAATGAGGACCCACCCACAAAATTCCTACAATAAAAATTGAATCTCGAAATCTTATATTATAACCATCAAAGTATTGATCCCAAAAAATACATCTACAAGAGGATGAGAAACTAGAACTTTTTAGAATGATCAGCATACAAAATTTTTAATAATGACCCAAATAGACACCTCAAATAAAAACACTAGTATAATTAATATAGAAGGCCATAGCTTGCTCAATATCCCGACATTGGAATCACACAATGAGATTTTTTCTACCAATTATTAATGCTTTTTGACCAATGTATTGGCTTCTACTAATTTTCCTATTTTATAATTGTGTTATCCTCATTCCAACTTGATGTAACAGAGGTATAAAACACCATATGTTTCTTATTCTAGTTTTATTCTAATCATAAGGCGTCATTGAAAACCTCCTAAAAATATGTCTGCATAGATGCAAGTATAAATGAACAAAAATATAAGCGAATAACACATCTGATGAAATATTATTTTCTAGAATCATTAATGAGTAACCTTGGTGAAAATATGATTATCATTAAAATGTGATCACGCTATACCCTCAGTATTTTTTTACTTAGATGAAATTCCATAAACTGAATCTCTCTCTCTTATTTCAAAAATCCATAGAAGAACCGTTTAATTAACTCTTTCCAAAATATCTCCTGATACATACCTCCACAATGAAATAATGGTACAATAAAATCACTCAATATTTTTGTAAAATAAATTATCATGGGTTCAATATCTATAACCTTTATTGTATCAATTGTACCAAGAATTATGAGAGTCACTTCAATCTCTTCCATCCAAATCACCACTTCCACAGATTCCAAAACATTTCTATATAATGGAAGATAATGAATCAATAAGACTAGTTTCAGGACTGGTATTAATGAAAGATCCACATCCACCACTCCAATTGGAGTTTCTGTAGGCTCTGAAACTATGTAAACCATTTTTACTCTTATTTATGAGGGGGTATAACAAACAACAAAATACATGAAATGTAAAAAAAATCTCGACCCTAGTAACCCTAATCTAGTGGTTAATTTATTAAATAGGTATATGATACATTTGATAGAATCCTAAATAATTTAGTAATTTAATATTCTTTATATTCAGGATACATAATTGATTCTCACCTTACATTTGAAAACATAATTTACAAAAAAAAAATTAAATATTCAATATCCACCAACTCACATAAAAATTTCTTCTTCATATCCTATGGAAAAAAATATCTATGATTTAAAATGATTATTATGGGTAAAATTTAGTGGAATATATTATTAATTGATAAGAAATAATGAATTTGGAATGTTAAATAACCGAAAACCAATTCCATTTATTAAAAAAACATTTGCATGAAGAATAATATCATAGGAATAATTGATGATCATATGATACCATAATTAATCACAAGACATTTTAGATAAAATATAAATATTATATGTAATAAAAAATCACATCTATATCAATAATTGTTTTTTAAATTAATATAATTCTTAATAATGTGCATCAAGATCTTATATATCACGATACTTATATCGTAAATTACTTTCACCATGACAGTTTAAAATGTTTGTTCGGTATACACTAAAATTTCGTTAACATGAGGATACATATTTTTCTCATGACACATATTAATTCATTGAGGGACTATATTAATTTATTCCCCACCCATCACTTCATGTTCAAGGTATTCCTCATATAACAAATGATTTATATAATTCATAAATAACATGCCTTATAATTAAATTTATATATTGGATAAGCGATACAATAATTCAATATTTCCCCATTCAATCAATAAACTATCAAAGTAAAACACCATAAATATAAATTACTAAAAAGGAAAGGTTTTCTTATAAAATTATCAAATAATTTCGTTCTATGTAAATTCAAATATAAAAAATTCAAATTATAATGAAAATGAAACATAAACCCTTACCGGTTTTGTACATTTAAATCATAACCCCAATGAAAAGAATATTTTGAATAGACATGATAAATGATATAAATATATAAATATTAATGATATATAATATCAATTTTTCCATATATTCAAATCATATAAATAATAAAGTTCTTAATAAAAAATATGACTCAATGATGTGGAAATAGAGATGAGATTTCATAGAAAGACCTTACCATTGAGATAAAAAATAATCCATGAATATATTATTTATATAAAAATTTAAATACAAACAATATATATATATAATTAAGATAAAAAAATTAGAATAAATTACAAACATTATAAAAAATTTTCAAATACAATATAGAAGTAAAACAATCAAATGAATAGATATTGAGTGTCAAAATTCCATACCACATGGTAATATTCATGTAACATCCCATTGGATGAAATAATATGAATTGAATCTTAAAATACCATGAATTATTATGTATTCAACATATATTATATAAAAACTGGTTATATACATTATATTAAAGAAATTATGTGTATAACATTTAAATTTTCCATACTGAAAGAAAATTGAGACGTACCCCCTTACGTTTAATTTCCCTTTAGGTAATCATGTTTTAACTTATTGTATGATGGTTATAATTATGTTATTAATTTTTTATAATTTTTTTTTTCATATTTATAAATTTTTATATTATATTATTATAACATCTTATCACTCGTTAATAATATTTTATTATCACTATTTTTCAGGTGTTAAATACTACATTGTCTATTGTATGTTTTGTCATTGAAGATTTGGTTCTTGTCATAGAACATAGATCAATCATATAAAAAATTATAAATATGTTATAAATATCAAATTTATTCATTATTTATCTTTTAAAACCATTATTTCATGTTGGACATGGAAACCTAATCGCATAACTTTACAGATATGGTAGGTCGTACATACGAATGAGAGATGATATCAATCCTTTAAGGGGTGAAAGGGAAAGTAAGTGGATGATATATATATTTTAATTAATTAATACCATTTAATATTTTTCTTATGTATGAATTATTTTAGTCATTATAATAATCCACTTAAGTTGATTATGGAAAAAAATTACATAGATTCATGACGCTATAGACCACCGTACACAAGAGCTGTGGATTTGATTCCCATTTGATAGAGATGGATTTGGATAAATATTATGATATAAAAACAATAACATATCATTATATAGTTTATAATGTTTTTATTATATTTTATTTTTAAACACATAATTTAATGTGTCAAAAATAAGAAGTTAAAAAATAAGGTGCATATGGAAGATGACTACCTTTTCATAGAAACCCCTAATTTGTCTCCCCTATTTGAGACCATAGGGTTGGTATTTTGGGAGTAACACTACCCAAATAATGGGTTCATAATGGTTGGGGGTTTATTTTTAAAGGTTTTTATTCATCGAAATGGATTCATGGGGTAGAATAAGTGAGGCGAGAGGATCCTTTTTATAGTTGAGGAGGAGTGGAATTTTTATAAAAACAAAAAACTATTTAAAAATAAGAATTTAATATCAACTAAATATCTTCTCAAATTGATAAATAATGTATTGGAGGGATGTTCAGGTGGAGGAATACATTCAACAGAAATAATTAACTTAGCTCATACATTTTATTCACTTATCTACAAGGTTTAGTCTCTTTTACTATTTTAGGTTTCCCTATGGTAATTAGTTTTTTATTTACTTAACTAATTTATTAGTTAATCCTAAAAATAATTGAGAATTATTATATATTTTGGAACAATTTATTCAAAAAAATAAAAGAAATTTATCAAATAAAAATATGATTTGTGTGTAAAAATAATTTTAACAAAGGCGCACGTAAGTTGGAAACCATTGTTTTAACCTTAATCTTGGCAAATAAATTTTATAGTCTTAACTAATAATTAATGTCAAAGTTTATGTTATAATTTTTAGATAATATTAATTATTGTGATATAAAATATTTAATTCATTTTTTCAAATTCAATTAATTGATGTTGGAGAATTTAATTTAAAATTAAATGAGTATGTGTGATGAAAATGTAGTTTTCCATGGAAATGTTTTCTTAAATAAACATGGTTTTTATTTCAAAAATTAATATTCAGTTGACTATAATGAATATAATTAGATTAATAATAATATAAATCTACTCAGTTTATATTTTACTAAATTGAAAAAAATAATTCTTTATAAATACTTTAGATGAAAATTCATTTTTTTAATAAAATTCAGTATTTTCAATATTCATTAAAAAATGCATATTTATCGAAAATTATCAAAAATTCAATGATTTATAATTTTTTCATTTCTATTTAAAAATTAAAGTTCAATTTGAAAAATAAATTTTCCAAAATTGGTGACATGTAATTGTAATTTTGTTTTAGAAAACATGATGAAACCGTTATTTAAAAAATTACATTTTTTAAGCATAAAAATGGATTTATTCTTTTCCCATTCAAATGAATATTTGATGAATGGTAAAAAAAATTTGAATACATATAACACAAATTTCATTTTTTTATCAACAGTAACTAATTTAATTCGTTATGATCCAAGCACACTTTATGTATAAAAATATTTTTTTCATAAAAATATAATTTTTACATATAAATGTCTTTTATATTTATTTATAATCAATTGGAAATTATTGAATTTATTTCATTAAGGTGTTAAACATATAATTTTCATTATTTAGGTATTATTATTCATAGACACCAATTTAGTGGCTATGTTATAGAGCTATACAATATTAGGGTTTATTGAGACTCGAGGTTGTTTGTACATTAAGCTATCGAAGAGGTTAAATTTATTTAAAATAAATATACTATAAAATATTAATATGTCGAAGACTCCTAGATTTTTAAAAAAATTTCCTTAAAATATGGACTTATCCATAGAACACAAGGGTTTTATATTTGGAAATAATTTTCTTGAGAACCTACACCATAAAAATTGTTTCTAAAATATCCTCTTGATAAGAGCAAAAATGTAGTTTGAAGGTCACATAGAATAACACAAAAATAGGTTTACTAGTTGTAATAATTTATTGAGTTGTGAAAATATAGTCATTTGAGGGAAGAATAACACGCAATTAATAATAGAGTGTGATGGAAAATGTGTAATGGATAGAGTTATAAACTTCATGACCATAAATCTATTATTGTGTAATAGACCGTCAATTCATCATAAATAAAGGCAAAATTATATTTTTTTTCAAGATATGTCTCATAATTTTGTGGAATTATTTTACTATCCATACTAAGAATATATAGATATATATGTTGTTTATATCATTTTATTTCATAAATATAATGTCATCCTTTGGTTTTTCATTGATCAAAATATACTTCATCACATACAATAATTAATGAATATCAAATATGAATTTTTTATTCATAAAAAACTAAAATTAATTTTCAGCAGTTCATAAGTGGAATGAAATAGTGGTGGGTCATTATTTATGTCTTCATTTTTTTTTGAAAACCACAATCGTTTTCATGTGTTATCTGATATAATAAATTAATCTCTAAAACATAACATTGACACCAAAATATGAACATAATATTTATCCATAAAAATTTCTAATTAAAAAATCTTGTCAGATTGAACATCACATAGGCTAGTTGTATATGACACACCCTTGTCACCCTTCTATTGTGGGTTCAGTCCACACAGACTCTCCAAAACTGACCGGTTGTCACCTGGTTTGTAGGCTGTAATTTTTTCAAAATCAACATATATATAATTACAATAATATTCCAAAAATGGGAACATCTTAAAAAACATAAGATTTAAATATGTTTTTAACCAAAAGGGTGTTCTATATAACTTATTTCATCCCTGAAATAAAATACTGTTAATTGATGATTATTAACTTAACATTAATTATTATATTAACCCTAAAGGTTATCAATATCATTAATCATATTAATATCGGATTATCCTTCAAATATAATATCTTTTTGACCCATAGTGTTACATATTCCTAAACATAATGAAATGTCTCCCAAAATGGAATAAATTACATGAAAATCCATAATGTGAAAACCTAAAAATATATTTTCAAAATCATTAAATTATAATCAAACATAAACTCACAAAACTGTGTTGGTATCCAAAATAAATTGGTTAATATTATATGAATACATATATGCTTCCATAATTGTTAACAAAATCTATATATGGTACATATATCATGTAAGAAAAATACCATTGATAAAAACACTCATACAATTTCATTATTGAATCCCAGTACCTAAATACTTCAACCATATTACTTTAACATAGGTCCTTACATGGTATATAATTTAACCTTTAAATGATTACATTGGATTAAATAATTTTTAGGCTACACAAATTCTAAACAATGAATTATAGATGGATTTCTAGGATGATGTTCATTTATATCCACATAAGTTCTTACTTTTCCATAGTAAAAAATATTTATATGACCTTACATTCCACAAATAAATAATTTTCCTATTTCATTAATAAAATCATATAGTTATCTATATAAATTTTTTTGATATGAAATAAATTGGTCTTTCTTTCATTTATAGTATCCCCTACTCGAGATATTATTGGACCCCTTATTAATCCTCATTGGAGATTATGAGAGGGGGTTATTTTTGTTAATCATATATCATGATTATTGGTTTTTAATAATCATAAAATCATTCACTCAAGTCATCATACAATTTTTTTTCTCATAATCATGTCATTTCAAATCATATTCGGTGTTAGAATTATTCCTTTGTATTCCATCTATTATCTAAATAAAAAAAAATAGTGTGATAAAAAATGATAGTAGTGGGAAAACAATATTATAATTTATATGATTTCTAATTCATGAACCCTTCTTTTAAATATAATTCATAATATTTTTATACTAAGTCTTTCATTATCATAATCTATTGGATTCCATCTTGATTGTTCATAAAGAAAATGTGAATTAATCCAAGCATATCCCCTGAGAATGTTGAACAAGAATTGCAAAAATTCTTATTGTCATCCACTCGGTGATGATCAAGTCAAATCCAAATATTTCTTATTTATTTATTTATTAACCCTATGTATAACTATACCTATTCCAAACCATGTTGTAGTATCCAAACAAGGGAGTATTGTTAGTAAAATCATATAATCTCTACCTTACCAAAAAATTGGGATGTTATCCTATACTTAAACATATCCTCATAGTAAGTAATTGGGATATATCCTCTAATATATGTTTTTATAAGTCTTATTTCCAAGGTTTCTAATAAAATTTCTCTGATACCAACTATAAATAAATCGACAACTATAACCCAAAGTTGGTGGTAACTCATTTCATTTAATCAATAACATGATCATGATGAATAATATGGGTGTAATAAATAATGTCACATAATTCCATATAAACAATCACTTGATCATTAAGCTAATACATAGATATCATAACTATTCTAATAATTATACCATCACCAATAACTAAAATTTCAATGAAAGAAATGATTAAAATTGGATGTCCTAATCTCATATATCATAAAATTTATAATGTCAATACCTTACTCCTAGAGACTTTAAAACTATGGGTTGGTATACAATAATACCCTATTTAATGATATCTTACTTATATGTATCATGAGACAATTTTATGAATTATGTATATATATAATTCTAAGGCCCACCTATCATTGCATATCCAATGAAGTTTACATATATGAAATGATTGATTAAATTCGTGAACAATATTCCTTTTCAAAAAATGTATGAATTGGATAAGATTTAAAAATATCAACATTTGACATTCAAAAAATTATGTTTTAATGAAAACAAATATGTATAAATGGTATATAATTTAATAAATAAGAATATCCATAAAAATTTAATATAGATATCTTAGTGAAATTTAATGTACAATGATCAAAATTAAGTGATTTTTTCAAGGGAAATTTAATGAAGGAATAATTATTATAGAAAGTGAATGTTAAAAACATTAATAGGATAAACATATTATTATGTTTGGGATATTATTTTTTTACTCAGTTGGAAAAAATAAGGATTCTATTCACATTTTCAATAAAAATTCAAATATTACCTTATTTAGAAAATGATAAGAGGATTCATTTTAAGCAGTTTTAAAAAATTAAAATGTTGGTAAATATATTTTTAATAAATTACTGGAAAATATTACAAAAAATTTTTAACAAAAATTATTTAAAATATTTGTATGGAATAAAAAACACGTTCGACCGAAAAGTGAAGTAAAGTTTGATATTCTTAAAATAAAATTTATTATTTTAATTAACAAAGTGATAAAAATATATTATGACATGAAAATTTTATAAATACAAATAAGAGGATAAAATTAAAGGGATTTATTGTATAATGATCATGTAATTTTATTCAATAAATCTTTAAACATATACAATCCTGCTTAAAATGTGATTGAAGCATAAAACCCTACAGCTTTGGTAACAACCAAATCCTAACCCACAGGAATAGAACAGATTTAAATGAAACATTCAATACTTTTAATGTAAAATGATTAATTATATATCATATTAATGTGGTAGTAGATACAACTCATATAAATAAATAGATACATGACACTAAATTTGCCGAAATATACGGAAAAATTGTATAAAAACACTTACAAACACCATACATTTGAAGTGAGGATTAATAAATGAATTCATATTGAGTATAAAATTTAAATATATATATAATAACTATACATAGAATAAAAAATAAAAAAAAATACATTATACACATAAACTAATAATATAAAATACAATGAAGAAGTAAAATAACATGATGAAAATAAAATGACTAATGATAAATAAACACCACTTCACAACGTTCATGTACAGTCCCCTTGGATGAAATAAATTTAAATAAATCATTAAATACAAATAATTATTATGGAATCATAATATAAAATGTATATTGGTGGTATATACAGCATATAAAATAAATTTAGTGTATAAAATTAAACAATTCTTCCATGAAGGAAAATTGAGACAAATTACCATACCTCTTGTTTCCTTTTAGTTGAGTATGATTTAAAATATTTTATAATGGTTTTAAAATTTTTATTAGAATATATAAAAAACAAATTCATATTTATTATTCATAATATGATATTCTTATAACATATTTTCACCGATTTATTTATAATATTTCACTATTTTCATTGATTTGAGTGTTAACTAGTTTATTTCCTCATGAATTTTTTTTCATGCAAGTTATAGTTATTGTGCATAAGATATAGATCCGTAATCAATTAAAATATATTATTTTTTTAAATTTACATTTATTATTTATATACCATTTTTGACCAATTCATGAAATTTGAAAATGGAAAATGAATCACATAGATTCATTTATATGGAATGTCATAATTATGCATGAGGGTAGGTATCATTCCCATATCAGGTTAAAGGGTATGGAATTTGATGATATATTAATTCGATATAATTAATACAAAGTCATATGTATTATATATATTCATTATTTTTATCATTATTATTATATATTCCATGTTAGTTAGTGATGGAAAACAAATTACATCGGTTCACATGGTGGTAGTCCACTATACAAATGAGCTATTGTTTTTTTCCAACATTACAGAAAAGGATTTAGATTACTACTATTATATAAAAATAATAAATTGTAATTATATGGGTTACATTGGTGGAATTATATTGTAATTTTTGGGACATATTTGATGATGGAAAATAATAAGTAAAAATAATGAGCTTAGTGAACATGATTACCATCACTTAGAAACAATTTAGCAAATAACTTATTATGTGTTTCGCTCCAACATGAGGTATATCGTTACTATATTTCACTTTGAGTTTTATATTATTTTTGGTGTGATTTTTTGAGCACACCATTTGGTTTCCCAAGAGATACCCTATAAATTTATTTCTTACTTTTAAATTAATTAATTAAACCTATGAGATTCCTATATCCAAGCTCTAATGTGACTAAAAAAGGTATGATCTTAGAGATAGGATTTTGAAAATGGGTATATTTGGATAACATGTTTTTATTTTTTAAATAAGATTGACTTATATATATCACGTGTGACAGTTCCATTGGAATGTGATGGGAACTCCGTGATGTTGTTCATCAGGTTCGGGTTTTCATTGATATATTGGTAATGTTGATCACAATTTAGGAGAAATGGTCATTATATTAATGTGATTTGGTCACTAGGTAATGGGCATGAATGTTTTTATTTCATATGGAATTGATCATCATGCTGGGAGACATAGTCATCGGGGAAAGCGTTGTTGAGATGATGTCGATTATTTACTTTGTTGTTGATCTCCACTAACTATGATTGGAAAATTCCCCATTGGAGACATCTTCTCATATATGGTAGAATTGAATTTATTCCAATATTGGGTAGAAATTAAACCACCTACCTCAAACATGGGTTGCAAATACCCACAATATGATTTACCAACATAGAAGAATGAAAAAATAATAATCGAGTTCCTATACTCAATAATATATATTAGAATACATTAAAAATGAAAAATGGTGGGAGAATAACATAAAAAAACAAGTAACATAAGAAAATTTCACACCACATCCTAACCAACAAAATGGTCAACCTTAGGGGTGATGATAATAAAATATATCTCTAAGAGATCATGGAGAAGCATCACGACAATACCAAGTTGTCTAAAAATATAGTGGCATTCCTTGTTATAGGCGGATAGATACGTGTGCTTAGATTGGAAAAGTTTCAAGGTAGGCATATTTCATCATTTTGGTCCAGAGTCACTAATGATTGAAATGTGTTTGGACATGCACTCCTTATAACGCGGATAGTGTTTGGTGTCATCATACACCAATTGGTTTGTGATGCTAGTTTGTTTTTCTCTAGAGGTAATAAATAATGATCAGTTGAAGGCTCAATAGTACATGTAGGATTTGAGACCAAATATCATATAATAGGAACATATGATTATTCGTTATCTCTATGCAGAAATAATATATCGGTAACTGAAAAAATATATGGGTATGGTAGGAATGGTTATCCAATTTTCCCCTTATATTCTATCTAGTAGATGCTCTAGGAGTGCACAAAGAGAAATGGGATGTGTTGTCTTCTCCACATGAGTGGTGGGGTGGTTCAATGTAGTGGGAATCCTATATATATTTAGTTACATCCATATGTGTACCTATAACATTTTATCAGTGGGGAAATTTTGGTCAAACATGGTGCCTTTGTTCCACACCTACGAAAATGATTAATATTTATTGGAATCGAGGAATTATCTATTGTTTTTGTCAGGATATATCAATGAATTGTTATTGTTATGGATATTATACTCTAAATGATACTATGATATAGTCAAATTCTTTAAATTCTACAGTTCTATAGACATTTTGAATCTAGATTGAAGAAGATTCACATAATGGATGTGTTTCGGGTGGAGGTGGATGTGGTTATTGAAACGTTGACATGTATCATCATTATTTATTATTCAGTATTGAATCATTTATATTATATAGGTTCCTTTTACTCGTTTATATCATACTATTTTTTTGTATAATCTATAACATCTAATAGAACTCATTTCCCTTATTATGGACTTACCAACACCACCTATAAAGAGAAAACATAAGGGGTTTTAGTTTCCTTATTTTTTACTATTGATATTCGATGTAGAGTTAGTATGAGATTTCTTCCTTCTTGATCTGGATTTGTTTATGTAATAATAAATATGGATTGGATTTATCTCATTGTGAAAATGATGATTATTTCCATTGTTGTGTCTCATTTCATAGGGACAATGAGAGACCTCGTGTGTTTTAGTGATAGTGGGATCTGAGCTCCAATAATATAAGACATTCCCAACTAGAGCTCAAGAGTTTATTTTACCTGTTTTTATATTTGAGCCCAATGAATTTATTTGTGGTTAATTTTACCTTTCATGTTAGGGAATTTCCTGATGTTTTCTTGAAGGATTTCACTATTCATACTAATGGATGGGAGGTAGAGTTTATGTTTGATCTGGTGCAAGATATGCAACTGATCTAGATACCCTTTTACCATATTGATCTAAAAGATCTAAAAGAGAAATAAATTCCATCAGATTATCTATTGGATAAATTTTTTCTACTCCCTAGTCTTTCTCCTTGGTAAAACAATATACTATTTTCTAATGTCATATGGTTCAAGCCTATATTTTGTAATAATTATTTTCGAATTGGGTAATGGTTAAGAATAATTATAATTTTCCCCATGTAGATGAACTTTTTGACTAGTTAAAGAAGCAAAACTAGTTTTGAAAAATAATCTGTGGTCAGGTTATAATCAGTTAAGAGTATAGAAGTATGATATACCAAATATGATAGTCATGGGAAGGATTGATCATTATAAATATCTTTTGATGTATTTTTCTTTGACTAAGGATCCTATAGTTTCCATTTATTTGTTGAACTGAATATTCCATTACTTACTTGACACTTTTTTGGTTGTTTTCATGGATGATATGTTGATTTATTCAAGATAAAATCATGAGAATGAGGAACATTGGTGTTTGGTTCTAGGAATCTCGAGGAGTTAACATTTGAATGTAACACATTCAAAATAAAGTTTATAAATCCAATAAGTGAATTTCATGGGTCATGTTATGTCCATTAATGGGTTTTCAATTGATCAGGATAAAGAATGTTTTGTCTTGTCATGCAGAGAGACACACACCATCTTTGATATTTAGAGATCCATTAGTCTTATTGAGTAATATTGATGGGATTTAAAGGATTTGTGGATGCTAGTGTAATATATTACTACTCATTTAAGGAAAGAGGTGAAATTATTATGGGATGTGAAGTTTTATAATACTTTTAATGATATGAAATGACTTTTGAGATCTGATCCCATCATGATCTTATATAAACATGATATGGGTTAGGTTTTTTTGATTATTATGGTCTTATATTAGGTTGAATGCATATAAATGATAATAATTTTGTGTCTTATGACTCTCGCTATCTTTTTCCATAGGAGAATAATTACCCAACATATGATTAGAGATTTTAACCGTTATCCATTCTCTTAAATGTCAGATATAATATCTAGTTGTGGATATGTTCATAGTATTTTATGAGCATAAAAGTATATGATATGTCTTTTCTAATAAATAAATGAATCTCAGATAGGGGAGTTGGGTGGAATACCTTCTTATATTTTACATTGACGTCACTTACACAACAGGGAAGGGAATTTCATTTCATATTCTCTTAACAAGAATGTATAATCGCTGGATATTCATAAATTGAACGAGGCATGGAACCTTAAGGGGAACTTCAATCAGTTCCACCTAAATAATGAAGATGATTTTTTAGGTATGTATCTAAAAAACAATATTTATAATCATCTCTCCTTTAGTTTATTATACAATATCAGCATTATAATTATGAGTTTAGTGGAATTATAGAAATCATATATCATGGAGAGACTATTTATGGATGGTCTTTATATTTAGATTTTATTATTATTTTTTGGATCATTTTGTCTTCCTATAAATTGTGAGGTGATTAGTTTTGTTTTAATGTAATTTTCATTCATGGTATATTCATCTGGTCATTATGAAGATCTCTTATGTACATAGATGGAAATTCTAGTAGCAGGGTATGGAGTCTGACATTGTAAACTATGTGTCCCAATATTACATCTTTCAACATGTAAAGGAAGATCATATGAAACCATCTTGGTTTTTCCTGACACTTCTGTTTCTAGTTTATAAATTTTTAAATGTTTCTATGTACATAATTATTGGACTACCCTAAACTCCCTAATGGAGGAAAGATATCTTTGTGGATATTTATTAGTTGTAAAAGTAGTCTTACTTCATTCAAAATCAAAACACCTATAAAGTTGAATACCATGGATAGATTTATATATAAAAGTTTTTGAGGTCACATGGGGTTCCCTCTATCAATTTGTTAGGGAGAAATCCCTGGCTTAACGCTTGTTACTTGAAGATTATCCATGAGGTGATAGTAAGTCTTTTCATGTTGAGTAATCCTTACCATCCAAAGATAACCAGCTAGACAAATCATGTCATTTGGATCCTGGAAAATATAATATCTTCCTATATTTTGGATTTTGGTAGATAATGGGATATCAAACTTGTGCAGGATGAGTTGTATTATAAAAAAAGTTATCAGTCATCAATTATATTAGATCCCTTTGAGGTTTTTTGGGGCCACCCATGCACGTTATTCATTTTTTGGGAATAGGTGGGTGATGCCTCTCTTATAAGACTGAGTCCCATTTTGGAGATTTCATTAAGGATATACGGTATAAGTCAATATATATATATATATATATTAGATTCATAAGAAATCATATGATGATTTTGGCATTGTCCTTTGGTGTTTTCCATTGGTGACCAAGTTTTTATTAAATTTTGTCCCCAATTGGGTCATCAGCATCTCATAAAGTAAGAAATGAAAAAAATGAAATATGTTGGACCATTTGAGGTCACGTTCTGGATATTGAGAGTTTCTTATTAGTTTTTATTTATAGTTTAGTTGATATGTATACATGTAGTTTTCCACATATCATAGCTTTGGAAGTACCTTTATGATCCTTATCATAATTAGTGTTTGTATGAAATTGGGTTGAGGCTGACACTTTTTGTCATAGAGAAACTATTGGAAATAATTGACTCTTAGGTTAAATTCTTACATGGGAATTCGATTCTATTGGTTAGAGTATTATGGAACATTTACTATTAAGAGTCTAGAGACCACATGTCATTAATGGGGGAGAATTTCCCTCACAACGTTTTAGAAACAATTATTTTAGATGAATTCTCAGGGATGAAGATTATTATAATTGTTATTCTTTAACATCTTGTTACATTATCACATGTATCTATCATTCAAATTTTCATTTCCCAATTTATGTGGGTTTGTTTTAGGTTTTCCAATGATGGAAGGATTTTTTCTGGGAAATGACATAAATTTTTAGGGACGTATGTTTATTGGAATTTATGGAGACCTGGTATAAATTTGAAAAATGCATGATAGGATTTATTTTGGGTTCTATGTTAACATAATGGATATTTAAAAAATTTTATATGTAATATTACCACTGATAATTTTCACATTAAAATTGGTTACATGTTGTGATACATTTTTTGGGATGGTGTTATGAATTATTTTAGGGCATCAAAATTTCATATGACAAGAAAATGGTTCACATCCTAAAAATATCAAGTAGTGTTACCATAAAAAAATAATTTCATTTTGGTCTGTATAAATTTTATGGCCTGAATATCATGAACCCATTATTCATGTTGTCTAATGTGTATAACATATAGGTTCTAATGTGATAAATATCATATTATTTTTCATTAAACTTCATGATCCACTACAAAAACCTAATAGTCTATCCCAAGCCAATGAGCCTATACCCGAGTGGTAAGGGCTCCTGCTTGGCATCCAAGAGACCCGAGTTCAAAACATGGTGGAGGCAAATTTCTGGGTGTACTGTAGCACCCACTGTCGAAATTACTATTAGGTAATGTAACAGTCGGAACTATTCACCAGATTTGGGCCATCGGGCCACGGGTTTGGGCCTACGGGTCTCCAAGGCCTTCGTGTCATCAAAGGCCTTCAGGCCACAGGGACTTCGGGTCACGTAGACCATGGAGTAGCCCAGTTTACACATAACAGGCCCCAGAGAGGATCGGAGAAACAAGAGTAGCAGCCACTAGATGCAGAGCTAATCGGATTGGAAGAATGAGAGGGTATGGCAGCCACCATCGGGACCAGGCACCATGCAGCTTTATACGGGGCAATGCAAGCCGATCAACAATGCAAGGTGGGAGCTAGGTGATCAATAATGCAGAAAGCTGGGTAGGGGAAGTTCATGTGGGCTGGGGCTATGGGTCATGTGTTGGGCATGGTATGCCCTGGGCCTTCGGGTCATGTATTGCGGGTTTGTCGGGCCTTGTGCCTTGGGCCTACGGGTCATGTACGGGTCCCCTTAAACCCTTAAAAGGGGGAATATGCATAATAAAATAAAAAAGAATGCCTTTGGGCCATTCAGGCTAATAGGTTATCCCAATCCATTTTTGTGATCTCCACATTTTATATATCATTTATTTTGATGTCTAATCATTGTTTGGGTTTCACTACATCTCTCCAGGTAAGTAACCTTTGTAAATATTTATCATCATTTGAAATATCTAAACTTTTTATCTACATTTTGAGATCATTTTTTATATGGATCTCATTATTCTCGTTCCCTTATAGATCCATTTTCAATATTCCCCAACAGGATGATCTTTATGTGGATTATGGTGAGACGTGCTAGTTTCTTGAGGTACAAGTTGTTTTATCTTCTCCACAAAATCATTTTTTTGTTAAATTTATTCATAGATGTAAGGATTATTTCTAGGTCCACTATTGGGGTGTTTGAGTTCATCCATATTGGTGGATCTCATTGAGGGTGTGTGATGGAAAGTTTTCGGTATGCGATTACTTCATTAGCCTATATTGGATGGATTGTTTTTCTCTATTATTATAAATTATTTTATAAATTAATTTCTATGATTTAATTATATGTGTGGAAATAATTTTTTGAGAAAATGTGGTTTTCACCTTATACTTTTTAAAGAAAAGTATTTTTCAATTTATTTTGAAATGGTTTATTGAAATGTTTTTCAAAGGATTCTTTTGATTAATTGGTTTGGAAAATGTTATACATGGGAACCCTTGTGTACATATGTAGAAGGGGTGGTAATAGGACTTGCAATTTTTTATTGTCAAAGAGTTGACTCATAGAGGTTTCCTCTACTCCATAGGCTCATAGACAGAGGGACCTATTATTAGTGTTAGGAGGTTCATCAGAAGGGTTGTTCCTATTCTCTCTTGATTTTCTGCTTATATCTAGAGAGAAGATGTGCATGATTTTGTATATCAAGGTAATAGTGTTCTAGGTAACCTGATATATTGTGATCATGTGCATGATTTGCATATGTATTTGTTTTTTCATTTGGTGTGATACCATATGAATTATTTAAACTTCTTTAGTGTATTTTATATGATTTGAAATTGTTTTACCTATATTATTTGAAAATGTGAAAAAATGAGAAATATTTTTAATTTGTTTTGATATAAAAATTTATAACTATTATTAATTCTTTTTTCCATCAAATTTTTTCATGTCCACATTGTTGTAAAGAGATATGATATAGAACACCGAGGTGGGATCTTGTCGGGCTTGTTTAGCTCAGAAACTATATATTCCTTTAGTAGAGAATATTATTTTTTTTGTTGTTAGATACAGGTAAAGGCAAGGCTCCCTAGTCAAGTAGTGAGTCTTCTTTCAGTTGTTCCCAAATGGATGTTATTGATATGATGGGATTTTCTAACATTTTCACATAAAATATCTGTTTTGGTTTTATTTGTCATTTTTCTATTGGACTTGTTTCATTGTGATTATTTATATACATTAGAGTTATATCTCTTCTTTTGTGTCCCATTTTCTATTATATATATTACCTGTTTTACAATTTCATTATTTCTTCTAATTTAGTATATATATAAAATTTTCACTGATTCTAGTTGGGTTAAATCATTCCCATTTCTCTTTTTATATCTAGGTGCTAGTCTTTATCCCATGGGGATCAAGAACACCTTTTGGGTATGTGATGATTTAGATCTGGTATAGGTTTGTGAGGGTATCAGGGGTGGGTTTTTCAAGTGTTTCCTAGAATTAAAAAAGGTCCCCTAGTGGCATGACACCAAACAAGAGAAATAAAATTATAACTTCCACTGAGTACGTAGGTTCCTATGTACAAAAATAAAAGTTATAAAAATAATAAAAAAGATAATTCTAACACAAACGAACCAAAAAATGAAAATACCTCACCCCTTAAACCCAACGAAATAATCATTCCTATATATCACTTGCAACCATGTATTAAAGAAGAACATTCACACATAAGGGGAGAAATAAGAGTCACATTATTGTAAAGAATTCTCACATGGGGTAGCTGAATCAAATTGGAAATCAAGTGGTCTCATTCACATCATCCATTTTAAAATGAAATTTACAACTGGGCCATTATCCCAAGGGTCTTGGTGAAATAATACCCAAAGTATATAAATATTCAATTATTATATCATTACATGATTTCACATTGTGTTTATATTATTTATTTCTTTTTTGATGATTTAATTTGGGGAATTCATATATGATATCCCAATCATTCACATTAGGTTAACCATTTCTATATTTTATATAAACACCCAATTTTCCCCACATATATTAGTGGGTACATGCCTAGTTTCAAAATACATATTATCAATTGGGGTTTCATACACAAAAATTCTTAAGAACTCACATTGGTTGCCACAATTTGAGGGGTATAATAAGGAACTCTAGAGTTTACTACCTCCAAGAGAGTCAAATTGTGTTTCATGGATTGGATTGAATATTTATGATGTGTCTTGTGTATACTATACATAATATAAATTTAAACCCATTTAGTTTTAGTTTGAATTGTGATATTTAATATCATGTGTAAAGAAAATATATGAGGTCACTTATGCACTGAGTATTATGATCAAAACTCATTATGTTATCTTATGTATCTTGTTTTTACAAGTTTCAGAGTAGTCATAGTTCAGTTAATCATCACCCTGTTGATGGAAAGTGAAATATAATTAGTACCCATGAGGTTTATTTACCTTATTTTTACCAATATGATAATTAATTATGGAATTACCCCATGTTGGGTTCCATTTTAGGAGGTAAATCATATCATGTAACTGGACATGGTTTACACACTATGGTTTCCCAACATGGGGGAAATGTATGATGTGACTGATATAATTATTTCAAATTCATAATCCCATGTAAGTCATAGTCGGTCAGAGAAACAAGGGACAACAAGTGACCAGACTTATCACTTGTGGATACAATACTTATGAATTGTGGCAGCCCTTATAGGGTGGTTGATATGGAGATCGGGACTCAAGAAGGCATCCAATGTATAGTTATGGAATAGAAATTAGATTTGTTATAGTTCATTTATTCCCTAACATAATGATCGGTTTTAGGAAATTGGTGGTATATATGGGTCTTATACAAAATGATATTCATTAGTATGAGCCCACTTCTAATATAATTGTTCATGAGAAAGGATTGTAGGTTTACGGTAGAATATAGTTTTGTGAGTGCAGAATATTTAATATATGAAGGGACTTACACTAGGTTAGACTCGCATTGAATATTAGTCCTTAGGAATGTGTCTTACATAACCTTTTTGGATACTAATAGGAGTCCTCATAGTTTATGGGGGTAAGGTTTGAATATTTATAGTATATAAGGTCATCATGTCCTAATGGGATTGCCTGAAATTCTTGACATATTGGAGGTTTTATGCATGAAATGTCATGAGTGTCTGTTTGAAATGCCTTGAATATCTTCTCGACATGCTCAAGGTATCAACCCGACATATTCTAATTATATGTCTAGCATGCCTTGAGTGTCTATAAGATACGACAGTCATGTCCTAGGGTGCTTTTCATGATTGAAGAATAATTTAAAATTTATTACACATTACATGGATGAAATTTTTATATAACTATCACATGACCCTACTAATGCATCTAAAGTTCTTTTTTTGGTCAACATAAAAACATCCAAGGGTTTCATGTGATCAATGCTAGCATGCTGGAAGGCTATCACATGATATGGCTAGAAATTCATGAGTACATCACATGACTTGGATGATACATCTGAATTACTTTTATTGAAATGGATAATATATTAAGAGGACTTCAAAAAGCCTATCTTACATGACTTGAGGACCTCACAAGACTTGGATGAAATGTTCATGCACTATTCCATGATTTTGGATTAGTCATGTAAAGTACATAGTGAATTAGAATAGAAATTTGTGTATCAATATTATTGTGAGTCTTTCATATTTTTCATCCTTTATTCAATATATTATTCAATATTTTTCATGTATTATCCTATTGAAATTTCATGTGACCAGGTCGAAATGTGGAAGCTCCTTCACATAATCTGGATGGTGCATCAAAATTACTTTTTGTGATTGATTGGATGATCATGAGAAATTCATATATATGATATTTTGTACAGAGATATTTTGAAATCAATAAAAATGTTACCTTTCAGTCTATGATACATAATACATTAGGTAAATATCTAGATTCTACGTTGTGGAAGACCCATGGTATTGTGTGGATTTTCACTCCAAAATGTCTGAGTGGGATTATGTTGGTGTGACTTATATATCTTCTAGGCATGTGTCGTTTTTGGGCTGAGGGTGATGATTTAATATACCTCCCCACCATGTTCAATTATTCCTTACACTGTTCGTATATCAAATATTTGGACCTGTGTTTGTGGAAGGTGTATCTCATTATAGACATTTCAATATCTTATTGTGCATTTCCCGTAGTGTCATCTTAATCTCATATAATAAATAATGACCGTGAGAATAATCTTTCATCACTATATTTATTGGATTGTTTTCCTATCAATGTTAGTTTTCATAATCAGGAATATATATCAAAGAGAATTCTCTATATTAGGATAATATGTGTGGGATTCTCCATGATACAAGGAAGTCATTTAAAGGGGATTTTTCAGGATCTTGGTAGATATATCATGGTATTTTAGTATGAAAAAATTCTCTTGATAGAGTTCCATTCATGAGATCAAGATGGATTTTAGAGGCCATTAGTGAGGTAGTGTTGGATTCTCATAGGGAATTTGTGTGACTGATAGTTTGATCACACCAGGTGCATAACTCATTCAAATTAAAACCTACATAACATTTTCCATAGGAATCCTTTACATTCTTTTCATATTTATTTCAATATTTTACAATGGGATTTAGGCAGATGTCATATAACTTTTTCTTGAAAAGTCACATGATTGGAGGAGCTTATTAGGAATCCTTTTCATGATCATCAAGGATTTTATGGATACATTCATAAAAAAGAGGGGCTTTCCAAAGGCATTCATCATGACCAAAAAATGATCATTTTAAGAACATGATCCTATTACATAACCTTCTTAGGGTCATTTGACCACATATCTTTATAGGGATCATAAGATTCATGTGATCTAAAAACATATCCCCTATATAGATATTCTACACCCTCTACTTTCTTTCAGAGAAAATAATTTACATTATTCAAGTATTTCATTTAGTTTATAATTTTTTATTCTCATTTAGAAGGTGTCAACAATTTCACTTATCCTTATTTGTAACACCCCTCCCCTACCTCATTGGATTGAGGAGGCGGTAAGGGTTACATGGCCTTAAGGGATGTTCCCAAGGCGCCAAAGGCTGGGAATAAATGATGAGGGCTTCTAGAAATAGTTGGGGAACGATTTTCCCTTAAGATATAACCAACCACTATATGATGCATTTCAATAAAACTCCCAAAAATGAATTCCCAAAAGGCAACTAAGTAGTTCAACAACAAAACTCAAAACTAATACAACCCAACAACTCCACAAAATATCAGAGTACACAGCAAAAAGTAAAAAACCAAACACCACAAGCAATGAAACCAACATAACTCAACACCAAGATCCAAGCTCCATGTTCTACCAAGGGATCAAAAAGCTCCACTAAAGGAGGGAGATGCCTTACCTTTTCCCACGTCACGGTACACAACATCTACAAAGACACCGATGTTCCAAAGCAGGGGGTGATTACTAAAACTCAGTAGGATTTCCACAAATGACTTCCCTACACATGACACTAGGATAAAACCGTTAGAACATTTATTTAAAAACGTTTTATATAAAATAAATCACAAGTGCAACAATTTTCATATGCCAAACGTGCCCATACCAAGCCATCACATCCAAAACAAAAAACTAAGTGAAAGCCAAACCAACATGCCACAAGCCATTCAACATTTACACACTAGCCACTATTTCAAACTCGCTGAGCAATGCACAACAACAACCAAACAGTGTGACTCTCACCCAACCCGTTCACCCATTCACACCAAAACAAACAAAAGGATGTGACTTCCACCCAACCCGTTCACTCATTCACAGCGAACTGTACTTCTCGACCACTACCCATATGCTGGTTTTTCCGACCACTATCCATCAATTTTTATAGTGAGACTTCCCAACGACTTGCACACAATACGTCAACCAATCACAACCAAGCATATAACCCACCAAAGTCACAACATCATGCAATCTACCAATTCCATTTCATATCAATCCACTTCAATAAATCACCCATTAATTAAAAATAATTTTCCATGGAAAACAACATTTAAATAAAACAATCATTTTATTGAAAACCCTTTCCATCAATAATTTTCACAAATCAACCATAGTATCCCATTTTAAAATCCACAACAATAGCATTTCACCAAAAACCCCTCTTTTTCACAAAAATCCTGAAAACATCACCTACGAGATTTCTAACCAATTTTACAGAAAAAAGATAATAATTTAAACCATGAAAAATTGATTGAAAACAAAATTATTAGCTCTAACCAAGTGGAGTCATGAGAGAAGCCAACTACCATAAGGGTTGCCGAGAAATCAACCCACGAACAATCACACCTCAAATCCGGCGAACACACCACTGAAACCACTCTACATCTCCTTAAATAACATTCAAAAGCCTTAAAAACATCATCCAAAGAAAAAAACACTATATATACACACAACAAGTGTAGATCTAGAAAACCACGAAAGTTAGGGATGTAAATCTAGATGAAAATACTAGGAAACCAAGAGGAGAGACTTACCCATGAGAAATCTCCTTAAAACCCCAAGAACCCTCTTCAAAACGCTTCCAAAATGAGTGGGAAAGCTTTTCAACCCCCTAAGAACCGAATAATCCGAGTGATCCATGAGTGAGAAGAAGTTTGGGGTGAAATATGTTAAGCCCGATAGAGCCCGAAACATCTAACCCTATTTTTAAGTGGTCGCACGATTAGCCCACACGGTTCGGAAAACTGTGCGCTAACCATGCACACGCTACTACCTCGAGAGATAGGGTACAAAGAGTTTCCTCGCATGGATTGGAAAACTGTGCATAGGCCATGCGAATCCTACGATCACTCTTGCACGGTTTCATGGAGAATACACACGGTTTCCAATAACCGTGCTCAAACCGTGCACCCCTTTAAAAGCCTCCAAACTCATCCAAAACCATTCCAAACTCTCTCAACCTCTTCCCAACTCATCCCATGCACTCTAAGAACATAAAAAGGCATAAGAAATTCTACATACCTCAAACTGTGGGTACTACATTCTCCCCAACATTTGACATTTTGTCCTTATAAATTAGTGAACCTGCCCTTTTCCGAAAGAGCTCAGGCCACTTCTCGACCATCTCTTTCTCCCGCTCCCAAGTCTCCCCTTGAATTTGACCATGTTTCCAAAATACAAAAACTAAACCGATGCTTTTAACATAGAAAACTTTCTCTTTCCTATCCACAACCCACACTAGCTCATTCACCAACGAAGCATCCAGTTCTAGCTCAACATGATCCCATCGAATCACATGGTCACGATCCGGCTGAAACTTTTTCAACTGCGACACATGAAACACATTTTGCACCGCACTGAACCTAGTTAGAAAATCCAAATTATAAGCCACCTCACCAACCTACTCAAGAATATTTTAAGGTCTAATATACCTCGAAGATAACTTTCTTTGCTTCCCAAACCAATGATGTCCCAAACTAGGAGAGATCCTCAATAAAACATGATCACCCACCTCGAATGACAATGACCGTCGACGATGATCCACATACGATTTCTGACGACTCTGAGCCATCTCTATTCTCTTCCTGATCAACATGATCTTATCCTTAATCTCCTAGAAAAGGCTCGGTCCAACCATCGAGGACTCACCCATTTCCACCCAGCATAGTGGAGAACGACACGACCGCCCCTACAACGCTTCAAACGGATCCATATGTATGGATTGCTGGTAACTGTTATTGTACAAGAACTCAACCAAAGACAATTGCTCCTCCCATGAGCCACAAAAATTCATGACACAATCCCACAACATATACTCTAAAGTTTGTATCGTCCTCTCGGATTGACCATCCATCTGAGGGTGATACGCCGTACTCATGGTCCACTTAGTTCCAAGGGCTTGTTGTACGGATTTCCCGAAAAGAGATTTAAACCTCATATCTCTATCGGATACGATCAAAACTAGACCACCATTCCTCTTTACCACCTCCCGGATATAGATTTTGGACAGATACTCCACTGTATGAGATTCATGAATCGGGATGAAATGAGAAGAATTCGTTAGCCGATCCATTATCACCCAAATGGCATCGTTCTTTCTGACTATTCTTGGGAGACCTGTAACAAAATCCATCAATATTTTCCCCCACTTCCAAATAGGGATTGGTAAAGACTACATCATTCCTACTGGCCTCTGATGTTCTGCCTCGACCTGCTGACAAGTCAAGAATCTCGAAACAAACTCAGCCACTCTACTTTTCATACCAGACCACCAGAAATGTGCTTTCAAAGCGTTATACATTTTCTAAATTATAGGATGAACAACCCACCTATAATGATGATAAAACCTAAGAAGATCCTCCTAACAAACAACTGGTACAACCATCCAATTTCTAAAACACAAAACTGAATCTCCATTTAGTTTCCAACCCTCAATGGTCTCCCCACCATTGAGTCTCTACCCCATGGTCACTCACTCAGAATCAGATATCTGTTCCTCTTTAACCAGCCCAACCAATTCAGGAATAAAAAAAATTGTAAAGAAGACCACTCTATCACCCTATTCCTCACATTACAATTGCATCTTAGCTATAACCGACATCAACTGCCACTGGTCCGATGCCTATTTCACCACCTGAGCATATGATTTTCTAATTAATGCATCTGCCTCTATGTTTCCCTTACCCAGCATGTACATCAAGTCAAAATCAAACATATGGAGATATTATAACCATATAATTTGCCTTAAGTTTAAATCACTTTGTGAGAAGATGTGCTTCATGCTCTTATGATCTATATATATAAATAATTTCTCACCAAAGAGATAATGACGCCATACTTTTGAAGCATGGACCACTGCTGCCAACTCAAAATCATGAGTTGGGTAGTTCTTTTCATGAACCTTCAACTGCCATGAGACATAAACAACCACATGATTCCCTTGAATGATAACGCACCCCAACCATGATCCCGATGTATCACAATACACCATATACCCTTTTCCTGATTCTGGAAAAACCAAGATTGGTGCTGATATAAGTGACCCTTCAGATCTTCAAAATATTGCTGAAATTGTTCATTCCACTGGAATAGAACATTCTTTCTTGTCAAAGCTGTCATTGGTGAAGAAAAACGTGAAAAATCACGAACAAAACACCGATAATACCGAGGTAGACCAAGAAAACTCTATATCTCAAAAACATTCTTTGGTGGTTTCAACAATATAATAGCCTCTATCTTTTTTGGATCCACTAAAAAACCCCTTTTATAAATCACGTGGCCAAGAAAACAAACTTCTTGTATAAAAAATTCACACTCTGGAAATTTGGCATATAACTGATGATCCCTTATGATCCCCAGCACTGTCGCCAAGTGCTGCTCATGCTCCACCCTTGTCTTTGAATACACCATAATATCATCTACAAAAACCACCACAAATGAATCCAAATATCTCTGAAATATCGGATTCATTAATTCTGTGAACACCATTGGAGAATTTGGTAGACCAAAGGGAATAACAAAATATTCATAATGGACATATCTACTTCTGAAATTTGTTTTAGGAATATCCTCCTTCCTCACTTGCAATTGATGATATCCCGACCTTAGGTCCATCATGGACATCCACTAGGCTCCCCTTAACTGGTTGAACAAATCATCAATTTGTGGAAGTGGATGTCTATTCTTTATTGTAACTTGGTTAATTCTATGATAATCAACAAAGAGCCACAAAGTTCCATCCACCCTTTTCACAAACAACACCGGCGCTTCCCATGGAGACATGCTAGATTGGATTAACCCTTTGTTTTCTAACTGTTCCAATCGGTCTTTCAATTCCCACAATTTATTAGGTGTCATCCGGTAAGATAGAAGTGAGATAGTACTGGTCCTCGAAAAGAGATCAATCATAAAGTCTACTTCTTTTACAGGAGGTAACACAAAGGATTATTTAAGAAAAACATCCATGAACCGATCCACCACTACTAGAAGAACACTTTGATCAACAACGTCTATAGTTTACAATGAGAACAACGCCAACTGATATGATAACGTACCCACAGCTGGTGCCAACAAACCCATTGCACCCTGCCTTCGTGCATCTCTCCTCTAAAGAGATGTCTAATGCCATCGTGTGTCGTCAAAGACACTGTCCGCACATTAAAATAGATGTGGGACTTAAACTCAACTAGCCAATCCATTCCCAGGATTAAATCATACTCATCCATCTCAAGCACTGATAAATTCTAGGTTATCTCATCCTCACCCACAATTATACAACATGCTCTACACAAGAAGGCTCAACACTCTCTTCGAACCAGAGGAGTTTGACGTTCCAAAACTGAGGGCATCATTTCTACCCTTAAACCCAAAAGACCATCTACACGTGTAGAAATAAAAGAATGTGAAGCACTTATATCAAATAACACTTACATCAAGGTAGAATTTAAAAGAATAGTACCTCGCACCATGGATGGTCCTGACTGATCATCCATCACAACATGCTTGACACCAAACACATGTTTACTTGCCACGTTATTCTCTTTATTACTTTGTTGAGGCGTCGTGGTACTCCAAGAATCACAATGACCCACTTTACTCTGGTGATGAGGGGTGTGCTGTTGTCCCCATCCCATCAAAGCATATGATGTCTGCGATCCTTGAGAAGTGTCACGCGCACCCGACCTTGGAGAATTCAGAAACTAACACTGAAGATGACCCATCATCTAACAATTATAACATGATCAAGGTTGTTTCGCACAATCTCGCTTGATGTGGCTTGTAGAAGTGCACTGAAAACATCTCATTTTTCTCGGGGGATTCAGAGAAAGATTTACCGATCTTGCCATTGGATTATATGCCATATTCCCACCCTGGGAATAATTGTTCCTCTTCTGCTTGAACCCAACATTATATTTCCCACTATTCCCCATGGGTACCACAATCCTTCATCCACCTAGAGCACCCACCAGACCCCGCTCAGCCATCAACGCTCTATTCACGATCTCTATCTAATCATCTATACATAGTACTGCTATCATTGAACAGATTTCTTGCCTTAGCCTCACTTCAAATATCCTTTCATTCAACAACATTCTACCTGCCACCTCAGGTTCAAACCACACTAATTTCACAAAGTTATCTACATACTCTGTCACAGACATATGCTCTTTCTTCAAACTGATGAAATTAGTCATACGCTGAATTACGAACGTATGTGGGTAGAATTTTTTATTAAAAAATTATTCAAAGCCTTCCCATATCATACCTTTGTCTATCCCAGCTTGGACTACCAACTCCCACCACTGAAGGGCAATATCTTCCAACATATACGTGGAAAACTTCATTTTTCACTCTACCGGTGTTCCCATGAACTTGAAGATCTTATTCCTTCTATTCAACCATTCTTATGCCCTCTCCAGCACTGAATCTCCCCTGATGATGGGTGGATTATTCTTTTGAAACTGAACTACAAGATCCACATGCCTTGGTTCATCCATTTTATTTCCACTTTCCACAGCTTTGAAATCTTTCACTATGCTTTGCACTAACTTCTGGTTCACCTAAGGATCAGGTGCTACGACATTCTCAGCAGCCTCCTCCGGTTGGTTTCTATGACGCCTACCCGATGCCATTTCTATAAACAGAAAGAAAAAACCCATGAGTCTCACTTCTGTAGACATCAATAAATCCCATTTCAAATCACATTACACAACACTAACATAACAAGGCTTTCCACCTTTTCTACATGTACCATGTTTCCCCATTTTGAAAAGAAAACCATTTTCAAAATACCAATTTATTCACATTACAATTTCACACATTCATATCAGTTCATAAATTATTATACCTCAATGAAATATTCATCCTAGTGGGAAGTCATTTCTACCATTCATGTCATGCTCATCTCATTGCCTACACACATGAAAATGAGATATCCAATCCCTATAAGTGTCTCCAAAACACTTATATACCAAACTCCATGGTAACTTGAATTTTAGTATAAAAGGGTTAGCTACGTCCTTTTATGCTATACATTCCATGTTCCGACATTCCTACGCCTTGTTACCAGCCCAACTCAAGGAATATACCACAAAAAATGTCAAATCCAAATCCGAGAATCAACTCCAAAGGACCGAAAAAGCTGAAACCACTTGTAACACCTCGCCCCTACCTCATTGTCTTGAAGAGATGGTAAGGGTTACTTGGCCTTAAGAGACATTCCCAAGGAGCCAAGCCTAGAAATAAATTCCAAGGGATTATAGAAGAAGTTGAGGAACTATTTTCCCTTAAGATAAAACCAACCACTGTATGATGCATGTTAATAAAACACCCAAACATGTATTCCCAAAAACAACTACATTGTTCCACAACATAACTCAAAACTAATACAACTCGACAAGTCCACAAAATATTTGATTACAATGCGGAAACTAAACAAACAAAAACTACAAGCCATGACACCACCACAGCTCCACAACAAGCTCCAAGCTCCAAGCTACACCAAGGGTTTGCAAAGCTCCACTAAAAGAGAGAGATACCTTACCTTTTCCCATGCCACGGTACACAACATATGCAAAGACACCAACATGCCAATGATGGGATGAGTACTAAAACTCAGTAGGATTTCCCCAAATGACTTCTATACACACGCCACTAGGATAAATCCGTTAACTCATTTATATAAAATAGTTTATATAAAATAAATCACAAGTTCAACCATTTTCATAAGACAAATGTTCCCTTACCAAGCCATCACATCCAAATGAAACAACCAAGGGAAATCCAAAACAACATGCCACAATCCATTCAACATTTACACACTAGCCAAAATTTCTTACTCGCAAAGCAATGCAAAACAACAACCAACTGTGGGACTTCCGCCCCACCCGTTCACCCATTCACAGCAAAACAAACAAAATGGTGGGACTTCCACCCAACCGGTTCACCCATTCACAGCTAACGGTACCTCTCGACAACTACCCATATGGTGGTTCTTCCGACCACTATCCATCACTTTATATAGTGAGACTTCTCACCCACTTCCACACAAACACATCAACCAATCACAACCAAGAACATAACCCCCCAAAGTCACAACATCATGAAATCTACAAATTCCATTTCATATCAATCCACTTCAATAAATCACCAATTAATTGAAAACCATTTTCCATGCCAAACAACATTTCAATAAAACAAAAAATTTATTGAAAACCATTTCCATCAATAATTTTCACAAATCAACCATAGCATCCCATTTTAAAATCTCCATTTTAAAATCCACAACAATAACATTTCACTACAAAACCCTCTTTTTCCCTAAAATCCCCAAAACATCACCCAAGGGATTTCTAACCAATTTGTCAAATCAAACACAATTAATTTCAAGAAGAAAAAATTAATTGTAACCAAAACAATTATCTCTAACTATGTGGGGTCGAGAGAGAAGCCACCTAACATTAGGGTTCCCGAGAAATCGACCCACGAACAACCGTGCCTCAAATCCGCCAAACACACCACCGAAACCTCTCTAGACCCCCTTCCCTAACATTCACAAGCCTTAAAAACATCATCAAATTCAACCAAAACCCTCTATCTACACATAAAAAGTGTACATATAGAAAACCAATAATGTTAAGTATGTAGATCTAGAGAAACACACAAGGAAATCAAGAGGGGAGACTTACTCGGGAGCAATCACCTTCAAAACACCAAGAACCCTCTTTAAAATGCTTCCAAAATGAGTGGGAATGCTCCTACACCCCCTGAGAACTATAGAACCCAAGTGATCCATGAGTGGGAGGATGTTTGGGGTGAAATAGGTTATGCCCGAGGGAGCCTGGAACTTATAACCCTTTTTTAGTGGTCAAACGGTTAGCCCGCACTGTTTGGAAAACCGTGCGATAACCGCCTGTATGATACTTCCTCGAGGGCTAGGCTCCATACAGTTTCCTCACACAGTTTGGAAAACTGTGTGCTGGCCGTGCAGAGACTAATGTTTCCCTTGCACGGTTTCCTAGAAAATACGCACGGTTTCCACTAACTGTGCTCAAATCGTGCACCCCTTTAAAAGACTCCAAACTCATCCAAAACCATTCCAAGATCTCCCAACATATTCCCAACTCATCCCATGCACATTAAAAAAATAAAAAGGCATAAAAAGACTACATACCTCAAACCGGGGTTACTACATTATTAGTGAGGTATTCCAGGATAAGGAATTAGTTATGAGGAGAGCAAGTGCCTATATGAGTACATGGGGATTCAACTGACCGATGTCAGAAGTGACATTTGGTCTTCTAGGTGACCTTTAGTATTCTCTTAGAAGACCGATAAATATGGGAGAATATATTCTCACATTATATTGTTGTAATGACCCTATCTTATGATCCACTAGAGAAGTTCCCTGATCTGGGTCACCACATGACCTCAAGAAAGCCTCCCCATACCGTAGAGGATTCTAAAAAGTGGTGAGGGTCAAATAGGTCTTGTGTAGAGAATATACCAACTGTTATGAGATTAATACACAAAAAATAAAATATTAACTATAGGAAACAATAAGAAACAAACTTGGATCTTGCATTACAATTTTTTCCCAAACAGGGTGAGAAATCACAACAAAAAATAACGATTCCATGTCAGGATTACAGTACCAAAAGTGGAGAAATAACAAAATAAATATAAAAAAAACTAAACCCCAAGACAGGTCCTAACTCCAACTATGAATCATTATCCATGGACATCATAATCCCAACTCAAAATTCTAGCATAGGTTCCTTTCCATTATCCTGACCTACCAAAATTAAATCATCTCAGGTACCCAACAGTGGCCTAATCATGGTGTGATTACATCTCATTATGTCACCGAAAATGGTGTCTACATAATATCCAATCCAAATGGAATGTTAATGAAAGTATGAAATGAATGATATGATAAACAAAAGAAAACTCTGGTGGAAGTAGTTATCAATATTCACCTTAAACGTTTCCACTACTTTTTTCATTTTCATCCCTTATACTATCTTCCTTACTAAGCTAATTTTCATCAAATGTTATAAGGGTGGAACACTTACATAATTTACATAGTGGAATATGATGATAAAATTTGATGAATAAAGGAATAATTCAAGTTACCAATCTCATTAGAGATAATCATTTCATAAAAAATTACATGACATTGACCTTAGTGACTCAGTTTAGGAAGTTTCAATGAATGTAACCATTAGGGGCCTAGAGCCTCTGTCTGAATCCCTTATACATGCATTTTATGGGTGGGGTTTAGTTCCTCAGTTCATCCCGACACGTCGTAGGATCCCCAGTCTTTTATCCCACACCAATATTCCATGTTCATAAGCTTATTTATCATTTTACCACATATACCATATCAATTCTAATTTATAATCAATTCAAATAACATTTAAAATTCACAATTAAATATATATATATGAATCATCATCAATCCTTGTCCCATTACCCTGTTTACCACTTACATAGCATAACTAATTTAACCTATTTACCTTTTTATACCTTGTCACATTTAGCATATTTAAAAATTTCATTTCATTAACCAATATAACACATTCACTAATAAACACACCTTATCCCTTTGAAACATTATCAATTACATTACTCATACCAATTCACCCTTTAATCTTGAAAATTCCTTAGGAAATAAACCAATTACCCTTCAAAATCCACAAATCATTTAACCCTAAAATGTTAAACCAAAAAACCCCTTATTCCATGTGAACAACATGACACAATTTACACTAGTTGCACTTTTTATTTTAAACTAAAAATGCATCATATTTACAATGTGTTATAATTTGAAAAAATTAATCTTTATGCTTAATATTATATTTTTCCATGTTTAGAAATGTTTGTGCATGCCATCAGTGGCCCATAACTATTCTAATCAACCTCAATGCATCCAGTGGGGATTATTAGTGATTCAATTAATAATTTTGAAAAAACCATTTTACCATATCATAGTAAAGATACCAAATTCACCATATGAAGGGACCAAAAACACAACCACACATCCATGAACCATCTTCGAGACCATATCATATAACTTATATAACACCTAACATGATTGAAAAGACAAATTAACACTCAACCTTGGAACTAAACTCAGATTTAAATTCCTTATGAAAACCCAACCTATGATCTTCTAGAAAAATAGTGTTTTAGGGATTCATAAGAAGAAGATAAAAAATATAAGCTATAAAACATATTAGAGAAGCAGAAGGAGTATCAGAAAAACCTAGATCTTATATTCACCATCAACGACACTCCAAATGGATTCAAATAAAAGGAGATCTAACATTTGGAAGATTTATTTGAAATATTTCTCAACTAGAGTTGCTGGATCAGAAATGTGGGAATAAATATGGAAGGAAACCCTTAAATCCTGAAGGGGAAAATTTCAAAAAACACACTTTAAAGGTGATGTATTCTTTAACCACACAGTTTTCCAAACTGTGCACCAACCACATGCCTGCCTTAATCCAAGCGAGGTCCAAGTCGAAAATTTGCCTATGGAGATTGTATAGTTTGAAAAACCATGTTCCAACCATGTAGAATTCCTCCTTCCCAATCCACACATTTTGGCCTCGTCCATGCATCAATTAGTCTAACTATGCGCCAACCATGGAGCATGAATTGGATGTACATTTTTCCATTCTTTCATGCCAAGAACCCATTGTAAACCGTCTAGCCTCCTCACAAACATATTAAAAATTATAGTAACCAAAATTAAAGGATAAAAAACAAAATTTAAAAATGTATGTACCTTTACATAGTATGGGATCTGACAACATCCCAGAATTATAATGTTCTATCCTCGAGTCGCATTCTCTTGCATCACTACACATCCGTTGTAATCAGATAGGTCCACTAGGCCTTCAAATCTATTCCTTTCCAGTTTTTCTTAATCAAAATTACCATGATACTATAGAAACATTATCTAATGACACAAACATTCACCAAAAGACATTATAACTATGATCATCAATACAAACTAGATTCTCCTTAAAAGATACATCAACTATAAACCAAACAAAACCACAAGAACTCCATACAGAATACTTAGAAGACTATATTTCTTGCAGTATAAGGAAGTTTCATACAAATAATCATACTACCGAAGATGTTGAAATTGGAACTCTATTAGACCGACCCTCTCCACAACTCATGGCCCAATTCTCTTGGTTCCAACTTACCCCCTTTTCAAAATTCCAACATGATCCAAGCTTTACTATACCCAATAAATACTAAATGTTTACAACAAAATTTTTTACTTACATCAATACACACATCGACACCCTGTGGACTCACTCCATACTCAAATATCTGAATCAAAATCCTAACATAACCTTGACTTCATGGTACTCATCCTGTTAAAACCTGATCCTTCTCTAATCTCCAAAACTGAAAAAACAAGATAGCTTTTCCCAAGTCCGTCCACCCCCAAAACCAATGACATCATAAACCTAACAATTTACCTCTATGTTTCTCCCTGCCATATGGTTTATCTTACCACAACCAACTCCCAGTGGCAGGAACCTCCACTATAGAAAAATACCACTAGAACCTCAGCTAAAATTTCATAACACACCTGATGTTTTTTCCGACTAACCATGAATAAACATCCATAATAACTCCATCCTAAATTGGAATCCATAGATGATGTAGAAATAATATATATTTTACATTCATCCACCAATAACTTAATAATTATGAGAACATGTCCCACATTAAGTTCACCTTCATCAATGAAACATACTTATCACTCCCAAGACATTCACCGAATGTGGTTTTTCAACTAAATTCTTTCATCCATTTTTCCTAGTTGAGTTAAGCTATCCCCTAGATGGATCATTCTATAAATTATCAACTTCACTATTTCTAGAACACTATCTCACTTGAACAATATAACTTCAATCCTAAAGAAAATACTTGTTCCCTTAATCACACCTACCTGAGTCCATGCCCGACCTCGGATGAATTTATAGAACCCAACCATCATTTCAACAAATTGTTATCATGTATTTCTAGGGCCCTTATCAGCATTGAAATAGCTATATAGAATTTAATTTGGAACCACCCTAAGACCAATACAATGCTTCTATCATTCAAACACCACATCCATGGCCCACCTGGAAGTTCCAAAGGAACTCAATGTGTACCTCATAGGTTCCTTGTCTGCATCATATTTCCTCCAAATCAATAAAATGTACTCACCCACATGCCATGGACTAACTTATTAGTCCCCACCATATGAGTTTCATCACCATCACCTTCTTCATGGAATTATATCCACCACGGTTCATGATTAGATCAGAATCCAACAAACAAAACCTGGAGTGGTCATCTAGTATGTCCCATAACAACAAAACAAACATCACTCGAGAATCATTCCTAGCTTTCGAGAATGACACACACTTCATTTATGGACACTTGGTCCATCCTAATGACCTTTCCCACAACATTCGATAGTGTATATCCCACCATCTAGCTCCATGCATACCGACCCATGAGAATAAAATCCATGATTTTTCGCATCTAACCAAAACACATTCAACTCTTGGGAGAAATTAAATATTTCTCACCATACCTAGGAGGATGTACAGATGTTGTTAATTATCATCATTTGATAAAATCATGTAAAGAAGTTCTCTAAGAATACCACCAAAACATATCCATCACTATTGTCACCTCCCACTATGGGTAACCATGACCTATAAGAAATTTAAGGATTCTCGGCAATCACACATCTCATCCGCACTTAACCACAACTACATTGGAATTATGGCCAACCAAGACTCAAGACCACTCCACGACCATCCACTAAACAACTAGGAAGAAATTTTTCCTTCTGAAATACTACCACAACCCTACTCAAGATCTTCTAGAATTACCCAGGATGTTGAAAACCCAAACAAAACATTCCAACTGAAAAATAAAAACCTGCAGTCTCTCTCATAGAAATTATTCCAACTATGGTTTCATAGTAAATTAAAAGATATTATTCAAAGTCAAATATTCACCCATCCTTATCGGAATCTCACTTACCCACACATTCCCAAAACTATATCTCATCAGATCTTTCATATACTCACACATTCTTATCACCCCAGACATAAAATAACATTAGTTTTCACAAGACTACCCTCACCAAATCCTAGCCTAATGATACTTTACTCACCTGACTATTCTTATTTTTCTTTCATCCCCTTCAGCCTTAAGGAGTCCTAAAAATGTCACACAACAAAACTAAAAAATTCATACAAAAAATACCATCTACCTGACCACCCTCATCTCAGGTGTCACCATTATAATAAAATATTTTAACAATGCTTCAGAAACACTTATTAGGTCCTCTTAAAATCAATATTGAGGTATCCATTTTTGGGTCCCAAATAGAAACTATAGCAATCCAGATGATAAAAACCTTTGAAAATAACATTACAACTGACCACAAGAACTTATATTCCACTCTAAAAGAATGAGGGAACAACCATACAATTTTTTAAATATTGATGGATCTCATTATGCATTGATTCCGCCTCCTAATAATATCTACTGCATTATATTTCAAGGAACTTTTAATAATAGGCTATCTTCTCATGAGACCACCCTTGATTTTTACCTAATAATTCCAAATCATCATTGAATATCACGTCAGGAATCCCAAAACCATTGAATATCCTACACATCCCTCCAAAAAATATAAACTTTTCTGAATTGAAAACATCCACTTGTGCATAATGAACCCAATAAAACTGACAAAACAGTCAACAAATATTAGAGGTGGATCTCAAGGATTTAATTATAACAACTTTCCAACAAGGGTTAGTGGTAAATAGTGACTTGTCCCTCTCCCCATGAAACATACATCAAATTCCCATCAATTATCCACTCACAGGTGGCCCTCCCACCCCAGTTCCAAAACACTATGAATTTTTCACCTTGGTAAACATTCACTCTAAATTTCACAAAAAACACACTTTCACACATACACCAGCACTACGTGCCAAAACCCCCCAATATAGGGTCCAAAACCCAGCTTGCAAGGTCAAAACACACTTGGGTGACCACAACCACACACCAAAACACCAATTACAAATGATACCATGACCAGGACACTCATTCTTATGTCAAACTTACAACCCATTGAATTGAATCCCACAATGGTTTCTACATTCTCATTATTATGAAAAACTCAAAAGTTAATTATCAAATACTTATCAAATTCATATCCAGAAACACCCCTTTATACACACTTCATGACTCAACATGGTCTACCACTATATAATTATGTTATCTCCCTATGGGAGTCTCACTGCCCAAACTACCTAGATAAAGGGGAAGATGAAAATAGAAGTAATACCCAATATCATTCACCCCTAATTGTTACATCATTACAAATTCTCATATAATTAACACCACCATTTTGAAAACACAATGATTCACACATTAGAAAATTATATTCATGCAAAATTTCAAAAATATCTTCTTATTTGGATTCACATATCAAAATATTTTCATCAACAACAACTTCAACAAATTTCCATTTGGTTTAGAATAGAATGAATATTATAATACTATCCACAATAAACCCACCCCACAAACACTATCCCAATGGAACAATCACTTCTCTAACACTACAATCAACTATTCATACTGTAGTTCATGTTCACAATTGGGTAATCTATCCAACATGGACACAATTATTTCATTAGATTCCCACTTTGTAATCAATTTCCACTTTTAAAATGAAAATGTTTCCCCTTTAGGAAACCTTCCCATTTTACAACATGTTACAACCAATATTTTAACTCTTTAAAAACATTCATTAAGAAATAATCATTAACCATTTTACCATCACTGCATAATTCTTCTTCTTTTATTCAACATTACATTGTTATAATTTATCGCAACCAAAAAAATTAAGCTGTCTATAACACTTCTTTAACAACATTATTCTATCACCCTTAATTTTCATTATTTCCATTTACCCCTTTTCGACATCTTTGTCAGATTCAATTTTCATCAATCTTAAAAGAAGGTAGAATTCATACTACCCTTCATGTCACTCATAATCATACCATGTGTGCCATTCATGATTCATGCAACCTATATCCCATGGTGCAATAATGATTCATGAATGAATATTATGATTATATTGTAAAAATGAGATAAATATGAACACATATTCACATCACACCACAAATGCTTCTACCAAAGAGGAAATATTAGTCAACTATAACAACATATATCAAGAACCACAATTCTGTCACTATGTAGTTGGGTTTTCCATCATACATGTGCTAGTTACTCCCATTAATGATCTCATTTCAAAGGCTAAATAATTCCTAATATTCTATATACCACCAAAGATAGTAAGACTGTATAAAAGAACCACTCTTATACAACATTGTAATATCCCCAACCCTTGAGCCACTAGATCGGTGCCCCATGCTAGGTTGCAACATGTCCTCAAGGATGCTTCCTTATATTCTAGTGGTTGCTGACTAGAATCGAGAGTCTAATAGGCTGATTGGGGAGACTATACCCCATTTTACCAGAGTTATCCATATCACATAACAGATGAAATAGAGGAAACAAAAAACTCAGTATCATGTATTACCAAACATATCCCATACATGTTGAAATTTAGAACAAAAAATATTTATTCCATTTTAATCTAACATCGAAAAAATAGAAAAAACCACAAAATAATGATTAATAGATAAATCTCTAAGATGATTCTTGAATCAATGTCTGGATCCTCATCAATAAAACTTCTAATCACAACTAAAATCTTGGGCAGAGGGAAATTCTCCTTGTCTTGACCTGAAACCAAGATATATGCTCAGGTACCCAATGGAGCTTCGAGCATAGTGTCAGTAAAACATGGTAGGTCATCACCAATAATGTCTAAAAAATATATATTCCAAATGGAAATTGAATGAATGTATGAAATGAAAGATAAGATAATCAAAATAAAACATATGTTCCATTGTTAATAGTATTAACTATAACTATTTAGACAACAATTTTCATTTTCATTAGTTGAATAGTCTCCATTACTATGTTTGTTTTCAACACATGTTCCATGGGATGGGAACTTACATCATTTACACAATGTCTTAATCTGGTCAATTGTATTTTATAAGGATATAAGTCATATTCCTCATCTCATTAGGGATAAACACTTCAAAATAAATTGCATCACACATAACATGGAGCCTCTGTCTAGGTAGTTTCATCTAATTCAAGTGTATGGATCCAAGATCCTCAGTTTTCCACCCAAACCCATACATTCTGGGGTTAGTGTTTAGATCCACAATCCAGCCTAACCCATGAGAGGAGCCTTATTCCATTATACTACACCACCAAACCAGGTACATATACTTATTTATCTATTTAAATCATATTCCATATCAATTTTTTTTACAATCAATACACATATCATTTTAAATTTTGAAATAATTCAATATATGAATCATAATCAATCCTTATCCCATTAACACATTTACCATTTTCATAGCATAACCAATTTAACCCATTTCCTATTTACTAACATATTTAATTTATCATATTCAACAATTATCATTCATTATATCATTTAACACATTAACCAAAACACATGACTTATCCCTTTTAAACATTATCCATTACATTCCATTCCCAATTCAACCATTTATCATTTATATTCCATATAAAATAAACCTATTTCCCTTCACAATCCATACCTTTTTAACCCAATAACAATAAATAAAAAAATTCTTATGAAATGTTAACAACTAGAAACAATTACCTATAGTGCCTCCTCGACATTCAAACTAATACGTCAATATATTTACCATATTCACTAATTTGATTGAAATCAACTCTATGCATAACATTAAAATATTCCATGTTTTTGAATATTAGTGCTCCCTGGGGGTGGACAAAAATGTTCTAATCATACTCAATACAGACCATGGGGATCAGGAGGGATTAAATTCATCATTTAGAAAACCAAGTTCACCAACTAAAATTAATGACATCAAATTCACAATAAGAATGAACCAAAAACACAACCATAATTTCGCTAATCAACTTGAAGACCGTAGATAATAAATTATAGACCACCTACCTTGATTCCAAGGACAAAAACACACTCATATTTGAACTGTTACTTGTATTCAACATCCATTTGAATCCCCAAAAAAATATCCAAAAAAGGAGTGTTTTATAGCTTCAAAAGAAGAGGAATGGAACCACAAGACCTAATATGAAAAAGTGATGGAAGAGAAGCATTATACTTAAATAGAGCTTTTATCTACACCCAATGGAACTCAAAATGGTCTTTAATTGAAGGAGATCAAACCTTGGAAATATTTTGTCAAAATGAACCATCACTAGGATTTTTTGTTAATTAATGGGGGATGAAATTGTTTGAGAAACAATAAAATCCAAAGGGAAGAAAGTTAAAAACACACATTTAAGGGGGTGATTGGTTTGGCCACTTGGTTTTCTAAAATGTGTGCAGACTGTGTGATTTCATATTTCCAATTAAAGTCCATGTCAGAATGTTTTCTATGTAGATCACATGGTTTTAAAAAATATGTTCCAACTATATGAAATGCATCTCTCTCAATCAAATAGGTTGTGCCTCCCCCTAACATGGTTTTCTCCAACCATGTGACACTCGTGAAACATATACTGGATAACCATTTTCCTATTTATGTCATGTACTAAAACATTAAGACACCCTCTAGCCACCTTGCACAATCTGTAAACCTTATATTAAAACAATTAAAAGATCCAAGATAATTTTAATCATGAAAATAATTCCATAAAGTATGGAATATTACAATCAGTGATTCAAATTTTAGAACATACATGCTTCCTATTATCACGCAATTTTCTCATAATACCACATTTTAGGAATTTCTTCACAATAACCATATTGCAAGAAAAATTTGAAAAATTTGATCATGTTTTGATTCCATGTGATCTTTCCTCACAGTCATTAAATAGAAAGTAATTCAATGGGTCATCACACCATGAGATGTTTGTGGGTCACAAAATTCATGAGACCTGTTGTGGGTCATGCAATCATGAATCATAAAGTGGTTTATGTTATTTTTATGAAACAATCCATTTTGTGTACCTCTTTTAAAACGAATTTTAATTATTCTACATGTGCTTCTCATTTTTTCTATCTGGATTCCATTTAAAATAAGACTTCATGAAAAGATGTTGTAGTAGTGGTGGCTCATCTGAATGAAATTGTCATAATAATGGGTGCCAACTATCGTTTTGTGTTCGATTCATCATAGATAAGAATTATAGAAATATTCTACATATGACTTCCTACCTCTTTATGGGTTTGGTTTTAGGAATTTTGATCACATCCTTCTTCCATAGTCATAGATCATGCCTCTTTCTTTGGTCTATTGGACCCATAATAACATTATGGATAATATTTTTCACAAAGTACCCTTTATAACCACTGAAAAACTCTAATGTGTGTATTTGATAATTTTTATACCTTTAGAAATTTGAATAAATCTTCCCAAATATAATTTACACATCTATATATACCGATTGATATTGCTGAAATTTGTAAGAAACAAGATCTTTACTAGGTTATCTACCTGGGCCTTCTTTTTCTATTAGTGCACCTCTCACATAGTAATGGTATCCATGTATTCTAATGTCATTTAGAAAGGAATTATTCTTTGTTTATTAACATCACACAGTAACAATGTATCTTATTAAATTGAAATTCATGTTGTAAGTATCTAAAATGATGTGTTGTTTAATGTATTAAATCGTTATATTGAGACCTTTTAGAGTGTAGAGTCCTCTTCAAGGGCTTGGGATTCTCTGTAGTTTATATTCATTATTCCAGGGCAAGATATGAAATAATGGAACGTGGAAAAAATGTCATGGATGAATGAAAAAACCCTATAGTGCTAATTTATATTCTGGATTCATCAGAGTTCATGAGTGGAATGGAGATGAAATAGTGGGGAATACCCAAAACAACCAATGGTGATGAGTTCTTCCATGGTATTGTCGAATCTCATTTGTTGAATGGGCCCGCCATACAAAATATGATAAACAAATATCCTAATATTATAGGTTCAGTCGATGTTTCATTTGGGCTCATGAGGATTAGAGATCCATTCTTGGAAGAAGTAAATGATTCTAATTGTTAGTTCATAGGCCCCTAGACATGGGCCAAACATTCTTACATTCATAGGAATGTATAGGGTTCTCCAATATGTTCAAAATTCCATGAAATATTTGCGAATAGGTTATTGGTGGATAGTATACTATTAGGGAATCTAAGACAAACAATATAGTTGAAATATGGGTGGTGTAAATAATTCCCTTAATGTTTGAATCAATGAATATAGAATGGGAAAGTCATGTCAGGGATGACCAAAAACACCCTATAGAAATGAGCACTACTACGGTGTAGCTGAGGCTCACTAGGATTAGAGTTCCATTCAATGAAGGAGGTGATTCCTATTCTTGGTGAGTCAAAGGTCCTTATGCATGGTCCTATAATGATTACATTCATGTTCATGTAATGGGGACCCCAATAATTACCAATGTACATAATGTAATTTTGAAGGCTCAAATGTATGGATGATGAATTAGGTTATGGATAAATGAGTTTTCTAGGATGGGTTCTAGCACCCTATAATTGCTTGGATTTTGGTTGGAAAACATCATCCCTATGATATGTGGTTTGGATTCATGGGGTGTCATACTTAAAATGGTTAGAGAAAATAAATTTTAATTTTTACTTTAATAATGTGTAAAATACACTATGATGTATCACCAAGGATTTAGAATATTCTTGAATATTTTAGTTATGTGGATCATAAATCATAGTCAAGAAATATATGTGTTAATTGGAGGTGGAAACAGGTGGGTACTAGTCAACTATTTGTAATGGTAGAAGTCTATATTATATTCCCTTAGTAAAAAACTCATGGATTTTAGGGGGTACCTAAGACTAATCATCCTCTAGTCACATACTTTTTGGAAATGAAAAATTCTAAATAATCACAGTGTTTAAGAATTGAATTATTCCACCCCTGTTACCATTTTTCTACATGGAACAATTAATATCATTGAATGTTAAGGTCCATGGGGTTCCAACAGATGGATATCAACTTGAGGAACTTGTTTTTTCAGCTCAGACATTAATGAAATGAAGATGGATTATGGAAAATGTAATAGTCGAGAAGGTTTCTAGACACCTAAATAATTTTCCACATATTGAAAACATTATCACAATAAAAATATGTGAATAATAATTAATCAATATTTTTTCAAGACTAGAGGGTCAAGTGAATATTTCTTGACTTTTACTAGGCCTAGAAAGTGGTCCCTATGAGCTGTAGGATTTGTTTATTTACACTATGAAATTTTCTAAAATTTAGAATATGAAACCATTAGCAAGTGGAGACATGAATTTTTGATGGTATCCATCTTTGGGAATTAATCTTGAAATGTTTTATGAATATTATAGAATCACATTTAGGGAATTGTAATTTAAACCATCAAAGGATAATTTTTATGTTTAAATTTTTTGTACAAAGTGTATACAGTTTAAGTTCATGAATATTGTGAACACATTATAAGAAGAATTTTACATAATATTTTAGTTATATTACACATGGTGAAGAGTACTCCAACATCCTATTGATTAGTAGAATAACAGGTCATAACTTGTGAACAATTTTTATGGATAATGGAGGATGGTACGGGGAAATTACGATAGGGTTAACCCAAAACACTGAAAGGTGTTGAGTTCTCTCATGGTGACATCAGGCCTCATAAGGATCCTAAATAACTTTTTCAAGGAAAAGACACATTTAATGAAAATTGGTAGATCATATGTTAGAACCATGGGTGGAAATTTGTAATGAAATAAATGGTCCCATGAATCCAATTTTCATTTTCCAATATCTACATAACTTTCATGGGATTCAAACAAACTCAATACACAAAGTGTGATTTATAGGTTTTGGTGATTAATAGAACATGGAAGAACCACAATAAATGATTGACTAGGTTTTTTATCTTCTGGTCCATTGATAAGGAATTGTGATGGGTGATGGTCCAAGCACATTAATTTTATGTAGTGACAATGTATCTATTATGCAATTTAACTTCATATAAAAAGGATGTTTCCATTTATTTTAAAAAAATGTTGTAAGGATATAGGAACATATGTGAAGATTTACAATATAATGCTGGAGACACTTTTCACTGATCAATGTAATTTATTATAGGAATTATACATTATCCATTAAAGGATATATTGATGGGTATACATGTGTTAACACCCTTATTGCCTAGATTTATCTCCTGCGCATAAAATATATATATAGTTTTGACATGTGTGTAGGTAGAGGGAGTCTATATGACTCTAACTTTTTTAAATGGATGTATTTTTAATATTTATAGTTGGAATTCCCTAGGATTACCCATACTCAATGAAAGGGATGGAATCGTTCCATAATAATACCATTTAAGTTAATCCATTTATGTAGATCTAATTCATATATAAGGGATATGATTGGGAATGGTTGAAATGAATATTTGGGAATAAATTGGAAGATATGGGAATCAGTATGTATCTTTTAGAGAATGGAATCAAGACACAAATAATTTTTAAATGGAAAAATCTACACATAGTTCTAACCCATATAAAGTGGGGGTCATTTTACCATTTATGTTCTAGATATAACCAAGACTAGAGATTTGGGAATCACTATGTTTCCTAAAGTAAAAAGATTCAAGAACCACATAGTTCGTGATTAGAAAACATACCTTATAGGACATACATATATGTATAGGGGGTCATTTTTTTTGTTTATGTTGTAGCTGGACCCATGCATAGATATCTGTGCATCACAACATTTCCTATATTTTTAAAAATCAAGACACATGTATTTATTGAATTTAAAACTATCCAATAGGTTTTAACCACACTAAAAGGGGGAATATTTCATGTTTTTATTATGGATAGACCCAGGAATAGAGATCTCTGTGTCTCTATATATCATATAGTAAAAGGAATAAAGCCACACATAGTTCACGAATGGGAAAAACATCATGTAAGCCTGCATCATAAAGAGAGGGTATATTGTTTTCATTTATATTGTGGATAAAAACATGTTTAACTATATAAGAATCAATATATATCCTAATATGGTATAAATCATGCCAAACATAGTTCTTGAATGGAAAACTCACCACGCGAGTCTGGAAAATAGTTGAGGGAGGGAATTAATTAAATTGATGTTGAGGTTAGACCTAGGATTTGATATTAAGGCATCAGTATGTATCATATAGTAATATGATTTAATTCACATGTAGTAATTTTATGTAGGTGTGGTGGTAAACTATCACTAAGGATATTCATCATCTTAAGCATGGTCCATAATAATACACAATTTTATGTCATGAAAGATACTTAAACCATAAATTTTAACGTCATCTGGTATGGAAATTTGTTGTCAATATTTTGATCATTCATCTAGGTCAATGATGACCATGATAGGAAGTATTATTTTTCAGTCATGTAGGGAATCCCTTACCCAAATTCTTAATACCATGTGATCTATTCTTACTGTGAGAAACATGAAAATTCAAAGGTTTTTTCAATAAAAAAATTAGATTAAAATAATTAAAATTTACATATTTATCATGTAGTTTTTGTTCTACAATATAGAATCTCAACATATCTATGTATCTCTATGAAATGAGAACCATGATATATATTGTTCTAGGAAACCATATTTTATAATTTCATGTGGAAAGGATGAATGTTACCCGACATGAAAATGAAGACACATATCCCAATAAAATTTTCCATGAATTCATAAAATCATTTCATGAGAGGATTCCCATGTTTGTGACATGAGACTCCCCAAGTTTGTCTCCTATGGAATCATAATCTTGGTACATTGAGCAAGACTAAATTTTAAAATAAATCTCCAGGGAAGTTCTCAAATAGTTTAATGTCTTTTCACTAGGATAATATTATTAGTTGAATTTAAGGACTTTCTATAAAGACAGGTCATGTTGTTTAATGACATGTGAATTTGATGATACGAGTGTATTGTAGTTTTTTTCATGTGACTAGGAACATGGATGATGTTCATTATAAATTCATGTGGCAAGGAATTGGGATAGTGTATAATTTAATGTCTTGATGCTAAGAAATATTCCTAATATTTTAACAACATGTGTTAAAGAAGTATGGTGTCTTTTAGTTTTACATCATATGAATAAGACCATATATTTTAGATAGATTTAGGATTTTAGATCTGTGCATCACTACATAACATGTGATGGTAGAAATAAAGCCACTCATAGTTTTTGTGTGGGTTGATTCACATTGGGAACACTACCCATAGAAATTGTTTGGGGAACTTCTTTTTTATTTCACATAGATCACGCGTAGGTTAATTTAATCATCCCTGAAGTGACATTATATGTGTAGCTTAATCATATATGGTAAGGGAGTAATGTGATATAAAATTTAAATTATTGTTTCTAGGAGGTTTTCTGTGCATTTTTAAATCATCTGGTAAGGAAGTATTTTGAAATTTAATGTCATGATTCTAGGAATAATTGATTTCATAAAATTTTGTTGTCAAAAAAATTGGACCATATACACTTGATGATAATTATGAAATTTTCATATGAAAAAACCATACATTTGTGGGGAGAATAACATCTTCCTAATCAATTGTGGCCAATGAGTAAGTTCCATTAGAATATCTCTACAATATGATGTAAGGACCTTCCCTTTTGGGTTTCAGTATTATAAATTAATTTCCTGGTATCACTAGATTTTTGAGGACCAACACCAGTACTCCTTGAATGAAATAATAGACATAAACCATTTTATTTAAGTTTCACGTGATCTGATTTTCATTAAATTCATGCTTTTTTAGCGTAGGAAACCATTTCTCATAGAATCATTCCAAGTCATCCAATCATTTTTTCTATTTCTCTTCATATAATATTTTTCCATAGATTTCTATTTGAAGTTTAGGAAACATGAATTATATTAGAAACACTACCAATTTTTCATAAACCAACTAGTATGGGATCAATTTTGTGGTTGTGTGTGTGGTTGTATGATAAGACTATGATGAAAGAAAAATTATGTATGGACATGACATCAGGTCTTTTCTCACCATCATCTAAATTATATTACAAAGTGTCATGTTGATGTCATGTATTTTTTCATTTTTAATGAATTATTGAACCATTAATAGATGGATTTGATTTTGTAATCTTGGTAAATTTTTATCAACCCAGTGTAAAAGAAGTTGGTGTAATTGTTTTTCAATATCGTGTGAGGGTATCCAAATATGGTTATGATATCATATTTTAAAATTTTAATTATATTCATTGTATATAAATCCTTGAGGGATATAAATAAAAAAATTGTAATATATGGTTTTATTAGTATGGATGTATTTAAAATACATAGATGTGGTTGGTGGATTTTTCCAAACAACATCCATTCCCCAAATGAAAAATAGTCAGGATTATTTATTTATATGAAAAAATCATGAGGGATGATAGATGATGTTTTCATGAATATAGAATAAATGAAATTTCCTAGTGAATTCCATATAGAATTATATAATTGTTTTCTAGTAGTATCCAAGCCTCAAAATGTTATGGGTGAGTTTGGTGTCGAACAGATAAGAACCATAGGAGCCTACATTGAATTGTTTTGTGATTTTGGGAATCTCTCATTCTATTATGTATCTATAGAGGATTCAATTAAGTCTTTGTTTTGAGAGAAATTTGTGTTCAATATCCCATATCTAAGGGTAAATTTCACTACATTTTGTGGATTCTTTTCACTTTTGGCTCGATTTGATTGGATGGACCCATTTTTTATATAAACAGTTATGGGATTCATCCATACATGGGCAGATATTGGATCATCAAACTATAGGGATGTGTTGACCTCAAAAACATGTTTTATGTTGCTGATTATGACTCATGAAACAATACATGAATGTGTAATGTAGAGAACCAATTCATCCTATTCGGGGTCAACCAAGACTATGAATATATTATCCAATGTGTTTGCATGAATATTTTTTTGATTGAGGAACATGACACAATTTTTTATCAAAAGGTAACTCTTCCATAATCCCTTTACTGTAACTGGTGAGAGTATAAAACCATTCCTTCCTAATTTAATATAACAAACTACATTTTTTATCACTAACTTGAAATTAAATTTGATGTTCATGTAGGATCTCTACAGCTATAGGTCTAGTTTCTAGATTAAAATCATGGAATGGTATTCTTCCTCATAATTAGTATAACCTTCAGAGAGTGAGAAGGATTATGGTAAAATTTCATTTACTAGGGAACAAAATAAAATCCATATACCAATGTGATAAATATCCTAGGATTCTAGACTATTTCAAATAATAATTTAGAAGACTCTGTCAAAATACATCTCCAATGATTGGGCAGTGTCATAGGCATTGAATACCTATTTTCCTAAAATATTAGTGTCCACTGGTGTGCTTTATTTGTAAGGATGTGCCATAATGAACTCGACTTGGGCCTTCCCATTAACATACATGTACAACAATAACTTGATTTCATAGACTTGTAGAATAACCATCGATCAGGCCAAGCACCCAATCTGTAGAGGGAATCCAAAGATGTACTTGAGTGGGTCAATATGGGAGATCAATTGGACTTCGTGATGTTTCAAATAATGTGTTATCATTTTCTCTACAAATATCAGTATAAGGATGTTATTTTTAGTATCAAAATATCATGTCTTAATACCTATCATTATTCAACTATGGTATTTGAGAAAATTTACATTCCCCGCATTATTTTCTTAATAGTAGAGATTTGATCTATCGTTCCATGGTGGATACATATAAGATAGAATACATTACATATACCGTAGGAATCAGGAAAAGTGGGTGAATAATTTATAACATGATATTATTAATATATTCTTGTAATCCATCATCCCATTAGTAGGTGACTCTGTTATTTATTAAAAATGTAATGGGGATAGTTTTCTCAACTAGGTTAGCTATGAAATAATGAATGTATGTGAGGTTCCCTTGAGCCCCTTCATTTCATTGAGATTTTTAAGCGGTGAAATTTCTTGTATTTCACTAGAATTTTCTACTATATCATCATTCATGGTGGAATGCATAAAATCAAAGGAATATCCCTAACATTACACAAAAATTTCACTTTAGTGAATTCATCTTCAAATTTTGCTAACCCAAATTTCTAAATTATATTCAATATTGATGAAGTGATCCCATATCTATCTATATTTTAGTATTATTTCATCAACATAGAATTCCTTTATTAATCCCATGATGGGATTGAATATATAAATCATAGAATATATGTAAGTAGCACTAGATTTATTTAATGCAAAAGGCATGACCTTCTAGAAAACGATACCATGATGTGAAATAAAGTTAGAAACAACCTAATCATAATAGTCTATCTTTATTTGATAATACTCAAATTATCTTACCATAATGAAAATGGATTTGAATCTACACATTTCATTGATAAATTTTTTTTGTTATTGGAAATGGGAATTTATCCTCTGGGAATTTTCAATTATGGTTTTTGAAATCAATACACACTTTAATATTCCCATTTTCTTTAAAGATGATGTCGGTGAGCCATTTTTGGTATTTCACTCCGCAAAAAATATTGGATTTTATCCATTTTTCATCATCTAACTATAAAGTACATTCATTATTGGGTATCATCTTATTAGGATCCTTCTTGAATCTGTGAGGGCCATTAGTAATACTAAATGGTATATAGAAAAATCAACGTTCTTACCTCGAATTTATATGAAATTAAATGAGAACAAGTATCCACGATTCTTTTTAAATGAAAAATACACCAAATTATCTTTGATAAGAATAACTTCACTAATTTATTTTGGTATCAGGTCTTTTTTTTGTTCTTTGGTTCAGCTGCCTGAGCTAATTGATGAGAGTGTAGATATATTCCTAAAAAGTGGGATGGGTGTTTCTATATTCATCCTCTTCTTATTCCATATATGTGTTTGTGGATTCATTTTCATAAATTGTGGTAATCCATGGATATCTATATCACTATCGTGTTAAGAGAGGTAATGAGAAGATATAATGTCATTCTTAATGAGGGAAGTCATCATAAAGAGATTTTGGAGAGTTTTTTTCTCTAATGTGTATACATGGGGAGTGAGGAGCCTAGATATTAGGGATTAAGCTTGCATTCTCAATATGGTTTTTAAGTTTCCCATAATGAAAATAAATTAACCTCCAAGGATTTTTATAGGATGTACCCCAACCATTAAGGGATAAAAATGACATATTTTTATCCACCATTGGGTTTTTACCTTCTCTTTTATAAATACCACCATCAACATTTATGGATTAACATGATTTGATGAGGAAATTTCACTATCTGGAATGATGACCTTCCCATTGATTGGGTGTTTCAGATAGTAATGGAATTTTGAAGGTAAATCAATGTGACTAAAAATCCTTGTTCTTCAAAGATTAGAATTATATGATGTTTTTTCTAGATAACCATGAACATAGTGTTAGATGTGAGATCCCCAAATCAGGTCTCGAGCTTGATCTTACTATGTGTATTTTTTGCTCTTATCATAATGTTGAATAATTATAATTATCAATGATATGTATCTCTACAATAAAGAAACAATCATAGGGTATTATATATTATTATGTTTTTCATGGATCCATTGTAAAACATATCCCTTCAGATTTTGACATTATCAAGTTTTCTTGAAGAATACAATGGTTTGATATTTCAACAAATAACTTCTACCTAATTATGTTATCTGAGTGATATGGTGACATGGAATTATAATATCATAGACTATAGTAAGTAAAATTTGTTTATGGTGACTGTTATCTCATATTCCTATGGTCTCTAGAGGGATTCAATGGGTGCCTCAATTAGTTGTTTTGAAATATTTAGAGTATTTAAGATTTAGACTTTGGCTAAAAATAACCAATTGTTTCAGAATGTCATACATTGGGACTATAAGTATACCCTTCCCAATGTGGGGTTTATTCCTTATTCTATGGCTCACGAGTTGTTGTGTTTGAGGTTGATAGGTTTGGTTCTTAATAAGTTGTTTGAGTATCATCTACTTCAAGTCGGGTGGGTTGTATTGGCCTTCTCCATTATATGGTATGATCATACAATCAAATCCTCACCATTCAATCATGTATAATGAATGGCCTTGGATGACTATTGTGGATTCTGAGGAATATATGTGTTTATGTTGGTATTTATTTAGTTCTTCATGTTGGTTTTACACTGTATATACTTCCTCTATAAGAATGTGACTGAAATAGTGGATCCATCCATTCATGTGTGATCCCCTATATCATTTTCATATTTCTCCACTATTTCATGCTCCCCATTCAGGTATGTGGAACTTGTAATAAAATAAATATTCATCATTCTAGTAAGGATATTTTAAATTATCGTTATTTCCAAAACCAAAATTGTGTTCTTCATTTGAGGATTTTTTTCATTTGGTAGGGCAAGGCCCATTTTTGGAATGTTGATGCAATTAAATTTAAAAGAGTAGAGAACTATAAAAAAGATAGATATGACTCTTAATATTTTATAGTCTGTTGTGCCTAATGATCACTACCACATTCTAGAGGTATAATCAATGTCACTTCCCCAGGTTAGTGGATCATTTTTGTGTTTTGAAGTTGTACTCTCATGGTTTCTTGATCCTGGTCAAGTGTCTTTCAATTCATCCATTTATTGAACTTATTTCCAAGACTATTTGGATAATCATTCTAATAAATCTATTATTCTGTTTGGGTAATGGATAAAAATGTCACCTATGATTCTAAATTCTCTCGAATAAATAGTCTAGAATCAGCCAAAATTTGGAGAACATATTTAAAGATGAATTAATCGTGGATTATGTGACACAACCTCTTATAGAAGGGGCACTAGTCAGGATGATCAATAAGGCTAACCTCACTAGGTTTCTTATGATGTGGTATATTGACTAGGATATTTTCATTATATTCAATGAAATAAACAATGACTTTATCTCCTTTTAGTGAGAGAAATTTATTCACACATTTATCAATTAGGTGGTTCCCCTAATTAATTTTTTATTCTAGAGAAGAGAAATATTGTTGTTATTTCGGCTTGATGGGAGGCACCATTTTATTTAGGGATTTCCCAAGTGCATAAATGGGGACTACTTCTTGTTTGTGGGTAATAGTGGTAGTACCTATATTACCAATCCTTTTTCAATGTGTCGATGGAATGCGTTGAGATTTATCTCATGTATACTGAATGGAATATTGTAGTCATTTATTCGTCTCTGCAACCTCATAGAATCTTCCTAGATATTTTATTATAATCAAAAGATTTTGTAGCTTGTCCTAAAAAAATTCAACGTAATGTTCAATAAAATTATCTTGTGATATAGGGAGACTGATTTAATATGATAAATACTTCAATCTAGATATGATGATATTAATCCTATCATTTTCACTTTCACTATAGTTTTTGAGGTCAATAGTTTTTCACATTGCTCAATGTAGAGATGAACTGTTAGGAATTTAAGACTATGTTCTTCCCATAATACAATGGATCATTCTAGAGGGATATTATTCAAAATGAATTTTGGACCTAATATATTTTCTAGAAAACATATCAATTTGGTCACTACATACTAAACTAAGGGATCATCATCAAGACACATTGGGACCCAATTTTTCTGAGATGTTGTTCTAGTCATCCCACACCATCAAATGATAAAAAAACAATTTTTTAGATCTCCTTAGGGTAAAGTGTCATCAACCCATTTAGGATATTGATTAATATCGGGTTCTATGGGCGTGGACACCCATTCCATGGATTCTATATGAGAAACCAAAGATTCAATGGAATTGAGCTATTCATGAGGTATCACTATCTCATCTTCCTCTTATCTATTAGGATCAAGAATGGATTGTTGAGGTGGAAATTTTTTTATATAGCACTTATTCTAAATCCATATGAGGGCTGAATTATCTATCAAATGAGGGAGATAGTATGACCACAATGGTGGAAATTCATGTTCACCCTCCACTTCCTCATTTTTATTGACATGTTTCCCACATATAAATTTGTCATGATTCCCATATTCCAGCCTTATAGGTTTATTATCTCTCACTCGATGTGTGGGATGATTTATATTCATATTATATTTATGGTACCCAATAGGAAGGTCCCACATTATTAGTTTCTCTTTGAGTTGACTATGATTCTTTTTTTCTTTCTTATATTGTTCAAGATGTTCATATGTAGAATGGATTTAGTTACCTTTTGGTGGTGAGTGAGATATGGCCACACCATTCTATTTATCCTTGGAGGTGTTATTCAATAGGTTTGAAAATTTATTTTTTGGAGGTTTCTAGTTTTAAATCCTCATCAAATTCTACATATATAGAAAATCATTTCGTTAATACTAAACATCAACTTCTTTGAGGTCCAATTTCTATATTGTGTCTATCTGCATTTGAATCATATTATCAATCATCTTTTTTTAATTACAGAAATATTAAATGTTTTGTTTTGGTAACTGGTAGTTATCCCACCACACTCATTAAATAGTGTGATTCGAAAATGCATATTACTCCTTCAATGGATACATTAGGGTTAGCGTTCTAACCATTAGTCATATTGAATTATGACCCTTATGGGATTTGATTTCAATCATTGTATGTTCTTCCTATATTGGTCTATGAACAATGACCATGATGGAGTTTATGTATTTTTAAAATTATCCTCTGATTTAGAAGTCTTGTCTCATGATTGGAGGAACATATGGGATGCCAAACATCTATATTTTCCACCAAAACTATCGAAAATTAATTCCTCATGGGTGATTATAATGATAAAAATGCCCACATACCTATTTGATGGAGATAATTTGGGGACACTATTGGCCCTTAATGATCCTATTTTTCATGATTTCATGATTCAAATAGAGGATATAAGGGGAATAATATTGAAACTGAGATACATTTACCCACATCCTTAAAATCTCTTATCATTATGAAACCACCACCGATTTATTCCATCCCTATCAAAATGTGATTAAACTAGTTATGAGGATTGTGATACAAATTACTCCATCCCTATGGGAAAGGTTATGTTTTCAGCTTCCACTTGTATTTCTTGGACACTCTATGTGCTTGGGGATCCATATGGTGGTGGTAGTGGAAAGAGTTACCTTATCCCTGTGGGATGGGATTACTCCTGGGTGGCTACCATAGAGTCTTATATTAATTTTTTTTGAATTGGAACAATTTTTCTAGTGTATGAGATGTCTGTAATTGAAACCCATTATTAGATTTAATTTCTAAAGGAAGTTGTTGAGTTAGAAACAACATTGGCTTCCATGTTTTAAATATTTTTCTATTATGTTAATAGTATTATCTTATGAATTTATTTCCATCCATCCACCACCATTCTCGGGGTCTCTCATCTATGAAGTTGGGGTAATTTAATTATTTGGACCAACTGTCTCATGTGTTACAAGGTACCCAGATTTCTTTAGATGATGTGACAATACAGGATGCCATATATAGTTTATTCTTATGTTCTTAGGATGAGGATTAGTTAAATAATGCATACATTCCCCATAACTAGAAATGAATACCCCATGAGGCCACACAAATTAGTTATCGAAGGGTTTTGGTGGAATGGAAGTAAACATGATGTAGATTTTTGTTTTGGTTTTCTAGTTCTGGGTCACCTTCCATGGAGATAGTAGCCATGTACATTTGATAATAGAGTATGTGTATGATCAAAAGGTAACCCTCGTTTCATAGGTAGGGGAGGTTTCTATATCATCCCACCTATATTCCATGCATCAGTACCGTGGGACAGTCTGTTACAAGAACTAAAGCATGAATCCATATATTCCAAATGTTCCTCGCTAGTAGCGAGGGTCTAATATCAATCATGGAATGACTATACCATCATTTATCATAGTAATATTCTATGGGATATAACTAAGTAAGAAAAATATAATATCCAAATGATATCATCATTATAAAAATACCAGTATGAAAATATAACCAAAACATGATATAAAATATCAATACTAAACAGTAGATATGGCATGCCAAAATATATTTCCAGTATTAGAATGAAAACTCAAAGTAAAGGCACAAAAATCTCCCAAGTGGGTCCTAAACTATATGTAGTTCAATAATATTTGGTATATCCGGACTCAACCACTTAATTTAGATCAATTACCCTTACCATATCTAGAAATCATAAAATCTGTTTTGGTACCGATCAGGATACCCAAGTAGGGTGTAAGTAAAAATTAGTAGGCCACCACCAACGGTGTCTAAAATAATATATAGTTGATAACAAGTTTATGAAATTGTATAAATATATAATTACATTTCATAAATAAATAGTTATCATAATATCAATTTATTCTTTATTTGACCAAATAAATTCCCAATGTTTCAGAGGATACCTAAACCACTATATCTTCTTCAGCCCACGTCAGAGTCTACATTATCCCCTAAGGATATCATGTTCTATAATTCCATAGTTAACATTCTATATCTCAACTAAATATCATAACACTATTTTTTCAATTATAGATCTCAATTTTCATATGAATTCCATTATTAATATTAATCATTTCATTAATTAATTTAGAAATTATATAATCATCTCAATCTCATTAATTAACTCAACAATTAATTAATACTCTCAGACTCATTAATTAATTCAAAAATTAAATAGTCTTTTCAATATCATTAATTAACTCAATAATTAATTAATATAATAAATATCCTTAATTGACTCAAAAATTAATTAATCTTATCAGTATTGTTAATTAACTCAATAATTAGATAATATTATCAATCATGTTAACTAACTAAAAAATTAATTGTTTATCTCAATCATAATAATTTACTCAAAAATTAATTAACCATCTCAATCATAATAATTTTCTAACAATTAATTAATCATCTAAATATTATTAATTAACTCAAAAATTAATCAATCTTCAAAATTAAATTAATTAAATAACCAATTAACTCATCATCTTTACATTATTACTAATTAAACAATTAGTTAATCATATAAATTCCAATAATTAATTTTCTAATTAATTGATAAAAAATATACCATCCTAATAATCCCAAAATTAATTCACCAATTCATCATTCACATCCCACAGTCATTATCTCATAATTAATTCCGTAATAAAATTTACAAATTCACAATATAAATATCCTATACTTAATCCTTCAATTAATTATCTTTAATTATCAACCCCAAAAGAAAAATAATTAATTTAATAATCAATTAATCCTATTCCAAAATCAAATTATTCAACCTAATCTACAAACACATAATTAATTAATTGACCACATAAATTATTACAATTTAAGATTTCCAATTACTGAAATATTTCAATAAGTTATACAATTACATACATGAAAATGAAATAATGGATGTGTGATTTTAACTGTAGACCACCTACCACAATTCATTGGAGAATTATCTCCCAAAATAAATGACGAAAATTCGAGTATCACAAATATGTATAAATATATCTAGATCGGAAACCCCAAATATGGTTTGAAAAAAATCATAATCCATAAATTACAGATCTATTTCTATAAAACAAGATCAATTTTTAATAAAAAGTGTTAGAAGAACCCTTTCAAGAATGGGAGAAGAAATTAAGATTAATGGGAAACCAATATGGGTAGGATTCCTTTACTGGTAGGGGTTCATATCCTCGATCTGGAATTTTAAACATGAAGAATGGAACTCAAGGTGGCTTAGAATCCATCCAGGAGCCTCTAAAATCATGAAATAACATCTAGGGTCAAGCAAAAGTTGAATCTAATGTGTTTTGGGTGTACGGGTGATTTAAAATCTATTTTTTATGTGAATTAATTTCTTGTGAATGGATTTCTATGAAGGGGTGCATGGTTTACCCTAAACATGTACCAAAAACATGTTCCAAATTTATTAGGGTGAACATTTATTGCTAATAGGGTGCACCGTCTGAAAAATTGTATTCCAACCATGAAAATTATTAGCGTCAAGGGTTGCATAATTATATAGACTGGGCACACAATTTTCATTAATCCTTCACCAATAGTGTGCTACCTTGTTTCTTACATTATTTTCAAATTTTCACCCAAACACAACAAAAAATAAATCCCGAACAAATAGTTAACAACACAAAGAAAATAAGTACCAATAATCCACTATGATTAATTTCATGAAATTTAAGGGATCTTATAATATCACATTATAATATTAGGTAATCCAAGAGATTCAGTCCAAAGCATCTCTATGATTATGATCCAAAAATCATGGGGCCATTGAGTCCTCATATACGCTTCTCTCTCCCATGTTTCTATAGGAATATGGCCATGATTCCATAACACACAATCTATCAGCATTGCCTTTCCCCTAAATAGTTTATCCAGTGATCTGACACGTGTATCTAATGCCCTTAAAAAACACATCCATATCAATATCTAAAATATCCAGATCAATCACATGATAAGCAATGGGGTTATATCACTGTATTTACGAAACATAGAAAACATCAATCATATAACATTATTTTTTTGAGGAGCTAAGTAGTACACCACTACTCGGATTCTATCCATAACCTCAAACCATCCAATGAACCTGAAACTAGTGAGCCCTGTCTCTATATCCTGTAATTACCCAACCATGGAAATACTTGAAGGAATACTTGATCACCATCTCTAAACTCTAGGGGTCATCTATGTATCTCAGCATATAAATTCAATCCAATCTTAGCTATAGCCATATGATTATAAATAGTATATACCCACTCTTATGTATCCTGTACAAGAATATATCAAAAAAAATCTGACTCACATTCCTCCATCCAGTATAGACATGATATTCATGGCCAACCCTAAAGAGCCTCATCTTGTTCCATATATATAGTTTTCTCATAAGTATAGTTATAAGAATATTCCACCAAACATTGGTTCTTATACCAATACCCAATGATGTCTAGGACACATTCCCAAAGCATATCCTCAAGAAACTATATAGTATATTCCGACTACCCATCTGTCTGTGTGTGGAATTCCATAATCAGAAAAAATTATGTACCAAACACATTCTATAATCCATTCTAGAACTAAAAATGAACAATTTGAGTCACCATCTGACACTATAGTCCATAGAACCCAATGCAGAGGGAATGCATATTGAATATACAAGTCTACAAACTGACCCACTAGGAAATTCACCCATATAAAAACGAAATGTTAAAAAAATTTAGTCAATATACAACAACCCAAACAACATCGTTCCTTCAAGGTGCCCTTGGGAGACACAACAACATGCCCCTTATAACATCATCCCTCTTCCATTACAAAAGGGATGATAGTAGAAGAAAAACCTCATGTCATTGATGATAATACTTCACTTACTTATAGGTGTAACATCTTTTCATGAACCATTTTATCTTCTGTTTTATGCCCATTCGTCAAAATTTTCTTCGAATGTCAGTGTACATTTTGGTCACTCCTAGATGTACTTTCCACATTGAGGCATTTAACTATGGCATAAAATCCTATCATATTCTCATAGGCACAATAAGACGATTCTTGAAATAGATGATCTCATCCTCATCTATCGACTATCCTGAAGGTTTATCCCCACTATCAAGGAATTACCTTACGGATACACATTATATATCACTATACTACTAATCCATCAATCATATCAAAATTGTAGACTACAATGAAATAGATACAAGATTTATCCACTACTAATTCAATTTATTTACCACATGTATCTCTGATAGTAGAGTTATCATGTTCCTCTTAGTGCTAGACTTTTGAAGTGTCTAACTCCTAATTTTTTCTACTTAAATCATCAAAAACATTTTCCCCCTTCCTGGGAATATATGATCATTCAAAATAAAATTACTATATATACCCATCCCATATACTCTACTAAAGATTAAAATCACCTTGAGAGAAATTATACATTAAGATTTATGAATGATGAACACCATAAAATTCCCTAAAAATTGATGATGATGCCAACACATTAAATCATAAACCACCACAACCAACTCCATGTCACATGAAGGGTAATTCCATTGATTTTTCCTCACCTACTAGGACCCATAGACCACAACTCAATCTATATACATCTATACTGCTTTATAAAATATTCTAGAAGTGTCACATAACAATTTTTACTCTTCAACTAGAATAGGTAGGATCAAGATCTATGTCGATGTCAAGAACTTATTTATTGAATAAAAATCATTCCCATACGATCAAGACCATTGTTAATTTATCCCTTTGTTTTTGAAGCCCGAAAGAGTTGATTCTAATTGGGATATGCCATGGATGATTATCTTTTAATATCCATCTAACCCCAACAATAAATTGATATCAATATCATTCTTGGGATGCTCATAGGATACCACTTCCTAAATATTATTTTGGTCCAGACACACACCTTTCTCAAAGATAATGTGTCCCACGATGTGTGCATGATCAATCTAAAATTGAAACTTTTATATATTGGCATATATCTGAATCTCCCTTAGTGTACTCATGGAAATACAAATTTATTGGGTATGATCATCACGAGTCATTAAGTACACCAATATTTCATCCCAAAACAAAACCACAAACTGATATAATTATGGATGGAAAATTCTGTTCATCATGTCCATAAACACTGATGGTGAATTCATCAGCCCAAATGACATTATAATGAAAAAATTTGGCCATAACTGCTTCTCAATGTAGTCAATGATACGTCATAAGGTTGATCTCTAAAATGATTAAACCCTTATCTCAATTATATCATGAAAATAGAAAACATTCTCTCAAATAGTCAAAAATATTTTTTTACAGAAAATGACATAGATTGTTCACATTAAACTGGTTCAAATTATGGTAATCGACACAAAAGTCAAAACTCCTATCATACTTCATTGAGAACAGAACTTCTGATCCCCAAGGTGATGTACCTAGATGGGTAAATAATGTATCAATTAACTCCACCTACTTAGTCTTGAGCTCTTGAAGCTCTCTCAATTACATTTTTTTGTGGTGTAATTGAAAATAATTTAGCTCTTGGAATGAGCTCAATAGTAAACTCCCCAATTCACTCAGGTGAAACCCTAATAAGACTTTAAGAAACACATCCTAAAATATATCCACTACTTATGAAAAAAACATCCACATTTACACCTATATCATCCAGTAATATACTATAAAATTTGGTTATGATCTCTCACAGTTTCTGAGTAACTATCCCTGCTCATCCTACCTTGATATCCCACTCTCCGTTTTGTATACATTTTTCACCAAGGAGATGTAAAAGTCACCCTCCTATTATGATAATCAATATGGTCATGGTATGCTACTAACCAGTCCATACCAAAAATTAGTTCAATGCATGGCATGTCTAGGATGTAGAGACCCCTCAAAAAAATGATACCCACCTAATTCAAGTTAACATACCTTGCACTAGAAGGTGCCCCTATACCATACTCCCAACGATGTATCTATCATTAACAACCCACTCATGAACACCACCACTCAGTTAAAATGATAAAAATGTATTTATAAATAATAGAATGATAGGCACCAGTATTATATAATTCACTATATAATATAGAAGATAAAAAATTAGTACATATCACTATCGATGATCCAGCCTTTCTATTGATAATTGTAGGATTCACCAAATGAAACTATCATTCACCTATTCCTTGTGATGTAGTTTGACTCCACGGAGGTGTACCCCTATATTGATATGATCACCCTTTCCCAAAAGTACCAAATACACTACATATACTACGACAACTAGTACAACTCCAAATGGAAACCTGATATGTTGTAGAAAAACCTTTTCTTTCACTCTAATTCTATCTAACTACTCTGCCATTTCCTAATTGTCATGGGTTCATTTAAAAAAATCCCAAATGTCCCATAATTCTACCAGATCATCAATCTACAAGTGGTTGGGGATAATGTTTACCATAGTAGACTGGCCTACCACAAGAGTGAAAAAATCAAAAGGGAAAGGTCCTATTTAATTGAATTCTCCCCCTAAACACTTTGTTTTCCAATACTCTGGATAATGTTCTCAAAAAGATTCACCCTCATTATAGATTATATTCCTTATAATCATCTAGTAGTAACCATATTTCCTACACGAGAAGTATCATTCAGGTTTATGTCAGATATGAGAGCCAAATTCACATCTTTTAAAAACTTATTCAGCTTGAAGATGTTCACATGGGACTTACTTTTACACATACGTCCTTCTGGAAATTGTTTATCAGAAGTATCTTCATATAATAGAATCATGTAGAAAAGAAACTCAAATCTATAAAGAACCCAACATAGTTGATAATAGACATTCTTCCCTGAGTCATCCTCATGAACTCATATACTCTCTCCTTCTTCATCCTTTCTAGTTGGATGTTCTCTATCAAATTATCCGTGAAGTCCTTCCATAACATACCATCATCATTCTAAATCAGAGCTTCAACATCCCACTAGTTCATCGCTGATCTTTGTATAACATGAGAAGCCAACACAATCCTTTTGTGAGTATGAGCCTCTAAATGTTCAAATATATTTTGGATTGGCATAATACATGACTCAACTCCCTTAGTTGCACCCTATCCATAAAACTTCATAAAGAGATGCAACTAAAAATCCCATGTCAATTTTGGCATGATCTTCACATCCTTCCTTGGGTATATTTCTATGAATTTCATGAATTGTTCAATTTTATACTATAAATTCTCTATAAATTATTCACATTGAACTATTGGTTTCTAATGTTCCATTAATATAGGATCATCCCACGACATTTTCTCCTTTCATCCTCTCAACGAGAGTCATCCTGTAGGAATACTCTCTACAAGTTAAAAAAACCTCTTATGATACATTTATCAACATTAAAACATTTTCAATAAAGAACACAACATAACAAGTCATTCTCTATAATCTTATCCACATTGTCAAATTTTAGCCACTGATACTAGCCATAACCATCCTATATCTAGGACAGGATTATAAAAGTGTAACTCATTTTAATAATTCAATATTATCATTTAGAAACCAAATTATTCTCACCCAATATCATTTTGACACTTTCAATTTAACATTAGACACCCGTTTAAATTCAATTTCACAAGAAAGGAAAAAATAGTTCATCTTCAAAAAAATTCCCAAAACCAATTTAATGTGTGTGCCTAAAAGGAAGTGTGCCTAATAATAGTTTTGAGGTCCTAGTATGGTGCATGAAATCTCAATTCTCATGAAATACAAATCCATGATTCATTTTTAAAGAAATATAATAAAAAACAATCACATCACACCACAATTCCATCACCCAAGGTGAAATAATTTTCAACTTTAACGGTAAATAATAATGAAAACAATTCTATCATGGGCACTTTGGTTCTCTCTCATACATGGGTTAATAACTCCCATGTAAGAACTTATAACCAAGGTATAACTCTTTAGATTCTCATGTATCCCTTTCTCAAACAGTAAGATAAATGGAAAATAAACAAAAATTTGAATTTGATACCACATGGTAACATCCTGGCCCGAGTGCAACGCACCGGTTTCCCGATCCTATCCATTATGTTACCTCAAGTGCACACCCAAAGACTCCATAGGCTTTTGACCAGAAGAATGGGTCTAATACAACTTTTGGGGAGACAATACCATCATTTATCAAGGCAATTCACCATAAAAAATAATAGTGTAATAAAGTTTTGATATCATAACCAGAACATTTCTAGTATGAAAAGATAACCAAAACATGAAATATAATATAAAAATTTTACACTATTTATGCCATGAAAAAATACATGACCGGTGTCAAAATGAATACTAACAGTAAAGACACTAACGACTCCCTAGTAGGCCCCAAACCACATCTAAATCCCTCATTGATGATCCATCATGACTCATTCACCTAACACATTACCTTTTATTTTATATTGTCATGCAATAATAAAATATATTTGGGTACTTATCAGGTAGCCTGAGTAGGGAGTGAGTTCAACATAGCTGGACACCACCAACGGTGTCTAAAATAATATCCAGTGAATAAAAAGTGTTTTTATTTGTGTACAGATATAAGTCCAATGCATAAATATATAGTTACCACATTATCTATTTATTTTTATTTAACATACTAAATTTATCATGTTTCTGAGGATACTCAAACCTCAGTACCTACTTCGGCTCATTCTGTATTCTACACTATCTCTATGGGATATTATGTCATAGAATGCAACTGTTACCCATCTATACCTCAACATTATCTTAGAATTCCATTATTACCATTCTTGATTGCAATTTTCACATGAATTCAAATCTTACCACTAATCATTTCATTACCTAATTCAAAAATTAATTATTCATATTAATCTAATTAATTAACTCAAAAATTAATTAATAGTTCTAATCTAATTAATTAAATAAGAAATTACCTCATATTATTAGTATCATTAATTGAATCAATAATTAATTAATCTTATGAATATCATTAATTAACAGAAAAATTGATTAATCATATCAATATAATTATGTAACACAAAAAATAACTAATCTTCTCAATATTATTATTTAAATTATATTTAATATATCATTTTAATCTTATTAAATTATTATATAGTTAATTAATAATATCAATTATATTAATTACCTCAATAATTATTTAAGCATCTTAATATTATTAATTTACTTTAAAATTAATTAAAATTATCAAATCCATTAATTAACCCAAAAATTAATAAATCATCTCTACTTTATTATCAATTCAGTAATTAGTTCATCACATCTATTCCCTTATTTAATTTTCAATTTAATTAATACAAAATCTACCACTCATTAATCTAATAATTAATTCATCAATTGATCATTAAATTTCCAATTTCGTTATCATAAAATCAATTCCTCAATTAATTATTTGAATTCAAAATCTCAATATATTATTATTAATCCATAAATTAATTGTCCCAAATTCAGAATCCCAATAACTCAATAATTTTTTTAGCAGTCAATTATCCCTATTCAAAAATAACATTATTCAATGAAATACCTAAAACCTAAACTAATTAGTTGATCACATTAATTAATTTAATTTTGGAGTTTCAAATTTATAAAATAACACTAGAAATTATACTAATATATACAATTAATTAAAATCAAGAATTGAGATTTTAATAATTGAACGCCTACCTCAATTCATTGACTAACAACCTAGTAATGGAAATCCCGAAAATTTGAGCATCACAATGGCATATAATGAAATCAAGATTTAAATATCAAATCATGAATGAATAAATAAAGATATTTCTAGGATAAATCTAGATATATAATCCTATATTTATATATAATCAATACATGTAGAAAAACCCTTTCTATGATGGAATATGAATTGAATATGAACGGTAAACCAAGAAGGATAAAAATATCATACATGGAGGGGTGAATGTATTCAATCTAGGAATATAATCGTGAATCATAGAGTTCGAGAAGGCTTGGAATCTATCCAAGAGGTTATGAAATCATGGAAGAGCATCTAGGGTCAAATAGGGTGAGTTTAAGGGGTTTTGGTGATTAAAAATCTAATTTTTGGGTGAATTAAAATCTCATGAATTGTATACCATTAAAAGGAACATGGATTTCCCTAACCATTCAGCTTTATCATTTCCCTATTTTATAAGGGTTGAAAAATACTCATAAGAAGGTGTGCGGTTTGAAAAACAATGCACCAACTATGTGAATCCCCACTGTACAGGGTTGCATCATTCTGTTATCAAGGGATCACAGTTTTCCCTAAAGATGTTCGAACCATGAAATCTCTTCATTCTTCCATTTTCTCAATTTTTAACCCCCAAAAAAATCAATGGAAACCCAAACCAATTAGTGCACAACACATATAAAAATAGTATCTAAAATAAATCTCGATACATTTCTATAAATTGTTGGGATAATATTGTGCTCCTATTTAGTATTCCACATATTATGGACCATGAAAGAAATCAACTCCTTCTCTAGCTCATCCGAGATCTCATAGTCATAAGTAGTAATGGTTCATAACATGTTTTGGAGGTTTATTTATTGGTACCTTTCTCATTATATCCATGTCATATTCTTATTAATAATATTTATACACCTCTAACTAGTTATATCATATATGTGGATTATATTGGTAGTTTGATGACTATGGTGAAGTGTTTCTAATAATTGATGGGGAACCATATAATGTTAACAATAGGGTTTTGAGGACCTCTCTATATGAAGGTATCTATGTTTTTAGCACATCTCCTTATAGATTTGTTAGGTAATGTGTATTATTTCTTTTTTTGAGGGAGATATCAACATTTAGAGGTTTACCATGGTGGATCTCAGTAGTAGAGTTCCTATGATTCATCATTGTACTACCATAATTTTTACTGTTGAGGTAATGACAACATTATACTTCATATGAAGAGTTGATAGACCCTTGAAGAGTTATAGATATGTGTTGAATAACCTCAAAGACACTAGAATTGATTAGATTAGGGATATGAGCCTCATTTTTACTCATGGATGGAATATATCAATCTATATATTCGGTTTGAGTAGTGACATGATCCAACTTCATATAGGTTACCTTAATAAGTTAATGTTATTTAGTGATATGGGGTTATCTGCCTGCAATAACAAATCTATTGGATTATTCTGGTGTGATTTTTTATTATAGTATTTAATATGAGTTTTCTTTTATGTGGTTTCAAAAATATGTCGAATGATCTTTGATGTAATGGAAATATGTCCCCAGTTCAAAAATTCTTTCCCTGCCAAAATATATGAATGGACCTTCTAAATGGGAGAAGGAATGTGTGCCTTCTATTTTATAGAATCTTTTGTATTCTAATGCTGTCATTCATTATTGGAAGTAGTTATATGATCATTACATCCTTGAGTTTCTACACTATGCTGAGTAGCTTTATTAGTATGGATATGAACCTTCTCTATCATTCTCTTGATGATTACATGATGTTTGGTCATTTTTTATTTGTGACCGATGTATTTGAAGTCATAAATATAACAAGGAACAAGTCAACCAATTATTGAACCATTGTATGTATGAATCGTGATCAATTAGCTTTGCACAGGGAACATTGTTACCCTTTCTTGTTCCTACTTTTTTCACTTTTCTTACATTGGACATCTCATAGTGAGAATGCACTTACTTTAAAAGAACCCCAGTTATGAATTTTTTCATCTTATACATACAATTTTTTTCATATGAGACACAAAATGATATGACTTGATTCATGTTAAATTTATAATTTTTATTATTGGAGAGATTTAGGTTATGTTCAACATTTTTCTCTTGAAAGATGAAAAATTTCTTGAATGGTTGTCACTAGGGTTCGAGAGACAAGATTCCAAATTCATACAATGATTAAATTAATAGATCTTTATATCCTTTAAAAATATGATTACCTTCTTTGTTTCTTGTGTGGGGATTGGTTTTTGGGTGTTCTATTATGTTTTCATAATCATTCACATTGGGTTTACCATTTTCATTTTTCCTAGATAATCCAAATAGTTCCAACATCTATAACCGATTATAGAACCACATTCAAAATTCATATGGTCTATCGGTGTTTCAAACCCAAAAAAACATATGAAATCACATTTATCAAAAGTATCAGAGTTTGGTCTCAATGTACGCTCATGATAGAAATAATCGCCTTTTTAGGGACAATGAATTTTTTTGATATATTCCTATATCTATTCAAAATTTCAATATGACAATACTTTACCGAATTAAATGATTGGAAATGGAATGATAATCTATATTAGGGGTTCTATTAGGATAATATTTTTATGTAATAAATTGTTTTCATCCATTTACCATTACTTATTAACAATTGTTAGATGGTTATATTTTGAAGGCGTGTAGCTTTAATTTTATAGTTTAAAACTGTCTTCGGAGGAAATTGGTGATTCAAGGATGGGACTGAAAATTTATGATATTTATAATGTATTATATTTATAAAATAAATAAAAACCCACATATTTCATTTGATTTTGTGCCATTCCATTTTACAACATGTAGAAAGGACAAATATGTGGGTACATAGGCACCAGGTATTGAGTTCAAGCCTTCAAAAGGTGTCTAATTTATAATTTTTTTTAATGGGAATCAGAGTCATCATATTTATATCTATTATCCACCCATTATTGGGTAGTGGTGTAATATTAATTCCTATATGTTTTGTTTATCTTGGGTATAAAAATATGAAATTCCTTCAGTACATACAACGATGTTGATTCCATTGTATAGGGAAATAAGACCATGTCACTTAATAAGGCATAAACATTGAGGTTTCCCTAGGTTGGCGAAATGTATGGTGAAAGTGATATGATAATTAGAAATCTAAAATCCCATGTAAATCATGTTTTTTGTGGGAACCAAGGGATATTATCCAATCAGACTCATTATATATGGATATGAGAATTATTCACTAGTGTATCCCTTATGGGGTATTTGATGGAGAGACCCTTCTTTAAGAATTAATCCTATGTATACTATGTGGACAAGATTCATATTACTCAAATATCTGTTTTCCCTAACCTGTTGAGGTGTTTAAGGTACATAAGGGTATGGTTAGGGATTACACATAAGGGTATTCTTGTGTATTAGCCCGCATATCATCTGTTGATGGACAAGGAATGATGGTATAATAATGGGAGAAATCTATCTCCAAAGTTAAAAAAAATTATATATGAAGGGAATTACACTATGTTGGATACCTATCGGAGCTCAGGAATTAGGAATGAATCATATGTATCCTATTTTCAATGTAAATAGAGTCCTCATATTTCATTTAAGGAATTTAAAAATATGTCTACTATAAATGGTTAGTATGTCCCAGTGGGTCTTCCTGACATGATTGATATGTTAAAGGGTTTATTCTATGCATGCCATTTATGTCTATATAACATGCATAGAGTGTATTTCTAATAATTCATGTGTGACTACCCAACATTTTTGATTTTCTATAGAAAAAATTCTAATATTCATAATAATAATGATGATATTTCCAAAGGTACATCACAAGATTGATGTTGACTTCTCTGAGGTCTGCCACATGGCACGAATGTCATATATGGAGGATTGTTTCATGAATCAGAAGACACGCTAGAGAGTCCTCAAATGATCAATGTAGACATATCTAAGGTTGACTTGTGATCAAGGGAAATGCGATAAAATAATATTGAATGATTTTTCTTGAAATTATGGAGTTCTTTGCATGAAATGTCCAAAACATTCAGATTACATTTCATGGCATCACATATATGCCTAGAATACTTTTTAGGACTTGGTTGACATGTCTAGAGGACCTCAAAACACATGGATCATATATTCAGGTGTTATGACATGATCTATATAGGTAATGTGAATTACATAATTTATTTGCATGAAAAATAAGTGTATCCATATTCTCATAAATATTCCATTATTTTAGTAATTTATTAAAAATAATCATTAATGTTTTTCAAGAATTAGTTTGTTATATTTTTATGTTACCAATTAGTCATGTAAAAACTCCTTCTCATAATCATGCTAATGCACCATAAGTCATGCACATGATGGATAGGATGAATGCATGAATATAATATATAGTTCGTGTAATTCATTAGGTCATTCAGAAGATTTTACATGGTGGGAGACCCTTGATATTACATGGATTCCTACTATGAGAATTATGATATGCGCTTCCATGGGTGTACCTTGATTTTCTATTGTGTGTGTGTGTCCTTTTTGTACTGATGTGGGGGGGGGGTATAAGCCTCTCCACCACAGTTTTATTCCATATTTTATAGTTTGTTTATTTAAGATATGGACTTCTGTTGGGGGATAGAGTATCACAAAATGCACTTCACATTATTATATCATGGGTTATCCATAACTTTATCATCCCGTCACATGATATATAGTGACCAAGATAAAATTCCATAACATACATATTTATTGGAGTAATATCTTATAAAGGGGCATTAAAATAATATTTTAGACATGTCAAATATCCTTTTCAAGATCAGGCTGACATTCTTGGGAGTCATTGCGAGGCTAGGATGCCTGTAGAAGAGGATTTCTAATGATAGAGAGATACCTGTCTATATCCTTTCATGAGATCATGTTGTCCTATTAGATGGCCTCTCATGGGATCTTGAATTTTTATTAGTGCCCATTTATGAGACCACTTTTTCTTGTCTGATGGCCTTAACATGATCAATAGTCTGAACACATTAGGTGAATAAACCCTTCATAAGAAAATGAAATTATAACTTAAACTACATGAAGACTCTATCATTTTGATATTTATTTCATTATTTTATAAGGTTATTATGGTGAGTTTCATGAACATGTCACTAGATATATAACTTTACTGGTGGATATCATCAATGAATCATTCACATGGTTAGCAGAACTTGTCAAGATGACATTACAATAATATGATGGATATCTTGAGGTGATTTGTTTGATCATCAAAAAATCATGAAAAAAACATGATCCATTCTCTTAAAAATCCTAGGATCATGTGATGTCATATCATTTTAGGGGTTCAGTTTATTCATGAGATATATCTTCTTGGCCCCCATGTATTCAAGCTAACCCTTCCTTTGTCTTGCAAAGAATGTAATACCCATGCTTATGGTGTTTTTTATATTCTATAATTTTTTATTCCCATATAGTTATCTTTAAGAGTTAATGAAAACCTTAATCTGGTTTCATTGTGTCAATGTGTATAATAAATTCCACTTTATGTTGTTTTGGGATTCAACTGTGTGATCACATGACCCTTTTATGTGGTAACAATTACTAGGAATAATATATATAATATGTTTATGTGGTTGATGAGGATTATTTCATAATGGTATCTAATTTATGCAAAAAACATCATTATCCTACTCAAACACTACATAACTTCATCAGGATTAATTATTAGTTCTTCCAAATTAAAAAAAAGACAAGTTAGCTGTGTCCTCAAACACTTTTCAATTATTTATTTAAGATCAGTTAAATATTCATCAGATATAAAATGATATTTTCCCAATAATGAAATATTATTATATTTTATTAATGAATAACAATCATAAAAGCATTATAAACTCATATAAACTAACCAAACACTTATTGAATCACTGAAGACAAATAAAACACTCACTTGCACTCATTAATAACACATTTTTATTTTGTTTCCAATATTAACATTCATATTCAATGTCAATTTTTTTTTATTACTTCTTCCTCTTATTGATATTGAAATTCAAAGCCAATTGATTTGGTTAGTTCTATCTCTTCTATTTCCACTCAATGAACTCATCATAATCCTCCACCTAATTAACTAAAGAATGAAACCACATTGTTTTCTTATAACATATCCTTTTTTATTTTACTATTACCCTACAAGGGATAACTCATTATAAAAAATATGAGATATAAATCCACGTATTTCTATGTTTTTTGATAAACTACCGTTTGTGTGATATATTTATCAAACCATATCATTTCTCAATAAAATATGTATTTATAAAGAAAAATGTAATCATTTACACTTTTGTAGACACCGTAATGTCTAAGTTAATGATATAAAACTCCCCCATTTTATTATCATTTTCATCCATGAACACACCCCCTTGATAACAATTTTGAGTACACTAATAAAAATGATTTTAATTGAGATTGAGTACCTCATTAATCTTTTTTCGATCTTATCTATACATTCATTTTTTTCTAGAAATAATAGAGAGGATGATTCATTCTTACTATTTTCTCCACATAAAGTAATACACTAATTTCATTCTATTTTAAGGATTTCAGTTGAATCCTTGAAGAACATATCATCATGGTTTCTTGTAGTGACATCCTCAAACATCCACTTAATTTTTATAAAATTTATCTCAGAAAACAAAAAACGAGAGTGAATAATTTTGGTCATACTTATTTCATTTGAAAAAAATTTAAAATGATGGCTTCCTCTCAAACAATGACTTTCAATTTTTCTAATCCGAATATTAGAGGATTGGTTTGGACTCTTATTTCTATTTTATAATATCATTTGTTTTGTTATCTTCTTTATTCCATTGAACTTCTTCTTTGTGTGGAATATATTTTTTATCTTATAGTTTTCAATGATGAACATTCTATTCATATTCATCTTCTTAGCAATGTTCATCTCATATTCCTAATCCACATTGTTTCCTTCATCCCCGACATGTTTTTCTTCTTCCTTTAATTTTTTAAACAATTAATATAGAACTAGAATAATAAAAAATAATCTAATTTATGATATATTAATCTTTTGTATATTTTTTTACATGACACTACATTGTTTTTGTTTTAAATTTTATTACAAACTAATGTATAATGAAATTATCCTTCCATATATATTATTCAGACCACAACCGTCTGACCATATAAACTTATTCTTCAAAAACCATCTTCCCAAATATGAAATGGGTTTTATTTAGTATTGTTTTATACTACTCAAGTCAATGTTTTTATCCTCTTAGGTTTTTTCTTTTGACACTTATCAATAATACCCATATATTTTTTCCTCATTCCTTGAAGAAACATATCAAAAAATAAATATTTATATTTGTTTCCAACTATTAATAACATCATAAATATCCTTTATATTTTTATCTCCCACATTGATATTACATGAGTTGTGAATTTTGTTGGGGGTAGTCTCACTTTAGTTTTAGCCTTTATGTTTACGAGGATCTATAAATTTCTTAACCTACATTATTACATTAGTGATACATTATTTCTCCCAATATCATTCATTTTCAAATAATATATAATTTCATTATTGGGATCAACCTTTTTAGATATAATAGATTTTTATTGAGATGTTTGAGAACTAAACTATACCTGATTTTTGAAATATTTCATCACACCAACATGAGAAGATTCCTCATTAACCACCTCTGATTTATTGATATCTTCTCTAGACTTGTGTAAATAATGCTAATTTATATCATATAAGGATTATGTTTTAGATAATTATTTTTCCTATTTATCTATTTCATTCTTTAGATCTAGGATAATATTTAATTATTACATGTATATGTCTCTGCAACTTGATATTATCAATGTGAGTCATTTCCTTCTAGATATACTCTTCCTTATTATCAAACAAAATTTTTGTTTTCTTCCACCATATTCAATTTTTCTTTATTTAGGTATTATATCTACCCCTTGTTGAATTAACATTTTTATATCTTTTGAAATATAGTTAATGACCATTCATATCCATCATCATCAATTCCTGATGAATTAGGTCCTTCTTAAACATTAGTAACAAAATTATCTAAATCGTGTAATAGGAAACTATATGATAAGTATTTATTTTTACTCATCATAAAATTCATATTCCTGTAATTTAATAGCATTTTATTCCTTACCCCATTTTTATGAGGTTTCTTCTACGTATCTTCATATGATTATTCTTCTATAATAATTGGACAATTTATAGACATATTAACAAATTCACCACATTTAAAACACTTTAGTCACATTTTATTCATACCATTCTACAATCGCATTTTGAGTATATTTGATAGAAAATAAACAATTTTAATATTATATCATCCTCATGTCATTTTATGTGACAAAATTTAGAAACATATTTTTCTTTACCTTTTCAACTTCTAATTTATTAAACGTTCAACACAAAATTTACTTATTCTTGTATTATAAAATTTTCATATACCCAAATCCAATGATTAGGTTGAGTAATTCCCCAATAGAAAAATCATATCTTTCATATAATACTACATTTTATGAGTAAAAATTATTAGGAAAATTACTCATCATATTTTTATCAATTATTGAATCTTTAATATGCCCACCAAAACCAATGATGTTTCATACAATATCATTGATCCTTGTACTATAGTCATTAGTAGTCTTGCCATAAAACCCATTTATTTCATAAAATGGACTCTTATAAACTTATTTCGTGGATTTCTTCACAATGATATTACATTTTTGAATAACTTTTATTTTATTACAAGATTTAATTTCAGTTTAAAGACAGAAGACCTTGGAATATACGTATTTTTATAGAGACATAAAAATTTTGTATTTATATTTACTAACTAATACCATATTTCACTAATCAACTATAGTCATTCAATAAACTTTGACAATGAGAGGAAACCCAAATGTAATTTCAAAAATTACCTCTAGAAAGAGTGATATAGGATTTGGTAACAACCTATTTCTATAGAGATGATAATTTTTCCCATATAATGTGGAAACACCATGTTTTTTAGTTAGGTAATATTATATGTATCTCGTGGTTCTTTAAAGGGATTTATCTCTAATACAAATTAACGTCCCCGGGTGGATGGATCATTGAGTGTGGGGGGTTAAATATTGATATTTTTTTATAAATTATAAAAATTATTAAATATTTCCTCCTGAACTGGTTATAGTTCAAGTCACTAAATAATAACTTAAAAATCACCTAATTTAAAATAGTAAATGATATATTTATACACACAATATTTACATGGTTCCGCCAGGAAAACATACTCCTTGATGTGTTTGTAATACCACCCCCCAAGAAAAGATTCACCACTATCAAAAAAGTGTTTAAAACCATAAAATATCATAGTCCCATAAAATAAAATCCCCCATGTTACTCCACTTCAAGATTACTCTTAAAGATAAATTCTTTTTCTAAAATGATAATCCAATCCCAAAATATCTTATTCTTATCATTGGTTTCTTCTACACCAGTTAGATGTATGAACTTCCTCCATATGTAGATGAACCACTATATCTTCGAGTTTACATACACAAGATCTTCAAAAATAAAGTTCTTGAGACTCTATACAAACTCTTGGGTGATCCAGGTTCTTCATTTTTGTCTCTCCTCGGTAGAGTTTTTATATCACTTTTCACAAATCTCTAAAAAATATTCTCAATTTGAGAACTATGCTCTTTTTATTCACTAAGAATAATGTATATATTTTCTATATAAGTAATTATTTAAATATTCAATAACAATAATAAAATAGTTTTAAATGGTATAATTTAATTCCCTGATATTTAGATTATATTCCCAATTATTTCCTTATTTTAAATATATATGATTTGAATGAATTATTTCTCTACTATATAGATCTAATAAATCCTTAGTCAATTTATTATAAAATCCCATCTTAAATAGCTAATATTCACAAACATTATCCCTGAAATTTCATCTGGTTGATTGAAATAACAATAACCTGATTTAGTTTCCATACACAATCATGTTCCCCGAGTATTTTAATTGTTTATTTATAAACCACATCTCAATAAATTATCTCGTTATTTTCATTTAAAAACACATCATTTCATGAATCCATCATAAACATAGTATACTATTTCCTTATATTTTTGATAGTTTTAATGTGACGCATGAATTGAACATGTGACATCATAATATATTTTATTGATGAATGATTATATTAAGTTGAACTATATGTTCATGGATATTTAATTCCTTATTATAATGTTATTTACATGAATATAAGTAACAATGTATTAATTTATTGCTAATTTCAACTCACCCATTGGTAAATCATAATTGATCATAGGATATCACCCATGGTATAATATTTTATGGATCTAAAATTCCCAAGAAAGATCCCTGATTTCACAATATTCATGGAATGTAAAATATTCTTAATCATGAAATCATCTTTTATCATGAAAATATCTGGGTCAATAATTCCCCCATACATGTCTATGTTCCCTCAAGATTCTATGTATCACAATGGTTTCTCATGCTTTTGTTTATGTCCATGGTCACACCATTCCAATACATAGTAAATGTCCCCTTAATAAAGTATCATGATCTTAATGTGTAGTAACTCTGTCATTTAATGTGGTCACATCATTTCAACATGAATTTTCTTGACCCCTTCATTCAGTCACATAATTTCAACATGTGATATCTGTTCCCCATCCTTTTGTCAACCCATTTTAATATGCAGTCTCCCCCCCTTCATGTGGTCGTACGATTCAATAGTGTAGTTTCTTAGCCCCTCCAAGATTTCACACCATTTAATTAGGTTGTATCTTTTCTCCTTTATGTCATCTACAAATTCTAAGATGTGGTCACACATACCCTTCATGATATCAAAATCACTAAGCATCATTGTTCCAATATGGTCATCCAGTTGATGTAAATACCTATATGATAGTATCCAATGTACCAAAAAAATAAATTTTTCCCTTCTAGAAACCTTATCAACTACCAATTTTATAATCCATAATCCTTAATAAATTATTAAAATAAAAAAGTTACATTATCCACCAACATTATTCATGTATTTAATTGAGATCAATAAAATAATTTGTAGATATATGAGGAAAATTTATCAAGATATGTATCCAATTCCCATTTCTAGACACATAATAATAAATGAATCATAATCAGCTCATATTCACTCACCAAAATCATATTGGACACATTTATAACAAACGATACACATACCATGATCAACAATAAATTCATATGAAGTAGTAGTAATTCTATATGAGTATTTATAAGAATAGTTTTTTTTATTTTAATGAATTTAATATCATTTTAATAATTAAATTAAACTACCCCCACATAGTTTTATTTTTATTAGTAATTGTGATATAGGGATGATAAAATATGAATAAAATAATATATCAATTTATAATAATTTTTTTAGTTGCAATTAAGACAATTCATACAATCAACAATTATATATGATTTTGATATTTTTGGTGGTGAAGGTAAGATTAAAGAGCATATAATATATTTTTCGATTAATCTATTTTTTCTTGAATATTGGATACTATATTGAAATGTGAATTTAAAATAAAAAAAATTAAGAAATAACATATGAGTTATAGAGTAATTTATGAAAAAAATGAATGTTACTATGCATTACTATACATAATGTTATTCATTATTTCTTGAGAATATGAAATTTTCATTTCAATTATATAAATAGAACCTCAACTATAGTCGATAGATATTCTATAGAAATACATTGAATCCTTATTCATTATGTATTAGAACATTACATCATTAGTGGACTTTATTCTTGTTACTGTGACCTGAATCTCAATATCATTTCTGTAATATTTTATTTTTCTATAAAAAGAACACTCATTATTTTGAGAGTGTAAAGGTAATGGATTAGATATACAAAAATCTATATTGTAGTAAAATACCATGGAATATTTTGTAACAAGATTCAATTTCTTACACTAAAATATTGTGCTCCTCAGAAAAAATGATACAAATTATGGAAATTAGCAATCTCCAAGAGGGATAATTGGTAGTGAAGAATATGGAATGTTTACTATTAAAACTAATAAAAATATTACATATTATACAATATTATCTTATTTTATTTTATTTTCACTTATTATCTTCAAAATTTTAAATAAAATTGGTGGAATATTTTCATTCGTGTTAAAATTTAAGAACTCAATTAATCTGTCATTTTGATTAATTGTTTATATCAATTAAGAAAACAATTGATATTAGAGATTGATAATATTGAGCTATTAACTATAATAGGTTAAACTAATAAAGATATTTTTTAAATTTATACAATGGTTGATAATAGATAGGGAATTTCTACATCCTAACATCCTTATTTAAATGGAGGGACCTATGGGTACTAGATTGTTCAAATGATTATTTATATAAATAATATTTGTAAAAAGGTTTGTTTGAAAGATATGATGTCCTATAAATTCTCGAAAGAAAACTAGATAAATGGGTTACTAAAACATAATATGAATATAAATATAATTCTGAGCTTATTAATGCTATTATATATAGATTATTCCCTGATGTGTTCTACTAACTTCCCAAATGTGATAAAATATATAAACTAGGGAAAAATTTATCTATTTAATACAAATATACTAATAATGAAATATAAATTATATAGAAAACATCCTAATTAATTTTTTGTACATTAATAAAAATTAATGGTGATTTCATTACCTAGATGAATAAATAATTGATTAAAATTATAAACAATTGAGTATCCTGAGGATCCCATTATCCTAAACATGATAAATACCTCAACATACTCAATGATAATCAATAAAAATATATTGTAATTTTAGATAGTGTTAGGAAGTCTACTATAGTGAAAAATTTAAAAATGGAAGATCTCATTGGTACACTTATTTTGAATGAGCGTCTAATATATGAAATGTTTGAAGATCATAAGATGATAGAAATGTAGATTGCTTCTGTAAAATAATCTACACTAAAAGTGGAAAATATAAATTTAAATACATTATTTCAATTATATATTAATAAATATAATTCATGAAGTAAATATTTATCTGATTATCTTGCTCAATTTATCATGAAATTCAAAAAATTATATAATAAAAGATGAAAATTCAAAAATTAAACATTAATAATTATATTATTTTTTATGTAAATACCACATAATTAATACGTTATGAGTGTAAAAAGTTTGAGAAAATCTAGCATGATTTCACTCACCTAAAGGTGGATAAAAATTATGAAAAGAGTTATAAAAAGAGATCATATTATAATATGAAGAAGAAATAAATGAAGGTTATATAGGGTGTATTAGAGGACTCGAGTGATGAATCCTGTTATAATTATGAATCTAAAATATCTAATCATAAAGAGAATATGTGTTTCAAGGATCAAACTAATATAGTATATCCTTTTTATTGTATTACCATTGAATCCGAATATGAAAAGTGCACATTTAATGAATGAAGTTAGCATTGTTCAATGATAGAATACCATTGTGTACCCTTGAATAAAAATAAAAATACACATAAGAAATCACATAATGTTATTGTTAATGACAAAAATGTTTTAAATAAGTAAAATTTTGTACATGAATCAAAACCAGATGAGTCATCATCTTGTTGAGATTTCAGTTATAGGAAATTAAAAGAATTAATTTTCAAATTTAATTATTTAATAGATGTTGCTAGTCTGTTTACTAACTGAAATAATTACACAAATAAGATTTAGAGGGAAAATAAAATTTGTAATGGTAGATAAGGATTATTAGGAAATATAGGGAAACATAAGTTGTATAATTATTATTTGTGCCTAGTTATAAAAATAAGAACATAAATAATATCACTTGTTTACACTGGAGAAAAAATGATCATTTTGAAAATGATTTTTACCTATGTATTAATCATATATAAGGATTATTTAATACATTAATTTACATCGAATTATCTAATTTTAATTTAGTTAATTCATAAAATTTTTTAAATTATAAGTAGATTTTTGTTTCCAATTATTTTCTAGTTCACATGGTTGTACCAAGAATAATTTGGGTACCAAAACATTTTCATATTCAGTTTTTTTGCATGGAACACAAAAATGGGCACAATAAATTTAAATTATTTATAGATAGAAATGTATCCGAAATTAAGAGAGGATATTTCTCCAAAGTTTACACACTATATAAAATTTATAGAGGTTGTGTCACATCTGGTTATAATGTTAATGGATAAATTGATATAATTGGATCTCTTGGAGATCGCTATTTATTCCACATCAATGATGTACTTTATATTTAATTCTTAAAGACAAACATGCTATGCATTTCACAACTTTGTGATATTAGATTTCAAATTTATTTTTCTAATAATAAATATTCTATTATTAATTATAAATTTTATCTGTTTAATCCACCAAGAACTAAACATGTTTACATACTTTATCATAAATCCTTATATAAAAAAATGAACGATTCAAATGATGAAAATATTGAATATTATATTTTTAATAATAGTCTTGGACATTAAAATGTATCTTCCATGGTGAAATTTTTTTTAAAAATAATTTATGATTTCCCCAACTCAAATTAGGCCAAACCAAATTATGTTATATAAATAAAAGTTTCTAGAACATAAATAATATATTAAATTAAATTAATATGTTTTTTTATAAAACTACATAAAGTAGTTCATATATAAAGTTTTGGAACTTCTAAAATTTAAATTATTAACGTAAAATAATTGTTTTTATGTTTTTATTGAATGTTGTTGATGATTTTAATAGGTTTTTTTCTTGAGATATAAATGTGATAATTTTCAATTTTTATTATTTTTATTATTTTTTTTAGAAACAAAAAGTTTCTAAATATGTCTTCTTAATAAAATATCATGGGGTAATTTGATATGTATGGATTCAATTCATTTTTCAGAAATCATGGAATTAAACATACCATATATTGAAAAACATCACCTAAAATAATGGTATTGTTTAAAGGGAACATATGACAATTCGTTAAATTTATAAGAATATGTTGTCTGATTATAGCATGGCCAATCACATTTGGTATGAATCTGTTAGTACAAAAATGTATTTATCAATTTTGTTCTAATAAGGCCTATCATGAATATACCAACCTATGTGGTATAGAATAACTAAAAAACCAAATGTGGGTTATATTAATGTTATTAGATGCCAAATTTATATTAGGAACACTATGGATAATATTGTATATTCAATATAAATTATTATTATGTAATCATCCTTGGTTATTTTAAAAATATTAAATACTATAGAATATTAAATAAAAATTCTACATTAGTTGAAGAATTTAATCATGTGAAATTTAATTAATGTGACATATTTGATCATAGTAAAATATATATTGAGAACTAGTGTTATCAAATAGATAACATGGTACTTTATGCTCTCTTATAAAATAAAAAGGATGATGAATTGGTACAGGATCATGGACAATATAGTCCTAAATGGGAAGAAATGTAAGATACTAAAAGTGTTGTTCCAAGGAATCTTAGGACCCTTAAAATCTAGCCTCAATAAATTTTAATAGGAAACCTATCTTGAGGAGTTAGGATAATAAGAATAGTTGAAAATATTTATTATTATTTATTTATTTTTATCCCAACATTAAATTAATAAAGATGAGAAATCCATAATTTATAATATGTGGTTAGTTTCTATAAATGAGGAATTGAACCATTTCAAGAAGAACATTGTTTCTAAATTAGTTGATAGATCTTCTAATTATCATGTCCTTGGATCTAAATGTGTATTAACAAATAAAAATTATGATCATGGTGTGGTCACAAGGAATAATCAAGGGTTATGTTTTAAAATTTATAATCAAGAATAAGGTATCATATATAATGTTTTTATTTACCATATTTGTTGGTTAAAATAAATTTGGATTATTTTAGATTATAAATATTTTGTTACATTAAAATTATCTTAGATTAATATTAAATGATCCATTTTAGAGGTATTTTTAATGTTGGAGATATATGTATAACAACCATTTTTTTTGAAATGCATAGTATTTAATATTATATTTTCAAACATAGAATTGAAATGTATTGTCTCAAATAAGAACATAGAGCTCTGTATAAAATATTATGTTCATTTCTTTTCTAAAATGGTTTAAATTTGGGATTTTTAGACCTAAATATTTTTAATATAACACCATCAAAATTTATTTTATTAGTCTAAATATTTTTGGATGATGTTATATTTTATCCAAAAATCGAGAAATTGTGTAATGATTTTTTAAAACTCATTTAAATAATATTTTAAATGAGAATTATTGGCGAGTTGAACTTTTTAATTGGTTTTAATATTAATAAAAATGTGTTTTGATAATATTTTCTATCAAATAATATACATATATTATTTATTAAAAATGTGTAGACACAAAACTTACAAAATATTTACAAATGTGATGAGTTACACCATTAAACATGATTTGAATGAAGCATGAAATCTGATTGAAAATGAGAAATATAGAGGAATAGTTTGTACTTCCTTATCAAAAAACTAGATGTCTAGATATTTTGTTTTGAGTTTTTTTGTAATATATTTTAATCTAACCAAATGATGTCTCAATGAATAGATTATAATATAAATTTATGGTATTTAAAAGAATAAATTTCATTATTATTATATTGTACTAAAACATTTAGTTATGATACTATTTCATATTCAGATGTTGAATTTTGTGGTTGTAGAAAATATAGAAAAATTAATTCCACAATGTATCCCTTTTTGTAAAAATCTCTAGTTCATTGGTCAAGAGAAAAAAGAAACATTATTTTCCATTTTCAACTACTAAGGAAAAGTATATTTTAGATACTAGTTTTTATGCTCTTTTATTGTGATTGAAACACGCTATAATGGTATTTGAATTTATATTTAATTATATATTAGAAATGAAATATAAATAGTTCTATCAAAATTTATAAAAATATATTAATTTTTTTGGAAGAAATATATATTTCTACTATATCATTTTTTTAAGATAATAGAATTATATTTCTCAAAAATATATTTTTACTAAAAATTACTTGATAGAAAATTTATTCTAAGGAATTTCTTAAGGATCATTTTGAATTTATTAAATAATAATTCATATTATTTGATTTTAATTGATTTAATTTTATTTATGAAATATGACTCTCATTTTTATTATTTACATGTATAACCTTTAATAATATTTTATTTATTGTAAATTCCAAATTTATGTTTATGTTTTGATATTTTTCTGTCAGGTAATAAAGTGACACATGATCCTAACATTTTTATAATTTTATTGAAATTAAACCATAAAATTATATTAATTATCTATTTATTTCATATTACATACCTAATATTGGATAAAAAATCATGACAAATAGAAAAACATTGACATCTTCATCTCCCAAATCCAAAACAATCATGCAATAACTGAACCTTTCAAATCTCAATTCACTTCATTCTCACTTATAATGGAATGGTATAAAAGCTTTTTTAGGATTTCATATAAATTTTAGATATGATTATTGTTTTTTATAATGTTGTAGGAAGAAATTTTATAAATCATTTTTATATAAACTGAACAAACCTGCTTCTAAATATGTTAATAATATTGAAAGGATGAGATTTTTTACTAATAAATTGAGAAGATAGTTCTATTATTATAATAAATTTATAGAGTTTTATAAGAATTTTTTAAATATTAAAATATTTTAAGGATTTATTAATATCAAAATACGATGTGGTAATCTTATTGAAGTCACTGATGATGTTTTTTATGTTATATATTTTCTATATAATGCAATCTTAATGATTTATTTATCTTTGTTAGTACCAATTGGGTGTGCCCTGCTAAAATAATGACATAACTTTTCAGATAAATTATTATCTATAAAATTTATTTTTAGGATTTATTGGATAAAATATAGATTCTAGTAATATATTTCCAATTTACTATCACTCATATAAATAGTGAATTTGAGAAAGTATTGCAGCCACACATTCATCTTTATTATATGTTACTAGGTGAAAATCTTGTCCACTCCTCAAGTAACATCTTCAAATATATAAATACCATTCTATCCTTATTTCATGAATATATTACATGTTTGGAAGAATTATCATTTTTATATTTGAGAATGTTGAAAAAGAGAACATAAATTTTATTGAACTTATCTTATGTGGGATGATTACTCTAGGATTTGAAATTCTTTAGAAGATTGAAAAATATTACAGCTATTATATATAGAAATTATTATCCTTTGGTATAAATAAATATAGGAAGTCTATGCTCATATTGAAGGGTATAATCCCACTTATGTTGAGGATAGTGAGATTTTTGGAGATTAAATGGAGGACTCAACTGATGATGATCCTATGGATTTGTTAATAAGAGAAAGGGTATTTTTATCTAAGTAAATTTATTCTAAAAATATTTACTATAGAATAATTGAGGGTAGTAATACTATTAATATAAGTAATTATAATGGAATGGAAGCCATAGAGTCTCTGATAATGACATTTTCAATTTTAAATTACACTTTTGGGATGAGATTTAAAAATGAACCTTTTTTCTTATTTTATTTCTATAAAGATTCCCTCATCTTAAATATAGAAATGTGTTCATAATACATGTATGTTATTTATAAATGATGCATATGGGAGATAATCCTCTTATATGATTTGAGGATATTCGATAAAGGATTAATAATTTATTTAATCTTACTTTATCCACTAGAAAACATTTTGTCGTAATGACTATAGTAGTTCAGAATAAAGAATATTCATCTAGATCACAACTTTATTTCATTAGATTTAGCCTCTCATTTTCTACAAATGTTAAATTTTATTCTTATAAATCTATAAATCAACATGATGACATTATGTTTGTTTGAATAAAACCATTCAAATATTTTACTTATCTTGGCTTATATGGGTTGGAAATTCTTATGTATATTCCGTAATATGGTAAATTTCATGTTGTCCCTGCATTTAAAAAGCCTCAATTGAGAAGAAATACTGATATATTTTCCATTTGTTTTATGTTTTTTCAGTTTTATTGTGTGATAATGTAATTTTGTCAATTTATTTAATATAATATCACACTTTTTTATTCCTTTCCCTAGTTTTGTTTTTATCATATGATATTTACTATTGATTTTTCCTCACATATGTTTTATTTATACTTTTTCTTTATTCTGTGATGTTAATATCAAATTCTATTCAGGTTTTTAGTTTGTATTCTCTTAGTTTCAACATTAGTGTTCTATATTGAATTTGGTTTATGTCACTCTATTTTCCTCCTTTTTAGTTAACAATAAATTGAAGAATATCTATGTAAAAATAAAATATTATATTTTAAAGAAACATTTTATTTCTCACGATTGTTGATTTTAAGATTGTATCTTTTATATCTTTAGCATCTATAAAAAAATCATAATTATTTTTGGTTTTTTATAATGAAATTGAAAAATATATATGAACATTCAAAGTTTTGTTCAATATATATAAATATTTAATATTATTTTAATCTAAAAAACCTAATTTTTTATTATCATATTTATCTTATTTTTTTGGAAATTATGTTATTTCAATGTATAATATTTAATTTTAGAGTAAATTGTGAAAACATATTGTATTTATGTTTAAAGAAAGTTTGTTAATGGAATAACACCTGGGATGATAAATTATCATAAAAGATTATAATTGAACCTAAGAGATGTCAAATTACTATATTCCCTTAGGAAATAAGTTTATTGACAAATTAAATCATATTACAGAGAAGAAAAAATATTCACAGTAGATTTCTATTTTCCACCAATGTATAATATCCATCAAAGGATTCATATAAGAGATTTATCATAAGAGGTATAGGAAAGGCATATGAGTTTTGATATTGTTTATGCATAATTTATCCTATATAGATTAAATTATCATACAAAACACTGATTTATTATACTTGATTTGAAATATGATTAATTAATATTTGAGAAATGAAAATATCATAAAAATATTAGAATTATTTTACAATGATCAATAAATTTATACAAGGACTGAAATTATCATACAAAATAGTGTTTCAAGTTAATTTATCCTATGATGATAATATTATCTTAAGAAGTTATGAAATATCCTATTATTCAAAAGACCATATAAATTTGAATAATTATTTAAAAGTAAAAAATATTTTATATAATTTCACTTTATATATTTTTATAAGTCTAAATTATGATAAAGTTAGGAATATAGAAATGACTTATTTTGATGTTAAACTCCATTCATGTTTTAGTTTTTCTTAGTGAATATTTTTAGGATTACTTTATAGATGTTTCAAATAATTATTTACCATTAGAGAAGATTGAGAAAAGTCCACAAATGCTTTTATTTCTTTGAAATTGATGTTTGGATGATGAAATATGAATTACATAATAAATAGTTTCCACTAATTTTTATTGTTCTTTAAATATTTCGGTTATTTTACACATTGATATCGTTATTTTATATTCTACAATATGAAGGTCATATAAATGAATATGTCCTATATTTTTAAATTATTTTATTTTTTATTGGATATTAATGTTTATATTGAAATTTCATCTCAATATTTAAATAAAGAATACAAAAACCCAGGATTGAGATATTATTTTCTAAAGAAGTTTAATGATAATAATTTTTCCTATATGTTCAAGATATTAATTATTTGATATGAAAAATAATTTGTTGCTAATTTTAATTGAAAAAAGTCAACAATATTCAAGAGATCATATGGAACAATTCATTATAGTGTTGTTTTAATTTTCAAAAACCTCTCATTTTTTCTAGTTTCTTTCCATAACTATGAGTGAAATATGAATCTCCATTCCACAACATTTAATTTTTTTTAGAGTGAAGAATCCTTATTTTTAACATTTGAACGCCATGGGTAGGCCTTTTTAAAGTATTTATCATGGTAAAATATCATGGAAACATTTTTAACATGCTTTAATTACATCCAATCATATTTTGAGGAATGGTTTTAATTTTTGTAAACATTTTAGGAACTCAACTCAACCCCTCCCCTATGTCATTTTGAACCTCCACCTCAAACAAAAATATAGAGTTTACTAATTAAACAGAATAATTATTTTACAAAAACATTTAATTATGTATAAAAAATATATTGTAATAAATAATTTCATTCATATACTGGAAATTTATATTTTACTGTAACCCCTACTAAATAAGGTTAATATTGTATTATAGTTGAAAAAAATACATCATTGATACATTTAATACACCTTCGTTGATAATTGATATCGACATGTTATGGTCTAGTATGTTATTAATCATACAATAGTATCCAATATTAAATTTTAATTTTATATAATTTTTATAAAATGTGTACCCTTGATCATGTAGGATTGAGAATGTTTGTGGCCACACATAGTTATATAAATATTATTTTCATTATTTACTTGGATGATGTAAATGTGATTAGTTATTATATTTTGAACTAACTGACATATATAATTGAAAATGTGTGAGTTATAAAATAAAATATTGAAATGTTCCGTGTCAAATTGTTATAAATTTTTACATGTATTGTTATATTATTACATTATATATAATGAAAAATACCATATACACATGTATAGAGAAACATGTCTCATATAGAGATCACTTTATATCCATTTGTAAAATAAATAGAATTATTTTTATATTAGGGGAATACCTTTTAATATATTTATAAATTACTAATTCATATTTAGAATCCCTGAAAATTATTATTTTATAGTTATACACAGGATATGAAATCGTATATTTCTTTTGTGATAATGTATTTATCCACCATTGATAGAGGTTATGTGATAATTTAAATATAAAATGGAGTTTCTGTATGAATAACTATATGATAAAAAATTGAAAAACATAATGTTATATGAATATAATAAATATGGAGCATTAGTATATGTAAAATATTGAAATAATTTTTCTTTAAAGGAAAAACTCCAATATTTTAATGGTTACCATGTCATAGTTAGCATTGTGTCATGGTTTTTTACAATATTACTCAAACTTATACATTGTATATGAGATATGGAAATTATATGAATATCTTCAAATTTATTTGTCATATTTAATAATAAAAATAAAATTCTTATGGCAGTCATTAATGGATAGAATCATTGTGAATCAATGGTATATGTTTAAAGTGTTAAATGATGTCAATTTTTTTGATTAAGTATTTATGAAATTAAAGAAATTATAAATACTTTGTTTAATTAGATAAAATTTTATTATAATAGGAGTATTGATCTATTAATTCAAAATTTTTATTTCATATTCATGATATAATTAGTTCATAGTAATCACTATAATGAAAAAATATTGTTATTTATCACTCTTTACATAATAAAATAGATGAATTGGAATATTACACTATAAATATTGTTATATCTATTTATTTTAATTTATTTTAATTGATTCATCTCATACATGATCATATGGAGTGGGTTTTTTCATTGATATACTATATATAAGATATTATATAAACCTATCATACTAATAATTTAATATATCTAATATAATGTTTGATAGGAAGATACTTAATGGGAATATCAACACTACAAGTCCAAGTTATGGTTCATTGGAATTTAATTTTAAAATTATTTTGGGAATATATGGCTTTGAAATAAAATTAATAGATATAATTACCAGATAAGTTCAAGATAATGTTTTATATAACTTTATTTTTCCAGAAATTCCACAATGTGAAACATGATAATAAAAACCAAACAATTGAAGTTGTAGCATGAATTTTTCAGTAAATAATTATTGAGGTCTAATTTTTCATTCAATATCATGCTATTCATTTATTAGAATCATTTTTTGATGAGTTGTTTAAGATATAGAACTATAGTTATCTCCATAAGGTTTTGATAATATAATGATGTGGAATTTATTAACAATAGATATCAAACCATGTCAAAACAGGCTTCATATCCCCAATGTTTTTTGGTATTTCACACATAATTTAATTTCAATGACTCTATATTATTTGAGTTAAAGGGGAGACTATTAGTAAATGTTTTTTCATTGTGAAAAATAACATGTTGTGTTGTAGATGATTTTTTGGGAAAATTTTTATTTTAGATATTCCATTTTTTTTAAAGGGATGGAATAATTAACATGCATTTTTTATGAACCACTTTATATCTATGATTGGTAACATTATGGTTCATGAATATTATTTATGGAAACTAACTATGATTTTATTGAAGTTTTGGTTTATATATGAAATTTTCTATATTTCAATTTTATGATTTAAATTATTCACTACATCATTTAAAATATCATTTATTTAAAACATATGTTAAAATTTATATCCTTAACATGTAGATGCCACAATGAGATATAATCCAGCTATTATTAGCTCTTTACAAAAGGTTAGTTCATTGGGAAAACATTACAGTCAATCAAAATAATAATTACAAACATATTGGATCATATTATTATGATAATCTTATTTGTTATATTTAAATCATATTGTGTTATATTGACAAATAATTGTAAGGAAGATATTTTTAGAAGTTGTTTATTAAAATAACTATACTGACCTATATAGACTTATATATATATAAAATAAAAAATCTAGTGATCCAGTGGTCTGATAAATGGATTTATAATTTAATGATTAATCGATATAAGTTTTAAAGAATTATGTACCACAATAACATGGATGAATTAAATTCTAGAATGGTAAAAATTTATGAGATAGATTTTTAATGAATATTTTACTATATATTTTTGATGGATATCATGTATTTTCAAAATATTGATCCACATTTATTGGATATAATAAAGAGAAATATATTTTAAAAAAATCTATTAAAAGGAAAGTTTAAAAAGATTTATTTATTATGTAATTTTAATATACAATGATGATAATTTCGTATAGATTTTTATATAATGAAAAAATGTTAAAAAAAGTGAGCGATTAATGGGTTTGTATTATATCAATTGACAATGGTTTAATAAAGAAAGGTTCTTGAGAATAATCATTACATGAGATCATGATCATGTTATATTGGATTAATCTCTAATAATAAATTTTACGTTATTAAATATTGAAAACATACTCATTAATTTTTAATAGTTTTTATGATGATTATTTGTTATCAAAAACTGATAATAAGATTGAAAAAATGAAAATTTGATTTTGATTCATAGGTTGGGAAGCATCGAGTTCTTGTTAATATTACAATAAGTACCAAAATTTGGGGAATTTGTTATTTCAATATTAGAATACGAATATCAAAATCATATTGGCTCACAATAGCTACTTTATGCCCTAAAAATGGGTATTTTACTTATATTTGTTTCTTAGTGACATCTTTGTGGAATTATGTAGGGATAAAAATGATTCGAGTCTAGAGAACATTAATTTATGATATATTTGTATATCAAATTTTTTGATTTAATTTATGTAAAATAATGATTAAAATATTGACATAAGAGACTCAATATAGTAATTGTAAATAAGAATATTTCATTTTTCAAAGTGGATGTATGGGATTTTATATGGATTCATTTACAGTGGATAAAACTAGAGAAATTAAAATTCAAAACTGGAAGTAATTATTTTTTAATTTGATGAGTATTGGGGGAACTATTTAAAAAAATGTATTTAAACGAATAAGATTTGATAGATTAAGAGATAAAATAGGTTTTAAGATATGAATAATATTAGAATTATTTAAATTTAAATTATATTCACATATTAAATTTTTAATAAGTGAATATACCTCATGATAATAAGGAGCATTTTTTATTGGAATGTGTTTTCTCTTGATTTGTACTAAATACAATATCATTATTATAATTTAGTAATATTTTTATACTGATTCTATGGTTCGAAAAATTCATATTATATTCTTTATCATTTTTTATTATTAAGTATTTGGAAGCATGATTTTTTTAATTGGAAATTCATTATAAATGATATTTACCATGAATGTATCATCAAAATATTATATTCACAATGTTGATTGTGAAATTTGAATATTTACATACAAATAAATGTCTAGTTTTTGTTTAATTTTGGACTATTGAAGTATTTGTTGTTTATTTATTAATGTTGAATTTAAAATTTAGTTAATATTAGTGTTATAGTTATTTGAAATTTTAAAATTTTAATATAGTTGACTATAGTGTTTTTAACGTTTTTATATTTATTATAGTCGAAAAAAATTTAAACTATTTTTTGAAGTAAAAATCAAAAAATGTTTGAAACTGATCACATTGAGGTTTAATAATTGAAATTTAAGCTGCATAACCTTAGAAAAAATTGTGACATAAGGTATAATGATGTTTGATAGAAGTAAATTGCATATATATTGAAAATCCATTGTATGAAACCACAGTACAGTGTCTAAAATGTGGTGAATAGAGAATATTGAATTGAATTTTATTATGGAGACTATGTTCTGGTTGGATGATTATTACCATAAATGAAAACATAGATAAAAATTCATAATGGAATATATTTTCAACTAAAATTTTAATATATTTTAATATATTTTAAATAAAAATAAGAAAATTATATGAAATTCATCGAGATTTCTATAGATTTGATATTTGAAATAAAAAATAATGAAAATACATGATTTCATTATTATAGATTCAATATATTCTATTAGTGTGGAAATTTTATAAATCTAATTTTTTTATAGAAATGGAGATGATATATTGTGGGACATTGTTTAGTTGTTTCCATGATAATGAAGACAGTGGGTTATAAAATGATATGCTATATAATATGCAATATGCATGCTAAAGATGAATATTTTCAAGGGAATTTATAAAAAAATAGAGGGTTAAACTTGAATTTTTATAAGAATCTATAACTATGATTGATTGTTTTTTAGTTTTTTAAATTATAACATTAATTATTTGGGATCATGTATTCATAAATTTTTAACAAATATTTATCTTTAAAAATCTTATATATCTTTTATTCAACAATTAATTTCCTATAGTACAGATACATTGTTTTTTGAATTTATTCATGGTTAAAGAATAAATTTGAGTTATCTATGTTTAAATCTTATTTTTAAATCCATTAATTAAAAATTAATTTGTGTACATTGTTATTGAAAACATTTATTATGTGGTTATAGTATATTTACAAGTTTATGATTTTCTTTATATTTGATTCTAATTTCATTTTTTCTTCATTTAAAACATTAAAATTTTAATTCCTTCATATTCATGAATTTATGATTCTTAATAAATGTTTTACTTTCAATTTTTATCTATTTAATTTTTTTTAAATAATTTGATTCATTAATCCAATCTTTTTATATAAATGTAATATTGTAATTATAAAACGTTCTCTATGGGATCAAACTCTGAATTTTTCTTTATCATTTCTTTATTGTTATTATAAAGAGTAGATATATAATATATTAAACATATATTTACTATGATAATTAATTAATCATCATAATAAATCCTAAATAAATCGCTATTATTAGAGAAAATATTAAAATTTGAAAAATTAGATATTCGATCAATTTGGAATAAAACCATATATTTTTTAGTACTCAAATTTTAGACTATAGTCTTTTATACCTTTTTATATACTTATGTAATTTAAATTTTTTATAATTACTAAATAATTATATAGAAGTAAGGTTTTTCATCACTACTAGAGTATCTTATTTCGAAAATTGGTTCCCTTCCCTGGATGATTCAATGTGGAGGGTCAAAATCCAAACATGTGATTAAAAAAGTTATTAATATTCTCAAAACTGTAGAGAAGGTTAATCATTTGATAACATAGTGATAAAAAAATTACCATCCAATATAATTTGAATTATTAAAATAGATCACAACAATGATAGATATAAATGTATAGATGTATACTGATTCTCCCATGAGTCACTGTCTTCTATAAAACAAATTTTTATTATTGAAAATTTATTAATTTAAGGAAAAAATGAAAATTTTGGATGAATTATAATAATTAAAGTATAATAACATGAGAAAATATATTATATAGAAGGTTACCTAACAAATGAACTTGTAGCTATATTTTTGTTGATGCCAAAATGAAAGAAGTTGAATTTAAAAATTATTTTAATGATAAAGATAAATGTGATTCCAATAATGAGGAAAAATATGTTGTTAAATTATAATTTCTATATAAATTCAAGGAGTTATAAGTTGATAAATATGAAATTGAGATTGAATCTAAGAAATATTTCACTCCTCCATTTTTTGTAGTTGATGAAATTAATTGAGATGTTTTACTTTAAAAAATATTTTTTTATAATGTGAGAAATGATAGGTATTTAAACTGGTATATATATAGAATAATCTGAATAAGAGAAATGATAAAAATTAGTGAAAGATTAAACTACCAAATTTGATTGATATATAGAATACTGTTTAATTATAGACTTTTGAAAGAATGTTTCTCACCCCAATTAATTTGTAGTATAACAACAACATGAAAATGGTGAATTACTTATTTATAAAAGAATACATTCAAATATTGTCTAAATATTGACCAATTAAGTTCTTTCCAATTTATTATTATATGAATATATAAATTAATTAAAAAAAGTGTTAAATAAAATAACATATGCTTGGTAAGTAGTGTTTTTTATTAATATCATGAATTATTTATTAAGTATAATTATAATAATATTTTATGTGTGACATTTTAAGGAAGAAATGTTTTTTTGGCTCAAATAGAAATAAAATTACAGTTTTTATTGGTAATTTTATTTTTTAGACAAATTATTTTGGGAAAGAAACTCAAAATTAAATGATATATAAAAATTTATATTGGATTTATTTTAATGGGATCAATATTCAAAATTTTATATATTTTTTAATTTTCTAATATTCAATAGGATTAATGAGAATATATAATCTCATTCTACACTTAGAAATTTGTTGTATTTTTTTAGCTGTGTTAAAATATGTTTTATGGGAATATTATTATACATTTTCATAAGATTTGTGTTTTTGAAAAATTATTATGGGAAATGATAGGTTGAGAGGTAAAGATAATCATGTAAAATTTTATTTATTAATGATTCTTTTGGTGAGTTTATTTATTTTTATGAATTATTTTGTTCAACAAAAATTATTTAATGAAATATTTATGTGATAATTTCATATATTGGTTTAATAATTTATTAAATTTATAATATTGGGTAATTATTAAGAATGTAATGTAATGATAAATCAAAATATTTTGTTTTCTAAATAAGTTAATTAATTTTAATTTATTTATAGCTAATATAACTTCCCTATTGATTTCTTTAATAGAAAAAATAGTGTCTGTAAGATCCCTTAATCTAAACCCATAAATCATATTTTATTTATTTCCCTAATAACACATCCCTATATTTTAGAGGTATATAATAAGTGATAAGGTCCTAAAACAAATACTAGGGTGGTTATAACATATATATAAAAAATATTTCAATACATGAATGAATCAAACATATAAATATATAATAAACTTAAAAAAATAAACATTAATAAGATAAATATATCATAAAATGATATATCCATGACACATGTTATGAACTCTAACCACTTATAAAATCCAAAAATAAAACTTATAAAAATCCCATGTAGTCTAGCACATATAAATCATTCCAAAAAAATAAGAGAGGTAAAAAATACAGGTCGTGTTCTACACTCTTACTAACTCAAAATCTTTACAATGTTTCATATCACTAGCTAATGTCACATATCACTAGGCCATTTTCAGTCCTACAGCATGATACATAAATTATACATATATAATGGCATGTATTTGTAGAGTGTGAGTGAAAAAACCATGTATTATCTCTCTATTTAGTCTATAAACAATCATATAATATACTACACATGAATAAAAAATGATGAAATAACATATACTTAAGGTAAATACTTGTAATTTTTTCAATGAGTGTTAATGAATCCATGATGACAATAGAACATACCTACTTTGACTAATTATGGTTTATAGTCCATATCTATACCTCATTATTTATAATTAACATTATATCACTCTAGTTCACCATATCATGAGCATAATGTTCGATACCTAGAAACACATATACTATCTCATATCAAGAATCACCCCCAATGGAATGTATAATACTAAACTCATTTATAAAATTAGAATTATTTTCCTTATACTGATCATACAAGCCATATATCTCAGACTCCAAAGGTCTACTCCAATCCTGACTAGTCATGATTCTCTTTAACCCCACTTGTTGGTCTTTCAATGACCACAACACTATACCCCACAAATTCTTATTTAGAAAAAAAAAATGAATTTTAGGAATGTCTATATTTGGTTTTTCTGAAAATTTCTTCAGTATCACATTCATAAGAATTTCCCATATAATTAAAAGAAATAATATAAAAGAAACAATTAAAAAACACCTAAAATGAGCGACAATATTTCACAACAACATCATAGGTTCCATTAGCCATATTAAAGTAAACTTAGTCATAAAAAGTTTATGAAATTCAACCTGTATTTACTTAATAAATTATTGATAAAAAATAATCCCCAACCGAATATAACAACCTAAGATTTTATATATATTCATTTTAGTGAATATATATTTTATTCTATAACATTTCTTACAAAAACCTCAAGTCAATATGAATCCTCATATAGAAAATTTCATAATCCTAGAAATTAATTTTTTAGGTATGAATATTACATTATCCATTGTGAAAAAAATTTATTATGGTTTTTATCTAATGATATGTATTGATAAATGTATAATAAATAATTACTAATTTATTAGAAAAGTCATTATATGCTTCAATAATATTTTATATTCAAAACTAGTTTTATATAATATTTTCATAATTAAATTTTAATCAATATAAACCATTTTAAAGAATTAAATTTCATTGGATTAATATATATTTTATTAAATTATAATGCCTATATTATGTTAGGGTGATTTTTTTGATTTTTCTAAAAATATTAATTTATTTAGTGAATAGTGTAAAATTTATATCATTTAAAACTTACTTGTTCTTATCACGTAAAAGTAACATTATGACATAAATATTATATTATAGTGACATAATAAGACTTTAATTGAAAATAATCAAATTACTTATATAAGAAACATCATTATAATTGACTTTACCATAAGTTTATTTTTTGGAATTAAAAACAAATTTTTCAAAAAAAATTATGGGTGTATTGTGATTTTATCTTAATAAAATAAAATAACCTCTATTTATACATATATTTAGTGAAATGTAGGTATTATATATTCAATAATATATTTTAACATTCAGTTATTTGGTTTTTATATGTTAATAACTTCAAGTAAGTTATTTTTTATGCTTAAGAAGTCATTATTCTAAAATTAGTTTTCAATACAAGTTGCACATTAATTAAAATTACATTTTGACACTTATAAGAATTTATTCTTGTAAAATGAATTAATTATTTTAAAACATAATAATTAATATAATATAATATTTTCAATTAAATGTTGGGTCATTTTGAATAATAAAAATTGAAAAATTTTAAAATAATGGTCATGGTTAAAATATATTTATCAGGGGTTAAACTAAGATATTACTACCTGATTTCCACCTCCAGTAATTATATTATTGTTTTTTAAACATTTTAAATCCAAATTTGATGCTAAATTATAATCCCATTTATGTGGAATACATTTTCGATTAAATTTAACTTAGATCATGAAATATTATAAGAAAATCCTTATATATCCCTCCCCTCACTAATAAAATGAAAAGAATTATCATCCTTTATTCACACCAGTTATGCCTTTTAACATGTAAATAAACTACATAAAAACATTTCTAGAATCATTCTTCTCGTCCTAGATTTATTTATTTTCTCAAAATACAAATACATAAATTCTTATGGAGTAATTCAAAGGCGGTCTCTCAAAGAATAGGTATATACCATAACCAATCTCTTTCAATATTATTTTTTCTTCAGAATCCTTAAATATTTAGGTATACAAAAATACAAGAAGAAGAAAATTATTTGAAAAAAATGACATGTTATTAGGTTTATTTAACAAACTATTTCCACATATTCTTCTTATAATCGGAGATAAATGTTTCTCCCATGTATATGTATTGACTAACACCTCTGTGTAGTGATATGATTCATTTTACATACCCCTAATTAATGGGTGGTCATTGTGTTATATTTAATGAAAATATATTATATTTACACCATAATAATGATTATTTAAGTTTTAATTTATATTTTCCTTTATTTTATTCCATCATTTAAAAAATGGAAACATCACATGTCAATGAATACAAACTACCTTCCCCATGAAGTGGTGTAATTAATTTTTCTTCACAAATTTATTTGAATATTTATATATATATATATATAATTAATATATATTATATTTATATGATGATTGAAAATATAGATATTAATAATTCATGATCAATATTGAAGAACTATAACTACTAAACCAAAAAAAACATAAAAAATACAGATATTTACACCCAAAATAATGGTTATATGTGAAGAGGTGGCCTAATGAATGACCCTAATGGCATATTAGCTTATTTCCTTTAGAACCACTTTTTTTCCTAGTGATTCTTATATGGTGGAGGATTCGTCTTTTTATGAAGGGAAAATAGAGGTCTATTAACAACAACATTCATATATAATGTGTGGAGATGGATTCATATATCATATTTTGATCAGTGAAGGGTCATTGACAGGATACCATGGTATATTATTTACCATAATAGAGGATACAAGACCCTAATTAATGATCTTGCTATCCTTCAACATACATGGAATGATGGGAACCAGGATGTGGACTTTGGGCTTCACAGGTTTGTTCAGAAAACTCGTGTATTCATTTTACAAAATTCTTTTCCCTACTACATGGATTTTTTTTCCATTTTAAGAGTTGATTCACTTGGGGTTCATCATTTTAGGTCCCCTTGATCTAATTTCTACTAATACGTTTTCAATAATAAAAATTTAATTTCTGACTAACACAAAAAATGATGGTGATAATGAAATATTGTTAAAAAATTTTTATATGTTATTATAAGTAAACCATGAATGGTAGTATGGTTTTGATTATAGTTTTTGTTAATAATTATTATAAATTTTAAATTTAATATTTTATATGTTAGAGTAGTTATGAATAAATACACACTGAAGGTAAGGAATATACGTTACAATCTCATTTCTACCAGGAGATCATATGATAAAAGTTTATGATGATGATATTTTATGATATCACTTATAATTATTATTTATATATATCTAAACTTTTTATTTATAGATATTTAATCCTTTCCTTTTATTTTCATCTCTTTATGTAATCGTTATATCTAGATAATGATTTTATAGATAACTGAACTTGTTTTTCTCCTCTATCAAGAATCTTTTCATCCATGTCTATATTTCCATTAAAATAATTGATGAATATTTTTACAATTATCTATATATTAATTTATTTAATTTTTTAATTTATTTTACTTTCCTTACCATAGATTTAAAAGAACCATCTTATAATTTTCCAAATGTTGTACTTTTTCATTTTTACTAAATAATAGTAAAGAATTTTTATTCTAAAAAAATCACATGAACGAATTCACACAATATCATGAATAATATATTATTTAAAGATAACATTATAATTACCATTTAAAATATTAAAATTAAATGTTGTTAAAATATTTTTTAAAATTCAATAGTTAAAATAAATTATTTAAATAAATTTATTTTCCTCAAGAAATGTTGTAGTGATATTTTAATAATATTTTTATCTCTAACAGAATTATTTTGTTGATTCATATGATTTGTTGGGGATACTACCATTTTTTACCAGATTTATTATTATTTTTTAATATTTTGATATAATTTTTATTAATCCTTTATCATTTCCCTAGGTTAATATTTGATGATATTATGTATATTTTTATGATCTTTTATAACGTGTATGTATTGTTTTAATTTTGGGATGAGTATATTTAGAATTTTATATCAGACTAATAATTTTGGTTAAAAAATATATATAATGAGATCATAAGGATGGAAATGTAGAGTGAAACTTGTTACATAGGGGAGTTTGTCTATTAACATAGTATTGGGAGTGAAACGTGACAAAGGAAATTATGGGGGGGGGGGGAGTGAACCCAATCCATTATAACCATCTTAAAGCGGTCATTGACTTGGGAAATGATTTTCTATGATTGTGATCATGAAATAAACTTATTTATTATTCTTATGGTATAATTTCATGCCTCCTGATTTATTATTAATGATTCCATGCTCTTATGTCTTATTTCGTTCCATTTCTAAAATATTATTCAACATATCAAGATTATGATATACGAGTTTATTATTAACAATATCTAAAATATACTCATTTTATCATACCATTATTCTTATCCTATGACCAATTATATTCATTTTTTAATAACTCTTATGTGTATCCTCCCTGAGAATGTGAACACTTTCTTATGTTTCTCATCCCTAGCTTATAGAGAAAGGGTTTATGTATTTTATATTTAAAAAGGGTGAAATTTTTGAATTACTAAAAGTGAAATGACATAGATCATATATATACTATTATTTTTTTGTATCTATGTATTTATAGACACTATTATTTATCAGTTATTGCGCGTTAAATATTGATATATAATGGACATTTCCTCAAAAAATATGTAGTATTTATGTATATAAATTATCTTTTGTTGTTTTTAGTATAATAAAAAGGTTTAGAGTAATTATAAAAATATAATGAAGAATATTTTGTATCTACCACTAGGATAACATAATGTATATAAGAAAATTTTATGTTATGTTTATGAAAATTTAGTGTTTTTCTTATGATAATACCTCGATTTATGGAAACTGGAAGAGGAAGTTATTTTGGAAATGTTTTATATTGGGGTGATAACCCCAAAAATAAATGGTTGAGTATATCTCATCCATAATTATAGTGCATTGTGAGTGGAATCTTACTGAGGAACAATATTGATACTCCATGGTGACATTCATTGGTTAAATATAATTTAATTTAAGAGACATTATGCTATATTTTAAAAGAGAATGATCATGTATGACCTTGGACAAATTTAAGGTATATTAAATTAAAATTAGGGATTCATGATTATAAAATCTTATAAATTATTTTCATGATTATATAACTTTATGATTTTATTATTATTTATCTTACAATATATTTTGTTTTCAATAAAGATCTAGAATCCAAATGTAGTGTTTAATTGGTGACTCAGTTGGAAAATGGAATTAGTTTCCAGCTGCAAAAAAAAATTTATGGTATCTTGAGTAAAAAATATTTCTGTTATTCTAACACACCATTCCCAACCCATGATTCATGTTGAAATTCCAAATGACCAATGTATGAAAAAACATATCGTTGAGTCCTTCATTATTAAATTCCCTTCATTTTTATGTGGCTCTATAAATCCCATTATTATTGAGAAATAGATCACTACTACTAAAAATACATTATCCATCATCCTGTTCTTAGAATAAGAATGTGATATCTTATATTTTTATCAATATGAAAGTTAAATTTATCAATGGTGGAATTTTAGAAAGAATACAAGTCAATAGATATAACTATAGAGTGGGATGAGATAAGAATATTATTTTTTAAGAAGTACATTGGTCAAATTACTCATATAATGATTGAGTAAAAATTCATTTATCTCATACAAAAGGATTATGAATCCTTTATAACTGATGAGAAAACGTTTATAGAAATTATAGGGCACACATAGAGTATTATTATTGAACAAAAAATAATATTGATTGATCATTTAGTGGAATTAATCCAATTACATTAACAAAATCTACCATAGTATAATTATCTAGCTATAAATAAATCATTTAATGTGTGTTAAAGGTAGAAATAAAGATTAATGTCCCCAATTAAAATCATGGTTTTGATCTTAATATAATTATGTTATTCAAAGGAAATTATAATAAAACCCCATGCACGGATGAAGATGAGTATTACCTTATTCCAGATGTGTGGAAAGAAGCATAGATGAAATATTGTCCAAGCGAATGGTAAATGTATTAATTCTATAAAATAAGTTCATCTTGCAATCAAATGTCAATGTAATTGATAGAAGTTAGATAATTCTAAAAGTGTAGGGAAATCTCTACAGAATGCACCACCCACACATGAATTCAAAAACCACATGGGTTATAGTCATTATGTTATCTATTGTTCAAAATAGAGGTTAGTGAAACACATTCAATTTAGAAACCTAATAACACTAAAGGCAAATAAAAATATCATGTGATTGCCATATTCTATGTGGGTTTCCATAATTAATTAGTGAGAGGTACACATTCCATCCAATTTATAACTACTAATTCCTTATATGACTCTTGATCTACCTTCTAATTTATATGTATTTTTTTTGTGGATACCACATTACCAATTCATTGACTAAATGTTTAAATAGTAGTGAAAATTGTTAATTATATGATGATAACATTTATGAAATTAAATCTTCCCTAGTTGATGGTTGTGGGAATACAATCCCTTAATATCTTGTTATTCATCCTATAGTTGAATGTGATATAATTTTTGGAATGGATTGTATTTTTTTTATATAAATATTATATTTATTACTAAGTAAATTAAGTAATATTTTATTCCATTAATCATCTTATTATTGTATATGAATTAAATAATTAATATTAACATATAATGGGCTTACATTTGTTTCATGGTTGATTATTTCTAATTGAAAGAGGGTTTTCATCTCAGATGGTTAGTGAGAAATTGAAACTAGAAGACATGACTTTGATAAGGCCCCAAACTTAAACATTACTTAATGTTGAGTTATTTCAAGAATAAACGTTGAGGATCTTTTCAGGTTTAGAGTTTTAATGAATTGGATCATAAATCATGCAATACATTCAATATTTAAATATGGCGGTTACATAAAAGATACTATTCTTTTTTCCCATCAAAGGAGACATATTTAAAATAAAACATAGATTCTTTCGTGACACCTCCCCGACACTATCAACACATCATGTAATTTTCCCTTGACCTGTGAAAAACATTTAAAAAACATGGGATGAGCATAGAAAGCTCAGTAAGGTATATAAAAATACGGAATGAAAACATTAGTCCACGTATACATAAGAATCAATGAAATCATACTTTACTCATAATACATAAGCACTTTAACATACCTCATAAAATCATGAATAAATCATAGAAATCATAAGACATAAAGGTAACTTGAGGCATTCATAACATTCTTACATATGGAGTAACCCTCATGTTTATGTTTGGAATACCTATCATAGTATTTTCCCTAAATCTCTTCAGAGAAACCATAGAGTTTAACTCCTCCGCATTACCCAATGCATTGGAGAGCTATATCGGGCTCACCCACCCTTAGTTTATCACGAAACCACCCGTCTTCATAAACAATTCCCACGATCCATAACATAATTGTATCACAAAAAACATGCATAAAGGAAACATAAAATTTCCACATTTCAATCACAAGATATCAATAACAAACTGATAAAAACATTATAAAAACCATTTTTAATACCAAAATAAATGAAATGTAAAACTTGGTATTTATTTGTGAAAAAACGTTATGTCTTGTAGAGGAAGCTAAAAGTTAAATAATGGTCACGGTGGCAGAGAAGTCGTTGTTGCCACATATGTACGACAAAATCATTCCCTTTTTTTAGTAAAACACTTTGTATAAAAATATTCCTTTGAATAAACGTAAAAGTCAAAGGGGTTTATACACCATATAAAAGAAAGTTGTGTATAAAACAAAATATGCCTCAATGAAAGGAGATTGAGATAAAGTCCCTTACCTCGAGTTAGAATTGACTCGATCGTTCTTTAACCTCCTGAATAATAAACTAGAGTTAATTTCTACTTTCTTAATAACCTTTTTCAAGATCATTATTCCATGTATATCACTTATTACCATGTCATGAACACTATGTAATTATTTATGTTAATAATGGTCATTTTATCGATCATTGGTACATGAGTCAAAAATAAACTTTTTATAATTATAAGTTGATCATGTGGTAAAATATCCATTATATCCAGAATTATATTCATGATGTAGATATCATATATATCATATATATCCAGTATATACATGTATTTATAATATTACATAACATTTAGAGGTATGAAATGTAATGCACCGTTCATGGAGACGGTAAGCCGTACGTACGCATGAACACTACTTAAATTTCTATTTCCTATTTAAGTTAATGGAATCATAATGATATAAAGGTATATTATAATTCTAGTATAATATCATATGTAATATCATTATATCCATCCTTTATATGTCCCACATATGGAATTAATGAATCAAATAACTTTGAGGGGGCGGTAGTCCGCACTTCCTAAAATGAAGATATCATGTTTACACATAATGGAAAACATAAAGGTATGCCATAAATGTAAAATTAAATAATCCTAAGGAAAAAATAAACATATTATATATCATATATAAATATACTGACATCTTAATGGCCACCTTTGAAGGTGTTATATGAATATTGAACAATCGTCGTTTCATGAGGCATAAATTCGCTATCCACAGAAACAGTATGCTATTCAACCATTAGATGAAGGTGTGTGTAAGTGTAGCTCGAATAATTCTCATAAAAACATCATAGTATATTTAATATACTGGTTTTGTTACAATATAAATGAATAAAAAGAGTTTAGGGGGTTGAAGAAGCAAAATAAAGCAAAAGAACATTAGAGAAGACATTACCTTTAAATCGGGTAACTCCTCTTCGTTTGTACCAAAAGGGTTTCATGAAGAGTTTTCTGCCTATGTTAAGGCTTCTAGGATGAATAGAGGGATGAGTATAGATAATATTAGCAGATAATGGCCGAACCAATGGCTTGGGAGGTGTGTGTAAAGAGTTAGAGGTGGGGGCCTTTTATAAGAGGAGAGGAGGGGCACTCTTGGAAAGTTATAAAATGTTGCTTTATATTAAAATGCGTTTTGGATTTTAATTGTCCCAAATTGATATATTTAGATTATAAGGTGATAAGGGTTCTAAATATACTCATCCAATTGGTCTTTGACAAGTTTAAGTCTTAGATTTTACATTATCTTTTCATTTTATTTAAATCGTTCATTAATGAGGTAATCACTGCATCATCATGATGTCATAAATAATTTAATTTATTTAATTTCCAAAAATTATAAACAAAATACTATGATGTATGAAATATTATTAGATTTCCAATTAATATTTATAGTCCAAGATATAATTTAGGTAGACAAATTTAAAAATGTTTTACTCGGGTGATACATTCATTAGTGATATTCTCCTTTCTTTAAAAATAAAATGATAAAGTGTCACTTTCACAAAAAGTGAATCCATGGGGTCCCTATGTTTCGCACAAGGCATCTCATGGTCGGCCATGACACAACCAGTAGTATTGGGACACTTTTAGGGGTCATTTTTTATTATTATGATATCATTTTATTATCCTTAACTACCCGATTACTAATTAATCACGATGATTAAAGATAATTACAATCGTTACTATTCATAATTTCAAAAAAAATAGTCTTAATTAAATAATTTGAACCTTCTGATTCCAAACATGGAATCCATTTTACCAAATTAAAAACATAGAATTTTCCATAATTAATTTAAAAATAATTCTCGTTGTCAAAACAAATTGCGGGTTTTTTTGAAACAATATCTATGAATAGTTTAGCACTTGTTTATCCCCAATTCCAAAGTGAAATAAATTACAATGACTACCATTGGATTAAATTGTAAAAATATATTCTAATTACACTTTTAGACCAATTAAAAAGATAATCTAACCATATAATTAAAATAGATGAAAAAGAAGTTTTGATGTAAAATGCAGTATTTTTTACTATTCATTAAAAAATGAACATTGTCAGAAAAATACCAAAAATTAACCCAAGGTAAATTTAAATCTCCCAATCATAAAGAATAAGTTTATTTTGACAAATAGGGCTTATAAAAGTTTCAAAATTTTGATTTAAAAATGGGTTTCCATACAAAGGTAGTAAAACAATCTTTTAAAAATATTAGTGTATTGCATGCTTATGATTGGATTTATTCTCATTTTAAGCATCTAAATCACTATATAATTCATAAATAGACATAGATAAGAATATATGTTATTCACTACTTACTTGGTATGTTACATTCTTCCCCCCTTTAGAAAATTACATCCCCGTAATTTATTTACTTATCCAAAAAGTGGGGGTATTTATCCCTCATTGCATTTTCAGATTCCCATGTTGCATCTTTAATCATGTGGTTTTTCCAAAAAAACCATTACTTAATGAATCACCTTATTTCGTTACAACTGCTCCCTATGGTCAAGAATCTGGAAAGGTTGTTCATCATAATATCGGTTCTCTTCCAACTAAAATACCTCTAGACTCAAAACATGAGATGGATCTGGCATGAACTTCCTTAACATTGAAACATGAAAAACATTGTGTACCAGAGATAAACTCAGAGGTAAATCCACTCGGTATTCAACTGATCCAACTCTCTCCAAAATTTCATATGGTCCAACGAACCTTGGACTCAACTTTCTTTTCTTACCAAATCGCATAACACTTTTCCATGGTGAAACTTTGAGGAAGACATGATCGCCTACCTCAAAAGAGAGATCCTTCCTCCAGTTGTCCGCATAACTTTTATGCCTACTCTGAGTTCTTCTCATGTGTTTCTATATCAGCTGAAATTTTTCTGCCAACTCTTCTACCAATTCAGGTCCCATCAACTTCCTTTCACCCACTTCATCCCAAAAGGCTGGAGTTCGACACCGCTTCCCATATAATGCCTCAAATGGTGCCATCTGTACACTAGAACGAAAACTGTTATTATAAGACAACTCAACAAAAGAAAGATGGTGGTCCCAAATTCCCTGATAATCCATCGATCTTGCACGTAGCATATCCTCCTAAGTCTGAATTGTTCATTCTGACTACCCATCTGATTAAGGATGAAAAGATGTAATAAAATTTAATTCAGTACCCAATGACTTCTGAAGGCCTTTCCAAAAGATAGAAGTGAACATGGGATCACGATCAGATAGAATAGAGATGGGAACTCCATGTAACCTGACTATCTATTTAAGATACAAACAAGAAAGTTGATCTAGGGAAAACTTATCTCGCATAGCAAGGAAATGAGTAGATTTAGTCAAGCGATCAACAATAACCCAGATTGCATTATTACCCCAAGGTGTCTTGGGAAATCCCACAACAATGTCCATGGATATATTCTCCTATTTCCACTCTGGCACTAGTAAAGGCTGATTCACCCCTTTTGGTAACTTCCGCTCTGCTTTAACCTGTTGACAAGTCAAACACTTCACAGTAAAATCAGAAATATATCTTTTCATTCTGTCCCACCGGTAATACTCCTAAAGATCTCTATACTTCTTATTACTGCCTGGATGAACTGAAAAAAGATAACTATGTGCTTCACATAAAAAATCTATCTTCAATTGTGAAACACAAGGCACACACAATCTCTTCCCAAATATCAAAACAAAATCATTATCAATGTTGAATTCAGGCAACTTACCCTTTTGAACCAGCTCTACCTTTTTCTGCAACTCACTATCTTGCTTCTGTGCTTGCTTAATTCTGTCTCATAGAGAAGATTTCACTGATACCTAAAACAGAACAGAAGATCATCCTACCCCAACAACTTCTATGCCAATGTTCATCAAATCCTTAACCAAAGGATCACGTTCCAAACGTAACCTGGTTAATGAAGCATTAATTTTTCGACTCAAAGCATCAGCCACTTTATTTTATTTTCCCAGATGTTAATGAATTATACAGTCATAATCCTTGATTAATTCTAGCCATATCCCATGTCTCATGTTAAATTCTTTCTGAGTGAATATATACTTTAAACTTGTGTGAATGTTATATATTTCACACTTTACACCATACAAATGATGCCTCAAAATTTTTAAAGTGAAAAAAAAACAGCAGCTAATTCTAAATCATGTGTAGGGTAATTTACCTCATGAGTTTTCAACTGATGAGAAGCATAAGCAATTACTTGATCATTCTGTATTATGACACAACCAAGTCCTTTCAATGGAGCATAACTGTAGATAACAAACACCCCATTCCTTGATGGTAGTACCAAAATTGGAGCATTCACCAGTATTCTTTTCAGTTCTTGAAAACAATCATCACATTATTTTGTCCAGATAAACTTAACACCCTTCTGAGTTAGCTTAGTCATTATACTAGATAACCGAGAGAAATTTCTAAAAAACCTTTGGTAATAGCCTACCAAACCAAGAAAACTATGAATCTAGGTTACATTTGTGGGTCTTCGACATTCTTCCATTACCATTGATTTTACAAGATCAAATGTTATCCCATCTTTAGAAACAATATGACCATGTAAAGAAATTAGTTTAAACCCAAACTCACATTTTCTGAATTTACCATACAATTTATTTTCTTTTAAGGTTATCAAAATAACCCTTAAATGTATTTCATGCTCCTATTTACTTTTAAAAAACACTGAAATATCATCAATGAAAACAACCACAAACTTATCCAAGAACTTATGGAAAATTCTATTCATAAGGTCCATGAATACAGAAGGTACATTGGTTAGTGAAAAAGGAATTAGTACAAATTCATAATGGCCATATCTTGTATGAAACATGGTCTTCGGAATATCTTCCTCCTTTACCTTCAACTGATGGTGCCCTGATCTCAAGTCAATCTTTGAAAAATACTGGGCTCCCTGGAGCTGATAAAACAAATCATCGATATGAGGAAAAGGATATTTGTTCTTAACAGTGTTGTTATTCAAGGCTCTATAATCAATGAAAAGACTCATTGAACATTATTTCATTTTAACAAATAAGGCAAGAGAACCCCATGGTGATGTGCTAGTTCTAATGAAACATTTCTCTAATAAATCATGTAATTTCTCCTTCAACTCTAAAAGTCAAATTTGAGCCATTCAATAAGGGGGTTTTGAATTTGGATTAGCATTAAGAACTAAGTCAACAGTAAATTCAACATCCCGATCTGGTATTATTCTAGGAAACTCATCAGAAAAAACATCAGGATACTCATTTACCACTGGCACAGCATTAATCTGAAACGTTCCTTTGTTTTCAACAATATGTGCAAGGTAACATTCATTTCTATATTTTACAAGTTTATAAGCCTCTTGATATGTTATCAATAGTAAGTGTTCCTTCTTGTACACAAACTGAAAGTATTTCTGAAAAGAAATTTCTTTATATCTACAATCAATCTTAGTATGGTAAACAGAGAGCAAATCTATACCCAAGATAACATAAACCTCTAATAGAGGTAAAATAATATAGTTTTCAAGTAGGTTATTTCCATGGATAAGGATAGGGAGATTCTTCTAAATTCTTTTTGCCTCAACATTTACCCCAGGTGTTTTTACAACAAGTCTAGGAGTCATTTCTGGAGATGGTATTCCCAATTTTCTAGAATAGTTTTCAGATATGAATGAATGGGTAGACCCTGAATCAATCAACACACTGGAATAATCTAAAAAAATAAAGTACCTAATACCACTGCATTTGATGGAACAACATCTGCTGAAGTAGTTGCAAAGGATTTCACCACTATAGGATGATGATTTGGAAGGCCATTTCTTTATGTATGCCTTCCTAACACTTCTTCCCTATTTCCTTTCTGGAAAACCATTCTAAACAAACATGTCTTAGATGAAGCAACATAGTAATCTACAAATGCTATATCATTTCAATTTGACCATAAAAAATATTTTTGGATAATCATTGAATAGAATTATAAATCCTAAAGTTATCTAAACCGACCTATTATACCAACTATAAAGCCCCAGCCTTAAACATTACTTAATATTGAGTTATTTCAAGAATACACGTTGAGGATCTTTTTAGGTTTAGAGTTTTAGATAATTAGATCATAAATCATGCATTACATTCCACATTTAAACAACGAGGTTACAAAAAGGACAATATTCTTTTTCCCATCAAAGGATACATATTTGAAATAAAACATAGATTCTTTCGTGACAACTCCTCGACACTATCAACACATCTTGTACTTTTCCCTTGTCTTGTGAAAAACATTTCAAAAACTTGGGATGAGCATAAAAAGCTAAGTAAGGTATATAAAAATACGGAATTAAAACATTAGTCCCTATATACATAATAATCAATGAAATCATACTTTACTCATAAAACCTAAGCACTTTAACATACCTCATAAAATCATGAATAAATCATAGAAATCATAAGACATAAAGGTAACTTGAGGCATTCATAACATTCTTACGTAGGGAGTAACCCTCATGGTTATGTTTGGAATACCCATCACAGTATATTCCCTAAATCTCTTCGAAGAAACCTTAGAATTTAGCTTCTTCACATTACCCAATGCATTGGAGAGCTATATCGGGCTCACCCACCCTTATTTTATCACGGAACCACCCGTCTTCATAAACAATTCCCAAGAACCATAACATAATCGTATCACATATAACATGCTAAAATGAAACATAACATTTACATATTTAAATCACATGATATCAATGACACATTGATAAAAACATTATAAAAACCATTTTTAATACCAAAATAAAAGAAAGGTAAAACATGGTATTTATTTTTCCTAAAAAAAGTTATGGCCTGCAAAGGAAGATGAAACTCAAATAATGGTCACGGCGGTGGAGAAGTCATTGTCGCCGCATACGTATGACAAAAACATTCCCTTTTGTCATTTAGTAAAACACTTCGAATAAAAAGATTTCTTTTTAATTAACGTAAAATTCCAAGGGGTTTATAAACCATATAAAAGAATGTTGCGTATAAAACAAAATATGCCTCAAGGAAAGGAGATTGAGACGAAGTCCCTTACCTCGGGTCTGACTTGACTCGATCATTCTTTAACCTCCTGAATAATAAATTTGAGTTAATTTATACTTTAATAAGAACATTTTTCACGTTCATTATTCCTTTTATATCACTTATTACAATTTCATGAACACTATGTAATTATTTATGTTAATAATGGTCGTTTTGTCGATCATTGGTACTTGAGTCAAAAATAAACTCTTTATAATTACAAGTTGTTCATGTGGTAAAATATCCATTATATCAAGAATTAAATTCATGATGTAGATATCATATATATCATATATATCCAGTATATAAATGTATTTATATTATTACATAACATTTATAGGTATGAAATGAAATGCACCGTTCATGGAGATGGTAAGCTGTACGTACGCAGGAACGCTACTTCTATTTCTATTTCCTATTTAAAGGAATGGAATCATAATGATATAAAGGTATATTATAATTCCAGTATAATATCATATATAATATCATTAACTCAAAACTTTATACATCCCACATATGGCATTAATGAATCAAATCATTTTGAGGGGCGGTAGTCCTCACTTCCTAAAATGAAGATATCGCGTTTACACATAATGGAAACCATAAAGGTATGCCATAAATGTAAAAATACAGAAGCCTAAGGAAACCATAAACATATTATATATCATTTATAAATATAGTGACATCTTAATGGAAACCATTGACGGTGTTAGAAGAATATTGAACAATCATCGTTTCGTGAGGCAGAAATTCACTATCCACGGAAACAATACACTCTTTAACCATTAGATGAAGGTGTGTGTAAGTGTAGCTCAAATAATTCTCATAAAAGAAATCCTAGTATATTTAATATACTGGTTTTTAAAAAAAATAAATGAATAAAAAGAGTTTAGGGTGTTGGAGAAGCAAAATAAAACAAAAGAACATTAAAGAAGACTTTACCTTTAAATCGGGTAACTCTTCTTGGTTTGTTCCAAAAGGGTTTCTTGATGAGCTTTCTAAATATGGTAAGGCTTATATAATGAAGAGAGGGATGATGAGAGAAAATATGAGCCTATCTTGGCCAAGCCAATGGCTTGGGAGGTGTGTGTAAAGAGGTAGAGGTGGGGTCCTTTTATAAGAGGAGAGGAGGGGAACTCTTGGAATGTTATAAAATGTTACTTTATATTAAAATGAGTTTCGGATTTTAAAGGTCCAAAATTGATATATTTCTAGGATAAGGTGATAATGGTTTGAAATATACTCATACAATAGGTCTTTTACAAGTGTAAGTCTTATAATTTACATTATCTTTTCATTTTATTTAAATCATTCATTAATAAGGTAATCACTGCAACATCATGATGTCATAAATAATTTAATTTATTTAATGTATAAAAATTATAATAAAATACTAGGATGTAGGAAATATTTTTATAATTAAAATGACTACTTACAGTCCAAGAGATAATTTATATAGACAAAATGAAAAATGTTTTACTTGGGTGATACATTCTTTAGTGATATTCTCCTTTATTTAAAAATAAAATGACAATGTGTCACTTTCACCCAAAAGTGATTCCATGGGGTCCCTAAGTTTGGAAAAATGCATACCATGGTTCCATGACAAAACCCGTATCATTAGGACACATGTTTGGGTCATTTTTTATTATTATGATATCATTTTATTATCCTCAACTACCCGATTAATAATTAATCACTATAATTAAAGATAATTACCGTTGTTACTATTCATAATGTCCAAAAACAAAAGAGTATTAATTACATAATTTGGACATTCGAATTCCAATTATGGAATCCATTTTACCAAATTCCAAACATAGAAATTGCAGAAATTAATTTAAAATAATTCCCGTTTCCAAAACAAATTGCGGGTTTTTTGAAACAATATCTATGAAAAATTTGGCACTTGTTTATGCCCAATTCCAAAGTGAAATTAATTATAATGACCAAAATTGGATTAAATGGTAATAATATATTATAATTAAACTTTAATAACAGTTAAAAAGATAATCTAACCATATAATTAAATTAGATAAAAAATCAGTTTTGATGTAACATGCAGTATTTTTCACTATTCATTAAAAAATGAACATTGTCAGAAAAATACCAAAAATTAACCCAAGGTAAATTTAAATGTAACAATAATAAAGAATAAGTTTATTTTGACAAATATTGCTTATAAAATTGTCAAAAGTTTGACTTAAAAATGGTTTTCCATCAAAAGGTAGTAAAACAGTCTTTTAAAAATATTAGTGTATTGCATTCTTAAGATTGGATTTATTCTCATTTTAAGACTCTAAAACACTATATAATTCATAAATAGACATATATGAGAATATATATTATTCATTAATTACATGGGATGTTACATATTTTTTAAAAGATTTAATTTATTTTTTAAGGAATAGTTACATATTAATTTTTTGAATCATGAATTATTTTATTAACTAGAACTCAAACCCAGTATTACATATATTTTAAAGACTTAATATATAATGGAATTTTTTGGTTTGTTGGAATTGAATAATTATCACTAGAGAGGAATGATATTGGATTCATTCTCGCAAGTGTGTCACCAAGAGGTGCAAATGTTTTTTTATTAAGAATAAATATAGGTCAACTCATATGTACATTTATTTTTAGGAATGTAACAAGGTCAATAGAAAAAGTAATTAACACTTTCTCTATAATAATTATTTTCCATTAGTTACAAGGGTAAAAATATTATTTGTAGATTTATATTTTATATGGATAATATCAATTAAGGGTAAAAAAGTTTTGACATATCCAATGCATCATGTTAGGCGAGCTAGGAACAATATGATTTTATTTTCATTCTAATTTTCATTAAATCCATCTCTATCGTGGGAGATTTAATGAATATAATATTTAGAGATTGTATTTATAAATTTATAGAATTTCTTATAAATGATATTATTTTATATTTGATGAGAAAGGAATAGAATTATAATCACTTTTTTATAGTACTAGAGACCACATGGAAGTAAACATTTAATGGAAAAATTACCTGGGGGAAATTCAGAAATAGAATGGTTCATTTTTTAGTTAAATAACATCAATAGAGCATATATCGACTGATCCAATAAAATATGTAAGTTATTAATTATTGGAGAAGACTAACTACTAAGACTTAGATACATTGTTTTCATATAATGGTAAGATATTATAGATTAAATAGGAATAATTTATCATGTTTACCGAATCCATTAACCATTTTAATATAAAAAGTAGTTACGTTAATTTGGATAGGAAAATTAAATTAAAATTTAATGGAACTGAAGATAAGGTTAGTCAGTGAACTTGTTTCCACACTGACCTACCGTTGAGAATGGTTTTTTATAAAACATTATGTAACCTAATAGGAATTTTTGTGGGTTTTACCTAGAATAATATGGTGATATATTATCCCTTTCACCAATTTATGACTCTATAAAAAATATCCTACTCACAATTTGGAGTTAACATATGTAATATTTGCATTAAATATTAAAAATAATTATATTTACAGTGAATGGTTTTAACTATTTGTTGGGTATTTATGTTTAAATAATATATTCACACAAAAAGAGTTGCATATCCACCAAGGAATATGGTTATAGTGTTTTAATAGTTATAATTTTTAAATACATTACCTCCATAGAAAAGTAAACAATCTTGTTGATGTATTTATTTAGATGGATAAAGCTATATTTTATATAATAAGGATAGAAAAATTACTTATATATTATATATGATTTGGATAAAAAAATAAATTCAATTAATGGAATGATAAGATTTGTAAATCTGGTATGTAACCTCATAATAACCGATCAGATAAAGGATCTTTTGGGAGAATATCATAGAACATCATTATTTATTCATCTCAAATGTTTTAAGATGTATAGAGATCTGAAAAGATGTTTTTTTTGGGAAAAAATAAAGGGAGATAGTGTACATTATGTATATTTGTTCTCAGTTTGTTAGTAAGTTATTATTTTGATATAGAGATATAATGGGGTGTTACAACCATGATACAAACAATAATGAAAATGAGAAATCATCACCATGTATTTAATCATCAAACTCCAGAAAACATCCAAATGAAATAATGAAATTTGGGTTGTAGTTGATCACACTAAGAAATGATAATACTTTAATTTATTTATAGAATATTCATCTCTTGGTGACATTTCTATGATATAAATTAAGTATATGGTATAGTAACCTGAGAATCCAAATTCTATTGTATATGATTTGGATATTAGGTTTAACTCAATGTTCTAGAGAAGTCATTAGCAATCTATATGTACATAGTTGGGTTTTAAAATTATATATCATCCTCAGATAGATGGTTTTTCTAAGTATATCATTTAAACCCTAGAGTATATGTTGATATATTATACTCTAGATTTAAAATGTGTTTGGGATCAATATATTCCTTTAGTAAATTTTTAATAAAATAATATCTTTCACATGAAGATTCATATTTATTTATATAAGACTCACAATATAAAGATGTATATAATTTTAATTTTCTCGGATGAATTTAGAGAAATAAATCTCTTAGGAACTGGAAGAGATGAGGAAATAATATAGAAGGTTATATTTATTCATCAACTCATAAATATAAATGAGAGCTGATATAAGTGTTATGATGATAATCACCACAGAAATCTAAAATTTGATTTTAGTGACATGGTTTTCCTATGAGTTTTCACATGGACTAATGTTACGTGATTTATGAAGGAGGAAAATTAAACCCTAGGTATGATGGTATCTTTGAGATTATTGATCGACTTTGTACTATAACTTATCTCTTAGCAATACTACCAAACAACTCACAAGCTTAAGATGTCTTCTATGTATCTCACATAAGGAAGTACAAAGGTAACTCTTTACCTGAACTGAAATCAAAGTTTATATCATAAGATTATGTGCATTCCAATAATTAATAAATATTATATATAAATAATCATTTATATAATGATCTTTCGAATACGATCACTCTACTGGTTAAATTTCTATGAATGATTCAAAAATTAAAGGTTTTTATATGGGGAGAAAAGAATTTAATGAAGTAGAGATATATGTATTTGTTCATAGTATAGTGATGTAATTTTATTTGTGAAATTCATTTTAAGAGAAGAATAATATAACAACCAAATATTTAATATTTTTTTTCATTGAAATAAAATTTATTTATTCAATATCTTACATTATAATAAACGATGATGTTTTGTGAATAGTGATATAGTAAAATATTATAAAATATATATTAAATGTTATGTTATTAATATTAGAAAAAAAATAATGAAGAATATTTATTTTGGTATTTAACAATTTACATGTATTTATTTGTAACGCCACGACCCCAGTTATCCAGATTCAGTGCATTATTACATAACATTGGCATGATCACAAGATAGATCAAGTCTCAAAAGACCGATTTGTTTAGTAGCCTCAAAAACATTTTATGTATTCATAAAGATTAACATTACATCATAAAAATGAAAACTACAACAACATAGTGTCAATATTCCACTCTTTTATCCCCTCATAATATCCCTGTAGGTCATTCATAAATTATTTCTCTACATCCTGGAAGAATAAAACATCGAAAAGGGGTGAACTCAAATGCCTAGTAAGTATAACAATATAGCGGAAACTTTTCATAAATAAGAATAAACATTTAAGGCAATGTATAACTAATACAAAATCCCTATAAACATGAACTTCAACATTGTATGGAAAAATTAAAATGAAATAATTCCATTTACTTATTCAATGGATATTCTACTAATCGAATAATCACATGCAATATCAGTAACCACTTTCATAATGATGGAATTTATAATGCCAGACTATCATGACCACATAGCCAAGGCCTCGTGCCAAGACTACAAATAAGATTTTTTCAAAGACTTGTGCCTAGACACTAGTTTGTCTCATGAGACCTACCGATGCATCAAAGAGCTATAGCGGGCTCCCTCCGTCACATATTAAGTCCAATGCATTCCCATATGAAAAGGTTTAAACATAACATAAACATTCGTATTAAAACTAGCATAAAAAATGTCAATACATTCACTAGAAACCATGAAGGGTATAAAAACAACATATCCATAGTCAAACATATCACAAAATCTTCAATAAAATATGGAAGTTTTGTTTTATAATAAATCAGCTTCAAATAATCTTAAAATCCATCAAAGGATGTTGACATAGATGAAATCAAAAATCTTTTTAGAGAAATCTCTTTTTATTTTGAAATCATTTAAGAGTCATATAAAATAAAAAATATTCTTTTAAAATATTCTTATAAGCTTGTAAGTGAAGCTTCGATGATTTTATAACGGCGGAAGATAGCCACACCCACCATATATGTTAAAAAAACATTCTTACCTTAATTATTTTGAAAAGGTTGAAAAGCACCTTGTTTGGAAAATGACGGAAAGATTCTTTTATAAAACTCTTATAAAAAGTCAAACAAGGGTATAAATGACTTTAACCCATATTCTAGTAAATAGTAAAAATGTTTGAAATACATTTTTTAAGAAACATGGATGTGGATGGTAAAGAAGTCCCAGAAGAATATTACATATAAACAACCTCGGATAATGAAGAGATTGTGAAATAAACCCTTACCTTGTACTTTTCCTTGGTTGAGGGTAGGTCAAACTCATGTATAATGGTGAAATAATTGTTATTAAATTATTCAAGAATCATATACATTAATATGATATCATATATGATCTTTTAATATTGCTTTGTTAAAAATATCTTAGAATTATCGTCGTTACGGGTGTTTACTTACTCGTTTTCTTTTATATGTTTTGTTACATATGTCGTGTTTGTTATGGATAGGTTTATCTTATTCATATCCAGAATGATATCAAGTCCTTAAATACTATTATTAATCATCATATGATAATTATACTTGAATTGATATGATGGGGAATGAATCTAATCGTGTTCGTGGAGACGGTAGTCCTTACGTACGCACGAGAGACCATATCATTCTTAAAATAATATATAATTGGATGGTATATCATATATACAGAATCATTATCATGTTATATTTATTATTTACATGAATTAAAAATCATTATTATACCCATCCAAATAATAATATATTGAATAACAATTACACCACGACGTGGAGACAGTAAGTCGTACGTACGCACGTATGGTGACAAGACATTCAAAGGATGGATAGAATACTGAATATGGTTGTACCATATTTATAATAATATTACAGTATATAGGAGATTCTGGATTCATTATTTTAGAATGGGAATAACAAAGAAATAAGAAGTTCTAGAAGAAATGAATTTGAAAAAGGGTGCGGAAAACATTACCTCTTCTTTGGGTTCTTCCTTTTGATTTGATCAAAAGGGCTCCTTAAGTTGGATTTCTTATCAAACTAAGGCCTCTAGGTTGTATTTAGGTATGTTTATAGAGTATTTGGGAAGGGTTTGGACGAGAAAAAAATCTTTGAAGGTGTGAATTAATGAGAAGGGGGAGTGCCCTTTTATAAGAGTGGTGATGGGCACCTTTGGAAAAGATAGAAATAATATTTTATAATAAATTCATATTCGGTTTCTCAAAAGTGGATTATTTAAAGGTTAAGGAGGGAATGGGTCGAAAAACACTCAAAAAATAGTATTTATAAAGGTTTGGGTTACTATATTAACCTTATCTTTTAGTTTTAACTCTTAGATAATTAGTTTGACACTTACCAAGTCACTTTGTATTTTTATAATATATAGTTAATAAAATTACTATATACCTACAATAGACCCCCAAATTGTTCCATTAATGATACACCTATCATTATATAAGTCTTTTGGCCGAACCTTAGTTTTTTATGAATTTAATATCAATTAATAATATAATACTTGTTTTAAAAAATCTTTTATGTCAATTTTGACACTATTCAATAATTGATTTTTGTAAAAATCATAACAGAATGATTACTTCGAAATTTTTTTTTAATCAATCATAACCTGTCATATTATCCTATAAAATTTCTGTAATTCATGAAAAGTCTCAAATTATAATTATTTGGGTATTTATAATATCAATTATTTTAATTTTTCATTATTATGGTAATTACTCCATCATTATTGTGTCATAAATAAATTAAATTATATAATGTCAAAAAATTATAAATAAAATATAATTATGTAGGAAATATCTTTATCTTTCTAATTAAAATTTAAAATCGAATTTATCTTATGTATAACCCTATAGTGAAATTTTTTTAGTACATAATCTTTAATTTTAACTCTTTTAACTATTCTTTGAATTAATTAATAATAAATGTCCTAATGTAATCCAAGTGGAACTAAATGATAATATTTTATTCCTAAGGTTGTTTTTGGTCGAGATACACTTGTCAAATAGAATTAGGACATGTGTTAGGGTAATATTAATATCATTTTTACCCTCAATTACCCTATTTACTTTTAACCATGGCAAATAAAAGTAAACAGTTACTATTCACCAAAAATTATTTTCATCTCAATGAACCACATTTTACTCCTTGATATTAACCGTGTATCTTATATTTTCGAAATTCCAATCGTAGAAGCGGTAAAATTATGTTTTATGAAAAATTCAGTTTTTTAACTACCACTTAGTAGTTTCACTATTCATCAAAAAATGATGTTTTTCAAAAAAATACCAAAAATTCACCTTAGGATAATTTTGATATTCTGAATCCAAAAATGAAGTCCATTTTGAAAAATAAAATTTATAAAATTTCAAAAAGTAGGTATTACTATTCATAACGGCTAGTTTGAATTGTTATGGTGTGTTAGAACTCGATGTTGCGTACAACACACACTATCACATCATTCAAAGAGAAGCGTACCGTAGAAGCTTGGGGTGTTACATTCTCCCCTCCTTCAAATAATTTCGTCCATGAAATTTCTAGAATACTACCGTATGAAAAGACTCGGGTGGTTCTTCATCATAAGTTCCTCGGGTTCCCACGTTGCGTCTTCCATCTTATGGTTTCTCCACAAGACTTTTACCAGACGAGTCGTCCGATTTCTCAGTACTTGTTCTCTCATATCAAGAATCTTGACGGGCTCTTCCCAATAAGCTAGATCGGGTTCTAGTTCTAATTCTTCATAGGTGAGTACAAGCACTGGGTCAGACATGTATTTCCTCAACAGAGATACGTGGAACACATCGTGAACTTTGGAGAGACTTGGTGGCATTACCAATCGGTAAGCTACAACCCCAATTAGTTCTAGAATTTCAAAAGGTCCGATGTACCTAGGACTCAATTTTCCGTTCATACCAAAATGTATGAGTCCCTTCCATGGATATACCTTCAAGAAAACATGATCACCGACTTGAATTTCCAAATCCTTCCTTCGATTATCGGAATAGCTCTTTTGCCTACTTTGAACTACTTTGATATGGTTTTGGATTACCTTCACCTGTTCCATCGTTTCCTCCACCAGTTCCGGGCCTACAAGTTTTCTTTCACCAACATCCTCCCAACTGGTTGGTGTGCGACATCTCGTTCCATATAACGCATCATATGGTGCCATGGGAATACTCGAATGTTAGCTATTGTTATAGGAAAATTTTTCCAGAGGTAAATATTGATCCCACATACCCTGAAAGTCAAGTGAGAAAGATCTCAACATGTCTTCTAAGGTTTGAATAGTCCGTTCTGATTTTCCGTCTATCTGAGGGTGGTAGGCAGTTCTCAAATGAAGTTCAGTATCAAGGTATTTCTGAAGACTCTTCCAGAATTTTGAAGTAAAACAGGGATCACGATCAGAAACAATCGATAGGGTTACTCCATGATGTCTCACAACTTCATTAATATATAGTATTTCTAGACGTTCCAGTGGTAGATCTTCTCTTATAGTATGAACATTTGTTGACTTGGTAAGATGATCAACAATAACCCATATTGCATCGTTCCTTCTAGGAGTGTTTGGTAGCCCCATGACACAGTCCATCATAATATTGTTCCATTTCCACTCCGGTATGGGAAGAGGTGGAATGACTCCTCTAGGTTGTTTCCTTACAGCTTTCACTTGTTGACAAACCATATATTATGACACAAAATCAGAAATCTCCTTCTTCATATTGTCCCACCAAAAATGTTCCTTCAAATATCTTTACATTTTGGTCCTCCCAGGGTGTATAGAGAAATTTTAACTATGAGAATCATCTATCAATTACCTTTTTAGATCACGTATATCGGGAACACAAAGCCTCTTCCCAAATTCCAAAATTCCATCTTCATACACAAAGTCTCTCAATCTCCCATCATTCACAGCTTTAATTTTCTATTGAAATTCTTCATCATCAGTATGAGAAATCTTAGTCCTTTCTAGTAAAGATAGTTTGGCAACCATTTGAAAAAGAATTGATGTTTCACCTTCAATGGTTATTCCCATGTTCATCTTCACTAGATCCAGGAAAATTGGATCCCTTTCAATTATCATATTGTTGAAAACTCCATGGTATTTTCTTCTCAAATCATCTTCCACCTTGTTTGCTTTCCCCGGGTGGTAGTGCATTGTACAATCATAATCCTTGAGTAATTCAAGCCATCTCCTTTTCCTCATGTTGAGTTCTTTTTGTGAGAAAATATATTTCAAAATCTTGTGATGATTATAAATCTCACATTTTTCACCATAAAGGTAGTGCCTCCATATCTTCAAAGCAAAGATTATAGCTGCTAACTCGAGATCATGATTAGGAGAGTTTTTCTCATGAATTTTTAACTGTCGTGATGCATAGGCAATAACCCTATCATTCTGCATAAGGAAACAACCAAGTCCTTTCATTTATGCATCACTATAAATAACGAACCCATCATTCCTCGATGGTAGAGTCAATATAGGAACATTGGCTAATCATTTCTTCAGTTCTTTGAAACATTATTCACACTCTTTTTTCCAACCAAATTTAACCCCTTTACGTGTGAGATTTGTTAATGGGTTAGCCAACCCGGAAAAATTCTAGAAGAAACGTCGATAATAACCTTCTAAACCAATAAAACTACGTACCTCAGTTATACTCGTCGGTGCTGGCCATTCTTGGATTGCCTTGGTCATAGAAGGATCAATATAGATTCCACATTTAGAGACAATATGGCCAAGAAAAGAAATCTCTTGAATCCATAATTCACATTTTCTAAACATCCCATATAATTCATGTCTTCTCAGAGTCTTCAGGATAATGCGCAAGTGATTTTCTTGATCTTTTTAGCTTTTGGGGTATACCAAGACATCATCAATAAATATCACCACAAATTCATCGAGATATTCCTTTAAAACTCTATTCATCAGATCCATGAATACAGAGGGTGCATTAGTCAATCCAAAAGGCATTACTGTAAAATCATAATGCCCGTACCTGGTTCGAAATGCTGTCTTCAGAATGTCATCCTTCTTTACACACAACTGATGGTATCCAGATCAAAGGTAAATCTTTGAAAAGAATTGAGCTCTATGCAGTTGGTCAAATAAATCATCAATGCGAGGTAAGGGATACTTGTTCTTTATTTTTATAGCATTGATCTCTTTGTAGTCGATACATAACCTCATAGATCCATCTTTCTTTTTAACAAGAAGAACAGGGGCTCCCCATGGAGAAACACTAGGGCGAATAAATCCCTTATTACTCAATTCGTCTAGTTTTTCATTTAGTACAACTAATACTATAGTAGCCATTCTATAAGGGGTCTTCGATATAGGCCTTGATCCAGGAATTAAATCAATGGAAAACTCCACTTCTCGTTCTAGAGGATGTCCAGGTAAATCATCCGGAAACACATCTATATATTCCTTTACAACAGGTAAATCCTCTATTTGAACATTCCTTTCCTCACCCATAGTCATTTCATTATTTTCCTCCCCAATAATTTAATTTAGTTGAGCTACTGGGGGTGTATCTAGATAAGAATTAGGTGGTTACAACTCTACTCTATAGATACGGTGTTACTTATCATCATCATCAAGAATAGTATCCTCATTATTCTTAAAATAAATCTTCGCATCATAGTCAGAAAGAAAGCCCATACAAAGGATTATATCAAACAAAATCATAGGTATGACGATGAGATCAGCAGATAAAGAACATTTTTGTGCTCTAATGGGGACTGATTCACAAAACGTTGTTGCAATGATACTTCCCTAAGGAGTTTTAACTGACAACTCCCTTGTTAAATCACATTGGAAATATCTAATTTTCTCAGTAAACTGGGAATATATGAAACAATGCGATGATCCAGAATCAAATAATGCATTTTATAAACTTTCGAAAACCATTAATTTACCGGCCACCATGTCTTTCAGAGATTCTACCTCAGCAGTAGTGATAACATAAGCTTGGCCTTGATCCCTTGGCCTTTTTTGAGGTAAGTTCCCCTAACGCTTAGGAAATTCATTTGCATAATGTCACATATCCCTGCAATTGTAGCATTGAACATTGGTTTCTTCCTTCTTCCCTTTGCAATCATGAGCTTGGTGGCCTTGTTCACCACACTTAACAGACACCCATTCCCTTCAAGCAAGTACCGGGGTGTTTCTTTCTACATTTACCACAGGATGGATATTCAACCTTTACCTTATTCCCCTTATTTCTATTCCCAGATTGATCAGTAGATCTCTTCTTCTCATTTTTTTGCTTTAAAGTCATAAGAATTAGAGAATTCCTTTTCGGTCTTGATATCACGTGAGACAATGTCTTTGTACGATGAGAAGGATTGTGAGACTAAGGCTTGGCAGAGAAATGGTTTTTACCCATAAAAGAAATGATCAATCATACTTCTTGGGTTACGTATATAATCTCTAGAATACCTTTCTAACCTTGTAAAGTTACCCTCATACATTGTGGCATTATCATCCTTCTTTTGTCTCAGACTCAGAAATTCCCTTTCCATATCTGCTCGATGGTCGCGAGGAAAGAATTTTTCTAAAAACAGATCATTGAACTCCCTCCATTCCATATTTGATACTTCATAATCTTCCTTTGTGTTTTGAATCAATGACCACCATTGATCAGCATCTCCAGTGAGGTGGTAAACTGCCATGATAACTTTATCCCTTTCACTAGTCCCTAAAGCCTGGAATATTTTCTCTAGGGAATTTATCCATTTCTCAGCTACTAAGGGATTTGTACTCCCATTGAAAATTGGTGGTTGTTGCCTCATGAAGCAATCTAACATTGATCCTACACACTTCGGATTAGGGTGCTCCATATGGGTAAGGTTATTATTCATAACATGAGTTAGTTATCCCAGTCTGGTGATTAGCTAATCGGCACCAGTTGCATCACCAGATCCACTATAATTATCTTGAGCAGGAGGGAAATCCCTACATGGAGTGCGTGCATTGATACAGTTTCCATTTCTTCCACTAGGCTCTATTTCTAAACAATGGCATAAACTAGATCAGTTTATGAATCAAAATACATAATTTTATACTTATAAAACACTTAAAATAAATTGAACTATTCATGGATATAATCCATAATCATAAAAATGTTTTCTTCAAGGAAGTATATACTCATAAACCTCTCATAATGATTTTTAAAGAAAATGAGAGTTATCCTAAGCATATTCCCGGGGAGTGTCGTAACCAAGAGTGCATTAAGGCCTGTTGTCGTGCACCAGTTTCTGTTCGAGTCTAGCTCAAAGCGGTGTTTTCGGGTTTTACCCCTAGGTACATCTGTACCAGAGCCGCCTCTACCTGTTCATATCTAGACAGGGATGTATTTCTCAGAAAACTCACAAAATCTCTACGATACCAAAATTTTAGGAAGTTTTTCTATACTAATCCTCAAATTCCATCTTAGGTCTATGTGCTCTAATCAGAGTTTATCTAAATCTAAATTCCAAGGTTTGTACTAAACTTGCTCGGATACCAACTGTAATGCCCCGACCCCAGTTACCCAGAGTCGGTGTATTATTACATAACATTGAAATGATCACAAGAAAGATCAAGTCTCGAAATACCGATTAGTTTAGTAGCCTTGGAAACACTAGATATATTTATAATGTTTTACATTACATCATAAAAATGAAAACTAAAACAACATAGTGTCTATATTCCACACTCTTATCCCTTCATACTATCCCTGTACGTCATTCATAATTTACTTCTTCACATCCTGTAAAAATAAAACATAGAAAAGGGGTGAGATTAAATGCCCAGTAAGGATAACAATATAGCGGAAACATTCATAAATAAGAATAAACATTTAAGGCAATGTATAACTAAAACAGAAGCCTTTTAAACTTGAAATTCAACATAGTATGGAAAATATAAAATCGAATAATTTCATTTACTTATTCACATGGATATTCTACTAATCTAATAATCACATGTAATATCAGTAACCACTTTTATAATGATGGAATGCATAATGCTACACTATCATAACCACATATCCAAGGCCTCGATCCAAGACTACAAATAAGATTTTGTCAAGGCCTTATGCCAAGACAATAGTTTGTTTCATTATACCAACCGATGCATCAAGGAGATATATCAGGCTCCACCCATCACATATTATGTCCAATTCATTCCCATATGAAATGATTTAAACATAACATAAACATTCATATTAAAACTAGCATACAAAATGTCAATACTTTCACCAGAAACAATGAAGGGTATATAAAATAACATATACATAGTCAAACATATAAAAAATCTTCAATACAATATGGAAGTTTTGTTTTATAATAAATCAGCTTCAAATAATCTTAAAATCCATCAAAGGATGTTGACATAGATGAAATCAAAACTCTTTTTAGAGAAATATCTCATTTTATTTTGAAATAATTTGAGAGTCATATAAAATAAAACATTTTCTTTGAAAATATTCTTATAAACTTTTAAGGTAAGGTTTTATTATTTTATAATGGATGAATATATTCGCACCCACTTTATAAGTTAAAAAGACATTCTTACCATAATTCTGTCGAAAAGGATAAAAAGCACCTTGTTTGGAAAACGACGGAAAGATTCCTTTATAAACCACTTATAAAAAGTAAAAAAAGGGTATAAATGACTTTAACCAATATTCTAGTAAATAATAAAAATGTTTGAAATACATTTTTTAAGAGACATGGATGTGGATGATAAAGAAGGCCTAGTAGATTATTATGTTTAAACAACCTCAGATAATGAAGAGATTGCGAAATAAAACCTTACCTTGTACTTTTCCTTGGTTGAGGGTATGTTAACATCCTGTATAATGGTGAAATAATTGTTATTAATTTATTCATGAATCATATACATTAATATTAAATCATATATGATCTTTTAACATTGCTTTGTTAATAATATCTTAGAATTATCGTCATTTCAGGTGTTAACTTACTCGTTTTATTTTATATATTTTTTTACATAATCCGTGTTTGTTACTGATAGTTTTTATCTTATTCATATATAGAATGATATAATGTCCTTATATACTATTATTAATCTTAAAATGATAATTTTACTTGAATGGATACGATGGAGAATGAACCTCATCGCGTTCGTGAAGATGGTAGTCCGTATGTACGCACGAGCGACAATATCATTCTTAAAATAATATATAATTGGATGGTATATCATAAATACAGAATCATTACCATTTTATATTTATTATTTACATGAATTAAAAATCTTTATTATTCCAATCCAAATAATAATATATTGAATAACAATTACACCACGACGTGGAGATGGTAAGCCGTACGAATGCACATATGGTGACATGTCATTCAAAGGATGGATAGAATACTGAATATGGTTGTACCATATTTATAATAATAGTATAGTATATAGGATATAAGGGATTCTGTATTTTATAATGGGAATAACAAAGAAATATGAAGAAGAAGAAGAAATGAATTTGAAAAATGGTGGTGAAAACATAACCTCTTCTTTGGGTTCTTCCTTTTGATTTGATCAAAAGGGCTCCTTAGGTTGGCATTATGATCAAAATAATACCTCTAGGTTGTAGAAAGGGAAGTTGAGAGAGTATTTGGGTAGGGGTTGGCCTAACCAAAAGGTTTTGATTCTGTGAATTAATGAGAAGGGGGAGTTCCATTTTATAAGAGGGGTGAGGAGCACCTTTGGAAAAGCTAGAAATATGATTTTATAATAAATTTATATTTGGTTTCTAATGGATCCAAAGTGGATTATTTAAAGGTTAAGGTGGGTATGGGTCGAAAAACATGCAACCAATAGTATTTAGATAGGTTTGGGTTACTATATTAACCTTATCTTTTAGTTTTACCTCTTAGTTAATTACTTTGACACTTACCATGTCACTTTGTATTTTTATAATATATAGTTAATAAACTTACTATACACCTCCAAAAGACACCAACGTGGTCCATTAATGATAAACCTATAATTATATATATATCTTGGCCGATCCTTTTATTGTTAGGAATTTAATATCAATTAATAATATAATATTTCTTTTAAAACTTCTTTTATTTCAATTTTGAATCTATTCAATAATTGATTTTTTTAAAAATCATAACAGAATAATTACTTCTAAAACAGTTATTTAAATCAATCCTAACATGTCATATTATCCTAGAAAATTAGTGTAATTCATAAAAAGTCTCAAATTATATTTAGTTGGGTATTTATAATATCAATTATTTTAATTTTTCACTATTAAGGTAATTACTGTATCATCATTGTGTCATAAATAATATAAATTATTTAATGTCTAAAAATTATAAATAAAATAGAATTATGTAGGAAATCTTCTTGTCTTTCTAATTAATATTTACAATCGAATTTATCTTATGTATAAAGCTATATTAAAAATGTTTTAATAAATAAACTTTGATTTTAACTCTTTTAACTCTTCTTTGAATTAAATAATAATAAATGTCCTAATCTAATCCAAGTGGACCTAAATGATAATATTTTATTCCTAAGGTTGTTTTTGGTCGAGATACAATTGTCCAATATAATTATGACATGTGTTAGGGTAATATTAATATCATTTTTACTCTTAATTACCATATTTACTTATAATCGTGGCAAATAAAAGTTACAAAGTTACTATTCATAAAAAATTATTTTAATCTCAATGAACCACATTTTACTCCCTGATATTACTGTGTCTCTCGGATTTTTGAAATTCCAATCACAGAAGCGGTAAAATTATGTTTTATGAAAAATTTAGTTTTTTAACTACAACTTAGTAGTTTCACTATTCATCAAAAAATGAAGTTTTTCAGAAAAATACGAAAAATTCACCCTAGGCTAATTTCGATATTCCGAATCCAAAAATGAAGTCCATTTTGAAAAATAAAATTTATAAAATTTCAAAAAGTTGGTATTACTATTCATAACAGCTAGTTTGATTTGTTGTGGTGTGTTAGAACTCGATGTTGCATACAACACATGCTATCACATTATTCAAAGAGAAGCGTACCGTAGAAGCTTGGGGTGTTACATTATTAATATATAATAGATATATACTCAAATTTCAGTAAATTAATTTTTTTCCAAAAAATGTTTTCTCTAAATTTTTTTCACCTTTTTCACATTAAAGATATAATTAATGACTTATTATTTTAAAATTTTATTCGATTAAATTAATATAATTTTTAAATAAAAATTGTAATATTATATTAGGGATAATTTTTTAGATTTTTCTACAGTGATTTATTTTTCAGTAAATTGTGAAAAATGATAACCTTTTTAAAACTATAATTTTTTACCAAGTAATAGTTCCATTATGATTTTAATATGACCAAAAAAATATCATAATAATTATATAATTGACAAAATTTTAAATAAATAAATATAATTATATTTGAATATGGCATAATTATATTATTTCCTCTCAAAAACACGTTTTTCAAAAAACAATTTTTAAGCGTGTAATGTGTTTCAGTTATAGAAAATTATAATAATATATATTGATTATTGGTTTTAATGAAATATAAATTTTATATATTAAATTTTATATTTAAAACATCAATTTTTTATAAGTAAAATATTTTATGTAAAATATGTTTTATTTTTAAATATTCATCCTCTTAAAACGGGGTTTGCTTACTCGTTATGAGGTTATATAAAATTAAATTATGCAACTTATAGTAGTTAAATTTGGTAAAAAAGATTCCATATTTTGGATGAAATTAATTAACAAAATCTAATCGAGATAATTAAATTTTCCCCATTTTCAATACTAAAATAAATAAAAGTTTCTTTCTACTAATAAGGTTAAAATAAGTTTACTAGGGGATAAACCATGAGAAATGTGTAAGATTAATAGTAAAACCTATAAAATTTTAATTCGTTGAATGTAAATATAAAATATAACATTATAAATTTTAATTAATGGATATTTTGAGTGAATTTCCCCTAAAATATTCTTTATATCACTAAAATGTTTTTAAAAATTGTTCATGTGTCCCTCCCCTCACTTATAAAAGAAAACCTCTTATCTTACACTATATACCAAATATTATATTCTATCATGAAATATAACTACTCTAAAACATTCCTATAATGTTTAATATATTCATATATATTAATTTATTCTCATAATTGCAATCATTCAATGCTTAAGAAATAAACAACATGTGGTATCTCAAAAAATGATATATATATATTATACATGATCTTTGATTTTTTTTATTCTTAGACATCATAAAAAAATTTATATCCACAAAAAAATGACTAATAAAATATCATAAATATATTAAGTTGTTATTATAGTGATTAAAAATCATTCTACATCCTCTTATTAATCAAATATGAGATGAAATCATCACTTGAGTATACGTGTGGACTACAGCCTCCAAAAAATGATATGATTTTTTTTCATCACCATCATTCATGGATGTTTATTATGTTATATTTAATGAATATATAAAATATTTAATATATAAAAATGATTATATAAATTTGATTTAATATCTACTACTCTTTCATTCATTCCATAAAAAAATTGAAACTTCCCTTGTGCTTAAGCACCAACAACCATCTCTAGGTACTGTTTTAATTCATTTTTATCAACAATTTATTTAAATGATTTTATATATAATTAATATATCTAATATTGATAACATTATTTAAATCCTATAATACAATTGGCCACATTCTCTGTACAAGGACTATAAGTTTAGATTGAAATCATACATGAAAAACGTGTTCGTTAACACCATAATTGATGGTGATAATGAGACATTGTTAATGAATGAGTGATAAGATGTTATAAGTAAACCATATATGTTATTATATGTATTATTATGTATAATGGATGAAATTAGAATAACATATAAATTTATTATATGGTATGTTGAAGCACTTATGTTGCAAGTCAGACTTTAGGTAGGAGTTTTAAGTTACAGTTTCATTTTTAATAGGATTAATTATGCCAAATTTTAAGTTAATTAAATTATATGATATTTCACTCAAACAATATATATCATTTATTGTTATTTAGTTAATTTTTTTATTTTTTATTTAATTTTACTATATTTATTTACTCATGATATTGAAAAATTGTCCTTAAGAAAAATCATGTTTTTTTACTTTAATCTAGAATCCTTCATTACGTGTCATTATTTTATTTAATTTTTTTTTATTTTTTTTAATATTATATAAATATGATTTAATGTATTTTTTAAATATATTTTACATTCCTTACATGTAATTTAATTAACATTTTTATTAATTCCCAAAAATGGTACTTTTGACTTTAAATCTTTAATGTGAGTAGAATTGTTTTAACAAACACCGCATGGTTAATCTACTCAATCATCACGAAAAATTATTTATTGTGTGATACATACATTATATTCCCATACTAGTTGAATAAAATATTATTTCCATAATGTTTTAAAAATTTTAATATTCTATATATTTTATTTCAAATAAAATTTTTAGTTTCTATAATAAATGTTTTAGTGATATTTTAATGGTATTTGCATCTCTAAAAATATACATTCATATTTAATATGATTTTTGGGGTTATGATATGATGATACTATCTTTTTTTTCTCTATAGATATAATATTATTATCATGATAAATTTTTTAGGAAACTAGAATCCTCTCCACATGTTCCTATTTGATGATAGAATGAATGTGTTATGATCTTCTAGAACACATATAAATATATTTAATTATGAGATGGGTGAGAAAAAAATAAATATACCCCAAATTAATTTGTATAGAAGGACATATAATGTGGTATTAAACACTAGAATGGAGTGAACATAGTTGAACAAGGCACTTTTCCTAATAATATCTTTTTTAGAGTGATCCTTGATAGTGGAAATGATGGAATTGGGAGTGAACCAAAAAGCAATGATTTTCTTGGATATGAACCTTGGTTTATTAAATAATATTCTATAATAATTTTCATGCATAAAAATTATATATTTTATTTATGATATGGTTTCATGGTTCATGGTTAATTAATGATGATTCCAAAATCTTATATATTATGTATTTTAATTTATAAAAATTTATAACATGAATCATTATTATGATATATGAATATATGGGTATTATTTTGTAATATTTGTATCATGTTATCATACTATTATTCTTATCCTATTCTGACTTATGATCAGTTATTTATAAGGAATATGTTTACCTATAGTGATCAACTATTCTCAACCATTTTTATGATTCCCTTCCCAAGATTATGGATAAATGTTATACGTATGTTTCCTATGATATGTGATCTCATTATAATGAAATTAATTTTCAATGATATTGATATTTTACGTACCAGTTATTTATGTATACATTTTTTAAAATACAAAATAAATTTGTGGACATGGAATGCATCATATTGAAATGTAATTTATATTTCTACTAATAATATATATTATTAATATATGAAAATATTAGTTCATCATACCAATATTAAAATTTCATTTCATTTCACATATAAAATTCTATATCATATGCCATATCATCCTCCTCCCCATATAGGATCTTATATTAATTTTCAAATACATATATTGATTTTCATTTAGGGATATCTGTTTATGAAAGTAGTTTTGTATCCTTATTTTACCGTGGACATGTATATATATAACAATAATATTTTCCATGAGATTCCAGAGAATAGTTAAGCATATGAGGATGCATTACTTGATCCAATTTGGAAATGCACAACCCCTAAAGGGATCAATTTACTTTTATAGTAGTTATGATGATTCTTTACCAAACCACTTATATAGTCTTGTAATGAAAGTGTAAATAAACTCAAATATATTGAACCCTATAAAAATCAAACTAATAAAAAACATTATATATATAGCATGAGGACCTACCCTCAACAATTTTTTAATATTATTTTCTTATTTTTACGTCTTAGATTGTAAATATTTCAATACAATGGTAACATTAGCCTCCCACACCCATCCTGGTTAAGTGATCATTAAATTAAAAAAGGATACAACTCCTCATATATTAATACAAGATACACCATCATTATAAACAAATTTAATAATTAATTATAGAAACATCATAATTGAGATAAGCTGATTAATAACAAATGTCTTATACACAAATTTTTTTTCAACCATTCACTTTGTCTCAAACCTCATGCATGAATGAATATTAAAGATTAACACATCTTGTATAATTAAGAAATATAAATTAAAATTGTTAATTATGATATTCTTTTTGTTAATATCATTGTATCTCCCTAGATCCACTGGATCATTAATGTAATTTCCCACCACCACAGACTATATGACCAGTGCTTCGAATAACGATCATTTCTATATCATAGGTGCACCTACTACTATTACATATCATTTATACTAGAACATAGGGTTTAGGGTGTTACTATAGATATATAATACCCTTATATTAATGTAAAATATATTATAAATTACAAAACCATGAAAAAATATTAAATCTATGATTCTAAAAATTATAGATCATTTCATGCTATACCAAATAAAACTTAGAAGCATATATTCATAAAGAAACATTGACATACAAATATTAATCTACTAATCGCCACCTTAGACAATAAAAAATTCAATATAAATTAAATTACATAATACATTAAGGCTTTAATTACATCCTCGATCCATATATCATACAAATCACCAGACTCTATTTGATGTATCTCTCTTGATGATGAAACTATGGGCCTTCATACAACCTAAACCAGTGATAAATGAGGTTTTATAGGGTACCCATGTTACCCATACACTATGGTATGTTTATATTGTAACTAAGAAGTATAAAAAAATAGGGTCTCATACATAATGAATAAATATATTGTATTCACATATGATATAAAAATAATCATAAATTAAAAATTATGGGAAGGTAAATAAATTGTAATTATCCATCATATATTTATAATGTGAAAACCAAGAGACAATATACATACATCTGTTATATAAAAGGTTTCACTAATAATTTTATATATTTGAAGGTTGAATCCTAGGTAACCATGTAGGCATTCCATATGTAGTAGCTATAAGAATAAATTCGTATGAGGTAATACTAGAAAATATAATATAAGTAGGGTCAATGGGGGAATCATAAGTAACCATCCAAGTATTCTATAAAAAATATAGGTGAATATCACAAGACATGGTTATCACATATCATCTATCTAGGGTTAACATAACCCTAACTAGTATTGGAACTAAGGGTATACCAATACTTAATAATAAGAATAAATGCTAATTCAAAAGTAACCAATCAATAAATCTATAGATAGATGAAAAATTAATCCATGGTAACCACCAAGGAATTCCAATATGAATAACAACCAAATACAAGGGGATTTCATAAGGAATTCATTATAGTCACACATAGAATCCTTGGTAACAACCTATAATTTACACATAGACACGATGCCTGAATCCCATGACATATCACAATAATTCATTCATAAATACTATAAAGCTGTATATCCCTCCCATAGTATCACACAAAAAAATATCATAATTTTTATTCATTTTCCCAATATTATATTGCACAATCATGTTTGGAAACTCAATAATGCAACCAAAACTCATCCCTATCACCATATAAATCTCATATCATCTATTTTAATTCTAAGGTGAGACTTACAATCATAACAACCATTCATCAACACTATCCGACACTGGGGTAAACATCACAATAGGTCACTCACCGAGTTACTATAGGTAAAATCTTATTATATATATCCTACAGGGGATCCTTGATCTCAGTTATACCTCTTCAAAAAATAATCACAACTTGAAGGCCATAACATCCATCATTCTTTCCAAAATCACCAGATTTCCTCTTATGACTCTCTGATAAAGTCACACATGATTCACTATAGGGAAATTCAGTAATGATTATTTCAATTTACAATTTTTCTCAAGTCATTTATCAACCACCCAACCCATATATAATATATTTAGTGTCTATATACCTCAGTTCACAGATGTAACTGGGGGAGAATCAATTTCTCTACCCTCTAATCGTCCACCCGTAATGACTCTTACATATCTCAGTCCAACACTCTCTTTTACAGTGAGGCTTTTAAGGGAACCTATAGAATGGATTGTAAGTTTATTAACTTCATTTAATTTATACCCCCTATGTTTCTTACATGTTAGGGAATCCTTTTAAAATCAAATCCCTTATGAAGAAGTTATTATGGCCTCAAGAAATTTCTCAATGGTCAACCATAACCCTTTAAAAGCTGTTCATTAATTCATAGAAAATCATTTTAATCTAAAAATTTAATTTAATTTAAAAATTGTTGTCACCAACAATTTCTATAGAACATATCTAATACTGCATAAATAAATTTTATAAACCATAGCTAAAATAATAAGTACCACATACCTCATTCATATCATTTTCTTTTCAATAATTTCAACTACCAACGAAGATTTTACAATTCATTTTTCCCTTCATGGTGTCCTAAGACATACTAAGACATATTATTAAATATTTATAAATAATTATAATTAATTATAAAAATTTTATGCATTATCACTCAATGATTGACTTTTCCATCTTATTACTTAAATAGTCTTAACAAACACCATTAGAAAGTCTATTGTGTACTCTAGAAACTATCCAATTCAGAATACATAACACATGAAACCTGATTTGAAATAAATTTCATAAAATTTAATAAAAAAATAGATATTTTTTATGGAAATTTAACTCCAATGAAACTATAATGGCCAATATATATATTTCCTCTTTGTAAATTCTCTATCAATGTTGAGAAAATTATAAAACATAGTAGGATTATTATTCCATTATTTGGTAGAATATTTTATGAAACCCCATTCAATACCACATGAAAAATAAATATGAATGATGTTTGTAGATTAAATAAGAAATACATTAAATATAATACCTTATACCACCATGAAATTGCATAAAAAAGCACCCAAAACCAAGGTGGAATGAAGAAGAAAGAAATAGATAGGAAACTCAACTCGGGTGTGCATGAGAGAAAGAAGAGAAAGTGAGTTCTATAAAAACATAAGTTCCAAAATAATTTTAGTACATTATTTTTATCATAAAATCCCATAAAACAAAATCCAATGTTATGTAGGTATAGTTTCTTTGGTATTTTATAAGTATAGAAGATAAATATAAAGTAAGTGTTAATTTATTTGATCACAAGAATATTCAACTAAATCCATATGAACACATATTATTTCATATGATATCCAACTAAAATAAATAAATTAAAATGGTGAGGTATATATCCTTATAAGGGAATAAAAAAATTATTAAGTATAATATTTGAGACAAAAAGAATAACTTGATATAATAAAAGTGAAAGATTATATACAATCACATGGAAGAATAGAAAAAGGAAATGGATATCATGGGAAATTGAATAATAATAATTATGAAACAATATAAAACATTTCATGTTGATAATAATTTTTTCATATATATATAATGAAATCATTACATACTCTGATAGGCTAACCGCCTATGAACTATATGTGGTATCATTTCAGATAAAAACATTACCTAATACATTGAAGTGATATATTATTATAAGAACTCCCATAACATCATAACATAAATGTTTATTAGAGTTATATAAGTCGAAATCAATCATATGGAATGATCAAATGAAAATTTAATGTGAATTTAATGGTTACATAATTTTATCACAAAATGTAATATTTCTACATTTTATCAATATTCATAATATAATAAAGAATTAAATATTTCGGACATTTATTTTATATAAAGGGAGTAAGGTTATTAAAAATGGTTTCAATGTTTTGAATATTTTAATGAAATGGTCGATTAATATGTATAGAAATTCACCCCTTAAACAATCCATTATGAAATAGAAAAAGGAAACATTAATGCACCATAGAACATGGTATATTCAATGAATAAAAAAGTAAAGGAGAATAGATTACCATAAAATAGTTCTTGATTTATAAAATCATATAGGGAAGAAAAATATTAATGATTGAAACATGTAAAGGGATAATTAATATTGAATATCCATTCAAAAGGCATAAGTTAAAGATAAATTAAATTCGATCCTAAAAAACATGTATACCCATAAAAAATGGCAAGATAAACTAGGTATATTTGTGATATTTATATAATAATGAAGAGATAAATGAGAATTATATAGATATAAAGTTATTTTTAGAGAGATAATGAATAATCATAATAAAAAAAGATTGTAGTTTAGATGTTCCCTTACCAGTAGTCCCGACTAACTTGGTTCAGACATAAAACCTATGGAAAAATCAAATAAATTTTATTAAACAAATTTATCATTATATATTTCATCTATGATTGATTGATTTATATTTATTTTTGGGGAATATATAATCATTTAACTAAGAGAAAATGATTATTTTAAATACATTGATGTATTTTATTTCATAGTTTTTGATCCCCTTTTATTTAATGATGATTATGGTAGTTATTTTCAAATGTGATAAAAACAAAAGTACTGAAATGAACATTTTTTCCTGGAAATAATGAAAATTAAATGGTAACATTTTAATTGTTCACTGTGTATAAATGATAGTGGTTAATGAATTATTAATCTAGGAAATTTTACAGGCCATTCTATACATGATTTAATTTATTTTGTTTAATGACTATCTAAATAATAAATAACAATGATTAAAATATAATATTCTTATTATAATCATATTTAACCATAATTTTTTTTATAACCATATATAAAGGTGGTGATGAAAATAAAAACGCCTCATACATGGAGGCTATAGTCTCTACATAACAATGGGTTCAGTTTAATTTTCTATTGAATGGAATGAATGTATATAGTGAATATTTAATTAACATAACACAATTCCAACATATTTATTGAATTTTTGTAACTATTAATTGTTTTCTTTAAAATAATTATACAATGTATATGAATAAAATATTAAAAGAGTAAAATTAATAGAAGTACCTCTTCCATTGGATATCCTTTTAAAAATGTTACCTTAAAGAAACATGTATTAGTCTTTTGGTGAGAGAAAAATATCTTGTATGTTGGAAAGTGTTATAGGAAGATAATTTGAAAAATATTTCTTAAACTATGAAGCTAAATTTGTGTGAATAATAATGGATTATAAGTAATATTTTAACAAGTTACAAAATATACACTTTTGTATATATAATTTATAAATAAAAAATAGATGTCCTTATTATGAAGTCATAGACCCGGTTCACTCCCAATTAATAGATCATTGTTGAACACATAGCCTCAAGAATGCCTCTCCATGTGAATGTCTCATATTTCTTGTAGAAAAGGCCAAGGGTGTGTTGGCTGGGAGACTATAAAATTTTATTAGAGTGTTTAGCATTAGAATGTTAAAAAATATGAAACATAGGAGGCATAATAATTATTAACTTAAGTAGTGTAAATGATAAACATCAAGATAAAATAAATACACTATAAAATAATTAGAATAACTATATTCAAAGGACTTCAATTTCAGGATTCTATTAAAAAAATAACATTCATATATGGAAACTAGAACATTTGAAATAAAAGTATATAAAATTAACAAAATGAACAAAATCTATCTCTAATATCTTTATGAGGTATGATATTTCCTATGTTCTAAAGTCCCATTTTGTTAACATATCAAGAGAATATGAATTTTCACCTTCTATTTTCCCTACATGTGTCTATGAAGTTGGTTCATATACTTATTAGTGGCATGGACATAGAGTGATATATACTTACAAGTCGATCACTAAAAGATTCTATAATAATCCCAAACTATGTATATAATTTTAAAAGTATATTGTTATAGGTATATTCTATAAAATAATTCATATTAAATAATAATCATTTCAAGCTCACCTCCTCATGGGATGCTTGGTCGAACATACATACATCTCCTTAACATGCATGAATCTGATCACAAGACCTATAAATAGTCATTCTCTTAAAAGATAACCATGGTTTCGAAGTAGAAGTAATATATTTTTTGTTAGAAGGAGTAAAGAACACATAAATGTAGTTATAATATGAGGATATGATCCTTGGTTAAACCATTGTTTACTAGAATATAGATCGTTGATTCATCTCAATGTAATAAACAATTAATCCTATCTCCAGGTGTCGAAGAGGTAATCCAAGTTCTATACACAATTCATTATACTAGAAATGTGTATAGATAATTACATGGTGCACTTCCACTTTATGTACTAGGATATGAATGACTGGGGCTGAGGGGGATTCAAAGTGCTTTATATCTAAGGAAATCATGATGAATCCCTAGAGTTTATCCAAGGATTCTAATTTTTGGATAAATTTAATTCTCATTACTAAACTGATGAATTAATGTTCTATTATGACAAATATAGAATTTTATGGTGCGTATATACTTTGGAAATATTCTCAATGAATTAGGGTGGTGACTTCTAATTATTAATGGAATTCCCTCAAGAACCTAATTATGGCCCCATTCTAAAAAATCCATTAATTTTAAAAATTTCTATTGTCATAATTGTATCCATACAATTAATATGTAACCATTTTCCATGTAATTACCATATTGAATTTAAAACATTCATTTAATTTAAGCCACTACCCTTTCATTCGGTGATGAAAATGGGACAAAGGATGCGTTGTACCATTTAATAGACCATTCAAATTTAATAAGTAAGGTTAAAATTCATTCCATACCACAATTCAGTAGTTCAATAATTCAAAGGAATTAAATTCATTTACAGGCGTGAAACTCAAATTTCCAAATAGTTTTTTTGGATAGTATCAGACAAAATTTCATGTAGTCATATAGATAGATTTCCCGAAGGGGTGTCCCTTATTGAGGTAATTAACTTCCTATGATAACTAGGGGTATATTAGGGTATTTGTGTTTCAATTCTGGAAACAAATTAAAGGAAAATTTATATTTTGGGAAATGAATTATTAATAAACTTGTGTGAAATAATGATGAAAAATTGAAAATAAAATACCATAGGGAATGTTATAGGCAACCTACCATATGAAGGTGGAGAAATACTCATACAGTGTCTATCTCAGATCAATGATAGAACAAGACAAATGGTTAAATAGAAAAATAACCTTATGAAGTGACTATTATATTGAATCAAAATCATACCCAATGTGGTTAGATAATACAAGAAAAATAAAATAATGGATTATTGAACTTCCCAATAAACTTCAACATGATGAACAAAGGTCTGACCGGAGACTAGATGAACTGGAGGCTTCAAAACTATATAAAAGAGAAATAATGTTCTCCCACATTGGAGTAATCATATGTGTGGGATGAAGAAGAAAGGGTGGGTGAATGTTATAGATTCTTATGGTAAGAGGTCCACTTCCCTGTATTTCAATGAATAACATGGTTTGGATACAAGATTTACCAAACCATTCAATGGAATTAACAAAGGGAAACATCTCCTTTCATGGTTTGGTACACCGTTAGAAAAACAATGTGGTAAACATGCATTTAATCACTATAATAGGGCTACATATTCATCCATTATAGTGTTGACTTCTATTCAAGATTCAAAGAACCATTCTATTTATTTTACTCGGTTGCGTTTTTTAGTTACACGGTTACTACTAACTGTGCACCAACCACATTCCTCAAATGGTTTCCCAAAAAACATAACCTTATGACTCTGAATAATCTATATATGATAACATAGTATTCCATAAAATCTTAGGCACATTTATCAAAATAAATTAATAGGTTTGGAATAACAATAAAATAATTATTACCTCATATTACATGTCAGGAATTTAAATCCTCCCCCAATTTTAAACTCATGTCCATGTGTTTTCCAATGAGGTTGGTAATGAATCATTTTAGAATAGCTCTAACCATATATCATATGTGTCATAATTTCCCTCCCAGGTCATTTCATACATGTGGTCGTGCTTCCATAGCTCCTGCAATAAAATAACTGACCTTCAAAAAGTACCTTGATATATTGATCAATTAAATGAATATTATAATCCCCATAAGAAGAGTTAGAATAAAAAATAACATCTTTAGAATAAAAATTATATCCTAATTTAGGGTGAAAATAGTGACATTGAGATATGAGGAAGATATTAAACATGTATTGGTACCTCTAAGGAATAGCTATTTAATATGATACTAGCCTGACTCTGTCAAAAATCTCAAAGGGTCCCATGAACAAGGGTTCCAAAATCCCTTGATCTAGAATTTGTCAAAGCCCTATCCTAGTTGAAATAAGAAAAAAGACATGAACCCTGATCTATAACTCTATAGTTTGTCTATGATAATATACATCCAAATTTTTCTTGATTAATTGGAGTCTAGGTTATTTATGATTATTGGTATTTCTCTAATGTATCCTAAAAAAGATGAGATCCTTATATTACTTTCTCTATTATCTCTAAATTTCACAGGTTTTAACAACATGTCCAACTATATTGCGCTTAATAATGATATATTTGTATCATATCATGAAATTAATTATTGTAAGTGAACAAAACTTATGTTATGTGATTTTCTCATGAACCTATAAATTCAATGAATCATACTCTAAGCATGTCCTTTAACACCGCTATTGTATTCTCTGACTTCTTATCAGTATGAGAGTGTTTGTTACAAAAAAATTACATTTGTATCTAATGATATCTTTAAAACATCCCAGAAATGATAAGTGAATTCATCATCTCTATATAATCTAATAGTCCATAGGACTTTGTGAGTTCATATACTCTCATAGAAAAAATCCTCCTAAGATCATCCACTGAAAATCTCTCCATTATTGTTAAAACATTACTGAAATATTTCAATCTATATGTGATCACCCATAATATAGTGATAAATTGTTGGGATCTTAGTAATCCATTAATAATGTATGTGGTGACATCACACATTTTCTAGATCAATATATGAAATGGCTAGAAATCTCTAATGATTTTCAGTGTTTTCCATTCACTAGTTAACAGGTGGAACACTAAGATAAAAACCCTGCTATGAGCCTCTTTATTCCCAGCCACTAATCATAGTGATGTATGTTACAAAACAACATTGTACGTTCGAAGTGTATTTTTTAATTAGAGGCATGACACTCTCACATTAATTATTCTAACAAATCTCCTAGAACCTATAAATTTCCATGAATATGCAATATCTCATCCCTACAGATGATAAATCATATTAGTGTGTTCTTTCCTAAAACACTCTCCCTTAGGACTAATCCATCCTGGTTTGAATATTTTTATCATCATTAATATATAGAAAATTTAAGAAGATAGTTTTAATTATATAAATTTTGGCACCCCACATCCTCATATACCTCTATGCGATTCTTCAAAAATACTTCCATAAACCTCCAATCACTATTGGCCTCTAAAACTATATTTTTATGAGTTCTAAAACTCATATCATCAACTATGGAATTTCCCATCATAGGTGAATAAGAAATCTAAAAATAAAAATATTGTACATAGTTAACCTAGATTATCAGGTGATATTTAATTCATGCTACACACAATTTTTTTTAAGGATTCTATGGTATATAAATACTAAAATCAACTCTCCAAATATTTAATCCCTCATATAATACATGTAATGAGCTATATATGGAAGATCGAGATCATGCATAGTCTGATTGAGCCCGTGATTCCTTATATACGTGGCCCATATACACATACTCGATATCCATGCATTAAAACTCATCTTATCCCAATACATGATGCATGATAGTAAACTATATATATTTTGCATAATTTTCATAGAATCATAATCCATTTTGAAGTTAACCAACATTTCAAACCATGAATGGCCTTCTCATATATGTCAAACCATGTGAACATGAAACCATTATTGGTCAAGTCTATGAGTGGTACTTCTAGGCATGAAAACACCTAAATAAGATCCTTGTAATAACTATCTAACCAGAAGAAACTGTGTATATAAATACGAATATTTGGATGTCCCCATGAAACAATGGAACTGGACTTCTATGGACCGATGTAAACTATTTATTTCCATATGAAATGAACCATGAAATGAATTGTAACACCCTAATATTTTAGGATATATTTTTTTGAATAAATTTAATTTCTTTGATTGATTGTTTTATATGAAAAACTGAGTTTAAATGAAAAGACACATACTTATGAAATATTATTATTTAATATAAGATTTATCACCAAGACAATAGAATGGTGGATATGAATAAGATTAAATAAATTTGGAAAATATGTGGTTTACACATTTATATGAAATTAATTATTTTGTGACCAATTAAATAGAAATAAAAATAAAAACTATTTCAAAATAAAGATAATCATTTTTTGAAATCCAAATTCATTATGAAGAAAAATTTGTTTTAAATCAGTAAATTAAACAAATCAATTTTAGATTATTATATTAATTTAATGTACATAGTATATATTCAATCTAATTATTAACATTCATCTAATGTTTTAATGTATAAGAGATAATAATAAATCCATTTTTACTTTATAAATTTTATTTCTCATAAAAAATTGTTTTATCACCTTTAGCCAACCTAATGTAAAACAAAATTTTAAAACTCTTATTAAATTTATTTGAAAAAAATCATTTTTAAAATAAACATATCAAAATTTTTATAGTGTGAAATTTTTTTGTAGTGTTATGAAATGATTCATTTTTCTATGTATAATGAAAAATAATAAATTTTAATAGAAAACATCCTTCTTGTTTAAATTTTTTATAATGATAAATTATATTTTCAATTTTTAAGATTAAAATTATATCAACTATATATCTACTACTCTAATTTAGTACATTGGAATAATTTTTTTAAAATTATTTAAAGGAAATTCAAAACCATCCATCATTCTATTTTTTAAAACAAATTTTTTTTTATGTTTATAGGATTACTTTTAAATTAACTTTTCATAAATTTTTGTTTTTATTTAAAAAAATTGATTCAATATTTGGAATCAGCCAAATTTATAATATCCAATAATTAAACATAAATTTCTTACCACAATTAATATTAAATGTGTAATGATTATTTTCTATGGTTAATGCAATAATGGGTTTAGTAGTAGGTGAACTCTAAAGATAAGGTTTAAAATGACCTAAAAACCTAATAAAAATCTATTTTGTATCCATTATATACCTTATAATGTCTAATTCTGTGTCATAATACATTTTAATTTATTTCTAATAAAAAATGAGGGTGAAAATTATTATTTTTAAAAATAATAAGTGTTCCACTCACCTCATTTATAAAAGGCCACCCTTATCCTATATTCATCAAAACTTAAAACCATATTTATTCAGAAAAAACTATCAATATTACATCCGAAATTCCCTCTTGTCATCATATGATCATTATTATTGGATATAAAACGAAATAAAGAGGTATTGTTTCACAAGACTAATATGGATACCTAAAGAAGATGTATCATTCATCAATGCAACACCCCAATCTTCCATGGTACGCTCTCTTTGAATAATACAACAGCATGTGTTGAACACAAAATTGAGTTCTAACACACCACAACCAATCAAACGAGCCATTATAAATATTAATAACCACCTTTTGAAATTTTATAAATTTTATCTTTCAAAATGGACTTCATTTTTGGATTCAGAATATTGAAATTATCCTAAGGTGAATTTTTTTTATGAAAGCAGTCATTTTTTGATGAATAGTGAAAAACACTGAGTTATAGTTCAAAACCGAATTTTTATTTAAATAACTATTTATTTTATTTAAATTTATTTTAGTTAAAAATAGATACATAATACCTATATAAGTTCGATGTAATTTATTGGAGTCAGTTTATAATAATTTTAGATATATAAAGATTTTATTGAACTTTTTACCGTCTTTTACCCACCTCTTAGAGTATTTGAAAATTACATAAAATATAATTTTATCGCTTCTATGAGTTGAATTTCATAAATCTGAGAGACATAGTTGATATCGGTAAGTAAAACGTGGTTCAATAAGATGAAAATATTTTTTGGTGAATAGTAATGTTTTTACTTTTATTTACCACAGTTAAAAGTAAATAGGGTAATTAAGTGTAAAAATGATATTATTATTACCCTAAAACATTCCCTAATTATATTGGCTATGTATAATTTGACCGAATAAAAACTTAGGAATAAAATATTATCCTTTAGGTCCACTTGGATTAGATTAGGACATTTATTATTATTTAATTCAAAGAAGTGTTAAAAGTGTTAAATTCAAAGTTTAATAACTAAACCATTTTTAATATAGGGTTAAAAATATGCTAAATTCTACTATAAATATTCATTATATAGATAAAAATATTTCCTAAATAATCATATTTTTTATATTTCCTTAGACATTAAATAATTTAATTTACTTATGACACAATGATGATGTAGTAATTACCTAATTAATTAAATATTAAAATAATTGATATTATAAATATCAAAATAAATGTAATTTTAGACTTTTTATGAATTACAATATTTTTATAGGTTAATATGACATGTTATAGTTGGTTAGAATAAATTTTTTGAAGCAATAATTCTTTTAATAATTTATAAAAAACAAAATACCAAATAGTGTCAAAATTGACATAAAAGAGTGTTTCAAACAAATATTATACTAATAATTGATATTCTATTAGTAAAAATCTAATATTTGGATAAAAGACTTATATAATAATAGGTGTATCATTAATGAACCACTTGGGGTTCTCTTAGAATTATATAGTATGTTTATTAACCATATAATATAAAAATAGAAATAGACATGGTAAATGTCAAACTATTTAACTAATAGTTAAATATAAAAGCTAAAGTTTATATAGTGACCCCAACCTATATAAAACATATTGGTTGAGTGGTTATTTAACCATACTTACTTTTTCTTTTAAATAATTCATTTTTTATCCATTAGAAATAGAAAATGAATTTATTATAAAATAATATTTCTAGCTTTTCCTAAGGTGCCCCTCACCCCTCTTATAAAAGGGAACTCCCCCTTCTATGTAATTCACACCTTCAAAGCCATTTGGATCGAATAAAACAAGCCCAAATACCCTATAAACTATCTTAACTTCATTAAAAAGGACTTAATTTAGTCAAAAATCCATCATATGGAGTCCTTTTGATCAAATCAAAAGTAATAACCCGAAGAAGAGGTAAATATTTCATCAGCTCTTTCAAGTTCTTTTCTTATTCCACTTCATATTTCTTTGTTTTTTCCATTATGAAATAATAAATCCAGTATCGTATATATACTGTGATGTTATTTTAAATATGGTACAACCATATTCATTATTTTATCCATCATTTGAATGACATGTCACCATAAGGGCGTATTTACGGCTTACCGTCTCCAAGTCGTGGTGTACCTGTTATTCAATACATTATAATTTAGATGGGTATAATAATGAAGTTTAATTGATGGAAATAATAAATATAACATGATAATGATTATTTATATGTGATATAACATCCAATTATATATTCTTTTAATATCAAAAGAATGATATTGTTGCTCGTGTGTACGTACGGATTACCGTCTCCATGAACCCGATGAGATTCATTCCCCATAATATGCATCAACGAATAATTTTCATAATATAATTAAATATAATGTATAAAGACATAATATAATTCTTAATACAAATAAGATACATCCTATCCATAACAAAAATTACTTACGTAACAAAGCATATAAAGGAAAACGAATCAGTTAACACCAAAAATGATGATAATACTAAGATATTATCAACAAACAATGTTAAAAGATAATATATGATATCATATTAATATATATGATTATTTTATAATTTAATAACATGTATTTCACTATTATACAGGAGGTTAACCTACCCTCAACCAGGGAAAAGTACAAGGTAATGGTTAATTATACAATCTCTTCTTTATTTGAGGTCGTTTATACGTAATTATGTACTGGGACCTCATTATCATCCACATCCATGTTTCTTAAAAATTTATTTCAAAACATTATTAATATTTTATAGACTATGGGTTAATGTCATTTATAACCTTGTTTTAATTTTATATAATGTTTATAAAGGATTCTTTCTGTCATTTTCTAAACAAGTTCCTTTATAACCTTTTCAACAAATTTAAGGTTAGAATGTATTTTTTTATGTTATATAGCAGGTGTGGCTATTTTTCACCATTATAACATCATCAAAACTTCCCTTAAAATCTTATAAAAATCTTTTCAAAATAATTGTTTTATTTTATAATTATTTAACTTTAAATGATTTCAAAAAAATAATGAGATATTTCTCTCAAACCGTTTCGATTTCATCTATGTAAACATCCTTTAATGGATTTTAATCTTGTTTGAAGTTGACTTTTTATGATACAAATATTCTATTTGATATTGAAGGTTTTTTCATATGCTTGACTGCAGATGTTTTATTTTTATACCATTCATGGTTTATGATAATGTATTGACATTTTGTATGCAAGTTTAAATACGAATGTTTATGTTATGTTTAAAACTTTTCATATGTGGAATGAATTGGACTTAGTAAGTGATGGGTGGAGCCTGCTATAGATCTTTGATGCATTGGTCAGTATCATGAGACAAACTTGTGTCTTCCTACAAGGCCTTGAAAAAATCTTATTTGTAGTCTTGCCATAAGGCCTTCTCTACGTGGTTATGAAAGTTTGGAATTATGCATTCCATAATTATAAATATAGCTATTGATATTGCATGTGATTTTTCGACTAGTAGAATATCCATGAGAGTAACTAAATTTCATTATTTTGATTTATATATTCCATATTATGATGAAGTTTATGTTTAAAAGTCTTTTTTAGTTCTACACAGTACCTTAAATGTTTATACTTATTTATGAAAGTTTCTTCTATGTTTTTATCCTTACTGAGCATCTGAGCTCACCCCTTTCTATGTTTTATTTTCCCCAGGATGCGAAGAAGTATATTATGACTGACTTGCAGGTATAGTCTATGGGATATCAATGTTGTCTATGGAAACAATTTTGTTGTAGTTTTCCATTTAATGATGTTATGTAAACCTTTTGAATGTATCTAGTACTTCCACGGCTACTAAACTAATCTGTCTTTCGAGACTTGATCTTTTGTGATCATTCTAATGATATGTAATAATGCACTGAGTATGGGCTTTTGGGGTCGTGGTGGAACAATCAACATGAATTTTTTATTTACTTATTCACACACATACATCTATACGTTATATACCATAATGAAATGATTACCTCATCTTATTCAATATAATGAGATATTTTATTTAAATTTCATTACCTACAATAATTTACACTTCCATCTAATGGCTTAAGAAATCTTCTTTCATGTGTACATCTGACTACCACCTTACTACTGATGTCATTATTTAATTATGATATCAAACATACCTTTTTTTATTCCATGATATTACTTTAAAGTCTTCCATGTGTACGGTGGACAACCACCATAAGAAGTTATGTGATTCATTCAATATTTTCCTAAATGGTAACATGGATGGATTTAATAAAAATATGTGATACATATGACATTAATTTTTTTTACTAATAATATATCATTTAAATTTCTTTCTTTTAATCCAAAAAATAAATGGAAACATCGTTAATGTATATGTACAACCTACCCTCTCCATAAACAGTGTATTTCATTTTAGATCATTAAATTTAATGGATTAATTAATTTAAATATATCATGAATATATATAATATTAATATTATGATTATAATTATTTATATTATAAAATCATTATAATTTAATTTGAGAAAAAATATATCCATAAATATATGATAAAAATCACGTATTACATGAAACATAACTTTAAAATAAAATTCTTATTAAATTAATAAAATAATATAAAAAATGATATATATAATTATTTATCCACAATATATGTTTAAAGAACTTATATTTATTAAAATAGAGGTTTTAACATCTAATGTTTATGTTAAAACTTAATATAAGGGATTTTCATCTCACTTTTTACTTTTGTGAGACACATGACATTTTCACCACCTATTTTATTTATGTGGTGAATATAATTCCAATTAATCAATTTTATTATTATTATCCTTAAATTTATGGTCATTTTCATATCCATTGTAGTGTTTATATTTCATGTGGTTTCTGGTGCAAATGATACCAATGTTTTAAGATATTTTTGTCTCAATTCCCTTTCCTTGAGTCGTATGTTATGTTATAAAACTCTATTCCTTCTGGATGTGTATATATAGACCCTTTGACTTGTAATATCATTAATTTATTTATCCTAATGATATTTTACATTATAATTAATTATATTCATTCAAGGGTCTTATAATTTAATGTTATAATAGTGATAATGAGTTTATGTTACAATCTCATCTGTTATCAAGATTATTTATGATTATATTTCAGAGAGTAAAATCATAAGATAAATATCTCAACAAAATGATATATTTTCTTATAATATGTTTATTCACAATATTCTCATGTGATAGAACCTTTTTCCCAGTCATTGGAACTTAAAATTATTGGGAAAATGTTTTTATGAAAATCCAACATTACTTATATATTTGGTCAAAAATATATTTTATTATAAGAGCATGTTTTATATAAATGTTTTGAATTTTTTTTTATCCCCATTTGATTTTTAAAAGAAATATGAACATATTATTGTATTTTAAAAACAAATATTGTATGGAATATATATATGTTTTTTTAAAAAAACATTACATATTTAACATTTTAATGAAAATGTGAAAGGGTTTTTTATTTTATTTTGTATGACATGAATGAGACATCCCAACATCATTAAAATTACATTATTTGATGATTAATGTGAAATTTTCAAAAAAAATACAAATATAATGATTTTCATATAACATTATGTTTTTAAAGTGTTTTTTAAAAAATGTATATTTTCTTTAATAATTTTTTAAATTATAAATAAAAAACATTTTTCATCTAAAATGACATCAATAGATGTTACCTGTGACTTACTAGGGATATGGTTCAAGGACACCGTGCTTATTCATTCATTGATGGTTTATGTTTAGTATGAAATGATAAAAATACATGAATGTACCTAAGGCCTTATATACGTATTAATTTTTGATAATCCCCCTTTTAAGTGTTTAGGGGGAACCCTCATGAAACCCATTTATCTTCCACTGGTTATCCCAGATAAAATTCCTTTAAAACCTACATATTTTTCCTCGTGTTATAAAATGATAAAACTATGAAATAGTTATAAAACATATGTCTTTAGTAAACATGATTCAATAAGGGATTTCTTGTACTAGTATGGTCTTGAGAGTGATCTTTTATTACTATGATGATTTGGGGAGTGGACCCATTCTACTATGATATCCTTGGGAATATTCCTTGACTAAAATGGAAATGATTTTATATGGTTATTTGTATTCCAGAGAACTATTTTTCATTCCAATTATATTCTCTTATAGATCATTTTCATTTATTAACTTATTAATTATGTCTTATGAAATGAAAATATTTATTCCATGACTCAAAATTATGATCCTTGGTATGCACGGTATGGTTTTAAAATGTTAGGTTCATGTTTTCATACAATTATGTTCATATTAATATTATGTATGTTATAATGAAATGAATTATGTATGATATTTCTAATAATGTTTCTAGTTATAAAGATTATAGTGAGAGAAGACTCAGTTTCTAATCGACCAGTTGTTTGTGTTTCCAAATTCCAAAATATTCTAAAATAATATAGTACACATGATTATGTTTGTGTAATGTAATTGATATTCATAAAAATGACGTAATATATAATTTTTTAAAGACTAATTCACTATATTTATTTTAAGAGGAATGGAATATTAAACTTTTATAAACATAGATCTAAAAACATTAGTGAGATCCATAGTGATATTTCTAGGTATATTTCTACGGATGTCACTAATGATATGTCTATAGATGAGTCAATGTATTGTAAAATTTACTAAATATTTTGTAAAGGTTATAGAATGTTCATTCTAAGAAATAAAATCCTTGTATAGATACTAAAAGTGAAGGTGGATATACCTTAAATGTACCTAGGTGTAATGAATTTGAAAATTATGTATTGAGAAAGAAATTATCATCACCTAGTGCATGACAATGGGCCTTGATGCAAAGAAGTATTTAAAATCAAGATGGATATGCTTTAGAAGTTCAAAAAAACATTCGTAACCATCATGAAGGATATAAATAGATAATGACTATGAATGAAATTTGATAAACCTATGGTGTTATATATCAAAAATAAAGGGTCATGATTTTGACATACTATATGTGATTTTTCATGATTATTTGGTTTACAATTATGATTTTCATTTCCCATACGATGTTTTCTTGATTTGTTCAATAGAGGGAAACATAATTAATTCGGTTAATATTTATAGTGAATTTGTTTGATGAGAATCCAAATGGGATGATGACTAGAGTGAAGGATGTGGTGATTATTCTTAATTAGAAATTATGGAACATGAATTACACTATACACCTTAACAATATATCAAACTCATCAAAAAAGATAAGGATGTGTTTTCTATGTTTTTGGGTAGTGGAGGTCATGATGAAATTAAAATTTAGTATCAAATATGTTGAGAATGTGGGAATAATCACTCTAGGTAATGTGTCAATTGAATAAGATGATGTTTTATTTATAGATAATATGGGAATATTTTAAAAAATATCAATGGGAAAATGAAAATTTCAGATAACAGAATGGAAGGTAATACTATTCTTTCTAAGGTATTATTAATGGATGAATGTTTTAATTTTTTATATTATGGGAATTGTTAAAATTGATATCCCAATGGAAAATCTCATGATGATAATCATCAATGATGTATGATTAATGGTTATATTTCTTATGATGAAAATAATAAAAATGATATATGAAAGGAATGAAGTGTTTATTGAATAATAAAATTAATCATAGATAATGGTTTGATAAATAATTGGTATGATTGATGTATTTATGTATTGGAATTGATACATTATGTTAATTTAATTTGGAAAAATATAAGGTTATTATTGTATATGTTTTCTATTAAGGATTGTAAAAATATATTAAATATTACTGATGGACTATAAAAATTATTTAATGGAAAGGTTATGTAACACCCCAAGCTTCTATGGTATGTTTCCCTTTGAATAATTAAATAGATTGCATTGTACTAAACTTCGAGATTCAAACACACCACGACCAATAAAACTTGTTGTTATGAATAGTAATACCCACTTTTTAAAATTTTATAAATTTTATTTTGCAAAATGGACATCATTTTTGGAGTCAGAATATCAAAATTAACATAGGGTGAAGTTTTTTGTATTTTTCTGAAATCATTCATTTTTATATGAATAGTAAAAAACACTGAGTTATTATTTAAAAATGAGTTTTTATTTAAATAATTATTTATTTTTTTTAAATTTATTTTAGGTCAAAATATATACATAATACCTATATAAGTTTAGTGTAATTCATTGGAGTCAGTTTATAATAATTTTTTATATATAAATATTTTATCAAACTTTTTACTATAGTTTACCCACCTCGTAAGTTTATTTACAAATTTTCATAAAACATAATTTCACCAACACAGTGAATTGTATTTCTAAAATCTAAGAGACACGGTTGATATCAGTAAGTAAAATTTGGTTCAATAATATAATTTTTTTTGGTGAATAGTAACTTTTGCATTTTATTTACCACAGTTAAAAGTAAATATAGTAATTAAGGGTAAAACTGATTTTCTTATTACTATAACACATGTCCTAATGCTATTGGATAAGTTTAATTCAAAAAAAACCTTTAGAATAAAATATGATCCTTTAGGTCCGCTTTGATTATATTAGGACATTTATTATTATTTAATTTAAAGAGGAGTTAAAAGTGTTAAAATCAAATTTTAATTATTAAACAATTTTTAATATAGGGTTATACAGAAGATAAATCTGAAAATAAATATTAATTATAAAGATAAAATAATTTACTACATAATGGCAGTTTATTTATTATTTATAGACATTATATAGTTTAATTTATTTAGGACACAATGATGATGTAGTAATTACCTAATTAATGAAATATTAAAATAATTAATTTTATAAATACCCAAATAAATAGAATTTAAGACTTTATAGGAATTGAACTAATTTTATAGTTTTATATGATATGTTAGGGTTGATTAAAATAATTTTTTTCAAAGTAATAATGTAGTTATAAATTTATCAAAAACAATATACAAAATCGTGTCAAAATTAACATAAAAGAGTTTTAAAAAAATTATTATATTATTAATTGATATAATATTCTTAAAAATATAAGGTTCGAACAAATGACTTATATTAGGTTATATATATTAATAATTAACCAATTGGGGTTCTTTTGGAAGTTTATAGTATGTTTATAACAATATAATAAAAAAAAGAGACATGGTAAATGTCAAAGTATTTAACTAAGAGTTAAATCTAAATGATAAGGTCAAAATGGTGACATAAACTTGTCTAAAACATATTGTTTGAGAGTATTGAGACCTATACCCACCTTATCCTCAAAATAAATCATTTTTGGAGCCATTATAAACTGAATATGAGTTTATTATAAAATAATATTTCGATCTTTTCCTAAGGTGCCTCTCACCCCTATTATAAAAGGTCCCTACACCTTTTCTCAAATTCACACTGTCAAAGCCATTTATCTCGGCCAAATCCTGACCAAATATCATATATTATATCCTAACTTCATCATAGAGGCCTTCCTTTAGTCAGAAATCCATCCTATGGAGCCCTTTTGATAAAATCAAAAGGAAGAACCCAAAGAAGAGGTAAATATTTCATCACCTCTTTTACGTTTTTTTCATCTTCCACTTCTTCTTTCCTTGTTGTTTCCATTATAAAATAATAACTCCAGTATATTCTATATACATTGATGTTATTATAAATATTTCAGAACCATATTAATTATTATATACATCCTTTGAATGACATGTCACTATACGTGCGTACGTACGACTTACCGTCTCCACCTCATGCTGTAGTTGTTATTCAATACATTTTTATTTGGAAGGGTATAATAATGATGTATAATTAATGTAAATAATAAATATAACATGATAATGATTTTTTATATATGATATACCATCTAATTATATAGGATATTAATATCAAAGTAATGATACTGTCGCTCATGCATATGTACGGATTACCGTCTCCATGAACACGATGAGATTAATTCCCCATCATATCCATTCAAGAATAATTTTCATTTGATGATTAAAAATAATGATTACGAACTCAATATAATTCTTGATATAAATCAAATAAATCCTATACATAATAAACATGTCTTATGTGACAAATCACATTATAGCATCCCGTCTTTTTATAACATAACTTTTCATTCCATTACACGAAACTGGGGATCTTTAAGGTTTAGTGTCTTGGAAACAAGGAACATAAAACATGAAACAAAAAAAAAATTCTTCTTAAACACTTGAAAGGCTTCTCCTCATGTTCACCCTAGGCTCATTAATGCATCTCATAAACTGGGGACATACATCAAAAGGAAGGGTGAGCAGAAGGCCCAGCAAGGGAAACAAGTGAAACATTTTACATATGAACTTGAGATACATCAATAAAGTCATGAAAAGAACTTTAATGCATGAAAATGAAATCAGGAGGCATATCATAATAAAAATAAAACTTTTTCATAACTTGAAGATGTTGCTACATCATTTAACATAGACAATCATGAACATATCACCAAGGTCCATCCCCAAGGTGTCATTTTAAAATTACCAAGGTTATTCACCAAGGTATCGTGAAAATTGTAATCTCTAGTGGTTACATCATTACCCAATGCATTGGAGCGCTATCAGGGCGCACCCTTAAATTTTTCGTTGTTATCATGTGATCCACATGTATCATCATCAAACATTTCATAAATAACCCATATAGCATAAAGGAAATGGGTTTCATTTCATAATCATAACTTTTTAAAAACTGCTTTAAAGACATGATCTTTATATCACTTTAAAACCCACAGAAAAGGAAGGTGGGTCTCATGTATGTAAATCCCAGAATTTAAAATAGAACATTTTGTTATATATGTGAATACCCCTTTAGAAGAAAGAGCTTTGAGTATTCACTTAATAAAATAAAAGGACTTTAGAAAAAGAGATAGACATTTTGAGACAGAAATACTGCAGCATAACGGCAATGTTCCGAGGTTATAGAAGACATTAAAAGAGAGGTAAAATGGGTCAAACATTCATAAATGACCCATAAAATAGTACATGGACAGAATAATAAGGATAAATGATCATGGTAATGAGATTTCAAGGACATACCATTTGAAATGTAAAACATGGAAGGAAGAAACAAATTAGATTTCACTTATGAAAGTTCGGCAGCCTAACGACGTTACTTAAACCTCAAAAAAAATGATTTGAAAAGATCAAATAGGATCTCTCATCATGTGAAAATAAGAGTTCAGTATGATATATGTAGAGATAATTCCCCAACATAACAAAAAGGAACTTTAAAGAATTGACATGAAAGTAGAACTTCAAAACGAGAAGGGTGAAGAACCACTTAAAAATTCGGCAGCCTAACGGCGCCACTTAAAACATCAAAATATTGAATTGAAGAGATCAAATGCGGTCTCTCATCATATGAACATAAGATTCCAGTATGATATATATAGAGATCATACCCCAATATAACAAAAAGGAACTTGAAATTATTGACATGAAAGTAGAACTTCAAAACGAGAAGGGTGAAGAACCACTTAAAAATTCGGCAGCCTAACGACGCCACTTAAAACATCAAAATACTGAATTGAAGAGATCAAATGGGGTCTCTCATCATATGAACATAAGATTCCAGTATGATATATATAGAGATCATACCCCAATATAACAAAAAGGAACATGAAAGACTTGAATGAAAATAGAACTTGAAAACGAGGAAGGTGAAAGAATCCCTTAAAAATTCGGCAGCCTAACAGCGCCACTTAAACATTCTTAAAACGAATTGATGAGAGCAAGGGGGGGGGGGGTATCTCATCATATGAACATGAAATAGGAAGTAGGATGAATATAAAAGAACATCCTCCAACATAAGAACATGGAGTATAAAAGAAATGACATAAAAGAGATTACTTGAAAAGAAAGAGAGAGGTCGGATCCCTTACCTTAAAATGTAACTCTTAAACCTCAAAGGTTGGGACCTTGAGGGCTTGGGGGCACCTTGGGAGGACTCCTTGGGAGATAAGGAGACCAGAAATTCGTTGGGGAAGAGTGGGGGGTCGAATGGATGAGAGGAGGGCTTGGTATTTATAGGGAATGTGAGGGGACAAGGCATTAATGGCCAAGGGACACCTCACATGTGCTTTTCTCAAACCCATGTGCTCTCCCTTGTCATTTATCATGGAGTTAGGCCACATGGGGCCCCCAATACAATAATTCATCACCCTTGGCCGGCCAACCCTCAAAAGATCTCATGACATCATCATGACACCGTTATGATGTCATTAAACATACCGAAACCCTAAAACTGTATTTTTACTATTCACGGAAAATTCAACTTTCTCAGAAAAATCCCAAAATTTCACATTAACCAAATATCAATGCTCTGATTTCAAAAATGAAATCCATTTTATAAAAATAATTTTCTAAATATTTTTAATTTAATTTTTAAATAAAAACACTATTCATCGAAAATTCATTTTTTTCAAAAAAAACCCCAAAAATTACCATAACATAATATCGATGCTCTGAGTTCAAAAATAAAGTCATTTTTATAAAAAAAAAATTTGAATTTTTTTTAATTAAATTTTTAATTAAAAAACACTATTCACCCGAAAAAACTAATACTTGAATAATAATTAATGAAACCATTATTTAACTATTTTATTGAATCACATTACTTAATCAAGGTGCCTAGATTATTTTAAAACTTTCTTTAAGTGAGATTAATAATCCATTTGGTCATATTACTAATCCTAATCATAAAATCACTATTCATAATTTACTATTCATCAAAAATAAAGTTGATCTTATTAGACTCTAAATTTAGTACTGAACATAATTGCAGAAGACCATTTTTTGAAAATCATTACACATTTTTAATTATTTAGGGTTTAAATAAACATATTTAAAATATCCTTTTTCTAAAATTAATCAAAAATATGCATACTATATTTATCCGGTCATTTCAAAATTCATAAACTTCATCATAAGAAGAAATCCCAATTTTTATTTAAACAAGGATTACACAAGGTAGTTACGGTCTCGTTACATAACCCCTTATAATACCAGCATAGGACCTAAGAGTAAGGTGTGCTAGGGTGATAGAAGCTTGGGGCGGCTCAGTCAACATTGCCCGAGTAGTAATTTCTATCCGTTTGAACTTCTCACGAAGGCGATTTCGTTCCAGCTTCACATGATGAAGTTCGGCTTGGATTTGATCCAGAGCAAAGCCCAGTGGTGCTACCTCCTTCCCAAGCTCTGTTAGATGGGCTTCGATCGGTCCAAGACTACTAGGTGAGGCCATCGAATCTTCTTTCTATAATAATTAACCAAGATTACTTATATTTAGAGACAATAATCAAAACATTTTCTTCACAGCGGTCATGTTGACCGATGGTTATATAATAGTCAAAACCCACTGATCTCATTTTAATTATAATCATGTTTATCAAATAAATAATTTTTGTTGAGTATAACAATAACACCTAAAATTAGGAAACAAAATGTATTTAAAAAATTTCGGGTGGAAACAAATCAGTTAACACCCAAAACGATGATAATACTAAAATATTATTAACAAAGAAATATTATAAGATCATATATGACATCATATTAATGTATATGGTTCTTGTATAATTTAATAAAATTTTTTCCCCATTATACATGAGGTTAATATACCCTCAACCAAGAAAATGTACAAGGTAAGGGTTGATTTTACAATCTTTTTATTATCCGAGGTTGTTTTTACATAGGTATCTACTGGGACATCTTTATAACCCACATCCATATTTCCTAAAAATTTATTTATTTTTTTTATACTATTTACTAGTTAATGGGTTAATTTAATTTATACCATTATTTTAACTTATATGTTTTTAAATGAATCTTTCCTTCATTTTCAAAACAAGGTACTTTATGACCTTTTCGACAAAATTAAGGTAAGAATTTATTTTCTAACATACACGGCGGGTGCAGTTATTCTCCGCCTTTATAACATCATCAAATATTCCATTACAATCTTATAATAATATTTTCAAAATAATTGTTCTATTTTATTATTATTTAACTTTAAATTATTTCAAAAAAAAGAAAGAGATATTTATCTCCAATATTTTTTATGTCATCTATATCAACATCCTTTGATGGATTTTATACTAGTTTGAATTCGATTCATTATGATACAAATATTCCAAATTGTATTGAAAGTTTTGAGATATGTATGATTGTGAATATGTTATTTTTATACTATTCATGGTTTATGGTTAATGTATTGACATTTCGTATGCAAGTTTTAAAATGAATGTTTATGTTATATTTCAAATTTTCATATGAGGAATGTATTAGACTTAGTAAGTGACGGGTGGTGCCCGCTATAGATCTTCAATGCATCGGTAGGTATAATGAGGCATTTAGACATTGAATTGACTGAGGACTTTCTAAATTTGATATATGGTTTTGGCCGAGGCCTTGAAAAATTGTTTCAGAATGTCCGACATTATAAATTCCACAATTCTTGAAATAATAATGATGGTTCATGTGGTCATTTTACTAGTAGAATACGCATTATTATGTTTTATAATGACTTTATTTACACAGATCATACTCTTACCATAAAAGTTTTCATGTTTATTGTTGGTAAAGGCATGTGTTTTGAATTATTCACCATCCTTAATATTTCTGTTATCTTCTGCTTTATTGCTTAACCTTACTGAGTGTTTGAGCTCACCCATTTTTTATGTTTCATTTTACTTGGATATGAAGAAGTTAGTTATGGGTGACTTTTTGTCATAATCTAGGAGGCTTGGATGTTTTTAACGGAATAAATTAGTGATGTATTTCTTTTCAAGTTATAATGTTGAACTTATGTATGAATCGTTTTTCCAATAACACTAAACTGATCTGTCTTTCAGGACATGTTTTACATGTGATAATGCCAATGTTATGTAATAATTCACAGACTCTAGGTAATTGGGATTGGGGTGTTACACATGACATTTTTATTTAGAGAATATATCCCTTAATATTTTACATATATTGAGAAAATGATAATTAGTTTGGATAATGATATGACTAATATGAAGAAAATTAACTTTAATTTTATTGATTCCCCTAAAATTGATTAATGATTTATGGGAAATTCATTTCTTTTTTCATTGATGGATTTTAAGAAATTATTGGATTTATGGAATATATTAAATAATTTTATGTTTTATTCAAGGAATAAGTAATCTTTTATGTTTTAAATAAGGTATTCTGGAAATTAGCATCAGTACCATGTTTCTATAGAAGACATGATGAGGGTATTAATATGTTTCATATTTGACAATTGAGAGGTATATTATGTTCTTTCATGGATTAATTATGAGTTTATTTTGAAAATTTTAATTACCTTATTTTTAAATATAAAATATTTTAAGGGTGTTTAGTTTAACTATTTTTAGAATGGATTTTGTGGAAATGTAGATGTGGTTTTTGAAATTATGTTATTGCATCACCCTATAAAAGTTTATTCCCATTAGATTACCAATGAAAAGAATTTTTTTGTTGACAAATAAAGATAAAACAAATGAATTGTCAATATATTTATGGACAATTACATCTATTAGATCTTCATGCATAATAAATTCATTAACATTTCTTTGTGTGACAGATGATGTGAAAATTATCAAGACACTACCAAAGAGTGAGATTGTGCATGTAAAATGAAAAGAATTTAATTAACAATATCTTTTAATGAAAATTATTAAACATCGTTAAAATGGTATGTAAATTTAATTTATTCCTATGATCAACATTTTTATGATTTTAGTGACATTTTCATGCATCATTGATAATTGGTTTTATGCTCGTTAACATTATTTATATCACCCACTTCTTAATGATCAATGTTCTCTATCACTATCCATTTTTAATAGGGTTCTAGTTTTTTATTCTTTTCCTGTTAATTTATATAACACCAATTTTTTCTTATTTTTAAACATTGAATGTGTTTTTTCGAATGACTTATACACATCCATTTCCCTTTTTCAAGACAATTTTTTTATAAACCCTTTTTACAACGTGGGTTTTGATTAATGGATTTTAAAATATTAAACCATTAATGATGGAGATAAATTTCAAGGGGAAAATTAATTTTAAGGTGTATATTATGTAAAACCATGGTATTTTTTGATTTTTTTTCGAATAAATTAAATTACTTTGGAATCTTATGTTACACTAAAAAAAAGTTTAAAAATACATGAAATACTACTAAAATATATTATTTAATATAATATTTATCACCTAAACATTGGAATGGAATTTATAAATAAGAATAAATAAATTATAAAAATATATAGTTTAAACAGGTATATGAAATTAATTCTTTTGTGGTCAATGAATTTGACATCCATATAAAAACTATTTTAAAACAATTAAAAGATTTTCTGAAACAATAACATATTTAATATGTGAAAAAAAATGGTTTACATTGGTAAATTAACATCATAAATTTAGGTAAATTATATTACTGAAATTTATATATTATATATTAGATCTAATGATACAAATCTCTCTTATAAGTTTTCCAGAAATAAGATCAGAATAAATCTAATTTTTCTTTTAAAAACTATATTTTGTTTTCTTTAATGTAGTTTTTCAACTTTAGAGAACTTATTTTAAAATTAATTTTTACCAATTTTATATAATTTATCTCAAATAATAATTTTAATTTCTGAAACCAGATCAAAAAAATTAGCATACATAAATTTATTTTAATTTTGCATAAATGTTTCATTTTTATGAATAATGAAAAATACTGAATTTTAACTGAAAATATCATTTTTTTAAATTATATATAAATATAATTTATATTTTACACAATTTTAAAAATAAGAATAGATAAATAATATATATTTTAATATAATATATGTGATTTGAATCATTTTCATTCTTAATTTTGATATAAAAACATTGTAAACATTTTAATATTTTCTCCTTGAAAACCCCCTCTGTAATCACACAAGCAAGATTAATTTTAAATTAAATATTTAAAATTACATAAATGGAATTAAAAAAATAGATTCCACAATTTAAATCAAAATATTTTATTTTATTTAATAAGTTTAAATTAATTTTTTCCTATTTTAATTGTAATAACTGTAAAAAAATTATTTACGACTATAACGGTAAAATTGGGTTTACCAGGGGTTAAACTAAAATGGAAAGAGTAAAATGATCTAAAAACATATCATCAATAATATTTATTCCCATAAATACACTTTATCTTGTCTAATACTCTATAATAAACCATTTTGATCCTCTTATAATGATAAAAATATGGGTACAACGTTTTCTTTTAAAAAATTTCAGGTGTGCCACTCACATCACATTTAAAAGGTAAGTCAATAACCTCCATTATTCACACCATAAAACCATTTTTTCGTCAAATACCTAACTTAATCATTTCTAAAAATCCCTAATATCACCAAATAGTCTTCATTTTTTAAATATAAAAAAAGTAAATAATTTTGTTTAAACCTAAAGAAGATACCTGAAAAAGAGGTATTGTTCATCAACAAGGGGTTTTGTATTACTTATTCCTAGAAATGAAAAATTTGTTATTATAAAATTATGATATAATAACCTATGTAGATTAAATATACATAGATGTTTTTTGTTATTATAATAGCCAAAAACCACCTCAACTTCCATCAAATGGGTTATGATATCATCGTTCATGTGTACAGAAAACTACCACCTCACAAACCGATGTTATTCATTTTCACATTAACACCTCTCAATGATAGATATATTTATAGAGTTTTTAATTTTATATTCTATTTATGATACTAATATACTTATTAAATTATTATTACACAAAGACCATTTTAATTTCAATTCTGTGGGAATATGAAAACATCGTTCATATGTACAACAATCAACAACCTCACGATGTGATCAAATTTGTTTGACCATCATACAGTATCTAATGAGGTTGGATTTAAGGAAAATATAATATATATATATATATGACCTAATAATGTTTCATTAATTATAATATATCATTTAACTGTATTTATTTTAATTCAAGAAGAAAATGGAAACATCGTTCTTGTGTATGTACGACCTACTCACTTGATGAAATATGTATTTCATTTTCAATCACTAAATATAATAGATTCATATAGATACATATATACTAAATATATATTCTATTTATATCATGGTTAAAATTATAGAGATTATTAAATCATGGTAATATTAATATTATTTAAAATAAATAATCAATCCATATACAAAACATAGTGTGTTTATTTCCCAAAATGTATATTTAACAGGGAATCATTAATAAATCGGTAATAAATGGTAATAACCTACTGACATATTGTATCATGAATATAAATATATTTCATTAATAAATTTTTGTATAATCTTTTATTTATTATATATGTGTTATTTATAAGTTTGATGGAATCCAAGACTTAATGTAATGGTTTTTCATGTCAAATTTTACATCTATGTGAATCATGACATATTCCCCACATATTTTTTAATGTGGATTATATACTGACCATGAATTAATTTTATGTTTATTATCATTAAACTTATTATTATTTACATATCCATTTTAAGATCTCTCATTCTTGGGGTTTATAATTAAAACATTAGTAAAACATTATGTAATGTTTTCTCATTTTTCTTACATTGATGTATAGGATATGTTATGGACTTATATTATTTCATGATGTGTATATATAATAATATTGATATTTAATATCATGTATTTTTTTATAAAAATTATTTTCTACATTCAATATTATTTTAAACCATCATGGGGATTATTATTCAATGTTATAAAAGTGGTAATGATTTCATTTTACAATCTCATTGTTTATCATGATTGTTTATGATTATGATTATAAGGATAAAATTTTATGACTAATATCTCAAGAAACACATTAATTTTATTATCCTTAAATTTTTAATGATATTTTATTGTGATAGTAACTTTTTCTACTCATTGTTACAAAAAATAATATATAAAATATTCTTAAGAAAATCACTTTTTCTTTTTTTCTTTGATGTGAAATCCATTTTCTTCCTAAATAATATTTTCTAAAAATCTATTCAAATTTTTTTATTTCCACGGGATATTTAAATGAAATTTTTATCCATTTATTTATTTTTACAAAAAAATAATTATAAGGAACCTTCTTGTCATTTTTAAATCATTTTCCATTTGAATTTTACCAAAAATGTGAAAGGAGTTTTTGTTTTAATGTGCATGAGATGAATGAAACATCTTATACACATAGCCATTATTTTATTTGAAGTTACCTTTGTATTTTTTCAAGTCTATTTTACAAGAAAATTATTTTCATATGTTTTATGTTTTAAATTTTTTTTTCAATGTGGAAATTATATTTTCCTAATGAAATGTTTTTAATGATCGATCAAACTCATTTCCATATAATATGGGTTCCATAATTGTTACACATTACTTAATAGGGTCATAATACAAATAACGTTTTTCCATTATTTCATATAATGAATTATGATTACGATTTATTGACTATTATGAAATTTTTTCCTCTTCTATAGGTTATAACATGATAAAATTCCAGTGAAACATGTATATTTTTCCATGGGTTATGCAATTATAAATAAAGAAATTATTATAAAACATGTCTCTTTTATACATATGATGACATGATTATATTTTTATTAAACCCATTTAATTTAATGGATTAATATATGGTGATTTTTTATGATACTATAGAACAAATAAATATGGTATTCATTATGAGAGTTTAAGTAACTATATCTCCCTCTAATGAAGTGTGTAATGATTTGTAACCCATGAGATGGACAAGATGGGAATAGGGGTGAACCCAATTTAGTAAGAGAGTTTTTCTATTATTATGTTTCTGGGTGTATACCCATACTACTAGGAAGGTCTTGTAAGTGAACTTATTCCCTTATTATAGCCTTTTAAATTAGACTTAAATAACATTGAAATAGTTTTTATGCTTATATGTTGGCCACATATCTATGTATTGTGCCTATATTATTCTCTCATTGATCACATTATTTTATTCCCTTTTTATTCATGTCTTATAGACTACCAATCCTTATTCCATGACTCAAAATTTTGTACATTGATATGAAATATATTTTTTCAAATGTTATATTGATTTTCGCATTCCCTTATGCTTGTGTTATGCTTATATATCTCCCATTTATACCCATACTGAGAATATGTTCTCACTAATTATTATGTTTCATTTATGTAAGATATGTAGAAATGTATTGCATATGATATTTCTAAGAAGGGTGATCATGCTATAGATCATGATATGAGATGATGCAATTTTCCTGAGGACCAGTTGTTTGTGTTTCTATGTTTCCAACACTAAACTACTATAGTTCTCATGGATTTTTTGTAATACAATGATTATTAATAAAATATTATGTAGTATCTATATTTAGAAGTCCAAGTTCATTATATGAAACTTATCTATCAAGAAGTGGAATATTCTGACATCATTAAAAAGATTCTTCTCTCTCAACATATTTTTCACGATCTCAAAATTTAGGGAATGGTCATGTCATGTATGAGAATTAAATATATTTAATACATGAAGACTACCATAAATGAATCTAAATACAGCTGTGATACTCGTTTCATCCAGGATATAAAAACAATACGCACACTCATGAAACTAAATGATATAACTAGACGCTTATAAAGGAAATGTATACATAGAAAAGTTATGTATGGTATTTATGAAGGCCTAACTCATTTTATAATATACCCTTAACTAAAAAATATGTTCATGAAAAATTAATCTCTATAGATATTATTGAATAAGATTTATATATGAGGTAAAGGACACCAGTTCTTGATAGTAGCGAATTAAAATTTTTATTATCCATTAAATTTATTAGTGTCCTCTCAACAATAATTGGGAAAATAATTTCTAAATACCAATAATAAGTATTGGGTAGTATGAAACCCTTATCATCCAACTCATTAATCTTCCTGTAGATATTATAGAACTCAATAATATCCATACAATAAGGTGGAATTCAAATTGGTGTTAATATTAGATATTTTTCAATAGTATACCCAATCAATCACCCATATTGGTGCCTAGAAAACTCATCTTAGAAGATGTCCCTGAAATAATATACTCATGGACGGAAATAATCCTAAAAATTTCCCTAATCATGTGTATAATGTCATGAAATATGGCTTCTTAATCCTCTTAGACCACGATTCTCGGGTCCTGATCAACTCATCTGGGTATACCATTTTCCGTTGGAAATATAATTACCACACTCAGGTGTTGTGATATATAAAATTTAATTATTTAAATAATCTTGATACTTATCTATAACCAGCCAATTTACTGATAAAATGTTGTCGATTCATATCATAATATGGATGAGGTGGTCCCATATGAAATGATAGAAATTAATCTAAAGAGGGTATTCTATTCACCGGCATACTCTTTTTGATAAAATTCCCAATGGTGTATAGAGTTTCATCATGGGAACAAAATAGTAAACATATATCCCATGTTTTTCATGATATTTATTGAGCTAAAATAATGTTAATTACATTTTTCAAAGTGGGAAGATACTGATGTAGAGGCTAACAAAATTTTACCTCATTCTATAGACAGACCAACATCATGATCCTTGGATATATGTTTTCACACATATATGAAACATGATCATATCCCCATCACTAAAACCTAATAACACTGAGTGGCTCTACTCAGTTTGCACTTCGAATCTTAATTATGACCTCCTCCACCACATCCACCTCCTCAGCTGGAATGGTAAGTGGTAGTCAAGATTCCTGCCTAGCGTGGAAATATAGGTCTTTATATGGAATGCAGAGAATGTGCAAATCCTCTTCCACATGGAATATATGTAAATTTCTATAAAATAACTTTAATATGACACATTCTACTATTATATCAACACTAAATTGGGAATTCTCTTCACTATAGCCTTACATGGAATTTCCATCCACACTGATTTCATATAACATAACTACCAGTGTTGATTCTATAGAAGCCCATACTTTAGATATAACCATTCAGATGAAATTTTATTACACTAGATGAAATAATATCCTTTTATAGTGTTGATCCATCCTACCATGTAGTATCAAATTACCCAAATGTTCACTTACTGATCAGGTGCTGGTTCACCTTCCCCAAAATTGTGGTCAAATGTAAGACATTAATGTGGTAACATATAGTGTACCTGAGCCCATCCTCAATGAATATTTCCCTCAAAATACCATCACCAGTTAATGAAGTTTATTAATTCTAAATCTCAGTAATTTGAGTTGAATAATCGATAATGTAAAGGGGTCCATTCTCCAGTTGCAAAAAATCCCTTGCTTAGTCAGCCGTCAGGGTCTCTGTAATGAAATTGTCATAAAATAAAGACTAAAAGACTCTCTATAAAATATAATGATGATGGTTTTTAAGGAAATGACATCCCACCAACACTTTGAATAACCCTGAAGTGTATAAGTAGTGAGCCTGACCTTACTCTATAGAGGTGTCTCCAAATACTCAATGATAGACAACATGTCCTCTAGCCATTTCTCAATGTCTTAGGGCCCATAATCCCCTAAAACAGTTGGTGGATCTATATATTATAACTCTCATGTGGAATCATCTATATTAGGGGTAGGTCCTAGGGATCCATCCATGAACTACATAAGTCACCACAATCCCCCTTGAAATTTGTTATCAGTTCTAATGATATTTATAATTGTTGTTGTTCCATATAGTGCTACTAGTGGTTTCAGTCCCACCGCCTCAAGAGCATATTCATTTCCACCATCCATTCACTCAACCCAAGACCATAATGGAGAAATATATCTTCAATTTTAATTTACACACTATATAATTCTTTAATAAATGAAATTATGTTCTTATAGTTAATGATAAGAATAGGTGTTCACTACCCAACCATATTATTCCAACTCCACACGATCTAAGGATAGGATATGGGTAAGATTACAAGTTTTAATCATAGTGATTACATTATATTATGTGTCAACTATATTTCATATCAGAAACGCTATTTAATTTTTAATTTCAATCCCCATTTTAGGGAAACTAATTATATTTAAATTTAGAACTCAAAGGTTCATAAGTGTGTCAAATTTTGGGTATATATAAATCATTATACAGTTATATGCCTCTATCATTACCATGTTATAATGTCATATTCTTTATATGATATAAATTTTACTATATGTTACTACAACCAGTATTTTTAAATGATTACATTAGACAAAAAACCATTCTCAATTTAATGTTACACACACACTATTTATTTTACAATTGGTAGCCATGTAATTATAAAAAAAATAATGTTTCATCTCATGTGACCAATGGAGCATGACCTAGACACACTGTAATTGGAAAATTAATTTTTCACCATCATGATATGTAGGAAATCAACATTATTATTGATATGGAAACAATAATTAATTGAGGTATTTTATACATATAATAAATGTTTAAACAATTTAAATCTCACATTTCAAGACATAAGGAATATGAAGAAAAAAATTCATGCATTATGTAATCATGGAATAGAATTTTGCATGAAATATCAATACCCAACTACCTATAATGATGCATGAAACACTTCCCCCATTATATATCAGAACGAGGATAAAATAAAATCCCGAGTAGTAAAAAATCCTTGAAAACAAGTGTATCAACTAATGGTGAAATTAGTACAACCATAATAAGAATAATCAAGAACATAAAATACCATCCCAATAAATTTTCCATTTTCCACAAATGAGGTTTTTCTACTTTCAATAAAAATATCATTACTAAATTCCAATATGTAATGATCTCCTATCTAACTATTCACGAATAGATAGAAAAGAAAACCATTCCTTAATACCACTTTGTGACATCCCGTACATGGACCACTTCTATTTAGCTGAACCTAATCAAGAAACATAGTCTCAAGCATGCCTCTAATTATTCTAGATGCTACCGAGTATCTGTGATGGGATAGGGTGTGTCTATGGAGAGACTACTTCATATGATCATAGTTTAGCAAAATAGAATAATAATAAATTGATAAATAATAGAATCATAAAAATTATCATCCGAATAAATAAATATAATAAACATCAAGATAAGATATATAGACCAGGTAATGTTAATTATCACTGTTTACAAATGATTTCAATTTTATTATGATATACATAAAAGGAACATAAATACATGGAGAAAAGGTATATCTACAATACAAGTATATCATAAGAAATAATGGCCAAATTCTATCTCTTATAGCATCATGAGGATAAGCTCATTCTTGTGCTTAAGATACCCTTGCTATATGAAAATCAAGCATCCATGACTAGAAACTTTCTTTTGGATCTCCCTACATCCATGAAGTATATATGGGACTAATTAGTATACCATATAAAGATTAATATATACTCAACAATCCACCACTAATGTAGTATATAACAAGTCTAATGTTTTTATATAATGATAGAAGTGTGGGAGAATATGTATAACCAGAAAATAATTTGTGGTAGGAAATAACCAGGAGAGGTTCATCTTCTCAAGGGACACTCAGCCAACCACTCAAATTTTGGGATATGCCAGAAGAGTCTGAATATGGGACTTTTAAACGTTCATAGTCTCAGAAGATAACCATGGAATCCAATAATAAGTAATATAAGGTGGGATACTAGGTATAGACAATGTTTATATAGAGAGATAACAATAATTTTAATAAACCATTAGTCCTTACAATAGTGGTATGAGGGTAATCTGTGAGGAACAACTGAGGAATTGTATAAGGTCACAAATCAAGTCCATGGAGAACATCCATGGTAAATCATGCACTAAGAAAGATTGGGACCCATGGGAAGTATCCACTGTTCAACATATCTTAGAATATTGAAATGAATCAAAGGATTTTATCCAATGAGTCCTAATATATAGATATATAATAAATGAATTTTTGATAATTAATTGAGGAATTCATTTATTAGTAAGAGAAATACTAAATATCAATGTGGGGTATCTCCATTGGATATTATCTCATTGAATTTGGGTGGTGTCTTATGAATTATCAAGGAATACCATCAAAAATAAAGGGTAGGATCATGTCTGACCAATCCTTTAATAGACTAGAGGTTTATAATAATAATAGAAACCTTAAATTTAATAATAATTCATTATCAAATTAATAACCATTCTAACTGACTGTTTCCATTTAATTTAAGCCACTACCATTTCATTCATAGGTGACTTGGGTTAAAGTTGGTGCCATGCCATTTAATAGTTCATTCACATATAATAACATATGTGGAAATATTTCCATATGACAACACCATCGTTATATAATTTTAATTAATTAAAATTTTAATGGGAGTTAAAAAACTCACCAAAATGTGTTTTATATAATATCATACAAAAGGGAAAATAGACCAATAGATGTTTGGCCTAAAGTGGTTTCTCAGGATAGGTTCATTGACCTCTAATTATGAATTATGGTGTATTGTGTGAAATTAGATTCAAATTAGAAAACTAATTAACTTCACATTGATTTTATGGAAAAATTGTGGGTATACCAGGAATGAGAAAAAAAGATGACAAATATAAATAACTTTTCCTAAGAGAAAGTTATAGACCACCAACATTATATATGTAGAGGATTAGTCATCCCATATCGAAATCATATCAGGGATTGAACAAGAGAAACTAGGGAAATATAGATATATCATGAAAATATTGGATATTATAATAAATTTATATTGTTTTGAATACTGTGAGTCAAACCAAGAATGTAAGGTAATAGATTAATGTATATATGGATACGCTTCTAACATGAAAAATGGTGGTTTAATCATAGTCAGGATGATGTAGAGGATTCAAATCCCTTGAATAGGAAAAGAGATAGCTCCCACATTAGAGGGTTCATGTGTGTGGAATAAAGGACAAAAGGAGGATTATTTTTTTTAACATTGATTGAAAAAGTTTCATTTCCATGTATATTGATCAAGTACACAGTTTGACAACATCATTGGTCAAACCGCACCCCAACCATTGACATAAAATATCCAAGGTAACATACATATCCCATGGATTGGTGCATGTTATGACAAATGATGTACTAATAATCTATTTTTTCACTACAAAAATTCTATAATTTATTTCACGATCTTACAAACTCTTTTTCATGGTTCAATAAACCAAGCTCTTCCTTTTATTGGACTACATAGTAGAGATACACGGTTACTAGTAATCAAGCACCAACCATGCACATCATAAAATTTCTTTAAAAACCATATCTCTATGATCTCAATAAGCCCCAAATTCTCATGTACCATTCCTTAAACTCTTATACACATTTATAATAATAAATCAAGAGGTTTAAATTTATAATAAAAGATATTTCACCTTATGAGGAAAGTGAAGATATTAAATTTATTAATTTAATTTGAAACTAAATTGATAATTAATGAAGAAAATATTAGTTATTAACAGAAAATACTTCACCCACCCATTTAATTATCGTGTCATGAAATACACTTACATATAACATTTTTACCACATTATAACCCATACCTTGAAGACTGAATTTTTCCATGCTAACTTATTTTTTTTCCCCATAATTAAACTAACATCATTATTTCTTGAATTTTATGATGATTACAAATATTAAATCCATTTTATTAAATTCAAATTACAATGGTGATAAAAATTCACAAGAATATAAGAAATAAAAATAATATTTTTCTTATACATTTAATTTTTTTTTTCAGAAAATGATCCTAAATATTTTTCCTAAGAAAATTTCAATGTGTTGATTCTGAAAATAAAATTTAGATTTAAAAAATATTATTTAGTTTTTAGACATTTATTTATTAATTAAAATATTATATTGTTTAAAAGTATTATTTTCTATGAAACAATCAATTCTTTGAATATTATAAGAATTTCCAATGATTTCAAAAAATTATATTTTCTAATAACTATTATTTAATGGAACTATATTTTGAAAATAACATTTTTTAAAATACCATTAAATTATGATTGACCCAAAACAAGTATCATTTCTATATTCCAAAAATATATTTCATCATATTCAACCCTTTTATATAATTATCTTGTAATATAAATTTTTTTATATAACATTCTATGTAAATATAATAAAGTGATTTTTTTTAATATTATATTCTCAAATATCTCACATGTGTTAATTCAAAAGAAGAATTCCATTTGTAATTATCTTGATCTTTATATTCATTAATGTTAAGAAATTTCACTCTCAAATTTTCATTTTTTACACTAAGAAAAAAAGTACTTTTTTCAATGTTTCATCAAATTCTCATGTTTCTTATTCAAAATCATGGTTATTGTGAAGTAATTTCACTAGGTATGATGTATTTTTTCATAAAATTGTGTATTTATAGTCCAATTTATTCACAATATACTCATAAAATTGTTATCATACCCTAATTGTTCCAAATATGAATTCCTTACATGTGAGGGATATATAATTTACTTCCCCTATAAGGATATATATAAGACATAATTTTCTTGAGATATGGTTTTTGAGAGTTACATTAAATATGCCATACCACCATGTGATAAATAATTTCAAATATTCCAATGTAGTTAAGACATGGATTTTGTTTCTTCCCAAACATGATGACTCTCTTCCATAGAGATATATAAAGGAAATATTTATCTCTGACCTCAAACCCCAAATAACATCGATGATTATCATTAGAGTTCTTTTATTCACATAGTGTTTCCATGATATGTGGTTGACTGGTATTAATCCTCTCCACCCTTTGATCAACCTATTTTTGTCTTAGTATCTTGTATTTTCCAACTTCATCATAGAACTTGGGTGCTACACATCTCATTGCATAAATGGATTTTTATGGAACCATCTAAATTCAACGAGGGGATCTATTGTTATTTGAGAACTTAAAAATAGAAATATATCATTACTATCCTCCTTAAAATTTCATAAGATAGGGTCTCAACATATACCCATGTTTATTAATCGTTCTCTATAATTATCCATAAATTTGGATATGATAGGTTATATTGAAGTTAAACTATATATTAATATAATTTAGGAGACTTTTCAAAATTATTTAGGTTAATATTAGATTTTGATAATATTATATTTATAATGGATCCACATGAATCTTTGTTTCTTCAATACTGTATAACATTACATGTTAATTGAGTGAGAAGTCCTTCCTAATGAAGATGAAGTGAGTTGTATTTGTTAGACATTCCAATACAACCCATATAGAATCATTCCCTTTAAATGTATTTAGAAGTCCCATGAAAAAATCCATTTTATTTTTCTCTTATTTCCTTTATTCCTTCACTGATTGATATACCATGCACTTTGATGTACATTCATTAATCACCTCATTCATATTTTCCAAACATTTGTTCTCTTGGACATCTTTATATATCTTTGTTCTCCTTGTGTGGATTTATCATGTCAATCAGTGATCACAAGTCAAAAAATTCCTTCATTTTCAGAATAATTATTGGTACACATAGTCATATCCAAAACCACACAACTTCTTATTCATTAATTTTAAACTTTCAGACATTCCACTTTCTTATAAAATCCACCGTATTTTGTACATCACCATTACGCATTTGATATTTTTTATCGTCTCCAAAATTGATAATTTAGTAATCATTTCAGCTAGTTAAGATATTATTCGTTTCTTTATTATTCTCATGTCCATAAATTATTTATATAAAAATATTTTATCCTAATCAATCTTCATCATGGGAATGGACTCGTGGTCTTTTCAAGTTAGAGAATCTATCACTTTATTCACCTTCCCATGATAATAATAGTCTAAGAAATCATGTTCCTTGATCATCTCTAAACACTATCACTGGTGAATACTATAATTTTTAATTATGAATATATAATTTAGGATCTTATGATACAAATATATGTCATAATTATCTCCAATGTGGTAATTACACCAAATCTTCAATGTGAATGTTAGTTCGTCCAACTTCAGATTATGCATCACATTGTTATCATCAAGGATATTAAATTATTAAAAGGAACATGAAATAAAATTGTCATTTTTTATTATGAAAAAAACGTAATATATTTTCTTAAGTATCACTAGTGGTTGTTCTCTGCACAGGTTCAAGGATTATTCCCCTCTTCACATCCATAGTGTTCCCTTTTCATTTGTTTATGCATGTAGAATTTACACCCCTCTCAGTTAAATTGGATTGTCATTTTGATAATAGTTATAATTTTATAAAAAATATATGATATAACTATGATACTTTAAATAGAATATGTATATCCTTTTAATATTTTGTTCTGAGACATTATTCATCCACCCTTTTCTTCAAATGATCCCCAAATATTTCTCTGATTGTGATGAAATTCTCCATGAATGATAATTTACCTATAAAACACAAATATTTATTTAATTTTCATATAACTCCTCATTTCTAAAATTCATTCATGAAATAATCCAAATTTCTACATGTTCCCTATTTATATAAGATTATATAAGAATGTAATTCTTATGAATTATGAAAAAAATTTAGGTAGTCTTTAAAAATATTATTCATCAATTACATGATGATTATATGAGCATCACTATCTCAGAATGGAATTATAATGATCTCATAGTGCACATAAATATTTTAAATAATGATAATGGGAATATCCTCCTTCTCCTTTAATTAATGATATTCGGATCAATGATCCACTTTATAAAAGTACTGTGCCCGATGAATTTAATCGAAAAAATCACCAATATTTGAAATGTGATATTTTTTCGTTCTTATGATTCATCTATGTTTGCAATAAAAAATATTAAAGTTCATCATCCCAATTTTTTTTATAATGGACCGAAAAATCCAATGGTGATGCACTGGGGTGTATGAGACCCTTTCCAAGAAGATCATTTAATTTCTTCTTCAATTAATCTAATTCATTTGGGGTCGTTCTATTTGGATCCCTAGATATGGGTACATATCCATGTAAAATTTGAATTGAAAACTCAACCTCTTAATCCAAAAGAATGAAAAAAACTCTTTAGGTAATAAATCAATATATTATCACATTATGGGAATGACATCAATAATTATTATAAACATTATCCCAATAATTTTAGATAAATATACTATCTTACAAGGTATCAAAAAACATGTATGAGATGTTGTTTTGAAAGTAAAATCATCTATTTACTTACACTTCTATAGAATCAAAGGATGGGTTATGACCTTGAATTTGAATTACTTATACCTATAAATAATGTGTAATATATATAAGGATAGTAAATACATGAATATTACATCATTGAATTCTACTAAAGTGGGTATGACAAGGATTGAAACTAAATTCATGCAACAAAAATTGACTATGGAGGAGTAATATTCATGAGACGAAAAAAATTCCTCTTTTCCGTTTTCAAAAATAATTAAACCGCTATTTTTTTGAGGGGGTGAATAGGTATTTCTACTAAAAATGAATGATACAAAAGTTTTTTTAAAACTATGATCAAATGGTTCATTCACTATTCTTGAACAAATAACATGGGTACTTATCACTACTTTATTGTCAACAATCCAAAACTATAGTAGTGATATAGTAATAATTTACTTTATCTATTATCATTGGAGGTTATTTTCATATATTACACTTGAAAATGTTTATCTTAGTATACCAATTTCAATGTTTTCCACGTTTTTTAGAGTTCAGAATGTAGAAAATTGATTAAAAATTGACTGGATCCATATATTATTCCATCACATTTGTGGAATTATTCATTTCACTTTAACATTAATTTTATAGATTCCCCCTTTTAAACACATAGGACAGCTCAATTTTATCTTGAGGTAGTCACAAGAATAAATCTTCCCACACCAATAACAGGTTGTTACTTTGAACTTATGTACATTATATTATATCTAAATTAATCATCCATAATTAAAATACATTCTTTTTTTTGAATAGCTGACCCAATTATAATATTTAGAATCACCAATCATTGTTTAAAATCTGATGGAAAATATGGCAATTTATTCATAGCTATGAATATCTTGAATTTACAAAGACATTCATAGACTTAGATTTAGTCTACTAAAGAATAAATAAACCTTTATTTTTGGGTTATTGAAAACAGAAGGGGTGTACCATGAAAGAATATTTATATTCATTATAGTACATGATTGGTTTATCTTTCCTTTTTCATGAGTCTATGAAACTCTATATGTATTTTAAGATATAATGTGTGGGAAAATATATTTTATGAAGTTTTTTCTTTAATCCTTACCACTCCATTAATTTTATGTATTATATGGGTCTTGTGTTCTTGATCAGTACCCACCGTGATTGTATTATTACTACAATTAATAAATGACCAATATAAAATTCTTTTTGTAAGATAACCCGATGTCAGAGAATATATTTTCATTACTTAATGTCATGATTCATCATATTACCAACAATCAATTAAAATAAATGTAATTAAATGATTATAATACACGAATTAATGAAAATACAAAATAAAACTGTTAATTTGTATGTAATAACTTCAAAATTACAAATATACCATAACCTATGAATTTTTATGTTTTAATATAGGTTATCCATTATTATATTACTATTTGTTTCTCTAACATAACATGTTATATGTTAAATTATCCAATTCCATAACAATATATTGAATTAGTTATTATAGTTTGAAAGAAGTATATAAATAAACCAGATAATATCTCCTAGGAGTATCAAATTATGTGTTCAATTAGTCCCATTAGTTATGCATCGATTTAGGATTTATTTAACACTAAACCAACCATTTCCATGATTATTTCCCTTGTATAATTTGTGTTAATTCTAGAATCTTATTATTTGTATATAGACATGTTTTTCATTTACAAGAAACCAAAATTAATATAAGTTTTCAAAAATATTATGTTATATTCATATATATAAACATATACCAAGGGTTCCCACTAATGACCTCTCGTCCTAATCCCCAAAAATAACTATAATTCTCATTTATAAAAACTATAAAATTATGATTTTAATACACATTATATTACAAGATATGTAATATGAAAATCTATAAATAAATACATAATGAAATAGAGGTATCATTTATTTGAGTGATTAGAAATACAGTAAATCACATTAAAACTATATATATTCCTTATTTTTCTCTATACATTTTGATGTTTAATTTCATTTAACTACTATTTCAACGTAGTATATCCTAAATAAATATATAAAAGAAAAAAGATGGTCTATAATTCTTATTAGGTTCATATATATGATAATTAAGTATAGTATCTGACACAATATGAAAAACATGATATCATAAAAGAAGGAGATCATATATAATCTCATGTAATCATATAATAAATAAATTGATATCATGAGAAATGTAATCACCTTAATGTGATAATATGACCTCATATTTATAAATGAAGGTTCCCTTCCAAGAAAACATGACGTAACGTGTTATGATAACTACATGGTTGCCATATATGATATCTCATGAAATTAAAATAGAACCCAATGTATTATAGTGTTATATAATTTTATTCCCTTCAATAAAATCAAATCATGTATGTGAATATGTGTGCCACAAATGAAAATAATACATAGGAAATAATAATACAAAAAAACCATGAGAGAAAAAACAGGTTTCATAATAATTCCCTAAAACATAATCATTATTTATTTATTAATGGTTCATAAGAGAAAATGAAATTAAACATTTTGGACATTCCTTTTTTAGATAATAAGAATAATTCCCAAATATATATTCCATGTTAAAAATAAATCATATGGGTGGAGTGGTATGTATATAAATTTACCACTTAAATAATGTTTTATAAAATTTGTAAAGAACATTGAAAGACTGTTAGAATGAGGTATTTTTCATTAAAACATGAGTAAACTAAAAATATTTTCCTTAAAATAGTTATAATTTTAAAAAGTTATTTAGGTACAAAAAAATTAAAAGTTTCTCACATGAAAAGGTATAATGAATAGGGATACTCAAATTTAGTGGGATTTGAAAAATAGTTAAGATAAGATCATGAAAAACATGTATAACCCCATAAAAAGGAAACATAAACTAGGTATATATGTTATAGTAATACATATAAAAAATATAAGAGATACATTATATGGATAGAGAGGTAATGTGACATATAGATATAGAAAACATAAGATGAAATAATTAGGGTTGTTCAAAAATTCTAGTACCTCTGGTCCTAACATTCTTGGTTCGAGCATATGACACCCAAAATAATAAAATTATGTGTTTTTAATACTTTATTAAAAAAACGTTCCACATATATTTTTATTTATCACCATTATTATATTAAGGGTGTTAATTTTGTAGTTCCAATGCCGACTATATTCTTTGGGGATTATGGAAGTTCTTGTTAGATGATGAAAAACATATAGAAATTTAATTTCATGATTTACTCATCATTTATTAAGTTTAAATCAACCATATTTATGTATCACTACGTATAAATGTTATCTAATGAAATTATCATCTAGGTGTGTTTATTGACCATTATGAATTAGGTTTTTTTGTTTTTATTTTATTAATGATTACTCATCCATTAACGAACATGTAATAAGTAATAATATTCTTATTAGAATCATATTTTATAATAAAATGATTATTGTAAATAACCATTATTTTAGTGATCAAAAACAAAACATTCCATTCAATGATACGGTAGTTATAAAAATAACACTGGTGATACATTAATTTTTTATTAAATGGGTTGATGCCAGATATTGGATATTTAATTAAAAAAAATAAATTTTTTATATATTTTTGACACTAAAGTCACTATATCATTTCTTATGGAATTCAATTTCTTGATATTAAAGTGTAAAATAATAAAATATCTCGGTAAAGAACATTATCTCTTACATTGGATTTCTCCACTTAAACTGCACTTTAAGTCACCTTGGATTATACTTTTGTGGAGATCAGCACCTATAGAACATGAGAAAGAATGTTGATGAAGGATTTTGGTAGTAATTTATTGAGCTATGATACTCAGGTTGTGTGGATAATAGTGGTGGTTAAGGAACCATTTATAAACTATGTTAATATAATTTATAAATATAAAAAAGCATGTAATTATTAATTAAAGTGGTTGCAAAATAGAAAATTAAAGAGTAAATAGTTAGGTAAAGACATGGAATCTCAATAACATCCATTCAATTTTGAGGTTTAGTGATATTTACCTCTTTATTTAACATTTTTTCATTATTTTAACATTTACTATGGTGAAAAATAATTTCCCTTTGAAAATTAATTTTATGTCATAAAATTAAATTGAAATTTTTAACAAATTTAGATTATTCTAATTCAAAATATGAAATCCATTTTTTTACATTCAACATCTAAAGGCTATAAAAATTACCAAGAATAAATGTTAAAAAAATTATATATTTACAATTCATTAAACATAAACTTATCATATTATAATCTAAAACCCCCAACAGATAATTTCAACATGCCGATTCCAAAAATAATTTTTTCTATGAAAATTATTTTTTAAATCTAATACTTGTAATTTCTAGATAAAATTTATCATTTACTGAAAAATGTTTTTTATTATTACAATATTGAACCTATGAACCTAATAAAAGTACTTAATTTTATTATATTATATTATTAAATAACAAGTGATTAATGAAACAATTTTATAAAAATAAAAATTATATCAAAAAAATTAGTAAAAATTAAAAAAAATAATATATATTTGTCTAAAAAAGTATTATTTCTTTTGGTAAATACTTTTTTCCATATTTAACACTTCTTTTAAATAATATTGTGATATTAATTTCATATATATAACATTATATTTTAATAAAATTATGTTCTTTTTATACTATATTTATAAATATGACATTAAAGTTTATTCTATAAAATAATTCAACTTAAAATGTTCTAAGTTGTTTTAGGTTGGATGTTTTAAATTTTATAATAGAAAAATGGCCTTTTCACATTTTAATGGGTCACATATTCTTCGTACGTTTAACCAAACCTTGTGGTTGGAACATCGTTGAGGCACACCCACACTCATGGTTTAGCTACATAATATTCAAAATCATATTTTAACCATGTGAAACCTCTTTATATCAAAATTAATTATTAATCGGGTTTTCTAAAAATGATCACAAATCACATGCTATCTCCAAAACTGAAAATTTCTTGGTTTATCAGCATGGTTTTCTATAACAATGAACCAACTACTCATAGTGAAAAAACAATCATCTCAAAATTTCAAAATTCACCTTGAAACTCCTAAGACTCACTAAAACACCTAAGACAACACCTAAGACTCAATAAAAATCCAATAAAATAATTTTATAATTCTCTAACTCTTATAATTCTAATATAAATATCATTTCTCAAAGAAACTCACACTAAGAAAGTAAAATTTTTAAACTTCTCCAAAAAATGACAACCCTGAATGATGCAAGTCAGTATAAAATATCCACTGTAGAACTACTCATAACAGAGAAGTCCCAATGAAAGCTAACCACAAAAATAGATATCTCCTTGTTGTAAATTCATCACCAACTCATCAAGTCCAATCCTAAAATTAAAACAGTGAATCCAATGTGAAACCCCAAACAAGAGGTGTATTGTCCCTTAAATTACTAGGCATTTCTCATCACCATTACAAATAGGGAAACAACACTCAATGTCACCCATCATTCTTGTGACACTAAATTGGTACCAACCAAATCATCTCTTTGATAATTGTTCTTAAAAATTTATTTTATTTCAAATGAGAGACTATTTGATTAAAGATGCCCTACACCATCATAATCGCCTATTTAAAACACACAATCAGTGGTACAATGGCACAAATAATGTTTTTTCCCTCTCACCACACCAAATGCCCAGAAAAAAGAATTTTAAAACCTATTCTAAACAAATTTTTATAAATAAACATTTTTCCCCACTAAAATTCTATCACATCACCCAATATTGATGAAATAATCTATTGAGGAATCGTTATATTATTCAAGAACTAAAATTGAAGTCAAAACCCAAAATTCAAGGAAATTTAATACCTACATTCTAAACCCACCATATAATCCATCCAACTTTCACCTCGATTAGTGCCTCAACATCGATTCAACACACGATTGAATCACATGAAAACCATATTATTCCGAATACCAAATAATTGGATCAATTTAATACCTCCTCTAAACCATAAATTTGTTTGTCATTGCAAAAAAACAAAATTAAATCATCCATACAATGACATCCAAAATTTACATTGACCATCCAATCCATGATCTCATGCATCTACACTCGTTTAGAATTGGGGGGCATGCCACCACCAATAACAATCAATATATTACTACACATAATTACATTACATTATTTTCACATTCTTTTGAATGTTCGACCATGAAATATCAATCATCACCCATTCCTAGCTCACATTAAACACTATCATCAAAACCCACTGAAATCCACCAATATCAATACTCTCACACACTAAGAATGAATAGTCCCTTCCCCGACATATATATTCTATAACACTACTTCTCTTGCACAACCTTTTCGGGTTCCATAAAAGCATATGTGACATCCTCCAAATCCAAACATGAACAATCTAATAACCAATGTCATGGAACACATATGGGTGGACCATATAATGGAACCTCAATATATCACAAATGTTACATCTGACCAAGAAAGATATTTCTCATTTCACCATAACTCAATAGAAATGATTCCCACAATCATTTAATTAAATCAATGTATCTTAATAATAAACGTGTCTTCTCACCCATCTATAAAAAATGGGAATCATACATATCTAATTCAAACTTTCCCTCACACATTATTAATTCCCTGTAAAATATCATACCAATACATACCCTCTCCATTATGAGGTAGATTTATCCTCTAAATAACATTTTCACGGGTTATTATCTACTATTCATTTTGGTTTCTTAAAAAATCCATGAATTGTATTTCCCCATACCACCTGACAATAGAACCAGACCCATGATCCCATGAATCACACACCATCAGAACTAGGCTCATGATCCCGAACTGCTTAATATGATCCAAATTCATGCTATTAACATATAACTAGAATAACTAGTATTCTTAATTCACAATATTCCGTAAATCACATTCAGACCTCGACCAATCACACAATCACCCATCCACCCATGTTTTATTAGTAAACCAGAAGAATCCATACATGAAATATCCATCATATATCCAACCATTTTAAATCATGATCTGATAACCCATTGGAGACTACATTAGAAGACACTAGATCTAGGTATAATACAACTACAACCCTCTAAAAGTTTCAAAATAGTACCAAAAAACCTCATGTCATATTCATTAGGGAATCTCAAGGAATACCCATGCCAATAGTGTATGCTGGTTAGAAATTCTCACCCACTAATATAATAACCCAAGTCATATAACATTATTAATTTCTTTATTCAATTCCTAGGATCTAGATATTCCATTTATAGGGATTCCCTCAAATATAAAACTTAGTTCACTATAATATTGGTATATATATCAATGTGCAAGTCTCTCCCAAATATCTCATAAATTATAACCAAGAAAGAATATAGCTCATAAGGAATCATCTCTACTCTGGTCTCCATATAAAAAGAAAAATAATGTGCTAAATCAGTCATTATAGAGTTCATATATATATATATATAAACACACATGGGACATCATATGTCAAATCAAGAACCCACTAGGAAACAAATCCTCACTATGAATCTGCATATGAGACTATCCTCTTGAGAACTATGTCTCATCCACATATACATTATGACATCATCCCATCAGGATTCCTGTTGTGTATAACATAATAATACAGTTATATTATGTAATAACATAATATAAGAGATATAGGATTATAACATATTGGTTATTGTTGAAACATTAAATATAAACCCCATTTCTTGTACAAAACCAGTATCGTGGTTGTAAGTTCCTATACTTACCCATTAGGGGTCACTATACATCCCTTATAAGAGGGAATGCCTACTAATAATCAAGGATAATCCCTCCATAATGACTATAAGGACAATAATAAGAAAAACTATATTTTGGTTCAGATTAATAAAATACCACAGCTTGATATATGAAAAAATCATAGAAGATATTGTTGATAATTTAAACAATTTAACCTTTTTCCAGTGATATAAATCACAAAAAACACAATAATTCCATGTGATTCATATGTGAATTTTTTTTACACACATATCTTAGTATTGGGTCATGTTTCAATATCCCATTAATCATAAATCATCAATTTGGAAACCCAAGAGTGTCAACCAAGGAAACAATAAACAACTATAAAATTTGAAACCAATAATATGAATTCAATATCCCTGGTAACCTGTAATTCCAAAAAAAATGGGGTTTTATTCCTTAATATTAGGTCAATAAAAATATTTTACTCATTCATAAACATCAGCAAAAAATTAAACATTCAAAAAAAATATTGTAGCATACCATCACCATGGACTACTTGACTAGATCATGGATTATTGGTAACCACATGGCTTAGTTGAACCCCACCATACAACAAATAATTCTATATAGTAGTGAGGGTCTAGTATATTACTGAAGAAAGACTATACCCACATTTGAGTGTATATAATATTTAAAATAAACAAACATTATCCAAAATAATAAGTCAAATTTTGGGGAATCAACAAAACATAACATGTTATATAAATAAAAATTTGAAAGAATAAGGTATTATTGAAACATGTTCATACCAAAAAAACTTCAATTGACTTCCTATAGGATAGTTAGTAGTAAAATATAAATAAAATAAATGAAAATTCATATATGATCTATTTCGACAACCATAGAATATCTCATCCATGATACCTCACTCAATCAGAGTTTCTCCAAAATATTATTCGTCTTCGGGCCTCTTCCATACTTGATACTATGATAAATGAGGTTTGTTCATGCACCACAGTGTAATGGATAGTTTATTATGTTGCGATTTAAAATAATTAGGTAACCACTATTGAGGTAAGAACTATAATTATAAAATACTATGTATTCACATGTGATATACTCGGTAAAATAAATAAAACTGTGTGAAAATGTAAACAAATAACCATAATCGATATGTAGGTTTTAAAATGACACTAGAGATTGATTATAAAAATTTTGGATACTAATGATGCATCTCTAAACACTTTTAATAAAATAAAAATATGTGTTGAATGTTGAGTACTATGTAACTACCAGAAAATTCCTTAAGTATTTTATTAGAGGAAGGATCCCTATGATGTAATAATAGGAAATATAATAGTAGCCGACTCAATAGCTGAATATTAGGTCACCTCCTATGAATTATATAGTATATAAAATGTTAATAGTTCCCCACCAGGTAATATCCTATCAACTATCCTGGGGGATAGTGAAAATATTGGTAATCTTGCTATAGGGATTAGCTCCCACCTTGCAAATAGGAACAGAAGTCTATCCTTAGGTAGGAACCCAAGAAATACATAGATGCCAAACCTAAAAATATTAGGGAGGAACCCAAGCATATAAATGGTCATAATAGTCAAATCCAAGGGGATTTACCAAGTCCTTGGACATAGAAAACCTCCAAATCCATAATAACCACTAAGATATTTGACATTGATCCAACGGTCGAATCTTAATTTTTTTCATTCCCATTTATTAATAAAGAATCTATTGTACATTTTCTCTCCCATAATATCACACAAGAAAAATCTCATGAAAACTATGTAGATTTATGAACTCAAAATAATCAAATTTCTCAACTCAGGTGTACAACCTAACACAGTCACTTTTTCAATATTAGTATCATATCATATAATCATGTTCTATAGTGACACCATTAATCATCACTACCCATAACATGAACGTACACTCTCTAGGAAAATATTCTCCCAGAGGTTCCCACTGAGGTCCCAAAGGCCAGATCATCTTCTAAAAAATCTATATTACCTCCTCAATCTTAATATCACTTCTTAGATCAATAATATTCAGTATAAGGGAACATGGACCCTAAATATTTCAATGAGAATAGTAGGGCCTCTTAGGCCTCTCATGTAATATTACATAAACATTTCATTAGAGGGATGGAATAGAACCTCTCTTAATTCCCATGTAACATCGTTTGGTCCTCACGTAACCATACAATATATTGTATAATCATGGTCAACAGAAAAAGGGTCTTATAATCTAGTGGTTGAGGAAACACTCACCCCACTCTTTAATCATCCACCTTAAATGACTATAAATAATCTCTATTTAACAATATTCACTCTTATGATACCTCTAAAATAACCTATACTATAACCATTAGGTTCATTCACATCATATTATTTATTTTATTCATATCCTTTCCATTTAATGTCGTACATTTTAATTAATGATTCACTCATCAGTATCCAATGCATCAAGATAGAATTCAAGAATGCATTGTGGTTATTATCACTTTTCCAATTCATTCATAGCCATTAAATTATAACTGAACAATATATTTGACTAAAATATATCAATGTCTCAGTGTAGAGTGACCATATATCACATCTTGTATAAATAAATTCTATAAAACATAAATAAATTAATAAGTACCCCCCAAATATTCATTCAATTTCATTTTAAGAAGGAACATCCACTTTCAAAGCTTCTCTATTCCTCAAATCACCTGCTAGGGTCTTAAACCAAGATATGAAATACAATTAAATAATTATGAACAATTATAATTAATTATTTAAAATTAAATAATAAAATAATCACATAAATTTTCATTGATCAATCATGTTACACTAATACTATGGCCAACCACCCATTAATGGTCAGAGGCATACTCTTAACACAATACTGGGAAATAGACATGTCATACGACACTAGATTAACCATCAATTTAATCAAATTAAATAAAAACAAATGAATAATTCATATGTACATGTAACTCTTATAAAAAGGTATAAAATATCATCAACATATATTCTTTAAATGTCTTATATCCACATCAAAAAATACCTATAATTAAGGGATAATTCCACCTTTCTCCTCTGGAATCATCAATGAAACCCTAGCAGAAAATTCCTCAAAATCATAGAAAATTGATGGATATGAGGGATATAAGAATAGATAAAATATCAGGTCATAAAATGAAGTAAATAATATCTAATACCAATATAAAAAATGGGTTAGATGGAGGAATAGTGTGGTGGACACCTGAGGCATCCATGAGAGGGACATGAGAAAGCGGGATGGGGGTTTTAAAATTTTCATAGAAAAATGGCTATTTTTTCTCTTTAATGGTGTACCTATTAGCCAACTTATGCACCATCCATATGGTTTTCATTGCCTTGATCTGTATCCCATAAAACATTTGGACCAAATAGTTTTCCAATCCATGTTACAACAATGAAAAAACCCTTTAAATCTATTTTTTTTGTGTTTCACCATTTGTCTACAACATTATAAAAATTATGCCCCAAACCCCAAGCAAAAACTACCTTACACGGTTTACATTTATGATTTTCACAAACCATAAAATAAACATGAATAGTAAAAACACATTTCAAAATTACAAATATAATGTTGAACCTTCCAAGAGTCACATGTGTACACCAAGACATCACATTGACTTTAATACATATAAAAAACATCTCATCTGGATTCTCTAACTATATGGATTCCAATATGAATCTAAAATCTCAAAACGAAACATGCTCTTGAATTAAAAAATTATCTCTTTCTAGGATGTTTAAAAACAACAAAAATGTGAGTCATTTCACTCTATAACATTCCCCAAAAGATTCATATTTCTTTTATAAAACTACAAAATAATTAAATTATTTAAATTACTATTCAATATAACCCCTTATTCATGCTGATCTAATATTGATAGACCTATAAAATGTCCCTAAATCCTCCCATTCAAGACCTTTCCCTTCTTTATCATTATATTCATCTAAAATACAAACCTTCATCATGATCACCAGTATCATCATTCATAATATTATAATATCTAACCTTAATAAAATTATGAACAAAACCCAATTACCAAATAAATCTTTATTAAGATTATATATAAGTGAAAATCATTTTAGACTATGAATATCTTGAACAAAATTCAGGAAATTATTTTCCAAAAAATATTTACATTATTACTTTTTGCAGAGAACTAGATGAAATGTGATAATAATTATTCAAGGAAATCATGATCATATATAATAAATATATTCCTACAAATTTTCATCAATTTATCAATCTATTATAGAACAAATTTTGGGTGTAATAATATTTATTCCCTCTTTATTAGAAAATATAATGCACAATTGTTTACAAGATTCAAAAAAATAAAATGAGTTATATGGACTATTTTCTTCCATCAAAATTTTTATCTAAATAAATTTTAGTGTAGTCTTTTAGATATCAATTTTAAAGTTAGTTCATGTGAAAATATATTGTCAACATTTTTTAGTTTGATGATACAAACTTATAACACAACTATTTGAGTACTATAAAAGATTAATCATTTCTAGATTTTTTGAATAAAAGAGGAAAATTTGGAAATCATAGCTACAACACAAAAATAACCAATTCTTAATGTATAATGTCTTAAAAACCCATAAAATCAATAAAATAGTTAGTAATTAAAGAAAATAATCATTATGTAGTTGTGGTTTCACATATTGGTAAGAACATCGTAATCCTACATGAAAAAAGGGGGTTCAAAACCAATAGGGTGTAGGTACTATAGCGTACTATAGCATCAGTGGCCATGTAGCACCATTGAAAGGTCACTATTGCAGCGGTAGGGGCACTATAGCGGCGTCGGGTACTCTGTGGTGCTGTAGTAAGTAGGATTGTAGCAGTAATATTCACAGAATGGGACTTGGGCCAAAAATTTGGGCCTAGGGGTCATGTAATGGGCTAAAGGCCCACTAGACCTTCGGGCTATGTAATTAGTCTCCCACTACCTAGTTAAAAGAAGTCTTTTCATTGCTTTAATAATAAAAATGATGCTTCAGCCACAAAATTTTAAGAAAAATAAGAAAATAATCATTATGGTTATATCTTTTAATGTTTATCCACACTAAAAATATGAAAAAAGGTACTAAGACTCAATAAATAAAAACAAAATTTAATTCATCAATCCCCTACAAACATTGGTGTGTAATTTTAAATCATTAATACAATGATAATGATTTAAACCATACACAATTAAATATAGAAATACGAACTGATGAAGTATCAAAAGATTAAATAAAATAAATCCAAACTATAAAATAACCTCCATACAACTTACATCAAGAATATGTAATGTTGAAATAGAATATAAAATTTTAATGTGTGATAAAGGTTTAGGAAAAATAAAATTAAAAAAAATATTATGCTTCCCGCTTATATTGGTGGAGGGTCGTAAGGAAGTTTATAATCATTAGAATTGTCATTTGATTCTAGTCCCCCATCCCTACATTTTTCCTAAGATTCCATCAATATTATATTCTTTCTCTAAATATAATTTATTATACATGAATCAATAGAATATCATAAAATTGGTCCGAATAACCAATATCTACTATAATCGTAAGGTCATTATCCTTATTAGTCATAGTAACCATGATTTATCCTGGCATTACATACCATTTACTATCATGAAAAATTATAATATCATCACAAACCCATTTTTGACGCCCAATGACAGGAAAACATTATAAAACATTTTCTTTTATCTTTCAATGATTTTAATCACACCATTTTGAGTAATTATAGTATATATATCATTTTAATTAATATTATGGAGAATCCCAAGTTTAATTGCTAAATGGAATATAATTAAATTTTTAATTAAATTTTTTTTCTTTTTTATTGTTTAAATAAATCATTCCTTAATCATTTGGTTTACAAAATATTATATTAGGCGGTTGGATTTTATTTTTTGACAACTCGACGTGTCTTGTATGATATGGAATATTTATCTTAAATTACTTGTTTGAAATGGTTACCTATTTAAAAGGACTTATAATTTTATTTGGGCACCACAAGAGTTAATTGGAATGCATGAAAAGAATCTAACATCAGATCTGGAAATCAATATCAGTAACAGTAATTTGAAATGGAGTGTACAACATAGAGGGTTTATTTTGGATTTGATATGATGTGAGAAAATAGTAAAGGCTCTATCATATAAATATATTAAATGAAATTTCCATCATCATAACCCTTTGATGGGTAATAAGTATTTGTATTATAGAAATTTTCATTATAAGAATTCATTATATGAATTTTTTCATGGTCTAATGACTTTCATGAAGAGCCTAGGTGAATTTGAAACTGATTATAAGACCTCATGGTCATTATTATTCATCTCTAGTCATTCCATATAACCTCAAGTGCCACCAAAATATTTTAAAATTATTGACCATATGCACTTAGCTAGTTTTCTTATCAATTTAACTAGAAAAAATAAATCCTTCTCTGTGTTGTACTTGATGACCATAAGACTTTTGAAAATTCAAATGATATCATCAATTGAGCTAGGAAATTAAACAAGAAAAAAATCATAATTAGAAATTTTTGGCCTCTTATATTATATTTTCAGAAAAATATCATGAAATTTATTCAATATTAATGACATATCAAAAGGTTTTATGATATTTTATCAATATATATATTTTCAATGGAAATGGACATATGTGCAAGAATTATTTGGTCCCATATAAGATAATTTACATGGTGAATAATTAGTCGAATGACAATCCAAATTAGACATCATGGGATTCCCATGTACTCATGAAAAGAGACATATTATTCCATGTAAACATTTATATACCCACATAGAGGTAGACATGTTTATTTTACTCTTAATAAATCATTTCTAGGAAAATAGACATCTGTTTAGCAAAAATCTATAGATTATCAAGAAAATAGGATCACAACGAATATTTGAATACCATAGAGAATAAGGTATAATCTTGGAGAAAATGAAATAAAATGATTTAAATTAAATATCATGTTATGGGTTCGACCATGAATGAATGAGATTAAATATAAGGACTTAAAAGAAGAAAGAAAAGGTATAAAGGATTACAGAAGTAGTTTAAATGCAACTTATTATTGAATGTCCTATTTTTTTTATTATATTCATATTTTTTAATGAATTTTTTTTATAATCATAAATGATTCACATCACATGAATATGTGACTTCTAATTGATCATAGATAGGATGAATATAACATTTTAATGCTTGAGTATTTTTATTTTATTAAATAAATTCACTTTTGTTTGTTAACTCATTTCAATATTCAAATATCATTGTTTATTATCAAGTGTGTTTGTATTTGATTTTAATTATGTTTTATTATTATTATTTTGTTATGATTTATGGTTTACATCCACATAGATTGGTTTTGTATATAATATAATATGATAAATATTGTTATATAATTTCATAGTTATTATCATCATGTATGGAAGGATTGGTGGACACTAATGTTTGATTAAGAGGAACAAGATCTGTTTGTGGTTTACCTAAGTCAATTAGATGGGATTTACTATAACGTTTTCCCACATTGGAAGGATGGAATACCAAGATGAGATATCATTTAGGAATATTTTTACCATAAAAATTCAACTAGGGTTAAGAGGGGAAGTGATTGTTGATCATATCACTTATCAATAATAATAATTATAGAAGAATAAATTAATTATTGGGATCCTATTACAATTGGGAAACCCAACCTCATGTAATCAATCTTATCATTTTAGTTTTTTAAGCATTAAATAATTTCTTTATTTTGTTTCAAAATCATGTAAACCCAACAAATTATTTTTTCTCTAACCAATAAGTGAAAGAATGTTTAGTGAACTTCTGCCTATAAAAAATGTTAGGGTACCACTACTAATACATTTTTTCATGTAAAATAATTTATTCTTCTACCCATAAAAATATATACATGCCAAAACATTTCACTATTTTTTAGGAGTAAGATCTAAATATAAGGAAAATATTTTATAACCAGATCTTCTACTATGAATCTTAACACTTTTGACATGGTAATTAAGAAGGAATCACTTATTAGAATTATCAATGAATACTTATTGTCCTAATTTCAGGAAATAACCAATTCAGTATCAATTGAAACATCAAGTGTTCACTCTGGTCTTGTCATCATGGAAATAAACACCAACTAGACTCTATAATATTAATGTTCCCTATTGTTAATTCATCATAATAGTCATATCTCCATGTCGTACCATCAAAATTATTTTGAGTTGAAAATTGAATTCATTAAAAATTTGTAAAAAAAATTATATTGGATGGTTAAGATCTAAATAATCATATTAAGGAGTTAACTCTTGAATTATGAATATTAAGTCTCAGAGGTGTAGCTATGGAGAATTTTATATTGAGGGAATTAAACTTTTAATTTGAAAGAGTATCAAAGTAATGGTTGTACAGACGAAAACCACACGATATTCTTAAAGAGTAATATATACATAGAGAATTTATAAATAGATTACAACAAATTTCCAAAACCACATTAATTGGTATGTTTTTTTATTCCAATATATAAGACTTTAGGGAAACTATCTATTAGTATTTGGAGAATTTCTAGAAACATTATACAAATTTCCCACAGTAAGAAATTGATGAGTAACACATATTTTTTTCTTATATTAAGGAATATTGGACCATGATAGGGAATATTTAGATTTTTATCTAGAGGAACCATGATTTATAATATAACTAGAAATATTCATAGGACTCATTGAAAATATTTTTCAAAACTCACAATAATTTGAATCATGAGGTACAAGCATAAGAGGTATCTATGAGGTAAAAAAATTGATTCATATCCTATGATGGAATCTATACATGGAGAGATAAGTAATTATTTGAGACATATAGACTACAATAATACTGTTAAATAATAATAACCATCCATCATTTGTAGTTTTTTTCACACCCACCCTCACTTTTTATTAAACATTGTTTTCAGGTGAACGAAACATAGTATTGTTTAACATTCATTCATTGAAAATTATACCCACAACAAAACAATGAACAAGGAGAGATTTAAAATCTCTCATTTATAATTGGTAACTCAAAAACATAAATACTTCTCCTAAAATAAATTCATGATATCACCTTTACCTATATAAAAATTAATTTTTTAACCCCCCATGTCTCTAACCTCCATACAAGTAATCATTAAGAAAATATTTAACCCAAAAAATCCTCCATTAAAACACAATTAACAATAAGAATAACCTTAATCAAATTAACCACCCCTATTATAGAAATAAGAGAAAAAAAGATAAAAAAATTAGGAGTGAAGAGTTATTGTTAAGTAATTAGGTTAGTAGATTTTTGTAGATTTTATAAAAAATCCATGGAAATTTATCAGACCATTTAGTCACCAATTTATTGTCAAGGTTATTAAGATATTCACCAAATGATGGAATAATATTCAATATATTAACCCATATGAGACTAAAAAAATATACCTAGTGGGGAAGAGGAAGGATACGAAGAACCTGAATTGGAATAAGTAAATATAAAAAATCATGCAGTTGATGAATCTGAAAAAAATCAAGTTGAACCAATTACTAAAAATTAGGGTTATTTTTTTAAAAAAACATCCTAATAAATAACTATAAAAGAGAAAAATTAATGGATAATAAAAAAATTATAAGAAACATCCCCTGTATAGGCAAAAAAGGGAGAAGAATGGCCTACCAATCCATTTTCTATTAATATTATTTCAATAAATGAATATCGCAAAAGAATAAAATTTATTAAAAATTATGGAATCCTTCCATAAAGTTGTTCATGATATTCTATTTTTCAAAGAACACAAAAAAAGAACAATGCATACCTAGTAACTTAAATAAAATTTCACTGTGAAAATAGAGATTCAAGGGAATGAAAGAGTTAATATTTAAAGAAGTTTCTCAACATTATGACATCACGATTTCAAACCAAATTTCAAGATCTAATGATATATTCTATCCATGTAACTATTTTTAATACTTTTTTATGATTCATTATGTAAATAATATATTTCTAATTATTTTATGACTTACTCTATGTATAAATAATTATATATGTGATAATTAGATCCCACCACAGTGGTGGTGCATCTTGGAAAAAGATCCACTTCTTTTTATGTAGGAGGATTTGGGGATATACTTAGTAGAGACTAATTAAAACTGGGCTTTCCGAGTAAACATTTATGTATTAGACATATAAGAAGAAAGTGAAACTGGAAACTCACCAATAATTTTTTGTAAAATATTCTTGAATTCATTCAATACCAACATCAATGATCCTCAATGAACACTCACTATGTATTTTGGAAATAACATTACCCACTTACACATTTTTTACTCAATTCGGCACACATGGAATGATAATTCACTTTTTACACATTCCAAAATTGAATTGGACAGACCCATTTCTATTCCAAGTAAGTGACACTAATTTTTATCATTAGTATTACATATTTTATTGAAAATTCCATAGACTAGGTTGATTTATAGAATGAAATATAGTCAATAATCCTATTGGATTTTTGGTAAGATATAAATTTTTTCATAGATTCTATGTTCTACTTAATAATGATCTAGATATTGTTAAATATTTTCTTAATGAAATAAAATAGGTAGATGCTTTAAACCTAAATATCAATTTACACCAAGAACAACCCCACAAATCTATAATTACAACAAATACCAACTGATTTGAAATATTTATATTTAATAAAAGGAGTGAAATTGAAAATTATTATTACTAAAAGAATTCCCCGTCCCAATAGTATACAGAGTTTGATATTTTCATAGGATATTTAAAGTAAATTTTTTTATGATTAAGTGATATTCATGTTGTTAGTATAAAAATAAACATGTATTTGATTCTTCCGGAGGAAAATTATAAACCTCTTAGGATGACTGAATGAAGGACCAATTCCTCCCTGATAGATGTTGTTATGAAGTATATTTAGTGGTTTTTGGTGGTAGGGATCACTTATCTCATTTCATAATCTTAATTGGATAGCCTCATTCATGTTATTCCTTTAAAAATTAGACTCAGTATTATGGGGAAATTTTAAAATGAGTTTATCACTATGATAATTTAGAACAGATGGATAGTCATTTTAGACTATAAAAGGGTCAATTATGTCACATGGAAGGATCATTTTCTCATCACACTCGATGAATAAATATTGTATAAACTATAATATCAAACTCAATATTGTTTTCATGATAGTTTTTTGATATTATGTAGGAGCCCATTCCTCAATAAGATTGAGATAAGGACACCATTAAATATTTCTTTGGACCAAATTTTAACAAAAGGATCCCATTCATATTATCTAATTCCGAATATACATTTCAGAGGAAAATATTAAGTATATTTTCAATTTGCATTGAGGAAAACATGAGGGGTATTTAAAGATTATTTTGCACTAGAACACTAGACACTAGAAACCCAAAGTTTGTAGTTAAATTACATTATTGGTAGTGAATATAAGAATAACCAAAGGATCCATTATCTTAATAGCCTTATAAGACAATATGTGTATATATATATATATGAAATACATTTTAAATGAGCACATGAGCCTCAGGATAGTTGGTGAGGACTCTTTAAGTGCATCTATGAGTCCCATGATCAAAACCAGGTAAGGGAATATTTTTGGGGTAAGGTAGAAGACACTGTTGAAGCATTTTTAGGGTACTATAGCAGCTACGATAGAAGTTACTATAGCAGGTATTGTTCGGTACTGTAGCAGCCAGAACTATTCACCTTTGGCCACCGGGTTGGGCTTGGAGTCCTTAAGCCCTTCACGCAACCCATGCCTTCATGTTAGTAAGGATTTCAAGACACCATTAAGGCCTTCGGGCCACCTTAAGGCATTCATGACCTAGGATTAGTGTAGTTACCCCATACAAGCCCTATAAAAAAAGGAGCTGCCCTAGTGGAGGATTCAGAGCACGTGCACTCACCAGAGAAAAAAATGGATTTGGAAGAATGAGAGGGTATGGCTACACAATCAGGACCAGACTGTGCTTTCATGGGATTCCTATCCAAATGGACATGCGAAGGTGGAGAGCTACCATCATGATGCATATACTGGGGAGGGACAGTTCTTTTTAATTATAGTCTTTTTGAATTCCCTAAGACCATCAGATCATGTATTCTCTTAATTATATGGTCCATGTAATCTCTAACCCTATGAGCCTTGTAAGGGTTTACCCTCATCCTTTTAAAGGGGGTATATCCAAATTCAAAAAAGGCTTTCGGTCCATTCATGTCAATACATTTGAAATAATAAGACAAAACATGAATTCTTTAGAAGAACATTATTTTTTCCATCCCTATTATATAAAAAAATACATATAATTCTTCTATAGGTTTTCTAGGTAAATTAAAACAATAATTGTTAGCTCAAATTCCAAGTAAGGATTTATTTATAGTAGAGGTTATCATATCATAAACATGGTATAAGTAATATGGAGGGAATAAATAATCATCACGAAACCATAATAAACTCAAACGGAGTTAATTCTATATCCATGACCACAAGTGAATATATGGACATGATAGTCATTGGTCTCATACTGATAAAATAAATAATAAAGAACATCCAAATATGTTTTCAATGTATTATACCAATACACTATACTAAAATAGTGAGATTTATACCCCATAACATAGGATTATTTATATGATGGGACTTTTCATGCATTTAAGGAATTTATAATTCTTGGACCAACTGTCAGCTAACTTAATTCAATGTATTTTTTATAAGAATCAACAAGTAATTTCATATATTTACCCATGAAACCAATGAATTAATAATAAACATGTATATCTATATAATGAAGAATATAGAAGACACACACTTCTCCACTTAAGGGAATATTGTGGATGTCTCAGTGAACACACCTTAGTAAATATATAATTTATGGGTTATCTTCAATGTAACAGATAGTGCCCTTACCAAATAAATATAAGGGAGAGGGTATATTAAATATTTTAGATTATCCATGGAAGACAATAGTTATTTTTAATAGTTCTCAATGGTATGGATAACATTTAGAGGTAGTAAACTAAAAATATTTTCCCTAAAATTGTAATAATTTTATAAGTTCATGTAGGTACAATAAAATTAAAAGGTTTTCACATGAAATGTATAATGAATAAGGATACTAAAATTTAGTGGGATTTAAAAAATAGTCTATATGGGATCATGAAAAACATGTATAAACCCATAAAAATGGGAAATTAAATAGGTATATATCTGATAGTGATACATATAAAAAATAGAAGAGATACATTATATGGATAGATAGATGATGTGAGGTTTAGATATGGAAAGCATAAGATGAAATAGTGAGGGTTGTTCGGGATTTCCTATACCTCGGGTCCTAACTCACTTGGATTATGCATATATCCTCCAAAATAATCAAATTATGTGTTTTTAATACTTTATTCCAATACATTTACACATAAATGTTTCTTCATCACTATTCTGATATTGAGTGTGTTAATTCTGTAGTTCCAATGTTGACTATATTCTTTGTTGGTTAAGGAAGTTCTTTTTAGAAGATGAAAAAATCTAGAAATTCAATTTCTTGATTTCCACGTCCATTATTAAGTTTAAATCATACAATATTTATGTTTTATTATGTATAACTGTTATAGTCTAATGGAATGATCATCTAGTCCTATTTATTGACCATTATGAATTAGGTTTTTTATTTTATTTTATTAATGATTACTCATCCATTCACAAACATGAAATAAGTAATAATATTTTTATTATAATCATATTTTATCATAAAATTATTATTGTCAGCAACCATGATTTGAGTGATCAAAAACATAAAATTAAAATCAATGATACATTAGTTTTGAAAATAACACTGGTGATACATTAATTTTTTGTTGAATGGGATGATGCGAGATTGGGGATATTTAATTCAAAAAATAAAATTTATATATATTTTGACAATAAAGTCACTATATCATTTCTTATTGAATACAATTTCTTGAGATTGATGTGAAAAATATTTAAATATCTTGGTAAAGAACATTATCCCTTCCTTTGGATTTCCTCACTTAAACTACACTTTAAGTCACGTTAGATTACACTTTTGTTGAGATCAGCACCTATAGGACATGAGAAAAAATGTCGATGAGGGATTTTTGTAGTAATTTATTGATCTATGATACTCAAGGTGTGTGGATAATAGTGGTGGTCAAGGAACCATTTATAAACTATGTTAATATAATTTATAAATATAAAAAGGGATGTAATTATTTATGAAAGTGGTTTCTAAATAGACAATTAATGAGTAAATTTTTAGGTGAAGACATGGAATAACAATAAAATACTTTAAATTTTGAGGTTTAGTGATATTTACCTCTTGATTTAACATTGTTTCATCATTTTAACATTTAATATGGTGAAACAAATTTCCCATTTAAAATTAATTTTATGTCATAAAATTAAATTTACATTTTTAACAAATTTTGATTATTCTAATTCAAAATATTAAATCCATTTTTTTATATTCAACATCCAAAGGTTATAAAAATTACCTATAAAATATGTTGTGAAAATGATATATTTATTTTCAATTAAACTTAAACTTATCGTATTATAATCTAACCCCTCCCGCAGATAATTTCAACATGCTGATTCCAAAAATAAATTTCTTAATAATAATTATTTTTTAAATATAATACTTGTAATTTATAGATAAAATTTATCATTTACTGAGAAATATTTTATATTATTACAAGATTGAACCTATGAACCTTAGAAAAAGTACATAATTTTATTAAATTATATTATTAAATAGCAAGTTATTAATGAAACCATTTTATAAAAAAATTATCTAAAAAATATAAAAAAAATTAATAAAAATAAAATATATTTGTTCAAGAAAAAAATTGTCATTTTTTAGGGAAATACCTTATTTCTCTATATTTAACACTTTTATTATGTAATAATGTGATATTAATTTTATATATATAACATTATATGATAATATAATTATGTTATTTTTTATACTATATTCATAATTATGACCCTACAGTTTATTCTATTGAAGAATTCAATTTACAATGTTATAGGTTGTTTTAGGTAGGATGTTTTAAATTTTCTAATAGAAAAAGTATCCTTTTCCCATTTTAATGGGTCACATAATCATCCTATGTTTATCCAAACCTTGTGGTTGGAACATCCCTGAGGCACACCCACACTCATCGTTTAGCTGCATAATTTTTAAAATCATATTCCAACCATGTGAAACATCTTTAAATCTAAATTAATTATTGTTTGGGTTTTCTAAAAATGCTCAAAAATTTCATTTTAATCGTAAAAAATGAAAATTTCAAGGTTTATCTGCATGTTTTTCTATAAAAATGAACCAAATACTCATAGTGAAAAAACTATCATCTCAAAATTTTGAAATTCAATTTGAAAATCTTAAGACTAACTAAAACTCCTATGATAACACCTAAGCCTCAATCCAAATCCAAAAAATGATTTTATCATTCTCTGACTCGTATAATTCCTATATGAATATCATTTCATAAAGAAACTCACAGTAAGAAAGTAAAAACTTTCAAACTTCCCAAAATATTCACAACCCTGAATGATGAACATTGTTATAAAATGTCCATTATTAAACTACACATATCTGAGAAGTCCCAATGGAATCTAACCACAAAAATAGACATCTCCTAGTTGTAAATTCATCACCAACTAATCATGTCCTATACTAAAATTACAATTGATAATCCTCTTTGAAACCCCAAACAGGAGGTGTATTATCCCTTAAACGACTAGGAATTTCTCATCACCATTACAAAAATAGATACAACCCTCAATGGCACCCATCTTTCTTGTGACACTAAATTAGTACAAACCAATTCATCTCATGGATAATTGTTCTTCAAAATTTATTTTATTTCTCATAAGAGACTATTTTATTAATGATTCACTAAACCATTGAAATCACCTATTTAAAACAAACAATCAATGGTTCAATGGCACAGTTAATGTTTTTCCCTCTCACCACACCAAATTCCCAGAAAACACAATTTTAAAACCTTCTCTAAACAAATATTTCTAAATTAACATTTTTCCCACACATCGCCCAATATTGATGAAATAATCTATAGTGGAATCATTATATTATAAAAGAACTCAAATTGAAGTGAAAACCCAAAATTCAATAAAATTTAATTCATACAATCTCAACCAACCATATCAACCATAAAACATTCACCTAGAGAAGTGGCTCAACATCGATTCAGAAAACTCTTGGACCACATTCAAACCATCTTATTCTGAATACCAAATAATCAAATCAATTTAATACCTCATATGAACCATAAATATGTTTTTCATTGAGGAAACAAAACAAAATTAATTCATCCATACAATGACATCCAAAATGTACATTGACCATCCAATCCTTGATCTCATGCATCTACACTCATTCTGAAGTTGGGGGCCATGCCACCACGACCCATAATCAATATATTACTACATATAATGACAATACATTAATTTCCCACTCTTATGAATGTTTGAACATGAAACATCAATCATCACCCATTCCTAGCTCACATTAAACACTATCATCAAAACCCATTGAAATGCACCAATATCAATACTTTCACACACTAAGAATGAATGATCCCCTCCTAGACATATAGATTCTATTACACTACTTCTCCTACACAACCTATTCAGGTTCCATAATAGCATATGTGACATCCTCCTGATCCAAACATGCACCATCTAAAAACCAAAGTCATGGAACACACATGGGTGGACCCTATAATCGAACCTCAATCTATCACCAATGTTACATCTAACCCAGAAAGATATTTCTCATTTCACCGTAACTCTATATAAATGATTCCCATAATGATTTAATTAAATCCATGTATCTTAATAATATACATGTCTTCTCACCCATCTATAAAAAATGGGAAATATACATAACTAATTCATATTTTCCCACAAACATTAGTAATTTCTCGTAAAATGTCATACCAATACAAACCCTCTCCATTATGAGGTAGGTTTATCCTCTAAGCAACCTTATCATGGGTTGTTATCTACTATTCATTTTGGTTTCTTAAAAAATCCAATAATTTTATTACCCCATACCACCTGACAACAGAACCCGACCCATGCTCCCATGAATCACACACCATCAAAACTAGGCTCATGATCCTGAACTGCAGAATATGATCCTAATTCATGTCATTAACATATAACTGGAGGAACCATTATTATTTAGTACCAATATTCTTTAAATCCCATTTATACCTTGACCAATCACCCAATCACCCATTCACCCAAGTTTCATCGGTAATCCAGAAGTATCAATGCAAGAAATATCCAACCTATATCCAAACATCTTAGATCATAATATGTTAACCCATTAGAGACTACATCAGAAAATACTAGAGCTTGGTATAATACAAATACATCCCTCCAAAAGTTACAAAATGGTACCAAAAAACCTCATGTCATATTCCTTAAGAAATCTCATGGAATACCCATCCCTATAGCATATGCTTGTTAGAAATTCTCACCCAATAATATAATAACCCAAATCATATAACATTATTTCTTTCTTTATTCAATTCCTAGGATCTAGATATTACATTTATAGGGATTCCATCAAATATAAAACTTATTTCACTATAATCTTGGTCTATATATCAATGCGCAAGTCTCTCCCAAATATCCCATAAATGATAACTAAAAAAGAACGTAGCTAATAAAGAATAATCTCTACTTTGGTCTTCATATAAGAAGGAAAATCATCCACTAATTTTGTCACTATAGATTATATATATATAAACACACATGGGAGATCATATGTCAAATCAACTGCCCACTATGAAAATGATCCTCACCATGAATCTGCATATGAGACTATCCTCTTGAAGACTATGTCTCATCCACATGTACATTATGACATCATCCCATCATCATTCTTGTTGTGTATAACATAATAATACAATTATATTATGTAATAACATACAAGAAGAGATATAGGGTTAAAACATATAGGTTATTGTTGAAACATTAAATAAAAACACCATTTCTAGTATTGAACCAGTACCATAGTTGTAAGTTCTTATAATGACCCATCAGGGGTCAGTATACATCCCTTATAAGAGGGAATGTATACCAATCATCATGGATAATCCCTCCATAATGACCATAAGGCCAATAATAAGAAAAAATATATTGTGGTTCAGATTAATAGAATACCACAAACTTGATATATAGAAAAATCATTTAAGATATTGTCGATAATTTAAACAATTTAACCTTTTTCTAGTGATATAAATCACAAAAAACACACAAATTCCATGTGATTCATATGCGAATTTTTTTTACACACATATCTTAGTAGTGGGTATTGTTTCAAAATCCCATTAATCATAAATTATAAATTTGGAAACCCAAGGGTGTCACCCAAGCTATCTTTAAACAACTGTAAAATTTGAAACCAAGAATAGAAATCCAATATCCCTGGTAACCTATAATTCCCATAAAAAATGGTGTTTTATGCACTAATATCAGATCAATAAAAATATTTTACTCATTCAGAAACATTAATAAAAAATTAAACATTCTCAATAAATATTGTTACATACCATCACCATGGACTACTTGACTAGAGCATGGATCAGTGGTCACCACTTGACTCAGTTGAACCCCACCATACACAAAAAATTCTAAATAGTAGTGAGGGTCTAGTGTGTTACTGAGGAGAGACTATACCCACATTTGAGTGTATAGAATATTTAAAATAAACAAACATTATCCAAAATAATAAATCAAATTTTTAGGAATCAATAAAACATAACATTTTATATAAATCAAAATTTGAAAGAATAAGGTATTATTGAAACATCTTCATATCAAAAAAACATCAATTGATTTCCTATAGGATTGTTAGTAGTAAAATATAAATAAAATAAATGAAAATTCATATAGGATCTATTTCAATTACCATGCATTATCTCATCCATGTTACCTCACTCAATCAGAGTTTCTCCAGTATATCATTCATCTGCTGGCCTCTTCCATACATGATACTATGATAAATGAGGTTTGTTCATGCACTACAATGTAATGGATAGATTCTTATGTTGTGATTTGAAAAAATTAGGTACCAACTATTAAGGTAAGAAATATAATTAGAAAATACTATGTATTCTCATGTGATATAATTGGTAAAATAAATAAAACTATGTGAAAATGTAAACAAATAACCATAATAGATCTGTTGGTTTTAAAATTACACTAGAGATCAATTAAAACTATTTTGGATACTAATGATGCATCCTTGAACACATAGAATTATATTAAAAAAATGTTTTGAATGTTGAGTACTAGGTAACCACCAAAAAATTCTTTAAGTATGTTATGAATGGAAGGATCCCTATGATGGAATAAAAGGAAATCAAATAGTAACTGACTCAATAGCTAAATCTTAGGTTACCACCAATGAATTATATAGTATATAAAATTGGAATAGTTCCCCACCATGTAATATCCTATCAACTATCAAGGATGAATAGTGAAAATATTGGTAATCTCGATATTGGTATTAGCTCCCACCATGAAAATAGGCACAATAGTTGATCCTCAGGTAGGCATCTAGGAAATACATAGATTCCAAACCTCAAAATCATAGGGAATGACCCAAGAATATCAATGGTATTAATAGTCAAATAAAAGGGAATTTCCCAAGGCCTTAGACATATAAAACCTCCAGATCCTTAGAAACCACTGAGATATTTCACATTGATTCAACGGTCGAATCATAAGTTTTTTCAGTCCCATTTATTAATAGAGATGCTATGGTAAATTTTCTCTCCCAAAATGTCACACAAGAAAAATCTCATAAAGCCTTTCTAGATTTATGAAATAATATCAAATAATAAAAGATTTCCAACTCATGTGTATAACCTAACATATTCACTTTTTCTATATTAGGATCATATCATTAAATCATGTTCTATGGTGACACTAATAATCATCACTACCCATCACATGAACTTACCCTCTCTAAGAAAATATTCTCCCAGAGCTTCACACGGAGGTCCCCAAGGTTATATCATCTTATAAACAATCTATATAATCTCCTCAATCTCAATATCACCTCTTAGATCAATACTAACCACAATAAGGGAACATGGACCCTTAATATTTTCATGAACATAGTAGGGCCTCTTAGGCCTATCATGTAATATTACATAGGCATAACATTAGTGGGATGGAATAAACCCTCTCGTAATTCCCATGTAACATAGTTTGTTCCTAATGTACCGAACCAATCTATTGTATATTCATGGTCAACACAAAATGGATCTTATAAGCTAGTGGTTGATGAAACACTCACCCCACTCTCTAATCATCCACCTTAAATGACCCTAAGGCATCTCTATCTAACAATATTTAATCTATGGATACATATAAGAGAACCCATACTATAACCATTATGTTCATTCACATCATATTATTTATTTTACTCATATCCTTTCCATTTAATGTCATACATTTTAATTAATGATTCACTCATTAGTAGCCAATGAATCAAGCTAGAATTAAAGAATCCATTGAGGTCCTTATCACGTTTTCCATTAATTTTTAGCCATTAAATTGTAACTGAGCAATATATTTGACTAACAAATATCAATGTCCCAATGTATAGTGACCATATATCACATCTTGTATAAATAAATTCTATAAAACATAATGAAATTAAGTGCCCCTAAAATATTCATTCAATTTAATTTTAATAAGGAACATCCACTTCCAAATCTTCTCTATTCCTCACGTCACCTACTAGGGTGTTAAACCAAGCTATGAAATCCAATTAAATAATTATAAACATTAATAATTAATTATTTAAAATTAAATAAGAAAATCTTCACATAAATTCTCACCGATCAATCATGGTACACTATGACTATGACCAACCACCCATAAATGGTCAGAGGCATACTCCTAACACAATTCTATGAAATAGACATGTCATACGACAACAGATTAACCCTCAATTTCATAAAATTAAATAGAAACACATGAATAATTAATATGTACATGTAACTCAGATTAAAAGGTATGAAATATCATCAATATATATTCCATAAATGTACTATATCCACATCAAAAAAATCCATATAATAATCGGATAATTCAACCTTTCTCTCGTGGAATCATCAATGACACCCTAGCAAAAAATTCCCCCAAATCAAAGAAAATTGATGGATTTGATGGACATAAGAATAAATAGAAGATAATTTCATGAAATGATGGAAATAATATCTAATATAGATATACAAAATTTTTTAGATGGAGAAATAGTGGGGTGGCCACCTCAGGCATGCCTTGGAGGGACATGAGAAAGCGGGTTGGGGGGTTTAAAATTTTCATAGAAAAATGGCCATTTTTCTCTTTAATGGTTTACATGGTGAGCCAACCTATAAGCCAACCTTATGGTTGTCGTTAACATGATCTGTAACCCATAAAAAATTTTAACCAAATAGTCTTCCAACCCATGTTCCAACAATTAAAAAACACTATAAATCTAAATTTTTGGTGTTTTACTATTTTTCTACAACTTTGAAAAAATTATGCACCAAACCCCAAGCCAAAACTACATCGCATGGTTTACTTTTATGATTTTCACAAACCATAAAATATACATTCATAGTAAAAACAAATTTCAAAATTAAAAATATCATATTTAACCTTCCAAGAGTCACATGGGTACCCCCAAGACACCACATCGACTTTAATACATATAAAAAACATCACCTTTGGATTATCTAATTCTATGGATTCCAATATGAATCTGAAATATCAAAACTAAACTTCCTCTTGAATTAAAATATTATCTCTTTATAAAAAATTTTAAAACAACAATTATGTGAGTCATTTTACTCTATAAAATCCTCCAAAAGAGTCATATTTTTTATTTAAAACTAGGAATTATTTAAATTATTTAAATTAGTATTCAATATAACCCCTTATTCATGATGAACTCATATTGATAAACCTATAAAATGTCCATGAATACTGTCATTCAAGACATTTCATTTCTTTAGAATTATATTCATCTCAACTACACACCTTCATCGTGATTACCAGTATCATCATTCATAATATTATAATATTTAACCTTATAAAAATTATCAACAAAACCCCATTACCAAATAAATGATTAATTAATATGTATATAAGATAAATTGATTTTGGCCTAAAAATATCATGAACAAAATTAATGAAATTATTATACAAAAAATATTTACATTTTTTTTACAGAAATAGATGAAATGCGATCATAATTATTCAAGCAAATTATGATCATAGATAATAAAAACATAAATACAAATTTTTATCAATTTATCATTTTATTATAGACCGAATTTTGTGTATAATAATATATTTATCTCTTCAATATTAGAAAATATAATGAATTTTTTTTACAAGATTCAAAAAAAATAAACTGAGTTATATGGACTATTTTATTCCATCATATTTTTAATCTAAATAACTTGTTGTGTAGACTTTTAGATATCAATTTTAAGGTTAGTTCATGTGAAAATATATTGTTTAAATTTTTTATTTTAATGATACAAAATTATAGCACAATTATTTGAGTAATATAAAAGATTAATCATTTCTAGATTTTTTGAATAGAAGAGGATAACTGGGAAATCAGAGCCATAACAAAAAAAAAATAACTACTTCCTGATGTATAATGAATTAAAAACCCATAAAATCAATGAAAATAGTTAATATTTAAATAAAATAATCATTATGTAGTTTGGTTTTTGCATAGTGGTAAGAACCTCATAATCTTATTTGAAAAATAGGGGTTCAAAATCCATTAGGCGCAGGTAATGTAGCGTGATATAGCAGTGGTGGCACTATAGTACCAGCGGCAGGTCACTATAGTAGTGGTAGGGGCACTATAGCGGTGTCCGGTACTCTATGGTGCTGTAGTAGGCGGGACTGTAGTAGTACTATTCACAGATGGGCCTTGGGCTAAAAATCTGGGGCTATGGGTAATGTAATGGGATATATGCCCACCAGGCCTTCGGGATATGTAATTGGTCTCCCACTACCTAGTTAAAAGAGGTATTTTCATTTCTTTAATAATATAAATGAGGCTTCGGCCCAAAAATTTTAAAAAAATAAAAAAATAAAAATTACGGTTATACCTTTTAAATTTTATCCTCACTAAAAAGATGAAAAAAATGTACTAAGATTCAATAAATACAAATAAAATGTAATTCATCAATCCTCCACAAACATTGGTGTGTAATTTTAAATAATTAATAAAAAGATAAATATTTAAACCATACTCAACCAAATATATAAATACGAAGTGATGAAGTATGAAAAGATTTAATAAAATAAATCTAAACTATAAAATAACCTCAATCATACATATATAAATAATATGTAATATTGAAATAGAATATAAATTTTTAATGTGTGATAAAGATTTAGGAAAAAATAAATTAAAAAGAATTTTATACTCCCCTCTAATATTGGAGGAGGGTCCCAAGGAAGTTTGTAATCATTAGAATTGTCATTTGATTCAAGTCCCTCATCCCAACATTTTTCTTAAGCATTCATCAATATTATAGTATTTGTCTAAATATAATTTATTTTAAATGAATCAATATAATATCATAAAATTGGTCTGAATAACCAATATCCACTATAATCTTAAAGTTATTATCCTTATTAGTTATAGTAACAAAGATTTATCCTTGCATTACATCCCATTTACTACCATGAAAAATTATACTATCATCACCAACCCATTTTTTGATGCCCAATGAGAAGAAATAATTTGAAAACATTTTCTCTTAACTTTCAATTATTTTAATCACACTATTTAGAGTAATTATTGTATAAAAATCTTATGAATTAATATTATAGAGAATCCCTAGTTTAATTGTTAAATTTAATAAAATTTATTTTTTAATTAATTATTTTTACTTTTTTATTGTTTAAAGAAATCATGCATTGATATTTTCGTTTATGAAAAATTATATTAGGTGGTTTTATTTGATTTTTTAACAACTCGAAGTGTCTAGTATGATATGGAATACTTATCTTAAAATACTTGCTTGAAATGGTTACCTGTTTAAAAGAAATTCTAATTTTATTTGGGCACCATACGTGTTATTTGGAATGGATGAACAGAATCTATCATCAGATTTGGAAATCAATATCAGTAATAGAATTTTGAAAGGGAGTTTACATAATAGAGGGTTTATTATGGCTTTGAGATGATGTGAGAAAATTTGAAAGGCTTGATCATATAAATATATCAAATAAAATTTCTATCATCATAACCCTTTGATGGGGAATAATTATTTGGATTATATGAATTCTCATTATAATAATTCATTATATGAATTTTTTCATGGTCTAATGATTTTCATGAAGAGGCCAGATAAATTTCCAACTAATTATAAGACATCCCTGTCTTTGAGATTCATCGCTAGTCATTTCATATAACTTCTTGGGCCACCAAAATATTTTAAAATTATTGATCATATGCACTGAGCTAGTTTTTTTATCAATTTAACTGGAAATATAAGAAACCCTTCTTTGTGTTATACTTGATGATCACAAGACTTTTGTAAATTCAAATGATATCATCAACTAAGTTAGGAAATTGAAAAATAAAGACATCATAATTAGAGAATTTTGGCCTCCCATATTTTAATTTCGAAAAAATATTATGAAATTTATTCAATATTAATGACATATCAAGAGGTTGTATGATATTTTATCAATAAATATTTTTTCAATGGAAAAGGACATATGTGTAAGAATATTTTGGGCCCATAAAGGATAATTTACAGGGTGAGTAATTTCTCGAATGAGAATCGAAATAAAACAAAATGGGTTTCCCTTGTAATCAATAAAATAGACATAGTATTCCATATAAACATTTATATACCCACATATAGGTAGACATTTTTATTTTACTCTCAATAAATCATAGCTAGGAAAACTGACATCTGTTTTGAAAAAGGCTATAGATTATCAAGAAAATAGGATCACAATCGATATCTGAATACCTTAAAGAATAAAGTAAACTCTTGTATAAAATGATAGAAAACGATTCAAAATGAATTATAATGTTTTGGTTTCGACCATGAATGAATGAGATTAAAAATAAGGACCTAGAAGAATAAAGAAAAGGTATAAAGGATTAAGGAAATGGTTTAAACGTGACTTACTATATAATCTCTTATAATTTATTTTATTTTACTATATTTATAGTTTTGTAATGTATTGTTATTCTATAATCCTAAATGATTCCCATCACATGAATATGTGAATTTGAAGTGATCATAGATAGTATGAATATAACTTTTATAATGTTTGAGTATTTTCATTTTATTAAATAAAATTAACTTTTGTTTGTTAAGTCCTTTCAATATTCAAATATCATTGTTTATTATCAAGTGTGTTGGTATTTGATTTTAATTAGGTTTACTTATTATTATTATTTATTATTTATGGTTTACATCCACATAGTTTGGGTTTGTATATAATATAATATGATAAATATAGTAATATAAGTTCTTAGTGATTATTAGCATGTATGGAAGGATTGGTGGATACTAATTATTGATTAATAAGAACAAGATATTTTTGTGTATTACCTAAGTCAATTAGAGGGGATTAACTATAACATTTTCACACATTGGAAGGATTGAATTCCAAGATGATATATCATTTAGGAATATTTTTACCCATAAAATTAAACCAGGGATTAGAGGGGAAGTGATTTTGTATCATATCACTTATAAATAATAATAATTAGAGAAAAATAAATTAATTATTAGGATGCCATTATAATTGGGAAACCCAACCTGGTCTAATCACTCTTATTATTTTAGTTTTTTAATAATTATTTAATTTCCTTATTTTGTTTCATAATATTGTAAACCCAACAAATTATTTTTTTCCTAACCAATAAGTAAAAAAATGTTTGGAGAACTTATGTCTATATTAAATGTTTGGGTACCACTACTACTGCATTTTTTTATCTAAAATAATTTATTCTTCTTCCCATAATAATACATACCTGGAAAAAAATTTCACTATTTTTGAGGAGTAAGATATACATCTAAGGAAAATATTACATAACCAGATATTCTAATATGAATCTTAACACTTTTGACATAGTAATTAAGAAGGAACCACTAACTAGAATTTTTAATGAATAATTATAGACCTACATTCAGGAAATAACCCATGTAGTATCAATTGAAACATCAAGTGTTCACTCCGGTCTTGTTATCATGGAAATAAGCACCAACTAGACTCTATAATATTAATTTTTCAGATTGTTCATTCATCATAATAGTCATATCTCGATGTCTTACCATCAAAATTACTTTGAGTTGAAAATTTAATTCTTTAGAAAGATTAAAAATTTCCCTATATTGGATTTTTGAGATCTAAATAATCATATTAAGGGGTAAACTCTTGAATTATGATATTCAATCATTGATGTGTATCTATGGAGAATTTTATATTGAGGGAATTTAACTTTTCATTTGAAGGAGTATCCAAGTAATGGTTGGATAGATGAAAACCATGAGAGATTATTAAAGATTATTATATACATACATACTTTATAAACATATTAAAAAAAATTTCCAAATTCATAATAATTATCATGGATTTTTATTCCAGTAGATAATATTTTAGGCAAACTCTATGTTTATTGGGAGAATTTCTAGAATCATTATGCTAATTTACTATAATAAGAAATTGATGAGTAACACTTATTTATGTTCTTATATTAAGGAATATTGGACCACGATAGGAAATTTTTATATTGTTTATCTTAAAGAACCTTGATAGAGAATATAACTAGAAATATTCATAGGACTCATTGAAAATATTTTTCAAAACTCACAATAATTTGAAACAAGAGGTACAAGCATAAAAGGTATCTACAAGGTAAAGAAAATTGATTCATCTCCAATCATAGAATCTATACATGGAGAGATAAGTAATTATTTGATATATATAGACATGAATAAAATAGGTAAACAATAATAACCATCCATATTTTGTAGTTTTTTCACCTCCATGCTCACTATTTTGTTGAACATTGTTTTGAGGTGAAAGAAACATAGAATTGTTTAGCATCCTTTCATCGAAAATAATACCCATAAAAAAGAATGGGGGGTGATTTAACATGTCCAATTTAGAATTGGTAACTCAAAAAAATCAATACTTTTTTAAAAACAAAATTCACAATATCCACTTTACCTATATAAAAATTAATTTTATAACCCACCATGTCTCCAACCTCCATACAAGTAGTCATTAACAATCAATTTGAACAAAAAAACCCTCCATTGAAACAAAATAAGCCATATGAATAACCATAATCCATTTCACCACCCCTATTATAGAAATAATATCCAAAAGATGAAAAAATTAGGAGTGAAGTGTTAGTGCTATGTAATTATATTAGTAGCTTTTTGTAGATTTTATAAAAATAGATGGAAATTTATTAGACCATTCACTCACTAATTTATTGATCAAGGTGATAAAGATATTCACCCGAAGATGAAATAATATTAAACTTATTAACCCATATGAGACTAAAAAATATACCTAGTTTGTAAGTGGAAGGATATGAAAAACCTGAATATGAATAAGTAAATATAAAAAATCATGTAGTAGATGAATCTGAAAAAAATCAAGTTGGACTAATTACTAAGAATTATGGGAATTTTAAAAAAAAACCTAATTTATAACTATAAAAGAGAAAAACTAATAGATAATAAAAAAGGAAAATATAATAAACACCCCTATATAGGAAGAAAAGGGAGAAGAATGACCTACCGATCCAGTTTCTATTAATATTAATTTAATAAATGAATATCCAAAAAGAATAACAATAATTAAAAATTATGGAAACCTTGTATAAAGTTGGTCATGATTTTCCCCTTTTCAAAGAACACAAAAAAATAGCAATGCATACCATGTTACTCAAATAAAATTTCAATATGAAAATAGAGATTCAAGGGAATGAACGAGTTAATATGGATAGAAGTTTCTCAATATTTTGACTTCACAATTTCACACCAAATTTCAAGATCTAATGATATATTCTATCCATGTAACTATTTTTTAATAATTTTTTATGATTCATTATGTAAATAATAAATTTCTATTTACTTTATGCCTTACTCGGTGTATAAATTATTATATATGGGATAATTATATCCCACTACAGTGGTGGTGCAACTTGGAAAAAGATCTAATTCTTTTTGTATTGGAGGATTGGGGGATATACTTAGTAGAGAATAATTAAGACTGGGTTTTCCTAGTAAACTTTTATGAATTAGACATATAGGAAGAAAGAGAACCTAGACACATACTAATAATTTTTGGTAAAAAATTCATAAAGTCATCCATGACCAACATCAATAATCATAAACGAACACTCACTATGTATTTTGGAAATAACATTATCCACTTAAACATTTTTTACTCAATTAGGCACACATAGAATGGTAATTCACTTTTTACACATTCCCAAATGGAATTGGATTGACCTATTGCAAGTATAGGTAAGTGACATTAATTTTTATCATTATGATTACAAATTTTATTGAAACTTTCAAAGAGTGGGTTGATTTTTAAAATGCAATAAAGTCAATAATCCTATTTTATTTTTTGGTAACATATAACTGTTTTGATAGATTCTATTTTCTACTTAATAATGATCTAGATTTTGTGAAATGTTTTCTTAATGACATAAAATAGTTATATTTTTTAAACCCCAATATATATTTACACCTAGAACAACCCCACAAATCGATAATTAATACAATTACCAACTAATTTGAAATATTTATATTTAATGAAAAAAGTGAAATAAAAAATTATTATTATTAAAAAAATTCCACATCCCAAGAGTATAAATATCTTGGTTATTTATATGACATTTATAGTTAATTTTTTTATGATTAAGTGATATTCTTGTAGTTAGTATAAAAATCAACATGTATTTGATTCGTCTTGATGATAATTATAGACCTCCTAGGAAGACTGAATGAAGGATGAATTCCACCCTAATAGTTATTGTTATGAAATATATTGACTGGTTTTTGGTGGTTGGGATCACTTATCTAAATTCAAAATGTTAATTTGATATCCAAATTCATGTTATTCCTTTGAAAATTGGACTCGGTATTATGGGGAAAGACTAAAATGTGTTTATCCCTATGATAATTCAGATTAGACGGATAATCATTATAGACTGTAAAAGGGTAAATTATGTCACATGGAAGGATCATTTTCTCATCAGACTCGATGAATACATATTTTATAAACTATAATATCAAACTCAATATTTTTTTTAAAATAGTTTGTTGATATTATGTAGGAGCCCATTGCTCGATAAGATTGGGAGAAGGACACCATTAACTATTTCTTTGGAACCAACTTTTAACAAAAGGTTCCCATTAATATTATCTAATTTCCAATTTACATTTGAGAGGAAAATGTTAAGTATATTTTCAATTCAAATTGAGGAAAACATGAGGGGTATTTAAATATTATTCTACAATGAAACACTACACACTTGAATCCCAAATATGGTAGTTAAATTACATTATTGGTAGTGAATATAAGAATACATAAAGGATACATTATCTAAATTTCCTTATAAGACAATATGTATATATATATATATACACAATAAATTTGAAATGAGAACATAAGCCTCAACCCAGTGGGTGAGGACTCCTTAAGTGCATCCAAGAGACCCATGATCAAAACCAGGTAGTGGAATATTTTTGGGGTACTGTAGAAGACATTGTAGAAGAATTCTGTGGGTACTGTCGAAGCTAATATAGAATTTACAGTAGCAGGTACTGTTCGGTACTGTAGTAGCTGGAACTATTCATCATTGGCCACTAGTTTGGGCTTAGAGTCCATAAGCCCATCAACCACCCATGCCTTCTTGTTAGTAAGGCTTTCAAGAAACCATTAAGGCCTTTGGGCCACCTTAAGGCCTTCAGGCCCCCTGATTAGTGCAGTTACCCCATACAAACTCTAAGAAAAAAGAGTTTCCCTAGAGGAGGATTCAGAGAAATTGCACTCACCAGAGAAAAAAATCGATTTAGAAAAATGAGTGGGTATGTCTACACCATCGGGACCAGACTGTGCATTCATGGGATTCCCACCCAAATGGACATGTGACAGTGGAGAGCTACCATCACGATGCAGATGCTGGTGAGGGGTAGTTCCTTGTAGTTATAGTCCTTTTGAATTCCATAAGACATTTAGATACTATATTATCTTAATTCTATGGGCCATGTAATCTATAACCATACGGTCCTTGTAAGGTTTCCCCATCATCCCTTGAAAGGGGGATATCAAAATCCAATAAAAATGAAGGCTTTCGGTCCATTCGGGTCAATACATTTGAAATGATAAGACAAAATAAGAATTCTTTTAGAAAACATTATTTTTTCCATCCCTATTATAAAAAAATACATATAATTATCTTATAGGTTTTCTATGGATATGAAAAAAATAATGGTTAGCTCAAATTCTATGTAAGGAGTGATTTATAATAGAATTTATCATATCATAAACATGGTATAAGTAATATAGATGGAATAAATAAGCATTATGAAACCATAATCAACTCAAATGGAGAGAATTGTATATCCATAACCACAAATGAATACAAGGATATGATAATCATTTATCTCATACTGATGAAATGAATAATAATGAACATCCAAATACATTATAAATATATTTTTCGCAAGACACTCTACTAAAATTGTGAGACTTATACCCCATAACACAAGATTATTTATATGATGGGACTTTTCATGCATTTAGGGAATTTATAATTCTTAGACCAACTATCACCTAACCAAATACAATTTATTTATTATAAGAATCAACAATACATTTCATATATTTCCCCAAGATACCAATGAATGAATAATAAACATGTGAATCTCTATAATGAATAATATAGAAAACACATACTTCTCTACTAAATGGAATATTGTGGATGTCTCTGAGAACACACCTTAGTAAATATACAATTTATGGGGAAATGTCATTGTAATAGATAGTGCCCTTACCGAATAAATATAAGAGAGAGTGTATATTAAAGATTTTATATTATCCATGGAAGACAATAGTTGTGTTTAATAGTTTTCAATGGTAGGGGAAAAATGTAGAGGTAGTAAAAATCAATTATATTAGTTTGTAAAGAGAGTGTGAGCATTCAAAAGTATATCCCCTAATAATTTCAAGCCATGTGTGACATATTAATCCAACAAATCATGAATTAGATTTCTGATTGAGTCAATTATCAACATGCCATTTTTAGGGTGATTATCCCTTGGTAGAACTGTACAAAAATGGCATCAATTTTCTAATACCCAATCATGGTTGTAATTATTAGGAAACTCCACACACATTTACATTACCAAAAAATCAGATAGTTTTTCAACCATGGGAAAATTGATTTCTACAATTTTTTTGGTAACTCAAGAAACAAAATAATTTTAAGGAAAATTAACAATATATAATTCTAAATTTACTCAAATTCTTGATGTATATAGTAAATAGTCTTCAATGAAAATGTATTCACCACACTAAATGAAATAAAAAGTGAATATACTATGAGTCCCATTAAGGTAAATTGTGAGGGAACACCCCACTTACATCTTGGGTCAAAATTCTATCCAAATATATTGAAATAAATGGATTCAAATTGATCTACAAATACACTAAATAAAATTCATTTCATGATATAAAATCTAAAATAGGCACTATATGCACCATATAAATAAAATTTGGTTTTACTAATAGAAAAAATATAATTATCATCTATGTTATAACGTTTCTTCGTAAAACTGAGATTAAAATGTATTTCACATTGTGTTTTTACAAAATTGAAGTGAAACCACTTCTTTTGAGGGTTTACACATTTGTTTATTTATAAATAGATATTTAAAATCTACATGGATATGTTTTCACATATTTTTTTAAAAAATAAATGTTAAACCGATAATTTTTAGGAGATGTTGTTTTAATTTTTTTATAATGCAGCTATAATTATTTTAAATCCTTTGTAAATTTTTTATTCCAAACGATAAGATTTTCAAGTACCCTATATAAAATTTCAGTCTCCCGCATTCTTCATTTTCGACTACATCATCATAGATTTTAATCATAATTCAATTTTTTACTAATTCAATGATTTCAATATGATATTTCTTAATATGATCTCAACACATATTTTTTGTGACTGGTTTTATCCATAGATATATTTTTTAATTATTTTTTCTTCACTATTTTGGAAAAATTCATATGATCTAGTTGAGAAGATGAATATATCAAATGAGACTTTATAACCTAAGTTTAAAAAGTCATACATAATAGATCATATTTTTATACATGATTAATTTACTCAAATGACAGTTAACATTTGAAAAACAACATATCCATTTAAAGGACACCGAAATGAGAAAATAAATTAATTTTATGTATTAAATATATTTTCATTATTTTGATTTTATTTAATAAATTTTTTTCTTCTTTTTTATTTCATATTAATAAAATGGATTAATTTAATCTAAAATGTGTGCAAAAAATTGAAACTTTTTTGGGCTGTTTATGATGATTTTCAATGTGAAAATTATATTTTTTAAGAACTTGACACTAGTATCCTAGAGTTGGTTGTCGATTTCTTAAAATGTAATAAGATATATGGAATTGTATATAGAATGACCCAATAGTTTTTCCATCTTAGTAAACTAGATACTTATTAGAAATTAAAATTTCAATTTAAAACATTAAATATAAATTGTATTTTCATTGAGAACTGCATTATTTCATCATAAAATAACCCTTCATATTAATTATAAAAAACATCTAAGTAATCTTGGTAAAAATAAAACATAAGAAATAGGTGATTTGAAATTATTTGAAAATGTTAACTACATATATAACATTGATTAAATAAGGAATAATTAATATCAAAAGGTAAATAACTATAACAAAATAAATTTAATCAATAACATGATCTTGAAACATAACAATGGATGTTATAAATAATATAAAAATGATAAAGAAAATCAAAAAATAATTTCATAGTGAGGGAATTCATATTGTAGGACATAAAAAACAAGTTATTAAGGATTTATTAAATACAAAATATATTGGAATGTAAGGGGTTGAAAAATACCCAAACCAATCTTTCACATGAGACCTAGTGATGAAACGAGGGGCTAGAGCAGTCCCCAAAAGTCACCTAATAATTCCAATGATTTCCTTATATAAATTTTTTTAAGCATAATCAACCCACCCATCTATATTTAAAGTTTCAAGTTTTATTTAAATACCTTACCCATTCAATAAATTTTATCATAAACCATCTCCAGAAATACAGTGAATGATATCAAAATAACACACAAATATTCAAACTAATAATAAACCATCCACTAAAAAATAAATTTTATATAAATAAAAAATATCCCTAATAGATCATAAGGATATTTAAACCTTGATTTTATTGATTAAACAAATTTGTTAAAAATATTCTTGAGTAAAATATACATATTACATTTAAATTAAAGTTTTAAAAATTAAATTTGACCGATAATATTAAAAATAAGTTTATTTTAAAGTAAAAAAATTTTACATATAAAATAATATTAAAAAATTATAAGATTCATAATGGATACATTTTTTTTCTTGTCATGCACGCTAAAAAACAATCCCTTCACATTTTAGATAAAATCTAATGAAGGATTGTTTTGAAAAGGACGTCATTTTTTTTAAAAACATTTGGTAAAAAATAAAACATGGGTAAATATAAATTTCCATGATTATTGGAGAATATTAAAAACCTTTTTGATTTTATTTATAAATAATAAACATGAAAGAGAAATAACTCTCAGTATGGACTTAACAGTAAATAATCCTGAATAAAAATGAGATTGTGGAATAAACCCTTACCTCAACTCTGATTGATGTCATACATGTCCAAACCTCTTATTAAATAAGTAATGTTTTATTATAAACCAATTCCATAATAGTTAAAATGTATATAATATAACATATGATTTAATTATACCCTTTTCTCACCCATTTAAAAAATATCTATATTAAATAACTATTTCAAAGGATAATTAATTCATTTTCCTTATATGTTTTGATTTTCAAGTATTTGTCCTTATAAATTGATCATGGTTCCAACATATCTAGAATATTAATAATGATTTAAATATCATATATACTCTTTATTTAGGTGATTTTAGTAATCATTAAAATTTAGATACATAAAAATGAGAAAAACGATTCATAGGGAAGGTTGGTCAAATGTACTCATCAACATTTTTTCCATTTTTTGATGGATGGAATATAATAATGGTGAATATTAATTATTCTTTAAAGAATAATATTTATTTCATAAATACCATAGATACTCATTTGTTCTATATTTGTCTCCATCATAGAAAATTGGTGATGAAACATTAATCACACCATAATGTAAAGACCCGGAAATTTCAAGGAATATTTTTTCTTAATTTTCTTTGAATTTTACAAGAACACAGTTTCTGACGGAGCTTGATTCTGAGGCCCGGTGTGCCCAGAATCATTTTCCGAAGTTTGGCTCGGGTACGTTCAATGAACGAACGAGCGGGAATTCCTATCTTTTTAACTGGTTCTCGGAATCGAAATCTGATGTCACCAATGAACTCGCAATGCTGGTAATTGCTTAGGAGCACCTGTTCCGAAGTTGTGTTTTCATGAGACTAGACGATAAAAATTGTGGAAGTTTAATTTATAATTATTATACAATTTTTATTTTTCTTTAAGTGGTTTAAAGGCTTTGGGTGGATGTTGGGTAACTACCCAAATTCCAAAGGGAGGTTATGAGGTTGGTGGGGCCCACACGAACCCCACCCCTTCATATTCCTAACTCCCTTAACTCACCCTTTAATGATGACAACTTGGCTTGAATTAATTAAGTGGAATTAATTCAATCTTTTGAAATTCAAATTCTTATCTTGTTTTAATAAAATAAGACTTGGGATTATTTTATTTTTTTTTAGAGTCTTGTCTCGTTGGGAGGATTTGGGAGGCTTCAAGAACATCTTCATCAACGAAGAAGAACGTGAAGAACGAATCGGTCCCCAACAAAGAACGTCATCATGTCTTTCTTCCGAAGAATGACGACACGCCATCCCTCGTTCTTCATCCCATGTAAAAGGAAAGGAGACACCATTCCACCTCGGACAATCTCCGTCTTCGTCTACGAATCCTCTTCCGCGACACCGACCCGCGACGCGACGTCTTTTTCTCTGCGATGGAAACCTCATTCAAGCCACGCTCGAGGTAGGGGTTTATTTAATTATCTATTGTTTGTGAATTGTACTTTGTCGTCTTTCGTGAATTTACGAACAGTTGCGATCAATTAACGAGAGGGGGGTTGGACCACAGAAACACGGGTGACCCTCCTCCAATTTGAATGTTGTTTCTAATATGGTTCGGATGGAATGGCGTGGTGTCGTTGCACCACGCGGGATCGTACGACATGTAATGCACGGCGCCGTTGCACCGCGCCGTGAAGTTGAACAAGGAAGCGACGCTGTCGCGTCGCGTCGAAGAAAACCGATGACACCACGGCCGGAGTGGGGCCGTGGCAGAGGGTCGCGGTGCCGTCGCACCGCGGCGGAGGGGCGCGGCCGCGGCTGGTTCCGGGCCGCGGTGGTGCAAGGTGACCGGCGGCCGGTTCCGGAACGCCAGTGTCGGAGAAAGAGGTAGGACTGGCCGTCGCCAGTCCTTGTTGGCAGAACCGTCCGGCCGGTGCGGGCTGGCTGGACAAGAGGGAAACTGGGGGAATTAATTCCCCCGGCCGGCCAGCACAAAAAACAGCCCTGATTTTAATGGGGGGCCGCAGTTACACCAGGGGGGCAGGTGCCCCCCCTTGCCAAATGGCTCGGACGGTTGGCCGAGCGCCTGGCCAGCGCGTTGGGCGCGCTGTGCCCAGGCCGGGCCGCGCTCAGGCCGGGCTGGGTCGGGCCGCCCCGAGGCCGGGCCGGGTCGGGCCGCCCCCAGGCCGGGCCGCACCCAAGTAGGCCGGACCCGGACCCGGTTCGGGTCGACCCAGTTCGGGTCGACCCCGGGGGTATCGGGCCGGGTCGGACCGGGCCCGAACCCCTTAATACCGAATTTTTTTTTTGTCAGATGCCCAAAACATGTACTACAGGTCTCCGATCGATGAACCGTCAATCGCGATGTGATCCTTGGATCAAGACGGTCGTTTCGGTATATCACACTCAAGGTTTCGGAATACTTTGAGTTAGGCCGGGTTGGTTTGTACACGAAACCAACCGGGCCCTCTGAGCGGAAACACTCATATCTTGAACACCGGACATCCGATTGATGGGCCGTCGACATTGATGGACTCCTCTAAGTGAGATGGATCTTTTGGATTACTCCTCTCGAGGTTTAAATGCCGTTGGAGTGCGGTCGGGTTGGTTCGCTCACGAAACCAACCGGGCCCCTGGAACGAAAATGCCAATAACTCACAGACCGGGCGTCTGATTTACACGCCGTCTATCTCGTGGAATTCCTAATGTTGAGACGGAACTTTTGGCATACATAGCCCTAGTTTTGGATGTAGTTGGATAGTGGCTGGGATGGATTGCACCCGAAATCCAACCGGGCCCCTGGAACGGAAAAACTGATATCTTTCAGACTGGACGTCCGTTTGATGAACCGTCAGCGGCGTTGGTGATCACATTGAGAAACGGTTTCTTTGAGTATACCCTATGAGAGTTCGGGGTACAGTTGTGATACGGCCAGGTTGGTTCGCTCACGAAACCAACCGGACCCCTGGGACTAAATTCCTAATGACTCACAGACCGTGTGTCCGATTGACACGCCGTCTGTTGCATTGAGACCCTTATGACGAGGCGGTCCTTTGAGATACTTCTTCATGGGACTTTGAGATACTTGGAGTATTGACCTACAGCTCGTGGAGAAGACCCTCCCGGAGACGAGCGAACGGAGTATGGAGACCGTGTAGCCGGCTGAGACCTAACGACCGCTCGACCGACTCAACTTGGAGTGACTCGACTAGCCCAGTGGACGGAGCGCCCGATATTTGGCGACTACCCCACGGCGGACGGAGTGCCCGGTAGTTGGCCGCAGACCCGTGGTACTCGATAGGTGGAGTACATCTGTAGGCTATTAGGGGGAGCGCCCAGTATTTGGCGACAGACCCACAGCGGACGGAGTGCCCTGTAGTTGGACGCAGACCTGCGGTACTCGACCGGAGGAGTACCTCAGTAGTCTTAGGTTAGTGAGTAGTACCTCGGAGTCATGACATGACCACTGTACACTCCAAAGATGGAGCTCTTCAGTAGTTATGGTTTCGATAATGAAAATCCAGGTTTGACATGAGACTTTTGACCTTTTTGTTTACCTCATGATTGATATGGGTCACTTGATAACTTAGGTATATGTATGGGAATATACCTGGGTAGTGGTTATCCGTTGATTTCATAATCCTTGTGTTTCCTCATGATTGAGACGGGTTACTTGAAAACTTAGGTATATCTATAGGCATATACCTAAGTAGAGATTATCTGTTGAGATATTCTTTGTGGTTATTTTAGTTGGTTCTAGTGAGACCTTGAGGGTCTCGGGGTCCCTACTGAGTATCGTTATACTCACCCCTGCACAGGTTATGCCCGCACCGCATTGTGTTGGTTGTAGACGACGGGCAGAGCGGACAGAGGCCAAGTGTTTGAGGACTGGATGGTACCCGGAGGTGGACTACATTACAAGTCAGTATCCGGAGGTGGACTTCTCAGTGAGACGAAACTCGGAGGAGGTTAACGGGTGAGAAAGTTGTGGATGCTATCTGTACCTACCTTTCAGGTAGGATCTATGGTGGACGATCCAGGAGCTGCGCCATCTGTACCTACCCTTCAGGTAGGATCCGAGGAGGACGACCCAGGAGCCGCTTCCGTCCTTCCAGCTGTTGTATTTTTCTGTTGTACTTTGTTTAGTTGTAGTTGTACTTTCTTTTGGGATTGTATTCTGGCCCATTTACCTTTCAGCACTTCTCTTTGTACTTAGTGTTTTACTTCCTCTTGTACTATGTGGTGTTTTGTTTACTTTATAAAGGCAAGGCCTTCCCATTTATCAGGATTTACGCCTTTGGTGCTAGTCGCCAGCCCCTGGACTATGGAAGGCGGGCTTGGGGTAGTCACGGCACGGGCCCCAAGGACGGGTCGTGACAAATTGGTATAAGAGGAGTCGGTTCTACCACAGAACTTAAAACTACGATGTTTTTTTTCTTGTGAAGCAATATTGTTAAGAGTACCGACCGAGGTTGTCAGTTCAGGGAGTCCAGTGTTGGTGCGGGCGGCCGATGTACCCATAAACCAGGACCCTGAAAACTGAATTCTGACTTTGTTCATGAAAACACTGATTCCGTGTGTGTTTCCAGAAATTTTATTTAAATATCAGCTCAAACCAGGTCAGCTCACCAGGTATAATCGTTTGACTGTGTGACGTTGTTTCTTTCAGGATGCCTTTTCTTGGACGACCAGCTAGAGCCCAGGGGGGTGTGCGTACTGACAGCCTGTCAAGCGACGAGGCTTCGGTACAGGGCCCTCTTGCAGTTGAGGCACCAGCGGTACTACCATACATTGGGCCACCGATTCCACCAGCCCCAGCAGTAGGGGATGCACTCCACGTAAGTGTGATGCACGAGTTCCAGCGCTAGAGGCCACCCAGGTTCCGGGGAGAGATGGACCCACAGGCGGCGGAGGTTTGGCTGGAGGCTGTGGTGAGAGTCTTCAGGCTAGTGGGGATGCCTGCAGACTTCCTGGTGATCTTTGCTGCCAGCCTTCATCAGGAAACAGCAGGCAGGTGGTGGAGCCACCTGTTCCAGTTTTGCGATAGGATGAACTTTGCATGGGAAGACATCGAGACCTTCTTCAGGGTGGAGTTTCTACCAGTAGCTCTACACCCCGAGCATGTTCAGGAGATGCTTCCTTTGCCGCGTGTTTTTCGATCAGTAGCCGAGTCATCTGTGGGAAGTAGACAGATGATGCAAAGGTCCAGGTGGACCAGACCAGCAGTTGGGCGATCTCGGGTTTTAGGATCGGTGGTGCGGGGAACCCGGGGTGGTGAAAGAGATAGGCATGCCAGAAACAGACAGTGTTACTCATGCAGCGGAAAGGGTCACCTGGCACGTGACTGTCCGGCTCATCGTATAGTTGATCTGTAGGCTTTGGAGGAGCCACCATGGCAGAAGCAGCGACGAGTGCTTGAGCAACAGCCGAGCAGTGGACAAGGCAGTAGAGCTCTGGGAGTAGGTAGACAGGAGCGGAACTAGTGGATACGTCCCTTGTACTTCTAGTTCTATGTTGCTGTTGTATTCGTGTCTTTGTACTATGAGCTGCAATAATAAAAAGACACTTATCTCTGATTGTTTTCTTGTCCTTTTGTTTGGATGATACGAAGTGGTACCGGTTAAAACTGTTGACTTGACCCTCACTTTTGAGATTTCTAATGGAGGAGACCCAGTGACCTCACACTGATGCCGACAGTGTGACTTGACCCTTGGAGGTGAGATTGACAGTTGGATCTCTTGGTAGTTACGTCGAGGCCTTACGACGTCATCCTTGGAATGAATGCATCATTCATGTCAGGAATGACTGTATTAGGAAATGGGTGTGGTTTATCTAGGGGATGAGACCGAGTTTCTCTTTTCGGCAATGGAGAATTTTTATCAGCTCTTTCAGATCGTAGGCAAAGAAGGTGCAGATCATCCAGGAGCGGATGAAGACTGCACAGTGCAGTAAGAAACAGGAAACTGGCACCAGTCTTAGAGACTCGAGCGTGTTAAATGTTTCAAGAAGAGTAAGCTTTAAGGAGAGATGAGTCTGCGAAGCAGCATACGTGGAGGCAGATCCAGGAGAGCAGCATGAGGTGGTGTACATTTTAACATGCTATAACCACCCACCTTAGTTATCCCCACGAGGCTCAGGGAGATGGAGGGCGGAGGAAGAGTGCGACTGTATGCGGTCAATGAGTGTGACCCAATAGCTCTAAAAATGATTCACGGGACCATCTGTGTCCACTACTAGTTGCTGTAGTAATGGATGTCGATATGAATCATTCCTTGCTTTCACAAATCTTATTCCAGTCCTAGAGTTTCTGGTAAGCCGTGGACTTGAACCTCACGTCTGGAGATACCTTGGGAGGAGACTCGATAATCACACTTACGCTGATAGTGTGGTCAGACCCACGAGGCGAGAGTTTCGGTTGGAATCTCTTGGTGGCAGCGTTGAGGCCTTACGACGTTGGTCTGAGTATGGATTGGATCCCCAGTTCATTCACAGATTGATTGTATTAGGAAAAAATGTTTGTGGTTTAACTACGACGTCGGAATGGGTTTTCCTTGGTCGGCAAAAAAGGAACCCTCAGGAAGCACAGGGTAACTTGTGCACAGGAGGTTGCGACCGATCACTCTTGAGTCGGTCAACCATACCCTCATGGCAGAAGTCGTTTGAGTTTCAGTTCTATCAGGAATTGGAGACCTCTATAGTTCGAGGATAACGATCACGTCCTTATATGGGTCTCACCTTGGCGAGGTTTACGGGGATGTGGCAAAGGCAGAAAGTTATCTCCGAGGTTCAACGAACCTTTCTAGATCCTCAGCTGGGTAGGCGAGGTGGTTTACCACTTGACCCATCCACCTCCGTTGCACCAGGGGCATGACATTTCCAGGTGTCTCAACTAAGGAGATACGTTCTCAACCCTTCGCATATCATTAACCATGGGGAGCTGGATGATGGCAATGTGGTGTCTTTCACGGAGGTTCCAGTGGGAATTGAGGATCGAAAGGAGCAGATCCTATGAGGATGTACGATTCCTCGGGTGCGATTTCACTGGAAATACGAGAACCTCCAGGTGAGCACATAGGATCAAAAGGCCCAGATGTGTGCTTAGTACCGCTTTTGTATCCCTAGTTTGTGTTGAAGCTTTACAGGGATGTAAAGCCTTGAGGTGGGAGTAATTTAAATACCCGGAAATTTAAAGGAAAAGTTTTTCTTAATTTTCATTGAAATTTTACAAGAACGCAGTTTCTGACAGCGCTTGATTCTGAGGCCCGGTGTGCCCGGAATCATATTCTGAAGTTTGGCTCGGGTACGTTCAGTGAATGAACGAGTGGGAATTCCTATCTTTTGAACCGGTGCTCGGAATTGAAATCCGATGGCACCAATGAACTCGCAACGCTGGTAATTGATTAGGAGCACATCTTCCGGAGTTGCGTTTTCACAAGAGTAGACGATAAAAATTATGAAAGTTTAATTTATAATTATTCTACAATTTTTATTTTTCTTTAAGTGGTTTAAAGGCTTTGGGTGGATGTTGGGTAACTACCCAAATTCCCAATGGAGGTTATGAGGTTGGTGGGGCCCACATGAACCCCACCCTTTCAAATTCTTAACTCCCTCAACTCACCCTTTAATGATGACAACATGGCTTGAATTAATTAAGTGGAATTAATTCAAACTTTTGAAATTCAAATTCTTATCTTCTGTTAATAAAATAAGACTTGGGCTTATTTTATTTTTGGTTAGAGTCTTGTCGCGTTGGGAGGATTTGGGAGGCTTGAAGAACATCTTCTTCAACGACGAAGAACGTGAAGAACGAATCGGTCCCGATGAAGAACGTGGTCATGTCTTTCTTCCGAAGAACGACGACGCTTCATCCCTCATTCTTCTTCCCACGTCAAAGGAAGGGAGATTCCGTTCCACCTCGGACAATCTTCGTCTTCGTCTACGAATCCTCTTCCGCGACACCGACCCGCGACGCGATGTCTTTTTCTCCGCAACGGAAACCTCGTTCAAGCCACGCTCGAGGTAGGGGTTTATTTAAATATCTATTGTTCGTGAATTCTACTTTGTCGTCTTTCATGAATTTACGACCAGTTGCTATCAATTAATTAGAGGGGGGCCGGACCGCACAAACACGACCGACCCTCCTCGAATTTGAATGTTGTTTCTAATATGGTTCGGACAGAATGGCGTGGTGCCGTCACACCACGCGGGATCGTATGGAAAGTAATGTGTGGCGCCGTCGCACCGCGCTGTGAAGTTGAACAAGGACGCGACACTGTCGCGTCGCGTCAAAGAAAACTGGAGACACCATGGCCGCAGCGGGGCCACGGCGGAGGGCCGCGATGCCGTCGCACCGCGCCTGACGAACCAGGCCATGGCCGGTTCCGGGCCGCACAGTGCAGGGTGACCGGCGGCCGGTTCTAGGCCACCGGTGAAGGCGAAAGGGGAAGGATCGGCCGTCGCCTGTCCTTGTTGGCAGAACTGGCCGGCTGGTGCGGGCCAACTAGACAAGAGGGAAACAGGGGGAACAAATTCCCCCGGTCGTCCAGCACAAAAAACGGCCCCCATTTTAATGGGGGGGGGCGCGGTTACACCAGGGGGGCAGGCGCCCCCCCTTTCCAAATGGCCCGGCCGGGTGGCCGAGCGTCGGGGCGGCGCGCTGGGCGAGAGGGGCCCAGGCTGGGCCGGCCGTCGGGCCACGCCGGGCCACACCGACCGGGCCGGGCCGCACCCAAGCGGGCCTGACCCGGACCCGGTTCGGGTTGACCCCGGGGGTATCGGGCCGGGTCGGACCGGGCCCGAACCACTTAATACCGAATTTTTTTTCGGTCGGATTACCAAAACATCTTCTACGGGTCTCCGATCGATGCACCATCAATTTCGATACGATCCTTGGATCGATACGGTCGTTTCGGTATATCTCACTCAAGGTTTCAGATTATTTTGAGTTAGGCCGGGTTGGTTCGTACACGAAACCAACTGGGCCCTCGGAGCAAAAACGCTAATATCTTGAACTCCGGATGTCCGATTGACATGCTGTAGACATTGACGGATTCCTCTGAGTGAGATGGATCTTTTGGCTTACTCCGCTCGAGGTTTAGATGCCGTCAGAGTGCGGCCGGGTTGGTTCACTCACGAAACCAACCGGGCCCCTGGAACAAAAAAGCCAATAACTCACAGACCGGGCGTCCGATTGACGCGCCATCTGTCTCGTTGAATTACTCATGATGAGACGGAACATTTGGCATACTTAGACCGAGTTTTGGATGCAGTTGGATAGTGGCCGGGATGGATTGCACCTGAAATCCAACCGGGCCCCTGGAACGGAAAAACTGATATCTTTCAGACTGAATGTCCGTATGACGAACCGTCAGCGGCGTTGGTGATCACGTTGAGAAATGGTTCCTTTGAGTATACCATATGAGAGTTCGGGGTATTTTTGAGATACGGCTGGGTTGGTTCGCTCACGAAACCAACCAGACCCCGGAGATGAAAAGGCTAATAACTCACAGACCGGGTGTCCGATTGACGCGCCGTCTATTGCGTTGAGACCCCTATGACGAGACGGTCCTTTGAGATACTTATTATTGGGAATTTGAGATACTTGGAATATCGACCTATAGCTCGTGGAGCAGACCCTCTCGGAGAAGAGCGAACGGAGTACAGAGACTGTGTAGCCAGTTGAGACCTAATGACTGCTTGACCGAATCAACTTGGAGTGAGTCGACTAGCCCAGTGGACGGAGCGCCCGATATTTGGAGACTGACCCACGGCGGACGAAGCGGCCGGTAGTTGGCCGCAGACTCGCGGTACTCGATAGGAGGAGTACCTCTGTAGGCTATTAGGGGGAGCGCCCGGTATTCGGCGACTGACCCACAGCGGACTGAGCGCCCGGTAGTTGGCCGCAGACCCGTGGTACTCGACAGGAGAAGTACCTCAGCAGTCTTAGGTTAGTGGGCAGTATCTCGGAGTCGTGACATGACCACCGTACACTCCAGATATGGAGCTCTTCAGCAGTTATGGTTTCGATAATGAAAATCCTGGTTTGAGCTGAGACTTTTCACCTTTGTGTTTACCTCATGATTGAGATTGGTCACTTGATAACTTAGGTATATATACGGGCATATACCTGGGTAGTGGTTATCTGTTGATTTCATAATCCTTGTGTTTCCTCAGGATTGAGATGGGTTACTTGATAACATAGGTATATGTATAGGCATATACCTATGTAGAGATTATCTGTTGAGATCTTCTTTTTGGTTATGATTGTTTGTTTTAGTGAGACCTTGAGGGTCTCGGGATCCCTACGGAGTATCGTTATACTCACCCCTGCACGGGCTATGCCCGCACCTCGTTGTGTTGGTTGCAGATATCGGGCAGAGCTGACGGAGGCCGAGTGTTCGAGGACTGGATGGTACCCAGAGGTGGACTACATGACGAGTCAGTATCCGGAGGTGGACTTCACAGCGAGACGACACTCGGAGGAGGTTGACGGGTGAGAGAGTTGTGGAGGCTATCTGTACCTACCCTTCAGGTAGGATCCATGGTGGACGATCCAGGAGCTGCACCATCTGTACCTACCCTTTAGGTTGGATCCGAGAAGGACGACCCATGAGCCGCTTCTGTCCTTCCAGCTGTTTTCTTTTTCTATTGTACTTTTTTCAGTTGTAGTTGTACTTTTTTTGGGTTTGTATTCTGGCCCATTTACCTTTCAGCACTTCTCTGTGTACTTTATGTTTTACTTCTGCTTGTACTATGTGGTGTTTTGTTTACTTTATAAAGGCAATGCCTTCCCAGTTATCAGGATTTATGCCTTTGGTGCTAGTCGCCAGCCCCTGGCCTATTGAAGGCGGGCTTGGGGTAGTCACGGCACGGGCCCTGAGGACGGGTTGTGACCCATAATGTGAAGACACTATGTTGTACATACGTATGACTAATGTTTTCAATTTTTATAGGGCGGAGGAGAGATGAAAAATATTTTTCCCATAAACATAATAAATTATAATTATAATAATTGTGTTTTAGATACTATTTTATGAGGTATAAAATATGTAATATGGTGAAGAAGAAGAAATAAACTTGAAAGAGTTTGTAATAATGATTACCACTTCATAAAAAAAATCCTCTTTTCAATATCCCCTTAAGGAAACTGGGGTTGGTATTTTAGGATGAAAATTTTCTCCCAAAATTTTATTGTGACTTTTGGAAGAGAAATGGTAAGGCTATTATTGATATATAAGGATAAAATTGGTGTGAATATGTGATGGAGGGGGTTCCATTTTAAAATTTAAGTGAGGGTCATTTATGTAATTTCATAAAAGACAAAATTATAATGAATTAATTTATCTTATAAAATGCCTCCAAATTTTATTGGGGGTAGATTACTAGATATCATAGGTTTTTATTACTATAAAGAAATATAATTTAGATAATTGTTTTGGGTCATGTTAAACCTTATCAATTGGATTAATCCCTTGATTGGTTTTTTTCTTAAATCATGTTAAACACTATTTAAATCCTAAGGGGTTAATAATGTTACTATAAATAGAAAATGACTCCTAAATGGAAAATTTATAGTTTTTTTCAAATATATTACATTAAAATGGATTATGATATTATTTTAATGAGTTTTAAATAATCCAAAAAAAATATTGTTTTGATAAATTATCTTTAATGTCAATTTTGACACAACTAATTTAATTTGACTTGAAATACATCAAAAAAGGAAAATTAAAATATAATTATTTAAATACTATATATTTAAAATTATAAACCCCGAAAATTAGTGGAACACAATAAATCATTAAAACTATTTTATAATCAATATTTTATAATCATTTATTTTATTTTTCTATTAACTCAAAAAATATTGTACTCATATTTCACAATAATGAAAGGTAATTATATTAAATCTAAAAATTAAAAATAAATTTACATAAAGAAAATAATTTCATTATTCTAAAAATATACATTTAATTCCTTTCATATCTTCAGATTTTACCTAAGCATACATATAAAATATATTAAATACAAAGAAGGTGGTATTTTGTAACTATCATTAATTCAAATAATATATAAGTTATTTCCATGGAAATTATTCCATTAAACAACTAAAACTATATTTTAAGGGCATAAAATTAGTATTGAATTAATAAAATAATTATTTTTCTAGTTTAGGATGTGGTTATACCCTTATTTTTTATTCTCTCATTAAATTTTTTGAAAATTATCATAAAATTAAATATTCATTTATATAAACATCAATAATCATACTATAAAATTCAAAATGAATGATAAATGAACTATGGACAAGTTAATTAATAAGTTACGTTATTTTTTCTGAATTTTATTTTTTAAGATTTTTTAAACATTTCATAAAATATTAATTACTATAAAGTAATTAAAATGAAATTTTTTTAAACTAGTTATGAAATTGACATTAAAAATGTAAAAATAAAAAATTATGATTATAAAAAAATATTTTGTTATTTCCTAAAAATGTATTTATAGTCTATAAAAAAAATTTATGTCATTACATATCAAAATTCATAATTATTTTAAAATTTTTAATATAATTTTTAAGTTTTCCAACTATAAAATAATTACTACATTACTGTTATGTAAACATTTAATGTAATTATTTCTTTAGTAAAAATTAAATATAAATTATTAGTTATGAAAAATTATTTTAGAACTAAAAATAATTTTGATAATATAAAATATCTTTTAGATACATCTATATTAAAAATATGAGAGTTACTAAAATCATTATTATGATATCTTTAACTCTTCCTTATAAAAATATTTTAAATGTCATAATCTCATTAAAATTGTAATAAATGGTCATATAAACAATCAATAAATGTTTATGGATTAAATGGACTCATAAAACACTATTTATTTATTAATTTTACTAGTTTAATGGTCCATATCATTTTATTTTCAACCGAAATTAGCCAATTTACCATTCACCGGGGTAACAAATATTTCCAAGGTTACTATTCATATTGGAAAATAATAAAAAAACTTAAATAGTTTAGTCCTCAGTAATATAAATATTTCATAAATTTTATAAAAATAAAAATACATTATTTTTAGAAATTTATTTAAAATTAACCCCCCCCTCTAGTGCAACGAAATCATATTTTCCTGAAAAAATGCATTTTAGGCCTAAATATGTACTTATTCTAAAACTAGGAATTATGATGATTAAAATAAAAATTTTAATGTATTATAAAACTTAATATTACTTAATATAATTTGAGATAAAATTAAAATAGTAATAATAATTTTAATATAAATGAATTTACAGTTTTATAAAAATCAATTACTTTACAATTCACTGAAAAAACAAACATTTCAAAAACGTTCCCATAAATTCACCCCAAGATGATTTTATTATATTTATTTAGAAAAATGATTTTTATTTTATAAAATAAACTTTATAAATATTTAAAAAATACATTATATTTATTTTCTCATTTAATAAATAGAAATAACATTTTGAATAAAACTTATATTTGAAGAATAAAATGACTTTAATAAACAATTATGTGTTTATTTCCAATTAATAAATAAATTTAGATTTAATATTAAATTACTAGATAGTTCATAATATATTTACACTTACTTACACCTAGAAATTTATTTTATAGGTTCTAATTATCACATAATAATATTTCATTGTTTTTTTAAGCTAGGTATTGTGTGAAATGTTAAATATCATGAAATTAAATTTAAAAAGTAAAATACTAGAAAATATTGAGGTGTTCTATTCTCCCCTACTTTGGTAAATTACTTCCTCTATATTTTCTATTTCAAAAAATATATAATTGTTAGTATTTGAAAATTATTTTGTTTAAATTGCACATCATAAAATGGTTCAATAAAATATCTACTTTAAAAATATGAAGTATGAAGGTCATCTAGAATAAAAAATAATAGGATCCCATATTGGAAAATGTATGGGAGAAGTGAAAACATGAATATTCATAGGAAAACATACTATTAAGTTCTAATATAGAGTGATAGATAACATGATCATGAGAAAGTTAACCATAAGAAATATGTAATTCTGTGATAGGTAAAATTTCTGTTGATTTCCCAATAAGAAAAATTAATTTTTAATATTATTATTTCAAAATATGTTTTCTAGATGTGAGAAATTATTTTAATATCCTAATATATCACATAATATGATTAAAATATTTATTTCATTCGATGTCATAATAATAATCTCATCCTTTGGTTGTACTTAGATCTCATTCAACATCATTTCTTACAGGAAGATATGGATATTCAAAATGATTTTTGCAGTGCATTGTGTTCTTTTAACGAACCATAAGATCTACAAGACAATCCTTCCGCCTGAAAATGTTTATCCAAACCAAAATGTTTTGAAAAAGTTTAAAATATTATAAATCATAGATTAACCTCAAATAATAATATTGAAATAAAATCTTAATCCATTATTTATGTAGTTACTTTTAATACTCATCCAAAATATTTCTGTCTAAATCCAATGTTCAAAAAACACACTATAGGAAGGTCACGAAATTTACAAAATAAATTAACATTATATTACACTAACAACATAATGTTACTATGATTCTCACAAACTAAATATATGAATACACTTATCACCTCAAAACCTAACTGAAAATATAAATGATTCCAAAAATAAAACATCATGTTCTATAATAAATTCCAAAATCAAAACATGTGATAAATCCAGAAAAGAAAACAAAAATGGTCAAATCACTATCAAATTTAGTTACCAATATTAACCCATAACCATATATTTATCATTATTATCTCAACATCAAACATGTATTATTTCTATCTTCCCTCAACCATGTGTTTAAAAAAAGATCATCTTACCACAAAATCACTTATATTGCTTACTGGTACTATTCATCATATGCCTCCAAATCCTTAATAAGAGGTACTTTATTAAAATCTTAATATATATATATAATTATTATTATAAAGATAATATCAAAGATAAAATAATTTTCAATATAACTTTTAAATCCAAATACATGATCACTTTAGTCATTCTACTTAATTATTAAACTTTCAACTATGCTTTATCATCTTATTCCTCAAAACCTCCTTCCTTTAATATTTCATTCTTAGACTCTTTATCATCGGAAGTAAATCTATAACACATATATACATTCTGATTATCTTCTGGATTTCCCCCCATGACATCTATTTTCAAAATACACATACATTACATAATTAAAAAATTCAACCATCTATGATACCTTAGAGAGACAATTATTCCAATCTATTTGTATAAGAAAAACATTATTTTATATTCACTAGTTATATGATTTTTTCATTAACTTCTATAAACAGACATCTTTTCATTCATCTATGACATTCACTAGGTATTTTATCTGACATTATAGTCATATATGAAACTGAATCTTCTTTTCTCTATGGTTTCTACAACCCGATATCTCAATGAACATTGTCCTTATCTTCTTTGGTGTGTCCAATAGTTGGTTATGTTACCAGGTTTTTATCTTTTATCATGATAATTCAGTATGAATAATCATAATACCTTTCACCCCTATTATCATCCAATTTTTCTTTTTCATCATCACATTTACTATCACATTAAACATTACCAAAATTTCATCAAGGTCTATCCAATGACTAAAAACAAAAAGAACAGTGTTAGGTTCACAAGTCACAGTGAAAATTTTCATATCTTGATGAATCATTAATATTATGCCTGAATCATGTTACAATATCCTCAATCATCTTGTCTATAGTTTTAACTTATGTTATCCACAGTAATTAAAAAATCTAAACGATGTTATCTTACATATGGAGTAATCCTTAAAGGAAATCATAGGATAATATTTCATTATCAATTTTTACATAAATATTCATACCAATGTTTGTACTAAACATACTCTGATAGAAACAAGAATGACCCTGATTCCAGTAGCAGAGAATTAGGGGTTAATTTATTACGTTGTTATAAGATACAAGTAATTCCATCCTAAAGGACTAAATGGTCCATTAGTATTGGTAATCTAGATACATAATTGATATTCATATTAAAATTGATAACATAAAAAATAATTTTATTTTACAACCCCTTTTTTCCTTATTGTAACCCATCATATCAATCATAAAACACTTCCAGGTATCTTGGGTAACATATAACATATGAAATGGGTGAGATCAAATCCTTAGTTATGGTATATAACAATAGAAGATATGTGTAAATATGGAATAATAAATATGGAAAAGTAAATTAATAAAACTCTTTCCACTTAATCAATAACATGATCATAGTATGGATGGAAAAAATGATGATCAAATCATTCCATATAGATAATTTTACAAGGAAGGAACATAACCATGTATGTTATAAAAAATTGAATAATCACATGGAATTTATATATATAATAAAATTAATAGGGAATTCATAATATAGGATATCATAAACATATTGTTAATGATTCTCCAAAGACACCATTCATATGTGGGAAAGGCCTCGACTATTAACTAAACTATTTTTCCTCATAGAACATACCAATGCATTGAGTGTCTATAGAGGGCCCTACCCATCACATACTAGGTGAATTTTATTTATCATATGGTAGTGTATAATGATATTTGACATAAAAATTTATATTTAAAATAGCATACAAATATAAAATAATTTCACCATTCAATAAAAATAATAATAATAAACCTTCATGAGAAACAAAGTTAATGGTATAAAATTAGATCACCCACAATCAAACTGAGGATAAAGAATCCATATAAAGAATAAGGATTGTATTAGATAAACATATTCCCTAGTGGATAAAATGTAAAATAATGGATTGATTACATTCATGAATTTAAATACCATTAAAAACATTCTTGAAGAAAGTAATCATTTTTCTTTCAAAATTCACTATTTAAAACTAAAATTTCAACAAACACGTTGAACAAAATTTTCTTCAAAAATAAAATTTTAATGATATAAAATAACCTTTAGATCATTTTATCATTTATTATGTCTTGAAATTTTCTTCTTTTTGTTCATAATAAAACGAAGATTCATTTTTCATTTTCTATAAAACCCATGCAGGCAATATTTTGAAAACGATATGAAGCATTCATGAAAATATTGTTTAATAAGTAAAACATGTTTAAAAATTACATAGAAATTATATTCATATATTAAAAACCCTTTTTAAAACATTTTTATAAATGATAATCATGGAAGATAAATATAACCCAAAGTACTATTAAATATAAACAAACTCAAATAATGATGGGATTGTGGAATAAACACGTACATTAGGCTCGATTTCATTCATACATGGATGAAAAATTTATATAACACATAAAATTTTATTATGAATCTATTACAGAACAATTATCATTTAAATCATATTATATATTACTTAAATGTACAAATTTATCACCCATTTAAAACAAATCATTATAAAATTACTATTCCATGTGATAACTTCTATTTTTAAAATGTATGTTTATATAGGAATATCTCATTAATTATACATAAATAGTGGTTAAATATTCACCAAAATATATATAATGACATAAATTTAAAATATAAACTTTATTTATATAATTTTAGTAATTATTATATGTTGTAGAAAAAATGATCATTACCATTCATGGAGATAGTAAGTCATACTAAGCATGAACAAAATTTCCTTTTTTTGACGAATAGAATGAATGAAAGGTGAATATAAATTAACTATTATATAATATTATTATTTTAATTAATATATAATATACTCATTATTTTCATATTTATAACCATATTAGTAATGTGGTGGCGAAAAATTAATTACATGACTACATTGAGACTGCAAGACATATGTACACATGAGCAATGTTTTTAATTTCCAAAGCATTGTGAAGTGATGTAAAATGGTAGTATAATGAAAATAATAGAATATAATTATATTTATGATATTATAGTTATTATTTTAAGTGTTGGAATAGCACCTGAATAAGAATAAGAAGAATAAATAATCTTCAAAGAGCTGGTAAATATGATTACCTCTTCTTAATGAATCTTTATTTGAATATCCTCTCAGAAAAACAATGGTTGGTCTTCTTGGAAGACCAGAACACCATAAAATTTCAAATTATTTTGGGAGGATTAATAAGTCGGCTTTGGTAGAGGTAGAAGGATCAAGTTGGTTTTAAGAATTTTAGGAGGAGGTCCCCTTTTATAATTGATGCGAGGGTACTTTTAGAATTTCTTAATATATTAAATTATAATAAATTAATTTATCATGTAAAATTAATAAAAAAGTAAATATATTTGATGGTAATATATGATAATGTTGTAATAACACAAACCAATATAATTTAGAAACGTTTTTGTGTAATTCTAAACCTTATCATTTTGAATAACAACTTAGTTAGTAATTTTTTACATTAACCATCATAACCTCTATTCTAATCATAAATGGTTTAATATTGTTACCATAAATGGAAGAAATACTCAAAAACATAATGTTTAGTATTTTTTAACCTATATTTTTTTAAAATGGATGAAGATAATATTTTCATAATTTTTCAATAATTTCTTAATATATTATTTTGATAATTTTTTTTTTAATTTTAATTTTGACACTATTCGTTTAATTTCAATTTAAAATAATCAATAAAAGGGTAAATTATAATATAATTATTTAAAAAATATATATTATATCTCATATATAAATATAATTATTTTAAAACAATAAAAAATTCAAATTATTTGAAAAATTATATTTTTATAATAATTTATTTTATTTCTGTATTATTTTAATAAATATTGTATTATCATTTATAACCATTTAAAGTAATTATTTAATTTCTAAAAGATTAAAATAAATTTAAATAATAAAATTTATTTCCTTTATATAGATATATAGAATTATTTTTTTAATAAATTGATATTTTCAATATAAGGACACATAAAAGGTCATAAAGACAAGGAGAGTGCCATTATGTAGATTTCATTGAATCAAATATTAAATAAGTTATTTTCATGTAAAAGAGTCCTACAAAAGATAAAATTAAAAAATAAGTTGATAGTGGTATAATAATATTTATGTAACATTTTTTTGACAAGTTTAGGTCATGGTTATAAACTTATCTTTTTTTTTCACCTCCCATTAACTCTATTAAAAATTAATGTACTATTAAAACATTATATTATATAAGGTCCAATAATGTTACAATAAATTTAATTAATATAAATAAATTTAATTTGGTATCTTATTTAACCATATCCCATTAATGTTTATAGATTTTGGTTTTTCATGATTTTTTTATTATATAATAAATTCATATTTACAATTAAATATTTATAATGTAAATTTTTGAACTATTATGTAGTTTGACATTGAAAATACCATGATGATAATTATAATTTAAACTTTTTTTTATAATAATCACATTTCTATTATAACTCTCAAATTAATTTATTTCATTAATTATATCAAAATATATTTATTTTCATATTTTCAATAACATTTATTTTATATTTCCAATAGTTGAATAATAATTGCATTAGTGTTGTGTAAAGATTTAATGTAATTTTATATTCACTAAAAATTAAAAATCATTGATCAGGATTTAGAATAATCATTTATATTTCCACATAATATCTTTAATCATACATATAATATAGATACCCTTATGTTGTAATTTTTATAGTTATTAAAATCATGAATGTGACATCTTAGTGTTTTTATTAAATACAGATTATAAAAATACTAATCTCATCAAAATGGTCATAAATGGTAATATAACCAAACCATAATGGATTATGGACTCAGTTTTCTAATCTAATAATATTTATTCAAGTATTTTTATCATTTAATGGTTCATATAATTTTATTGTTAACATAAATGACCAATTTACCATTTACCGTGGTAACAAAAATTACCAATATTACAATTCATATTAGAAAAATTTAAAAGGGATATATTTAATAAATTTTAAACTTTGGAATGTAAATATTGAATCTATTTTTCAAAATTTAAAATATTTATTTTTTCACATATACTTTATATTAATCCCACATAACTCAATGAAATACAGTTTTCATAAAAAAGCATTTTTAAGGCAAAAAAATATTGTTATTTAAAAATTAGGTATAATTATTATTCAAATTAAATATATTATATAATATATAAATAATTAGTACTTATTTTTAATTTAAATAAAATTAAAATAATAAAGTCAATATTAATCTAATGAAATTCAGAGTTTTATAAAAACAATTATTTTCACAATTCATAGGAAAATCAATCTTTTTAGATAAATTACTAAAAATTAATCCTAAGATAATTTTATAATGATGATTTCAAAAATTTAATTATGTTTTATCATATATTTTTTTATAAAAGTTAAAAAAAATAATTATAGTTATTTTCTCATATAAAGAAATAAAATCGCTTTTTGAGGAGAATATATATTTGTGGAATAAAATGAATTTATTAAGAAATATTGTGTTCATTTCATAAGAATAATGAAATTTGAAATCAATAAAAACATAATATATATTTAATAAATATTTATTTCTATTTACACTCACTAATTTAAGGGTTATGTGATAATAATCACTTAATAATATTTCATTGTTCGTTAAAGATGGGTGTTGTTTGCAATATAAGCTATCAAATATATAAAATTTAAAAGGTTAAATACCATAAAATTTTGGGTTGTTACATATTTCGATGTAAGATATAAATAAAATCTGTTTTTAAATATCATATTAATGGAATTTATCGTAATAGCTGGCTTCAAAAAGTGATGTTTCTTAAACTTTTGATAATGTCAATATTAATAACTAATATTGTATTTTTTCAACAAAATTTTACATATATAAATGTTAAAAATAAAACATACCACATTGTAAGAGTTTACATCTGATAAAAACTAATTCTAAAACAAAAAATAATGGATGTTAAATCTTTTATACTAGTATGTATAATACTAAACATGTCTCAACGAGATGAACTTGAGATTTAACCCCTTACCTTTTTATTTAGTATCAATGAATGTACCTTGACCTACTGTATATCAAAAATATTATATACTGTTAAAATAAATAATAACTTTACTCATATCTATTACCTTTTATACTCTTCATAAGTAGTCATTATCTACATGTATTCTACATATTTTCTACACTGGGGGTTCTTAGTATTGATCGTTTGTACTAGTTTCAAAATAGAGAGTATTTTATTTATTATAAATACAAAATTAAGCATTAATATTTCATTAAAGTTACTATAAGTTATTATTTAAATTTATTTATGATTTTTGAAATTCCATTAATGAGTGTTTTATTGTTTTTATCTACAGATAAAATTGATTACAAGAATGATTCAGTGATTCTTAATGATAAATGGGTGTTTTGATAAATAATTAATAATTGTTTAAATAATGTCTCCAAAATAAAAAAACTTTTTTAGAAACTTTATAATATATTATTTAAATAATTATCATTCCCTAATCAATCAAGTTCCAAGTTCAAAATATTTATCAAATATGTGGTCAAATGGACTCAAACATGAAAATGACATGATTAATGGATGACTATGAGTTGATTTAGTTAAAATATAATTACAAAAAAATAACATTGTGGTATAATTTAGTGTCTATTCATGTTATATTTCGTAATTATAAATTAATTAGAATAAAAAATTCTAAATATGAAAATATTACACAATCTAAATAAAATGTGATCCTCTTAGTATGCTTGTTTTAAACAATTGATTTAATGATTATTGTTTTTTGATCATATCATTAATATGTTCGAAAACATTTCAAACAATTTCTTTATTCAAGTCATAAAAATTATATTTATACATTGAAACCATTACTATTACTATAATTTTGTGTAAGTGATTGAAAAATTAATCATTCCATTGAAGAAGTAGTCCACAAGTAAGTGTGGTTTATGATTTCATTTTCTATATAATATGAGTCAGGTGTAATAAGGTTTATTATTTTCATAAGATGAAATATATTGTAATCATAATTCAAATAAATTAAATTCATAATTTACGACTAGAATTTTATGGTATTTAAGGAAAATAAAACCAGTTATGTTATAGAGGTTGTAGTCCACACATATACACGATTTAAATTTTCTCTTTTCTAAAGAGGAAGGGGGAGGTTTTTAGTGTTTATTCCCAATATAAAAAAAATTATGAATAATATAAATATATACATCCTCATATAATATTGTGAAAAATAAATTTTCAATGGGAAGAAAAATGGGAAATATGTTAGAATAATTATTGTTCTTACATTGAGAACATTGGGTTTCTTTTAGATGATTCATTGAATATGAGGGGCTTATACTAATATATTTCTACCATAAGATTATGATAGTGAAATATAATGATATTTAAAGGATATAGGGTATATTTTTATGAGGAAACATAATTTTTAAAGTATTATTAAATGGTTCGTTAGAAGCCACTGTTATAGGTGGTGGAAATGGATTTTTTTAATATTCCTTCTTAATATAAATGGGGCCATGAATAAAAGGTAAATTAGATCAAAAAATAGAAAATAAGTTATTTTATGTTGATATGGAGATGAAAATATCTGAACCAATAAATTCTAGACATATTTTATGATCTTTCAATCTCTTTACCCCTTTAATTGTTACTTTTACCAATTTCACTTTTACCGTGATAAATAGATTTACCTTAGTAGTTATAAATTTATACGTAAAAATAAATGGTACATTTAAATAATAAAAAAATAACGATAATTCATTTCAAATTAAGTTAATAATTTAAATTTTCTATAAGTTATATAAGTGAGATTTACAATAGTAATTTTTTTATTCATTAAAATAATTTTATTGAAAATCTCATTTAAGCTTGAAAATATCGAATTTCGCTTTATTAAGTAATAATTATATTTTAAAATGTATAATGTTTCATATAAAACAGATATTTTATCATGAAATTTTTTTTGTATTTTATTTTATTTTTAAATCCCAAACATGTCATAAAATCAATGGTTTTAACAAAAATGTTACTTCACAATTAACCTAAAAATAAATTATTTTGGATAAATACAAAAATATAATCTTCTGAAAATTTATATATGAAATATTAAAATATATATTATATAAAAACAAAAAATTCAATAATTTATAAATATAACATTTAATTATACTCACGAATAATGTCTCTTTAGAGTGTTCATTGTGTGATTGTTTGGGATATGGTGTTCTCCTGCTAAATTTGGGTCATGGGTATTACATTCCCCACTAAAATAATATTATCCTTGAAGTTGAGTTATATATTTTGTATTGAATTTTTTTTATATTCCTTCATCAATGGTTCTTCAGGATCTTAGATTTCCTATACTAATTTTTTGTTTCTCTAAAATACATTGACTAATCATGTTGTGTGATTCTACAACACTCAGTCATCGGTGTCAAGAATCTAAATATGATATTCCTTATAAGAAAAGTCATGCTACAAATATATTCCAATATATAGGAAAACATGTGTTATTTCTTGATTTTTTTTATTTGTTAATCATTATTCAGTAAATAATTTACTTTATAAAGGATTGGTGGAAAAGTATGATGGTAGCCCAAAAAACGAATTCATTATAAAATTTCAAAGGGAAAGATGTACCTCAGATTTTGATTCCCTTCTTTCTAGTACTTATAAATCTATTTCATTGAGATACTTTAAAAAATACATGATCTAATCTTAATATTTTAAATCATTTCACTAATTATCATCATATCTCTTCTATCTACATTGACTCATAATGATATTATTATGAATAATCAATACATTACAATTGGTCTCCTCTACATGTTTTGGGACTACTAGCTTCCTTTCACTACCTTCATTCCAATAGGTTTGAGTATGAAAATTTGATATATACAATTCATCATATGGTTCTATATTGAATCTCAAATGAATGCATTTATTATATGAAAATTCCACTAACGGTTTTTATTGGTCTCAAATACGATGAAAGTAAAGATAACATGATTATATAATGTATTTAAATGTATGTATACTTAATTTAGATAGTCAATTAGTTTGGGTATTATATGTGGTTCTTAAATATATCTCAATGTCAATATCTTGATTAATAGACTTCAATAATTTCAATGTTAATCTAGTGTCACAATCTGATACAATTGATAGATGATCCCTATGAAACCTTATGATTTCATCGATATAGATCTGGGAAGGGCACTCTAGGGTTAGATGATCTCTTATCACTATTAACTGAAATAAATTATTAAGATGATAAATGTTATCCCATATAACAATATTATCTCTTATAGTCTTTTTTGAATCAGTTGATAAATTAATTTCTAATATTTTCCAACATTTATATGGGTATTGTATGTGGTTTCATGAATCCCTAAGATGTATTCATCCAAACTTTACCTGCAAACATACTAATAATCTAGACACATTGTCAACAATTTTTTAATTCGTACCATCTTTCCTGAAAATATATCTTAAATCCCTATACATATTTATTCTAACGGTGTGTATAGAAAATTTTTAGCAATGTTTTAAATCTACTTATTTCCTCTTCAATTCCATTATATAATGAAAACATAAAAACATTACAAACATAAAAAATCCATATCTATAGATGATTTATATCAAATATCCATTATTTTCTATTTTATTTTTTACATTTTTGTCCCCATAGTCCTACTAGGAACTCCCTACCATTTCATGTAAAAATGGATTTTAAATTTCCTTGAATAAGAATGATGCATCAACTTTCTAATAAATAATTATATCTATCTTTAATAGGTCTATATATATGATATCAGTGGTAGTCGTCATCATGGTAAAAAATCCATAGTCCCTCCAACTCAATGCATCATCCACCTTGATTACCTTGCCAGGGTGGTAGTGTATAAATAAATCAAAGTCATTGATTAGTTCCAACTCTCTTCTTCTCCTGATTTTGATCTCTTTCGTAGGTAATGTATTCTTCAAACTTTTATGTTCTATATATATATATATCACATAATTCTCCATATAGGAATTGTGTCCATATTTTCATAGAAAATACTATAGATTCTATCCCATTTACATGATTTGGATTGTTATATTCTTGGATATTTAGTTTCCATGATTTATATGAAGTCACCCAATCATTGTTCATTAAGACGTAGTCATGTCCATTCATCCATTCATCACTATATATTATAAATCCTTCATTTCCTGATATTAATCTTAACACTATTTCATTAATCAATCTCCTCTTTAGTATTTTATAACATTACTCACATTCTCATGTCTATGTGAATTTAACCCCTGTACATTTTAACGTTGTTAATTTTTTGGGAAACCTAGAATAGTCTATAACAAATCATTGATAGTAACCATAAATGCCAATGATTATTTTGGATCTTTGTTATGTTTCTTGGTGTAGTACATTATTGTAATACCATTATCATTGATTGGTCGATGGTTATTTTTTACATGGAGACAATATGGACAAGAAAAAAACAAATATGAGGCAAAATCCACATATAATATATTTCCCATATAATTGTTTTTATCAATGTTCCTTCAAAGTTATTTTCAGATAACTCTCATGATCATCCTATCTCTTAGAGTATATGAAGATATCATCAATTAATACCAACACAATGTTACAAATATAATCTCGCATACTATATTAATTAATTACATAATAGTTGAAGGATTAGAATTCAATCAATATGGAATTACCACAAACTCGTAATGTTCCTACCCAATTAAATATCCCTTCCATGGTATATCCTGCAGTTTCACCCTATATTAATGAAAAGATGAGTGAAGGTCAATAATTGACAAGTATTGGGCTCCTTTATGTGATCAAATAAGTCATCGATGTCTAGTAAAATAAATTTATTCTTTATAATAATTAAATTGATAATCTGAAAATAAATTCATAATATCATCAACACATCCTTATTTATAAAGAATAAAATTTGGGAAATCCACTATTTAACAGTATGGTGTGTAAATAACCAAACAAACAAATCATTTATCTATTTTTTAAAATACAAAAACCTTACTAGATTTATTCTATAAGTAATTGAATATGTAGGTATTTCATAATGAATGAGTTAAATATATAATTCCAAATCATGATTTGGTTCAAGAGTTGGTAATTATTTGGTAAAAACATCCCAAAATTTAATAGAGAGAAAAATGGGTATGATAAAAACATGACATAAATGATGAAATATCGCCAATAAAGAAAAAATAATCCACCTCACCTTCATAAATCAAAATCTACTTCTGTTGGTAAACGTTTTTCATTATACTTTTTAATCCAATGTATAGAATGTATCATAAAAAATCCTATAATATTTATTATAACCAGGTTTGTAAATAGAGTACATCCCTCCGTCGTTATAAGAACTTGATGACATGTATTTTGTTAAAAATATTTATAAATTGTGACTGAATTAAAAAAATTATATTTTTATAGTGAAATAGTTTAGGCTTTTGAAAATTATGGAAGACATATTGTGTGAACGCATAAAATCAAATAAAATATTATCTAATATTGAGGCTATGATCAAACTACATGAACCCATTTATTTAGGATCATATAATTATGTTGTGGTAATTTTATCAGCTTCTCCTTGCACCCCTTTACTTTTCTATGGAATATTGCCTTAATGTTTGAGTTATTGGTTTTCATATTTTCTCTTATTGTTATATTTAAACCATTCAACATCGATAATGTCTAACATTGACTTACATTAAACATATTGGATTAATTTTTATACACACTTGTTAAAAACATTGCTTCCATACCTAAAAACCCCATGATATATATTTATATCCTATGTGCATATGGTAAATCCCACTATGAAATAGTATGGTGTGTAATTCTAATGCTTTCAGCATAAAAGTCAACAAGACAATTCATAAAATTACCTAAAAAGAAATTGGATGAATATAATCCCTTAAATATATATAATCACAAATATAGAAAAAAATACTCTTCTATTCAATATAATATGATGGATGTCTAGTAAAATATACTTTAATCAACATAGATGTTATGGGGTATCGTAAAATTAACAATAAGTACACAAATTAAATAAATATATGGATAAGGTAAATTAAATGTGTTGATTTATCCATGTAAGATGGTATTTAGGTTCAATAGTTTTAATTTTTAAGAGACCAATTATAAAGTAGGAAAAATCATCATATTGTTTCATAAAGATCATATGAACATTTCAAAACATGTCTCGTGAGATAGTCTAAGGAGGATTGTAGTCTTATGCCCACTTATTGTAATGTGATGAGAGATTAAATGATTAACTAACCCTTTTTAGGGTGATTACCCCTAGGAAAATCTATGTCTAGAAATAAAACACAAGAATGTATACATATAGGAATATATTTCTTGGGAGACTACATATAATTTAACTATACCAAAAAAATTGATGGGTTTTCCAACATAGAGTTGATTGAACTATGTAATTATTTTAGTAACTCTTGAATAAATAACTATGAGGGGGAATAAAAATATATAGTTGTAAATACATTAAAATTAAAGAGGTATATGGTAAAAATTGTTCCATGGAAATGTATACACATCTCAAAATCAAATATTTGGTGAATATAGAATAAGTCCCAAATAATGAAAATTGAGACAGAAAACCCCAATTTTGGATTGTGTCAAAATTCAATCAAAACTTATTGAATGTGAGGGATTAAAATTGGTCATAAATAACTTTTAATAAATGGTATATAGTTATTTAAAATCTAAAATAGGATGTATATAAACCACATAAATGAAATTTAGTCTATAAAATAAATCGTGTCTCAAAGTGAGGAATTTGAGACGGAAAATTTAAACCTCTCATTCTATCATCAAATAAAGTATGTAAACCTCTTGTATCATATTCATAGCTAACATAATCACTTAATTCAAAAAATTAATCATATTTATTTTTATTTATAATCTTCAAATATTGTCATTATATATGTGAATTAAACCTTTTTTCAAATCATGTGTTTTTAGTTTTGATCATTTTTATAAGTTTTATAACATTGGTATCAGTATTCATTATTATTATGAAGTAAATAATTTCAAAGTAAATAAATATAAAATTAAATAATATTAATATTTTTTGTTTTTAATGATTCTTTTATATGTCTTTACTCTTTGTTCGTGCAGATGAAATCTACAACCAGAATGTTTCAGTGAATCTTGATTATCAAATAGTGTTTTTTTATAAAATTTATTAAATATTAATATTACGTATAAAAAATTAATATAAATCATTATATACAGAAATATATTATATTATACTAGTAATTATATTCTGATACTGATTCATGATATAAATTTATTGTATTGTTCAAGTAGTTGGTCAAACTAGCTCAAACATGAATCTATCAAAATTAATGGTTTTCTATGAGTTAATTTAGTTGTAATATAATTAAACCGGTATCATAATTATATAATTTTGTGATTATAAGTGTGATAGTAAATAATTATAAGGGAATTATAATAATATTTAATGGATTATAAAATATTATATAATTTTAATAAATTATTTTCCTTTTAGTACTCTTATTTTAAACGATTAAATTTACGATGATATTTTTTTGGTCATATACTTTGTAGGTTCCCTAATTTTTAATACAAAACAAAATGTAAAAAAAATAACTTATTAATACATTAATCCCATTCTAATGACTAGTCCTGTAAGGTGATGATGAAAAAATGGAAATTTACCACTACATAGATGCAGTAGTCTACACCAATATATGGTTGACAATTTCATTTTCCATAGACTGGGTAAAATTATTAATAAGGTTTATCATTTTTAGAAACAAAAAAATATTATAAATATATATATATATATATATTAAAATCATTTTAAGACCATCCTTTTAATGTTGTGAATAAAAATGACACATGTTTTATGGTGGAGGCGGTAGTCAACAGATGCATTGGATTGATACTTTTTATTTTCATATTAGAAAGGATATGGGTGGTTAGTTCTTATTACCATAATTTGACAACACATAAAATTTTAATTTACCGACCTAATAATCCGAAAGCCAGTGTCTTGTATTATTACTTTTTCTTAATATACAAGAGATTTTATCCAAATGGATTGAATAGTTTAGTATTATTCATAAACTAGATAAATATTTTAAATATAGATTTCATTTTAATCATAAATTAAAAAATTATTTTCTTTTATAACACCATTATTATCCTAGTGTACCATGAATATGAGTCATAATAGACATATTGGAATCTTGGGGGAAATTAAACAAAAGGAAGGGGTGAGCTCAAATTATCAGTAATGGTAAGGTATAATGAAAGGTAGCATGAATTATTAATGAATAATAAATCTAAAAAGAATAAAATATGATTGAATAATTCCATATATATAATCAAAATATCTTAAAACATTTTCATGGATATTATGATTAATAAAATAATCACATGGAATACAATAATGTGGTAATGGATAATGTTGGATGTCTACACTATCATGATGCATCCTCAAGATAGTTATTATTAATATATATCCTCATGATATTTTATATTTTTCAATAGGAACCTATATGATTTCCTTCAATATCTATCCTCCTAATAATTTAAAATATCTTGGAAAAAACTTGAAGGGTTAGTTGCCTACTAGTATCATCTAAAGAGACTACTAATACATCAATGGGATTTTCTATATATGGTCCCCACCCATTTTATTAGGTCCAACACATTACTCACATGAATAAAAAATGAAACTAAATCAATATATCTTCACAAAACCTACAACTAGTCATCTAGAATATCAATACATCCCATGAAAAACTATACATAAACCATTTACTAAATTATGTAAGATGGTATCATAAGAGATAAACCTCAATTAAGTATATTTATCAACAAGGGTTGTTGGCATACAGGAAAATACTTTAAATGAAATTAGTGAAAATTTATTGAGTAAACAAATTTATTAAATTAATATAAAAAATTTTATATTAGAATAAAATTTTCTTTCATGAATCCATTTTCAATACATAAACACCCTTTACCTTGAAACCCCATTTTAAATAAAAAATACCCAATACTATAAAGACATGTTTTTATATATGGAAACACGAAATCTTAAAAAAGAATAAAAAATAATATAATGGCCTTGATGGTGGAAAATTGATTGTCATCATATATGTTAAGAATTGAACATTTTTTCATTTTTTTAAACAATATGTATAAAACCCATAAAAATATTTCATTTTCAAAACCATTGAATGAAATTCACAATGTACATAAAATTTCCTTTATCATACTTTTAAATGAATATATATATTAATTAATATTAAGAATATTGACACGGAAGAAAATATTTGATAATTCAATATTTAAACATTCCATTTGTCTCATACCACTCTCAACATTTAAATCATAATGCCCCAGAATGAATAAATTGTATAAAAACATTAAAAAACATTATAGAAATTAAATTAATGATATGATAAGTCAAAGGGGTTGTATATACACCTCATAAAAATTGTGGGTGTATCACATTAAATTATGCATCAATTATAAATATATATATAATTATAATTTAAAACCAATTAAAAAAAAATTTAACACTGTAAATCATTTAGACGAATCAAATTCAATTAAAATGCTATATTTTATCACTATTCATCTAAACATGAAGCATATCAGACAAATTCCAAAAATTTAAACAATTCATATTTTTATATTCCTCTTTAAATTAATTTTTTTTATCAAATATAATTTATTAGTGTTTCAAAAACTAAATTTAAAACAAGGGTTCCATCAAAAGACTATAAAAATCTCTTTTTATAAAAATAAATATAATATGTGTAAAATTTGATTTGTTCTTATATAATTTCTAGAAATAACATAGGGTGAATTTTAAATATTAGATTGAATATTGTATATACATATCATTAATATAGTCAAAAAATGTGAATTTTTTATTTTATCGGTACAAAACCGGCTTGTGCGTATTTAAATAGATTTTATAAAGTCATTTTATTTATATTAAATTGGTTTTCTTATTTATTCCAAATTAATTGTTAACAAGTAAATTCCATAAGAAAATTTCATATATTATTTAATCATATTTAGAAACACCAATTTAATATATAGGTGATAATTTTATTTTAAATAATAATAATAGTAAATAACACTTCGTTTAATCTCAGTGTTGCGTAAAACATATGCTATCGAATATATTAAATTTAAAAAGATACATACTCTAAAATATTTCCATAAGAAATTATTCCATACTTAAATAGATTTTTTCCTCAAAAATTAAAATTTTATTTCAAAAATCATAGGTTGATACTTGAAAATTATTTTGTGAGAAACTGACATCAGAAATATGGTTAACAAAACATCATATTAATAGAAGGGGAATATAAATGAGAAGGACTCCAAAAAATTACTCTTTTAAATTGGATAAAATTAGTGGGATGTGAATACATGGGCATGAAATATATATCAAACAACCACATTATAGTTGAGAGTGATATAGAATATGGTCATCAGAAACATTACCATCACAAAAATGTAAATCTATGATGGGTTAAAAGACAATTAATTTTTTGTATGAAAAGTAAACGGGTAATGTTTTTGTTCCAAAATACATTTACTAAAGTTTATGGATTATTATAATATATATATATATATATATATATAATTTACTCACTAAAACATACTTGATTTCATTAATTGTCATAATTTCATCATTTGGTTGTGATTCATTCTATCTTCACATCATTTTGTACACCTAAAGTTGGATATTCAAGAGGAATTTTTATTCCTCAAACACTTCCTATGAATCATATGGTCTGAAATTATTTCCTTTATCCTATTAATGTTTTCAAAAATAAAAAATTATAAAACAAATTTTCTAATAAATAGTATTATAATGTCATAAAATAATATACACTTTTCAATTTAATCCATTAAAATTTTAAGACTCACCTAAAACTCATCGGACCGAATCCACAATCCAAAAATGTATTTATGTTCAGAAAATAATCTTAAAATTATATTCCAAAAACAAATTAATATTGATCTTATTGTCATATAACAAATATATGATAACCTTAAAAACCATAATTAAACCATGCATTCTTCCAAATACATAAATAATAATTACCGAATGACAATCCTTGTATATCTCATGATTATTATAATGAGAGAACCATTGAGAAAATAATTCTTTAATAAAAAAAATAACTATAGTAATTATACTTCATTCTTAATACGTTAACTAAGTATCATCATCTTAGTCTTTAATACCACATTATTTTCATTTTTCTTATGTAGTCTCTTCATATTTAGTAGTAAAACCATTACATGTATAATCATACTCATTTTAACCATTGGAAAAAACTCAAAGAACAATTTTAAAAATACTAATAATTGAGATATATCCATGAAGATTCATTTATAGGATGTCTACGTAATTACTGATTCTTCTCAATCTATGAATCCATGGGTTTAACCTAGTTTATTCATGATATTAGAAACTCTACAGAATAATATCCTATACATAATCATATACTGAATGTCATTCATGGACTTATGTTTTCAAATACATGATTTCATAAATAGACCAAATTGAATAGTTTTCATGGTAAACTAAATACATATTTAAAATTAAAATTTCATTTTAATAATAAATTTAAAATGTTTTTTATTTGATAAAACCATTATTTTTCAAGCTTACAGTTGAATTTCATTCAAAATAAATATCATGGAATCCACAGGAAATGTAAAACAAAAGAAAATGGTGAGATCAAATTCTCATTAAGGGTAAAGTACATCGGAAGCTAACATGAATTAATATAGAATAATAAATAATGAAATTATATATTATGATCAAATAATTCAATACAAATAATCACATGAGCATAAAACATAACCGTGCATATTCTGACTAATTGAATAATCACATCGAATAATAATAATGATGGAATGAAGAATTTAGATGTCTTCAATATCAAAATTTATCCTCATTATAGTTACTGTAAATATATTTCCTTAATATATATTCTGTCTTTGGGTTGAAACCCACATTATTTGTGTCAAGATTTATCATCCTGACATTTTAAAACTACTTAAAAACTAATAAGAAGGGGTTTTCTCTAACTAATTGATTCTCAAGGAAATACAAATGGATTGAGTGGATTTTATATATACGGTCTCCACCCATTATATCATATCTAATAAATTACTCACATGAATTATTAATACAACTGAATCAATATTTTTTAACCAAATTAATAACTAATCATTTGGTATATCGATACTTCCCCAATAAAACTATCCATAAACCATTTACAAAATTTTGAAAAATGGTTTCATAGGAGATAAAACTCAATGAAGGAAAAGTTTAAAAATTATATGTTAACATATATGATAATTCATTAAATTATATCACTAAAGCAATATTAAGTGAAAATTCTTATTAAACTAATATGATTCACTTTCATAAAAAATTAACATTTTCTTTGAAGAACCTATTTTGAATTCCAAGAAATGATTTTCTGTGAAAACACATTGTCAATAAAAAAATTAAAAAACTATAAAGATATTTTTTATTTAATTAAGAATTAAGCCTTCAATAGGAAGCTTAAAATAAATTAATGACCATGGTGGAGGAAAATTCATTGCATCCCTATACATTAAGAATAAAATATAATTTTTCCAATTGCCAAAAATTCCATATAAAACATGAAAAAAATAAATTTTGAAACCCTTTAAATGAAATTATATATGGACATAAAATTTCCTTTATAATAGTTCATATAAAAAATATATAAAATAATATAAAGAATATTCCCATGGAGAAATACATTTAATAACTAATTATACAGTGATGGTGTCACATACCACATTAAACATTAATATCATAATCCCAATAAAAGAATAAAATATTAAAAAGAATATATATTAATTGATTATAATTCAATTAATGAAATGATATTTCAATGGGTCTGCATATTCACAGCATAAATTATGCTTGCTATATAACATCAAACTATTCTATAATGAAATGAGATTAAGACGATTTCCCTTACTTTATGCTTCCATTAGTCAAATGTTCTTTGACCTCCTGTATAATAAATATAGTTTTGTTAGAAATATATCATTGGACCATATTCATTTATATAATTCCCTATGTTTTTTACTAATGACTTTATATTACCTATTTTTTAACAAATCCATGTTAATGTTATATTTTGGGTAATACCACATTGTTTTTCATATGTGTTTTGATTTGTTATATTTTTATTTATCTTAATTTTATCAAGATTTAATAATCTAAAAAAATTTAAAATTGAAATAAATATCAAAAATATTAAGTGTATATGTATTTATAATAATCGATAAAAAATAGAAATAGAAAATTAGATGCACTATTCATGGAGATGGTAGACAACATGTACGCGTGAATGATGCTTCCATGTTTTTATTGCATTGAAAGAAGTAATGTAATTAATATAATTAAAGTATTAGTTTTATGTTATATATACTATATAATTCCCTAAACCCATATTTAATATATTATATGTAATGTTTAAAGGAATCCCACTGCTTTTAGGAGGTGGTAGTCTAAACGTCCACAAATGAGGTTATCATATTTATACAAAATGGAATGAATTATGGTATGTGTTATATAATAATTAAAGATAAATGAATATATTATATATAATATGAAAATATATATTCCATTATTATTCCCATCCATGAAATGTAGTATTGGAATAATGAATGACATCAGTTCGTAAGGCGGTAGTTCTTTGTACACATGAATAGTGATTGTGTTTTACATTTTATGGAAGTGTGTGTTAGTGTATGATGAAACCTTAATATGAGAACATATAAGTGAATTTAAAATTATTAGGTATTATATAAATTGGAAATAAAAGTAATTTAATGAATTAAAGGAAGAAATAAAATAAAAATATTTGATGATGAATGTTACATCTTCTTGTATCTTCATTTGATTTTATCAAGAAATATTCTTTGGTATGATTTATGAAAAAATAAAGTCCTATTGAATGATATTACAAAATATGGGAGGAAAAATGGGTTTGACTTGGTCTTAATAGAATGCTAAAAGTGGGTTTAATAAGTGAGGAAGGGGGTCCTCTTTAATAATTGAGGTTAGGATCACATTTGGAAACTACAAAAATTTTAAATTAATCTAAATTAATTTCCAATTAGAAATGTATTAAAAGAAAAATATTTATTTGATATGATATTTATGGATCTAAATACTCTAATAAAATAATTCTTATACAATTTTAGGTTACATATTACACTTATATTTTAGCATTAACCCTTACTTGAACCCTTTAACTCTTACTTTGACAACATAGATTTTCACTATTTAAGGGTTAATGTACTCACTATAAAATGAAATAATAATCCTAAATGATAAATACATGATATTATAATCCTTATATAATTTTTTTATGTATATATTTTTATTAATTTTATATCATTTGATAAAATACTATTTACTTTAACATATCATTAATGTAAATTTTGACACTATTCATTACATGACATTTTAAAAATATTATAAAATAGGATAAATTTGGAAAAAAACTTTTTACACCCCCATAATATGCCAATATAATCTATCAAATTTCATAATTAAATTATTTATCCCAAATTATATATATATATAATATCATTTTTTTGATTTTTCCATTAATTAAACAATTACTACATCCTCATTATGAAGCTTTTAAGGGAAATATTTATTTCTTAAAAATTACATATAAATTACCATAATTAAGATATATATTTTTTATTTAAAAATAATATTTATATCCAAATATATATTCTGATAAAAAACACATTAAAAATGTAAAACTTATTAACAACATGAGGGTGACATGTTGTACATTAGTTCAAAATTCCACAAAAGGCTTAATGCCAATATGTGGCTCCAAGAGGACATAAAATAGACCCAAATTTGATGTTGGTCAACACTAACACATAAAATAAAACTATTGAAAGTGTAATGGTATATTTATAATAAAAATAATATTATTTTTATCCTTAATTACCCAAGTTACCCTTTACAGTGTTAATTAAAAAAATACTTTTGTTACTATTCATATTATCCAAAAATAAAATGAACTATTTACCGAATTTTGACCATTTTATTCCAAATTTTGAATCCATTTTTAAAAATTAAAAACACATAATTGTATAAACATAATTTTAAATTAATCTCATTGATAGAAGGAAAAATGAGTTTTAAAATTAAACCACACAAAAGATAGAAATGTTTTTATATCCTAATTCAATGTGAAATTGATTCAAATTTCCTTAATTAAAATAAATGATTAAAAATTAATATCATTTTACCTTAAAACTAATTTAAAATATATTTTATCTATATAATTTTTTTATAATGAAAATCCCTTTTCAATTAAAATACAAAATTTTATCACTATTAATCAAAACGTGAAACATATAAAAAAATACCAAATTTTCTACCAAAGTAATTTTTTATTCCTATTTAATATATGAAGTTTCTTTTTGAAAATAGTTTTTTAAAAATTGTAAAAAATTATATTTAAAACTAGTGCTTCATCAAAAGGCAGTAAAACTCTCTTTTTATAAATATTCATCTCTTATACAAAAAATTAGATTTTTTCGTATAAAATTTCTAGAAAAAAGCATTCGATGAATGATAAAAATTTTATTGAATTATATATATATCATTAATATAATACAAGAAGTGTGATTTTTTATTTTATTTGTAAAATATAAACTTACTCAAATCTAAGTAGTTTTTATGAAAACATTTGATTTAAATAAAATTGGTTTTTATATTTATTTATAATTAATTTTTAACTAATGGATTAAATAATATATTTTCATAGTTTCTTTACAATTATTCATAATAAAAAATTTAAATTCTAGTATATGATGTATTTTTATGTGATAATATTAATTTTATTTCATGGTTCATTTATGATCAGTTTTGCGTTTAAAGTTATATATATAATAGATTAAACTTAAAAAGATACATACAATAAAATCTGGGGTCTTTAAAAGAATACAATAAATAATTAATAATATTATAATATAATGGAAAATAAATTTTTATGGGATATATAAAAGAAAAATATATTAGAAAAAATATTTATCTTATGTTGATAACTTTGGGATTCACTTGGATGATTCCTCAGAAATAAAGGGATTAGGATAATATATTGTGACCAAAAACTTATGAAAGTAAAATAAAATGAAATTAAAAGTAAATAGAGAATATTTCATTAAGAAATTTAATTTTGTAGAGTTATGTTTATGGGGTTTAGAGAGGCCACTTTTATTAGATATGAGAATTGCATTATTGTAAATATTTCAAGTTATATAATGTGAGTGCATGTAAAAAAATAAATGTCGGTCCAAAAAAATATAATAATTGATTTATCGGTGAGATAAGGACATGAATATATCAAAACATTTAATTATAGAAATTTTTATCAAGTCTAACTCACTTTAACCCTTGAATTATTACTTGTACTATTTTTCCGTTTACCACATCAGCTAGTGTTCACCTTATTTATTAACCTATTATTCCTAAAAAATGGCCTCATTTAAATAAATTGGATTTCATGAATAAAAATTTAAATCCATTTATTAATATTAAATTTCTAATAGTGGTATAAGTTAATTTATAAAAAATTAATTTATTATCCATTAAAATAATTTTAGGAGAGAATGAGATGTATGATTTATAAAATCAAATATTGCTTTAAAATTTAATATTATTTTTTTAAAATGATATATGTAACTATTAAAAAAATATTTGTTCATGATAATTTTTTTTTGGGTTGTAATGTATGATATAATTAGAGAGATAATAAAATTCATTATTTTAACCATAGTGGTATTTTCAATATTTACATAAAAATATATTTTAAAAAAATTAAAACATAATCCTAAGAAAATATGAATAATAAAATAAAAATGACATATATTTTTCAAAAACATCTATCATTTAGAAATTAATATTTTCAAATTACTCATTAATGATGGATCTTCAGAGTATATATTTCATGAATGTTCATGATTAGGTGTTTACCTACTATAGTAGGGTCTTAAATTTTACATTTACTATATTTGGAGATTAATCTAATCATTTGTTGATGAATCTAGAAAAAATAACTACAGCATTCATTGAAAGAAACATAGTTTTTAAATATTAAAATAATTATTTTGTTGTTGAAAGATTCGTAATCTTTTGGCATGTAATTTCTTATAATGCCAACGAATTGAATAAATCTAAAACTAAATTGATGAATTCGTATTCTTACAAAATTTATTGAGGGACTTTAGATCCTTCCATGTAAGTTCATGATTTTATTAGAGAACTATTAATGAATATAGTAGGATTAATTTTCCACACATTTAGTTAATTTTGATGGGAGATTAATTTGATTTTAATGCTGATTACATGGAACCTTTTTATGAATTTAGAATAAAATTAATCACCCCTCTAGTGATGTAACAACTAAATTGGGGAAAAGCCTTTAAGATACATTATGAATCATTAAGCCATGTTATGATAGTACTCATATCCCAAAAAATTCTGGTAGACCTCATGTCAATATGTATATAATATGGGTACTAGATTCATTCAAACAGAACTATAAAATCACTAAAGAGGAGTACATGGAAGTCATGTTTGATTTAGGTAAATTATAATCTTATTATAATGAAACTAAATTAATTTATTTTTTGATAATTTATCCAAATGATAATTGGTGAACATAGAAGAAGAAGTCCTAGATGATTAGATTTATAATACATTTTCAAGAGTATAAAATGGATATAAAAATAAAATAAATGAGCTGAGAAACAAGTGTTTGATTACAATAGTAGACATCCATACACTTATGAAATACATATTATAGATTGGGACTCATTGATTAATCACATTCAAGGAGGGGAATTATACATGATGGTAGGATAAGTAATTATTTATAGTAATTGGTTGACTATTTTTAACTTCTATAGTCTCATATTATATGAATCCCAAATAAATTCAATGAAATAAATATAATGATATATTTTATATATGGTAATATCCATAAATTTAAAAAAAAATATTCAACTACTCGGTGATATGGAGTTGTTTACCTAAAAATAAAATAAAATATATTTTTTAATTTATTATCATATTATATATTATGATTTGAATTTTTGACCTTAAATGATGGTATGGAATGTGTTGGAATTTATAATATATTTTCTCACATTCTTTGAATATAAAAATTAATTTTACAAAAGATATGGAAAACGTCCATTTTTTACTAATATTTCAATGAAATATAAAATTTACCAATAACCAATTAGTTTTTTTAATAAATTTATTTTTAGAGAATATATGTTACTAAAACCTCTAAAATTTAAATTTTTAATTATTATAACTTTATTGTTATGATTATGTTTCAAAATAGGTGGGAGATAAAGCCACTAAAAGTGATAATTATATATTTTCTGTGGTTATTCCAGGATTAACATCTTTGAACGGTTTAAAGACCCAATAGCTATCATTGGAGACTAAAGGGCCCACATTTTCATTAGGATAATAGATTATTTTATAATAAATTATGGAGTATAGAATAGAATATTCACACCCTATAATCCATATAAAAATGGGAAAGATTATGTTTCAAATAGTGAAATAATTGGGATTTTAGAGAAAATATTTAAGTCAAACTAGAATGGTTGGATCCAAAGGATGGAAGTCACCCTATTGAAATATTGGATTTCTTAAAAAGACACATTTTCATATGTCCTTATAGTTAGATTTATAATATGGTTTGTAATATTCTCGTAATGTTTGAATACCAATAATATTTGGTTATAAATATATTTTGATCTGGATAGATATGAAAATGAAATAATATTGTAGCTAAAATTTATTTAATAAATAAAAGAGAATATCATAGAAATTAAAAAGCAAATATGTGGAACACTAGTGACCCCTAATAAATTTATTCCACTAAAATAATTCAATCATCGGGATAAAGTAATATTGTGTAACTTATGATTGAATTATAGGAAAAGTAAAATGTGTTCCATAATTGATGGTCCACTCCTAGTCACTTAGGCCTTCACTTTTGGTTATATATAGATTATGAAAGAAATATAGTAGAATATTTTCACTCTAAATGGTGGGGATTTAATATTATATATAGAATTATTCTTAAAGAACCAATGGAGGCGAAAACACTCCTATAACATGTCTATAAATAAAGACCCATTTCGATGTGTCTCTGTTAAAATTTAATTTAAAGTTTTAATTCCATTTAAAATAATATTTACATGATTAATATGTTATAATAAATTAATTATAATTTATTATTTATGTTTTTGTAAGGGAAACATTATAGTTTATTATTTTCAATTTTATTGGGATATTTTTCTTCTTTTTTTGAAAAAAAAGTGTTTTAATTTTTTTTTTCAATTTTCAATGTGTTTTTTAAAAATTGTGATCATAATATGAATGCCAATAAAATAATTAAATTTATTCTGATGATGTGTAACTAATGAGATATATTTCATAATCCTATATGAATAATTCAATTAACTTTTTTTGAAAATTATATGTGAAGGAAATTCATTCATTGACCATTTGTTTATTAATCTCATGCTTGAAAATATTTTGATACATTTTCTATCACATACGAATAATGATTCTAAAACTATTTTAAAATTTTAATAAATATTATTTTTTTCTTTAAATTTGTATGAGATGTTTAAATAACCGAAAATTTATAAATAAACTAGTGATCACATTATATTATTTGATGATATTTTTTTTGTGAATAGTAATTGAATTATGTTCATTTTAATCCTCTATTTCAATGAACTATATTTTATATCATCGATTTATATTTAAAATTTATTTCCATTTGTATTCAAAAGTGACCTTGTTATTTAGCCACATTATAAAATAAAAAAAATCCTATTTACCTTTTTATAAATGATCAAGGATGATTGTATGACTTTCCTAAAGAGATCATATGAATATTAAGTCAATCATAAGGCCTCCTGTTAATCAAAATTTATTTATAGCCGTTTTATATGACATACAATGCAACCATAGAAATGAAAATATGTCAATAATATTATTTCATCAAGTCTTTGATATGAAGTCACCGAGAATATTAATACTTACACTTCCACCTCATACATATTTATCATATGAATTTTTAATGTCTTATGATATCATCCAATGCGCCTCATAATTAAATGAGTAAATTGTATAAAAAATTTTGGCTGCTCATATTAAATTATTAGTAGATTTGTATAATATTTCATATAAAATTGTGATTATTATACTATGGGTATTAAATTTTAGAATGTCTTCTGATATTTTAATAACCAGTAGTTTTTCAATTGAATATTTCATATGAACGAGAAATTTTTTCCCCATGTATGATAACTTACCTGGTAAAAAATCACCTCAATGGTAATAAATATAATACTTACAAGGATTATATTTTTATCCAAACTAATGATTTGGGATGAAAATCAATATTTAAGAAACCACATAGATACAACCATTCAAATTGTGCTCAATTAAATCATAGCTAAGAAGATGTGAAATAGTTTAGTTAAAACCTTTGAATATTTAAAAATAAAGTATCATGTTATAGATATGATTACCCTTGGCAATAATAATAATCATGAGAGAAACAAAAAGATAAATATTTCAATTTTATGAGGATCTATGGGGTTTTACCATATAATATGTAGATATAAACTATGGAACAAAAAAGAGTTGGAGGCAAAAGTGAGAGAGAAGTTGTCTTGAGCATGACTTGTTAGAGGATCTATAACTAGTTCTTTCATTATATTGTTTTATCATATTGTTAATTTATTATTTTTCCCCATTCATTTTGGTAACCCTTTATATGGATGTGTAAATAATATTTTAATATTGAAGGTCAGGATAGAACCATTATAGTTTTTATGCCTTTTCAATTCATTGAAGAAAATTATATTTCTTCTATTAATTAATATCAATATTCAAATAATTATTATTATATAGATTTTTGTTTTAATTTTATTTTTTATTAATTCCATTGATGATGATATATGATGTTTTTTATTTTATTTCATGCTAATATATGATGGAACAGTTCAAATTTACTTCGCGAAGTGGTCAATGATTTACAGCATGGGTGGATGGAGTAGTGGGTACTGTTGATTGATTGTGAAGAATAAGAAACAATCGAGTACTGTCTATGTCAACTAATGGATACTCATAGTGACCTCTAAACATATTTGAAGAACGGTATACCTTATTGAGATATTAATTATGAATATCCTCAACAGCCCCATCCAACTATGTCTAAGAGGGGATGTGATAGTATAGCCTCTTACATATTAGTTAATATGATTATGAGAAGATTAAATCAAATAAAAATATATCATTTCAATCGTAAAACCCATCCCAAATTGATCACCCATCTCATTTTTGTTTTTTTTAATTAATGTATCATTGATTTGTTTTATTTAAAAACTATTAAACCCAAAAAAATAATTTTCTATAACTAATAAGTGGCATAAGATTTAGATAACTCCTATTTAAGACAAACTATGGTTAACACTAACACTAAATTTATCATAGAAAAATAAATTTACCCACACCTCATTATATGAACGTTTCACACAATAACCCCCATAATCATTTATCACATAAAATGGATGACTTACTAAATTTTTTTGTTATATATCCATTTTGTTTCTATCACGAGAATTTAAAAAATTTCACTTGACCCATTGTCACAATTTTACATCATGTTGGTCATTAAAAATTCCCCTTTGAGAGGAAATACAGTGAGATCCTAAATAAAAATTCACATTATGTCTCAATGACCAATTTACCATTAATTCATCACTAAATATCAATTTATCTATTGTTTTTGAAACCTCTTTATTTTATACATCAATAAAATTAGTGACCACCCTAACCACTATAAAAAACAGTAGTACTTCCATCGAGTTTTTCCTAAACTGATATACTTGATCACTGATAGTGAGTTTTGAAACCCCATGCTTACATTATTATTTAATTTTATGCTATATGATAAGTTTTTGTAATGTTCAACAATAATATTCTACATAAATTATCTCCCCTCGAAGAAATTGATTAATTTTACCCCAATATATTTTATCAATTAACCCCAACCAAAATGGACATATTTTTCAAAATAATGATCTACCTCCACTTCATGGGGAAATTTTAAAAATTTTAGGCGATGTAACAGAACTACAACAATTTAAAAAAAATTTATATGATTGCTCATAATTCTATTTTGAAATGTGATGTTGGGTCCAAATTAATGAATATTTTAATGTGTGAATGAAAATCTAATCCTCCCATGATTCCAATCCACACCCAATCCCCATGATGTTTTAATCCATAAATAACCAAAAATAAAACAATTTATATTTTTAAGGTCCTTATATTAGAATCCATGGGTCCCTCAATAGAGTTTTTGTTATATAAAGAGTTAACTATTTCCACCATTTACCTTCCACTGGTTTGTTTTAGAACCATTATCTTCCCCTTAAAAAATTTAAGTCTCTAATCATTGATTTAATGGGTTTTTTAAATTCACCAGAAAAAATAATATTTCTTATAATTCCCTCTTAGAATCATTTAAATCATTTTTAAGAGAAAAAATTGATATTATAAATGATATTTATATATATAATAAAATTAATATCCCCATTATTGTGGGTCATTGAAAACTCTACTCCATTAATATTTGTATCATTGATAAGAACCCGGGGGAATAAATCAAGAAAAAATATGTCTATTTTTTCAGACATCGATTTCTCTTCCCCATACATTTTATAAATAAAAATATTTTTCTATAAAACATGATCTAATGGTATTATATTCCCATTAAACACATATATATTAAAACCCATGATACATAATTGTTTCTCCTTGAATAAAAATTGAATATCTCCCTACACTTTTTCCTCCTAATTAAAAGTTATGAATCTTGAACAAATCGCTTTTATCAAGTGTGTCCTTACCAATGTATTATTGTGCCTATATAAAACTAACATATCCTCATAAATACAATCAATACAACACTACCAACATTTATTGTTCTAAAAAAACAATCATGATTATTCATCTAATCCACTATTACTCTACACGTTAGATTATATATCCTACAATGATGTAAAATTACCAATTAAACATCAACTGAAAAAAATAATATTTATTTAAAACATATTGAACATAATCCCTCTTTTACTTTTCAAAACATATATGTGTATGATTTATAACCGAAATCAACCACTAAAATATTTTAAACACATAGTGGGTAAACAATATCATAATTGAAAATTCAAAATTAGTCAAATTAACTCATTTTCCTTAGGCTTAGATCCCCATTATAAATAAATATATCTTATATAACTATTATCATGATAAAATAAATATCTATCAATTGAGTGGAAATGTTACCAATACTTATGATCGGTACAACCACCACCAACTCATGTTTTTTGTGAAAATTAGTTGATCTCACGTGACTTCAGCTACCCAGACTAATAAGAAACCGCATAATAATTCTAGATCAACACAAAGCCTAGTCTTTTACCAACGGCATCATTGTAGACCACTTATGACTTTCCCGACTATAGTATGTTCAATTTTAGTGTTTTATTCATTCAATAATATTCTCTTAATGATATTATATATATTGAAAATTATAATGAAATCTTACTCCAATATTTCTCAAGTAATTCACCAAATGGTCTTATCTATGGAAAATCATATATATATATATATATATATATTATAATGTCTTGAATGATCCTAGTAAATATAATTCTATCACTAAGAGTGGGAGGGAAGAATTTTTCTTACTTTTCATTTAAGTATCATTGTAATTGAAACAACCTTCACCAACATTTAAATATTTATTTCACTGTAAAAAACAACTCAAACACAAATACATTGGAACACAAGTATCTAAAAGGTAAAATATTTGGTAATAATTAATATTTTATAATTATGGGTTTTAAATAGTACAATACCACACAATCCTCTTGAAAACCATCTTTTGTTTCATAATACAATGAGTATGATATACCCTTTCTCTCGTGTAGCACTACGAAAAAATCTAATAGTTCGTGTGCACCCACTAGCACAAATTGGGTAATATAATTATTCTGTAACAAATTATGTTTGATTTGATTCATAATCAACTTCCAAAAATATATTCCTTGAAAAAAAATCTTCACTTTCTTACCCAAAAGATGGTAAGAACATCTAGGCCTTTAATATGAATTAAAGGCCCATATGGATTCTCTAAATCCAATATTAAAATTTGATTTCCCAATACGATATATAAAACACTATCTTAATATGATTGACATAATTTAAAATTCTTTCTTCCTCATTCTAGATATCTAAATACAGAAATGTCAATTCAATTATCTAATATGATACGATGATCAACCAAAAATGACGACAAGTAGAATATATTAATCAACTAAATATAATGATCCACTGAATAATTTTATTACTTGAAAATAATACAATATTTTCTCTTATCCATTCACTTCCCTCTATCTAATCTTATTCGAGAAGGTCTAAATATGGACACCTCTTTCTATTCCTTAAAATTTAGAGCTTCTATCTCTTCTCTCTTAAAAGTACCTCATTCATCAAATAATTAATATGTACTCGTTTCGTTTTATAGGTGACCCATGAGTGGTTATTTAAGGAATCCCCAAAACATTACCACTGAATAAGATTAACTGAAATCTAAATTTCCTATGAATTTTGGGTGCATTTCTATTTCTTAAATGCCTCTCAGTTTTCTCTAATCTTATCCATAACATCAGTTCTCCTTCATACCTTCTTTTTAATCAGTAGTATGATTCTGATTTCTCATTCTAATTTATCAATATGATTTCCCCAATTTGATTATTTATACCAATTAAATATATGCATCAATAAATAGAAGCCTTCTTCACAAAACTACATTCTTATTTTTCATTAAAATTTCCACCACCATTTCATCAATACATTTCTCTATTTCAGATGAAATATTCTTCAAATTATTCCAATATCATGTTACCCCTTTGGAAATAAACTAACATATCCCCTTCATATTTTCTCTTGAAACACTTGATAAAAATTCAAATACTTTTTCTTCAACATAACTTCAGAAAGATGAAACAATATCATCTTTGATAAGATGGTTCTTGGTCTAATTTAAATATAAAACAAATAAAAACAAGTAATATTTCATCTTTATCATCTTCAACTCATAATCTTTAATCACCAAGGATTTATATCTTTTGGATTTTTGTTCTGACTGAAAATGGGTTCCATATATTTCACACATTTTCCAAATTTCTCCTCTATAGTTAATAAAATACAAATTAATTTGTTCTATTATGTGATCTTTAGACTAGAAACCTTTGACTTCCGAAATGTTCTTCTACCATAAACTTAATCTTGTATCATGACTTCCATTATATTTTAGAAAACATTGAAAACCTACTTTATCATCATATGAATTACAATTGAAATATCTTGTAACTCCAAATCCTTTCCAGTAACCAGATTCCTTTTCCAATTCAGCCTAAATACAATTTTAAAAAATAAAAATGAAATGAGTATGATCATCATGATTTTGATCAATATGATTATGATCAGTCTGAACATGATCTCTAGAACCTTTTCTCAACCTTCTTTTCATCATGCATGGTTCCCATGTTTTCTTGAATACTTCTGATTTATGAGAACGTCATGATCAAAAAATAATCATCACAATTAAATATTTTTCATGAAGAATATGATTCCTTATCCATATGATCACTTCTTACATACTAGATCCAAACTGAATCTAATGACCATTTATTTTTAGAAATATACTACTTCAATGCAATAAACCTCTTCAAGAATTTTGAGTTTGGTTTTTTAATACGATCATTAATCCAATTTTCATCAAATTCCAAATGAGGTGATTTTCTTTTCTTACAAAAACATTCTTAATAATAAAATAAAATACCTATGTATGATATCATTCCTCATAATCTTTCCCCTAACAATATCCCCCTTTAGATTTTGTTTCTAACCATGTTTTATAAATCACTAGACATTTTATTCTCATGTAATGGATTACTTATCAATAATTTAGGGATAGGTGGTCTAACTAATTGTAGGAAACATGAATTATTGACAGAAAAACCATGTTGTCCAAAAGTAGAGAATATGAAAACATATACAACTTTCTTCCTCAACTTCTATATTTTCATTGAATATAAATTATATAATTGCAACAATCTTACATAATACCACAAACATTTATAATACTAAATTAATATCTTACTCAAAACTCATATTTTTTAAATGCATACAAAAGGATAAAATTAAGAAACAATTCAATTTTACCCATTCATTAATATAACCAAAGGTAAGATGAGATAGGGTAAAAAAACCCATAAATAAACCTTGAAGGATTTCTCTAATGATTATGGTGTTTGGATAGGGGGTCGATGATCAACAGTGGTGTGGATTAGTGATTCACCAATGATAGATCCAATCCTAGGTAGGGGTTTTATTCTTTCTGTGTGATTTTCATAATCCCCCATTCATCATTTATAAACGAAAAATGTGGATTAACTCACTAACAAGTTAACCCGCGGATACGACATTCGTGAGGGATGTGAATTTTTATACATGGATTAAAGAAATGAGATTATATCATAGTGATTGTTTGGATTACTTCCCTATTTTTTCTAATGCGAAGAATAAAGTCCAAATGAACTAGGTCGACGTTTGTCAATTTGGGTGTTCTTTATGATCCCTCTCTCTCTCCATGTGTTCTTCACCAACAGACCCCCATGGTTGCATCAGAATCATTCTGTGATGTTACTAAAATGGTCAGACCCACTAATCGATAGAGAATTGGATTATAACACACAAATGTGGTGGGGGGGGGGACCAAGGGATAATAGTGGTACTCTTGGACTGGAAAACGAACCACTAGAGTGAGTCCTGGTGGCCCGTAGAAGAAACCACCAGAGTACCGTCACCGTTGATGGCCGGCGGTGGAATGTGATGGCTTCCTCATGTGGGATGTGGCATTCCATGATGGAAGAAGAATCCTACAGCATCTTTTATAGGTAGTGAATAGGGACTGCCGGTAGGCATTGGAAGGCAAGCCACGACGGACTCGGCAAGCGGGCTGCGTCACGCGGCTGGAGACCATGGTCCAGCTAGACCACAGATGTGACCCACAACAATAGATGTGGGTTATATGTGGCTCCCACTTCATCTTGGGAGGATCACACCAGTCCACTCTAGATGAAAGTGCCAAGGCCAGCCGGTTCGGTTCGGGTCGGTGAAGTTGGTTAGACCCAGTAGGCCATGTCTTGTTAGGTTGATCTGACCGGGTCTAACTAGGCTCAGACCCAACCAACCCCTTTTCTCTAAATTGATCATATCTTTTAAAAAATACATCTAATTAAAAATAAATTTTGGAATGGGACCCTTGTGACAAATCGGTCCTTTCGAGATACCCTATGTGGGTTTACATGGAATTAAAAATGGGACCTTTTTCTTGATGAGGAAGTTCCCTAAGCTTTTGTGTTCTACGAGTGGAAATCATGATGCTCTCTATGATTAGAAGACTCTGACTATGATTCTAAGGTACTCATTGGGTCATAATGACTCAACATGCATGAGTGACTCAGTGGGTCTGAGTGACTCAGGGGGTCTAGGTGACTCAACGTCATTATGTGACTCAACAATTCTAGGTGAGACAATGGGTCTAAGTGACTCAACTGTAATATGTGTTCTGTGATTATTTATGTTAGTATTTCTTTTCATATATTAGATTTATACTTGTGTGAGCTATCTATACTTCTTGTGTACTTTACATTATGGTTATTACATTGTGCTATTTCCATTTTGTTATTTCCTTTATGATATTTCATTTCTGGATTCAATGAATCCTATTGATTGTTGTTTTACTCACCATTGAAAGGGATTCAATTGCATGTGTCATTTACTTTGTGGATGAACAATGTTTTGATAGATTCATGGTATTCCTGAACCAGTTGGTGCCTTGTGAGATTAGATAGATTAGGTTTACTCCTACAACTTCAGGCATCATCCCTTCACCTAACATTTAAGTATGGTTTTCAATAGATGAGCCTTCTGTGATAGGTGTAATCATTTGTCAACAGATTTCCTTTTGGTGGTAATGTACACTGGCCCCCTTAAGTTCATTTTTGTTCCATTACTCTCAATATTTGTCTTAGTGGCATGCATGTTTTACTTAATGTTTATTTTTCATCATTTTTGTGCTTTGAGCTGTGAGAGTGCATAGAAGTTTAAATTAAACTCCTCCATTTGTGAGATATGCCAACCAGGTGCTATTCATCATCCCCTGGGCTATTAGAGGTCACGACCCCCTCCCACCAAAGATGCCCCGCCTGATCTGGCAATGGTGAAAGTAAGATAATGACCCCCGAGTCCCGTCTCCAGTAGGCCCCGGGTTGGCGACTAGAACCAAGGGTATGAGTTTTCATAAATATGGGAGGCATTACCCTTTTTATTATTTTGGATCGGGAAATAGGACAAGTCAACCACCAAAAAGGGAAAAGAACAAGTGTATATAAATAAACCCAAACCAAGCCCACATGCATGTTTAAACAATTTTTTATAACAAGGTACAAGTACAAGGAAGCTCAAAAGTACAATGCCAAAGAAAACAAGAGAACAACAACTGCAACAACTCCAACAGCCCGACTAGTAGGGTCCCGCACGGCCCTGGTAGTCCTCCTGGAAACCTGAAGGTAAACGTAGGGTGAGCATACAAGTATACTCAGTAGGGAAACCTAATGCTCTCGTTCACAAGTGGGGAGACACCCTAAGGTCCCGTGAGAAAACAGAAGAACCAGAAACTAACAAGGAAAAACTATCCACCCAGCCTCACTGGTCACACTCACCAAGTAACACAAACAAGTTTAGTATATATATAGAACAAAAGTATTGGGTACCCCGAACCATTTCCCACTTAATTAGATGCTGCTCTTCCTAACGGCAAATGTCCTGACGCTACCACACTCTTCCCGCCCGCACACACCTGGGCCAAACCACGCATCCCGCCTGCACAAACCTGGGCCTCACAACCACGCATCTCGCCCGCACACACCTGGGCCACAACCACTAACCCGCCCGCAGACACCTGGGCCTCATCCCGAAGGTTCTTGGGAACGGTAAGCCTCCCGAAGAGTCTTGGGCTAAAGGTCGCCTCAAGCCATCACAGCCTCTGAGACCTACCTGAAGAGTCTTGGGTGTAAGGTCACCTCAAACCATCATAGCCTATGGAAGATGGAGCAGGAAGGAGCTAGTAACTAAGGGGGAACACCCTCTCCCATAAAATGGGAGTGTTCGGCACTAGGTGCTTGACATGGGTGTGGTGCGACAAAACACAAAGATACAATTATATATATACATATACTAAACACACAGCCCAACCTATGGCTTCTTAAAAAGAGAAACTGAGCATGTGCCTCGGCACTGCTACCACAAATCATGCATCAACAACCAAACAATCATCCCCCAACCCCATTTAGGTTTTCATGTTTCATGCAATGGTTTAACAAATTATTACTACTGGGCAACTATCATCCAGACAAAACCTTTCACAAACATATCTCTGCCATCCACAACCAAGGTTAGGTAAAACGCAAGCAACCACATGCCATTTCATTTGCAAAAGATTATCACAACCATACAACATTCCATCATTCATTTATTTCAAAGTTCCACACATAAAACCCTTTCCACACAAAAAACATTTCCGCATTTGAAAACACCTTTTACTTCAAAACACATATCATAATCAAAACACTTTTCATAAATAAAGGCATTTTCCACAAAACAACCAAACCACCAACATGTTCATTATTCCATCTTTGTTCAACCGGGGTGATCACACAAGGTATTCATTCTCATTTAATCAGCCAGTCTTTACGTGCTTATCCATTTTCCATGTTTTAACAAAACCAACCACAAACAATTCAGATATCAATTGCGCACGCAAAGGCCACCAACGACCTTGATTTTCAGTAGGCAAAGGCCTTTCAATCCAAAATCACAATCAGAAGATAAAGAAACTGGAAGGCAATAGAAACAGCACAAAACCCCAAACCCTTCTTTATTCGGTTATAATCTTTATTTAAAGTTCAACTGCATCCCATGGAACAAAAGAAAAATATCCCACCCCGCATGTTTCACCAAAAAGAGAGACGAAGGTAAACCCCTACCTCAAAAGGTCCCGATCACGTCGCTTCCCACGACGTCCTTCAGTGTCCTCCGCCTTCGCCAAACCTGACAAATGCCTCCTAGGATGGAAGCTGGAGAAGGAAGGCCGGAAGGAAAGGTGACAAGTCCGGTATTAGAAGCTTCGTCTCATCGCTACGATTCTGTGGCCACTGACGGATCGTAATTCAATGTTCGGACAAAGAAGTTAGAGGAGGAAGACTTCTTGATCATCCAAGAGTGTCGTCGTGCGAAGAAGAAGCGATTGGTCTGGAAATAATCCGCGACCCATTCTTATATAGGCAACTAATAGGTAAAACAGTATGCAGTGTGTATTGATGAATACACGGTGTGACCGTACACCCGTTACGCGTTTTGACTGGTCAACACATGACACGTCACGCGGTTTCCACGCGTTTTAATAATAACGTCAATTTTATTAATATGTGTGTTTCGTTGACCCGAGACAAAACTCATAAAAAATGTATCCATCACTGGTTGTAAAATGACCGTCTTGATTACAGGATTACACTGCCGCTGACGGTTCGTCATTCCGACACCATATGAAGAAGTTATAGACTTTTTAAGTTTTGCTTACCCAAAATAATAATAATATTATTTTATTATTATTATAATAATTTAATATTTTGATCAAAAGGGCTTGTGGCGTGAATCTCTCCCCTTACACCATGCGCACTCCCTTATTTTATTATTGTATTACTGTTTTAATATATTAAATCAACATTATATAAAATATATAATATATTAAATTAAATTATATACAAAAAAAAATGATTTATACAAGGGAAAGGGGGCATTCACGCCTCCCCTCCCCATCTCATGCGCCTCCCCACAAATTTATTATAATTTATTAAATAAAACCATTTTCCTTTTAATTTTATTATTATATTTATTATACGATCAATGTTATTAATTTCATAATTCAATTTTGGGAGAACCTATGCACAACCATTCCATGCGACTCAAAACCATTTCATTTAATTGAATTAAATGACAAAACAAAATTAATATAAAATACATATTCAACCCCGTTTTAATACATTTAATTTTATTAACCTCTCACATATAGTTTTACGCCATCATTGTTATTTATTGTTCTTCAATAACAATTTCATCAACATATTTTTTTAACTCACCGACGATATTGTTTTTAATAACAAAAAGATTTACGCTCGTCGCATTGACCACGTTAAACCACCCTGTTGGATATCTGAATCTGATCATGCCAAGTCAATGTCGTGTAACATCCATCAATTTAATTATTTTAATTCTATTTATTTTTATTTCATACTGATTAAATTTAAACCACTTTTATTTAATTAAAACCATTCAATTTCATAAACCCAAAATAACGAACTCACCTTTAATTTTATGAACGCACCACCATGCTTCCACTTGCATCTTCATTTAATTTTTTTGCAATAAATACCATGACTCATTTCATCAATTTCTCATTATTATTAATATTATGAATAATATTAATAACACAACAGCCATAATTATTATTCAAATTTAATTTCAACAATTACTCAATTAATAAAAAAACTGCATGTTTCATTTATCAACGTCTAATGGATCACACACCTTCCCACTTCACATCATTAATAATAATAACACCAATTATATCATTTTATCATGATTATTATATTTAGTTTAATTAATCACACAATTTATGTCATCATCATTATTATTAACATATTTTTACGTTATCATCAGTATTAAAATTATCATTATAACGTGCGTCGTGTTGACCACATCGATTTCAAAAAAGGAATGGACCGGAGGGGTCCGGTCCATTATATCAGATACCTCTTAAAACATTCTCGTCCCCGAGAATTAAAAACCTACCAAGAAAAAGAATGGATCCAAAAAACCACTCTGCAAGATACCTCTTAGGGATCTTGTCATAACAAGAAACAACCGACAACCCTAATTATGTGAGTTAGGAATTCCCTCTCCTATGTCGAGATATTATCCGCATTAGGGGGCACTGACTCGCCTGCACGGGTTTAATCGCATCTACATTAATGCGTCTCGATTAAGGACTGGGCCTTCCCACTTCCATATATTAGGTTTTTTTTCCAACTTACACTGCACCCAACAACGTACAACCCACACACTGCCCGGACACATGGCTTGAGGAATTCCTTCTCCCATGTTGAGATATTATCCGCTTTAGGCGGCACTGACTCGCCTGCACGGGTTAAATCGCATCCACATTAATGCGTCTCGATTAGGGATTAGGTCTTCCCCTCCCCACATGATAGGGCTCTTTACGTACATTTAAAGAAAAGAGGGAAACAACATAGCATTAAAAACTCACAAAAACAAGGTCCAGACCCAGAGAATGAGCAAAAGAGTTCCAACAATGGAGTGTAATGCTCCCAACAAAACATAAAGGAGATCATTCAAGAAAACCCGAACACATCTCTATCGATCCCTGGTCCTTCTAGAGATGCTGCCTCTGATGCATGCAACTATCCTCGCTGAGCTCCTCTGCCTCTCTGTTGATGTCCACCTCCTCGACCACGTCCCGATTGGGATCCTTGAGGAACTCCTTATGGCTGGCCACCACCTGATCCATATCCCCTCAAAGGGACTGGAGCCTGTTGCTGCTGGAAGGGTCTTGTCGGTGACTGGTGCTACTGAGGAGGGCGTTGAACCTGTCCATCTCCACCGTACTAAGCATGGGTCGGGCACTGACTCTGAACATGCCCGAAACCTCCACAAGAAAAACACTTTGGTCCTGGGCTCGTAAAAAAGGGACGAGGACCTGAAGATCTGAACTGGAACTGTTGGGGCCTGCTCCCTACTGGCCTGAAACTGGAAGGTCCCGTCGTAGGAGACCTGCTGCTGACTGCCTTCCCCTTCGACGAACTAGGTTGGATCCCCTCACGTGGTGCACCTCCCTGCGAGTGCATCCTTTCTACAACTTCCTCCTTCTTCTATACGGCTTAGTATGTCGGAAGGGTGAAGGGGGTCACAGCATACTGGAGCGAAGGACGAAGCGCCTCTTCCAAACGTCTCTCCCGAGACTCTTCGTCCAGAAAGAGTTCCGGAGCCAAGCGTAGGAGATTCTTGAACATAATCCCCAACTCTCGAACAGTCAAACTCCCCTGCTGAAGGGATAGCAACTCCTGACGCTTTTCCGCCTTGATCAAAGAAGAAAGGAATTCCTCTCGGAACTCTTTTTCGAAGTCAGCCCATGGAATCTCTGCCTCCTTCCTCTCCCCGAGGTAGAGCATCCACCATTGGCGCGCCGCGCCTCTCAGCTGACTGACCGCTAGGGGGACCCAGTACTCCTTCGGAGCACGGATCAAGGTAAAAGTGATCCCTAGCTCTTCAAGCCACCCTTCCGTCTCCAGGTCCGAAGTACTTCCCTCGTACTTCTTGAGAGTCTGACGCTGGAAAGAACGGAGGGTCTTCTGCCACTGGTTGTCTTCCTCCTCTCGATCGATCCTCAGTTGATCGATTGGCTGAACCTGCTGGGCCTCGGCCGCCTAAGCCACCTAGGAACGCCGTCCAGGTGCCATAGCTGTACGGTAAACAAGGATCCCCTAAGCCCAAGTAGTAAGGAAAAACTCAAAGTTTTAATTATCATTTTATTTCAATTTCTTTCCCAGAACACCCAAATCAAGTAAAACACAAACATGATGATGCATGTACCTTCCCTAGGGTCTCTACCCTGCAATCAATATAGTCTCACTTGGTCGTTCGGTAGGATCAGAGTCCTTGCATCGGATCACGGGGGGCCCTAAAATCCTGTGTCCTAGCCGGTCTTCCCTGGCCTATGTCACGCACCAAGATTAACGAACACTGTTTCCCTACCATCCCATGGAATCCTCAATATGCCTAACTCCAGACTCCATCCTATCACTCAACCATCAACCTTTGATACCATTCTGTCACAACCCCCTCCCACCAAAGATACCCCTCCTGATCTGGAAATGGTGAAAGGAAGATAATGACCCCCGAGTCCCGCCTCCAGTAGGCCCCGGGTTGGCGACTAGCACCAAGGGTATGAGTTTTCATAAATATGGGAGGCATTACCCTTTTTATTATTTTGGATCGGGAAATAGGACAAGTCAACCACCAAAAAGGGAAAAGAACAAGTGTATATAAATAAACCCAAACCAAGCCCACATGCATGTTTAAACAATTTTTTATAACAAGGTACAAGTACAAGGAAGCTCAAAAGTACAATGCCAAAGAAAACAAGAGAACAACAACTGCAACAACTCCAACTGCCTGACTAGTAGGGTCCCGCACGACCCTGGTAGTCCTCCTGGAAACCTGAAGGTAAACGTAGGGTGAGCATACAAGTATACTTTGTTGGGAAACCTAAAGCTCTCATGCACAAGTGGGGAGACACCCTAAGGTCCCGTGAGAAAACAGAAGAACCAGAAACTAACAAGTAAAAACTATCCACCCAGCCTCAATGGTCACACTCACCAAGTAACAAAAACAAGTTTAGTATATATATAGAACAAAAGTATTGGGTTCCCCGCACCATTTCCCACTTAATTAGATGCTGCTCTTCCTAACGGAAAATGTCCTGATGCTACCACACTCTTCCCGCCCGCACACACCTGGGCCAAACCACGCACCCCGCCTGCACACACCTGGGCCTCACAACCACGCATCTCGCCCGCACACACCTGGGCCACAACCACTAACCCACCCGCAGACACCTGGGCCTCATCCCGAAGGTTCTTGGGAACGGTAAGCCTGCCCGAAGAGTCTTGGGCTAAAGGTCGCCTCAAGCCATCACAGCCTCCGAGACCTACCCGAAGAGTCTTGGGTGTAAGGTCACCTCAAGCCATCATAGCCTATGGAAGAAGGACCAGGAAGGATCTAGTAACTAAGGGGGAACACCCTCTCCCATAAAATGGGAGTGTTCGACACTAGGTGCTTCACATGGGTGTGGTGCGACAAAACACAAAGATACAATTATATATATACATATACTATACACACAGCCCAACCTATGGCTTCTTAAAAAGAGAAACTGAGAATGTGCCTCGACACTGCTACCACGAAGCATGCATCAACAACCAAACAATCATCCCCCAACCCCATTTAGGTTTTCATGTTTCAGGCAATGGTTTAACAAATTATTACTACTGGGAAACACTCATCCAGACAAAACCTTTCACAAACATATCCCTGCCATCCACAACCAAGGTTAGGTAAAACGCAAGCAACCACATGCCATTCATTTGCAAAAGATTATCACAACCATACAACATTCCATCATTCATTTATTTCAAAGTTCCACACATAAAACCCTCTCCACACACAAAACATTTCCGCATTTGAAAACACCTTTTACTTCAAAACACATTTCATAATCAAAACACTTTTCATAAATAAAGGAATTTTCCACAAAACAAACAAACCACCAACATGTTCATTATTCCAACTTTGTTCAACCGGGGTGATCACACAAGGTTTTCATTCTCATTTAATCAGCTAGTCATTACGTGCTTATCCGTTTTCCATGTTTTAACAAAACCAATCACAAACAATTCAGATATGAATTGTGCACGCAAAGGCCACCAACGACCTTGATTTTCAGTAGGCAAAGGCCTTTCAATCCAAAATCACAATCAGAAGATAAAGAAACTGGAAGGCAATAGAAATAGCACAAAACCCCAAACCCTTCTTTATCCGGTTATAATCTTTATTTAAAGTTCAACTGCATCCCATGGAATAAAAGAAAAATATCCCACCCCGCATGTTGCACCAAAAAGAGAGACGAAGGTAACCCCCTACCTCAAAAGGTCCCGATCATGTCGCTTCTGAGGACGTACTTCGGTGTCCTCCGACTTCGCCAAACCCGACAAACGCCTCCTAGGATGGAAGCTGGAGAAGGAAGGCCGGAAGGAAATGTGACAAGTCCGGGCTTAGAAGCTTCGTCTCATCGCTACGATTCTGTGGCCACTGACGGATCGCAATTCGGAGCTCGGACAAAGAAGTTAGAGGAGGAAGACTTCTTGATCATCCAAGAGTGTTGTCGTGCGAAGAAGAAGCGATTGGTCTAGAAATAATCCGCGACCCTTTCTTATATTGGCAACGAATAGGTAAAATAGTATGCAGCGTGTATTGATGAATACACGGTCTGACCGTACACCCATTATGCAATTTGACTGGTCATCACACGACACGTCACGCGGTTTCCACGCGTTTTAATAATAACGTCAATTTTATTAATATGTGTGTTTCGTTGACCTGAGACATAACTCATAAAAAAGGTATCCATCACTGGTCTTAAAATGACTGTCTTGATTACAGGATTACACTGCCGCTGACGGTTCGTCATTCCGACACCATATGAAGAAGTTATAGACTTTTTAAGTTTTGCTCACCCAAAATAATAATAATATTATTTTATTATTGTTATAATAATTTAATATTTTGATCAAAAGGGCTTGTGGAGTGAATCTCTCCCCTTACACCATGCGCACTCCCTTATTTTATTATTGTATTACTATTTTAATATATTAAATCAACATTATATAAAATATATGATATATTAAATTAAATTATATATAAAAAATGATTTATACAAGGGAAAGGGGGCATTCACGCCTCCCCTCCCCATCTCATGCACCTCCCCATAAATTTATTATAATTTATTAAATAAAACCATTTTCCTTGTAATTGTATTATTATATTTATTATACGATCAATGTTATTAATTTGATAATTCAATTTTGGGAGAACCTATGCACAACCATTCCATGCGACTAAAAACCATTTCATTTAATTGAATTAAATGACAAAACAAAATTAATATAACATACATATTCAACCCCATTTTAATACATTTAATTTTATTAACCTCTCACATATAGTTTTACGCAATCATTGTTATTTATTGTTCTTCAATAACAATTTCATCAACTTATTTTATTAACTCACCAACGTTATTGTTTTTAATAACAAAAAGATTTACGCTCGTCGCATTGACCACGTTAAACCACCCTGTTGGATATCTGAATCTGACCATGCCACGTCAATGTCATGTAACATCCATCAATTTAATTATTTTAATTCTATTTATTTTTATTTCATACTGATTAAATTGAAACCACTTTTATTAAATTAAAACCATTCTATTTCATAAACCCAAAATAAAGAACTCACCTTTAATTTTATGAACGCACCACCATGGTTCCACTTGCATCTTCATTTAATTTTTTTTCAATAAATACCATGACTCATTTCATAAATTTCTAATTATTATTAATATTATAATAATATTAATAACACAACAGCCATAATTATTATTCAAATTTAATTTCAACAATTACTCAATTAATTAAAAAAAACTGCATGTTTCATTTATCAACGTCTAATGGATCACACACCTTCCCACTTCACATAATTAATAATAATAACACCAATTAAATCATTTTATCATGATTATTCTTTTTAGTTTAATTAATCACACAATTTATGTCATCATCATGATTATGAACATATATTTACGTTATCATCAGTATAAAATTATCATTATAACGCGCGTCGTGTTGACCACATCGATTTCAACAAAGGAATGGACCAGAGGGGTCCGGTCCATTACAGCATGGGGGAGTCACAACATGGGACTCACTGGGATGGGTAGTGATGGAGTAGTATCAAAGCGAGTTCGATTCCACAGTAGCGGAGTACTCAGCGAGTATTACCAAACATTCTCACTTCTCTACATACATGGTGTGAGAACCCTTATTCAGGGCTCGAGATTTTGAGTAGGGACTATGCTAGGAGTTCATGGTGTCCACTATGTTTTTTAGAATCCCTACTCATGCTAGGGAGCTAGAGTGATCTCTATATATTGATAGATTCATTCCAGACGAAGCACCAACTATAGGATCATCTAGTAGACACTAGGTGGCGGAGCCTTTAGTAGTGGGTTGCTGGTAGTAGACATAGGGAACAAATCATGTCAAGCCTTCCAGGGGATGGACCTAAGAAATAGGTTCAGCGATATGAGTCTCTTAGGGAAGAGGGAGTTAGATGAAGATAAAGGTGTTCAACTCATATAGCTATCAGGGGAACATTGATCATGATTTCCCGAATCACTGTACAAATGACCAGCATACGGTCAAGGGACGCTTATGGAAGAGTGAGATTGTTGATAAGGGTGGTCCATAGGGTATCAAACGTGGAAGGGGAGCATTCAAAGTGGTAGGCGGTGAGTGGAGGTTCATGTTACCACCGCCTACACCCTTGGCTGGTCTATCACAGGCTCCGGGAGTTGGTTGAAATGGGCGGCCCAACTTCAGATGATAGAGGCCTTCAATCAAGATGCTACAGATATGAATTGAGGTATGATCTATCTCTTCTCAACATTAGATTCAGTTATTATAGACACAATATTTCATCAATCTTTCCTTCCTGTGGACATTTTTTGAATCTCAGAGATTCTGTTGGAGCCTTTGGATTGATCCATAAGCTTAGAGACTCTAGTGGGAGGGGATTCGATGATCACACATTGGGACTAGAAGTGTAAGATACCTCATGGAGGCTATAGCTTCGGCTGCGATATCCTAGTGTCAGTGTTGAGACCATAAGATTTCATTTAGGGTATGGACTATTCATCCACATCCATGTGCATCTTATACTAAAAATATATCACTTTGGAACTGTTATAATTTATAAATAAATTTATCATAAAATAATAGTTCTGTAATTTCCAAAAGTTCCCCTCCTCCCTCTTATAAAAGGACACCACCTCTACCCATATACATACATCTCTCAGGCCCCTTGGCTAATCCAAATTCTGCTCAAATAATCTCTCAATATATATCCATTCTTCCTAGAATCATTAAAATGGGAATAATGAAATTCAATAATGTTTTTTCTCAAATCAAAATGAGTTTCCCAATTTAGAGGTTGTGTCTTCTCTCATGATCTTTTCCTTTATTTTCCGTCTCCACTCACTATAATAATTTTATTCTACAATTACATAAAAACACAAGTATCCTCCTTATATGTTGAATATTTATGAGTAGTATTACAATTACGCTAACACACACCTTCATCTGATGGATAAAAATATATTGTTTCTGTGTAGTGAGAACTATTTCCCCATGAAACGATGATTGTTCAATTTTCTCCTACCACCTCTCATGATGGTCATTATAATGGAACTGTATTTAAATATAGAATATGTAATATTTATATTTTATCTATTCTTCTATAATTTTATTTACAACATAGATTTATAATTTTCATAATGTGTAAATATGATAATTTTATCTGAGTAAGTGTGGACTACCACCCCCTTATAGTGACATGACTCATTAATACCATACATAGAATGTATAAAGGATAGATTTTATGATATTATGTAACATATATAACATAAATATTATAATAGATTCATAATATACCTATGTATCATTATGTTTTCACACCTTTAATTTGGAAAAGAAATAAAAGTAGCATTCATGTGTACGTATGGCCTAACATCTCAATGAACACCGCATTTCATTTATTATATCCAAATGTTATGGACTATTCTAAAATTCATATTTACTATATATATATATATGATATTTAAATCAGGAATAATATTCTGGTGATAGTGGACTTATGACCACATGGATAATTTTCATTAAAACAAGTTTATTTTTAATCAAATACCGAACATCGACAAAGCGTCTGATATGAACTAAAATAATTATCTAATTGCTATAACCAGGTAATAAGTGATATATGATGAATAATAAAAATTAAAATGTTTCTATATATAATAGAAATTAACATAAATTTTTTATTCAAAAAATTAAAGAAAGAATGAGACAACTCAGACTCAAGGTAAGGGACTTCGTCACAATCCCCTTTCATTGAGGAATTTCTTGATAATATGCACTATTATTCTTTTATAAAGCATATATACAGACACTATGACATTTCATATAAACTTTTTATCTATACTAATGTTATTTATTAAATCATGTATATTAATATTTAAATATTTAAACTAGTATGTGCCACCTTAAACATTTAATGATGCAATTATATAATTTTTATGTTCTGGATATTAAATTATATATTAATTTATATGGGTATAAAACGAATATAATGGAAATATTTTCTCAATCATTAATTTCATTGAAATGTTATAAAAGAAATAATTTTATACAAAGTGTTTTACATTCTATACAGAATGACAAAAGGTATGTTTTTTTAAAGTATAAGGCAATAACAACCTCTCTGTTGCTGAAACCATTATTTGATATTTAGATTCCTATATAATCCTTAATGACTTTTAAAATGAAAATAAACAATGTATTACTTTATTTAGGTATCTTGGAATTAAAAATGGATTCTTAACTGAAAATGGTATTTTAAGTCCAATTGTTTTATATATGGGATTAGAAGAAGCATTCAAAGGGGGGTTCTGTGATAAACGTGTTTTATTCATGAAATGTACATGAGGATTATATAAAATGGGTGAGACCAATATATATTATAACAAAATTTGAGCACCATTAGTGTGAGATTGATAAATCTTATCCATAGGGTTGAGCCCCATTATAGATCCCTATTTGTTATGTCAACCATACAGTTATTTCAATTGAAATATGTTAGGATGGTTTTTAGTTATATGTTTCTCTAATTAACCTAATTTTTTTAATTTTTTCTACTTGTTTAGTGCTTTTTATTGAGAAAATAGTATGAGTGTAAATCTTGTGAAAATGGTATGTTTCATCCACTAAAAGAACATTGAAATTGTAGTCAAGTTATAAATTGACTAATTTTTTTATTTATTATTATATCACTTATTGAGATTTGAGTGCCCATCCCATGTTTTTAAATTTTTTCACTGGATTTAAGGGTAAATATAGTGAAGTATAGAATCAAGGAAATTTTATGATGTTAAAACATGGAATGATTCCATTTTTCTTTATAGAAGTTTTTTTATAGAAGAAACAAATATTGTTGTAAGAGTCCACTTTGTATTTCTGTGTTTTTGTTATGTAATACTTATGGCCTAAATCTCAAAATTTCTAAACCTAAAAATATTCTCAATATGAATTCTTAAAAAAACTCAAGATTATGTAACTTTTAACTGTGGGACTTATAGTTTACATTAGAGTTTAGTTTAGACAACTTTTGATGTTAGTATTTTTTCTTAAAGGTTAGTTATATCACCATGGGCTTATAAATTTTAGGTATATTATAAGTTAAATAGCATATATACCCGTTTTACGGATTATGTTGTGACATTAGAATATTATTAATGGTATTTTTAGAAAAATTCACCTTTGAGGTATTATGGGTTATTATATTTTTGTATTCATAATGAATGACATGAGATAAAACCCTAAGGTTCAAACATGTTATGGTTATTAAGAATTTATCACATTTTAGAAATGTTAGAATAGTTATAAAGTTTTTGAAAAAGGACAACCCATATTGTGGGTGAAAACATATCCTTTTCAGCAAGGCAGCAGGAATCAAACCCACTACCAAAGTGTGACTGACATTTATCACCTACCACTGAACTATATGATTTCCCTTGTTTGTATGACTTAATTATCTTAATGACTTGATGTAATAACAATAATTTAATTTTGGAAACTTATGTTTTATTAAATGGATATATTTGGGATAGGAAAGTGTTTTTGGAATATGTGATAAATTTTATTTTTGATGACATTCACTATTTTGTGAACTTATCTGATTTAGTTAAACAGAACACTATGATATTTTTACAGTGTAGTGGTGGAATTATATTTTGGAAAAATCTATTTTTTTATATAGTACTTATGTAGATTTGAGTAATTAAGGTAAGTGATTAACCTATCATGGAGAAAATGTGATTAATTAAATTATATTGTTATATGAGACATTAAGAGTGTTCTATGTTATTTGGATATAAATGAAAAAAAATTATTGGAATAATATGTTATCAATTGCCTCAAACTTTTGGGTTTTAATAATTGTTTGGATTATTTTGAGTAATTTTAAGTAAAATTATTTTTTTAATGATCTATATTGAAATTTTGGTTTTACTATTAATTATTAGATATTAAAAGTAGTCCTTATCATTATCAAGGATAATTCATTTTGGGGATTATCTGATAGTGTACTAACTATTTTTGTTTTGGTTAATTATTAAAGACAGTATGATTAGATGGTTTATATTTTTTGGTTTATTTGATTCTCTAAAAGTTGATTCCAGTGCTTCAGGTGTGGCCAAGTCATGCTGAATACACATCATTTGTAGAAAAAAGTTAATTTTTTTAATTTATTAAAGTTGGAAACTCTACTTGACATGTAAGTATGTTTCCTTATGTTTTTAGTCAAGTTCTTAAATAAATTCCTAAACTTTAGGAAAATGATATAAAAATCATATTTAATTTAAATTTATTACTTATAAATTAAATACCGTTTAACCCATCATAATATTATGGATTTCTGGTTGTTATATTTTTCATGATCATTTTTATCACTCTCCACCTGAACAATATGGTTAGTTTTTCTTCCATATTTATGTTTTCTTACATTAAATCCTAGTATATGTTATCATGGATGACCTTTGTACTTCTATATCATTATTTTATAGTGAACTTTTCATTTTTTTTATGTGGGATTTCCAATGATGTATAAATCCCAATTTTAATATTTTCAGGACAAAATTTTCAAAATGGGGGAATGATGTAACATCCCAGGTATTTATAGAATAATACATTTTCATATCTATTAATATTTTTATATTTAACATAAATTTTAGTTTAATGACGAAACTATATATGATAGAGTACCTGAAACACAAAAATAGGTTTCTCTGAAACCTTACATTGCACACAATAATGATTTATACAAAAAATTAATTCAAAAATAATAATATTATTTTAAATGGTAGTTAACGACTTGTCATTGTATATTACGGAACTGAAAAAATTAAGTATATTATGATTTTAGATATTTATAAAAATTTTATACATTTATCCAATGAATATTATAGGCTTAAAACTAGAATGAATCCAATTTTCAGCCTAAAACAATCTAATTTTTTTAAAAGATTTTATTACAACATTTTGTTGGAAACCCATTTTTAAAAATAGTTTCTTCAATATTACAAATTATATTTGATAAAAAATTATTCTTTAGAAGAGGGGCATCAATATTTAATTTGGTTGAAATTTTGGTATTTTTCTGATAAAATCCTTATTTTTATGAATAGTGAGAAATTCCGCATTTTAATTCAAAACTACATTTTCATCTAATTTATATATATTGTTATTTTTTCCTTTTTATTGGTTATAATGTTTTATTGGAATAATTTATTATCCTTTAATAAAATTATTGTAATTTGATGTAAATTCAAATTTTAATTGGACGCAATCACATGTCAATATTTTAATAGTTTTTAATTCTTAAAAACATGTTTTCTGGTTTAGACAATGGAAATTAATTTTAAATTAATTTCTACTAATTCTCGATTCCATCATGAGAATCAATTTTAAATTAATTTCTATTAATTCACTATTTTGATTTTGGAAAACTGGATTCTATATTTGAAATAAGAAGGTCCAAATTATGTAAATAGGTACATTTTATTTTTGGACAGTATGAATAGTAACTTCCATAATTATTTTTATTTACCATGTTTAAAGTGTAAATTAGAAAAATAAGGTTAAATAAAAATATTATATTAATATAAAACTACTATAAAACATGTCATAATACTTTTGGATGACATATGTCTGCCCATGAGCATTCTTGGGTTGAATTGAGGACCCCATGGAGCCACTTCGGTGTGATAATAACCTTTTATAATATTTAATTTAATGAAAATGAAATATAACATAAACATGAATCCCCGAACTAAAAAAAATTAATTTGGATTATATAAATGACATATTATAGTATAAATATTCAATAGAAATAAAAAATATTTCAAACATTAGTGTATTTTATTTATAATTTTTATACATTAAATAAATATATATATTTAGGACATAATGATTATGAAATGATTACCTAATTAATAAAATATTAAAATAAATGATATTATAAATATGAAAATAAATTTATTTTTTACATTTTCATGCCATCCATGATTTATTTGGATGTAATGGACTTTTAGGGATGATTTAATTCCTTTGGATCAAAGGAATCATGTTGTCATGACTTTAATAAAAAATTTCTAAATAGTGTCAATTTTGTCATATACGCTTTTTTAAAACAAATAATTTTTTATTAAATTATATAATATTCTTTAAAATATATGAATCTTTTAACTAACTTATATAATGTTAAAAATGTCATTGAAGATACAGTTTTGGTTTGGTTGGCATTTTATAGTAACAATTGTAACCATATATTATGAAAATACATGAATTCAAGGAAAGAGATATGTTTTTAACCAAGGGTTAAAGCTAAACGATAAGGTTAATTTTCAGAACTAAACAACTCTAAAACCTATTTTTTGAGATTATTTATACCCATCCTAATCTTATCTTATAAATTTATCACTTTTTAACTATTACAATTCTAAAATAAATTTATAATAAAATTATATTTCAAGTATTTCATAAAGTGCCTCTCCACCCTATTATAAAAGGCAACCACCTCTATCCACTTACAAACACCTATAAATCACCATGGATCATCTAACTACTGCTCACTTAGTCTCTTGAACTCCTTACCCTCCTCTTATAATCCTTAACATGGGCCTAAGTCAATTCAAAAAATCCTTTTGGCTTAAATCAAAAGGAGTTACCCGATTTATAGGTAGCATCTTCTCTCAAGCTCCTTTCCTTTATTTTCTTTCCCAACACCCTTTGAAATTCTTATTATTTGATTATATAAAAACACTAGTATCCTAAATATACTAGTTTTTTGTTATAAAAATTATTATAATGACACTTACACACACGTCCATCTAATGGATATGAACATACTTTTTATGTTAACAATGAACTACTGCCTCACGAAATGATGATTGTTCAATTGTCTCCAACAACCTATCATGGTGGAAATTATAATGGAACTGTATTTATATATTATATTTATTATATTTTTATTGTCTTTATCTTATATAATTTTTATTTACAACATACCTTTATTCTCCCCCTAATGTGTAAATACAATAATTTCATTTGAGAAAGTCTGCACTACCTCCCCCACAGAGTTATATGATTCGTTCATTCCATAAATGGAACATATAAAGTATAAAATTAATGAACATAAGTAAAATATATAAGATATATATTATACTGGTATTATAATATACCTAGGTATCATATAGTTTTAATTCAATTAATTTTACAAAAAATGAATGTAGCGTTCAAGAGTACGTACGACCTACTGTCTCCATGAATGATGTATTTGATTTCCTATCTGCAAATGTTATGGAAAATTGTAAAATACATATATACTGGATATATATGATATTTAAATCACGAATAATATTCTATAGATAATGTACCTATGACCACATGGATAATTTACATCAAAAGAAGCTCATTTATCACTCGAATACCCAACATCGACAAAACGTCTGATATGAATTCAAACAATTAATTTATTTCAATAACATGGTAATAATTATATAAAATGAATAATAAGATTTTAAAAATGATTTAATGAAATTATAAATTAACCTATTTTTATTATTCATGAAATTGAAAAACGAATGAGCCAAGTCAGACATAAGGGAAGGGACTTCGTCTCAAACTCCTTTTATTGAAGCATTTCATGATAATATACACCATTATTCTTTTTGAAGGTTTATATAAAACCACTACGAAATTTCATATCCATATTTTATCAATAATAATTTTCTTTATTAAATAATTGAGATTAACATTTAAATTCTCAAAGTGGTATAGGAAACCTTGAACATTTAATGATTTAATTATAAATTATTTTTCCTCAGGATATCAAATAACATATTTATTTATATGTGTATAAAAGTAATATACCTAGAATTTTAAGTCAATCGTGAATTTCATTCAATATTTTCAAAAATAATCTTTTAATACTAATCATTTTAATTTATTTATAAAATGACCAAAATTATGTTTTTTAACATATACGGCTACAATGACTTCTCCATCGTCGAAACCGTTGTTTGATATTTGGCTTCATATATAAGCCTAAATGACTTTTAAAATTAAAATATATCCCTTATTTGTTTTATTTGGATATATAGGTATTGAAAATTGGTTCTTAAATGATAATGGTATTTTTATATGGAAATGGTTATGATATGTGATTCTAAGAAGCTTTCAAAAAAGTGTTTTTCTGAAGGACATGTTTTATGCATGAAATAGTACATGATAATTATATGAAACTGTTGAGCCCGATATAGCTTGTATGAAGGGTTGAGTCCCATTATAGCTCATGGGTGAGCCCGATATAGCTTAAAAATAGGGTTTATACACATTATAGCAAAAGGGTGAGCCCAAAACAACATATACGAATGCTTAATCCCCATTAGAACGAACATGTGAGTCCAATGTAGCTTAAATGATGGGTGATCCCCATTATAGATCGCAAATTTGGAAGTTAACCATGTGGTTATTCCAAATGGATAATTTTTGAAATGGATTTTTGAATGTGATTCTCTAAGTCACCTATAAGATTTTTAATTTCTCATCTTGGTTTTAGTGTTTTTTATTGGGAAACAATTATGAGTGTTATTCAAGTGAAAATGTTTTGTTTCATACCCTCAATGAACATTGAATGTCATATCAGGTTTTAACAAGACTAATAGATTTTCTTTGTTTTTATGTCTTTTACTAACCATTGAGGGATCATCCAATGTTTTTTAATTTTTTAACAAGATTTAAGTAAGAATGGATTCAAGGATGGAATCATGAAAAAATTTGGATGGTTAAACATGGGGAAAAAATTGTTTATTTTTGAAACATTTTATGTTATAGAATAAATGGATACTGCTGTATGTGTCCAAATTTTATTTCTATGTTTTTGACATGTAATAGTTATGTACTAATTCTATAAAACTATAATCCTAAAAAGAAGCTCAACGTTAATACTAGACTTAACTTAACATTATTTAATGTTTAAGTATGGTGCCTTATTATGCATATATTACGACTGCTTTAAGGTAGAAAATGAATACAGAAAAAATATTGTCAATGCCCATGATTTCATGTTTGATAGGTATGTTCATGTGGAGTCAACAATTAATTCTGAATTATCTTGGTAGTGTACTATAGATCATTTATGTAATATGGATCACTGTTTGCAATAGATCGTAAATTATTTATTTTTTCACTTTTTTATTTTTTATATGTTATTTTCCCAGTGGGTAATTGATGTATCATTTATGGAATGGATTTTGGGCCTTTACTGTATTTCATTTAATTTTATTATGATTTTTTCATTATATATATTCATCCACTTTTCATAGGTGTATGATGTTCTGTTATTTACATTTGGTTGTCTACACTAATATTGGGGTATATTATCCTCACAATTCCACCTTAAAACATTAATGTAAGTCACAAAACTCTGATATATGAGGATGCACTCATGATGTCATCTAAAAACCATCTTTGGGTATTATCCTTAGTTTAATATAGTTGATACATTACAATGTGGAATCATGGCCATTACAATCCTATTATTTCGGTGTTTTTAGTTTTATAGAATTGAGATATAGGAATTTTTTTAGATCTTAAGATTGATACCAGGTTGGTGCACTGAAAACAATTATTCTTTTATGAATTCAAGTTATTAGTGGTTGGGATTGATGATTTTTATTTATTATGTTATAGGTTTATATGAATCTTTCAACATGTTATGCACATGTTTTTGGATTTGTTGACTTATGATGGATTAATGGATCATGGATTATAGGAAAAAGGTATGTGGTTTTGTTTTAAAACTTTCACAAGGTAGTAGGAAGCATCTCATCCATCATATTATTAATGTAGGATTTCTAAGTCATAGCCTACCAGTGTGTGTTTTTATAGATCTATTTATGATTGAAGGTTATGTGGATCTACAGTGAGACACTCAATGATGATGATGTGGGTGTGGTTATCTATCAAAATAAGTTTTGGTGACCCTAGATTGGTTATTATAGTGTATTTATTGTACCATTGGACCCCCTGTATGTAGTTTTGTTTACATGGATGGTATTATGACTGGGTCCACTAGGGAGCAGTGTGATGTGAAAATTCTTGGAAAGGAAATATACCCTAGATATAGTTAGTTGGCTAGAATATGACAATTTTATAGTGTGAAACCCTAGAGAATTGTGTTTTTTTAGTGATTTCATGTGATAATGATATGGTTTTATGTTTTTTCCCAGTTATTTTCAGCCCACTTTGAGATGGGGAATACATTGGTTGGTTAGATATCCTGGTGATTTGACATACTCTAATGTTGGTAAATGTGTCATTTGGTTTCTAAGAGTAACTCATGAGGGGGTTTGACTTAGTTGTGACTTCGTTTGTGTGCATGGGGTACAAATGTATGCCTTTGACTCTTGAAAATGTTAAAAAATGGTGTCATTTGGTTTCATGATTAGGATCATTGGATGTCATTTGTTTTGAGATGGTGAACTTGTGTGTCCTTTCTTTCACCTTATGTTCGGTTTCAAGAGGTATATGTTCATTATGGTTCATTGTCTTTTATGTGATTATGCATGTGATTTGAGCCTCATGGCTTTGTGTTGAATCGAGGGTATGTAAAGTGAATCAGTATTTGTGGTTAGGTCTTGTGAACCACGTTTTTGTGAGATTTATATCCCTAGAGTCATGGATTGTTTCATTGGTAGGGTAACAGAAGGGTGTGTAATGGTTATATGATAGATTAATCTTGAGTGATGAGTTCCGATGATTCAATATATTGTTTGACTTGTGGATCAGGTGTTATGATAGTGTATTATTGAAGTGATTGAGTTGGAGGACAACTGTGAGTGGGATAAGAATTTTTGTGGGTGTGATGACAGACTTTTGGACATAGATACCCATGTCCTATGGGATATAGCTATGATTTTCTAGAACGGATGAGGGGGTGGTGTTACTCATCAGTGACATCTTCGTATACTCATAGTTTAGATCCCATCATGCCCAATATCATGACATCATATTTAGTATGATGAGAGAGAATTTTATTGATTTAATGTGATATTCATGCTGTTTTAGTTTGGGAGTGGCCTCTAGAGATATTGCATTAATGAAATTATTTTTTTGAATACATATGGTGGAAAGTGAACCATTACCTTTCAATGAGTGAGATCTCAATGACATATCAGATTTTAACGAATACCATGTGTGTCCTTATCAAATTTTGTGGATAGATGATATCATATATTTTTTTCGCACTCTGGTGGGAGTTAGATAGCCATGTCATGTTCTAATGTTTGGTTGTGATTGTTGGATGGGATATTTGAAATATGATCGGTATTGAGGAAAAATATCAAGATACTTCTATATAAGAGAGTATCAAATCAGTTATGGTGATGAGAACCTTGTGTGGGTAGGGTCAAGGATGTTTTGAGGTGCACATCAAGAAAGATAGTGGACCACTGATGTTGTTTTTTTTAATAATACTTCAATTGTGGGATTCTTTGTGGGTTAGAATTGGTAGTTGTGGGATGAGTAATATGGTGGGGAATACCACTTGTTTTATTAAAAGTTCTAAATTATGTTGTGATGTATCGATATTCATGGGTGTGTTTTGCCACTATCTTTGCGGTTTATTGATTGTGACATGTGGTACTCTGTCCCTTTATGTCTTTTAGATCGTAAATTGTGGTTATTTATCCAATGTTTTCATCACCATTGTTTAAAATGCATCGAGGTAAGAATGTGTTAATAATGAAGCTGGATCAAGATGTTTCTTTATAACACCACTAATGATTATCGATGATGTGAAGGACTATTGTGAGGATGTTATAGAGACCCTATTTTTCGGGGTTTTGAAACTAGAGTACAAAATTTAATTATTTTTTTGACATTTTATGAGGTGTAAAATGGTCAATTCCCATAGCATATGATCTAGGTTGATTTTTCTGACCACTCAATTCATCCTAAAAATGATGTTTCCCTTAGGACATGCCATTTTTTGGAATTATGAACCATTTTAGTTTTGGTGAAATATTTAATTTTAAAAAAATAAAATATTAAATTATTCATCCCAGTTATGGTGTCATATTTATTTTGAATGTACTTTTTAGATTGAGATTCTGACTCAATAGTTGATTCTAGAACGGGGGATTTCACCTAAGTGAGGTATATTTTCTTTTATGGGTTTCAAGACATGAGAAAAATATTAAATAATAATTTAATTAATTAAGTAACTATATTTTTTTAAAACAACTCTCCCCCCACACACATTTTGGGTTCCTACTCATAGGAAGAGGGTGAGGGAACCTCCCATGAATGTGATAGCTAGATGAGTATTTGGAGGGAAAGGAGATACTATTGGACATCATTTATTTTAAAGAACAAGACAATATCAAGTTGTGGTGGATTCTAGGTGTATATTTTGAACTGATGTTTTAGTGTTTACACCATAAGGTAGGGTATTTGTTTTGTTTTACTCCCTAATCCCCATATGTTAATTTCATTCAATTTTAAATCACTATTATTATTGTTAAAAACACCATGGGGTATGATTTATAACAAATTAGGGAATACGTGGGTTTTAGGATGTTTTTCTGGGTTACCAATATGGAATCCATGACTATACGTTGTGTGATTTTATGAACACATGTCATGTGTTATTCTCATTATAGGAATATGAACGTTTTGGAAGTATATGTCATGTACTTTAAGCACGCATTCTATTGTAGTACATCTCAATGTTCTTGAAAATTTAAAATACACATTCATAGATGGATTCTATGAAGTACAGTTCATGTACTATTGTTACAAAAAATGCATAACAATATAGATTTTGGGAATGTACATGGGAAGACACCCATTGTGATGGGTACATGACCATGATGTAGTACAAAGGTAGAACCACTGTTTTCCTTGTCCATGTAGTAGTACAAAAGAAGACACCATGAATTCCCTAGTTATGTTATGAGACATGGGATGACCCCATGATTCTATGGAAATGTGTAAGTACATGTCCAAGAGTAGAGTTAATAGTACATGTCATATAAATTTTCTAGAAAATGGAGTTTTTTGTTATTTTGTGTCCTGAAGTCAGAATTGGACTTGTGAATAGTCTATTCTAAGACTTTTTCCTTTTAGATCCTTTTGGAGAAATCATTTTTCCTTTTAAAGGCCATATTGATGGTGTTATAGACCAATTTTGAACAACATGAAGATATAGTTGTTTTTTTGATTCAGTATCCTCTAGTTGGTTGTATTCTTATCTATGAGGCCTATGTGAGGGTTGTGATCATGGAGATTATCCTAGCATGAGAATTCCATACTGAATTATTATGTTTTCTTGGTTGGATCCCAGAAGTAAGGATTATGTAGAATCTATGAGGATATTTTTTAATCCCTTCATGTTGAGATAGATTGCTCAAGGTTATAGTAGTTGAGGTTGATATCATTGGTTTGAGGATCTGATACGTTGAATGCTTTATTGTGGGTTGATGTTCTGGGATCGATGTTATGGATTGGTGTTGTCTCTTTGTTAAGATAATTCTATGATAATCACAAGGATGACATAGTGGACTCATTATAAATTGAGTGTTAAGTGGATTCATGGTAATATATTTAGAATGGATGCATCTAATAGGTTTGATTTTGGAGGCAGTGTTGGGATTTTATGAATTAATGATTATTAATAGGCATATGAGGTTTTGTGAGTATGTTTATTTTGTTTAGATTTTCCTGAGTCCTTGGATAAGATAAAAGGAAAAATCATATTGCGTGTTTCTATTATTGTGGACTTTGGTTCATTTAATAACCTTTTGATGAGAATGTGTGTTCGACCATCCCTTATTATGTTTTCTATTTTTTGTGGATGTTGAGACAAGGTTTACACCTCTGGGATGTTTGGATATGAATGGATTGCCATCTTTTGGAACCTGTTTTACTATTAAGTGTTGTGATACTTGAGAGTGTTGCATAGAAGAACTATATATATCATTTTTGATATCCATAATTCATATTGTTGTAAGGGACACTTAATATCAGTAACGATGACTATTTTATGTATTGATTAATGGAATGTGGTTCTAGGAAGGTTGTGTAACATTTTTTTGTACATTTCAAGTGACATCACATGTATATGGTCAGATGTTGGGTTGATGCTCTTAGTAGTTATAGTATACAAAATTTAATAGGTTTTAGATTTAATCTCAAGACATAGATAATATAATTTGGTTTTTATATTCCTAACTAATTATTTCAGAAATAATGGTATGATAGCTGGGATGGATGGTGGACTAATGATTTATACCAATGGATTATGTTATCGACTAATTCTCAAGACATGATGGATTTTATAAGTGGTTCATGTATCATATTGATATGATATGAATGATTGTTTGGATATATGGTTTAATTACTAAAATAATGCCCTATGAATATTTGTATTGATATGTGGTTTAGGTCATGGATTAGTGATAAAGAACTATAGGATATGAAATATAAGATATATATCAGACTAATTAACTCGGTTTGGTATTACATTTGTGAGGTACCTAGGATAGATGGATCTAGTAATTATACTTGATATAAATATTGGTAATGTGGTGACATGATAAGGGGGTTTGACATAGATATGTTTTCCAGAGGACAAGAAAATCATAAGATGAGTTCCTTAAATTCATAGGTTTTTCATGGGTTCCACAAATATGGGGCCCCTAGATAACTTATTATTCACGTTCATTGAGACATTCTTAGAGACACCCAAAAATTTGAAAAAATAGGTTTGGTGGATCAAGGTATTGGATATAAGAATTGAAAGTGGTTTTATTTTTATTTATTTTTTGTAATGTTTCCACATGACTAAATATATTGCAATGCCATACACTTAACCTACTAGATTATAGGTTCACCATTAGGATTAACTGAAGGATACCTATTTCTCACCCCCAATATGTGTGCCTTGGTGTGTGTTCTAACTGTATGTCTACTTTAATGTTGAGAAAAGTTTTATGATGGATAGATTCAAGGCCTAGGTTTTCATGGTTGAGTGGGATACTCATGTGTAGTCGATATGTTGAGTTGGAGAATCGTAACAGTTTACTAGAGACCAGGTCTGTGATCTGGATTAATGATGGTAGTATATGAGTATGTGTTTATTTTTTTCTGTAGTTTATTTTTTATATGTGATCATCCTAAAGGGATATCGATGATTTATCTATGGAATAGTTGTTCAATCCTTTATAGTGTATCATTTTATTACAACAAGTTTCATTCAATTTATTTATTCTATAGTATTATGTGATCTATAAGATGTTTAGTTATATAATTATCATGGAGAACTATGATATGGGGGTATATTATCCTCACAATTCCACCTTAGACCTCTGATGTTAGTTGACAGGCTTTACTGTATGTAGAGTTGTGCCTCATGTCTTCTGGAGAACCAACTTGAGGCACCATTTTAAATGGAATAAAAGTAGAGGAATTAAATATATAATATAAAAAATATACGGAGATATTATAATCATTATAGTACCACCCTATTCTATCTCTATTTCATGCAATGAAAATACAAAACAACACGAATGAATTATCTTCTCCACAAATATGTGTAACTTTTTTGATCACCATTTCACATTTATGGTTATAAACATTTACATTATTAATATATAATATATTTATGAAATAAATATATTTTTTTTGAATTAATGATTCAAATACACTATCATACCTTACAATCTGTTGGAAAATGATAACGCCACTCATGCATACATGTGGACTACCACCTCCACGAAACGATGTCATCCAGTTTCATTTATACATTAACTAAATGGTACTAAGGATAAATTTTACAAATATATTTTATATATTTGATATAATAATTATTTTTTAAAATTATAATTATTATTTAACTTTCTTTTATTCTATCCATCAGAAACATTAATACAACATTCATGCATATGTATGGCATACCCTCTCCAAGAAAGATGTAATTAATTTTTCTATATATAACCTATATAGATAATAATTAATATATATTTTATGAATATAAATGATGATATTATCATTATCAACATTTTAGAGATGATAGAACCATGATCAAAGTACAAGTACTATAACTACCGAACCATACATACATGAAAAAAGAAGCAGTTTTAACCCGAAAGGGTGTTTTTAATAATGATATATTAATTAATTTGAGACAAAATGTTAAATTTATGTCATATATCATTTGATATAAATTATTATGGTTCTATAATTGATATTTAATAAAAATATATTTTTTATAAATGATTTTAGAACATGTATGAATGAATATAGAATAGTGGAAAGGGTTTATCATCAAAATTTTATTTCCAAGAAACATATGAAAATCAAACACTAAATTATTTTTTAGAGAATATAGTATAATTTTGATATAATATATAACGACTATATTTTCCTTCATTGTATTTAATTTTCCATTTTATTTTATATCTTTTACAGGTCTTACAATTCAAAAGATACCCAAGTGGTAAGGGTGAATTTCTTAATCTAAAAATTATGTAGCACTATTTATGTTTAATTAATTAATGTAGCGATATTACTCTTCCATATCTTCTTTTTAAAACTCAAAAATGTTTAAAACCCTCTTCTAATTATTTATCAATTATATTTTTACATTTTTTTAACTTTTATATCTAATGGTTTGAATGAAATATTCTTATTGTTTTCTGATTGAATTACATTCTGAAAATATTTCAAAAGTGTGAATGGAATTTTCTTTTAACATACTAAAAATAAATTGATTTTCTTGAAATCATAAATAATATTTTAATTTAGTATTCTTTTTCAATTTTATAAGTATCTTTTTAAATAATATGTTTCACTTTAAATATGTGATCTCAAAGTTAAAAGGGTATTTTCCTTAATAATTTTTCCGATGATATTTTATATTTTTTTTCTAAGTCAACATACATTATTATACCTTATTATTTACTGTGCTTATTTTCTTATTTTACCATCCATACTATTTTTATATATGATTCATAATCTGTTTGATAAGGGAATGTATTGACATTGTGTATACTAGTTTATCCAATATAGTCTGCCATTGAGTTTTATATAAGATATTTATGTAATGTTATTTATTCATATGAGTAATGAATTGATATATTAAGTGATGTATGAGGAATTTGATTACATTAACCCTCAATGCATTAGTATGTATATGAGAAAAAATATTTTGGGTTTTTTATGAGGCGTTTTCTATTTATGTATGTTTTATTTGGATGAGGCTTCAACAGTATGTTTAAGATATTTACTCATAAGTCCTCAACAACAAGTATCAGATGTATGGAATTATTTATTCCATCATAATGATATAATTTATTGATGTAAATGTGATTATATGAATATATTTTATATCCATTTATTTTTTTTAACTCATTTAGATATTTATATGGTATTATTTGTTCACTCATTATTTTTTCCATATTATTCATTCCCTATTTAGATTCTGATGTTTGCATACCCTTAGTGTGCATATATGCCCACCTCTTGCATTTTTTTCTTTAATAAGATACCAATAAGTGTTTTATGATTAATATGAAAAAATAATATAAAATGGTAAGTAATGTTCTCAAAGATGATAGAATTTTTTATTAAATATTTACAAATGTAAATGTAAAATTCATGTATGTATATTGTTTACCAAGAATGATAAATTGAACAGTCCTTTTGGATGTGATTACATGTATCCACATCCAATGTAATAAAGAAACCATTGAATCTAGAATACTAAGTTTGGGGGATTTATGTGTGGTATCTAAAAATGTTTAATAAAAACATCGATAACTATATTTAGGTTGAAATAGATTAGAGAGCATAACTCTATAACTGAATTTGAGAATATTTGAAAATAATTTTTTTTATAATCATGAGATTATCTATCCATATATTTTAAAATTTATGTTAAGTGTTTCACTAGTTTTGGAATTATACAATATATCAAATAATATTATGATCAAATCTAGTTTATGTAATTATTTAGAAATAAAACCTAGAAAAATGAATGAGAATTGTATCAATTATGTAATCTATATAGGGATTATCCTCCTTTTAAGTATAATGAATCTGGAGTTGTACATGGATTTCAACAAATTATAGCAATATTGGAGTAGCTGAATCCAAAAATGGGAAATAGCCTCCCCCACATGGATTTGTTAACTGATCTTGAAAATGGTGTGCTGATGTTATACCATATCATGCTTCTGAACCCTCCATAATTAGACAGGATGAAAAATCAATTTGTATTTAAGAAATGGATAATTTCCTTGGAGATTATATTTATTAATTTGGGATGTAATTAAATGCATACGGTTTTCATATATTTTTATCATCTATTAGTGTATTTGGATCAATGGTGGCCATTGATCCAAAACATTAATGATGATTATGAAATATAAATGATGTAATGGTAGGATTTTAAGAAAAATTTCATAGAATTGTTTATTTCTCATGAAAAATTATAAGATATGGAATGGAAACTCTAGATTATAAGAAAAACTGAAGAAAAATATGCTGCTAAGTATGAAACATACTTTATATGGTTAAAAAATGTTGTCAACTATGTACACAATCCAAAGAGAAATATTGATCATTTCATTGATTGGCTTAATCCAATCATTAGAGGAGAATTAGTTTCATAAAAATTCTCATCCTATGAGGATATATAATCATGTGGTATAAATATATCGAAAATATTCTAAATGTCTTATAGATTGAAAGGAAAATAAGATAATGTTAAGATGAAATAGAATAAAATTGATAAGGGTATAAAGAGGAAGAATAATTTTCCATCATGTGATAATTGTGGAAGGAAATTCCTTTGTACATGATTAAAAGGAAAACTATTTTTCTTCATGTATGGGGAGAATATCCATTATGATCATGAAATAAAGGTTAAGAGATAAGTTTTCAATATACAATTCCTTAATAATAAATAAATAGGAAACGATTCCATCTAATGTCTCAAGCATCAAGGGAACATACCAAAAATAATTCAAGGGGAGAAATCCAATTGCATAGAAGGACTAAAGATGATGTAAATGTTCCTAAAAATTGGTTAGTGGTACACTATTCATTCACTCCATAGTTAAACATTTCTTATTTGATTCTATTTTAACAACTCTTTTATATCTAAATTATTTTCAAAGGGTATGACATAACCACCTTAATGATTAGTTATTGAGCTTATTGTGAAAACTAAAAATGGTAATATGGTCATATCTCAAGTCTGTAAATCCTCTGTAATTAATGTATGTGGGAATGTAGTGCCTAAAGTATTATTATTATCACTCTGGTTAAATTTTATGTTTTCTTACTCATTTATTTGAATTCTATAGTGAAATTCGATATCAACTTTCAAAAAAGGAAAGTCACATTTTCTTTTATATACCAATATCTGATCATCTATTAGTTTGATCATAAATTTGAACATACTATTGAAGTCAAATCAGTTATATGTTTCTTTATTCCTTTTAAAAATAGGTTTTTTATCATATATGTTTAGGGAAAACTCAATATAAATGATATTACTATTGTGAAAGAGTTTTTTGATGTATATCCAAAATAGTTTCTTCTTCTTCCGCCGAATCATAAAGCTGAGTTTTCAATAGAACTTCCACTAGGTTAAACACCTATTTAAAGTAACATATATATAATTTATTTGAGTGAGTTAATCAAATTGAAAAACCTACTCTAGGAGAATCATTAAAATGAAATCATTTTCCCATGTGAGTCAACTTATGGTGAACCTATTCATTTTTTAAGAGTAATGATGGATAAATACGTATCTACATTATTATAGAGAATACAAAAAGATCACTATCAAAAACACATATCATTTTTCCTGTATTGATTACTTGTTTTTTCAACTGGGTGGAGATCATTAATTTTCCAATAAAAAAATTTTATTATGGTTATCATCAATTGAGGGTTAAGAATTATGATATACCCAAGAAGACATTCCTTACAAGGTATACGAACTATGAATTAATAGTGATTCCTTTTTTATTAATATCACCCACCATTATATTCAATTTTTTAATGAATAGAATATCCAGATAATAAATTGATTTTTTTTATTTTTTTTAAACAGGACATTATTATGTATTCAAAGGGAGAGGAAATTTAACAAATATAAATAATGTATTGTTCAAAAACCCTATTGAAGTAAAATTTTTATTAAAAATTTACCAACTCTGTTTTTTGGCTACAAAAAGTTTCAGTTGTGTGTAACATTATCTCAATAAAGGATATATCTATGGATCCATAAAAGGACTAATTTATTCATAATATTACCAGACCAATGAAAGTAACTAAAATTAATAGTTTCCTTGGTATATATAGTTATTATTGACTATTTTTAGTGAGTTTTTCCTGTCTTTTAAAACCAATAAATATGTAAACATGAAAGGGATCCAAGTTCCTTTGGAAATAATAATTTGATTGAAACATTAAGGAACTGATGAGAATTTTATTCAATGAACCTATTCATACACTACCATGCTGTATAGAATGGTTTATAATATATTGTAATGTTTTTAAGAAGGTATTGATATGATCCCTGAAGAAATATTATTTGGTGATATCTTATGACTCATACAAACTAATGGCCTATGAGAAAAATTACCCAACTCATGATTTTGATTTTGCTGGATTATTGTTTTCATTAAATACATATAGGCATTAATGTAAAAATAATTTAATGACATATGTACTGATCATAAAATGATAAATTATATTTTCTAATAAAAATGTTGAATATGCGCAAGAAAATATGGTTTGGGATGATTAATGATTTTGGATGATGAATTCAATACTGCCCCCGGAAAGAATGTATATGGTACATTATATGAGTTGAAAGAATCATGATATATTATCTATGATAAAGATAAAAAATATAAAATAAATATATACATCAAAAGGATGGATCGTGAAATATTTATATAAGGGGAGAAATCATATCATTCTCAAATGACTATACAATCAACTATCCATGTTTGGGATAAGGTGGTGAAAATGTAGGTTGTGGAGATGAAAAATAAAGTATAAAATGTTCCTAAGTTAAAATTGAATTTTGATGGATTTATGAGGTTAATTAATCATGTATATGTTCTATCCATACTAAGATTTGATGGTGAGATTGGATAAAGCTAATAGTTCTTAATTATCTATCAATCTTGGAAGTATGAGGATGTATAATGTATTGAAATTGTATGTATTGTTAGAAAAAATGAATATATATATTAAAAAATTTGTTTTGCAGTGCTTAGTATATAAAAAAGTAAACACTTATAGATGAAAATATAAGGGTGTGTTACTACTATTACATATTAAAGAATAGAAATGGTAAAAATAGTTTTTATTTTAATTATTTTACTACCCAAAACAAAAAAAGGGAATAATTTTATATGGGATGTATTCAATTCCCTCAGGATGTTAAAAAATATTATTTCCATCATAGAATAATTTTCTCATGATTGAATTTTTCGAATTTATATTAGGTAAGTGGTAGAGTTTAATGTAGTAAAACGTTATATTGTATCGAAATGGGATCTAACGTTTGCCTGAATGTTCATGTAATGTATTCAATGAGCATTGGATATATAGTTGAGTTTTAGTTATATTAATAATCCTCATACATATGGTGAGATTTATAAGAAAATTAAAACAAAATGAAATATTTATTGATCTTCTTTTATGGATTTTAAATGTGTCTTTGATAAAATCCATCCATCGGTGGAAGTTTCTTATAAAAATATGTTTCAGTCAAGTATTTTGAGGTTTCCTTATGAATCATATTATTGAAGGAACTAAAGAACTCCAATGTGTTGGAATGGAGATTTAGATTGAAATGTATTCGAACTTGAACTAGATACATAAATATTAGAGAAGGTTTGATCGATTCAAGAACACATAATAGCTTCTCAAAGCCAAGAACAAAGTAATCATGATAATCATGGGAATGACATAAAGATTGAATTTGTTGAAAACATAATATTAAAAATATATCCATGGAAGATGGTGATTAGATTTTTAAAGAAGTAAAAGCTAACCCCTTTTGGTCTATTATAAATTCATTATTGTATCAGTATGGTAGCTTATTGGTTGGTTCATCCATCGAATATCTCTCATGTTCAAGATGTGTTCCATTTGTCTCTCCTAAGTACATACCTATTCCTTTATATGTTTTGAAATAATAGGTTATACCTATATATTGATATCTTTCTTATAAGAAACAACCAATGTATATTTATGATCATTAAGATAAGGTTACATAAAACAAGACCACTAACATGGTCAATGATTTGTGGGGAAACCATCAATTCAAGGAATATGTATAAGAACCTACTGATTTGATGTGGTAAATATATCCTCATCTGTTATATTAATAATGATCTAATTTGTAGGTGGATATTAATATTAATTGGATCAAATTTAATATCCTAATATTTTATAATATTTTTTTCTTTAATACATTTAATTTAATTGATATCTTGTGTTATATGAAGCACTATGTCTAAATAAACTATGATTTTGTCTGGAAATATTTTTCAATGTTTATCAGATAAATGATAGGTAGTGGGAATGAATTATAATATCTAAATTATTAAAAATATATTTTTTACACATTTATAAAATAAATTCATTATTTTTTTAATTTATAACAAATTAAAATAAAAAATCCTTATTTAAATAAATGATATTCTTTTTAATAAATAACTATTTTTAAAAACGAAATGTGTCATTATCAAAATAAATTTAATTTATAACTGTGTGTGAAATATTATAATGGAATTTATATATCAAGTATTAAATTAAATTATTTACTATTTATATATTATTGATTCTTAGAAGGAGAAAATATTATAAATCTAGTTTTATGCTAAAAACCTATAAGTTTCTAAAAAAATAGTATGCATCATATATTTTGAAGTCCCATAAAAATAAAATTATGATAATTATAGGTTTTGAATTTGATAAAATGGATTCCATATAAAGAATATAAAGGTCCAAATTTTGTAAATAGAACTCTTTTATTTCTAGGCATTATGAATAATAATTGTGGTGAATATTTATCACCTATGTAACGGTAAGATCTAGATAACCATGGTTAAAACTAACTGATAACTTTCTAACATATTATCTTTATTATTATTGTAATATTTTAATTATACATTTATTTCTTTTCATCAAAGTAGATATTTTTAATAGATACCATTTAATGAAAATGTTCAATATAACATTTAAATCAAAAAAATTAAGAAATGCCACTTTCGTAATTTTAAATATAAATTATTTGTTCACATAGGGAAAAAATAATTTTATAGGCAAATATAGATTCAAATTTTTTGGATTATAAAATTATATTCATGATGATAATTTATTTATAATTTTTAGTGATTATATAATAATCATAGATTCTTATACAACACTAATAAAATATTAATTCAATTATTAGAAAAATAATTAAATTTAATTAAAAATGTTATAATTGAAATAATTTTGAATTATTTATAGAGTTAAAAACAATTTTTAGAATAATATGACATATTATTTATTTAAAAATTAAATATAATTGAAATAAAACTATTTCATTATGTATTTGAAGTCATATTAAATGAATAATGTCAAAATTCTTATTATCAGGAATTTATCAGAGTAATATTTTACTAAATTATTTTAAAATAATGAATTATTGAAAAATAAAATGGTGTTTATATATAGATTAAAACTTCATCAATTATCCATTTATGAGTCAATGGTTATCTTATATTTAAAATTATAAACCTTTAAGAGTGCAAAATATGTTACCACAGTTAATATTAAGTTATATTAATTGAGGGGTAAAACCAAATGATATGGTGTAAAACACCACAAAAACCTATAAATATTTTATTTAATTAGGAATTTCAAACCATATAAAACCATTGATTTTAGTCCCTAAACATTTGGATACGTTTTTATTAAATATTCATTTGTTATAATTTTATATTTTATGAAATTTCAAAAATGACCCTCGCCTAAATTATAAAAGGGAACCTCGATATGAAATTATTTACACCACATTGATCCATAAATCTCAACCAAAACCTTACCATTCCACTTATAAACATACTTATATAGGTTTTAGTGGTTTTTTGTCTTCAAAAATACCTATACTATCTCCCTTAAAAATATATCTAAAAGAATACAAATGAAGATGATGTAATCTTTTTCACTAAGTCCATCCGGTTTATCTCCTCCTCTAAATCCTCCTAAAGTGTTGAAAAAGTCTAATTAAGAAATATTAAATATCTCAAATGTACTAATATTTAATTATTTTTATAGCTAAATCATATTAAATCTCTTTTATATCCTATGAAAATTAAAAAAAAAACTTGTTCCTATGTAAGGCTTACCGTATCCACATATCAGTGTAATTCATTTTTCATCACAATTTATTTTGGAAGGTTATAAATAAAAAAATAATTAAAATATATGATATATATGACATAGATATACTTCTTAAAATAATATATATAACTTCTATCCATTCTGTCTATTGGAAAATGATAATGTCGCTCATGCGTACCTGTGCACTACCTTATCAATGAAGCGATGTAATCTGTTTTTCATTAACAATTTACATGGATAATAATAAGGTTGAATTTGATTAATATATATTATTTATATGACATAATTATTTTTTTCATGATAAACATTATTTATCTTTATTTCACTCCATCCGTTGAAAAAAAGAATATAGTGTTTATGTGTATATAAGACCTACCATATCTTTGAACATTATAATTTATTTTTAAATCTAAAACTTATAAGGATTTCCATAAATATGTTTATAATAAATTTAAATAATAATTATATATTTATAAACATTATGGATAATAAATAATTATGATCAATGTACAATGAAAAAATCCACTAAACCAATACATACAAGAAAAACGAAGCAGTTTTCACCTGGAAAAGTAATTTTCAAAACAAAATATTGATAAATAGGACATAAAATGTTTTAAGTAAATCATATATGGTGTGATATATATAATTAATATTCCAATATAGATATATAAAAGATATATTTTTATAATAATATGTTCTAAAATCTATAAATTAAATTTGACCTTAGGTATGATTTTTTCATCTCACTTTTAATTCTCTAAGACAAATTCAATATCCACCAATTATTTATTTTTTGTGGTTAATAATATACCCCTTAGACATATTATATCCTAGATATATTTTTTATTAGTGGTATTTTATGTATCATTTATGTTATTTTCATAATGAATTAGGCTTTTCGTACATGTATATTACAATGTTTTAGTTGAACGTTCAATACATTGCAAAAACCAAACCTTAGGACCATAATAGTTTAGTGCCACTATGAACATCGAACATAATAATATAATAAACTTATATATCTTCAATTTCCCTTTAAATATCTTTCCATTTAGTACTATTCATACACACTCCCTTTAAAAATACTTTCTACAAATCCATGCAAAAGGAAACATATGAAAGGGTGAGATTAGATACTCAGTAAGGGTAGACATAAGAGATATAAACATATAATAATAATTAATTAATTGATATTAATAAGGGTTTTTTATAATGAAAAAAAACTAACTTCATACCCAACATATCATAGATTGTAATCAAGATTCATGGCATAAAAATTGAGAATTTATAATACTTGAATCATAAGGGTATCAATGAACATGAAACATGAGAGAATTAAATTGGCATAAAATATATATTTGGCGGAAACACATCAACTCATATCATTTTTTACATGTTTTAATAGAAAAATATTCACTTGTTAAGATAATGAAATGAAATCAATATCTCTCATAAACTTATGGATGTTCAACTAGGGATGTGAAACATATTGTAAAAATGAATTACATGTCCACACATAACATTATAAACATATAATTTGTTTCACACATAACAATGTGAACCTGTAATCTGGTTTATGCATAACATCATAGTAGTCAAGCTTCACTCCCAATACCTTTATATCAGACAATGTCCCTTATTGAATCTGGTTTATTCCACTTTCTAACTGTGTCGTACTGAACTGGTTTTACTCTCCATTCTAGTTCAATCTTACTATACCATGTTAAATTTTAGTTTAAAACATATCTTATCATATAGGGTTTCATTAGAATATATCCTTCTTTTACTAAACTGACTTCACTATTTGTTCTAAACCTGTATTAATGAATAAGATTCATTTCACATTTTATCCCCATTACACTGAATCGGTTTCACTTCTCTTTCCACCTCTATATTATTAGGCCGATTTAACTTCCCATTTCATTTCTATCAGTTCACATACCAAACCAACCCTATCTTACTGAATGGTATTCACATCCAATTACATTCATTTCAATCTCATTATACATAAATCTTTACTCAATGCATTGGTGGGAGATATAGGTCTCACTCATCATATAATGAAAATAAAACATATATCTACCCCAAAAAATAAGAAATGGTCATATAATAACCAAAAGAAATGAAATGGGTTTCAAAATCATTTAATCATTTCATCCAAGGATAGATTCTGAAATAAAGATAGATCAAAGTATTTTTTCATGCTATTAACCACAAAATATAAATTGGTATCATAAACTTCATGTCATCAAAACACAAAAAACATAGATAAATAATAAATTTTTTATCCCTTTTTTATATCACAACTAAAAAATGAGTAAACTAAAAATATATTATATTATGTGGAGAAGGATTTTAAAATACCACATGTAACATTTCCTAAGGGAAATAAACATTCTTTTAAAATTGATTTAAAAAAACATATTGGACATAAATTTCATCGAAAGTAACAATGAAATCTTATTATTCATGCTTTTAAAAACTGTTTGACATATTTATTAACAAGAACCTCCTTTTCTCTTTGGAAAGTATATTGAAATTTTTTTAACATTTTTTTAGAAAACATTATTCTGAATGAAAATGCGTTTTTGACTAGTAATATGATTTTTACAAAAAAAATTCTTGTAGAATATTGAGTAATAAAGATAGTAAAATAAAATAAATAATTTATTCTCATGAAATAATCATATGATAATAGACAAATTTATTTTATTAAGAGATAGATCATTATATTATATCATTGTAATAAAAATCATAAAAATTCCCAATAAATGATGTGACTATATCATAAAACTCATACCACTTTGTTAACTCTAAATCGTAATCCCTGTGAAAAATTAAAATTTAATGAAACAAAAAATATAATTAAAGTAAGGATATTATTTGTATAAAATTTCAAAGGGGTAGTATATACACCTTGTGAAAGAATATAGGGCTATAACATAATGTGAGTTTATAAGAAGGTAAATTGAAATAATAATCTCATATGTAAAGAACCATAATTCCAGTGGATTTTTTTTTAAATACATGAGATTTTTACGAGTCCGCAGTTTCTAACGGCGCCTGATTTCGAGGCCCGGTGTACCCGGAGTCAATTTCTGATGTTTTGTTCAGGTACGTTCAGTAAACATACATGTGTGATTTTCTATCTTTTGAACAGATGCTCATAATTGAAATATGAGAGAAACATTGAACTCAAACCACCTATTTTTTCTTAAGAAGTCATTCAACTTGACGGTGGTTGATCAGGTATGAGAGTTTGTTTTTGGGTTTCACATGGGTTAAATAAATAAAATAAGTAACAACTTATTTAATTTTAGTTGAACCCACGACATGTGGTAATGTTAGTTAAAAGCTCCACATGGGGGTTGGTGGTGGGACCGCTACACCCTAACCTCCCATGGCAGGATAATTGTGGTGGGGACCACCCGAGCAGTATAACCTCCTGCGAGAGGTTATGATGTGGGGTCCACATGGGACTTAACACCCCATTTAATGGGAGGGGAGGAAACCTCTCAACTATCCCTCATTAATGAGGGAGAGCCTCTTACTCTCTAACTACTCCCTTAATGGAGGAGGATAAAACCTCTACAACCCCCTCCCCCCAATTAATGGAATGAAACTCCTTGACCCTCTTCTTGTTAATTAGGTGAGGACCACCCGGGCCTCAAACCTCCTCAAAACTCCCCAATTTAATTATGCCAATATTGTCAATTAATTTGGTGGAGCCTCTCCAATTTTGAATTTCGAATATTTGTGCCAACGTAAACCTAATTAAGTGGGGTCCACATAATTAATTCACTCTATTGGACATAATATATTAAAATCTTTTATTTTGGCAGGTTTGTTCTCTCTTTAGTGTAGAGCTTGGGAGAATATAATTCTCTAACGATGAATGAAAAGACACCGGCGATGACAAATTCTTCCAAGGTTTCTTCCTCAGGGCCCCCTTCTGATGTGGGATCTCTTCGATGACCCTTCACCCTTCCTCTTAATCGTCAACGGACCGATGGACGAACATGGAAGTGGAAGTGTATGGTGAATGACGTCAACATCATCTTCCCCCGTGGCAAATGAACGCCCATCGATTAAAAAGTTAGGGGTGGGTTTTAAGTTGTTTAACGCTTAATCTTCTCTCGTTAAGTCATCTTCATGAGCCGGTTTCTATTGTTCTAATGTGGGGGGGGGGGGTTCGGGCTGAATGAACATGGCTCGACCCCTCCGCAACCATTACGGTTTCAGAACCTTGGATTGACGGCGAAGTAGCAGCGGCCTGGCAACATGGCGACAGTGACAGAGACAGTGAATAGAGGTCACGCTACCTATGAACTTCGCAAACCGTGCCGCCGGTCGAGCGGCGCCGCACCATCCAACCCGCGCGCTGCCCAGTGCGCAGCCTAGCCGAAACCGCGGCTAGCTTGGCCGCCGCCATCCTGCCTAAATGCCCCGGTGACCTGGCCGCCTAGCTGGCACCCCCCGACACCCAGGACACCCGCCCGGCGCCGCCTAGTGCCCAGGCCGCCTGCCCGACACCCAGGCTGCCTTCCCAACGCACCCTGCACACTTCCCGGCACACCCACAGCTTGCTCGCTCCCCATGCGGCCTATCATTGTCCTCTCGGGTAGAGCCTCCCATGCCGCACCCCTCTCGGCGTCGGCCGAACCTGCCACTGGCCTTCGGGCTGAGTCGCCCACGTGGCGACTTCCGCACGAATTGTCCACGCAGTCTACTGGGCCGAGCTCAGCTGACTGAGCCAAATGTAGCGGGCTGACCCACCCAACATGCTGAGTTAGACCCAGAAAGTCTGACCGAGTCGACCCAGACTGGTTTGGGTCATGTCGGTCTGACCAGGTCGGACCGGACCCTGGCCCACTAATGACCCATTGCTTACATTTTCCATATATTTGGCACCGAATGTCCATGTGATGAACCATCAGTGGCTCTGGTAATCTAATTGAGAAACGGTCCCCTTGTAAATACCCCATGGGAGTTCAGGGTATAGTTGATATATGGTCGAGTTGGTTCATACATGAAACCAACCGGGTCCCCGGGACTAAAATGCTAATAACTCACAGACCGGGCATCTAATTGACGTGACGTCTGATGAGTTGAGACCCCTTTGACGTGGAGGAACTTTTGAGATACTTCTTCATGGGACTTCTTGACACTTAGAGTATCAACTTGTATATCGCAGAGCAGACCCTCTCGGAGTCAAGCAAGAAAACTGATGTGACCTAGAAGCTGGGAGAGTCCTGATGATAGCTTGTCCGATTCGTTTCAGAGTGACTTGACTAGCCTAGTGGGGAGCACAACTATGTGAGGTGGAAGACCCATGGAGGAGGAGTGAAACTGTGTGAGGCAGCAAACCTGTAGTACTTGACAGGAGGAGTACCTTTGTAGGCTATTAGGGGGAGCGCTACTATGCGAGGCGGCAGACCCATGGCGGGGAGCACTACTGTGTGAGACATCAGACCCATGGTACTCGACAGGAGTAGTACCTCAGCAGTCCAATGTTAGTGAGTAGCACCACGGAGTCGCGAAATGACCAATGTACTTGATAGAGGATAGTTTCCCCGTAGCCGTGATTTCATTAATGAAAATCCTGTTTTGAGTTTAGTCAATGACCTTTGTGTTTTTCCACATGATTGAGATGGGTTGCTATATAACATTGGTATATGTATGGGCATATACGTAAGTAATGGTTATCCATTTATTCATACATTTTGGTTTATCCTTGTTGGATTTTGAGAGACCATGAGGGTCTCAGGGTCCCTATTGAGTGTCTTTTTACTCACCCCTACATGAGCTTTGCCTGCACCACATTTTGTTAGATGCAGACGACGGACAACGATGACTGAGGTGGAGTGTACAAGGAATGGACAGTATAGGAGGTGGATCTCATGATGAGTCTGTACCCGGAGAAGACAAACGAATGTGGAGCACTGGGGAGGCTATATGTACCTACCCTTCAGGTAGGATCCATGGTGGATGATCCAGGAGCTACTTGACACCTTCCAGTTGTTTATATTTTTTCAGTTGTAAAAGTTATGTCTTTTCCTTGTACTTTACTATTGGGCTTGTATTTCCGGCCCCTTTTACATTTCAGCACATCTATTTTTTATAGATTATATTTATGTTTTACATCCAGTTGTGTACTCTGATAGTGTCTGTTTACTTTTTATAAAGGAAATTCCATCCAAGTTTTAGGGAATTACGCCTTTGGTGGTAGTTGCCAGCCCATGGCCTATGGAAGGCGGACATGGGGTAGTCACGATACGGGCCCCGGGGGATGGGTCATGACAAATTGGTATCAGAGGGAGGTTCTACTACAGAACATAGGGCTCTGATATTTCTTTTCGGTGAAGTAATAGTGTTAAGGGAACCGAGTGTGGTTTTCAGTTTAGGGAGTCCAGTGTAGGTACGGTGGACAACATATCCATACACCATGACCCTGACTACCGATTTACAACTCGATCCCTGAAAGCACTGATTGCATGTGTGTTTCAAAAAGTTTTTCTTTAAGTCAGCTCAAATCAGGTCATCTCACTAGGTATAATATTTTCACTGTATCCCATCTATTCAGGATACCTCAACACAGTCAGCCAGTTGGAGTTTCGACAGAGTACCCAATGATGGACCACTGAGTGAAGAGGCTCTGATTCAGGGCCCTATTATTATTTTAGCACCTTCGGATGGTGTACCAGCATCACCACCACCTGTTGGGATTCAAATTCCACTAGACGCACTGGAAGATGGTGCATGTCGGCAAAGCCCCTTAAACGTGTTTCAACAATAGATACCCATCAGGTTCCTAGGTGAGCCCGACTCAAAGGCGGCTGAGGACTGGCCTAAGGAGGTGGCTAAGAGTTCGCTATAGCTTGTACAACTTCATCATTATGACATGTCGTAGCTGAGTATTCATCGAGGCATACTAATCCTTTCAGGTACTTGATGACTATGATACGATATGTGCTTTATAGCACGGACCTCAGAGAAAGGTGTGTTTAAAGGAAATCTAAGCCTGTACTTTTTCTCTATGAAATACTACTTATTCTAGGGTTCTAAAGTGAACCTTTTGGTTTGAATATTCATTGGATGAACAGATACAACTAGTGAATGATAACAGTAGTAATATAGGGAACATGCGCCAATCTCAGAGACTCGGGCATGTAAAATGTTTCAAGAAGAGTAAGTGTTAGAGACAGATGAATCTGCAGAGCAGCTGATGTGGAATCAGAGTTAGGAGAGTAGCATGAGGTGGTGTACATTTAGACATGTTACAACCACCCGCCTTTGTAGTCCCCGCCATGCTGAGAGAGCTGGATGGCAGGGGATGAGAGTAGATGCATGAAATCAAGGAGTGTGACCCAAGGGCTCTAGGATTGATTCGAGGTACGGTCTGTGTCTACTACTAGACACCATATCAATAGACATAGGTACCAATCATTCCATCCTTCCATGAATCTTGTCCCAGACCTAGTGTTTCCGGTTAAACCATTGACTTTACCATCATGTCTGCAGATACCTTTGGAAGGAGACTCGATAATCACACTTACGCCGATGGTGTGATCTGACCCTTGAGGTGAGAGTTTCGGTTAGAACCTCTTGGTGGCAGAGTCGAGGCCTTACGACATATGTTTGGGTATGGACTGGGCAACCACAGTTCATACACAGATTAACTGTATTAGACAAAAAGGATGTGGTTTATCTACAATGTTGAGATGGGGTTTTTCATGGTCGGCCAAAAGGGAAACCCATGTAGCACTGGATAAACTCATGATTAGGATGGTGCGTCCGATAACTCTTGAATCAGTCATACTTACCTTCGTGGTAACTAGAGTTTGAGTTATCAGTAGAAGTGGAAGAGTTGGGGATCTACTTCTCAAATGATAGACCTCAATTCAGGCGATAACCATCTAAGATTTAGAGACGAGGATGTGTATAAGATGGTGTTCGGGTGTAGTTAAATCCACTACAAGTTCTTGGTTATGCCCTTCGGTGTAACCAACGCTCCAACAGAGCTTTTAGGAGCACCACTATCAGCCTTGGTGAAGAGGGGGAAGACTTTTGTGTGGTCAGAGAGATGCCAGTAGAGCTTTCAGGAGATAAGGCAGAGGCTGACTAGTGCCCTCATCATGAGGCTTCCAAAGGGAGGCATAGGGTATTTAGTCTACTGTGACACATCAGGGACCAAACTCGGGTATGTCTTGATGCAGGAGCAAGTAGTGATTACATATGGTTCTCGACAGCTGAGATAATATGAGCATAACTATGATACCCATGACCTAGAGTTATCAGTAGTGGTCTTTACCTTGAAGATGTGGTGGCACTATCTTATGAGAGAACGTTTTACCATGTACTCTGACCACAAGAGTCTCTAGTATATCTTCTCTCAGAAGGACATGAACCTAAGACAACGGCAGTGACTTGAGTTCTTCCAAGACTATGACTTCGAGATAGTATATACTCTTAGGAAGGGGAAAATAGTAGCAGATGCGCTCAGCAAGAGATCAGGAATTCATCTTCATGGTGAGGCGATGGAGGAACTGGCATCCTTACAGCTATCCTTTGTGGATAGGGATGGAGAAGACAATCTACAGTCTCTTAAAATCACTCCCCCACTTCTTCAGCGAGTCAGGGAGGCGCAGCTTGGGGATGCTGACTGCGAGATGTGACGTGCTCATATACCAACAGGACAGGCACTTGATAGATTCTTTAAAGATGGGGAGCACATCATCCTCTTCAAAGGGCGTACGAAGGTACCAGTTGCACTTCAGGGGGAGGTTTTGAGTGAGTTCTACACTTCCCCACTAGTGGTTAATCCAAGAGTGGAAAAAATATACCAGGACCGTCAATGATAGCACTGGTGGCTAGGTATGGAGATGGTTGTAGTATATTTTGTATCTCAGTGCCTCACTTGTCGGCAAGTGAAGGTGGAGCACCAGTTACCAGCAGGCTTGGTTCAGCCCTTAGAGGTCCGAATGTGGAAGTAGGATGGGATATCCATGGACATCATGATAGGTCTTCCATGTACATCCAGGAATCATGACTCGATATGGGTGATCGTCGACCAACTCACCATGTCATCCCACTTCCTTCTGATCAGAGAGCAGGGCTTAGTTGAGATCTTGGGACGCCTCTATGTACATGATATAGTGCGTTTTCATTGAGTACCATCATCTATTATCTCCGATTGTGATGCACTCTTTACTTCTCGTCTATGGATGGGGTTGCAGGATGCTTTTAGGACACAACTTAGCTTGAGCACCGCCTTCCATCCTCAGACATATGGGAAGACCGCGAGAGGACCATCCAGACCCTTGAGGACATGCTCTGTGCATGCATCCTCGACTTCAGTCACAGCTAGGAGGACCACCTGCCCTTGGTGGTGTTTAACTACAACAACAGCTATCACTCCACCAATGGGATGGAACCTTTTGAGGCCTTGTATGGACGACCTTGCAAATCGTCACTGTTCTAGAAAGACCCAGGTGAGTTAGCACTTGTTGGACTAGATATGGTTCGAGCTACCACAGAAAAGGTGCAGATCATCCAGGAGCAGATGAAGACTGAACAGAGCAGGCAGAAGTCGTATGCTGATAGGAGACGGAGACCTCTAGAGTTCAAGGATGGAGACCACATCTTCTTATGGGACTCACCTCGACGAGGTCAACATAGATTTTTCTGAGGTAGCAAGCTATCTTTGAGGTTCATTGGACCTTTCTAGGTTCTCAATAGAGTAGGCGAGGTGGCTTAACACCTAGCTCTTCCTCCTCAGTTGCACTGGGTGCACGACGTCTTCCACGTATCCCAGCTGAGGAGATACATGCATGACCCTTCCCACATCATCGACCACAGGGTGATGGACATCGATGATGGGTAGACATTCATGGAGGTTCCAGTGGAGATTTAGGATAAAAAAAGTGGGTCCTGCGTGGAAGTTCGATTCCTCTGGTGCACGTTCGCTGGCAGTACGAGAACCTCGAGGAGATCACAAGGAAGCAAGAGGATCATATGCATGCTTATTACCCCCTTGTGTTCCCCTAGATAGAGTTATAGCTTATATGGACGTAGAGATATGAGGTGGGGAGAATGTAAAGACCCTGAATTCTCATGGAAATTTATTTTTAAATACATGGGAATTTTAATAGTCTATAGTTTCTGACGACACCTGATTCTGAGGCCCGGTATCCTCAGAATCAATTTCTGAAGTTTTGTTCGGGTACGTTCAGTAGACGTACGTGTGAGATTTTCTATCTTTTGAACGGATGATCGGAATTTAAATCTGAGGGCACAGTTGAACTTGTAGCACCAGTTTTTGCTTAAGAAATATTTAACTTTGATGGCAGTTGATCAGGTATTAGAGTTGGTTTTTGGGATTCACGTAGGTTAATAAAATAAAATAAGTAACAACTTATTTTATTTTAGTTTATTCAACCCCATGTGATAATGTTAGTTAAAATCTCCACATGAGGGTTGGTGGTGGGACTGCCACACCCTATCCTCCCATGGGAGGATTATTGGGGTGGGGACCACCGATCAGCATAACCTCCCACGAGAGGTTATGATGTGGGGTCCACACGGGGTTTAACCCCCTGTTTAATAAGAGGGGAGGAAACCTCTCAACTCTCCCTCATTAATGAGGGAGAGACTCTTGATCTCTAACTCCTACCTTATTGAAGGAGGATAAAACCTCCACTAACCCCCCCCCCCCCAATTAGTGGAAGGAAACCCCTTTACCCTCTTCATGTTAATTAGGTGGGGACCACCAGGGCCTCTAACCTCCTCAAAACTCCCCAATTTAATTATGCCAGTCTTGTGCAATTAATTTGGTGGAGCCTCTCCACTTTTGAATTACAAATATTTGTGCCAACATGAACTTAATTAAATGGGTCCCACAGAATTAATTCATGCCATCAAACATAATGGATAAAATATATTATTTTGGAACGTTTTTTCTCTCATTAGTGGAGAACATAGAAGAATATAATTCTCCAATGAAGAACGTGAAGACGCCGGTGACAAAAAATTATTCCTCGGCTTCTTCCTCTGGACCCCCCTTCCGACATGGGATCTCTTCGACAACCCTTCATCCTCCCTCTTTGTCATCAATGGACCGATGCATGAACTCGGAAGTGGAAGCGTACGACGAACGAAGTCAACATCATCTTCCCCCACGAAGAACAAACACCCATCGATTAAAAAGGTAGGGGTGTGTTTTAAGTTGTTTAATGCTTAATCTTCTCTCATTAAATAAACTTCATGAGCCACTTTCTATTGATCTAACGTGGAGGGTTCGAGCTGAACGAACAAGGCCCAACCCCTTCGGAAGCTTTACGATTTTAGAACCTTGGATCGACGGAGAAGTAGCAGCAGTATGTCAACGTGGTGACGATGAAGAAGATGATGAATAGAGGTTACACTACTCACGGCCTCTGTGAACTGCACCACCGGCCGCGCGACGCCTGACCAGCCTACCCACGCGCTGCCCGGCACACGCCCCGACTCAAACCATGGCCCGCCGGGCCGCCGACACCCTACCCACGCACCCGACGTACCCCTCACCTTCCCAAAGCCCAGGGAACCTTCACGGTGCCTTCTAGGAACCCAAGCCGCCTGCCCGGCACCCCCCGGTGACCGGGCTGACCGCCCGGTGCCTGCTCGGCACCCAGGCCACCTAACTAGTGCCTTGGTCGCCCTCCTGGAACCTGCCCAGTGCCTAGGCTGCATGATTGGTGCCCCCGGTGCCTAGGCCACCTGCCCGGTGCCTAGGCTAGCTGCCCAGCGCACCTCGTGCCCTTTCTGACACACCCACGTCCTACTCGAGTCCTGAGCGGCCCGTCTTTGGCCTCTCGGGTCGAGCCGCCCGAGCCGCACCCCTCACGATGTCAGCCAAACCTGCCACTAGAATTCAGGCTGAGTTTCCCACATGGCGCCTTCAGCTCGAATTGTCCACGCAGTCCGCTGGGCCGAGCCCAGCGGACTGGGCCAAACATAGCGGGCTGACCCGCCCAATGGGCTGAGTCAGACCTAGAAAGTCTGACTGGGACGACCTAGACCGGGTTGGGCCGATTCAGTCCGACCGGGTCAGACCGGACCCAGGACCACTAATTACCCATTGCTTACGTTAGTCATATCTATGGCACCAGACATCCATTTGACGAACCATCAGCGACGCTGGTAATATCATTGAGAAATGGTCCCCTTGAAAATACCCCAGGGGAGTTCAGGGTATAGTTAAGATATGTTTGGGTTGGTTCGTACACAAAACCAACCGGGGCCCGAGACAAAAATGCTAATAACACACAGAACGGGTGTCTGATTGATGCGCCGTATGATGCATTGAGACCCCTTTGACGTGGAGTTCCTTTGAGATACTTCTTCATGGTACTTCATGACACTTAGAGTATCATCTTGTAGCTCGTGGAGAAGACCCTCCTGGAGACGAGCAAGTAGAGTATGAAGACCTAGAAGCTGGATAAGACCTGATGACTACTTGTCTGATTCAGTTTGGAGTGACTTGACTATCCCGGTGGGGAGCGCTACTGTGTGAGGCGGAAGACCCCTGGCGGAGGAGCTCAACTTTGTGAGGCGGCAGACCCGTGGTACTCGACATGAGGAGTGTCTCTATAGGATATTAGTTGGAGCACTACTATGTAATGCTGCAGACCAATGGTGGGGAGCACTAGTGTGTGAGGCAGGAGACTTGCGGTACTCGACAGGAGGAGTACCTCAGCAGTCTAAAGTTAGTGAGTAGCGCCATAGAGTCACGACAGGACCACTGTACTCAACATAGGAAGAGTTCTCCAGTAGTCGTGGTTTCGTTAATGAAAATTCAGGTTTGAGTTGAGTCAATTACCTTTGTGTTTTTCCTCATGATTGAGATGGGTTACTATATAACATAAGTATATGTATAGACATATACCTAAAGAATGGTTATCCATTGATTCATATATTGTGGTTTATCCTTGTTGGATTTTGTTAGAACATGACGGTCTCGGGTTCCCTACTGAGTGTATTTATACACACCCCTACACATGCATCACCTGCACCAAATTGTGTTGGATGCAGATGATGGACACCGCTGACCAAGGCGGAGTGTACAAGGACTAGATTGTACTGGAGGTGGATCTCACGATGAGTCGGTACCCAGAGGAGACAAAAAAATTTGGTGAACTGAGGAGGCTATCTGTACCTACCCTTCAGTTAGGATCCGTGGTGGAAGATCCAAGAGCTGCTTGACACCTTCCAGTTGTTTGTCTTTTTTTAGTTGTAGATGATTTGTCATTTCCTTTTACTTTACAGTTGGGATTGTATTTGCGGCCCCTTTACATTCCAGCACATCTATTGTATACAGTTTCTACTAGTGTTTTACTTCCATTTGTGTACTCTGCTAGGGTGTGTTTACTTTTTATAAAGGCAATGCCTTCCCAGTTTTGTGGAATTATGCCTTCGGTGCTAGTCGCCAACCCCTGGCCTATGGAAGGCGGGATTGGGGTAGTCACGATATGGGCCCCGGGGGACGAGTCGTGACATCATACCAATTTGTTATCTTTTTAACCTTATAACCCATGAAATATAGATCCTAAAATTGTTATGTAATCCAAAAAAATTTATAATCATCTTAATATATATTCTATGAAATTATATACACCACATAATATAAATAGTTGGGGAATATGACAAATGTCTCATGGAAATAAAAAGTGAGGTGGAAATCACATACCACTTTGTAAATCAATTGAATCATAAGCCGAATTAAATAATAATATGAAATGAAAATTTAAATACCATTTTAAAAATTATATTAATTTTATAACATGTCAAATGGGTAGTATATACACCATATAAAATAAATGGGTGGTGAAAATGGATAAATCATTCAGAAATAAAAGAGACACTCTAAATCCATTACATTAACTCCTGACATCATTAATTCTAGTTAGAAACTATTTTATAATAAATAAATTATTTTTATATTTCAATTAAATTACTATAATAAGATATATGATACCATATATGATTTTTGATGACCATTTACTACCCCTTTCTTATCAATTCCATGATAAAGTCATATTTCGGGTATTAACTACTTTTCGTATTTAATTTTCAGTCATCATTCATTGATCGTGGTTCTATAATCTTCAAAATTATATCCATGATGTAAATGTCATATATATTCAGAATATATGTATTTATAGAAATCCATAATAATTAGTTCCGAAAAATAGAATACATCATTCATGGAGGCAGTATGTCATATATACGCTTAAGCACTATTTCTATTTTATTGTTGGATCGGTATAAAAAAGGAAAATAATATATTATTATTAAAGAATAATTTTTATTTCTTATATATAACATATATTCATTAAACTCTTCTGTAATTTCTTCCATTTAAATTGTGAATGAATCATATCGCTTCATGGGGAGGTAGTATTCCATACCAACGAATGCTATTATCGTATTCCTAGAAAATGGAAATCATGTAGGCATGTATGATATAATAATTCCCTAAACATAATAACATCATAAAAATACTATATATCATATATAAAAAAAAATATTTTTTCTTAATTCCAATTATTATATGTGGTGGCAGAAAAATGAATGACATCAGTTCGTGAGGTGGTAGCCTATCGTACACATGAACTATGATTTAGTGACCCATTTAATGGAATTGGATCTGGTTGTAGGTCATTAAAATAACATAAAATTTCTCATTATATATAATATTTTTATTTTATTATATAATAATGTTATCAAAACGATATAATGGGGTGTAGGAGGAAATAAATCTAAAACAATTGTTAAGGAACATCACCACTTCTTCAGGTATCCTCCTTATGATTTCACTAAAATATTTTCAAGGATTAACTTATGCCAAAATTAAGGCTTCTAGGATAAATTTATGGAATTAGGGAAGTGATTTTTGTAGGTTTAGACAGAGAATAATATCTTGAGAGTTGTGAAGAATCAAGGGTAGTGAGTTCTATTCTCTAATTAATGAGGATTGGATTTTTTTTATACTGATGAGCATTCAATTTTGGGTGTCCATAATTACTCATGTGGATCCAATTTAAATACTAATTGAGGGAAAGTATACAATAGTTCAGAAAAACCTCCACTATACAAAAACATATCCACATTTTTATCATTTTATTTTTCATTGTTTATGTTTTCTCAATTTTTCTATTTTCTTTTTTCTTAACATGCTTACTTGTATACTATTATTTACTTATGTAATTTATACTTTATGAATAAAATTAAAAATATTTTCATAAAAAAATTAAACAAAATTATTCTAAATATTAATTAAAAAAAATTAAATAAATATCATACATGCGTGTGAAATTAATTTAATGCAGACACATGTAATGTGAAAAACCCATTTTTAACATTAATCATGGTAGTTAATTTTCACTACATTAAATAAGAGTTATGGTAAAAAAATTAATATATAAATTTGATTAATATAAATTACCTTTATCCAAAATATGGATCTATTTTTCCAAATTATACTAAAAGTAGTGGAAACATTTAATTTAAAATTAATCCCATAGAGGGGATGAGAAATTAGGTTTTTCAAATTGAGAATGTTCAAAATATTACAATGTATTTTTATACAATTTCAACATTAAATTAATTCATGTAATAAACCATGTTGTTTTACAAGGTATAATTATAAGGGAATTTTAATTTTGGAATTTTGTGGATGGGACATTCATTGAATGATGTTTGGAATATAATTCCATGAGTTGGAACACTCAAAAATAGTTTTTCTAGACTTATTTAATGGCCGATACGGTGCCTTAGGTGTTCTAATGTGTTTTGGGAGCATCATACTCAGAAAAATAAAAAAGTGGGGAGGACTAGTCTTGGAGTGTGATATTTATTATATCGTGTGGCACATCAGAGGAAATTGTGTTTCTCTATTAACAGTGCATTAAACTCACACAGTTTGAACTAACCAGGCTAGTGGTGCCACATGACCACACAGTTTGTGGACAGTTTTTCATAGTGTTAAATATCCAGTATTGTTCATGGTTTCCAAAAATGTTTTTATAAACCATGTGATCCTTTTCTTAAACTATAATATAAACACATTTGTGGAAAAGTTTGTCCAATCGTGCACCCAAACGGTAATACCCAGTTTTTTAGTGGGAATTTACAATTTTCTGATGATATGATTTTAACCCCTTTTATTCTTTTTCATCTTCTCCTGAGTAGATGTCACTTATATTTTCCAACATGGGTTATCTTCCTCCATTTTTTGGGTTCTTAAATATTTCCCTGATCTAGTCCCTAATTTGAATGTTGATAGAAGTGTTGGATAGCTAGAGTCAAGCTCTCATATTTTCTTATATCATATCGTAATTGTTCATCATAGTTGTTTCGCTATTTTGGTGCTAGGTTATTCACCATATTTGCATGAAAAATGATTTTTTCATCTACCTCTCTTAGAGTTGACTAAATATATCCTCAAAATTGGATGATTGAAGCATCCATGGTATAATTAAGGTGTTATATAGCACTTTCTCTAAGTATACATTGAATTATAAATATTTCCATTATCCCATGAACTGGCATGGGGTGTGTGTCACCCTAAAATGAGTTCTTCATCATTAAATATCTTCACTAATAATTAATTACTATCATAAATAAATTATATGTAATTAACGGATTTTAAACACAATTCTTGACACCCCATTGAGTGTGACAAGTTATTTATGATCCTTTAAATAATTGTATAAAATCCTGGCACAGATTCTATGTGATTGGTATAGAGAGTAAATAAATTTCACATTACATGTAATATGTATAAACCATGGAATTTATTTTCCATGTTTAGAATTATTTAAACATAATTTTTTTGGTGATTAGATTTATTACTCCAAAATATGATACATAGTTGGGCTAAATTAAGTGTTTATTAAAATGTCATGTTTTATAAAAAAATCCCTTTGATGATGTGAATTGTCTTCTAAACTAATAAGTGGTGGTTAGAGATTTAAATACTTAATGTAATTATATACTTTTTTCCTTATTCCCTTATGTTATTTCTAGATATGTCTAATGATTAGCACATAGCCTCAAATTATATTATTAATTTGATTGAAAAAGGGGTAAAGTCTTTTTTTGGGACTAATTTCTTCAATGAACAACCATCTTCTCTGTGAGTTTGTAGAACATGATTATAAATTTCAATTCCTAGAAAAATAAAATCACTTTTCTAAGTTGAATGGTTCAAAATTAATTTAAATTAAATGGGTGTTATAACGAATCCACGTTCAAAATTTAATTGGACATCACTTACGTGGACTATAATAAATGTGACACCCTTTTTATATTGGGATTTTCAATTATCGTGAGTGGTTATTCCATATTATCAATATTAATATTACATTAATATTAGATTTTATAAAATAGTTCTTGGAAATGTTGAAAAATTTGTTTTACTCTCCCCTAAATCAAGTGTTGAGTATGACGTCTCAAAATATTAACACTATTTGGATGGGGGCATGACTCACCACATCCCTTGATTGGGATATTGACATGATGATTCATAAACCACCTCAAGTGTTGAGTAGGAAGTATATCATTCATTATAAGATTTATGGATTTTACCATTTCATGAAATTATAGGCTCATTTTGACTAGTTATGGATGCTTGAGATTCACCCTACTTTAGTGAGCACCGTGTATTCCAGGTACACAAAAACCTTCATCTCCTCGTAATTAGTCTATATAGCTGGATGAAATCTATAACTATACAATGTTTACATATATATTATTACTAGACACACACACACACACACAGACACACACACACATATATAAATATTGATCTGATTATCCTTCCTGACATTTCTAAAGAAGGTAGAGTCTGGTTGGTGTCATATTAGAACCTAATATGACATATATTTATTTATTCACCATTATTTATTATTCTTTTTACCTTCTCACTATTGTACTTTATATTCATGGGGTGAATTTAAATGTGGGAATGATTATTAGTGACCTAATGAAAATATATCACACTCTTCATGGGACTCCATTTCACTAGGGTATAGAGAGTAAATAAATTTCACATTATATGTAATATGCTAACTTTCTTGTACATTGGAGTTTGGAGAAAAGGACTAAACTTGATCTCATGATGTTTCTAAAGTTTTCCATTAGAATTTTGTGACTTTTATTTATTCATGTATTTCACTATATCATTATTCCTTATATGTTTATACAGTTTTTTAGGTATCATCATCTAGAAATGCATTCAATGTAGTATTTTGGTGTTACGCATTTATTTCATATTATTATTTATCTTCCATATGTTAACTTTAAAAGTTCTTCAACTACAGTTAGTAATTTATTTTCTAATATAACAATGGCATGATATAATCATGAGGGTATAGTCACACCTCTGAATAATTAGTATACCATTTATACTAGTCAGTAGCCTTGGTCATATGGCGAGGGAAACTTGATTCCATTTAAAGACCGATATAACTACTGGTTTTATAGAAATTCAGGAATGGGAATTATCATTCCAATGAACTAAACTGTATTAAAGGATATATGATTAAAAAAATTACATTAAAAATGATATAAAATATTATTTAAATTTATAAATAGTGTATACAAAAATGTAGTTTCGGATTAAAATTTAGTATTTTCACTATTTATCATGAAATTAAACAATTCAAAAAAATCCAAAAAAATTATTTTTAAAATAATTTTGGAAAGTGGATTAAAAAAATAATTTTATTTTATCAAATTATTTTATTAAATGTTGTAAAAAAAATTAAAGTGTTCTGTAATGGTAGAAAGAACATTATTTTTTTAAGAAAAAATTCTTGAAATGATCGTTTTTTAAAATGAATGTTTTTTATTTTATTTTTAATCAATATATAAATTAAATAATTTTTTAAACAATATATTTTTCTAATTTAATTCTATTTATAACCACCATTCCAATTGTTATGAGATATATTAAATAATAATGTTATAAATATATTTTCATTCTGTAAAACATGGAATTACATGCAACACAAGCTATCAAAGAAACTCTTTGTTGAATTTAACACAAGGTAGAATTTTTCTCATGTTATGAAAGAAAAAATAGATATCTTATGTGACAAAAAGTATCCAAAATATTAAGTTCATTTAAAAAACGATTTCTCAAGAACATAGGGTGTTACATTCTATCCCCATTAAAAGAAATTTCTTTTTGAAAAATCATATTGGACATCAAAGGATTAACTATTGAGGAAATGATTTATAGAAACCCACATAATTCAAATGATTAATTAATCATACATGAAAAATGTAATATTGGAATTATAATGGATACCCAAAGTAAATCCTGAATTTGATTCTACATAAGATAAAAAATGTGAAAAGTTAAAACATTCATATATAAGAGAAAACTAACAATAGAATACTAATTAAGAGGGATAATAAACATAGTCGGGAGAATGTTAATGAATAAAATTCAAAAAACCAACAGGATTTATAAAAGTCTTTGATATCATAAAAAATAATGGTAATTGGATAATACTTTATCTCATAATAAATTTCTCAAGGATGAATTGTTTTCATAAAAATATATACTCACATGATCTCTTTTTATTAAAAATGAACAATCCCATACTTTTGTTGCTCTTTGATCAATTTCAAACTCTATGAAATAATGGTGAGTTTTTTAATTCTTAAAGCAGACACAGAACATAATATCCATAAATATAATCTTAATTCATTCCATCTATCTTTAGTTCTCATCAAAATAAAATGGTTACCTCATGTCATCTATTATATATAAATAAGCATACAATGGAGCAACACAATAATCTAGAAAACCACATCCAAAGTACAACTTCATCCAATCCATAAATAGTAAACCTTATAACCCATATAAAATTCATAATTTATGGAGATAGTCACCAAATTTAACAAAATCAACTTATCATAAATCTCCTAAATACTATAAAGTAACTCATGATTTTCACATACCAAATATCTAAATACCTTAGTCATATATTTTCTTGAATCATTTTAATATACAAAATTACCATATAAACATTATGAAAACATACATACTTCCTCATTCAAGTAATTAAAATGAATATTATTGAATATATTCTATAAATCCAATGTTTTCTAAACCCCATAAATCATCCACAAAATGAAATTGAACCATTTAGAATGATGCAATTGTGATGGGATCCCATCACAAAAGGTTATTTGTGAGGAGGTCCAATAATAATTCTCTATCACTGAAAATAACATCACAAATACATTTTTTGCAATGGTCTATCATAAATAGTTTATCTAGGACTTTTAAAACCCCATTCGTGATGGGTTCATGAAAAAAAAAATTTACGATAGGCTGCTCTCGAAAAAGAATTTGTGATGGGCTCGTCACAAGAAACATAAAAACTAAAAAATAAAAAAAAATATTATTATTAATATTTAATATAATAATAATAATAAGTATAATTATAATAATAATAATAAATTTATAAAATTATAAAATTATAAAATTATAAAATTATAAAATTATTAAAATATAAAATTATAAAAGTATAATATATGGAATAAAATTTATAATATAATAATAATATTAATAACAATAAATAATAATAAAAGTCATTAAATTCTAATAACATTAGTAAAAATATAATTAAAATAATACAAGAAACAAAACATAATATTTACAATAATAGAAAATAATAATAATAATAAACTAATAAATATTATAATATAAAAATAAAAAATAACCAATATTAATATGATATAATAATAGAAACAATAATATAATAAAATATTTATATTCTCAAAAATATTAAAAACACACAATAGAAATATAAATATATGGAATAATAATAATATTACAAAAATGGTTTGTATTCACATTTTCATCCTAAAAAAGTAAATAAGTCACTAAAGGGGAGGGTCATTTGGAGGAGCTAGAGGAGGAACTTTATCACTAAACCATTAGTCAGATGTTGCATGTACTCCATCTTCTCATCGTGCTACAACTACTTACATCAATAAATCTCTTCCGGCTACTATTGTTGATGTCAGCAGAGCTCTTCATACTCCCTATGCATACTCTCTATAAGCTCACCTTGAGTTCATAGTAGCTCTTGATACTATGTAGTATATTATTAATACTCTCCATGATCTCTTATTGAGGTACATGATGACCTACGAACTGTGCCATAATAACTCCCTTGTATCAATCGAGAGTCGATGCCTACAACTCAACCATTCTCAAGGGAATATTAGGTCTCCCATATCCACATTGCCTCATAAAACCATGTTTCACTAGTATAATCTATGGTCTTGTCTGATATCTCAGTTTGTGTCTAATACGTGAAGGACTTTTATGAATCATTCAATTGAAATTTAAAATTAAAATGGTTAAAATATTATTTTCATTTAATTTGTAAAAACAAAAAACATATATTGACCATTATGGGATGTTGGTGATCACCCTTAATCTCTCCAGGGCTAGGATCGATGTAAATCCTCTAATAAACATAAAAATATGTAATTTAGGGTTGTTCAGTACCTATATGAATATAACATATATAATTTACATTCAAATTTATATAAATTATTTAAAAAGAGGTACATACCATATGTTCCCTTTGCGTACTGAATATATGACTACCCGCTCGATGTGTCACCTCTATTATACCCTAGTTCTCTCAACCATCTGATGATCCCCTCTGAAAATGAACACCCATCTAGTGTGAACATATTACATCCCAAACCTGCGATTAAATTTAATCAGGTCTATGGGTGCATCAAGACTGATTAAACTCAGTGACTCCCACTTTACCCATTGTTTTCCTCCACAAATTTTTCGAAACCTTATGACTATCCTAAAACGTTCAACCCTCATATACCTTCTAGATAGAGTCACGCATTCTATCATATATGGCATACCATAAACCCTTAAAAAATATAATAATATAAAGTTAATAATTAAATAAATTTCAAAATAAATACTATTTATTTATATACAATAAAATGATCAAACATCCAGTCTTGAACATCAATGACATTCTCAACCCATGTGACCCATGCTCCAAGAAATTAATTACGAAATATAGCACTACCTTATCCAAAATCATTATGTGAAGAGCTATGAAAAAATAAAAATAAAAATAAAATAATTATTATATAGTAAAATTAATTATAATTTATGAAATCTAACGAAAATACATAAGTAAAAATACCACTACATGTGTTGTTTGATGAAAATATATGGATGTCACTTAGGGAAAAGATTAGGAATCATCAATATCATAAGACCATGAGACCTCCAATTCATCTCTGAACCACCATGAGTCTAAGGGATAGATGATCCAATATCATGCTCTTCACTAGGTAGATCACCCCCAAACATAAGAAACAGATCAGAGTCTATTTGAAACATTAAATAACTATTGTTAACAAATATTTAATGACTATTGTTTAAAAATAGATGAAAAAATCTATTATAAATAAATATTTTATATTATTATTACCATAATTTAACAATTTCAGTCTTCATCTCCATCCTCATATTTGTATATGACATTGTCATTATCTTTATATTCCTCTGCGTTTTCATCAATATTAATGTCCATGAAAGTCCATATAACTTATTTAATTATATAGATTTATTACAAGACTGAAAAAAGTGACGGAATGTGATTCTATGGCCTAGAATTCTTGGAATGATCTGTCAAAAAAATGTTAAGCATTAAATAGCGTGTGTGAATGGTTTTTCTAAAAAATTGGAATAACTCTTAAACATGTTCCTAGATCTGAAATCCAAGGGCATTATTGCGTTCGAGATGGAAAGTTTACCCTAGTTGGGACTTATGTTTAGTCATCACATGCCTCTAGTGAGAAAACCCAAAAATTGTGTAACCATAAATAAAATAATTAAATAAAAATTATTTTATTGTTAAATTATATAACTCCTAAATGGTAAATCGTATTGAAAATCTGAGAGTGTTGTTGATCTATTGAGGGAGTGTTCTCCTTAAGAAAATCCTATCCTCAACCGCTGTGGGTTGAGGGTGATAGTTAATTATTTTTGAACTTTTTTAAGGTACGTTCAAAAAACATGCGGGCGATGATTTCTATCTTTTGAACCAATTTTTGGATAAAAAATATGATGGTACAATTGAATCTCTAGCATTGGGATTCGATTAAGGGAAGCTTATCCTTGACCTGTAAGTGTTGGACGAAAAAAATAATTTCTTGGATTAGATGAAAATACTAATAAAATAACTAGAGTTTATTTTATTTTTCTTTTTGCAACCATTGGACAAATGGTGGTGGGACCGTTGTTCATTGTCAAACCATTTGATGGCTTGACATTTAATTTGTGTAACTGCATAGTTGAAAGAATTAATGGGTTGTGTAACCACACTATTGAGAGAGTTAAGAGGTTAATTAATTAAACTAATTCATGAACCTCATTAATTATGTGATATGTTAATCTCAACCATCGATTATTTTTAATCTGAGCTCGGGCTTGGGTTTTGAAGGAGTTATGAGAATAAAATCTAACGAAGCGCCGATGAATTTCCGCTCCGATGATGAATGTGATCGTGCAAAATTTTTTTGGGGGAAACGATGGGTGACAATAAATGTCAACGAACACCTTCAGACATAGACAATCATTCCTTTTCTGAAACCCCTTCCAACAAACTCGATATAGGGGGTTATGTGCTTAATTCCACCCTTTTTCCCCATTCTTAAATATTATGAAAAACACGGATCAAACAAACAATGTGTTGATCTGTGTTTCTTTCTTTAATACAAGAGGATAATATTAGGTTTCTCTATGGGCGATTTTATGAATAAATAATCTTTCCCATGTTATAACGCTAACGTGGAGGGCATGGGCCAAGCCGAACTAGGCACATACCATACGCCGATCATGGGTTGTTGGTATACTTTGTGGATGATTGAGAAATATGGAAGCAAGGTTAAACTTGGACCATGTGGGGTTGGCATCATCCTGGGAGGCACGTGGGCATAAATCGGAATGGAATCAAACCACTAGAGCTTCACTGGTGGCCCGCGATAGCATCACTAGCGTGACGACATCGATAACAGGAGGAGGAGGCAGCTAGCTACCACCGTTCGCGAGAATATGGTGGCACTAGAGGGAACCACGATAGGAAAAATGGGTTTTCTAGGATTTTCTACTCATGTCAGAGCAGGGCAGCATGCTACGGCGGCGTACCGCATAGGATGGTCGTGGCTTCGAGCCATCAGTAGAGGGCAAACCCACGGTCTGCGGGTTCTGCAGGTGACTGGTGCAACGGCTCTGGATAGGTGGTGCAGTGCCATATGGCACTGCTACTTTGAAGACACAAACCGCTTGGACATTCAAGAGGGTAGTGAACCCCCTGTGCCCAACTTATGGGCCGGGCAGTTCTGTGGCCCATCGGGTCGTGCCTAGCTGAGTGGACCGGGCTACACCCTCGGCCCAGTGGGCCTAGACCGCACTTAGTAGGCTGATCCCATGGCTCAGTTGGCTAGACCACGCATAGAAAAACTAGGCCAGGTCAGGTCGGTTGGTCTGATCAAGTCGGACCGAACCTAGACCCCATTCAGCATAATTTCACTTAAATGGGAATATCTCTGAAACCGGATGTTCATTTTATGAACCCACTATGGTGATATAACCCTTAGGACTAGGCGGTCCTTTTGATGTACTCCACATTGGTTTTAGATAATGATGGTGTATGGATGGGTATGATTGGACACGAATCCAATTGATCCCTCAGCACTAAAATTTTTATAACTTACAAATCGTTCATCCGGTTGATGCTCTATCTATTTCGTTGGAACACTAATGAAATGTAATTTCATCGAGTTACTTATTCCTGGGATTTCATTCTAGTTAAAATACAACCGATTTCTTTAGGAATATATCCTCCAAGAATCATGTGTGATTTCTACAGGAATCCAGTTGTGGGATGAGATGTGATGAAAGAGTAGGGATCCTGTGTGGATCAGCACAGAACAATCCTATGTGGATCAGCACTGAGCTATCCTGTGTGGATCAGCATAGAGAGATCATGTGTGGATCAACACCAAGCGATCCTCGATGGATCAGCACCAAGAGATCCTCTTGGGATCAACATCAAGCGATCCTGTGTGGATCAACATTGATAGATCTTGTGTGGATCACAATCGAGCAATCCTCTGTGGATCATCACTGAGCGATCCTGTGTGGATCAACACCAAGTGATTCTATGTGGATCACCACTGTTAGATCCTGTGTGGGTCAGTAGTAGAGATTACCAGTAGAATAAGATGATCTATCTTAGTGACTAAACATTTGTACTTTTGTACTTAAGTTAAACCTTGTGTGAGATATATTTTTCTTTGTGCATTGTGATTGAGATCATGCTTTTTGGTTTTCCTTTGTCTAATTCTGAGAGTCCATCAGGTGTCTTGGGGTCCCTACTAGGTATTGTCACACTCACCCCTGCAATGGATTCGCCTAAACATTATAGTGCCATGTTCGGATGACAAACATCTTCACTATGTCTAGAGGATTTAGGGATAGATGGTGCTCGGAGGTGATTGGATGTTGGAGTATGGAGGTGACCAGTTGAAGAGGAGAACTACAATGACAAGCTATACCTACCATTTAGGTAGGATCATTGGGAGACAACCATAGGAGTTGATTTCCCTTTTTTGTTTTTCCTTTTTAGTTGGTCTTGTTTTCGGGACCCTTTTACTTTTAGTACTTACCAATACACACAGTGGTAGTTTTAGTTGGGGTTGTACCATACTTCATCCATTTTTCTTTACTTTTGCGTAGTGTTCCATGTCTATGTGTGTATATGGTTTTAGGAAATTCCTTCACATTTTAGGGAAATGTCTTTCTATTCCTAGTCGGCAACCCCTGGCCTACGGAAGGTGGGCTTGAGGTGTTACAACATGGGCTCCAGGGGATGAGTTGTGACAAGGTGGTATCTGAGGCGGTCAGTTATACTATAATAAATAAGATTCTATACTTTCAGTCTAGCTATAGTGTTATATGTCTTGGGTTCAGGTTTCAGTTAGAGGAATCCTGTGTTAGTGTGGTGGATGAATTATCCATACTCCAAGACCCTAAATTCTATTTTTTGACTTAGTACATTAAAACACTGATTCCGTGTTCTTTTTTGACATGTTTTTCTTTTGATCTCTTTTTAATTATCTCACGAGGTATAACTTATTGACTGTGTATCATCTTGATTCACTTTCAAGATGTCTCCATGGAGACAACCATCCCATATTCCAATGCATGACCATGGGGATGGTTCACAGAGTGACGAGCCTTCAGTAAGAGGTCGGTTTCCTGATATGATACCTTCAGGAGGTGTCCCAGTGATACCACATCCCATTGGTCAGCATTTAATACTAGTTCCATCGGTATAGTACACATATATGGTTAGTGCCTTACATGAGTTTCAGTGAAAGATACCCCTTATGTTCTAAGGCGATCCCAACTCACAGGTGGATACATACTTCTTTGAGGTGGTGACCATGTTTCCATCTATCCAGGGAACCATTAGATTATATGGTGGTCCTCGCAGTGAGTATTTTATGTGGCTCAGAAGGAATATTTAAAGGTTTTGATAACTCATAACTTACGATGAGATGAATTTTTACGTGGACAAATCTTGAGAACCTTCCTCAGAAAAGGGGGTTCTCTAGCCATGAAATGCTAAGGGGGTTTGTGTACCCATGTTCTTCAAAAGTTTTGACAGTATAACATGTCATTAATTGTGTATTCATAAAGGTGTACTAACTATTATATGTACTTGATGAATATGATACGACTAGTGATTCATGGATCAGACCTCTGAGAGGGACTTGTTTTGGGACATCCAAACCTGTACTATTCATCTGTGCATTATTATTTATGTTAGAGTCCCAGAGTGAACCTTTTTGGTTGAAAATTATTTGGCTGAGTAGATGCAACTAGTTATTGACAGTTGTGGGAAAGTAGAAAATCTTCGTCAGTATCAGAGACATAGAGATGTAAAATTTTTCAAGAAGAATAAATGACAATTATAGATGAATTTGTAGAGCTTTAGGAGGTGGTGTACATATCAGCAGGTTATAACCACAACACCAATTTGATCCCCACCAGGCTCAGGGAGCTGGAGGACATGGGAAGAACGTATATGCATATATTCAAATAGTGTGACCAAATGACTCCATGAATGATTTAGGGTACTGTCTGTGCTTACTACAAGCTATCAAAATTAACAGACATATATACTAATCAGCCCTTATTTTCACAAATCTTGTTCCAGACATAGAGATTCTAGTTAAACCATTTACACGAACCTTACTTCTATAGATACTTTATGTGAGGAGACTCGATAATCACACTTATGCTGACGGTGTGATATGACCCTTGATGTGAGAGTTTCAGTTGGAACCTCTCAGTGGAAGTGTCGAGGCCTTACGATGTTAGTTTTTGTATGTACTATTCATCCAAAGTTCAAGCATAGATTGAATTTTTAATGAAAAAAAGTATGTGGTTTATTTACAATGTTAGAATGAGGTTTTCTTTGGTCGGTGAAAAATTAAACCCAAGAAGCACTGGATAAACTCATGTTTAAGAAGGTGCAGCTAATCACTCTTGAGTTTGCCAGCCTTACCCTCGTGGTAGTAAGAGTTTTGTGTTTTCAGTCAAAAAAGTAGTGGCAGAGTGCGAGAACATTTTTTCTAAAGACATTTCCCAGATTACCTCCCTACAGTTAGAGGGACTTCTTTATTGGTTCTTACCAAGGGACGACCCCGGTATCTCCAACTGCATATCGGATGCATCCCACAGAGCTCCGAGAGCTGAGATTATAGTTGGGAGACTTAAAGAGGAAATTATTAGTAAGACACAGGGTTTGAGGTTATGTGTGGGTTACTGGAAATTTAACCAAGTGTCCATGGAGAATGAATACAAACTACCAAAGTGTCTATGGCACCTCAATTAGTTAAAAGTGGGTATCCTTTCGTTTGGATGGAATGGTGTCCGTATGATTTTTTGAAGTTGAGACAAAAATGATTATTGGAGTTTTACCAAGACTATGACTTCGAGGTAGTCTATACTTTTGGGAAGGGGGTTGTGGTGGTAGACACACTCAGTAGGAAATCTGGTCTATAGTTACAGAGTGAGGTGATAGAGCAGCTACCCACGTTGCAGATATCCTTCGTGGATAGTGATGGAGCCGCTTGTCTCCAATCTATCATTGTCACTCGGCCACTCCTTTAGTGAGTTTAGGAGGCACATCTTGGGGGGGCATGGATTGTGAAGCCTGACAGGATCATATATCCTCATGAAAGTCTCTTGAAGGATTTTATGAAGGTGGGGAGCATGTCTTCGTCTTCAGAGGACACACCATTGTACCAGTGATGCTATGAGAGGAGGTGTTGAGAGAGTTCCCAACATCCCCTTTAGCTGTACATACAGATGTGGTGAAGAGGTACCGGGATCTCTGGTGTTAGTATTAGTGGTCAGGGATGAAGAAAGCAGTGCCAGAGTACATTTCAAGATGCCTCACTTGTCAACTAGTGATGGTCGAGCATCTGGTTCAAGAATACATTGCACAACCACTTGGGGTGATGAAATGGAAATGGGATGGTATCTCCATGGACATCATGATAGAGCTACCATGTACATCCAGGGTCTATGTTTCCATCTGGGTGATCATTTAACGACTCACCATGATGGACCACTTCCTACCCATCTGAGAGCAGGGATCAGTATAGGGCTTGGGATGCCTCTACATACCAAAGATTGTATAGCTTCACACGGTGCTATGGACAATCGTCTCGTATAGTGACACTCGTTTTAACTCCAAACTAAGGAAAGGATTTTAGGAGGTTTTTGGGACTCAGTAGCGCTTGGTCACCGCCTTTCATCCTCAGATAGATGGTCAGATGGAGTAGACCATACAGAAACTGGAGGACATACTTTGTGATTGCGTCCTAGATTTTGGTAATAGTTGGGAGGACCACATACCACTGGCGGAGTTCGCATACAACAATATTTCTCACTCCATCATCACCATGGATCTGTTTAATTCCATGTATTCACAACCATGCATATCACCTTTATATTGGACAGACCCAGGGGAGTCATCACATATGGGTCCAAAGTTGGTACGGGCTACCACTCAGAAGGTGCAGATCATCTAGGAGTGGATGAACAAAACACAGATCCAGAAGAATTCGTATACCAACAAGAGACATAGACCCTTGGAGTTCTATGAGGAATATCATGTATTCCTACAGGTCTCACCCAGATAAGGATTGTAGATATTTGGCCGGTGCAGGAAGCTATCTCCAAGGTTTATCAGACCTTTTCTTGATTTCTTAGCAGAGTTAGTGAGGGGTAGTATTTCCTATCTTTTCCCCCATAGTTGCATTGGGTGTATAATGATTTCCATGTGTAATAGTTGAGGAGATGAATGCATTATCTATCGCACATTATCAACTATGTAAAGTTGGAATTTGACTATGGGGAGACATTTACAGAGTTCACACTCTAGTTAGAGGATCGACAGGAGCAAGTCCTTCATGGATAGTTAATCTTTATGGTACGAGTTTAGTGGTAACATGGGAACATGTAGGATAGCACATGAGAGCAGGAGGCTTAGATTCTTCTTCAATACCCTCATTTGTTGGATTTTCCTTTGTTTTGGTTTTCAGGGATTAAAAGCCTTAAGGTGATGATAATGCAATGTCCCAGAAATTCTGTATATTTTTTTAATTATATAGATTAATTACAAGACTTCCAAAAATGACAGCAAGTGATTCTGAGGTGTATAATTATTGGAATGATCCGTGGAAAAAAATGATAAGATTTAAATATCAGGCATGAATTTTTTTTTCAGGAAAAAGTGAAATAACTCTTAAATGGGATCCCGAATTAGAAATCCAAGGGAACCATTTCATTTAGAATGGCATGTTTACCCTATTCGTGACTTATGTTTTGTCAGCGTATGTATCTTGTGAGAAAACCCAAAATTGTATAATCCTAAATAAAATAATTAGATAAAAATTATTTTATTGTTAAATTATATAAATTCAAAATGGTAACTCAGATTGTAAATCTGAGAGTACTGTTGATCTCGTGAGGTTGTGTTCCCCTTAGACAGATCCCAACCTCGACTGGCGCAGTTCGACGGTGACTGTTAATAATTTTTGAACATTTTTAGGTACGTTTTGTAAATGTGTGGGTGATAATTTTTATCTTTTGAACCATTTCTGAGATTAAAAATCCAAGGGGCCCAACTGAATCCGTAGCGCCAGGATTTTTTTTAATGGAAGCTTAACATTGACCAGAATGGGTTTGAAGAAAAAGTTAATTTCATGAACTTAAATAAAAACAATAAAGGTTATTTTATTTTTATTTTTTTCAATCGTCACTCAAATGGTGGTGGGACCGAAATACAATGTCAAACCATTTAATGAATTGACTCTTAAGGTTTGTCATTGCGCCATTGGGAGAAATAATGGGTTTTGTAACAACACCATTGATATAGTTAAGATGTTAATTAATTAAACTCATTAATGAACCTCATTAATTGTGTGATGCGTTAATCTCCACTTTCCCCTCTATTTAATTTGAGATCATGATTGGGTTTTGGGAGAGCTATGATAGAAGTCTCTGACGAAACGCTGATGACTTTCCACTCCGACGATAAACATGATTGAGTGACAGTCATTTGGTTAAGTGAAGGGTGGTGAAAAATGCCAAAATATTCCTTCGAATGTGGAAACTACTTCCTCTTATGAAATACCTACCAAAAATCTTGAGGTTGGGGTTATGTGCTTAATTTCTCCATTTTTACCCATTTTTGAATATTATGAAAAGCACAGATCAACATGCCAACATGTTGATCTCTGTTTCATTCTTTAATGTGGGAAGATAATGTGGGGTTTCTTTATGGGAGTTTTTATGATTAAATTATTATTCTTATGTTGTCACGCTAACGTAGAGGGAGAAGGACGAGCCAAACAAGGCTTAGACCATCCGTTGATCTGGGGTTGGTGGTGTTAATTGTGGTTGATCGAGAAATATGGAAGCAGGGTAAAACTTCGGGCCGCGTGGTGTAGATGTTGTCCCTGGAGGCCTGTACTCGCAGACAAGAAAGGAATCGGACAACCGACTCTTCATCGGTGGACCACGGAAGCATCACGGTCATGGCAGCGCTGAAAACAAGAGGAGGCTACAGCTGGCTACCACTAGAAATGAGAAGATGGTGGCGCCCTAAGGCATTATAGTAGAAAAAAGGGGAGGCTGGACTTTTCCATCAGTGTTGGAGTAGGGTCGCTCACTATAGTGGCATGCCACGGAGGAAGGCCACGGTGGAGGGCGGACCCATGGTCTAAAAGTTCCACATGTGACCAGCCTAGCAGGAATATCCAGGTGGTGCGGTGCTATCCAGTGCTGCTACTTTATAGTCCCGAACAACTCGACCATTCAGGAGGGCAGTGGACCCCCGGGCCCAGTCCACCTAAACCGAGCTGGGCCCATCGGGTCGGGTCGAGTTGGTCTGACTGGGTTGAACTGGTCCTAGACCCCTTTTGGCCCAGTTACTCTTAAATGGACATATATTCTAAACCAGATGTCCAATTTCATGAACAATCTACAATGCCAGAACTGTTAGGATGAAGCGGTAATTTTGAGATACTCCACATTGGTTTTGGGGAATATTGGTGTATGGATGGGTTGGATCATACTTGAATCCAACTGGTCCCCTAGCACTAAAATTCCTATAACATACATACTAGTTGTCTGGTTGATGTGCCGTGTGTTTCATTTGAACCATTATGACAGGGTAGATCATTGAGTTAATTCTTCTTGGGACATTGTGTTGGTTCAAATATGACCTATGGAATTATTATTGGACCCTCTAGGAATCATGCGGGCATTATATGGGAATATAGTGGTTGGATGAGATGAGAAAAATGAAAAGTGATCTTATGTGGATCGGCACTGAGCGATCCTTTGTGGATCCGCACTAAGAATTCCTTTGTGGATCATCACTGAGCGATACGATGTGGATGACCACCAAGCGATCTTGTGTGAATTTTCACAGAGAGAACCCGTGTGGATCTGCACCGAGTGATCCTGTGTGGATCTACACTGAGCAATCCTATTTAGATCATCACCGAGCGATCTGATGTGAATCAACACCTAGCGATCCATTATGGGTTATCAGCAGAGCCTCATTACAGATTAAAATGATCTTGTTTTACGACTAAATATCTATACCTATATACTTATGTTAAACATGGTGTGATATGTCTTTACCTTTGTGCTTTGTGATTGACATCGTGCTTTTTGGGTTTTCTTTTGTAGAATTCATAGAGACCTTCGGGGGTCTCGAGATCCCTACTGGGTATTGTTATACTCACCTCTACACGGGATTCACCAGTACCTTGTTTTGTATTGTTCATATGATGAACATATTGACTATGTATTGAGGAGTCACGGATAGACGGTGCTCAGAGGTGATTGGAAGATAGCTTTCAGAGGTGACCATTTGAAGTGGAGGGCTACAGTGATGAGCTATTCCTACCCTTCACATAGGATCCTTGGAGAAAGACCTTAGGTGATGATTTCCTTTTTTATTGTTTTTCCTTTTTATTTGGGTGTTTTTTATTTCCAATTTTACATTTAGCACTTTCGATTGCACTCATTAGTGGGTTTAGTTGTGGTAGTACCTTTCTACTTCTGTTGTGATTTACTTGTGTTCAGTGTGTCATGTCTATGTCTGTATAGGTTTTGATGAAATTCCTTCCCATTTTAGGGAAATGTCTTTCTAGTACGAGTCTCCAAACCCTATCTTATGGAAGGCGGGCTTGGGGTAGTCACAGCACGGGCCCTAGGGGATGGTTTGTGACATCAATTTCTATATGAGTTTCAGTTTCATCATCTTTTTTAATTTCAAATAAATTTGTTACATAAATTAAATCATTATCAACATCAATATTCATCTCTCTTTTGGTAAAATATGGATTTCTAGTAATCTCTTGAAAATTTACAATTCCTTGCACTTCATTGGAACCACGTTAACTTTTAATGGGCTGATTTTTCCACGATTTAATTTTAATTATATTCCACCAATCACTTAACTCTCTTGAAGTAGTAAAATAATTTGTATACTAAATTATATATATTTTATTATATAGTAAATTTTTTTAATCTAATGTAATAATGATTATATAATTAATATAATTTATTCCACGGATCGGATGAACAAACAAGTCTCTATATGTATGCAACCACGTATATTTAGGCATCATTATGTAATTCTGTTCCATATAACACAGTTCAATTATATCTTCCAACATTCCATAAAATTATACTTCAGTTTCTCTATGATGAGATCATATCAATAAAACACCACTATTAATTTTTTTCCCTATATGCATGTATATTAAATTGAAAACCATTCACAATATATGGATTATAAGATTTAACCATTTTGGATTGTGGGTTACTCAATACACACAACCGATTTTCAATTTTATCAACATGTTGGGAGACCAAAGAATTTTTAAAACAAATTCAATATAACAATTATTAAATTTATATTATATTCTAAACCATAAATAATTTATATTATAAATTTTTGAAACCATAAGGGAAAAATAATTTATTGACATTATTTAAAATAAGTTATTGTAAGTTTTGGAATTTTTTTCTTGATATTATTACAATATAATCTACAAATAAAATAAAATTAATTTATTATAAAAAATATTATTGAATAAGATGTTAAAGCACTCAGAGTAAAAATGGTTACTTTTCTTCACAATTGAGAAGAATATATGTATGAGCTCTGTGAAGTTCATAATCTGAAATCCATCATTCATGAACTCCACCGAATCCATGTTAGGGATGATTAAAAAATGACAATTGATTGTTCATTTCATTATCAAAATTTTCCTGGTTACGGACAAAGGGTTTATATTTTGAGGGATATTCAGATTTAAAATAATGATAGTAGAGGAAAAATTCCCCTGCAAATATTATTATTCAATTGAGACTTTAATCAATGCTTTATTAAGTTCTTTTTTCTTAAATTTTTACATGAATCACTAAAATTGGTACATCGATCAAAACTATATAGTACATCGACACTTTTCTTCATGTAGAAAATAAAATATGTAATGTTATATAGATTCAAAGAATGTTGGTGGGATGATTTTCTTTTAGTTTATATAAAATTAAAACAACATCTTCTTGTAATCTAATAAGTAAATTATAGTTTATTGTCAGTGAAACAATTTCCCATAAATAATAAGATATGTATCTTAGTGCATCACAAATCAATTAATTCAACAAACCTCTTAATCTAATCGTTATAAGTCATTCCCATATAAAATTACAATCATTACTTTTTAATCAGGTAATATAACCAATTTTTACATGTCAATCAAAATTTAAAACAGAACCATCTGGAAGTCTCAAATAAAAAATACACTGACAAAATAATATTTGATATTCTTTTGAAATTCAATAACCTACTTTTGGGTACTCTAACTTATTTGATCTGAAATTTTTAAATTGTTCCAGTTCTGGTCGCCAGAAAATTATTACAAGAAATAATTTTTCCATTAAAATATATTTTTTTCTTATCCAGTGTATCAACAAATGTAAAAAATATATTATAAATATTTTTCTTCTCAATATTCATGACATTAAATGTGTGATAGAACAGAAAATTAGGCCAATATGCAATATCCCAAAAAATGATCTATTTTATCCAATTGTGTTCTTTCCCAAAGACAATTTTTTTGATGTATTATAGTTGTTCCAAATATAATGGGAGGTAATGAAGATACAAATTATTTTAAATTCAAACCTGAGATCATTTTTGGAGGTACATCCCTTTAAATAGTGCATTTTTTAAATGATATGTGTTTTTATGAAAAGGATGATCGGTTGGAATAAATTGGTGATGATAGTCTAAAAAAATGTTTTCATCCATTGATGAACCTAAACTCTTTTCTCTCTCTCAAACAGTATGAACATGATTTTGTACCATTTTTACAATAGCTAGATAACTTTCCATATAATAAGAAGTCACTAATTTTCCACATCAATGCAGAATTAAGAAGGAAATTTTGTTTCTCAACAACATTGTATGTATTGAAACTGTTACTCCATAATAAATTTAACACATCAAACAATGCCATCTAATGAACAAAAATAATATTTTTTGGATTTACTTGAATTAATATGGTAAAAAACATATATGGATTCTTCATAAATATTCGAGGAGGTAAATTTTACAAACATATAAAGACATATCAACCTAAATAGTGACAACCGTATGAATTAAATAGACAGAATGCATCAGTAAAAAACCCAATCTTACATTTTGGGTTCTGAAGAAAAATATGGATGTACTTGGTCAAAATGTTTCTATGAATCCCCATCAGAGAGATTATATAATCTTTTATCGGTTTAAATATTGGTTTTGTGTGAGGATATCAATGAATTCATGTTTTGAGAAATAAATGAATGCCGAAATTTGAATGTAAGTTGGAATTACCTCAACCATTTTAAAGGTATCAATTCAAAATTCCCAATTTTATCCTCATTATACCTTGATTTTCTACATGTATGACTACTATCCAATGACTCATTTTGACCATAATATAAGATGCAATCATATGGACATGCATTAATCACTTGATAATCAAGAACCAAATTACTCACTAGCCTCTTTCTCTAATAGAAAGTTGTAGGCATTACATTTTCATTAGGTAACAATGTTTTAACCAAAATGAATATCTGATCAAAATAGTTATCTCAAATTTAATTATCTTATTTAATAGTCATAAATTTTGAAACCACATAAAGATTTCTTATCATGCTATAAGGATAAATCGAATCCTCTGTGGACCATAACAAATCATTCAATTTTGATGGTTCCAAAGTATGAGCTAAATCAAAATCATCCTGTTTTTAATTTTTTGAAGACATGTACCTACCACATCATTTACTGAAATTTGAAACTATGATAGATCTGAAATCATATTTTTATTCCTTTTATCAGGTCATTATCTCTATTGGGTGATCATTATAAAAGTTTCCAAAACATTCAATTTTAACACAGTTTCATCTGCTTCCAGTCACTGACTAAAACCAAAAGCATATTCTGAGAAACACAAATCATAATGTGAAAGGAACTATTCAATAAAATAACTAAATGGATGTCTAAATTGTGACATCTTATTATTTAATTTATAGATTCTTTAGTTTATCCTAGTACATTTATAATCATCATCCATTTAAATCACTATTTATTTTAAATAAATAATATTGTAATTTCAAAAGAATATCCCTCGAAAGTGTCAAATTAAGTGTGTAATAAGGCTTGTTGTCATTCAACAGTGCCCTATCAATTTTATCTTAATAAAATATTTTTAGGGTTATTAGAACTATGTACATATTGTCCAGAGATACATCCACTTGTAGTCTAATGATATGGGAAACTTGCTAGGAAATAACTCACTCTCTTTGTCACCCAAATTCTGGTATATTTTCAAATACAATAACTCATCCTTATACATATCCTTGATACATCCCAAGACATTTCATTTGAAATATCCATGGGTATATCAATACGGTTTACTCATCCTAGATCCCAAAGGATAAAAAATATTTCCAATGACACCAAATATAGTGACTAGAATTATCATAAGAGGATATTACATCTTCTTAAATGAATATTAATTACATTGAGATAACACAGTCTTGATGACCATAATAATTCAGTTCATTTAAAATCTTGGAACACAATCTTTTAATGTGATGATATATATTCAATGTTTCCCATACATATCATCTAATTTAGAAATATTCATATGGATAACTTATATAAAATCTTTTTTTCATAACCTAGGGAAAGGAAACATAAGAGAGGGTGATATTAGATTCTTGTTAAAGATAAATATAAGAGATATTAATATATGATAATATGAAAACATAATATGATAATAAGGTTATGTGATAATGAAAAATAAACATGAATTTCATACCAACCAGTCATAGATCTTTAACATGAGTTATAGAATAACGATTGGGAGTTCAAAAGACATGGATCGTAAGGAAATTAATGAACGAGAGAAATTAGAGCATAAAATTGGAATAAAACAACTATTTTAGACATAATAATCAGATTGTAACATTTTTATCATCTATATATAGAAACAGTTTCAGTAATTATATTAAGGACATGAAATTAGGCCCTTTCATAAACTTGTGGACAGGAAATTGGGTCCACTCAAACCATTATATACATAAAATATTGGTATATTTCTAACATTTTGGGCATGAATTTAGGCCCGTGCATAATATTGTGAATGTCTAGTCTGGTTTATTCATAACATCATTGTATTAAAATTTCACTCCCAAGACCATCATAATAGACCAACCCCTTAGTGAATCGGGTTTAATAGTCATTCCAGCCCTATTTTACGGAAACAAATTCACTCTATATTCTATCCTTATCATACTAAACTTGGTTAACTTCACATTCTAGGAATTAATTACTGAATCGAGTTCATATCCCATTCTATCCCCATCTTATTTAACCATATTCACTTCATAATCCAGCTATGTCATAAGGAACTGGGTTCACATCTAATTTCACCCATGTCTTACTAAAACGGTTTCACATCTGGTTCCTACCCTATTTACTAAACTACATTCACTTCAAATTTCATCCCATTCTTACATATATGGGTTCACTACCCATTCTAGTCCTGCATATCTCATGAAAAAAAATCTTTACGCAATGCATTAGAGGAATATATATGTTCCACATGTCACATAATGAATATCATGTATATATATATATACATCTGTTCTAAAATATCTTTAAAGAATAATCATATAAAAACACATTAAATGTAATGGGTTTCATAAAAATTTCCTCATTTCATCATAGCATAACCCAAGAAATTAAGCTGGACTCATAAGATTTGAATCATTTTATAACATTTAGATGAGAAATGGATTTCCTAAACCTCATTCCATAAAATCATAAACTAATAAGAGAAGGAATAAGAATGGTATATTTGGTTTATATCCCATGTAAAATAATTAGTAACCTCAAATGATATAATCTAATATAGAGAAATATTTTTTAAATATCACTTAGAACATTTCATACTGTGAATAAAAATTATTTCAAAAATTATTTTTAATAAATTAAATTTTTTAAAATTATTTCTCGTTGAAAATATCATTTAAATATTATAATTGAGTCTTTTAAAAATAAATATAAAACGTTTCATCAGTAAAATATTCTTTTCTATAAGTAACAACATTTTTTCAAGTCATTTTTTAAAACATTTTTAAAAAATATTGTTTTTAGAGAGAATGAGTTTTCAACCGAAAAAGATTTTTTTAAAATAACATTATATTTAACTATTGAGTACTAAAGAGTGGAAAATTAAAGGAAAACTGAATTATGATGAAGTAACATCAGTATAATAAAATAACTTATGTTATTGAGAATCATATCATATGATGTCATCCTGAGAAGCATAATCATAAACAATCCCCGTAGACTGTGTAACAGAACCATAAGACCTTTAAAAAAACTATTAATATCGATTCATAATACCCATGAAATAATGTCATTAAAAAAATAAATATTTTAGGTATCTATCATTTCAAATGAGAAATATATACACCATGTGAAGTAATATAGGTGTATAACATAATGTATCTCTCATAGAATAAAAATTGAGACACAAATCCCTTACCAATTTGTTATCTTTTAAACCATAGACCCCATGAAATGTGTGTCATCAAATATATAAATAACCTCCAATAGTTTATATTATATGTATCCTAATATACATTCATGGATAGTATATACAACACACAAAAAATAAATTTTCGTTGAATATGACATGTGTTGAATGGAAGTAAAGCATCAGATAGAAATCCAATACTTCTTTATTTAGCTCTTAAATCATAGGAACTATTGATGAATAAATTCAAATAGAACATTAAATATAGTTAACATAAAAATATTCATGATATTACATTCCAAATGTGAAGTATATACAACTGACCTAACAAATGAGTCGTGTATAAGGGTTAAGTCTCCCAGAAATATAAGAGATACTATAAATCCCATACCTTCAATATTGGAATCCTTCATGTTTGTTAAAAAATAAATTTTAATAAATTAAAATTAATTATTTATCCATTAAATAATTATATTCATATATATCATAACATATATGAATTTATTTTGTCTGTTTCATACTTATTGATGAATAATTTCAAGTTAAAGTCATGTTTCAGTAAATAATTGTTCTGTTTTTTGTATTTGTATTAATATTTTATTTTACATCCTCTTAAATTTATCATGTTTCCAACATATTAACAAATAAAACCTTGATATAAATATTTTAGATATTTATTATATATGTGTTTATAGTAATCCATAATATTTATTGATAAAAAATGAAATATACTATTCATAGAGACAGTAAATCGTACATATGCATAAACACTATTTTCACTTCCTTGGTGTATCAATGGGAAAAAGTTTACTTATATATTATAATAATATAATAATTTATATGTAATATATATTACGCATTTTCATTAAAACTATCCATAATTTCTTCTATGTAAAGCGTGAATGGATCACATCACTTCGTGAGGTGGTAGTTTATCGTATACATAATTGATGTTATTGTATTCCAAAAAAATGGAAATCATGTAGGTTTATAGGATATGAAAATAAAATAACAAAACTTAAATTCTCTATATATCATATATTTGAAATATTTTAGTCATTAATTTCGATGGTGAGATGTGGTAATGGAAAAAACGACATCGGTTCGCGAGGCGGTAGTCTATCATTGTAACGACCCAAACTTTTTTATTATATTTGATTCTAATTTTGTGTGTTATTTTATTGTATACTCAACAAAACTATATCCTTTAATTAATAATGTGGGTATAATTAAAATGAGACCATTGGGTTTCGACTATTATATGACCGTTGGTCAATACGACCGATGGAAACTATAATTTTAATGTTGTGTTTTTATAAACATGGCTATATTGGTTTATTAATATAGAAAGAAGATTTAATGGCCTCATCAAGTAGACTCAATCCATATGAATCCCTTCTTTTAGATCTTGGGAAGGAGGTAGCATTACTGGGCTTTGCTCTGGACTAATCCCAAGTCGAACTTCAACGTATGATGCTTGAACTAAATCGCCTAAGGGAGAAGTTCAAGAGGATTGAAATCACCACTTGGGCAATGTTGTTGGAGCCACCCCAAGATTCTATCACCATAGAAAACCATACACTTATGTCTTATGTTGGTTCTATGAGGTTCTATGTAACGAGACCTTAGCTGCTTTGTGTAATCATATTATATAAATAGAATTGTTATTTCTTCTTATGGAAGAGTTGTGAATTTCAAATATTCGGATATATATAGGATGTGTATTATTGATGTATTTAGGAAAAAGGGGTATTTTAAAATGTTTTTTTATTCATTAAATAATTAATAATGTGAAATTATTTTGAAGAAATGGTCTTCTATAGTTGTGTTCCGTAAGAAATTTCGGGTCAAATAAAATCAACATCGATTTTAGTGAATTGTGAAGTAGGAATAGTAACATACCCATATGAATAGAAAGGAATATTAATGAATAGTAATTTGAAAAAAAAATAGAAACTTCACCCATGAATGTATTAATACATTTTAGATGTCTTAAAAGTGAAAAACGATCATAGTTTAAGTTTTGGTATTTTGATATGTCATAAATATTTTATTTGAAATTTTATTATTAATTTAATAATTTTAAATGGAAATGTATTTTAATAAAATTTAATCATAAATTGTTACTTTATTGTATTATATTTATTAAATAATTTTATGGGGCCTTGATTATGATTTTAAGTTGTTATAAAATCTGTTATAGTTTTAAAGGTGTATTTTTGGGATAAATAATGATTTTATTTAAAAATTAAATTAAAAACATTTAGAAAATTATTTTCATAAAATGGACTTCATTTTTGAATTCAGTGCATCGATATTTCATTGGGGTGAATTTTAGGGATTTTTTTGAAACATTTATTTTTTCGGTGAATAGTAAAAATGATGTTTTGAGTTTCGGGTGTTTAGTGACATCGTTAATGATGTAATAATTATGTAAGAATTATGGTCAAATTTTGAATAGTGATATATTCTATTAGGTGTCCCATGTGGCCAATACTATGGTAAAATATCATGGGCAAGCCCATGGTTTTGCAAATACCACCGATGAGGTGTCCCTTGGAAATTAATAATTTATTCACTCACTTTTCCTATCGATACCATTCCATTTATCTCATTAATTTCATTCCAAAATCATCATCAACGATGTTCTGGTCACTTTACCTCTTGCTATGTCCTCCCAAGGTTCCCTCATGCCTCCCAAAGGTCCCAACCATCAAGCGTTATAAGTTACTTTTCAAGGTAAGGAATCATTTCACCCTACCCTTTTAAGTCATGAATTCCTTTATGTCATGTCTTCTATTTTCTATCTCTTTATGTTGAGAGTAAGTTCTTATATGTACTCATTACATTCCATTTCATTTCCAATTATGTATAGACCATTTCCACTCTAATAAATTTGTTTTTATGAATTTTTAAGTCACATCCTTAGGCTGCCGAATTTCTCATTAAAAAATCACATCTTCCCTTTCCTTTCAAGTTTCCCTTTTTTGTAGTATATCATTAAAATATACATACCATGTTCTTATATCCATGGTATTATGTATTTATATTTTAATATGAGTTATTTATGGGTGGGTTACCCTTGTACCCTCTCTTTTTATTATTTTCTAAAACCATGTAATATAGTAGTTATGCTGCAGAAATTTCCTCTCAAAATTTTTATCTCTTTCTCTTAAGAAATTATCTTGTTTATTTATGTGAATGCCCAGACCTATTTTGTTTCTATGGATTATCATAAATATATAGAAATTATTATTTTTTCTGGAATGGACATACATATAACCCTCACTCCTTTTCCATGGGTCATAAATGATATAATGATAATATTTTTAAGAACATTTAGAACGTCGCAGTTTTGAAATGATACCCATTTATTTTATTCTCTATGGGTTATTTATGAAATGTTTTATTATGATATATGTGTATCAAATGAATTTAAATACATATTATGGGTGTTACCAGATAGTACTCTAATGCATTGGGTAAATAATTAATCTCTAGAGATGACAAGTTTCACGATACCTTGGTGAATAACCTTGGTAATATTTATGACGCCTGTGGGATAAACCTTGGGGATGTGTCCATGAATGTAAAAAAGAAATGTTATAGACACATATTAATGTAATTATTCAAGTTATTTTTATTATTATATTCATATATTTTCATTTCTCATGTCCTTATGATTTTTTCCAAGTTCTAATTGATGTCACAAGTAAACTGATTCCCTTGTTTACCCTTACTAGGCCTTCTCCTCACTCTTTCCTTTGAATATGTGTCTCCAGGCTTTTTGATGTATTAGTTGTATATAGGATAAACCTATGATAATTCCCTATAAGTGGTCTAGAATAATGTTTTATGTTTTTTTTCATGTTTTATGTTTCTGGTTTCCAAGACACTAGACTTCAAAGATCCTCTGTTTGTAAAATGTAATGAATTGATATGTAATAAAAAGGCAGGATTCCATAGATGGTGTCAAAGGATAGTTTAGTTATTTATGGAAATTAGTCTATTAAATCTTTAGTAATATTCCTATAGAAAAGTTTAAATATAGGAAAACTTCCTATTATTTTGGTGAGTATTAAGTAAATGGTTTATCGAACAAATACATCTCTGTCTAGATACGAGCTGGTAGAGGCGGCTCTGGAACAGATATACATAGGGGTAAAACCTGAAAACAACACTTTGATCTTGTCTTTAATTGGAACAAGTGCACGAAATTAGGCCTTTCTGAACACTTGGTGATGACACTCTCGGGGGATATGTTTTGTTGATCATAATCTTTTTATGAATCATTATGAAGGATTTATAGTGAAATGTAATTGTTTAATGATGTTTTAAGTCATAAATCCATTATAGTTAAAATATTTGTAAATGAAGTAAGTTTCTAAATAAAGTTTTATTCATTTATAAAATGGAGGTAAATAGGAGGAACCATGCAAATGGTGACCATAATGGACCATGCACTGATGACCCTCCGATGGAAGCCAGAATGGAAACATTCATGCGTATGATGAACCAACTGACTCAAGTTATGGGAAATAACATGAATCAAGATGAGAGACCGATCTCAATATGAAGGGAACAAAATTCTGTTGATTCCTTTATGCATCAACGACCCCCAACCTTTAGCGGATCGACTGACCCATTGATTTCTAAGAAGTTGATCAGCTACATCGAGAAGATCTTTACTGTGCTCCGCTGTTCAGAGAAAGAGAAGGTCACTCTGGATGTCTATCTCATAGACGGATAAACTTATCAGTGGTAGGAGATGGTTAAAAACACAAGGAAAAGAGTGGAGATTGAATCTATGGAGTGGGAAGAGTTCAGATGGATCTTCTTCTGTAATTATTTCCCTCGTTCCATGAGAACAATAATGGAGAAGGAGTTAATCGAGCTGAAGTAGAAGAAGAACAAATCTCTCAGAAGTTATGAGAAGAACATCATAAGGATTTCATGATACACCTATATATTTGTCATGGATCCAAATGGTAAGGTTGATATAGTTTTTGGTGGATTGAGACCTCATATGTGGAAGAATCTATCCAACTGAGATTATGACAACTATTAGAAGATTGTGTGAAGTGCAATGAAAGTAGAACTAGAGTTGGGTGAGACTTAGTGGTCTCATAAATCCAACGACAAAATGATATCTATGGAGCCCAACTTAGGGCAAACCTTTGATCAATGAATATGAGGCAAGAAATTACAACATCCCATGTTTAATAAATGTGGGTAGAAGCATTTGGGGAACTGAGTGCTCACGAGTGGGAAATGCTACAAGTGTGGAAGAGATGGCCATTTTTCAAGGAATTGTCATATTGAGGTGAAACCTCAACTTCCAAAAACCAAAGACAAGGGGAAGATAGTGAAGGCCCTACCTGATGTCCAGTTCTTTATGTGTTGACAACTTTGCAACATTTCCAATCACTGTCCAAATCTAATGGAAGTGGACGGGAACCACCATCAGCCTCAACAATGGCCAAGGGAGAAAGGTTGTGATTTTTCTACCATAGCATCTGATGATGAAGCATAAAATGATGTGTTAGTAGGTACTCCTTTTGTTCTCTCAAACTTATAAAGTAATTTGTTTAATTCTAGTTCTACGCATTCCTTTAATTCCTCCAAGTTTGCAAAGAATTTAGAATCAACCCCCGATTTTCTAAAAGTAGAGTTATTAATCAAGACTCCTGGTGGGATTATCCAAGAATCATCGGTATTTTGAAAATCTAGTATTTACTTTGTTGAGCACAATCTTATCGCAAATCTAGTAGTCATTCCCATGCTGTAATTCAACATTATACTATGGATGGACTGGCTCTCAAAGTATAATTATAGGATCAAAGGAAAAAGTAAGGAAATATTAGTAGTCTTGAATGGAAAACCTACAGTTATCTTCTAAGGAGAGATATCTCAACCTGATCTCTGACTAGAAATAACATCATATATCCTTCTTTATTGAATTGATCGGTGAAGAATAAGTAGGAAATGAGAGTTTGAGGATAGAATATATACCCATCATCCAGGAATACATTAATATATTTCCTGAGGAGTTGTATGGACCTCCCCTAGAAAGAGAGGTAGAGTTCTCCATTAAAATCGTACCTGGATCTCACCCGATATCAAAGACCCCGTATAGGATGGAAAATGCGGAGAAAGAGGAATTAATGAAAAAACACCAAGCTCTTTTGGATAAGGGGTTCATCTGAATGAGTGTGTCTCCTCGGAGAGTACCAGTTCTCTCTATGAAGAAGAATAATGGATTGATGTGGCTATGAATTTATTATATAGTACTGAACGTAATCATAGTAAAGTACAAATAACCTATTCCAAGAATTGATGACTTATTTGACCAACATCACGGGGCTCAATTCTTCTATAATATTGATCTTCAGTCTGGTTATCATCAAATGATGGTGAAGAAAGAAGATATTCCAAAAACTACCTTCCGATCAAGATATGAGAATTATGAGTTTGTTGTTATGCCTTTTGGACTGACTAATGCACCAACTATTGTTATGTATTTTATGAATAGATTATTTAAAGAATGCCACCATAACATTTTTGTAGTTTTTACTGATGATATTCTGATATATTCCAAAAGTCATGATGATCATGAGGAAAATATAAGGGTTATTTTGAAAACTCTATGGAAGGAGAGACTTTTTGGAAAGTTTAATAAATGTGAATTCTGGTTAGGACATGTTTCTTTTTTGGGTCACATTGTTACCAATGAAGGAATCATAGTTGACCCTGAAAATAAAAAGGTTGTAGAAGAGTGGCCTCAGCCTACAATAATAACTGGAATTCATAGTTTCCGTGGAATAGCGGGATATTATAGGAGGTTTGTGAAAAAAAATTCACGAATTTCTAATCCATTAACCATGTTAATTCGAAAAGGGGTCAAGATATATGGACAAAGGAGTGTGAGGAATGTTTCCAAGAGCTGAATAAGAGATTGGTTACTGAAACTGTGTTAAATATTAACTCAACTGGAGAAGGATTATTTATTTTTAGTGATGCATCTCTGAAAGGGCTTGGGTGTGTCCTCATACAAAATGATAAGTTCATTGCTTATGCATCTTGACAGTTGAAGACTCATGAGAAGAACAATCCTACGCATGATATGGAGCTAGCTGTGGTTGTTTTTTCTCTGATGATATGGAGGAACTATCTTTATGGGGAGAAATGTGATATATACACAGACCATCAAAGTTTGAAGTATATTTTCACACAAAAGGGATTGAACATGAGAAAAAAGAGATGGTTGGAACTTCTTAAAGACTATGATTGTTCAATTCATAATCATCCTGGAAGAGAAAACAAATTAGCTAATGCATTAAGTAGGAGAGACCCAGTTGTTCTATTCATGATGAGGATTCAAAGAGATCCTATGATTAATGAACTAGTAAAGCTGGACATGCGAATTACAAAGGAAGGTACATCATCAACCCTAACCCAAATGATTTCACAACGGTCACTACTGGAGAAGATCAAAAAAGCTCAGAATGAAGATCCTTTCTTACAAAAGAAGTTTGAGGCTGTGAAGGACGGGAAGTTTTCTGAGTTCTATACTGATAAAGAAGGTATAATGAAATTTCGTACAAGACTATGTGTTCCATCTATCCGGGAAATAAAGGAGCCGATGGATGAAGCACATAGCTCTACTTTCTCTATATATCTTGGTATCACAAAAATCTATAGGGACATTCGTGATCATTATTGGTGGGATAATATGAAAAGGGATATTGCTGACTAGACTTCAAGGTGCCTGGTATGTCAGTAAGTGAAGGTAGAGCAACAACATCATAAAGGGGTATTGCAACCACTACCCATACTAGCATGGAAGTGGGACAATATCTCTATGGACATCGTCACTGGTATCCCGAGAACATCCAAAGTATATAATGCGATATGGGTTATTGTGGACCGTCTCACCATGACTGCCCATTTTTTCTTCATTCGGTAAGATATCTCTCTTGATCAACTTTCCAGAATTAATGTAACACCCCAAGCTTCCATGATATGCTTCTCTTTCAATAATGCAATAGCTTGCATTGTACGCAACATCGAGTTCTAACACACCGCGACTAATCAAAGTAGCTATTATGAATAGTAATATCCACCTTTTAAATTTATAGAAATTTTATATTTCAAAATGGACTTCATTTTTGTATTCTAAATATCTAAATTATCCTAACTTTAATTTTTTGTAATTTTCCGAGAAGTTCCAATTTTCTATGAATAGAGAAAATACATAAAAACAAATTTTGTTATCAAAATAATTTATAGTGATAAATTATACTATTGAGTTGTTTTAAAGTATAATTAGAATATATTTTCACTATTTTATCCAATGGTGGTCATTTGAATTCATTTCACTTTGAAATTGGACAGAAACAATTGTCAATCTTTTGATATATATATTTTTTTAAAAACACGCTATTTGTTGTGACAGTCAGAATTAATTATAAAATTATTTAATGTAACTTTTATGTTTGTAATTTTTTAAAATATAAATCATTTTTTAATTTTGAATATCAATTATAGCTTAGGGTGAAATTTTGGCATTGTTCTGAAAAACATCAATTTTGATGAATAGTGAAACCACTAAGTAGTAGTTAAAAACTGATTTTTTGTTTAAATGAAACATTAAGACTTCTGTGATTTGATTTTCAAAAATCTTACATACATGGATGTCATTATAATGTAAAATTTTGTTCAATGGGATTAATTTTTTTGGTGAATAGTAACTTTTACGTTTAACTAATCGCAATTAAAGGTAATTAGTGAAATTTAAGGTAAAATTGATATGATAAAAATATTAAAATACCTTTACACTTGTCATAACCTTATTATATGAGTCATGGAAAACCACGACAATCCATGGGTCAACTTGGGGACCCCATGGAGCCACTTGGGTAAGAAAATGACTTTAATAACTTTTTATGTAAAGTAAAAATAAAATTGTCACAAACATGTGTTGTTTTACAAAAACAATTATTACATGGGGTTATATAAGTTAAATTTTCGACTATAAATATTCATTGGAAAAATAAAATTATTTCCAACATCATGGTATTTTTTCTATAAATTTTATACATTAAATAAATTAAATTTTTAATGACACCATGATGATGCATCGATTACCTCATTAATTGACGATTTAAATAAAATGATATGATAATTTAAAATCTAAGACTTAAACTTGTCAAAAACCTATTTGATGGGTAGATTTTGAACCCTTATCACCTTATCCTAGAAATATATAATTTTGGGACCTTTGAAATCCAAAAATCACTTCATAATAATGTAAAATTTTATGACATTCCAAGAGTGACCCTCCTCTCCTCTTATAAAAGGTCCCTGCCACTACCACCTTATTTAAACCTTCCAAGCCATTTGTCTTGGCCAAACTCTGCCCAAAGACTCTCCAAACTTCCCTCTCTTACTCCTATAAGCCTCACTTTGTGCATAATTCTTCCCAATGAAGCATTTGGCTCAAATCAAAAAGAGTTACTCGATTTTAAGGTAATGCCTTCTCTTGTGTTCTTTTGTTTTATTTTTCTTCTCCAACCCCCTAAAATATTATTATTACATTATTTTGTAACAACACTAGTATACTCAATATCCTTGGATGTTTTTATGATAATTATTTTATTTTCACTTACACACAACTTTGTCAAATGGTTGAAGAACATATTGTTTCTGTGGGTGGTGAATTACTGCCTCACGAAACGATGATTGTTCAATCTTCTTTTAACACCTCTCATGGTGGACATTATGATGACACTATTTTCATACATGATATATATTATGTTTATGTTTTCCTTATGATTCTGTATTTTTCATTTATTTCACACCTTTATGATTTCCATTATGGGTAAAAGCGATAATTTCATTTGAGGAAGTGCGGACTACCGCCCCTTCAAAGTGATTTGAATCGTTAATGCCAAATGTGGGATGTATAAATGATGGATTATTGGTATTATACATTATATAATACTAGAATTATAGTATACCTTTATATAATTATAATTTAATTACATTAAATATGAAATAGAAATGAAATCATCGTTCATGCGTACATACGGCTTACCATCTCCATGAAAGGTGCATTTCATTTCTTACCTCTAAATGTTATGTAATATTATAAATGCATGTATTTACTGGATATATATGATATATATGATATCTAAATCATGAATATAATTCTGGATATAATGGATATTTCACCACATGAACAACATGTAATTATAAGAAGCTTATTTTTGACTCAAGTACCAATGATCGACAAAACGGCTGTTATTAACCTAAATAATTACATAATGTTAATAACATGGTAATAAGTGATAAAAAAGGAATAATGGATATGAAAGATTTTCTTAAGCAAGTAGAAATTAACTCTAGTTTATTATTCAGGATATTAAAGAACGATCGAGTCAAGCCAGACACAAGGTAAGGGAACTTCTTAACCCAATTTTCGTTCTTTGTGTTAATCTCCTACTTTCAAATTATGTCATGATATGTTTATAACCTATCCTGTATTTGTACTTTATTTATGTGTACTTATAGTGAATATACATAATAGATCTATTTTATTTAAAAATGATCTTTGTAAGGGACTTCGTGTCAATCTCCATTCATTGAGGCATATTTTGTTTTATACACAAATTTCTTTTATACGGTGCATAAACCCGTTGACTTTTACGTTTATTCAAAAGGAATCTTTTTTCTAGGAAGCGTTTTACTAAATGAAAAAAAGGAATGTTTTTTTGTCGTAATTATGCGGCATTAATGAATTCTCCGCCTCCGTAACCATTGTTCGAGTTTCGGCTTCCTCTACAAGCCATATTTTTTTTAAATGAAAAATAAATACCAAGATTTAATTTTCTTTTATTTTGGTTTTGAAAGTGTTTTTTTATTATATCAATGTATTGTATTGATATATTGGTATTTAAATGTGGAAATGTTATGTTTCCCTTATGCATGTTTTATGTGATACAATTATGTTATGGTTTATGATATGTTTAAACTTGTTCATATGAGGAATGCATTCGACTTAATATGTGACGGGTGGAGCCCACTATAGCTCCTCGATGAATTGGCAGGTCTCATGAGACAAATTAGTGTGTTGTCACAAGGCCTTGACAAAATATTATTTGTAGTCTTGGCACGAGCCCTTGGCTACGTGGTTATGATAGTCTGTCGTTATGCATTCCATTATTGTGAAAGTGGTTATTGATATTGCATGTTATTATTCGACCAGTAGAATATCCATTTGAATATGTAAATGGCATTATCTCATTTTATTTTTTCCATATTATGTTTAATTTCAAGTTTAAAAGGCTTTTTTTAGTTATACATTTTCTTAAATGTTTTTGTTTATTTATGAAAGCTTCCGCTATATTGTTATCCTTACTGAGCATCTGAGCTCACCCCTTTCAATGTTTTAATTTTTCCAGGATGTGATGAAGTATATTATGAATGACCCACAGGGATAGTATGAGGGGATATGAAGACATGATGTTTTTTTAGTTTTTTTTACTTTATAATGTAATGTAAGACTTATGAATGTATCTAGTGTTTCCAAGACTACTAAACTAATCAGTCTTTCTAGACATGATCTTTTGTGATCATGCCAATGTTACGAAATAATGCACCGACTCTCGGTAACTAGGGTCGGGGCATTACAGTTGGTATCAGAGGCAGTTTAGTACTAACCTTGGAAGCTAGATTTAGATTAACTCTGATTAGTGCATATAGCCCAAAGATAGAATTTGAGGATTGGTATAGAATAACTTCCTAGAATTTTGGTATTATATAGATTTTTGTGAGTTTTCCAAGTAATACATCCTTCTCTGGATATGAGCAGGTAGAGGCGGCTTTGGCACATATGTACCTAGGGGTAAAACCCGAAAACACCGCTTTGATCTAGACTCGAACGGGAACTAGTGCATGATAATGGGCCTTGCTGCACTCTTGGTTACGACACTCCTGGGGGATATGCTTAGGATAATTCTCATTTTCTTTACAAACCACTCTGAAGGGTTATGAGTATATACTTACTCAAATTTTTTTTTATGATTATGAATTATATCTATAAATAGTTCAATTTTTTTAAGAGTTTTAAAAGTATGGAATTATGTATTTTGATTCATAAACTAATCTAGTTTATGCCATTGTTTAGAAATGGCTCCTAGTGGGAGGAATGGAAACCGTATAAATGCACAGACTCCATGTAGGGATTTCCCTTCTGCTCTAATTAATTATTGTGGAGTAAGAGATACAACTGGTGCTGATCAACTTATCACCATACTGGGACAACTCACTCAGGTTATGAATAATAACCTTACTCGTATGGAGCACCCTGATCCGCAACATGGAGGATCATTATTAGACTGCTTCATGAGAAATCAACCACCACCATTTAATGAGAGTACTAATCCCTTAGTAGCTGAGCAATGGATAAATTCTATAGAGAAAATATTTCATGCCATGGAGAGTAGTGAAAGGGAAAAGGTTATCATGGCAGTTTACCACCTCACTGGAGATGCTGATCAAGGGTTGTCGTTGATTCAAAATACAAAGGAAGATGATGAAGTATTGAATATGGAATGGAGGGAGTTCAAAGATCTTTTCTTAGAAAAATATTTACCTCATGACCATCAAGCAGATATGGAAAGTCAATTTCTGAGTCTGAGACAAAACGATGATTGTGAATGTCACAAAGTATGAGGCCAATTTTACAAGGATAGCATGACATGCTGCAGATTATATACATAACCCAAGAAGTAAGATCGATTGAGTCATTGATGGGTTAAAACCATTTCTCCATTGAGCATTAGTATCACAATATTTCTCAACATACGAAGATATAGTCTCGTGTTCTATCAAGACAGAAATGGAATTCTATAAGTATTATGAAAATAATATAAAGTAAGAGAAGAAGAGAATGGTGGGACAAGAGACAGATAAATGGAAAAAGGGAATGAAGGATTTTCCATTATGTAATAATTGTGGGAAGAATCACCCCGGTACATGCCTAAAAGGAATGAGAGTTTGTTATAAATGTGGAAAAAAGGTCACCAGGATCGTGAGTGCAAGGGAAAGAAGGAGTCTACCAATATTGAATGCTACAATTGTAGGGAAATGGGGAATTATTCAAATGAATGTCCTAAGAGTTAGGGAAACTTACCTCAGAAAAGGCTAAGAGATCAAGGACAATCTTATTCTGCTACTACAGTTGAAGTGGAATAATTAATGTATTGGTGCTTTTGGACTCATGGATTATATTCTGGTTATAAGAAATTGATTTTGGAATTTAGAGACCTTATAGAGAAAGTCTGGACGGAGGTATTTTGGATAAATATAAATGTTTGAATGGATTATGTTTAACCTTTGATAGTATTTTTTAAGGTTAAAACATTTCTTATGATTATTTTTGGAATATTATAATACTATATTTTTAGGAAAAGGACAACATGCAGGTCGGGGGATAACCCGTCGCTTCAGACAAAGCTGCAGGAATCGAACCAACAACCATAGTGTGACATGCCTTTATTATCTACCACTATCCTACAGGTAGTCTCTGATTATTAAAAATAGTTTTCCTAATCTGAATGGTATGTGTTAATATTTGGAACCTTGTACGATTAAGATACATATAATATTTTCGAGTTCTATTATCTTTTTGAGTGAAATATGGGGTTGCGGTAAAAATTTATTAAATATTGAAAATTATACATGACAAGTATGTATATTTCCTTACGTTATTAGTAAATCTCCTAAATAAATTCCACATCATTATGAAAGGTAACTTAAAAACAAAAACATTGTCGGTTAACATTTCCAACTGGGGAATCAAAGATCGTCTAACCAATCAAAAGTTTGTGATTTTTTTGTAGTTAACTTTCTGCTAACCCTGTTTTCTACAACACTCCATCAGACCTTGATGGTTTGTTTTTCCTCCATATCCATATTTTCATAGAATCCTCGTATGGAATATCTCGGGTGACCTTTGTACTTCTCTTTATATCTTTTAAAGTTAAATTTTTATTAACCTTATTTCTGATGTGGGTTTTCCACAAAAGTATTTTTTATTTTCAACCTTTTATTTTCGAAGAACAATTTCAAATTGAGAGGACACAATTTATTGAAGGAGGGCAGAATGTAACACCCCAAGCTTCCACGATACGCTTCTCTTTCAATAATTCAATAGCTTGAATTGTACACAACTTCGAGTTCTAACACACCACGACTAATCAAAATACCTATAATGAATAGTAATACCCACTTTTTAAAATTATAGAAATTTTCTATTTCAAAATGGACTTAATTTTTCTATTCGAAATATCGAAATTATCCTATGATGAATTTTTTGTAATTTTCTGAGAACTTCCAATTTTCTATGAATAGAGAAAATACTTAAAAATAAATTTTTTTATCAAAATTATTTATAGTGATAAATTATACTAATAAGTGGTTTTAAATTATAATTAGAATATATTTTTACCATTTTATCCAATGGTTGTCATTAGAATTAATTTCACTTTGAAATTGGACATAAACAATTGTCAATCTTTTGATATATATTGTTTCTTAAGAACACGCTATTTGTTGTGACAGCAGGAATTAATTATAAAATTAAATAATTAAAATTGTGTGTTTAGAATTTTTTAAAATAGATATAATTTTTGAATTTGGAATATCAATTATATCTTAGGGTGAAATTTTGGCATTGTTCTGAAAAACTTCAATTTTTGATGAACAGTTAAACCACTAAGTGGTAGTTAAAAACTGAGATTTCGTTTAAATGAAACATTACCACTTTTGTGATTTTATTTTCAAAAATCCGACATACATGGTTGTTATTAGGAAGTAAAATTTGGTTCAATGGGATTAAAATAATTTTTTGGTGAATAGTAACTTTTAAGTTTAATTAATTGCGATTAAAGTTAATTAGTAAAATTTAAGGTAAAAATGATATTCTAAAAATTTTAAAATACCTTTACACTTGTACTAACCTTATTTAAAAGACATGGCCGACCAATAATATCCATGGGTCAACTTGGGGACCCCATGGAGGCACTTGGGTAAGAAAATGACATTAATAACTTTTTATTTAAAGTAAAAATAAAATTGTCACAAACATGTGTGTTTTTATAAAACAATTATTACATAGGGTTATATAAGTTAAAATTTAAACTATAAATATTAATTGGATAGATAAAAAGTTTTCCTACATCAAGGTAATTTTATTATAATTTTTAGGGATTAAATAAATTAAATTTTTAATGACACCATGATGATGTGGCGATTACCTCATTAATTAACGATTTAAATAAAATGAAAAGATAATGTAAAATCTAAGACGTACACTTGTCAGAAACCTATTGGATTGGTAGATTTCAAACCCTTATCACCCTAGCCTCGATATATATAATTGTGGGGCCTTTGAAATCCGAAAATCACTTCATAATAATGTAACATTTCAGGACATTCCAAGAGTGCCCCTCCACTCCTATTATAAAAGGCACCCACCACTACCACCTTATTCACACATTCCAAGCCATTTGGCTCAGACAACCTCTGCCCAAATACTCTCTCAACTTCACTCTCTTACTCCTAGAAGTCTCACTTTGTGCAGAATTCTTCCCATGGAATATTTTTTCTCAAATCAAAAAGAGTTACTCGATTTTAAGGTAATGCATTCTCTTGTGTTATTTTGTTTTATTTTGCTTCTCCAACCCCCTAAAATCTTTTTATTACTTTATTCTATAAAAAAAATAGTATCACAAATATACTTGTATGTTTTTATGAGAAGTATTTTATTTACACTTACACTCACCTTCTTCTAATGGTCAAAGAACATACTGTTTCTGTGGGTGGTGAAATACTACCTCACGAAACGATGACTATTCAATATTATTTTAACACCTCTCATGGTGGCCATTATGATGAAACTATTTTCATATATGATATATATTAAGTTTATTTTTTCCTTATTCATCTTTATTTTTCATTTATGGAACACCTTTATGATTTCCATTATGGGTAAACGTGATAATTTCATTTGAGGAAGTGCGGAGTACCGCCCCCTCAATGTGATTTGAATCATTAATGCCATATGTGGGATGTATAAAGGATGGAGTAAATGTTATTTTACATTATATTATACTGGAATTATTGTATAACTTTATATAATTATAATTTCATTCCATTAAATATGAAATAGAAATGAAAGTAGCGTTTATGCGTACGTGCGGCTTACCGTCTCCATGAATGTTGCATTTCATTTTCATACCTCTAAATGTTATGTAATATTATTAATTCATGTATATACTAGATATATATGATATATATGATATCTAAATCATGAATATAATTCTGGATATAATGGATATTTCACCACATGAACAACTTGTAATTATAAGAAGTTTATTTTTGACTCAAGTACCAAAGATCGACAAAACGACTGTTATTAACATAATAAATTAAATAATGTTCATAACATGGTAATATGTTGTATAAAAGGAATAATTAACATAAAAAAGGTTCTTAAGAAAGTATAAATTTACTCTAGTTTATTATTTAGGAGATTAAATAATGATCGAGTCAAGTCAGACACAAGGTAAGGGAACTTCTTAACCAAATTTCCATTCTTTAGGTTAATCCCCTACTTTCAAATTATTTCATGATATTATTATGTACTATCTTTTATTTTTACTTTCATTATGTGTACTTATAGTGAATACACACAATAGATCTATTTTATTTAAAAAGGATCTTTGTAAGGGACTTCGTCTAAATCTCCATTCATTGAGGCATATTTTGTTTTATACACAAATTTCTTTTATACGGTGTATAAACCCCTTTGACTTTTTCGTTTATTCAAAAGGAATATTTTTTATACGAAGTGTTTTACTAAAAGAAAAAAAGAAATGTTTTTTGTTGTCGTACGTATGCGGCAACAACAACTTCTCCTCCGCCATGCCCATTATTTGAGTTTCGTCTTCCTCTACAAGCCATAATTTTTTTAAATGAAAAATAAATACCATATTTTAATTTTCTTTTATTTTGGTTTGGAAAACGGGTTTGAAAGTGTTTTCCTATTATATCAATGTGTTGTATTGATATCTTGTGATTGAAATGTGGAAATTTTATGTTTCTTTTATGCATGTTTTATGAGATGTTTATACCTATTCATATGAGGAATGTATTGGACTTAATAAGTGATGGTTGGAGCCTGCTATAGCTCCTCAATGCATCGGCATGTCTCATGAGACAAACTAGTGTCTTGGCACGAGGCCTTGACAAAATATTATTTGTAGTCTTGGCACGAGGCCTTGGCTATGTGGTTATGATAGTATGGCATTATGCATTCCATCATTGTGAAAGTGGTTATTGATATTTCATGTGATTATTCGACTAGTAGAATATCCATGTGAATACGTAAATGGAATTATCTCATTTTAATTTTGCCATATTATGTTTAATTTCATGTTTAAAAGGCTTTTGTTTTAGTTATACATTGCCTTAAATGTTTTTGTTTATTTATGAATGCTTCCGCTATATTTTTATCCTTACTGAGCATCGTAGCTCACCCCTTTCAATGTTTTATTTTTTCTAGGATGTGATGATGTATATAATGAATGACCCACACGGATAGTATGAGGGGATATGAAGACTGGATGTTTTTTTAAGTTTTTTATACTTTATGATGAAATTTAATACTTATGAATGTATCTAGTGTTTCCAAGACTACTAAACTAATCAGTATTTTGAGACTTGGTCTGTTGTGATCATGCCAACGTTACGAAATAATACATTGAATCTGGGTAACTAGGGTCGGGGTGTTACAGTTAACGTGTAGGAAGTGGTAAGGCTACATGGAGTTCCACTTTTTATCATATCTTATTGTGTTACAAGGTTCACATCAAAATTCTGGAGAAGTCTTCAACAAGATTTGAGCACTGAATTGAATTTCATTACAGCCTATCAGCCCCAAACTAATGGCTAATATGAAAGAACTATTCAAACACTCAAGGACATAATGAGAACATGCTCAATGGAATTTAATGGTGGATGGGATCAACATCTCTCTTTAGTTGATTTTTCTTACAACAGCAGCTTCCACTCAAGCATTCAAATGTCACCCTATGAAGCTCCTTATGGGAAGCGATGTAGAACTCATACATGATGTGATGAAGCTAGTTATAGAAAGCTTCTTGGGTCTAATCTATTGCAAGAGATGACAGAAAAGGTCCATGCCATCCTGCAACCCAATAAGGCTTCTTAGAGTCGGAAAAAGAGCTATGCTGACAACCGTCTAAGGGACTTGGAGTTTGATGTTGGTGACAAAGTATTTCTTCATATTTCACCTTGGAAGAGATTCATGAGGTTTGGGAAGAAAGGGAAGCTCAGCCCTAGGTACATTGGCCAATATGAAATCCTTTATCACATGGGAGTAGTGGCCTATTGGGTTGCACTTCCTCCAAATCTAGCACAAGTTCATGTTGTCTTCCATGTATCCCTTTTGAGGAAGTACATACCTGACCCCTCACATGTACTAAATCAAGAGGTGGTACAACTGGAACATGACCACTCTTATGAGGAGGATCCGGTAGAGATATTAGATCATAGATACAAGGTTATATGCAACAAGACTACCCACCTTGTTAAGGTGTTGTGGAGGAACCACAAATTTGAAGAAGCCACGTGGGAACCAGAGCAGTCTATGAGGCAGAAGTACCGACACCTTTTATCTTCAGAGGGTATAAGTTAAAAATTTCAGGGATGAAATTTCTTATGGGGGAAGAATGTAACAACCTAAACTTTTTAATTATATTTGTTTCTAATTTTGTGTGTTATTTTACTATATACTCAACATAACTATATCCTTTAATTAATGAAGTGGGTATAAATAAAATGAGACTGTTTGGTTTCGATTTTTATATGACCGTTGGTCAATATGAACATTGGAAACTATAATCTTAATGTTGTGTTTTTATAAATACGATTATCTTGGTTAATTAATAGAGAAAGAATATTGAATGGCCTCATCCAGTAGACTCGAGCCATATAAAGGCCATCTATCAGAGCATGGGAAGGAGGTAGCATTACATGGCATTGCTCTAGACCAAGCCTAAGCCAAACATCAATGTATAAAGCTTGAACAGAATCACCAATGGGAGAAGTTCAAGCTGAAAGAAATCACCACTCGGGCAGTGTTGTCTGAGCAACCCCAAGATTCTATCACCATAGCACACCTTACACTTATGTCTTATATTGGTGCTATAAGGGTCTATGTAATGAGACCTTAGATTCTTTGGGAAATCCTTTTATATAAATAAAATTATTATATCTCCTTATGGAAAAGTTGTGAATTTCAAATATTCAGATAAATATAGGATGCGTATTATTGATGAATTTATGAAAAAAGGGGTATTTTAAAAGGTTTTTGTATTTATTAAATAATTAATAATGTGAAATTATTTATAATAAATGGTCTTCTACAGTTGTGTTCAGAAAGAAATTTAGAGTCCAATAAAATCAACTTGGTTTTTAGTGAATAGTGAAGTAGGAATAGTAACATACCAAAATGAATAGTAATGAATAGTAATTTGACAAAAAAATACAAACTTTACCCATGAATTTATAAATACATTTTAGAAGTCTTAAAAGTGAAAAAAAGATCAGAATTTAATTTTTTGTATTTTTGTATGTCATAAATATTTTATTTTTAGTTTTATAATTAATTTAATAATTTAAAAAGGAAGTTTATTTTTATAAAATTTAATCATAAAATTTTACTTTATTTTCTTATAGTTATTCGATAATTTTATGGGACCTTGATTACTCTATTAAGGTGTTACAAATTGTGTTATAATTTTAAAGTTGTATTTTTGGGATAAATAATGATTTTATTTAAAAATTGAATTAAAAATATTTAGAAATTTATTTTCAGAAAATGGACTTCATTTTTGAATTCAGAGCATCAATATATGGTTAGGATTAATTTTAGGGATTTTTCTAAAATAGTTGTTTTTTGGTGAATAGTAAAAATGATGTTTTGAGTTTCGGGTGTTTAATGACATTATTAATGATGTAATAATGATGTAAGAATTCTGGTCAAATTATAAATAGTGATATATGCTATGAGGTGTCCCAAGTGGCCAATACCATGGAAAAATACCATGGGAAAGCCCATGGTTTTTCAAATACCACCGAGGAGATGCCCCGTGGAAATTAATAATTTATTCACTCACTTTTCCTATACAAACCAATCCATTTAACTTATTCAATTCATTGAAAAATAAACCTCAAAAAACTTATGGTCTCCTTACCTCCCAATTAGTCCTCCCTAGGTTCCCTCAAGCCTCCCAAGGTCCCTACCATCACGCTTTAGAAGTTACTCTTCAATGTAAGGGATCTTTTCACCCTCTTCTTTTAAATCATGAATTTCTTTATGTTGTGTCTTCTAGTTTCTATCTATTTATGTTGAGAGTATGTTCATATATGTTCTCATTGCTGTCCATTTCATGTATAATTTTTGAGAGACCCTTTTCGCTCTCATCAATTTGTTTTTCGGAATTTATAAACGACACCGTTAGGCTGCCGAATTTCTCGAAAAAGAAATTACATCTTCTCTTTCCTTTCAAGTTTCCTTTTTCTTGTGGTATGTCATTAAAATATCCATACCATGTTCTTATCTCCATGTTATTATGTATTTATATTTTCATATGATTTATTTATTAGTGGGTAAACCTTGTAACCTCTCTTATTATTATTTTCTAAAACCATGTTATATAGCCGTTATGCTATAGAAATTTTGTCTCAAAATTTCAATCTCTTTCTCTCAAGAAATTATCTTTTTTATTTATGTGAATACCCAGATCGATTTCATTTCTATGGGTGTTAATAAATATATAAAAAGAATATATTTTTTCTGGAATGGACATACATATAACCCTCACCCACCTTTCAAGGGTTATAAATGATATAATGATCTTATTTTTAAGAACTTTTAAAACATCGTGATTTTGAAATGAACCCCATTTCTTTTATTATTTTTGCGTTATTTATGAAATGTTTGATTATGATATATGTGGCTCAAATGAAATTAAATAAAAATTAAGGGTTGATCCTGATAGTGCTCAAATGCATTGGGTGAAGAATTAATCTCAAGAGATGACAAGTTTAATGGTACCCTAATGAATGACCTTGGCAATTTTTATGACACCATGGGGATAAACCTTGGGGATATGTTCATGAATGTCTAAATGAAATGTTGTAGCCACATATAAAATTTATTTTTAATGTTGTTTTTATTATTATATAACTATACTTTCTTTGCTCATGTCCTTATGTTTTTATTCATGTTTTTATTGATGTTACAAGTATACTGATTCCCTTGTTTACCCTTACTGGCCCTTCTGCTCACCCTTTCCTTTGAATGTATGTCTCCTGGTTATGAGATGCAGTTTTTTATGTAGGAAATTCCTATGATGAAGCCATAAAAGTGGTTTATAAGAATGTTTTATTTTTTTTTAATGTTTTATGTTTTTGATTTCCAAGACACTAGTTTTTAAAGATCCTCTATTTGTAAAATGTATTGAAATGTTGTGTAATAAAAAGGCGGGATGCCATAGTCATACACATGAATAATGATTTAGTAACACATTTAATAGCAGTGGATATTATTTTATGTAATTAACTTATTATAAAAACACCTATTTTTAATTAATATAAATTTATTACTAAATAATAATGATATAACATTAATTTAATGGGATGGAAGAATAAATAAAACAAAAGTGCATGTTGATGAACATTACCTCTTCTTCAGTTATCCTCTTTTTGGTTTTTACTAAAAGTATTTATTGGATGGATTTCAACCCAAACTAATCCATATAATATTTTTGGAGGGAATTTGGGTAGTTATTGTTTAAGATTTAGGTGGAGATAAATGGACTAATAGGTGTGAATAAGTGAGTGTAGTGAGTTCCCTTTTTTAATTGAGGAGGAGTGACATTTTTAAAAAAACTATAAATTATTCAAAATTAAAATGTAAATATTACCTTATGTGGATAAAAAATTGATTAATAATTTAGTTTGGTTTTTATTGTTCAATAAAAACCAACACAAAAATAAACTATTTTTATCATGTCATTATTTAGTCTTTATGTTTACTCAATTTTACACTTTTTTTCTTACTATAGTAACTTGTTTCTCTTTATTTACGAAAGTTATTTATCTTGTGAGGATAAAATTAAAGTTATGATTAGTAAATAATTTATTTCTACTTATTATAAATTTTAATTCTAATCCATTAAAAAAAAAATATGTATGTGTAAAATTAATTTTAATATAGACGCAGGTAATGCACAAAACACCATTTTAACCTTAAATATTTTAAATAATTTTTTCTATTTTGAATAATTATTATGGTTAAAATTATTTTATCATTATTTAATAATATAAATTATAATAATTCCTAATATTTAACCCATTAACAAAATTCCATTCATATAAGTGGAAATATTTAATTTAAAATTAGTCCAGCATGCATAATGAGAAATTAGTATTTTTAAGTGAGAATGTTTAATTGTTTACCATGTTCTTATATCCTATTTCAATATTAAATTGATTAAAATTACATAATATATAAAAATGCGAAAATAAATTTTATAATTTTTATTGAAAAAAATTAAAATATAAATAGAAATTATAAATAATTAAAAAAGTATTTTTTAATTAAAAATCCATATTTTTCACTCTTGATAAAAAAAATGATGTTTTTCAAAAACAATTCCAAAAACATTACCCCATAATAATTTTGACATACTAGTTCCAAAAATTAATTTTATTTTATCATTTTAATTTTATAATAGTTGTAAAAATTAATTTTAAAAATACTACTCCAATATTAAAAATCAACTTTTAAGAAAAATACAGTTAATTAAAAAACATTTTTTTCCCATTTAAACATGTCAAATTTTATTTATAGTCAAATTATTATTATAAAATTTATTTTAACTATATATTTTCATAATTTAATTACTTATTTTCATTCCCTACATTCTAATGACTATGTGATATATTAAATAATAATGTTAAAAATGTATTATTATTCACTAAAACTCGGTCTTATGTGTAAAAAAAGCTATAGGATAATATAATTGTTTCATATAGTTCCCAAATAACACAGTTTGTTTTATAAAAGATAAAAAATATAATTTGTGTAACAATAAATATCGAAAATATTAATTTTTTTAAAAAATATACCATAAAAATCTCATGGTGTTACAATTTCAATAATGGGACTTTCAATTTAAAAGATACCCATGGGGTAAGGTTTTATTTCACAATCTAAAAAATATTCATGAATGTTTTTGTTTAAGTCACAATTAAGGGAATAATATTATTTTATAAAAATATTTTACGAATATATTATCAAAAATATTTTAAGAATTCATAGATTTATTTATTAAAGATATTTTTACCCGTGTGTTATTTTTTTTAAATGGTTTGAATGGAATATTATTTTTATTTTCCAATGAAATTACTTTGAATATTTATAAAATTTTTGAAAGTAATATTTTTGTAACATATAAGACATGAATTTTTTTTTCCTTCCATTACAAAAAATATTCGATTTGATTCTCCCTTTATAATTTTAATTGGTTTTGTTCAAGGAAAAGTGTTTCCTTTATATTTATGTACTCTTTAGATATGGTATTTCAATGTGGAAATGAAATTTACCACACAAGAAATCTAATTATAGTTTTAATTAATTTTCATCTATTCTGACTTACTTTATAGAATCTCAGGCGTTACTAATGTCATTGTCTTATATTACCATTTATGATATCTTTTTAAAAATTTTATGATAACCTTTATTGGGAAATAATTGATACTTTTTATCATAGTTATTTCATTGTGGACAATTATTTATTTCTATTGAATTTGGTTATCTTGTTTTATCTATTAAAATGAGGAATATATTAGAATTATTATGTGGCAGTTGATTCTTAAAACTATATATCCCATAGATTCATCGTTAGATCTCATGAGATTAAATAGTTTATGTTTTAAGCTGATTCCTTATAATTTTTTATAATATGTCTTGACATGCATCCTTGATAGTTCGTTAAATATTTCTTTGCACGAGGCATCAATTTTTTGTATTGGATGTCCATTATTATGAATACCATCATTATAAACTCATTTATTTATGTCTATATGATTATTTGAATTGTTTTTATAACTATGGATATGTTTTAGATCATGTACTTATTTATATGGTTTTATTTTATTATCATTTATCTTCTTTTAAATTATTTATTCCATATTTATATTCTAATATACACATACCCTTACTAAAAATATGAGGTCACCCCTCTCTTATGTTTATTTTTAATATCATAATAGGAAGTATTTTATGATTAATACGTAGGAATATAATAAAGAGGAAAATGGTATTCATGATGAAAATATTATAATTTAATTTAATTTTTCAATTGTAAATGTGAAAACCAAGTATATATCATGTTCACCAATTTGACTAAATTATTTGGTCTATTGGGATGTGACTGATTGTTTCTAGTTCACATGTAATAAAGTAACCACTGGAACTATGCTTCAATGGTTTGGGTCATTACAATAAAGGTAATAGTAGTGTACATGATAATGTGTGATTTTGAAAGATCGTGAAAGAAGTTCAAATTTACAAATAAATGTGCACTAACCCTAAATAATCATGGAATTCTGTTAGTTGGATATAGAGTTTAATATTTTCTTCAGTTTGAGAAATATGAAAAAGAAGTCACTTAGTCTAATATGGGAGTGGAATAATCCTTTTATTTGGATCTGTAAGTAAGATAAGTCTCTCAGATTTATATAGGATTAGGATAAGACATTAAATTGGTTCTGGAAGTAGTAAATAAGTCCCTCAGATAAACCTAGTATAATTTTAATCACTTAGATGTTTGTTAAGAAACATTAACTAGTGGGTTACATGTTACATTAATAAATATTATTTTTTTCAAAAAAAAGTAAACAGTTTGTTACTCTCCTTCTATAATTACAACTACAAACATGTTGATATTTAGAGATATCCCTTAGTGGATTTAAAACCATAACAAGTTCAAGATGTTGAATTAAAAAGAAAATAATTCAAAAAAAGTAAACCACTAATCCCCACTATTAGTATCCAATCTAACATGGAACTCTACATATTATATTATATAAAACATTATTTCAAAATCCCCAAGAATCATTCTATCAAAATTATTATTTAAATACTTTCCACATTAAAAGTGATCTTATTTTTTGATGGAAAAAATTAACGTAGCTGGAGGAATAAGAAGTTACCAAACCTCCTATCACTTGGTCATGAAGTGAGAAATATTAAAATGTTGGTTTTTTTATCCATTTCGGATGATGATACCATGAAACAAACTAATAATATTAGTATCGAAATAAATGGAAAGGATATAATTTCCATCGTGATAGATCATTCAATGATGGTATACAAAAAGGACATGGGTCTCTAATCTGCCAAGAAGATTAGAGAAAAACTGAGAGATTTTTATGATGGAAATTTCAAAGTCTAAAAAGCCAAACTACATGGTTTAGGAATCTCTTTAAGGATATAAATATGATTTATTAAGAAAATATTGATGACTAATACCCTATAGTGAATGTGATAGTCAGCAATGTTGATGGATTTAGCAAGAAGATGACTGACTCAATCATTACCAAAATATTGATGAGGAATTTTCCAGATCATTTTGATTCAAATATCTCAGCTCTAGAAGAAACTGATGATATGTCTCTTGATTAACTGAAAAATATTATCATAGAAAATTACAAGTATGAACTCCTACTATTCAAGAATAAATAAAAAATTGTAATTTATTTTGATACCATGATAATGGGAAAAGTCATATAATAAAACGATGGAGAATATGCATGTTGAGATACTACTGAGTATAATGATCAATTCAATAAAATTATTTGTCATATAATAGATGAGTTCAAAAGTATCATGTTAAATCAAAAAAAGAGAGAAATAACTACTCTTATAACTATGGAGACTGAATTCATGTTTAAAAAAATTATCTATTGGTATATAAGAGGAATAAAAATCATGGACCGAATATGATAATTATAAAAAATACATATGGCTAAGAATATAAATAAACTCTTTATTGGGATGAAAATAAATCTTATAATTAATTATAATAAATATTTAATATCTTATTTTTCTTTGGATAATTAATTTATATTTCTTAATCATGTAAATAAAGAAATTGATTCATCACGTAGTAGTGATGATAATGAATAATTATTATAGCTTTAGTCGAATTTGAAAGATAAGTTATAATAATTCATGGAACAGACCTAATATCTCAAAAACAAAAAAATGATGAAATAAAATAACAACAATGATACCGAAAAGGTTGTTCTATTAAACAATTTATAAAAATATATTGATGGGTTAAATTAATACAAATTTAATTTTATTGAGTATGAACTGATGGTGATTGATCTTGAAGGAAATATTGATAAAAAAAGAATATTTTTTTGAAACAAAATATATGTGTTATGGTACAATATGATCTTAAAAATTCCATAGAATACTTCACTAAGACTATTGTGATAAAATATAGAATCTTCTCATGTTAATGAGAAGATGATCACACATAAAAAATATAAATATTCACAAAACATGTTTCAAGATTGTGTAGCTTTATCTAACAATAAAGTTACAAAATCCAATTATGGGATGTAATATTCCTCATCAATTAAAGGGATGAATAACATAAGGTGTCCACAATAATTGGGGGAATACATCAATGTAATGTCATGTAATGATTCTTATGAGATTGGTAATTTCGGTAATGAATTCCTAGTTTTTAGGACAAGTTATTTTTTATTGGACAAAATTTTTGAAGAGGATGAAAAACATATTTAGGGAATTAGAAATAAATGTTTTTATCAGGTATCGTAAATAATGATGAGAATTTATTCCCAACTATAAGCACGAAGTGTCAGAAGACTAATATTTTCAAATTTTTTATAAAAAGAATATGTTCAAGGGTTGATTGAGGATTTCCAACAGATGATACTAAAAACAAAAAACTGTTCCAATGAAATATTCCCATATAGTTATTTGGAGAAAATAATGTTCTATATTGAGAGAATTATCTAAATATTAATGTTATTTATATAAAAAATAGGTCCTTACTCATTCCCTATTATTTTCAATTTCATGATCTAACATGGGGAGAATTTAAAAATATGTTTTATATTGTCCCTTCTATAGAGCAAGAAGGGATTTTACCTTATAGAGTCTATTGACATCTTTGAAATGCATGAAAATAGATCATCATTTATGGCAGAGCAACATTGATATTAATTATTAATTTCAATTAGCTCTATTGAATTAAAAAAACTATATATATATTTAAAACATGTATGATGAGGTATAAAAATCACTTCCAAATCCATACTATAATTTAAATAATGATAATAATAATAATTAATTTATAGTTGATATTTTATAAATAATGGGTAGTTATATCTTTTCACATGAAATTTATGTTGTGTTTTTTTGAAGAGTGTGCTGATTTTATAATTTTATTAATCGGATTGATTACTTATGAAATTTAATATAATAATTGATACTTTCTAAGAATTATTTCACATTCATGGTATTTAATAGATATAATAGACAACCTTGGTTATATCTCCCTAGTTTTATACACTATGTTATCCAATGCAGACTTAGATTCTATTATGTATGGGATATCTAAAAAATAAAACCATTTGATATCATCACTATCTCAAGAGTGTTCACTAAACAATCATATAAGGTATTAGAACATGTTTTGGAATTATTAATGAGATAGGAATCCCCAGACTAGTCCTATTTATTTTATTTTTAATAAGGTTCATGTATGCACAACATTTAGAATATCATGTGATAGGATATTTGAAAAACATACGAAGGGGGATATTGTTGATCCCAATATCCATTTAATATTAATTAGTCAATATGTGTAGAAATGATTCTTAGATTATTTTTATAGATCCATATAATTGTATTGGAAATAATGATTTAGTAATTATCCTTGATCAAATCTGATGATTTTTAAGATATTTTTTATTTCAATGATATGTGTCAAATGTGACACATTGTTTTCAAAAAGGAATATTTAAGGAAGCAAATGAGAATTTAAACTTTAGTTCACGAGGAGTTTCGATGAATTGGAGACTATAAAAATATTAATTTTCATGATGATGAGTTTAGATGAAGTAGAATTTTAGGAATACCAGGAAAAATATTATATTATATGAGTACTTGAGAAAGGAATGTTTTTATATGTTATTTTACATAGTTTTTATAATTTTATTGTTTTCCCTTAGAAAATAGTACCTTATGAACATGATTCTGATTAGACTAATTCAATCACACACTTGTGTGAGGAGGCCTTTTTTAAGTGGGACAGCCATCCTACAAGGTCTCTTATTGATTCATTGGTCATGTATAGAGTTGACATGTACTGTTTTGAGGAACGATCAATGCATAGTAGCAATAGGTTATGTACACTGGTGCATAAGGGGGAATGTGAGTCGACCCTCCCAATGTGGTCTGTGGTGAGTGTTGCGGGTGTTGAACCCCTTTAACATGTTGAGTGGTCATTGGAACATCACTATATATCAATCATACCTAAATGGAATAAATTTTCAAGTGGGATACGAGATGTGTCTGGTTATATTCCTCTATTAAAAATATATGGATAAAACCTCTACCACATGATCAATTTGATATCATTAGTCTAATAAATATGCACCATTATCTTTATCCTTGGGATTTATTAGAGAGAATTATTTCATAGTTCTTCACTCCATGAACTTCCATGACCAAATCAAATCCTAATATTATTTTATTATTAAGATCTTGAGAAAAAGAAGTCAAATTTCCATGAATGTATTATATTTTATTCATGAATTCGGTTTTCCATTCAAGGTACATTTATAAAAAGAAAATTGTGTTCTAGAAGGATATTTTTGCATCTGATATGCATGGATATATTCAACATTCAAAAAATGAGTGTGATCATGTTTTCATGCTTGTGGGTTTTTTTCCAAAAGGGAATAATTTGAGATCATGAAATAAAATTTGGATCTTTTATTGGCTTCACATGTACTTGAATATCCTAAGAGAATAGAGAGGTTTTAATTAGGATTAAAAAACATAAAATTGGGATCATGTTCATGAATTTTTCATAGTAGAGAAGGTTTATATTATGCAATAAATACCCATCAACTAATGTCTAGATTTCTCACTGAAACATGTGAAAGGAATAACTCATTTTTGTGAAGAAAAAAATTACATCAAACTTATGTTTCATAAAGATAACCTATGAATATTTTACATGATAATTTAATACTAAAACCACTATGGGCCTACAACTTGTGATTATCACACTCTAAGAGCTACACAAAGAGATTTTTTTGTTAAGCCCTTCGGTTTTGTGTGAGATCATAAAGACCCCATAATAATGTGTATACCGGTGTTGTGTTTTGTTATGGATAAAGGATTGAGATAAACCATATAATTTTTCTTCATGATTTATTGTCCTCACGATTCAATTTTCCATAAAGGATGGATGAGGTTTGTAAAATAATAGTGTATGTCTATTTGGTTTTGTGTGATGGAGAAGAGTTTACACATGAATTCTCATGCATAGGTGAATGAAAATCATATTTATAGGATAACCCAAATAGAATATTTCATAGAAGATATAATTTTGAAGAAATATATAATACGTGATAGGATTTAAAAATCATTTGTTGATATTGTCAAATTTTATTATCACATAAAATAACACATTAAAAAATACAACACTTGCGGAAATTGTAGTGAGGTCAAGACATCATCAAATAAAAGGTTGAATTTATTGATCATTAATATTTATAGGCATTTGATCATACCTTGTTGATAAGAAATGTTGTAGTAAGGCAAAAAATATTCAAAGGTACATTATTTGTATACAAGAAAGTGTGATTTAGCATGATCATGGGGGAAGATCTAACTATCATCCAATAGTGTATCAACCCTAAATAAGGGAACAAGCCTCTATGTTGTGAATAAGATCATTTAAATCCTTTCAGTCAATCATTAAAGTAGAATAAGTCTACCAGTTTGATTAAGGGGTATACAAAGTCTTTCAGTTGGAGATGGATGATTGAAAAATCTATCAATTATATTTGGATGTTTGAGAGTACTTCTTGATTTTTATGGAATAATTAAATAGGTATCATTATGTGATTTTGCACTTTTGTAATCACTTGTTTAATACTGAAAAATTTGTAACAAGGGTGGTGGATAACTTTTTGTGATTTAGATTTTCAAAACATTGTAAGTATTTTGTGTGGAATTCTTTGTTATCAAAACTTCACATAGGGTGATATTAAGAGATATCACTAAGTGGATTGAGAACCATAACAAGTAAAATATATTTAATTCAAAGGAAAAAAATCATAAAAATAAAACCATTGATTTACCCCCTATGATAATCAATCTTTTTTGAGGATCTACACAACATATCCATATTATTTATAAATTACATGAATATAACCAATATAAAACACTAATTATCTAGAATATATGTAAGATAAATAATAAAAATCAGAACAAATTATATATTCTAATCACTAGCTATAAATAATTATCATCCATGTTATTTACTAATTACCAATATCACCCACCAGCAGTCCCATTCCTCTATCATGAATAATAATCTACACATATCCACTAGGGATTAATTGTAGGTAATGAGTATAAAAACCCTCATTTTATATCATTTATAGTCCTAAAAATTTTATATAATTTAATATTTATGAATTTAAATACCAAAAAATAAGTCATCATATGTTAACCAAACAACAACAATTTCAGACGATATAAACATTGGAAAATTTATGTGTATCAATAATACATATACCCTACTGTATATAATTAATGTTTACCCCATCATGGTCAGAATAATCAAACCATAATGGTTAATATTAATTAATGGAATTGTCAGATCGTATTAACCATTAACTCAAAATACATTTCCTAAACCCCATTGGTTATTCTAGTCATAGTCATTGAACATATCCTTTCCCAACTGGTTGTATCTCTTAGTACCCAATAGTATTTCATAATCCCAACTAGTCATATTACCCTCCAACCCCAATGGATAATCATCCATTGTCCCAAAAAATTGACTTCTTTATACACCATTTTTATTGCATTAATGGTCCCAAATGTCCTTAATCAAACAATGAAAAATTGAACATCATCATTTTTTTCAAAAAGAAAAATATCTATATTAACATTTATAGTTATTTACAATACTATCAGTACTAGTGAATATTTTTTATCCTCATTAACCAATCACTATTTTAGACACTTTGGCATATAATCCCATGACCCCATTTAAAAATACTCAATGACCGGGTAATCATTTCACCCTTATCCCTACGGAATAAATTTAATGTTCAAACACTCTTATTATTTCATTTCATTTATATTAATTAATTAATCATTGGTTGATTTATCATCAATCAGCTAGCTCACAACACTCATCTGCCTCCTCCGATATGAGAGGAAATACTATAACATCATAATTGACTATTTTAAATTGATCACAATGAAAAATATCTAATCCATAGAGAGTTTAAATTAAAAAATTATAACACTGTAATACTTTATGAAATATTTTATTCAATATATTTTATTTCATTAATAGCATGCATTGCACGCAACACTTTATTTTAATGAACCATGGAATAATATGAGTATTATTATTTAATCACGATTGTTATAATCTTGATATTGAATTAGAATGTATAAATATGAGTAATTATTTTTTAAAAATTTATAATAATTTTTTTAGATAAATATAATATATTTATAAATTAACTCTAAATTTTTAGTAAATTATTTTCATTCATCAGAAATTCATGTTTCTAAAAAGAAATATTTTTATTGATTTTTGTAAGGAAATGTTATAATAATTTTCTACCACATTTGGAAACATTATTTTAAAAAATACAATTTATATTTAAATCAATATTTCAAAATTATCTAATTTTTTTTGATACTTATGAAAAGTTTTTATTTTTTGATAAATATTGAAAAAAATTATTTTATATGGAAAATTCCCTTTTCATTTAAAATATTTGAAGGTTTATTCTATTTTTAAATAGGTTTAAATGATACATGAGTATAATTATATTAAAATTAATCCAATATAGGTCATTTTAATCAAATTCATATTTACTTTTTATTTTAAAATAATTTATACAATGTAAATTTTTTTTCCAAACACTATTTTTCATCCCATCTGCAATTTTAATATCAAATTAACATTATCCACTTATGGGAATAGAATTTTGTAAATTGACTAGAAAGTTGGATTCATAATAATTAATATTATATAATAATGTAAAATTATTATCTTTCAAAATGAATGGAAAAAATATTAGAAAAATAATAATTATTGTCTTTATGGTTAAAATAGGTGTACCGGGGTTTAAACTAAAATATAGAAGTAAAATATCATAATTACATGTCCAAATCCAATTGGGGGGACATATTTATAACTTTTAACCTCTTAGGTTCTATAATGATCCATTTTGTTTCATTTTTTCATTTTAAAAAATTGGTAAGCGATTTTATTTTAAAAAATTCCAAATGTGCCCTCTCTCCCCCATATAAAAGGGAACCCTTTATACTATACTATTCACATTTCAAAAAACATACTGCCAATGGAAATACCAACCCAAATACCTTCCTTAAATATATAACCACATACAATGAGGAGAATGTTTATTATAAGACCATCCAATGAAGAATTTATGTTAAACCTAAAGAGCCTATATAAAGAAGAGGTAAAAATATTAAGCTTGTGATTTTGATAAATTTCTACTTAAAATTCCTTAAATATTTCTCCAAATATACTTATATAACAACAATATCATATCCCATATGCTAAAATTTTATTACATTAATGTATAAACACTTATCCACCTCCACATTAATCAAATGGGAATCCAAATTGTCGATCGTGTGTGTGGAGGACTACCGCCTTGGGAACTGATGTAATTAATTTTTTAAACATCTCTATAAAGAATGGTTAAAATAACGAATTTAAAATATTTTTAAAATATTAAATATATTATTGTACTTTTTTTATTTATTTTCATAGATATACCTTCTTATTATCCATTCATTGGGAATACAATAACGTCACTCGTGTTAAGGATTGAATACCACCTCAGGAAATAATGTGATTTGTTTTTCACTTACACTATACATGGAACATTTTGAGGATAATTTTAATGGATTTATTTGATATATATTATATAATAGTGGCTTTATAATGTTTATATATTATATATCTTCTCTTCATTCTATCCATCTAGAAAATAGAAATAGTGTTTATGCATATTCATGGCCGACCATTACAATTAACTTTGTAATTCAATTTATATAACTTGATTTTATTGATTAAAATAAGATCATTAATAATGAATATATATGATACTTAAATCATGGATAAAATTTTATATATTATTAAAAATGATTACTGTAAAAGAACCAAATATACCATATAGTGTAGAGTATGTCCGCACCGCCGCCTCCCCTCCTCGGACCGCTTCAGCTGGGGAGGGGGGATCCTTCTTCTTCGTCCCGTCTGTTTCCCCATCAATTACCCTCTTTCTCACCCTTCACAAATCCATCCGCCATTCCTCCTTTTTATGCGATCGATATAAGCCCTAAAGTTCAATCCTTTGTTAATGGAGTTCCGTCATTTCCTATTTCCCCTCTGGAGTTCACAGAAGCATCCGCGTTACTGGATCTCACATTGGTAGCTCGATTCGGAAGGGATGGTCCACTGGTCAATGCATTTGATCGGTTTGTGTTCTCCTCTTATAATTTAAAGGATCGTGTTATAGTAGTCCTTTTAGATGCGAGACATTTACAGCTTCGATTCTCCAATGAAGATGACCTAGTGCATGCTTGGGCCTTTCCTCTGTGTTCTATGAAGGGGTTCAGGTTCTCTTTATTCCAATGGACCTTCAACTTTCATCTGAGACGTGATCCTCCGACCGCAGCAATCTGGATATCCTTACATGGTCTCCCATTGTCGTTTCAGAACCCGGCAATACTCTGGCTGATAGGAAATCTGGTTGGACACTATCTTTGTTCTGATTCCCGCACCAAGGCCGTCTGCCACCCAGTTGAGCCAAGGATTTGTGTTGAAGTAGATTTATCTAAAGGCCCACTAGAGTCTGTTGTCATCAAAATTGAGGGAGAGCTTCGCTGGCTTCAGAAGGTACGTTACGAATACTGGATTTCCTTTTGCTCGGGTTGTTTCCTCATAGGACATCATGTCTCCAGGTGCCGGCGAAGCCTCTCCGGTCGACTCGGGGCTGGTCCTCCCAATCTAATGAAGGATGACACTGTTGATGGATGTAATCTACCTGGTGGTGCCCTCTCCGAGAAGTAGGATGCGGTTGAGGACCGAGGTTATATTAGAGAGTCTCAGGGGACCTCTGATCCTCCATCTTCCATACAATGTAAGGAAAGGAGGTTGAACGAAAATCCAAATGTGAATGATGTGTTTGATCAGCTAAAGCAGGACCTGGGTGTACCGTTGAAGGAGTCTGGAGCTATTGAGGAGCAACAGGCATGCACTGGATCTGAGCAGACATCTGCTACCAGATCTTCAGTGGAGATGATGAAAGTCACTCAATGTGAGTAGGAATGTGCAGAAATAGAGGCTGGCAAGGAGGCCGAACTTCCTGGGAATTCAAAGGAGGTGACTGTGTCTACCGAGGTGCCCCACACTGTTAAAGGGAGGTCTGAGGAGGGCAGGGTGACCGAGCCTCCTAGGATACAGAAGGTGTTTATGGTTGATGATACAGTGCCTAGTATAGGGAGTTGGGAGGAGGGGAGTGTGTTGGGTCCCTTGGACCCCAACATTATCCAACCCCCATCCTATCTAAAGGTTGTATCTGTAGGGGAAAACAAGAGGTATCCCAGTGAGCTGAGCAAGAAGTTTGGGCAGAAGCCCCCCACTAAGGGCTCGAGGGTTGAGCTAAGGAACCGCTTTGATAGTCTGGTGGATCAAGATCAGGTAATGTTGCATGAGGAGGATGATTCAGGTTCTGATAGCTTTAGTCAAATTTCAGCGGACAGCTGGGATCGTCTTCAAGGGAAAGGTCCTCACAGCCCTAGAAGGAAGAAGGGTCTCAAAGGAAAGAGCAACTCCAGAAAACAATGCCCCGAAGGATAGAGATAACAGTGATCTAAGTAGGGAAACAAAGTTAATAGAAGAAGAGGTTAGGGATTTCCTAACGCTCATATTTCACTCCAAGGAAGAAATGATTGAGAAAGACATGAGGCCCAACGCCTCAATTGAGGAAATTTCTAGAATTTATGAAAGAAGGTTGCAAGTTGAGGCCACTGTGGAGTAGGAAGCATGGATCGACAAGAAAGATCAAATAATTGCTCGGGGTTTCAATCAAGGGAAAATATCTTTGGAAGAATTCATTCAGACAATGGATAGGATGATCTCTCATTTCGAAGAACTACTCAAGGAGGATCCAAACACACAGGTTAGCAATTTGCAATGGGAATTATATAGAGTGGTTGATTTAAATAACTTCACTCTGGTGTTTAATAATTTTCTGAGCTCCTTTAGCACATAGTGGTTGTGGTTTTCCAAACGATGTTTTCCCACTTGTCCTTAAAGTTCCTTTTTAATAAAAAAATTTATATTTGGGACAGTACAAAAAATGTGATTTTAACATGGAATTTTTATAAAGTAGTAGTATAATGTTTTTGGTAAATAATTTATGGTATGATACATATGACTATGGTTTTGTAATATATTTACAATAAACCTATATTATTTTTGCATTAGTTTTTAATGTGTACGATAGGAATTATAGACTTATGGTAAACAATTTCTAGTCTTTCTTTTATTTTTGGGAGTCATATGTCATATGTACCACTCGTTTAATTTTTTTTGTGTATATACTTCCCCTTTTACATGTTATAAAATTAATATCCTTGTTTTCCTGATATATAATTTTTCATTTTATTTCATTTTTTAATGAGTCTTACAATTCAAATATTTCAAAATTGTCAAATGTTTTATGTCTCAATTTTATTTCTATGGGAAACATGCCATATGGAAAACATGTTTCTTTTGAGAGGTGTATTGACTAACCAAAAATGTATATTATGATAAATTTCATCATAATTATGGTTTAAAGATATCAATTTAATATCACTTCTTATATTGTTATAATTATTCAAAATATACCCATGTTGTATTGGTTTTAGGTTACAATCATAATGTTTATTAGGATTAATTATGATTATGTTTCTAATGATGAAATATTATGATCTATATCTCATGAAAAAAAATTAATTTTATTCTTTTGTATTTTTTACATCAAAATATTTTTTCCCATTCAAATTTCATTATTTATGTACTCAATATTCCAAAATATTGTTTAATGCTAAACATAATTTATTTCTCTCCTCAGTCGAAAACCATTTTTCGTAAATGTCCTTAATTTCTAAAAATTATTTAAATAACGTTTTCATTATTCTACAATTATATTTTAAATATATTTTTACCTATTTTTATCATTTTGAAAATGGTTTAAAATTAATATTGTTGTAATTTTTTGATGAGGTATCTTTTTACATTTTAATAAAAATTTGAAAAGAATCATTGTTTTAATGTGTATAGGATCAACATAACTTTCTAGCCTCATGAACAATCAATTATTTGAAGATTCCTTCATGAGTTTTCACGGTAATATTCAAAGAAAATTGTTTCCATAATAATTGGTCTATTATGTAATTTTAAATAAGTGATTTAAAATTTATAGGATATTTTCCTCAATAATGTTTGAATGATCTTAATGTTATTTATATTCATCAATGAAAATAAACTATGGTGTATATTTTGTTTTACTAGGTATATGATCCTATGGTATGTTCCTTATTCATTATTTGGATGGTTTGTGATTCTAATGCTAATAGTTTTATGAAACACATTTTTTCCACAAGTTATGCTATGATGAACTATTTATTAAACCTATTTTTTAATTGGTTATGATATGATTAATTTTTTTATTAACATCTTTAAACACTTGTTTATGGTTTTGATTATGTAATAGTGGTTACATTTTAATATTGGATTGAGGTTACAATATAACCAGGGATGGATGTGTCATATATCTTTGTCCAATGCATTGGTTAAATTTTGATATTTCATGAGATAAATTAGAAAATAATGGGGATTGAGCCCCATAATTTGGTTACTTTATACACTATAATAGTATTGGGAGTGAACCTTTACTACTATGATAGTTTGGGTAGTGAACTCATTCTACTATGATATCATTAGCAGTAATCCTTGACTACTAGTGAAATGATTTTCTATGCCTATGTGTATGCCAAAAATCCATGCCTTCTCTATATCTTATGCTATTTTGGGTCATGTTATTTTATTCGATTATTATTCATTTCTTATGAGAAACCATGATTTACTCCATGACTCCTATTTTATATATTCTATCATATGGAGGGTATGGTTCTAAATGTTATTCACTTTTTCTCAGGCCATTATGAATATTTTTTTCGATTTATCTCTTTTTTACCCTTACTGAGCATTTGAGATCACCCTTTATTATATTTATTTTCCCCATGGTTTGAATGAAGTCATTATGTATGACTATTTTTATAAGGGTCATAGTTATGAAGAACATAGTGGAAGATGATGTAGTTCACCAACGAATGAGTAGTTTATGTTTTTATGTTTCTAAAGGAACTATAGTTAAATGATCTTGGTTTGGATAGTTATGATATGTAATAAATATTCATCTATTAAAATTTAGTATTTATATAAGAAAAGTGTGGTTCATTATAGTTGGTATTAGAGAATGGTTTAGTTAAAGTTTCAAATCCTGGAGGATAAACTATTGTGGGATCCCTGTGTACGTCTCAAAGGATAACTTTATGTATAATTCAATGTATAAAAAGGGTATGGGAATATGGGTTAAGGATAAGGTTATTGGTTTCCAAGAAATCATATCCATGTATTGATACTACATGTTGATGTGGCTCTAACATAGTTGTACTTAGGGTTATTAATTCTAAAAAGGGTGCAATGGGGTTTGACTTGATCATCACCTAGTGAATGACAATGAATATTTCTACACAACATGTTTGAAACTCAAAGGGTATATATTTTAGAAACTCAAAAACTCTATACAAACCATCGTGGTGGAATTTAATAAAAGTTGATCATGAATAAACTAGGCTGAACCAATGGTATCATATATTGAGAAGAAGTTGTTGTGATTTAGACATCATATAAATTTTTTTTCATGATTATTTCAGATCCCACTATTAATATTGTTTCTATTATTATGCATTTTGGTTTTTTTCAATGCATTAAACTATGATGAATCATGTTAACAATGAATGTGTTGGGTAATTTAGTGATTATGAGAAAAAAATTAAAAGATATCTAGAGAGAAATATTTTTTGATTATTCATAACCACCTATCAAGAAGTAGGATTAAAAATGTGATCTTTGGTGAGTGTTGAAACTCCTTAGGAAGACAAAAATAATGTTAATAAGTCCTTTGGATATTTCAAATTACCAAGAAAAATATAAACAAAGTAAATGGAATAAAATTATTGGGACCTATAAAGGATACCTACACTAGGGACCTATGATGCAGATCTTCGCAGCATACCTCTACATCTAGAAAACCAATTCACGTTCTGCTCATACAGCCCAATTCATAGCCCTTATGTAGTATACCTATGTTGGAAAACTACGAAGAAGAACTAGTCATAAATATATTTTCTGTACACCTATAAGAGGATAAATATGGAACACCTATGAGGGTTACCTATGCTGATAGACTCCTTTCAACCAGCCCCCTCCTTGCCTATAAATAAGACCCTTGGGCTCCACATTTTAGGACTAAAAAATTGGAATAACACTTGAACCTCACATTGCGTAGATATTTGGCCTAGGTCCACCCATGTTTCTCAGGTTTCTCTATAAAACACAAGAGAAGAGATAATTATATGTTATATGAATGTTTAAAATCCTTTCATTGTTTAAAACACAAAATATCTAGGTAAATATCATTATTTCATAAAGATGTATAATCCTATAAAAGGCCTACTCCTTAAAGACATACATGAGGCTCTTCCAAAGACCCAAAAGGAGATCTAGTGTATTTAGATTTAAGTCTCACACAAGTGTTGTCTTCTTTGAAGTCATTTATAAGATTTAATAGGCTCACTCCTCTTATGTTTATATTATTTAAGTCATTTTCATAACCTGATTAGCACACTTACACATCACACCTATGCGACATACCTATGAGGTTGAATTATGTTACATAGTTACATCCCTGCCCAACACATATCACCTTGTAAACACTCTTCAAAGACTCCCATTGAAGGGTATGTCCTTACTTGGTTCCTTTATCTAAAAGGGACTAGGTTAGTGCCTCTACCAAAACCTCTTGACATATCAATAATTTTGGAAAGGAACATCAGTGAGTCTCCCATGTGGGTTTTAATATCTATAGTTAGAGGTTTCTCACATTCATATTCTAGGTGAGTTCGGATGATTATGATGATTATAGGATTATTTATCTAATGTAAAATGGATCTTTACCCTAGAGATAATGTTGGGAATTTCTCATCCTTGGATTCTGGGAATATGACTCTTCCTCCCCTTTTTGTCTCTATGACACTGAGAATCCAATTAACATAGAGAGAGTGGGGGTCCAAATGAAAAGTCTCCCTCCTCTCTTGGGATTCACCATGGGCATCACTCCTGGAGTAAGCCCTTAGTCTATCAGGATGGACCCAATATCCTTCATTTTAATTTCACATTAAAAGGTTCATTTCTCCATGCCCTCACCCACAGTCACCTCAGATTCATTCGTTGTTGGCCTGACCGCTTTCATATGAAGAAGAGAAAGTGTGTGGTTTGTTAAATATCTCACATCCTCTTGTTTCTCACACCGATTATGAATCACATGGGCCTATAGATTTTTGGTTATCACAACATCCCCACAATTGACATCATATCTTGAACCACATGAACTCTGATTCCCACCATAATTGGGATAAATAGGAAGCCCTCACCCAGGGCTCAAGCTCAATGGATAACCATTTTATAAATACAACCCTAATTACTTTAATTTGGGAATCATCCTTTTATGTAATCATTAAATTAAGTCCCCCCCTAAATCTCTTTGATTTACTGAATTTCTCGTTGACCTTATTATAAGGTAATTATATTTAGGATTAGGCCTCTAACTATTTCACTAAAGGTCTATACCCCCTTATGAGAAACATCTAACTATGTGGGATTTGATTCATATCCAAGTGGGATACATTGGAATCCATTATAGGGTTCAAACCCATCACTCCAAATCAACTCTATTATTCCTGGTCTATATTCCTAGTAGGTTCTAATATAACTTAGAAACTCATATCCATTTTATGTTCCTTTGGCTGCTTAGGCATAATTCCCAGACAATGATTTGACAAAGCACCTTCCACATAGAAGTCTATACCGCATGACATTAAACTCTACAGTTATGTATTTATCATATGAACATGAAGGAATGATGTTTCCCATTAAGTGTCACTAAACTATGAGGGATATTATTCCTTTAACTAGGATACATATGTATCCTATTTATGGGTATGATCGCAACATTAAAACAAACTTTTGTCTACCTATATGACAATAAATTCTAGAGTGCCACACTAAGTGCCTTAAAAACCAGCATTATCATAACAATCACACATGAAACTAATTGAGTGAAAATTTCAAGGGAAACCTTTTTTATACTTGGTTAATTAATAAATATTCATGAAAATATCTATATTCTTTGGGAGAGTGCAAATGCAGGGAATGATTCCCACTAAAATGGTGTGATGATCCCGACCTCACATCCTCTTGACTAATGTGTGTTCCAATGTATCATAGGTCGAAACATAAAAAATTACTACCTCTGGAATGTAGGTCCCTTTGGGTACAGAAATTTTGGATGCTTCAGTTCCATTAATAAATCAAATGTAAACAACCTGGATGTTTTGATTTGTAATACGAACAAACATTTTGGTATGAGAAATAAAAACGGTGAACCCAATGTGAATCATTAACCAAGTTGATAGTGTTACTAATCTGTCTAGCTCATATCAATTGATAAAGGATGGTGAGAAAAGGGAATAAATCACACATGTCCCAATATAAGAGATGTTGATTTAATGGAATACATTGATTTTAATTGTCAAATTCTCTCATAAATACCTTCATTACAAATCGATTCCTTCAAGTTTTCACCCATTAATTCCCCGGATATAACTCATGTTGGGTCCTCTTATACTTGAAAGATGTAACATCTCGAACCCAGTCACCCAGATTCAGTGCATTATTTTAATACATTTTCATGATTACAAGGAATCAAGTATTGAAGGACCGATCATTTTAGTATTCTTGTAAAATTGGTTAAATACATAATGTTAAAAATTTCAATCTTGAAATGAAAAACAACAGAAATTTCTTCCATTAGAAATGTCCATGCCTGCTAGATTATGTCTGCAAGTCACTCATAACTAACTTCTTCATATCCTGGGAAAATAAAACATAAGAAAGGGGTGAGCTTAGATTCTATGTAAGTGTAAATAATTTAGAAAAAGGTATAAAATTTTAATGCAAGATATGTAATAAAAACAACATCCATTCAAATATAAACATGAGAAAAATATGGAAAAAATAAGTAAAAAATTACTTTGTAAACATGCATATGGATATTATACTAGTCGAATAATCACATTTAATAAATAATTTCCTAATGAGGTAATGCATAATATCAGGCCCCAGCCTTAAACATTACTTAATCGTGAGTTATTTCAAGAATACACATTGAGGATATTTTCAGGTTTAGAGTTTTAGAGAATTAGATCATAAATCATGCATTACATTCCACATTTAAACATGGAGGTTATATAAAATAAAAAATTATTTTTTCCCATCAAAGGAGACAAATTTAAAATAAAACATAGATTCTTTCATGACACCTCCTCGACACTATCAACACATCTTGTACTTCTCCCATGACCTGTGAAAAAACATTTCAAAAACTTTGGATGAGCATAAAAAGCTCATTAAGGTATATAAAACTACGGAATGAAAACATTAGACCATGTATACATATGAATCAATGAAATCATACTTTACTCATAAAACATAATAACTTTAACATACCTCATCAAATCATGAATAAATCATTGAAATCATAAGATATAAAGGTTAACTTGAGGCATTCATAACATTCTTTCGTAGGGAGTAACCTTCATGGTTATGTTTGGAATACCGATCACAGTATATTACCTAAATCTCCTAGGAGAAACCTTAGCGTTTAGCTCCATCTCATTACTCAGTTAATTTGAGAGCTATATCGGGATCACCCACCATTAGTTTCTCACGGAACCACCCGTCTTCATAAAACAATGCCCAAGAACCATAACATAATCGTATCACATAAAACATGCATAAAGGAAACATAAAATTTACACATTTCAATCGCAAGATATCAATAACACATTAATAAAAACATTATCATAACCATTTATAATACCAAAATAAAAGAAAAGAAAAACATGGTATTTATTTTTCGAAAAAAATGTTATGGCTTGTAGAGGAAGGTGAAACTCAAATAATGGTCACGACGGTAGAGAAGTCGTTGTCCCCACATACGTACGACAAAAACATTCCATTTTTTCACTTAGTAAAAATCTTCGTATAAAAATATTCCTTTTGAATAAACTTAAAAGTCAAAGGGATTTATACAACATATACAAGAATGTTTTGTATAAAACAAAATATGACTCAATGAAAGGAGATTGAGACGAAGTCCCTTACCTCGGGTCCGACTTGACTTGATCGTTATTTATCCTCCTGGATAATAAACATGAGTTAATTTTTACTTTCCTAAGAACCATTTTCAAGTTCATTATTCCTTTTATATCACTTATAACCATGTCATGAATAGTATGTAATTATTTATGTTAATAATGGTCGTTTTGTCGATCATTGGTTCTTCAGTCAAAAATAAACTCTTTATAATTACAAGTTGTTCATGTGGTAAAATATCCATTATATCCAGAATTATGTCCATGATGTAAATAGCATATATATCATATATATTCAGTATATACATGTATTTATAATATTACATAACATTTAGAGGTATGAAATGAAATGCACCGTTCATGGAGACAGTAAGTCGTACGTACGCATGAACACTACTTTAATTTCTATTTGATATTTAATGGAATGAATTCATAATTATATAAAGTTATATTATAATTATAGTATAATATCATATATAATATCATTAACTCCATCCTTTATATGTCCCACATATGGCATTAACGAATCAAATCATTTTGAGGGGGTGGTAGTCCGCACTTCCTAAAATAAAGATATCGCGTTTACCCATAATGGAAACCAAAAGGTATGCCATAAATGAAAAATACAGAAGTTTAAGGAAAAACATAAACATATAATATATCATATATAAATATAGTGACATATAAATGGCCACCTTTGAAGGTGTTAGAAGAACATTGAACAATCATCGTTTCGTGAGGCAGAAATTCACCATCCATGGAAACTGTATGCTCTTTAACCATTAGATTTAGGTGTGTGTATGTTTAGCTTGAATAATTTTCATAAAATCATCCTAGTATATTGAATATACTAGTGTTGCTACATAATAAAGGAATAAAAATAGTTTATGGAGTTATAGAAGCAAAATAAAACAAAAGAACATTAGAGAAGACTTTACCTTTAAATTGGGTAACTCCTCTTGGTTTGTACCAAAAGGGTTTCTTGAAGAGATTTATGCCTAAGGTAAGGATTCTAAGATGAAGAGAGGGATGAGGAGAGATAAAATGAGCAGAGCCTGGATGATCCAATGGCATTGGAGGTGTGTGTAAAGAGGTAGATGTGGGGCCCTTTTATAAGAGGAGAGGAGGGGCACTCTTGGAAAGTTCTAAAATGTGACTTTATATTAAAATGAGTTTCGGATTTTAAATGTCCCAAATTGATATATTTCGAGGATAAGGTGATAATAGTTCGAAATATACTCATCCAATATGTCTTTGAAAATTTATGTCTTATATTTTACTTTATCGTTTCATTTTATTTAATTCATTCATTAATGAGGTAATCGGTGCATCATCATGATGTCATAAATAATTTAATTTATTTAATGTCTAAAAATTATAAAAAAACTAATATGATGTAGGAAATATTTTTATCTTTCCAATGACTATTTATAGTCCAAGATATCATTTATGTAGACAAAATTAAACTTTTTTTACTCGGGTGATACATTCTTTAGTGATATTCGCCTTTCTTTATAAATAAAATGATAAAGTGTCACTTTCACCCAATAGTGATTCCTAGGGTCCATAAATTTGGAACAAGGAATCCCATGGTTCTTCATGACACAACCAATATCATTAGGACACATGTTGGGGTCATTTGTTATTATTATGATATCATTTTATTATCCTTAATTACTCGATTACTAATTAATCACGATAATTAATGATAATTACCGTCGTTACTATTCATAATTTCCAAATTTAAAAGAGTCTTAATTACATAATTTGGACCTTCTGATTAAAAATATGTAATCCATTTTACCAAATTCGAAACATATAAATTTCAACAATTAATTTAAAAATAATTCCCGTTGTCAAAACCAATATCGGGTTTTTTTGAAACAATATCTATGAAAAGTTTGGCACTTTTTTATGCACAATCCCAAAGTAAAATTAATTATAATGACCCCCATTGGATTAAATTGTAAAAATATATAATAATTACACTTTAATACCAATTAAAAATTAATCTAACTATATAATTAAATTAGATGAGAAAGAAGTTTTGATGTAAAATGCAGCATTTTTCACTATTCATTAAAAAATGAACATTGTCAGAAAAATGTCAAAAATTAACCCATGGTAAATTTCAATGTCCCAGTAATAAAGAATAAGTTTGTTTTGAAAAATAGAGATTATAAAATTGTCAAAATTTTGATTTAAAAATGGTTTTCCATCAAAAGGCAGTAAAATAATCTTTAAAAAATATTAGTGTATTTCTTGCTTAAGATTGGATTTATTATCATTTTAAGCCTCTAAAACACTATCGAATTTATAAATAGACATAGATAAGAATATATATTATTAATTACTTACTTGGGATGTGACATCCTTCCCCCATTTAGAAAATTTCATCCCTGTAGTTTATTTTCTTTTCGAATATGTGGGTGTATTTATCCCTCATTCCATTTTCAGATTCCCATGTTGCCTTTTCAATCATGTGGTTTTTCCACAAAACCTGTACATGATGAATCAACTTATTCCATAATACTTGCTCCCTATGGTCAAGAATCTAGATAAGTTTTTCCCCATAATATAGGTTCTCTTCCAACTGAACTACCTTTGGACTCTAAACATGAGATGGATCTGGAATGTACTTCCTTAACATTGAAACATGAAAAACCTTGTGTACCTGAGATAAACTCAGAGGTAAAGCCACTCGGTATTCAACTAATCCAACTCTCTCCAGAATTTCATATGGTCCAAAAAACCTTGGACTCAGATTTCCTTTCATACCAAATTGCATCACACTTTTCCGTGGTGAAACTTTGAGGAAGACATGATCGCCTACCTCAAAAGAGAGATCCTTCCTCCTGTTGTCCGCATAACTTCTCTACCTACTCTGAGTTGTTCTCATGTGTCTCTGTATCAGCTGAACATTTTCTACCAACTCTTCTACCAATTCTGGTCCCATCAACTTCCTTTCACCCACTTGATCCTATAAAGCTGGATTTCGACACTGCTTTTCATATAATGCCTAAAATAGTGCCATCTGTATACTAGAATGAAAAATGTTATTATAAGAAAACTCAACCAAAGAAAGATTTTGGTCCCAACTTCCCTGATAATCCATTGAACAAGCACATATAATATCCTCCAATGTCTGAATTGTTCATTCTAACTTCCCATCTGATTGAGGATGAAGATCTGTACTAAAATTTAATTTTGTACCCAACGACTTCTGAAGGCCTTTCCAAAAGTTAGAAGTGAACATGAGATCATGATCAGATACAATGGAGAGGAGAACTAGGTGTAACCTGACTATCTATTAAAGATACAAACAAGGACATTGGTCTAGGGAAAAGGTATATCATATAGCAAGGAAATGAGCAGATTTAGTCAAATGATCAACAATAACCCAGATTGCATTATTACTTCGAGGTGTCTTCGACAATCCCACAATGAAGTCCATGGATATATTCTCCCATTTCCACTCTGGAACTAGTAAAGGCTAAAGAATCACTTTCGGTAACTGCAACTCTTCTTTAACCTGTCGACAAGTCAAACACTTCATAGTAAAATAAGTAATATCTATTTTTATTCCGTCCCACTAGTAATAATCCTGAAGATCTCTATACATCTTAGTACGATATAGATGAACTGAAAACAGAGAACTATGAGCTTCACATAACAACTATATCTTTAACTGTGAATCACAAGGCACACACAATCTCTTCCCAAATCTCAAAACACAATCATTATCAATGTTCAATTCAGGAAACATACCCTTTTGAACCAGCTCTACCTTTTTCTGCAACTCACTATCTTGCTTCTATGCTTGCTTAATTCTATCTGATAGAGAAGATTTCACTGGTACCTAAAACAAAATCGAAGAACATCCTGCACCAACAACTTCTATGCCAAATTTCATCAAATCCATAACCATAGGATCATGTTCCAAACGTAACATGGTTAATGAAGCATTACTTTTTAGACTCAAAGAATCATCCACTTTATTTTATTTTCTCAGATGGTAATGAATTGAACAAACATAATCCTTGAATAATTATAGCCATATCCTCTATCTCATGTTCAATTCTTTCTCAGTGAATATATACTTTAAACTTTTGTGATCGGTATATATTTCACACTTTACACCATACAAATGATGCGTCAAAATTTTTATGGTGAAAACAGCAGCGTCTAATTCCAAATCATGTGTAGGGTAATTTACCCCAATATTTTTCAGCTAACATAAAGCATAATAAATTACATGATCATTCTACATTAGGACGCAACCAAGTCCTTTCAATGAAGAATCACTGTAGATAACAAGCTCCCCATTCCTGGAAGGTAGTGACAAAATTGAAGAATTCACCAATCTTCTTTTTAGTTCTTGAAAACAATCATCACATTCTTTTGTCCATCTAAACTTAACACCATTCCGAGTTAGCTTAGTCATTGGACTAGATAACCAGGAAATATTTCTAACAAACATTCCGTAATAGCCTACCAAGAAAACTACGAATATCGGTGAAATTTGTGGGTCTTGAAAATTCTTCCACTACCTTTGTTTTTGTAGGATCAACAGTTATCCCATATTTAGAAACAATATGAGGAAGGAAAAAAAATTCAACCAAAACTCACTCTTGCTGAATTTCCCATAAAATTTCTTTTCTTGTAAGGTTTGAAAAATAACCCTTAAATGTCTTTCTTGCTCCTCTTTACTTATAAAAAGACAAAAATATCATCAATGAAAACAACCAAAAACTTATCCAAGAACTCCTGGAAAATTCTATTCATAAGGTCCATGAATATAATAGGTTCATTGGTTAGACCAATAGGCATTACTACAAATTCGTAATGGCCATATCTTGAATGAAATGCAGTCTTCGGAATATTTTCTTTCTTTACCTTCAACTGATGTCACCCCGATCTCAGGTCAATCTTTGAAAAATACTGAGCTCCCTGAAGCTGATCAAACAAATAATCAATATGAGGCAAAGGATATGTGTTCTTAATAGTGATGTTATTCATGGATCTATAATCAATGCAAAGTCTCATAGAACCATCTTTCTTTTTAACAAATAAGATAGGAGCACCCCATTATGATGTCCTAGGTCGAATCAAACCATTCTCTAATAAATCTTGCAATTGATCCTTCAACTCTAAATATTAAATTTGAGCCATTCGATAATGGGGTTTTGAAATTGGCTTAGCATCAGGAACTAAGTAAACAGTAAATTCAAATTCCCGATCTGGTATTATTCCCGGAAACTCATCATGAAAAACATCAGGATACTCATTTACCACTAGCACATCATTAATCTGAACAGTTCTTTTGTTTTCAAAAATATGTTCAAGGTAACATTCATTTCCATATTTTACAAGTTTCTCAGCCTCTTGATATAATATCAACAGTAAGGTTTTATTCTTGTACACAAACTGAAAGACTTTTTGAAATGAAACTTATTTAGCTCTACAATCAATCTTAGCATGGTAAATAGAGAGCCAACCCATACCCAGGATAACATCAAACTCTACTAGAGGTAAAATAATAAGGTGTTCAAGTAGGTTCTTTCCACAGATAAGGATAGCGAGATTCTTTTAAATTCTTTTTGCCTCAACATTTCCCCCAGGTGTTTTTACAACAAGTTCAGGAGTCATTTCTTGAGATGGTATTCCAAATTTACTAGAAATGTTTTCAGAGATGAAAGAATGTGCAGAACCTGAATCAAACAACACACTGGCATAATCTGAAAAAACAAACAAAGTACCTTATACCACTTCAATTGATGGCCCAACATCTGCTAAAGTAGTTTCAAAGGATTTAACCACCCCTTTCTGCTTGTAGTATAACTGCTTCCCATCAGTCGAGCTCTTTGTCGAACACTCATTTTCATAGTGACCCATCTCATTCCACTTGAATCATTTCACTAACTGTAAATCAAATTTGGTCTTACCATCACCTTGATTTTTTCCAGTGCAATCACAAGCCTTATGTCCCATATAACCACATCGGTAGCACCTTACAGAATTCATAAGATATTCCCCAGCATGCTTTTTACCACATTTATCACAAACTGGAAACTTAGTTTTCATAACATCAGAACTTTTTGAAGAATTATTCCCTTTCTCCTGCAACCTCAGTCTCTTCTTCAATTGGTTTTTATAGAACAATTAATCCTCAGAAATCCCCATTTCCACCTTCTCAGCACATAGAACATGATTTTCATAACTCTTGAACTTGCGAGAAGCTAAAGCCCTTCAATATTTTGGATTTAATCCTGAGTAAAAAACGATTGATTTTACTATCAAGGTATTAGATAAAATTTAGAGCATACCTTGCCAATCGAGTGAACCTTTCTTCATAAGCATCCACTGAGTTGTCCTCTTGCCACAATTCCAAGAATTTTTTTCCTTCATAAGTCAAACAGCCTTAGGAAAATACTACTCAAGAATCATAACTTTGAATTCATCCCAGTAGAGAGCATCAATCTCAATAGAATACCTGATATTTTTAACCGTCGACCACCACTGAGCTGCTTCACCCTCCAAACAGTAAATAGTAAGACTAAACTTTTGATTGTATGAACACCCCATGACATCGAAAATATTCTCTAGTGCTTTAATCCACCCTTTAGCTAGAACATGGTCAGATGATCCTCTATATGATGGGGGATGCTGCCTCATGAACTGTTCCACCACTGACATGTTCCTCTGTGGTTGATCTGGCTAATCTCGTGCATGGATACCACCACCATTTATCGCTTGAGTCAACTGCACAATTACTGCAACAAACTATTCAGTTCCAATTCCGACCATCTCAGGATGCTCATTCAGAAGGTCATTTCCTTTTTTATGCCTTCCTAGCACTGCTTCCCTATCTCCTATGTAGAAAACCATTCTGAACAAACATGTCTTAGATGAAGCAACATGGTAATCTTCAAATACTATATCATTTCAATTTGACCATAAAAAAATATTTTTGGATAATCATTTAATATAAATCTAACTCCTAATGTTATCTAAACCGACCTTTAATACAAACTATAAGGCCCCAGCCTTAAACATTACGTAATCTTGAGTTATTTCAAGAATACACATTGAGTATCTTTTCAGGTTTAGAGTTTTAGATAATTAGATCATAAATCATGCATTGCATTCCACATTTAAACAAGGTGGTTGCATAAAAGATAGTATTCATTTTTAACATCAAAGGAGACATATTTAAAATAAGACATATATTATTTAGTGACACCTCCTCGACACTATCAACACATCATGTACTTTTCCCTTGGCCTATGAAAAACATTTCAAAAACATGGGATGAGCATAAAAATCATAGTAAGGTATTTAAAAATACGGAATGAAAACATTATTCCATGTATACATAAGAATCAATGAAATCATACATTACTCATAAAACATAAGCACTTTAACAAACCCCATCAAATCATGAATAAATCATAGAAATCATAAGACATAAAGGTAACTTGAGGAATTCATAACATTCTTACGTAGGGAGTAACCCTCATGGATATGTTTTTAATACACATCACAGTATATTCCCTAAATCTCTTAAGAGAACCCTTAGAGTTTAACTCCTTCGCATTACCGAATGCATTGGAGAGCTATGTTGGGCTCACCCACCCTCAGTTTATCACAGAACCACCCGTCTTCATAAAAAATGCCCAAGAACCATAACATAATCATTTCACATAAAACATACATAAAAGAAAAATAAAATTTCTACATTTCAATCACAAGATATCAATAACACATTGATTAAAACATTATCAAAACCATTTTTAATTCCAAAATAAATCAAAAGTAAAACATGGTATTTATTTTTCAAAAAAAAAGTTACGGCTTGTAGAGGAAGCTGGAACTCAAATAATGGTCACGACGGTGGAGAAGTCATTGTCGCCGCATATGTACGACAAAAACATTACCTTTCATCGTTTAGTAAAATGATTCGTATAAAAATATTCCTTTTGAATAAATGTAAAAGTCAAAGGGGTTTATACACCATATAAAAAAATGTTGTGTATAAAACAAAATATGCCTCAATGAAAGGAGATTGAGACGAAGTCCCTTACCTCAGGTCCGACTTCACACGATCGTTCTTTAACCTCATAAATAATAAACTTGAGTTAATTTCTACTTAATAAACTTTTTCAAGTTCATTATTTCTTTTATATCACTTATTACCATGTCATGAACACTATGTAATTATTTATGTTAATAATGGGCGTTTTGTCGATCATTGGTACTTGAGTCAAAAATAAACTCTTTATAATTAAAATTTGTTCATGTTGTAAATTATCCATTATACACAGAATTATATCCATGATGTAGATATCATATATATCATATATCTACAATATATACATGTATTTATAATATTACATAACATTTAGAGGTAAGAAATGAAATGCACCACTCATGGAGACGGTAAGCCGTACGTACGCATGAACGCTACATTAATTTATATTTCATATTTAATCGAATGAATTCATAATGATATAAAGGTATATTATAATTACAATATAATATCATATATAATATCATTAACTCCATCCTTTATACATCCCATATATGGAATTAACGAATCAAATCACTTTGAGGGGGCGGTAGTCCGCACTTCCTAAAATGAAGATATAACGTTTACCCATAATGGAAACCATAAAGTATGCCATAAATGAAAAATACAGAAGTTTAAGGAAAACATAAAAAATAATATATCATATATAAATATAGTGACATCATAATGTCCATCTTTGAAGGTGTTAGAAGAATATTGAACAATCATCATTTCGTGAGGCAGAAATATTCCATCCATGGAAACAGTATGCTCTTTAACCATTTGATGAAGGTGTGTGTAAGTGTAGCTAGAATCCTTCTAATAAAAACATAATAGATTATTTTATATACTTGTTTTGTTACAAAATAAATTAATAAAAAGAGTTTAGGGGGTTGGAGAAGCAAAATAAAACAAAAGAACATTAGAGAAGACGTGACCTTTAAATCGGGTAACTCCTCTTGGTTTGTACCAAAAGGGTTTCTTGAAGAGATTTCTGCCTAAGGTAAGGCTTCAAAGATGAAGAGAGGGATGAGGAGAGATAAAATGAGTAGATATTGGTCGAGATAGTGGTTTGGGAGGTTTGTGTAAAGTGGTAGAGGTGGGGGCCTTTTATAAGAGGAGAGGAGGGGCACTCTTGGAATGTTATAAAATTTTACTTTATATTAAAATGAGTTTCGGATTTTAAAGGTACCATATTGATATATTTAGAGGGTAAGGTGATAAGGGTTTGAAATATACTCTTCCAATATGTCTTTGACAAGTTTAAGTCTTAGAATTTACTTTATATTTTCAGTTTATTTAAATCATTCATTAATGAGGTAATCGTTGCATTATTATGATGTCATAAATAATTTAATTTATTGATTGTTTAAAAATTATAAAAAATGAATATGATGTAGGAAATATTTTTATCATTCCAGTGACTATTTATAGTCCAAGATATCATTTATGTAGACAAAATTAAAAATGTTTTACTCGGGTGATACATTCTTTAGTGATATTTTCCTTTCTTTAAAAATAAAATGATAAAGTCTCACTTTCACCCAAAAGCGATTCCTTGGGGTCCTTAAGTTTAGCACATGGCATCCCATGGTCGGCCATGACACAACTGGTAGCATTATGACGCATTTTGGGGTCATTTTTTATTATTATGATATCATTTTATTATCGTTAACTACATGATTACTAATTAATCACGATAATTAAAGATAATTATAATCGTTACTATTCATAATGTCCAAAAACAAAAGAGTATTAATCACATAATTTGGACATTCTGATTCCAAATATTGAATCCATTTTACCAAATTCCAAAAATATAAATTGAAATAATTAATTTAAAAATAATTCACACTGTCAAAACAAATTGCGGGTTTTTTGAAACAATATCTATGAAATGTTTGGCGCTTGTTTATGCCCAATTCCACAGTGAAATTAATTATAATGACCACCATTGGATTAAATTGTAAAAATATATTCTAATTACACTTTAATACCAATTAAAAAGATAATCTAACCATATAATTAAATTAGATAAAAAATCAGTTTTGATGTAAAATGTATTATTTTTCACTATTCATTAAAAATTGAACATTGTCAGAAAAATACCAAAAATTAACCCAATGTAAATTTCAATGTCCCAATCATAAAGAATAAGTTTTTTTTGAAAAATAGAGCTTATAAGATTTTCAAAAGTTTTATTTAAAAATGGTTTTCCATCAAAAGTCGGTAAAATAATATTTTAAAAATATTAGTGTATTCCATGCTTAAGATTGGATTTATTCTCATTTTGAGCCTCTAAAACACTATATAATTCATAAATAGACACAGATAAGAGTTTATATTATTCATTATCTACATGGGATGTTACACATAATTCCAGACATTCTGAAACATCTTATCAAGGCCTCTCCCAAGACGTCTAAAATGATTTAGGCCTCAGCCAAAACCATATATCAAATTGGGAAAGGCTACGACCAATTCCACATCTAACTATATCATAAAACCTACCAATGAATCGAGGAGCTATAGAAAGCTCCACCCGTCACATAATATTTCCAATGCATTCCACAAATTAAAAGGTTTAAACATAACATAAACATTTGTATTAAAAGTAGCATACAAAATGTCAATAATTTATTCATTAACCATTAATGGTATAAAAATATCACATCAATAGTCAAACATAAAAAAATACCTTTTATACAATATGAATGATTTGTGTTATAATAAATCAAACTCAATCAAGAATAATATCCCGTAAAGGGTGTTAATATAGTTGAAAATGATCAGTAAAAATATTTGAGAGTAATATTCCATTTAAATGAAATCATTTAAAATTCATATAAATTATGTTATTTAAAAGATAGTTATGAATAAAATTGTCCCATAAAAAGTTGAATATTTGGAAAGTAATTAACATTTTAAAATATTCATGTCCATATTCATAAATCTTTAAAACCATTTTGAAAACATGGACGTTAATGAGAGAAGATTAAAGAATAAATGATTAAAACATTTAAAATGATGTTTTAGTAAAAATTAATTTTAAAATAATCCCTTTGAAAAATATTTTATGAATCATTAACAAGGATAATAAATATTTCCCAGTAGAAACTTACATAAAAACATCCTCGGATAATAAAGTGATTGAAAAATTAACCCTTTCCTTGCACTTTGTTTTGGTCGAGAGTACGTTTAACCTCCTGTATAATGACCATTGTATGTTATTATATTATACCAGAACCATATTAATATTTTTTATATCATAAATAATTAATTTATGACTTTATAATACCCAGTTAATAATGATTTTCGTGTTAAATTAACATTTCGGGTAATAATCGCTTTCTTTATCGTACGTATTTTAACTTGTTATTCTTGATCGTATAATTTAGATCATGATTTAAATACTTCTAGAATATAAAACTTGATTTATATGTTATATATATTTATAATATAAATATTTATAAGAGATAGATAAATGAAATGGAAAACACTGTTTATGGAGACGGTAGGTCGTACGTATGCATAAACACTGTTTCTATTTTTGTATCGTATTGAAGGGAAGTTAGTGAGTAAGATATATGTAATTTCATAAATACATAAATATATATTTATATATCTCTTGTATAATTATTATGTCATATATTATATACTTATTAGTAATATATATTTTTATAATCGTCGATGAATGGTGAACATGGAAATGAATCTCATCCTGTCGTGGAGACGGTAATCCGTACGTACGCTTGAGTAACAATACCATTTTCATATAAATGTGGAATTGGATGGTATATTAATTTTATAGAGACATTATCATTTTATTTTTATTATTTATATACATATTACTCATCATTATATTCATCCAAAAAACATAGTGTTGAATAACAGATTACAGCCTGACGCGGAGACAGTAAGTCGTACGTATGCACACATGGTGACATTATCATTCATAGGATAGATAGAATAATGAATATGGTTGAAACATATTAATAACAACATCACAGTATATATAAGGTACTAGAGTTATTATTTTGGTATGGTAATAACAAATAAAGTGTAAGTGGAAGAAGAAAAGAACTTGAAAGAGGGTGGTGAAATCATTACCTCTTCTTCGGGTTCTTCCTTTTGAATTGATCAAAAGGACTCCATAGGTTGGAATTTTTAATAGAGTAAGGATTTTATGATTAATTTACGATAATATGGAGGATATTTGGGTAGGTTTTGGCCGAGAAAAATTTCTTTGGAGGTGTGAATTTGAGATAAGGGGAAGTTCCCTTTAATAAGAGGGGTGAGGGACACCTTAGGAAAAACGTAAAATATTATTTTATAATAAAATAATTTTCGGTATCTAATGGCTCCAAAAATGAATTATTTAAAGGATAAGGTAGGAATTAGTAGAAAACTTCTCAACCAATATGTTTTAGACTGGTTTGGGTCACTATATTAATCTTATCATTTAGATTTATCTTTTAATTAAATAGTTTGACATTTACCATGTCCCTTTGTATTTTTATATAATATGGTTAATAAAATTACTATAAACTTTAAAGAGAAACCCAAGTTGGTCATTGATGACATATATATTAGTATTGAAGACCTTTTTTCGAACATTACCTTTTTAGGAATAGAATACTAATTAATAATATAATATTTGTTTTAATACTCTTTTATGTCAATTTTGACACTATTTGGTATTTTGTTTTTTATAAATTCATAATAGAATTATTACTTCAAAAAAAAGTCATTTAATCAACCATATCATTTTATATTAACCTATAAAATTAGTGTAATTCATAAAAAGTCTCAAATTACATTTATTTTAGTATTTATAATATTAATTATTTTAATATCTCATTAATAAGGTAATTACTGCATCATCATTGTGTCATAAATAAAATAAATTATATAATGTCTAAAAATTATAAATAAAATATAATTATCTAGGAAATCTTTTTATCTTTCTAATGAATATTTATAGTTGAATTTATATTATGTATAACCCTATATTAAAAATGGTTTAGTTATTAAACACTGGATTTAACACTTTTAACTCTTCTTAGAATTAAATAATTATAAATGTCCTAATCTAATCCAAGTGGACCTAAAGGATCATATTTTATTCCTAAATTTGTTTTTGGTCGAATTACACTTATCCAACCGAATTATTACATGTGTTACAGCAATAATAATATAATTTTTACCTTTAATTGCCTTATTTATTTTTAACCATGGTAAATAAAAGTCAAAAGTTACTATTCACCAAAAATTATTTTTATCTTATTGAACCAAAATTTATTTACATATATCAACCATGTCTCTCAGATTTTTGAAATTTAATTCACAGAAGTGGTAAAATTATGTTTTATTCAAATTTTTAAATGCTCTCAAGAGGTGGGTAAAAGACAGTAAATTATATATCAAAACTTATTATAAAATGACTCCAATGAATTATGTTGAACATATATATGTATTATGTATCTACTTTGACCAAAAATAAATTGAAATAAAATAACTTATTATTTAAATAAAAAGTCAGTTTTAACCAATAATGTAGTGTTTTTTCACTATTAATAAAAAATTGAACGTTTTCAGAAAAATAACAAAAATTCACCCTAAGATAATTATGATATTACTAATTCAAAAATGAATTCTATTTTACCAAATTAAAAATATAGAAATTTCATTTATTAATTTAAATGTAATTCTCATTGTCAAAAACAAAAAGTGCATTTTTATGAAATAATAACTACCAAAATATTGACACTTGTTTATGTCTAATTTCAAAGTGAAATTACATCTAATGACCAAAATTGGATTAAATGGTAATAATATAATCAAATTATACTTCAAACCCATACAAATATATATTTTAACACTCATTTGTTTTATTTAAAAGTGGTTTTCTGTTAAAATTTAGTATTTTTCACTATTCACCGAAATATGAAAGTTATCAGAAAAACACAAAAAAATTTATCAAAACTAAATTTTTTTAATGTATCTATTATAAATAAGATGTTTATTTTGTCAAATTTAATATATAAAAGTTTCAAATATTGAATTTAAAATGGGTTCTCCATCAAAAAGAGGTAAAATTGAATAAAAAAAATACTTCTTTTATATAAAAAATTGAATTTGTTCTTATATTATATCTAAGAAACTCATAATATAGATTCTAAAATTATAAGGATTATATAAAATTCAAAATTTAGTAAATACTATTCATAACTGCTTTTGAACGGCTAGTTTGGTAAGTCGTGGTGTACTTGAACTCAATGTCGTGTGTAGTGAAAGTTATTGAATTACATTGAAGAAATAACATACTATGAAATATTAGGGTGTTACATTCTACCCTACTTTAATAAATTGCATACTCGCAATTTCAAATTGTTCTTCCAAAATAAAACATTAAAAATAAAAAAAATACCTTTGTGAAAAACCCACATCAGAAATTGGGTTAAAACAATTTAGTCTTAATAAGAGGGAAAGGGAAATGAAAAATTCACAACCACATTTTGATCTCAATGAAGAGAGAATTGGGGGAAATTAGAGAAACATAATTGTAAGAAAACCTAAATATTTATTTAGAGTGATTGAGGTCATCAATCACAAAAACAAGTGTAAAATTAAGGGCCTCAAAGCCATCAATCTATGATGATTTAAAATATCATCGGTTCAACAAAAAATATGGTATTATAATAACACATTTTTGGTTTTAAGATCCCTTAACTAATGTTTAATAATTAATTTCTTCATAGAATAAGAGAAAAAATTATACTTTACAAGTAGAGTTCCATAAATTAACTAATTTCTACCACAAACTCATCTTTCACTATAATATATAATAGAACATAAAAATTATATATTTATCATAATCGTATATGGTTCCAAAAAAATGAATTTGTAATTCATCTATCAGACCTTTTAAAAAAACTTCATTAAACAATATAGGACATCACGTAGGCCAGTGGTTGGCGATGCACCCTTGTCTCCCTTTGGTTGTCGGTTCATGTCTCACGACCTTTCCAGAAGCGACTGGTTGTCGCCCGACCACCGAGTTGTCATTTTATAAAAAATCCACAAAATAATATTAATAAATTCTTTTACCTTAACAATAAAATCCAATGTCAAACATAATCCATTCCAACATTTAGAGTTATCCAAAATACTTCTTTCAAAACTCACAGTCAAAAATATATAAGGATGTAAAACACAATGAAGATCCTTTTTAAAACATATTAACATGTGAATACCATCATCATGTATTATTTTAAAATATGGCAACAACTTGAATTTCCATAAAACCTTATTTATAACATTCATGCTCCATTATTCTTTATAGAAATACTAGATATATTCTTCATATCGGAAATTTTTGAATACTCCAACAATGATGAATTAAAAAAACCATTAATCAGTTCCAAGATAGTCAAGAATATCCAATATAATTTATCCAAATCAACCATCTCTTCTTCCAAAATTACTACCTCAGTATCATGACCATATTATGGTTTATCTTTCCTCCAACCATTTATTTTCCAAAAAGATTAACTTTTTATTGGGTCACATTTCATAAAACCATATAATCACAAATCCTCAATGAAATAGAACAGTAGTACAATCCTTATTTATTTACATAGTTCATATAACTGGTATATAATCTATACAACACTAAAATTACATAATATTTTAACAATAACATAAGGACACTAGTCATTCCTCTTCATCTATGGTCATATAATAACTTTATTAATATCCAATAGTATCATTTGGGGTATACTCTGGTGATTTGGACATTGATTTTCATAATGACCCAACACCATGTAGATGAAGCATTGCACACATGAAACATTTTTCTTATCCTTGCAATCACATATATTGTCTCCTTTTTCTCCACACTCATAACAAACCCTCATTCCCTTCAAACATTTACCAAGGTTTTTCTTTCCACAATTATCACATATGGGAAAATCCTTCATTCCCTTCTTCCCTTTATCCATCTTTATATGTACCATACTTTTCATCTCTAGATTCTCTTCAAAGCCATTAGACTAAGAGAATTATTTACATATCTTATTAAAAAATTATATTATTTCTTCTCATGTTGAGAATACATGGGATAATATTTCCTTTGTAAATGTAGGCTTAATAATATGAAAGATATGATCCTTCATACTCTTTGGATCACACATATTGTTGGAGTTCTCATTTTATCTACCGGGCTCCATTTCTAAACAATGACATAAACTATGTTAGTTTATGAATCGAAATTCATAATTCCAAACTTATAAATCACCTAATGTAAAATGAGTAGTTTATAGATATAATTCATTATATAAAAATGTTTCCATTGAGGAAATATTTAATCCTAAATCCTACATAATGGTTTGTAAGGAAATTTTTAATTATCTTAAGCATATACCCTGGGAGTGTCGTAACCAATTGTGAAGCAAGGCCCATTATCATGTACCAGGATACCCCAGGTCTATCCTGAAACTCTTTGTCAGAGTTTTCACTCCTAGGTACATCTGTGCCAGAGCCGCCTTTACCTACTCGTATCTAGAAAAGGATGTATATCTTGGAAAACCTGAAAAATCTCTGCATTTTCAAAATTCTAGGAAGTTCTTCTATACTAATCCTCAATTTCTATATTAGTATAATGTACTCTAATAAAAGTTTATCTAAAACTAGTCTCCAAGGGTTTTTCAAAAATTTCTCTAATACCAACTGTAACGTCCTGACCTCAATTACCCAGATTCGGTGCATTATTTTAAAACATTGTTATGATTAAAAGGAATCAATTCTCGAAGGACCGATTAGTTTAGTATTGATGGAAAATAGATTACATACATGAAGTTCAACGTTACAATATTGAAATGAAAAACAACAATAATTTATTACATTAGAAATGTCCAAGCCTCTTATATTATTCTTGAAAGTCACTCATAACTAACTTCTTCATATCCTGGTAAAATAAAACATAAGAAAGGGGTGAGCTCAAATGTTCAGTAAGGGTAAATACTTTATTGGAAGCTATAAACATTTGATGAAAGATTTGTAATAAAAACAACAACCATTCGAACATAAACTTGAACATAATATGGCCAAAATAAATCATACATTACCATGTAAACATGCACATGCATATTCTACTAGTCTCATAATCACATCTAATAACTAATTTCATAATGACGGAATGCATAATGCGGGACATTATGAAACATCTTGTCAAAGCCTCGGCCAAGACGTCTAAAAATGATTTAGGCCTCTGCCAAAGCCATATATAAATTTGGGAAAGTCCACAGCTAATTCTATGTCTAATTGTCTCATGAGACCTACAAATTCATAAAAGAGCTATATCAGGCTCCACCGGTCACTTACTAAGTACAATTCATTCCTTAAATGAAAAGGTTTAAACATAACATAAAAATTCATATGAAAACTTGAATACAAAATGTCAATAAATTATTTACAAATCGTGAATGGTATAAAAATAACACATCCACAGTCAAAATATCAAAAAAAACCTTATATACAATATGGAATATTTGTATAATAATAAATCAACCTAAATCAAGAATTATATCCCGTAAAGGATGTTGACATAGTTTAAAATGATCAGTAAAAATATTTGAGAGAAATATCCCTTTTTAATGAAATCATTTAAAATTAATATAAAGGAAGTAATTTAAAATATTGTTTTGAATCAAAGTTTCCCATATCAATTTGAAACTTTTTAAAGGAATTATCATTTTAAAATATTCATGTCCATATAAATAAATCATTAAAACCATTTTGAAAACATGGATGTTAATGAGAATGGTTTTGAACAATAAATAAATAAAAAATTTAAAATTATGTTTTCGTAAAAATACCATTTAATAAAATCCATTTTAAAACAATTTTATGAAACATGTACGTTGATAATAAATATTTCACAGTACATTCATACCTTAAAAACATCCTCGGATAATAAAGAGATTAATAAATTAACTCTTTCCTTGCACATTCCTTTGGTCGAGGGTACATTTAACCTCCTGCATAATGACAATTGTATGTTATTAGATTATAGTAGAACCATATTCATATTAATTATATCATACCTGATTCATTTATTAATTTATATTACCCATTTAATAATGATATTAATGTTAAATTAATATTTTGGATAATAATCGCTTTCTTTATCGTACGTATTTTAACTTGTTATTCTTGATCATATCATTTAGTTAATGATTTAAATACTTCTAGAATATAAAATTGATTTATATATCATATATATTTATAATATAAATATTTATAATAGATAGATATAACAAATATAAAACACCGTTTATGGAGTATGTAGGTTGTACGAACGCATACACGTTGTTTCTATTTTCATATCGTATTGAACATAAGTAAGTGAATAATATATATTTAAGTACCTAAATACGTATATATAAATATATATATGTCCAATATCATTATTATTCTATATATAACATAATTATTAGTAATATATATGTTTATAATCTTCGATGAATGGTGAATTTGGAAATGAATCTCATCGAGTCGTAGAGACGGTAATCCGTACGTACGCACGAGCGACAATAAAATTTCATTAAATATGTGGAATTGTGTGATGTATTAATTTTAAAAAGACATTAACAGGTTATTTTAATTATTTATATACATATTACTCATCATTATATCCATCCAAATAACATAGAATTGAATAACAAATTACACAACGTCGTGGAGACGGTAAGCCGTGCGTACACACCCTTGCTGGAATTATTATTCATAGGATGGATAGAATAATGAATACAGTTGTGCCATATTTATAATATGATCATAGTATATATAAGGTACTTGATTTATTATTTTGGTATGGTAATAACATAGAAAGAGTAAGTGGAAGAAGAAAAGAACTTGAAAGAGGTTGGTGAAATTATTACCTCTTCTTCATGTTCCTTCTTTTGATTTGATCAAAAGGGATCCATAGGTTGGATTCCTAACCGAAGTAAGGCCTCTAGGATAAAGGTAGGATATTTGGGAGGACATTGGGGGTAGTTTTTGGCCAAGCCAAATGGATTTGGAGGTGTTAATTTGAGAGAAGGGGGAGTGCCCTTTTATAAGAGGGGTGAGGGGACCTTAGAAAAAACTTAAAATATTATTTCATAATAAACACATTTTCGGTTTTTAATAGTAGAAAAATAAATTATTTATAGGATAAGGTGGGGACAGGTCAAAAACAGTCAACCAAAAAGTTTTAGACGGGTTTGGGTCACTATATTAACCTTATCTTTTATATTTTACTCTTAGATTAATAGTTTGACATTTACCATGTCTCTTAGTATTTTTATATTAAATAGTTAATAAACATACTATAAACTTCCATGTAGACCCCAAGTGGTTCATTAATGACATATATTATATTATTTAATACCTTTTTCTGATCCTTGGATTTTTAGTAATAGAATAACAATTAATAATATAATATTGGTTCTAAAAACTCTTTTATGTCAATTTTGACACTATTTGGTATTTTGCTTTTTCTAAATTCATAACAACATTATTAATTATAAAATTCATTTAATCAACCCTAAAATATCATATTAACTTATAAAATTATTTTAATTCATAAAATGTCTCAAATTACATTTATTTGCGAATTTATAATATCAATTATTTTAATATTTCATTAATAAGTTAATTACTGCATCATCATTGTGTCATAAATAAATTAAATTATTTAATGTCTAAAAATTATAAATAAAATACCATTATATATGAAATTTCTTTATCTATCTAATGAATATTTATATTCGAATTTATTTAATGTGTAACAATATATTAAAAGTGATTTTGTTATTGAACTTTGAATTTAACACTTTTAACTATTCTATGAATTGAATAATAATAAATGTCTTAATCTAATCCATGTGAACCTAAAGAATCATATGTTATTCCTAAGGTTGTTTTGGTTCTAATTACAATTATCTAGTAGAATTAGTACATGTGTTAGGGTAATAATAATATCATTTTTACCTTTAATTAGCCTAATTAATTTTAACCATGGTAAATAAAAGTCAATAGTTACTATTCACCATAAATTATTTTTATCTTATTGAACAACATTTTACTTACTAATATCAACTATGTCTCTAGGAGTTTTGAATTTCAATTCACAGAATCGGTAAAATTATGTTTTATTCAAATTTGAAAATACTCCATGAAGGTGGGAAAAAGACGGTAAATAGTTCGATAACATTTTATATATCTAATCTTATTATAAAATGAATCCAATGAATTATGTTGAAAATATATATTTATTTTGTATATATTTTTACCTAAAATAAATTAAAATAAAATAACTAATTATTTAAATAAAAAGGCAGTTTTAACCAATAACGTAGTGTTTTTTCATTATTCCTCAAAAATTGAATGTTTTCAGAAAAATACAAAAAACTCACTCTAAGCTAATTTTGAAATTATGAATTCAAAAATGAAGTCTATTTTACCAAATTCAAAAAATATAAATTGTATTTATTAATTTAAAACTAATTCTTGTTGTCAAAACCAAAAAGCATATGTTGGAGAAATAATAACTATCAAAATATTGACACTTGTTTATGCCCAATTTCAAAGTGAAATTACTTCCAATGACCAATATTGGATTTAATGGTAAAAAAATAATATAGTTATACTTCCAAACCGTTCATATGTATAGTTGAACACTATAATTATTATTTATTAAAAAATTTGTTTTCAGATAAAATTTAGTATTTTTCACTATTCTCCCAAGTATGAAAGTTATGAGAAAAACACCAAAAAAATTTCAGAACTCAATTTTTATGTCCCGATTTTAAATAAGAAGTTTATTTTGTCAAATATAATATATAAAATTGTCAAATATTACAATTAAAAAGAGACTTCCATCAAAAGGCGGTAAAATTTCACTTAAAAAATAATTCTTTTATTGGAAAAAATTAATTTGTTCTTATATTATGACTAAAGAAACTAATAATATCAATTCAAAAATTATAAGGATTATATTAAATCCAAAATTCCATTAATAGTATTCATAACGGATTTTGAATGGCTAGTTTAGTAAGTTGTGGTGCGCCTGAACTCAGTTTTGCGTGTAATGCAAGTTATTGAATTACAATGAAGAAATAACATAATATGAAATCATGTGGTGTTACAAAAGATGTCATCACTAAATGAACATCTTCAACACTGGGTTTTAAAGGAATTTTTTTGGTACAATCATCAACATGGTAGTATCCCAACCATAGAGGCCACCTGAGAGGCTCTCCAAGTTAATAACAATCCCCGACTGTCCAGACAACAAAAAATGGTGGTCAAGAAACAGTTGGTACCAACCACCATCTTCAACTGTTTCTGGCCTTTATCCCTAGAACTCAATGACCATTCGCTCCAATACAATTGGGAGGTGGATTAGTGGGTCACTCATGGATTCAAATCGAAGACAATAGGGTCTTTCCCGAGGGATCCCACTAGAACATTCCACCAACTAAATCATGTTCAAGTGATCCCCCAAGATAATGTGGGTGTTGCCTTCGATTATCATGTCTAGGTTATTCAAACCCAGACAGGAAAGACGGCCCCTCGAGGACAGAAACTAGCCAACATGGAGTAGGATATTACTTTACCCCTCCTAATAATTCCTTCAAATTAACTTAGTGGAAAACAACAAATTAAAACATACACCTGTCTACCTTAATTTCTTCATCCAACAAACTCATTCGGAAACACCCAACCAATCTCACAATTTAAATCATGTGGTGTATCATTAGAAGGCAGATGAACCTCGTTAAAAATAATCATTAAGTCTTTAGACTCATCTGGAAGCATTCAATGAAGCCAACCAATCAAATATTTTGGAAATCTGTAAGCATGAACATACACCTACCTCCACTGACCAATCCTGCCAGCATTTTTGTCTGTCTTCATTGAATTTTGTCTGTTAATCATGTTTAGTAAAATATTTCTAGTAGGGAAAAACACATTCCATTCTCTATCAAGTCTACCAACATTCTCATTTGTAATATCCTGGAGAAGTTAGGTGGAATGCCTTGATGACCAACTTAGGGAAGACTAGAATCTCTCCCTCACACATGCATACTTTCAGTATCCTCTAACCGGAATGACAGGATAAAATCAAGTACATAAACCTTATACAAATGAAAAATGGAAAAATATCCCTTTAATGGCTACTAAAGTCACCACAATTTTTTAATAATGGTGAAAGGGTAGACATAGATCTCAGTCCATATTCTTCATGCCTTCATAAATATCATAAAAGAAAATTCTGCAGCACTAGAGTGAAAGACACATAATTTTATCCCCACACCTAAGATGAATCATCAGCGTTCCATCCCTGAGTACATTCATACCTCTGTTCTAGTCCAAGAGGGTTATGGAGCATAATCTCTAATATCATAAGAACACATGGATCGATAACATAATCCTTTTCCAATTGGGGATAATCGGCCTATTATTATAGCCACTCCAAGCTAGACACATACACCTACCTATGATAACCACTTCTCACATCCAATGGCCCAAATTATGTATAAGAGACCATCTATGTTGATTTATCCTTAAGCATGGTTGGAAAATCAAGAGTCAATCTGTGATATGGCTCCTCTTAATGATGGAGTTCTTGAATCCCACATAAATTTAACTATTTCAACTCATGATCCTACCCTCCCATTACTAAATTTTGGGAATAGTAGTCAAAATTATGAATTTCCTCATTAGATACTTCATCATGAAGGATTTGTTAATGACAATTCATTCAATTTAGAGAACCTATCTCTGGATGGGAGCCGTCTAAACCCTTTATGTGTCCAAAAGACCAAAGAGGATGAGGATTTATCCCTTTCTGTAATCCATCTTTTTAGTCCTCCCCATGATGTCATTTTCTACTATAGTTCTCTCTACGAGTGTGTTTTTCATTGTCATGATAATTCTCTAATTAAAAATCTAGTGATGGGATATCCCTCTTATCTTGAGGCACTATCCAACTTAAGTCCATTCATGTATGATCCCTTGGTACTAACATGTAAAAAATATTCTCAACTAGAAGATAGCCAATGTAGACAGTCATTCTCCAAAACTCCCTTGGGTCATTTTCCTTCTAATATAGAAGATGAAAAAAACTAACTTATTGTTTATGATTGAAAAATTTTGAATAATCCACATTGGTCAGACAATGTTTAAAAACCTCTAGAGAAATATGATGATAATATGTTGAATATGAGAAAACATTGGCAAAGAGTGAAATATTAGTAATGTTTTGGCCTTTGAAAACCTATGACTACAATATTGTAGAACTAATAGTAGAATATTACATTCATGATATACACCTCAACATATGGAAAACTATTTTTCAACTCAAATCCAATGTGTTATCATATGATGAATTAAAATTTTATTTCAAGGTAATGTAAGGGTTTACTTCCAAATTTACATGGCATATCTACAGGTTTCCTTGTATCCAAAGGTTGAGAAGCAACATGTGTCTCTCCAATGTGCATGTAATAATTCATTAAAGACGTTGTGAAAATTAATTTCCAAACCCCATCAGGTCTTCGTATAAGAGGATGGGTTGCACATGGATCATTGAACATCACTGCACTCCAAAATAATCAAAGCCTACCGAATGTGGTCTCATGAAATGTTTTTCCCTTGGACAACTAAAAAAAATTCTATTCATGAATGACGAAATTATCATCAAGTACATTCCTCTATTAGTTTTCCTTAAATTCAGTCCCAAAGAGAGAAAGATACTGAGATTATTTTTTATCAAGCATCTAAGAACATTAAGCAGGAGTACGTGTTAGAGGAGGCCAACCATCAAATTAAGAAAATGTATAAAATAGAACAATGGTTTACCTAAATAGGTGATCTATGTGGTTATAGAATAATTAATGCAGCCAATTTTTGGTCCATAATTTGGAAAATAAAAAGAGTAGTTGTGCTAATATCTTTTTTAGTAGTTTATAAATAACCTCGTATCACAGAGATGGGGTCTTTTTAAACCCAATCATTGGATTCAACAAGCAGAGCCTGAATTGTTGTGAAAAAAGAACAAGAACAACCCGAGTCTACTGGACTACAGGATTTTTCACATCCATAATCCCCTCCTCAGTAAAAGTTAGTCTTGTCATAATTAGGGATGAATCCACAAATTTAACACACAACAAAACAATCTAAATATTCAATTCAAGTTACAATATTACAAATAGTTCTTGGGAAATAATTATATAGGTTAAAAAGTTCTTATGGAGGGCATAATAGAAATATATGATCTTACAAAGATACTAATGGAATGTTGTCAATGCATTATGTGTCAGGGAATGTCATTAATATAATTATAGAAGATCCTACCAAAAGTGGGTCCAGTTCAAGGGAGTTAGATGATGATGTTCTTATTCATAACATGGTACAAACCGAAGAAAATGAAGGAGGTGTGTGTTGCAGAAATTAGTGGCTAACCCAAAATATAGGTATTCCCTCAAGTAACCAACTCCCACAGCTTCAAAAGACATCTAACAAGGGGAAAAGTATATTCCATATTGTGTATCACTTATTAACTGAATAAGGTTAATCTATTTCACTTGAATAATGATTTTACCCATTATAAGAGGAGATGATGGATTTGTATAGACTCAATGTAGAGTTACACCAATATAGCATTCCAGCCAGCCATGCTCCACAAGCTGATCCTCAGAATGCACATCCAGTAGAAGTTCCCCAACAAAGAATGATTGTTTGAACTAAATATGTGGATGATTATTTTTCTCATTAGGTACACATCCAAAACATGATCAAAATATCCTTATAGGCCTATCCCTATAGGATATCCAATACAAATACCAACAGTGCCACCACCAACGGTTTTTCTAGTTGTCATGCCAGTTCATGCTTCAACTGTTGTACCTATACAGGTCCAAGATCAACTAGATATTCCCCAAACTCTTATGAATACAACTGAGGAATTAACAACTCTATTAGAATATTTAGAATAATGGTGTGCACTAGTACAACTAGAAAAAAGGCTCACCTTGAATGGGTACATCTGATCCTTCCCCCACCAAACTTTATAAATACTACGTTCCCAATTATTAATGTTTCAGAAGATCTAAAGAAGCACCTGACACATTTAATTTCTCGAAGTGATCCCATGATGGGTACCCCTCAACAAAAAGAATCTATAAAGCTCAAATGTTTTGTGAAATCATTACAAGGGCCTTCCTTTTTTGGTATACATGTTTCTAGTCTTGATAAATTACTAGATTTAAAGACCAATGTCATAAATTCCATTTCCAATTCTTCCCAATGCTACTAAATACAATTGTTTTTTATCATAAAAATTGCACTTAATGGGAGAATGAAAGATTTTAAGATTTAATTACTAGATATAATGGATTAACATACATCTTAAATCCATCACTCCATCAATAAGAATTACTAACAATATATGTAGAAAATATACGTGATGAGTTATGCACACCATTAATCCCTATGAAATACAAAGGATGGTTTTGGGAACATATATAAATCACCAAGAAAGTGGATAATTACACTATAGAAACCAAGGATAAGTTTCATGTAATCCCATTAGCTCTGGGAATGAGTTCACAAAAAAGCATAGGATGATACAGTTAAACTCCAATAAGCACCTATAACTGCTTCGTCTTCAAAACCATTATTATACTGTAAGGCTCCACCTACTGAGCATTAGTAACAATGAATGACTTTTTGAGACAAAAAAAATTTCAAAGGTAGTGAAAATTTTAGGTATCCAAGATTAAAGTATATTTTATTTAGAATGAATATGTTACGAATTACTTCATTTTATCTTTGAAAAACAATTTAGTACGATTTAAAAGGATGAGGAAACCAAATGAAGAATGAGTGGAATATCTCCAAAATTATTTCCCCTTTCATAAAAATTTGGGGGACCCTTTCCAGAGTGTTTTTGTTTCAATTATCTTCTAAAAAAATGGTGGAATATAGACATGTGATACTAAAAAGTTCATCATCCCAAGATGCATGTTTTACTACTACTGATCCATAAGAAGAAGGTAGGTGGTAAGAAGTTAAAAGAAAAAATATGAAGAAGTGTGATGATTGGATGGTCAGTAAAATTATCAATTGAACTCCTGAAATTCTATAAACATAGTTGAAATAAACCATTTTACCTCATTCAACCTCTGATGCATAAAAGACACCTTCATCAGATGATCGGTCTTCCAAAGGCCAATCCTCAAAAAAGCAACAAATCCAGAGGGATAAAGGGAATTTAAAAGAATATGAGATCGTTTCAAGGACAATTTTATACTTACCATTGGTAGATTATATTCCATTTGTCTCAAAATAAAAAAAAATGCCCCCAAAAAAACAACAATAACTGAACTATCAAGTAGAATCTTCATCATATGACGAATTTATTTTTATTTTAATTAACGTTATCCACATAACGGACCATTATACAAATGAAGATTACAGTTATGAAACTGAATTTCCAATACTTTAGTAGGTAATTAGGGGAATAATTCAAACTCTATGATACATAGGAAGACTTGGATATGTTAGAAGAAACAATTTTAACTATACCCTTGCTCAAATAGTTTATGAGGTAGAGACTTGTGGGAGAGCCTTCAGTAGGCTCATCAAGAACAAGCGAACTCTCCCACACAATATGGGATTGACCTGGACATGATCATCTAAGAAGACTGATAAGAGGCTATACTGTCACTCTCTCAACAGGTACAATTACCTAATAAGTCTAATATACCAAGAGTTGAATTGTTTTTAGATTCTTCCCTGACAAATGGTACATCTACATCAGGAGCATCAACTTCCAAGGCACCTACAAAATCGTAACTCTATTACATAAAATGAATAAATTTGAACCAAAAGTATGATGTTTTGAAACATGTAGAATATGTACTGGCCAAGTTATCAATCTGGTATGCTTTGAATCTGTCAACCAATTTTTTAGAAGGACTTATTGAGGCTTTTTCAAGACCTCCATGGTTTCAAACCAAGGTAGATGTTGTTGATTTTTACCGTATAGATAATAATCCTATAAATTTTCATAGAGTTATATCTTTCACAGATCAAGATGAGGATGATGTTGTACAATGACATATTAGGCCCTTATATTAATTTATAATGGTTAATGATACAGACATCCGATGAGACTTCATTTAGAATGGATTATGATTTAACCCCATTCTCATTTATACACTTCATCAATTTGGTCTCACTAAATCTAACATCTCTCCATGTACATTGAGGTTGAAGGATTTGAAAAGAATGAACAAGAACCTCTGGGTAAGACTGAACTCAGAACTCAGTTTGGGGATCTTGTATCTATTTCAGATTTCATTGTTGTTGGACAACACACATCTTTCAACATTCGGCCTGAAAGTCCATGGCTACAATAACATGTGGCGATTACTTCCTCATACCACCAATTTTTCAAATATTGTTTCAATGATCAAATTGGATCATTTTAAGGTGGAAAGGCTCCATTAAAAACGTTTTTATATCAGTATATTGGGGAATAAATCTATCACACAAAGGAAACAAGGCATGTGGAAAATGATATAAGAATAATAAATGCTCTAAATGGCCTAGAAAAGACCCAAGCTAACCCATTCATCAATTTGAGTATATATTACTTGTTTCATATCAATCATATTAAAAGAATAGACCAACATCCAAATACTCATAGAGTGATTTCCATAATTTCAGTTATGGAAATCGATCCGGAAAACATGACAGAATTTTTTGATCTACTAAGAAGTGGTGAAAGATTTAATATAGGTTTCATCATTTTATCCACCGAGCATTACCAAGTATTTTTTTCATCGGTCATGATAGAAGATGATGTCTCATTTGTAGAGGAATACAATGATATTGATCACTAACCCATATTATTTTTAAATTCTCCAATAAGACCCATCATCATTTGTAGGGTCATAAATGGATGCCTCTTCTTCAAGATGTCCAAATACGGACTTTCCCATAACTCGGAATACTTTTCATAATCCCAAATCCTTCCATAAGTATCATAAGTGGTAACACATGAGGAAGAATAAGATTAAGATATCAAACATACCCCCTCTATCATTTCATTATGTCATATCCACCAAAATAGATTAGATAAGAGAAATAAATCAAGGTACACAAGAAGATCCATAGCCCACTCTAATTTGTGTGTCCATGAATTTTCAATAGAAAGAGATATATAATTCATTTCAAAAGAAACATCAAGAAGTATTTTATTGTAACTCTACATAAATATCAGGCCTTTAACCCGACATATTTACCCATCATTTAGGATTTCTATAAGTGAATCACATATTTATGCATGGATAAAGAAGAACACACCCAACTCACACCTCTAAAATTGAAGCTGAAGTTAACAATATTATCAAGGATAACTTTTTTAGTAAGGTTCCATATCCCAAAGTGGTCAAGTATTTTAACCTCACTATTATTTTTATGGGACACATAATTTATACACCACTTGTTTCATTTGTGTTGTGTATATAATACTCATGAATATATTTTGTATTTATTTTCATGATAATTATTATATATATATCCAAGTAGTTTTTTCTTTATTGGTTTTTTGATTCAAAAGAAACCAAATTGATAATGTTTTTATGTTATAATATATTAATTAATAGGTATTGTTTATGATTAAGTATTAAATTATGAAATCATATGATATATATCTCAAGAAAAAAATTAATTCTATTATAAGTTGGTTATTATATTAAAATACATGTTTTACTTTCACTTTCCATTCATTTTTTACTAAATATTCCAAAAAAAATGTTTTTAGAAAAACCTAAATGTATTTATCTATTCAGTCAAAATCCCTTTTTATTATATTCCCATGCTATCTAAAAATGTTTTAAATAGTTTTTATAATATTATCCAAAAAATAATATTAAAATAATTTACCCATGTTTGACCTTTTGAAAAATGTTTCTAGAGGAACATTCTTGTCATTTTACAAATAAGTAACTTTTGAATTTTTCTAAAAATGTGAAATGAATCATTGTTTTAACATATATGATCAGAATATAAATTTTCACCATCATAACCACTAAATTAGTAAAATTAAAATTTATAATTTTGAAATTTTCATTTAAAATAAAACATTTTCATAATATTTTGTAAATTTTTTATTTTTAAGAAGTGACTTCAAAGACAAAGAATATTTTCCGCGATAATGATTTAATAGTAATTTATTGAATTTCTATAAAATTTGGAGTTTCCTATGTTTTTTGGGGGACATGATCCAATGGTAATATATTTATTATTTCATTGTATTTATTATTCTTATAATTATATTAATTTTATAAACCCCATTTCTTTTCCATGGGTTATACTTCAATGAAATTTCTATGAAATTCATTACTTATCATGGTTTCAGATATGATGAATGTTTTATGATCATATGTCACACTTATGTATGGTTCTCATTAGGTTATAATGATTATGAATTAGCCGAGGAAGGTGGTTACATTATAACAATGGATGTGTGGGACTTATATCACCCTCTAGTGAATTAAATAATGATTTATATCTCATTAGATAAACATGATTTGAATGGGGAGTCAAACTAGATAAATAATGGAATTTTTAATGTATGATTGTCTTGGGAGTGAACCTTTTCAACTATGATGGTTGGGGTAGTGAGAAAATTCTACTATGATATCTTATGAAGTAATCCTTAAATAAATATTATATGATTTATATGATTTTGTGTATGCCAAAAATCTTTGTCATATACCGGTGTTATGATCTCATGGATCATGTTATTTCATTACATTATTATGCATGTATTATGATCAACCATTAATTTTGTCATGACTCATTTATATGATCGTATTATATGAAGGTCATGGTTTTAAAATGTTATTTTCTTCTTTTCATAACTTTATTCTCATGTTATGTTAATATCTCCCTCATTTACCCTTACTGGGAATCTAAGCACACTCTTTCATTTGTTTCTTTTCCCTAGGTTTTGAAGAATGGTATTGTTTATGATATGAATAATTTGTTTTATGTTTATGAATTACTTAGTGGTTGTTGATATAGTTCCCTTATGTACTAATTATGTATGTATCATTTTTTCTAATGTCATTATACCTAAATTATTCTAACCTAGATCAGTATGATATATAATTAATATTTTTATATAATGATGTTATATTAATGTAAGAAATGTGACTATTTTAATAAAAATCCTTCATAAAATATATCACTGACCCACACTATAATTAATAAAACCTTGAATAAGTTACCATGTCATATTCTTTGGGTTATATTAGCCCCTTATCAAATTCCCATTAACAAGATGATGTTTTTCGACTTCCCATTATGGTTTAATGAATATCACAAACATTTCGTCACATAAATCAAAAAAATATATAATTGGATATAAATGAGATCACATATAATTATTAATAAAAAACAATTCCAATTAACGAAATAAATTAATTCTCTATTAATCACATGAATCCAAGTAACCCTTCCAAAATGAATCAAAACACAAAAACTGAAAAATTATATCCATTAAGTGATAAAAACCCAATAAAGGCTAGGTTAAATACCTAAGAATTAGCTACTAGAAATCAATACCATTAGTGATTCAGGTATATATTATAAATAGAAAGGTTTAGACCTAAATAAAACAATTATCAGCGAAATAATTTAATGGAAACCTCCCATGACATTTCTTCCAATCCATGTTCACTAAGAAAAAATTTATATGTTATAAAAATTAGAATATCATCAATTATTACCCTTTAAAATGACATTAGATTATGAAAAAAGATACATATTGATCATTACTAATGTATCTATGATCAACCAAGTTATTGCTACCAACAAATAGACCTCCATTGGTGGGTCCTAAAAATAATTCCTCTCCTCCATAACTTCATTGGTATCTCACTACAGTTTTAGTAGGTCTCTATAATTCCTCACAGGATATAAAAATTTATCCATTTACTATACATTCTCCTCTCATCTTCCTATAACATTTTCATAAGAAAAAGTACATATATTTTGTAGGAAATTAATAAAATATTAATCTCCTAACACATAGTATTTGTTTCATTATAGTTTCATGAGGAGATTAATAGTGGGAATTATAGTACTAGGTTCATTTTAAGTTCTAATTATTTTTTAAAATCAATAATTATCATTCATATTCATCTTAAAATCATGCTTTAGCTATCAATAATATTTTAAGAAGTTGATTAACCAATTTAATATAGGGTAATGTGAAGTTTTCCTTTATCATTATTTTTGTTGAAAAAAAGTTTAAAAAAAAGTAAAATAAATGTTTGAATTTCGTTCCTAATTATGATTTTAAGAGATATTAAAAAGGTATTGTAAAAAATTAATAGGTTTACATCCCATATCTTGTGATTTTTAATTTTTAATTTATACAAAAATTTATTGGCATGATTTTTTGGTTATCTTGAAAATTAATGAGTTGAAATATTTTTTTCTTGTGATATTTGATAATTTGTTTATTATTGATAATGAGTGGATTCATTGGTGATGATTTTTACTATTTAACTATGGTATATTTTATTTGTGATAATTTTGACATATATGCTTCAAAATAAGAAATCTTTAAAGTGTGTTGGTATTTAATATATAATAAATGACATTCAATTATTTTATTATTTTTATTTGAATTTATATTAAATTTAACCATTATTAATAAAATTATTAGTTTTATATTTCATAATTTATTTGTGTTAGTATTTGAAAAAAATTAAAATTTTCACATATTTATATTGGTGTTTTTAGTGTTTTATATTTTTGTTTTCAATTTTATTGATTATTTTTTTGATTATATATTTTTATATGAAATGGGAAACTATATAATTTTGGGCCAAAACATCATCGATCTATAGTTAGGAATTAAAATAATTAACCCAACAATATAACATAATGTTAAGTGTAGTGATGTTAGAAATTATTTTATAAAATGAAAAAATAATTATTTGAAAAAACTCATGGTGACTAACTAATCAAAGAGGTAGTTGAAAGAGTTAAATAATTAATCAAGGAGTTAATTGTGGTAGTATGTCTATGCTAAATAGAGAAGAAACAATGGAAACCTTTCCTGATTTTTATTTACATGTCCTTTTTTAATTTATATGTAGAGATGTAAAATTAAAAAGATGTGGGAAAATATTAGAAATATTAAATGATATATATATATATAAGAAATTCAAATATAAAATAATATATAGTTTTATTAAATACTCCATTGTTTCTATTGATGAATTTTTTTATAAATTTATAAGGTCATTACTAAAAAAATGTCTTTTTAACATATTAGGAAAATATATATTAGTTTCCCAGAGATTTAATATAGTGGGATAGAAATATTTGGATGATCAGATAGACATTCCCCTTGTCAAAAGTAAATATTTTGATCGGTTTTGGTAAAAAAAACATAGAGGATTCATGTTCTTATCTTATGAAAATTATAAATGAAAATTAAATTATTTTTTAGCTTATACATTTAATAAAAATTTATATTGTTTTTACTCACCCATATTGAATATTTGATTCCTATAGGAATGATAATATTTTATATCTATTATTCTGAAACTAAAATCAACTAAAAAGACCTAGTAAAGTGGCATTGTGGATCCTAACCCACAGGGACAACTGGAAGAAAAGAAACCTAATGATTCAAAACCTATATAAGGAATCCTCCTGTTAAATCATCAGATATAGTTTCACTAGAACTAGGATGTTTGGATTCAAATCAAATTCAAATCAAGGGATAATGGTCAATTTTATGGCATTAATAAAAATATAATCCTAAATCTAGCTTGGGATAGTCCTCTGGCATACACAGTGAGGCGGTTCAAGGGTCACCAATTAGACATTTAAAAAATAATTGGTTTTACCAATTTTTCAATTATACTATGATCTTAGTATACCTAAAAACCTAGATTAATTAAGCATAGAATCAACAGAATAAATGATCACATGATATTTGTCATATCCTTCTTATCTCTAATTATGCTATTTTCATTCAATTGCACATTCTGTGCTTAGTTCTTTGCAATTTTAGCTGATAAAAAGTTTTTTCAATTAAAATTAATATTCATAAGGTTACTATGGCTCAATTAATGGGTTCATTAGGATATGAACCCCCCTTACCATCATCCTCTAATGCTAAGTGGATTATCCAAAAAATGACGGGATTTAAAAAAATAAATAAAAAATAAATTGATCATCATAACCATAAATTAATTGTGAAAAAATAAAAAATTTCAAATATTATGAGAAACCAATAACATATTTTGAATGAAGAACCAATGAATAATAGTTATATAATTTAATTAAAACAACAATTGGTGTTGAAACAAGTGTCCCAATGGAAATAGAATTGAAATGATCAAATAACGAATCAAAAAAAATTAACAAAAAAAATATTTGATATATGGGTAAATATATTCATTAGAACTATCTTTAGAAGGGAAATATAGATTTATAAGAGGATAAAAAAACGGATAAAACTTAGGTCCCAACCCACTGTATGCGGTGGAATCAGAAAAGTATATATTGGCATGAAATATACATGATGGGTAAATAATTCTTGTCTTTAATTTTCTTTAAAAGGATTCTATATTAATTTTTTATATTATGTGAAATATTTAAAAATAGTGTAATAAATTTCCACAATATTATCCAATAATATTGAATTTACCATATTTATCATGTTGTATCTTTGACTATAGGATATCTCAAAATTTCTTAAATCCTGTAGATTGAATATGTCATGTATGTGATTCAGATCTCAGATCTTATTCATGTTGTAAAATTTTTGTGAAAAATGGAATTAAAAATATCAATACATGTAATATAGTCCCACATAATGAAAATTATTCACATCATATAATTTATCATGAGCAGTTTTTCGGCCCACAAAGATATTTTTAAAGAAGAATACTCATCGTGTACATCATTCAAAATGTGTAAAACTTTTTTTTTCATTTTTCATCACATTATCCTTTGAATAGAAAATTCATAATTAACGATAAATAAAACCAAAACCAATCTTACTATAAAATAAATCATGAATAACCTATAAATAAATGTATCCAAAATGTGTTTATAAATTCATCTATACAAATTAACCAAATCTTGAATAGTTTCTTGTCCTCAAGGAAAAATCATTTCAACAGAGACTCCAAACAAAAAAAATTCATTAAAAATAAAACTAAAATAAAACCAAGAAAATAAAACAGCTTTTAGGTGGAAAAACTAATTCCTACATATTCAATCTTATAGATAAAGTAAATCAATCCTCATGGTTTAGTTCTTCATTCATAATCTTACTTCCTTTAATTAAAATTGATTAATTGTTTCTTAAATGTTTTACCCATTTTTCAATTTACGTGATAATGAATTTTCTCTCATCACTAATAATAAAATTATATTGTATATATGATCATAAAAAGAATAAATGTTCCCAATTATAGGCTATTAATCATTTTAATATTTCCACTCCGTAAAAAAATAGAAAATAAACCATGATGACTTCAACAATAACGTTAAAATATCTCTGAGTCTGAGGACAGTTTTGAACGTCATAAAAATGAATCCTAAAATGTGGAAAATATATAAATTAAATTGTATGAGAATCATTAATAGTGAAATGAAGTAACTCACTATAGAAAAAACAAGTTAATACTCGAATAGCTCAATTTGTGTTCATGAATATGTCAAGATAGCATCAATAATGTAAGGTGTTATTTTATTTGTCATTTTATTTATTTTTTGAAAATAATAACTAGTTTAGATCTCACATTAATCACATAACCAAATATGATACTTCATTGGATTCATTGATTTTTAATGGTGATTTTTATCCTTTTTAATACATAATCCAATATATTCTTTATATATAATTTTTTCAAATGAAATGCGTAATCGTAGAAAATGACATAGGATTTCATGAACCTCACTATAAAAATTAGGTGAAAGTGTTATCATGTGTATCTTAAATTTTACCATTTGGTGTCCATAATTAGTTAAGATTACCACACATGTGTTCAAATAGAAATCATGCATTATACTAAGAGAATGTTAGGAAGGGATAATATTCTTAAAATGACTCCATTATAATATGGTTTTTATGGATACTATGGTTGAAATAATAAAATATTTGTGGTTTTTCATAGGAAATGCTGGCTCTCAAAGATTTCTATAATCATTTTATAAGTGTATCTATATAATCATTCCCTCAAAACACTCAATTTTTTATAGGTTTGCATTTCCCTTCTATCTCCCCTGAAATATGTTCAAATAAGAACATGAAAGTCTTATTCTAGAATTCTCTTGATAATGGGCGTATATAAAAATAATTGGAAATCACTCAAGGATTAGGATCTAGTAATAAGTCAATCAAAATAAATGGTAAGAATCAAGGATCATAATTAATGTACTCAACTCAGTAATCATCATAATAATCTAAATAGTAATATAAAAATTATTTCCATATTATATAACATAAATTTTCTTTTTATTTAAAATTTAATAATGATATATTGATTATAAATCATTCTATCAGTGAAAACAATCTCCTTGACTAGTGAACCAAGAAATAATCCAAGTGCATCAATAATAAATCATAAAAAAGACTCCCCCAAAAATAAAAGAAGAAAGTGTATAAATTGTTTTTGGGAGAAATATGGTGGAGATATCAACAAAATCATAAATAGATATTAAATATAATTTGATATTTTGATATTAGTTATCGAGAAATATATGTAGTTAATTCCATGATATGATGAATCTTTTTTGGATGGTTATTTTAAATTGGGATCCCAAAAGGAATTTACAAACAAAATACCTACACTAGATAATAATTTATCCAATATAGGATAACTAATTTGTATGTAGATAAATAGGTATGTATAAATATTTTACATTAGGTAAAAATAGCATTGATAAAAACATGAAGGTGAGTAGTGTGATGTTTTATATGAAATACGAACAATAATACTACTATAAAAAGAACAGAGTTCCTAGGAAGTCAATGAAATTATAGAATATAAAAATTATAGTTGCCTCCTAAAAAGTGATAAGAAATTAATTGTCTGTAGAATAGATAGATAATGGTATCTATCAATGTCGTCTATCTATTTAAAGGTTCGCTATATCAGGTAGGAACCAACAGAAGCTTCATCTATATCATGTGAGTTTTTTATTGGATTAAACACCTTAGTAAGGATTTAAACATGAATATAATGTGGTAAGAAAAGATTATATGTTAATCCTAGAAGAGATTCCAACTGAAAATTTATACAAATGTCAAGCTCCACATCTATTTGTTGTGGGTAAGATACATGCCGACAGATCTCAATCAGGATGCCAGAGGATATCCTAAAAGGATTTTCTATGATAGTAGATTATTAAGAAGAGTTATACATGGATAAAATAATATAGTACTAAAATAAAAATCAGCATTAAATTAATAAATCCCAAAAAACAACATCCCATCTATATTTTTGAGGAATGACTCATCTATGAATAAAACGAAATTCAAAAAATGCAACCTATAAAGTGTAAATTATGTGAGGGTTAATGAAAAGACTATGAATCCAAGGTAGGATTGTTAGTATCTATATATTTATCCCCCTCATGAATAGTGAGTTACTAGAGAAGAATTTCCAAATAGATTCCATTAATAGATGATGAGGCTTGCGGATCAGCAGTTATGGTGGGAGTTATGGTGCTTGAAAATTTCTCGGTTGAGGATGCAGGGGAAAGGTGATGATCATTATTGAGGAGATGTGTCTGAAATCTGGATATAAAATGGGAACCTCTAAGGGATATCTAATAGAGGCCCCTTTCCTCATCGGGCATATTATACAAGATACTCATATAGGGAAGAAATGTTTTTGAGTTAGAAATGAAATTCAAATGGCGTGGTGGTAGTGTGGGTAGGACTATAGAGTTTGGATCAATAGTTGGGCAATTGGGAAGATGAATGGAGTTCTTAGTGGCGATGGGTCTTTAATTGAGATATATCAACTAATAAGACAACGATATAGAGACAGATCGTCCAATGGTTCTCCAGTATATCCTTAAAAAATGGAAATATTTTAGTGGGAAGTGGTGTGGTGGTGGAATATGTAGAAGTGGTAGTGGTGGTTGTGGTAAAAATAGGTGGAGGGGAAATAGAGGTAGTAAGTATATAAGAGATGGATGGGGTGGTAGAGGGAGTGGCTAGGGTAGTAGTGGTGGATACAAAAACCAAGAGAATGTGAGGCTGTTCAGCTACATGCTGGAAAGGTGCTTTATCATTAACCTCAATATATCTCATTTCCCACTTATAAACACTCCTCCCTTTCATCAAAAACCCTATCATTTCCAAAAAAATTAGGTTGATACTCTCTATATTTTTGAGGGGGGTCAAGGCATATGAAATATCGAAGGAGTTGATAGGCATGGGAAAGTGAGTATTGAAACAACCTCCCATCAGTGTATGGTGTTTCATCCTCTGTTGAGTTTGGTCGAACTTTCCAAAATGGATGGACATGAAGATGGTTAGTTATTCCATGTATGAGATATGAATGATCACCTAAATATAAATCACACTCCCCGAAGAAACACCTCTTTCTACCACATGTGACAAAGGGGCCAGTGAGGGAAATGAAGATAAGAACCTCAGAGCTTGGTTCTACTCCATTTGAGAGGTTCATAAAGTCTATTTGGGTCATTGGATGTCCTCGTACATACCATAGTGCATCCACCTTTTTAGACTCGAGTTGTAGTGATGTTAATACTAGTGTGGTGAAAATGTCATGATAGTAAATGTCGAGTCTGACACCAATGTTGGAAATGGTTATCTCCCATGATTTGACAATGTTTCAAAATATGATGGAGTTGATGGTCTACTCAAAGGTGTGAAAGAACTGAAGGAAGATCTCCATAAAGGTCTTCTCACTTGCATGGGAAATGGGTTGTAAGTGAATACGACAAATTTGGTGTTGGAAATATATGTTAATCTAGGTCCTCTAGAGCATAGTGAGGCCAAATATTTATTTGGTTCTCATTGGATTCTCTTGGAGATGGAACAACCTGACCTTGTGCTCAGGTTCCAAGAAGTGATGTTAGGGATGGAGTGGTTGGGGGGAATCACCTTAAAACCCAATGGATGAAGACTATGAGTCCTTAGAAGATAAATTATTGGTAGAGGTTGAGGTTGAAGAGGAGGTTTATGGTTCTATATACAGTTGAGGAAGAGTCATCCACCACTTTGGTATCAGAGCTGTCTCATCACACTCAAGATCTCGTTTGGAAAGGGATAATTTCACGGTTTTTTTGTGGTCTATATTTGATGGTATTGGACAGGTGGATGTATATTTGAGGTGTAATGGACATGGGAGGAGAATAGAATGTTGTGATAGTGATGGAAAGATTATAGGAGGTGTAAGAGAGGAGTTCTCTTGCATGGGAGTAGAAGCCATGGGGAGATAATAAAAACTAGAGTTCATGAAACATTAAGTCTAGGAAATATTTACACATCATGTATATATACACAATTTGTAAGCCTAATTTTTTTAAACTATATACATTTACAATATGTGTATAAGTTTCATGTTGTGTATTTTTAATTTTTTTAATTTTTTGGGTTAGTTGCTTTTTCAAGATTCCAAAAATGATTAAACTTCCTAAAAACGAAACTATCCTACTATTTATTATCAATCATACACTATTTTTCCTCATATTCAGCTCATTGTTTAATTTCAAGTGTGAAACTCACATATCTTTATGTGAATTTGAGAGTAATAATTCACCCTCATGGGATAAATCTTGTTATATCTTAAACATTTTCCTATTAGGCTTAAATGGTGGTTCACCACTATTCTAAATATCCATTTACCCATATGTGGAAACCTTAAGGACTTTTTTAATGACCGAAAATCCCGATTTTAGATTACAAGGGAATAATTCCAATAATGAATTGAAAATAGAAACATTATCCCCGTTATAAAGAATCATCATGAAATGCACTGGTCATTCCACATCATTGTATTTTCTTTATAAATTTTTTAATTCTTACAGGCAACTTTTTTTATTTCTTCAAACTCATATATCTCAATATTTTTTAAATTCCTCATATTTTGGAGCATCTGTGTTTATTTTTTTCTATTAGTCAATAAGAGCAGTGCTCCAATTTCATTGGTAGATTACATGGATTTATATAACCAATTAAAAATGGTGTAGTTCCAATGAGAATCATTAATAATATGGGATACATCCAATGTCCACAATCTAGTTTTATACTCATGTCATGTCTACTAGTTTTCAATTTCATTTCTATGATTGGTTTAAATATATTGTATTAATATTTTACTTATCTTCTTGTTTTTGAGAGGTCGGGAGTTCTAGTGTTATAGCAATATCCATATGTTTTGATTAATACTATAATTTTATTATTTTATAAATTATTTCAATGATTTATAATGTGTTATCCCATGAATCTGAATCTTGAGAAAATATTTTTGTTATAAAATTCATGACCACGTTTTTGTCATGAGTTTTCTTTTAATATTCTACCTATTTTCAGACATATTCAATGATAGATATGACATAAAAACACTTTATAATTAGGTAATGGAACCATAAAATAATTCCCTCATGCATCAAAGAGTTCAACTTCTAAGATGGTATTTTGGGGAATTTCTTTTCTTTTCCGTCAAGTAACTTTCTGTTGGAACTAATGAAAGCCTTCATAAGTGTTCCTTGCATCTTGATTAAGAGTGGGAAAACATAACCCTCTCCGAAGGATTTTTTCATGGTTTTTTTAGTGCACGATACACTCTAGCTGGTGATATATGACAGATGTCAGGTACACTTTTTATTTTTCTTCTAAGATGTGGCACCACATTAAGCCCCAATGTAGTGCTTAGAAAGTAGTCTCTCATCCCAATATTAATGCTACACCTTGACTAAGAATATCTTCCATTTTTCATAGATGATTTCTAGGTAGAGTGATCATGTGGTGAGATAATATTCAATATCCAAAAACCTTTATCATCCATTTTTATTTATTGTGAATAGGTTTTTGTCAGGGAAGTCATCCTGATGTCATGATTATAAGTTTTCATAATTTTAGGATGTGTAAGTACAGATAAATGATCATTATTAACATACTTAGATCCTTTTGTGTTCTTGATTACTATTTCATACTCTTATAGTAATTAGATCCACTATATCAAATGTGGTTTGGAATCCTTTTTATTTAGTAGATTTTTAAGTGCTCCATGACTAGTGTATACTACTACATTGGATAGTACTATGTCTGAGCGATACTTTTCAAAATCAGAGATAAATTATAGAAGTTCTTTCTTAGAGTCTTATAATTTACATACGAATAGTTCAATGTGGGAATATAATAATAAATGGGAAATAGTATATAACTAACTTTTTGTCATAAAATAACGTGAATAGATAAGTCAATGGAATTTCATAAAAATTTGAAGCCCTTATCCCAATATGGTTAAATTATTACAGGAGCGTCCACTTATAAGGTATTCACCTTATAACATTACATAATCAAGAGTTAAGTAAAAAACATTACTTTAAATCACACTGGGGTCCTTTTAGGTTTATATTTTTGGAGAATTAGTCTTTAACTCATATATAAATACCATAAAATAGAAAGTGGACACATCCGATCTGTATGCATTTTTTTCCAATAATAATTTTTAAAAAATAAATTTTGATTTATTTTCATAGAAAATATCCATGACTTCCAGTTCCATATCATTATTTCCTATGCCCATCCATAAACCACGTGATTTCATTAAAAAACTTGGGTTGAGCACAAAATTTTAGTGCGTGATATAAAAATAAAAAAACCATTATTTCAGTAAAAATATGAAGACTAATTCAATTCATACCTCTACCATTAAATTTCATTTATCATATAGAATAAAACATTTTAACATGAATAAAAATGTATCATTTCTCTCTAATAAATATATTAAAACCCATAGAAATAAAATATTCCATTTTAGGTGAATTAGAGAATAATATATATATATAACCCTTTGAAATCCATTTTTATTTAAATAATAATAAGCATAACTTCAAAAATCCTAATTACCCAATGAATTAGAGATCTGTAATTGGGATCAAACTTTGTATAAGCTATATTAGGCTCACTCATGAGCTATAATGGGGCTCAACCTTTCTTAAAATCTATATAGGGCTCACATGTTTCTCACATTCTATATTTTGTCTTGACCCTTTGTAGAAGATATATTGATTTCAATGAAGATATATAATGGTGATCCTCCATTCATATACATTTTATTAGGATCACTTGTTTCATATAATTATGATGTACCATATCTGGGATAAAACAATCTCATTACAAAACCCTTTAATAATATTTTGAAATCCATATAGAAACCTATCATGATGAAAATACATTTTTGTTTTTAGAACCCGTTTTTACAAACCAAATACACTTTTATTTGAAATCCAATTTTTATTGAATAAATAAACAAATAAATGTAAACAAGGTTATTCATTTAAGAAAACTTGTAGCGTTTCAATGTAATATAGAAATAAAATAAAAGTCATGATGACATGAATAATCATTATCATAGTACATTAAAAATAGATTATTTTTTATTTCCTATGTCAAAATGTTTTTTTTAAGACATGTACAAGGATTCCTTTGGAAAATCATTTAATGAAATTAAATTTTGAAATATTATTTCCTTTAAAATCATTTTATATCAATATAAATAAATATGTAAAATAATTTCTATAATATTGACATGGAAAAAATGAGTTGAAAATTTTATATTTAAACATTCAATGTGGCCCCTACCACATTGAATTACTATTACCAATGTAGTTTTTTATTATTTAAAAAATACCACTTTTGGGGAATAGTGGGAAGGTCATAGATCCATAAAATAAAAATAACATATGAAGATAATTACTCATTACAACAAAAATTAAATGATTTGGAAGAATTTACCCTATATAATTTTCATTGGATAGAGGTTTCCTTCATAATTGGATCTTTCCTTTTCAGTTCTTCAAATTGGAATGCTATATTTTAACATGAATGTATGTGTTTATTGAAGCTATTCTTCTCATCATTGAATCCACATATCAATATTTTATTCTATTTATCATTCCATAAAACCTTATATTTATTAAAATTGACTTACAAAGGTCTTCAAACATTTAATGATAATCTTCCTTACAAATGTGGATCTTGAAGTAATATACCTGAATAATTCCATTAAAATAAAGAAGGATATCCTGAATTAATTCTTCATCAGAATCCACCATGTCTACACCCACTAGATTTTGGATGAATTAAATTGTTTTTGGCTAATGGATGGACGCCCTATAAACCTGATTTCCCATGAAGAGATTTGAATCCATACTCGTGACACCTTGTTTCTCCTCATCCTTGAAACTATATGTTGAGTTTTCTTCCCTATATTCTTGGATTCTGAGAAAAATCATCATCAACTATTGATTGATCATCCTTTTCTATACCACATCATTTTTAACATTACATGAGGTTTGGGGGACCAAATATTTTGGTAGATTGGATTAGTCCTTCTGTGTTCTTGTTTTTATCACTTTGGTGACTGAGTAATTTCTATATAGAATGTTACTTTCTTTCAATTTCTATAACCAGACACAACACTCGTAACTATGTGGTGGTTCTTCTCTACATAAATAATTAGTTTTGAGTCCCTTTTCTCCGTCACTCGGTTGACTGTCCTAAAGGGGCATTGATCCATCCTATATTCTTTTCCATTTTGGAATATATATACATAAAACTTTTGGGTCCATATAAACTATCTGATCCTCATTCATAAAATATGAGACATTATAATGTTATATTGTTATAGATAGAGCATTCTAGGAATGAGACCTCTACCTTTATGAAACATTCAGAACATGAGAAACCTGAATCGATGAGTGTGGGCTTGGGTAATATTGAGTTTTTTTTGTAATCCACATTGGTTTCTATAGCTTCTCTAATCATCATCCCATTTCATATGCTTCCAACATTAAATTCATCAGAAAAGGCTGGAGTATCCTTTAGTGGGGATCAAAAATTCCCATGGACCTACGATATCCAATTAAAGACACCCAAATATTATTTTAATATATAAAAGATATATTCCACCTTAGGGTTTGAGTACACATTACCCATATCATTCTAATGATCAGAAGAATTGGGGGATTCTCTGGTATATGGATTATCAATTGAGAGGGTACAAATATTAGTTCCATTTTGACTGGGGGATGAAATGAAACCATATTTATCGGCTTCACCTCCTTACCATCATGAACTGAGAAAGATCCTCAGGAGTTTATAGGGGAGGAAAAATCATTTAAAGTATAGAAAGAAACATGTTGTTAACAATGAAATTCCTCCCCAACTGAGATCCAAATCCACTAAACAATGGGTTTTGAAACAACTATTTGGACTCAAATGTATTGATATATTGGATGATAGAAAATATATTTTCTATTTTACGTACACCCAAAAAAACAACCAACAATATTCCCAAGTATTAGAATAATTGAATGGTTTTGAAGAGGGAGAGGGAATTCAAAAAAACATACAAATAACACCATAGTTAGGGAAAACTGATTCATATGAAAATAAAGGGACCATAAAAACAGGTAGAAATGGAATCCATTTCATGTTCTAGGAGCATGATACTAAGTGGTGATTTGGAATTTCTGTGATGAGAAACGAACCATGATATGTCGCTTGTTGAGGAGGCCAACGGTTCCCCGATAGTATATATTAAATGATCTAAACCAAATTCTATATAGGATATCAATTAATGGATTCCAAGAGTTTAATAGAGCCACAATTTTTTTCTTCATTATGTCCAATTCCTTAGATAAATTCAATATTGAATGTTTGATGTGATGAGTGCCATTTCAATGATCAAGCGCTTTGGGGCTTATCGTGATACCTAAGAAAGGTGGAATGGAGTCAGGGATGGAGAAAGGATGAAAGGAGGGAAGTTGTTACCCAATAGAATGGATTCCCTCAAATCTGATGATGGAGGGACAAGGATGGTTTCCACCACCGCATACAGCATGGTCACTAGAGAAGGAAGCAGAGAGCGTGAGTCATCCCCCATTATAGGTGGTCCCCATACCACATTGACTATTTAAATAATAAGAAAAATAAAATAATTAAATTTTAAAATATTAAAAAATATTATATTAGATATAATATGGACATATAATGTAAGAGGAGATGTATATACATTTTATAAAATAATAAATATTATTAACATTGATAAATTCCTCAATGAGTGGGTATTGAGATGAAATCACATACCTTGAGGCTGAGTTTTCAAATGTGTATTTATATTCCTTAATAATAAACTTATATTAATTATTAACATTATTCATAACCTTTTTCATGTTTTTCATTTAATTTATTTCCCTTAATATAAATTTTTTATACATCTACATAAAACATTAAATCTATGTTGGGTTATTTGACCATATTCTTTTTAAGCGTCTAAATGACTAAGGTTGGTTAAATAAATTCAAGGATATCAATATATAATAATAAATATAATAATAATCATGAAATAATTATAATATTTATAAATAAATTAATCATTTAAAAAAATTCATGAAATATTGTAATGAAAAATAAACCAATGTTACAATCATGGAGACAGTCTGCAGTATGAATACATGAGTAACGTTCCCTTTTTTTAATGATTGTTATGAAAAATGTAGGTACCATTTATCTTTCCAGAATGACCATTATATTATAAATACCATGTTATTTAATCATATATACTTATATATAAATATATATATATATATATATTCTGAGGTAAAACTAATCACATCGCATCGAGGAGGTGGTAGTCCACACGTCCACGAACAATATTATCACTTTTTCACAATCTGAAACGGTAATAAAGAATATGATATATTATATTTCCAGAAAGATAACTGTTTCATGAATATAATCTTGAATTTATAAATCAAAAATTTATTTTATTTCCTTTATAAATTCCATGGAATATGTGAACATTTGATATTTCTTTGATGAGGTGGTAGTCCACGCGTCCACGAACGATGTTAACATATTAAGAAAAAATGGAATGCCAGAAGGTTTATGTATATATCAATTTCAAAATTAAGAATAAATCATAAATATCATATATGTTTAAATATATTATATAAAAATATTTTATGCACCCAAATTCCAAACCATGATAGGTTGTAATGGAAAAAACTAATGATATCGTTATGTGAGGCGGTAGTTCAGCATATACTAGTTGTAATTTCATTACCCATTTAATGAAACTGTGTGTAGATGTAGGTAGAACCCTTTATATATATGAATAAAATCATGTTTAGTATAATTTTTTATTACACAATAGTGGAATAATAAAAATTTAATCGGCAGAGAAATAAATAAATCATAAATGCACCTTAAGAGAATATTAACTCTTTCTTTGGGTAACTTTTTTTTGGTTTACACGAAAGGGATTCTTGGATGCATTTCATCCCAAGGGGAGGGAACTATAGTTAGGTTAGTTATTCTAGATGATTATCTGGGAAGGGTTTTTTTTGAGACAATGTGGCTTGAGAGGTGTGACTAAATGGGTAGCGTGAGTGTCTTGTTGTAGTGGATGGGGAGAGACATTCTTGTAAATATAAAAATGTAAACACTATTGAGAAGTCTCCTTACATCATGTGACTCCAATAAAGTTCCCAATATTATAAAATAATTTAAATGGTCGAATAATTTCCATAAATTGATTTTTTATATATTTATAGGTTATTTGAACTATTATTGTTATGGTTTAACCACTAAGTAAACAAAATTTTACATTAACCATTTTTATTAATTTCAATCACATTCAATATAAAATTTGGTGAAAAACAATGTTAAATTTAATATTAATTGTAAATTATTATTATTTTAAAATTTTAATGAATTTCCCCAAATTATAATCACATAATTTTCATAAATTAAATTAAAAATAATCCAACATTCCTGAAGGCAAAGTGGGTTTTTAAATAAAAAATATTCAAATTTTTTCTAGGTTTTTATATCAAAATTTAATTTAAAATTTTTTACAATAAACTAAATTAGTTTATATAATATAAAATTTTCATAATTACACTTAAAAAATAATTAAAATTAATATTTAACTATATAAATAAATTTAAAAAAAATGCAGTTTTGAACTAAAAATCATTATTATTCATTATTCATCAAAATATGAAACTTCTCAAAAAATTAAAAATAATCCAGTCACTGTAAATTTTGATTTTTATATAAAAAAAATTATTTTTTTATATGAAGAAAATAAATGTTTTAAAAATTATATTTAATATAGGTGTTTTATTAAAAGGTGGTAAAACATCCATTTAAAAATACACACCTTTTTAAAGAAAAAAATTGGATTTATTTTTATTTTAATCATATAAATTAATTGGATGAGTGTCAAAAAAATTTCTAAACATATGTAAACATAAAATTGTTTGTTTGATTTATCCCCACTAATAAAATTCTTAAGAGATAAATTTTATGTCAAAAAATATATTTTTAATATATTATTGTTTGATATAACTCACTCACGAATGATATGAAATATTTCGATGAAAAACAATATTGTGTGTCATACTGTCCCTTTCAAGGTGAAATTACTATTAAAATCATTAATATTAATAAATATGATAAATATTTATTTTATCATTACCTGAAAAGTTTCATTAGTTATATTCAATTGGCCATTATAGTCATGTACTACTAATTGGTAACCAATGATATTATATTATAAAAATGTATGAAATTTAATTTCATAATTTATATAATATCTTACATTTCATCCTTTCCTATAGCTAGGTGATAACTATCATAATAATTTTTATAGTATGTTATTTTCATGTATGATTTGGACTTTTGTGTAATGTAAGATATCAAAGGTAGATGATGTTGCATTAAATTCAAGATAAACATTGTATTTTATATGATGCATGCCAAACAATGTATAACATGTAACACAATCCATTAAAGAATATTATTTTATTTCAGTGAAGATATTTCATTAAATATAAGGATTTTACACAACCATGATTTTATTTAGTGTATTAAATGTATGTCTACATTTATTATTGAAATTTATTATATTTTATTTTGATAAAAATAATTTAAAGGGGTGGGATGCATTCATAAATTATTCATGGATACAGTTGTAGAATCCTATATGTCCCAAAATTCTTTTTATCCCCTTTTTTATTGTAGGATCAGGTAATTATTCTATTACTTTGATTTTTTGGATAAAATTTCATTAAATTCTTTGAGATTTTATGTCAGAGGAATATTACTTCATGAAACATGAAGTGGCATTTTTTATAGTTTAATACCATGATTGTTTCTTCATAACATTGTAGGAGTATGATCAAATTATTCAGGCACACCATGAAGGATCTTCCATAAAATAAGAAATTTCTCATAACATTTAGCTATAACTCCACCTCCGTATTAGGGAATATATGTTTCATGCACCGTTGAAATATTTCATGTTCATAGAATATACCAAATTTAATAATATGAGTTAATAATTAATCAATAGATTTCTATGAATGATGAACCAATGAATAATAACACATGCATTAAAATCTAATTACAAACAGTGTTAAAATAAGCCTCAAAATATATGAAACTGAAATGATCAAATAAAGGACTAATAACACCAATAAACATAGAATTATTTGATAAAATGGAAAATTATTAATTGAAACTATGTTTAGATTGGTAAACAAAGACGAAATAAGGGTAAAATGAGAGAAAAATTATAGGTCCTGACCAACTATCTAAGGTCATCGTAAAAAATTATATATAGGCACAAAGTATATATGGAATGTAAATAATTCAAATCATATATTTTTTTAAGAGTCTTTGACATGAAGTCTTTAAATATATTATACTTCAGATATAATACCTCTTATGAGAATATTGAATCTTGTAGATTTCTCAAGTTGTGTCTTTGACATGATAAGATCTAGAACTTTTTTATATCATGTATATTCTAAACATCACGTATTTTATTCAGGTATTTTGTCTTCTACATATTTCATAATTTTTGAGGTAAATTTGAATCGAAAAAATCATGAATTATAATGTAATTTCACATTGTTCAATCTCTTCACATATTCTAATTTCAAACAAGAAGGTCTTTGGTCCACATTGGTTCTATGAATTTAATATAAAAATCCTATACAAGATTCAAAATGTGTAAAAAATATATTTTTCATAATTTCAGGATCTCTTCCAATGATTCCAAAATTAATAATTCCTATAAAATCAAACCAATCCAAAGTGCATTATAAAATAAAACATAAACAATCCTAAAATAAATTTATCCAACATGTGTATATAAATTCATCTTATGAGGGTTCATGAGAAATAATTTTCCACCAATAATAATTTTTTATTCGATAGGAATAAGAAATTACAATGCCCCATTATAAAATTATATTGGGTTATAATATAATGACAACCAGTAGAACATGAAATAACCCAAACACATCATAACCGACATACAACAAATTTTCAACAAACTGGAATCTAATATATCTAGTACGATGAGAATGAAAAAACAATTATAAATATGGTAAATGGAATGAAAAAAAGAATGGGGTTATAATAAATAAGAAAAAACAAAAAATGAACCCTATCAGAAGTGAAAATTCCCAAAAAAATAAATTAATACAATGAAATAAATCAAAATGCACAGAAACCATACAAAACTAACACCAAAACGTGACTATAATGGAAATCTCCTCACCCTTATTTTCATTCAATTTCATTTGTTTCTTTATTATCTAATATTATATAAGCATAAAATTTATCATTAACTAAAATCACAAAAGTGACATAATTTTAGAGATCGTTATTAATGGAGTAATTTCTAGATTTTTATTCATTATAATAACTTTATAATATATCATTAATTTTTTTACGTCTTTATCTAGAAAAACATTTTCTAACTAAAAGTCATTCCCATCCCTAAAATAAATTTCAAACCAGTATTATATCTCCATTGTCTGTTGAAGATTATTTAATGAGTGTGCTTTGAAAATATATAAGGGATGTACTCAGAAGAAGAAACAAATGCCCTTCCATCTTGGTTATCCTCTTGTGAAGCATTTATATAGGTATATTTATACATTGCCTTCATTGAAAATATAGTAACTATTTTTCTCATCATAATGGGATAATCCTTCCTCAATACCAAATTCATATTCATATGGTATTTAATTATATTATTTAAATATTATGATAGGGACTTGGAAAACAATATATATCTTGTAAGTCATGTTATAGCAAGGGAAACAAAGGGAACACAACTAGAATATCCAAGATTAAATACTCTAGAAAGGGGATACATACATGTAGGTATATTCAATTAGGGTTAAATTTGTTTTAATAGGGGTAAATTCATTAGGATCACATGTGGGGTGTGGTAGAGAAGAAATATAAAAAGGTACTAGTTTTTTGAGATAGGGTTATTATGGAATATTTTCTATTTTGGGAATTCAACTAGTCAGATTGGGAAGGTGGATATTAGAGAATATTCTTCATTCTTCTTTTTAGTATCATTTTCTCTTATAAGTCTATTTTTATACCCATTCTATACAATACATTATCATTACCTGTTTACTTTTTCTTTTTCGTTTGATATCATACCAATTAAATACAAAACATGTTAATTTTCTTTTATCTATATAGGGTTTTTAATTTATCAATTATTCCAACTAGATGGAGAATTATCACAACTAATATTTTCAGATCCTATTGAAGAAGAAAAGAATGGTAGGTTTCATCCTCAAAGGAGGGGTTTGATTAAGAGGGAAGAACTACCACATGAATATTTGGTAGAACAAAAAAAATGCAGTGGACGACATTATATGGATAATAAATGTTTCGATAATAAAGAACAAACCATACAATGAAAACTAGTAGTATGAGTGGGATTAACAAATGTCAGAAAGTGAAATTATTTTAAAAGACCTCAAACTAATATTATTTCGTATGAAAATAATATTATCGTGGAAATAAAATGGACGAAACCAAGAAATTGGTGAGTTGTTAATGGTTTTAAATGATTTGTAATATTTGGAGTTGGTGGGAAGGATTGTGGACTATAAATATTTGGTGGTTAGTGATGCAGAGGCTTCGATTATGATTAATAGGGGAGTGGAGTTGTAGATACTTTATAGAAAGTGTCCATAGGGGTGGATTACCAGAGAAGAATAACACTTTTGTATCTAATGAACTCTCAACTCTAGATAGGTCCCTCTCACTTCGTTATGTATATTGAAAGATTAAAAATACTAGTCTCATATTATATATGAGTTCCATGAGTATTTATCTTGGTCTACATTATAGGTGGATTTTATGGAATTATTTGGTTAATTATAAGATCATAATCCATATGTAGAGATGAAAAGGACTACTATAACTTCCCACTAATGAGTTTTAGAAACATAATGAATACTTTTGGAACTTGACCTGGTGGAGGCTGCGCTACAAGTAGATGGGAAAATATTTTATTCACAACCTATAATGGACACAATTGACTCAAAAAAATATGGTGAAAGGGTGGAAAAAATATTTATGAAGAAAAATATCTAATCTAATAAATTAATAGAATTATATGAAAAATACAACATTAATTAGAGGAACCAATTAAGATTTGGAGAAGGAATAGATAAATGGTCTAGCAAGGCTCTTACTACAACTACGTTCTCATGGGAAGGTAAATGAGTGTATAGGATCAACTACGCAATTCCATGTTAGGTTAAAAGGGTGTATAGAAATCATTTTATTCTAAAAGGAATCAAGTTTCAGTGTTTTAATTTGAATTAGGTGGTCCAAATATTCATTAAAATAGGTAAATTCATGCAATAGTTCTTTTCAGCATTAATAAATCATAGAGATCTTTGAGAGTTCACATTTCCCAGCTCTAGGTTAATTTGTTTTCTTGATATTGGAATTTATTTCTACAATAAGTAAATTCATATAATTCTTTTATTGAACATATAAATTATTTTATTTGTTATGTTATTAATGATGATGAATGACTAGGTTCCCAGCTCTATGAAAGAGAACCACAAAGTGTTCAAGAGTAATTATAATCATAGCAGCGGGTATGGAAACTAAAATTTGAGAAGTATCTATGGATTAAATATTTTTCTAGGAAAGGGGGTATTAATAAAATAACTTTTATCTATCTTAAAATTTTACTTTATTAATGATTTTTCATATAGAGTATTTTTTGATTTTTTATGTATAAAGTTGACATTTTAGTAGTCCACATTTGCACAGACTGGTTTCTATTTAATTACACTATTTTAAACCAAACAAAAAATGTAGCATATGGGAATCCTCATATCTAATATTCATTATTCATAGATAATTTCCTCATAAAGAATCATACACTAATTAAAGGATGAGACAAATAGATTATGATCCACTTTGATGTTTTAGGTTCATGTGCCTCATGGACAGATCATGCTAAATTGGTGTATTTGTAACAAATTCCCTACGCAAGGGATTTCATAAAATATATAATTTTATGAATTTTTGTGTTAAAATGAATTATATTATAAGTATCATGAATATAAAATGGACCAAAAATATTATATGAGTTTGAACTTTCACAAATGTGGCCACAAAACCATATAATGATGAATGATGTCAATATTTTTTAATGGGGAATGACAATATCTAAGGATTCAGAAAAAAAAATATTGATTATCTATTCCCTTGATTTTAAAGTCTCTATAAGGTATTCTACATGTGGAAGAGTACCTAATCTAAATACAAAATAAGCATGGTATATTCCCATAAACAAGATTATGTAGTCAAAAAATATTTTTAATAGATTAGAGAATTCGTCATTGATGACACCATGGGGAATACATAGGTTAGGGATATATTAAAAGATTAGGTAATTCTATAGGGGAATTATCTCTTCGGGTTTCAAAAGACATATTTTTCAGATACCATCATCTCAAAACATTAATGGAAAATAATCCAAATCAATTTATTCCCCTTTCCAACCAACATATTCTAAAAATGTTATGTGGGAAGAATAAATCAATAATAACAATCATTTAACTTCCCTCTTCATTTATGACATGATTGATTTTCAGGATTATATGATTTATAGGGACCTAGACACTAAAATAAAACCCATATGGAGTATTATATAAAGGTATATAATTTTAATACAACTTAGAAATCCTATATAGAACAATATTGAATGGGGTTATATCTTTGAAAATTTATTCATTAACAGTGTAAATATGTCTCAACATGGGGGGAATTATTTTATGCTCTCATGGGGTGGGGTTGTGAGGCTATTTAAAAAGGGAATGGTTGGTGTGATGGAGGGGAATGATAGAAGAATTTCTATCTTGGTAATTTAGATGACTATATTTGGAAGGAGGGTACCAATGACTCTCTTGTAATTTTTTTCTTAGTCTCTTATTTTTAATGCAACTCTGCTATTGTGCTATTTCTATAAAACCCAGTCACTATGATTTACAACTCTATACTATAATTTTTATTCCATACCAATTAAATAGAAACAATAATATTTTAATTTTCTTTTTATGTGGTAGATAGTTTAATATATTCCCCTATCTAACACTTATATATTCACTATAGAGGGGAACCAACTAAATTAATTGAAAAATACCATCCTCTTTTAAAATATCAATCTTGGTTGATATCAAAGCCACAAAATAAATATTAGCCTCATATAAAACATTTTGTTTGCACTATAATGTTTCTTGTGAATGATTTCTGGCCATAAATCATTAAAAACATCGATTTTTTATGTTTCATCCGTTTCTTCTATAAGAATAATCAAATACACAATATTTTTTTAATCAATAGTGTTCACATATTTAACTAGTGTCCCAAATTTCACAGTGGTCCCATCATTCATTAAATGAGAATCAATGATAGAAATATCCTTATCCATGGGATGGTTTTTGAAATAAAACTTTATATAATGTGGATTAACTTCCTAATGAACTATGTTATCAAAAAGAAAGGCCATAACATTCATTATTTCATGGTGATCATCCACCATCTTTAAATATTGAATAATAGTGGAGGCCTCATCAGGACCTGTTTGAATATTGTTACCAATTTAAAAAGAATAAACATTATATAGAGAATAAGATTCTATTAGGTATTCCCTATATAATTGTAGCTTACAATTAAAACTATATAAAACCTTGATCATATCCCACTATATATTTGGTTTTTATTTTATTAATTATATGTTTTATGGTCTTAAATATTAATAGTAACTGTAACTTATGAATTATAGACTAACACAGTCACATTTGATGTACCCCACAATCACTTCTTCATTATAGGTCACTTACTAGTTGGTCTAGTTCACTAAAATTCATTATATCTGTTATTAGAGGATCTAGGGAAAATAATTTCTTATGGTTCACTAGATTGAGGACCTGCAACATTAAAAAGGTCAAAAAAACCATCTTCATATCAGAATCAATTTATTAAAAAACTCCCTCACGATTTCTATTAATGGTTTCTATGTTCTAAAGAACAAAATGAGTGATCCATTTTTATATTGATCCTAATCATAGTAAAATGTTTTAGTTCTGGGGAATCATAACCTGAAATCCTACCTAATATATTGGGGATATCCTCAAGAATGGACGAGTTCTACAAATTCAATATAAATACATTATGTCACATCAATACAACTATGAACTTAGTGTCCTAGGAATCATCAATATCCTTTATCAATGAAAAAAATTCAAAATCAGTTGTTTTCAAAAATCTAAAACTCTTATGACCATGCTATGGTAAAATCATCTTTTTGATAAAGTTGGAAGTAGATACATCCCATATCCATTAACCTTGCATTTTCCATATTTGACAAAAACCGTGAGGTATTTACATTTAATTAAAACACAATAACTAGAAATTAATCAATATAAAACATTGCTATAAAATTTAATTAATCAAATTACCATAATAGAAAAAAACTATATTTGGAATAATTCTACTAAATTGGATAAATATTAGGTCCCTAAGTGGGATACAAAGGAATGATGAAAGACATATATGACCTAGACTAAGGGACATGTGATGATAGGTACCTGAAATTTCCCCAACACCTGAAAAAGTTGGGGTTTCATTCATCTTGACAACATTTGGGTAGGGATTACTCAAGGATTATGGAAGGCCCTGAAGTTCTCCAAATTAGGTTTACAAAGTACTTTTATTTTAGTTTTCAAGAGCATAATTTTGTAAATAATGAATTTCATTTATTTTTCAAACAACATTTTTTTAATTTAATCATCACCATAAAATAAATTTGAGTTATATATATTTATATTTGGTTTTACATCACCTAATTATTAAATATATTTGAGAACATAATTATCAAAAAAATATTAAATTAGTGATTAAAAAAACAATACCACACTAAAAGTTTATTTATATTTAATTTTTACAACATTGAGTTTCTCATTGATAACACTGTAATTTTAATTATTTTATTTTGTTATATTTATAATTCATAGAAAATGATTTGTGATTTGTTTCGTTGATCAACCCAAATAGAGGTTAATCTCATGATGTCACATTACTTAGTGCATTACATCACATGCACTATATATTTCTAACTAGAAATGAGGTTATATAAATATCATGGGGAGACTATAGCCAACATTATATAACCATAAATAATATAAATCATTTATATGATACATTATCAACAATATGCTGAGTCAATAAGGTTTTCCCTATGAATTTTCTATTCCTTCATGTATGGGGGAGATTTTAGAGTCAATAAGGTTTCTTTATGACTTTACAATTCATTCTTGTTTTGAAAATCACAAACACCTTATCTTAAGGAAAATATTTTTTTAACCTATATTTTAATTTCATAAGTAAAATTTATCTTCCCAAGGAAATTCATTTCTACCATTTTTTTCATTGTTCATTATCATGACTATGTATAAAATTAAGTTTCATATCTAAAACCTAGGAATCATATAATACTTAGATAAAGAGAATTCTGTTTTCATAATCCGAATTCAGGTTCCAAGTTCTCTAAATTAAAACTCCAAACATTTATGAACTCAGGGTCCGAGTTATCGGAATTAAGACTTGTATCTTTTATGAGTTCTGACTCTGAGTTCTCAGAATTTAGACTCGGAACTTTTATGTGTTCTGACTCCGAGATCTTTTAATTCATACTTAGAACTCTTATGAGTTTTGACTCCGAGTTCTCTGAATTCAGACTCTGAACTTTGTTAGTTCAGTCTTCGTATTCTAATGAATTATGACTCTGAAATTTCTAGGTTCTGACTCTGAATTCTCATGAACTAAAACTCTAAACATTTTAAATCTAGATTCTAAATTTCCTTGAAATTCAGACTCCAGAAATCTATAGAGTTCAGGTTCTAAATTCATTAGAAAAACTAATCTGAATATCCTTGTATTTTAGACACATAATGTCTTTTTGGTTAGACTCCAAACTTATGTTTTCTTACATAATGTATATTTGATTTTGGTTATGTAACAATATTTTTTTTCTTACACTTGTTTTTGTTATAAAATAATGTCATGTATTCAGTTACTAACAAATTGTTGTTTGAGTGACACTTGTACAGGACCCTCCGAAATTCAAGGAAAAATTTGACCGTTGGAGGAGGGAGCTGACTGTTGGAGATGTGCCTATAAATAGGAGCACATCTGAAAGAGCTCAATACAAGTCTATCAATCTAGAGATTACATGCTACTAAAGTAATTTCTTGAGGGATATACTTTCATGCTTTGTGTGTACTGAACACCTTGGTGATATTTTCTTCGTGCGACTATGAATATTGCTAAGTACATTTGAGGACTTCCAGGGATAGGAAGACAGAGGTGCTGACTACATTAAATCTTGATGACTTCCGTACTGAGGAAGATAGAGGTGATGACTACCTTGAAGTTGAGGGATTGCGGGGATAGCAAGAATGACTCCGATCTGCGTATCGAGGGCTTACCCTAGTGTGGGTAAGATAGAATTTCTTAAAAGTATAAATCAAGGGACCTTTATCCATGGTTTTTGGATACCCCTCTCTTTGGGTTAAAAGACTGATTATATATTACTTGTTTTTTCAATTTTTCTATTATATTTTAATTGTTGAGGAATATATAACTATCTTATACATCCTTATACATGTATACTCTGATTTAGTAAGAATCTATACACTATAAGGTATAATCATTATCTTTGTAAAATTTTATTAAGTTTCATTTTCCAGAACCACTTTCTCGAAATCATATTTTCAAAATATAGAAAGTGTGTATAACCAGATATTGTGTCAATTACCATGTTTAACCTTATTAAAAAATCATCTTTAAACGTTCCAAAGAAATTTTTTTAAAGTATACTATTCTCCCCCCTCTTGTATTTTGAGTATCTACATCATTAATGATACTAAAATTAGAAACATTTCGATCCATCAGTTGGTATATTTAGAGACTATCGTTCCATACCAACCTAAAAATTGGTACCAGATGTTGGAAACCACTTACTATGAATCAATTCAACAATTGGTTTCAAAGTTTGGTTCAATCTGATTTAATCTCACTATTAGATTTAGTAAAAAATTATTCTTCTTTATCTTTTCAGAATCAGTTTTTCGGATTCACATTTTCAGATTCATAAGTTCAGATTCATTATTTCTTAGAGATTCTCTAGTTCTATATTTTCTTTCCTGCTAAGGAATATTTTCCTTGTTTACAAACTTTATTTACTAACATGTTTTTGTGCCAAGATTTTCCTTAAGATGGAAGGTTTGAATATTGGTTCTATCGACAATCTAAATCCTATCAGACCTCTTATTTTTGATGGAAATGATTATGAGTACATGAGAGATAGGATAAAGACTTTCGTTATTAGCACTAGAGTTGATAACTACCTGATGCAGATAGGACACTATAAGATTCTTGATAAGAAATTAAGAACATTTAATAATCAGGAGAAATTAAAATATCAAGAAAATATCACAGTCATAAATACATTGTTGTGTTTCATGAATAGGAACATCTATAGTCAAATATCTTCATGTGAAGCTGCAAACAATATCTGGAAGAAACTTGAATTTACACATTTTGGTACTTCTTGTGTTATAGAGACAAGAAGAGCTTTGCTCAGAGCTGAATATCATGGTTTTTTATTTCTTTATGGAGAACCCAAGTGTAAAGTGCAACAAAGATTCATGACTATTGTGAATAGTTTACAATATATGGGTGATAAAGTATTAGATGGTGAATATCTTGTTAATAATATCATTGACATCATGCCCAAGGAGTGGGAATCCAAGAGGACTACAATTGATGTGAACAGAAAGGTTACACAGATTTCTCTTGATGAACATTTTGGAACTCTTCTTCAACTTTATACTATAATGAAGAGAGATATTGATATTGTAAAGAAGAGGATTGGGAACGGTGGTGTTTCTTTTACTGCAACTTAAAAAAAATGAATGCCAAGACTCAAGAGAGATTTACAAGATCCAAATCTATGAAGATTATTATTCAATCTGAATCTAGTGGAAGTTAATCTTTAGAAAAATAGTTAGCAAATCTTGCTCGAAGGATGAAAAAGATAGTTGGATAGAAGAACATTCAATCTAGATACAGGAAGAATGAAATGAATGACAAGAAAGATTCTGATGTTACATGTTATGAATTCAAGAGAGTTAGATATATAAGACCGGATTGTCCTATGCTTATAAGAAAAGAAAGAAAGGAAACTTTTTTTGAGAGAAATCGAAAGAAGTATTACAAAGCTAAATCTAAGAATGTTCTAAAATCTAATGACACTTGGAGTGATAGTGGTGGTAACTGTTCAGATGAATCATCAGATTATGAATCTTCTAGATAGAAGAATCCTGGTCTAATATCCTGACTACCAATTAACAATCATTGCTTAATGGCTAAGGTACACAATTATGAATCAATGAATAAAGTTTCTTTAAATGAAAATCATAGTAATGATAAATATTATGAATCTTTGGATGGAGAATCATCTTCTGATGCGGATAATACTTTACCTACCAATGAAAAAGTTTCTAGGTTTTCTTAGCTTCTAGAAAGTGAAAATTCTAAAGTCAACAAAAAACTTGATAAGGAAAATCCTAGGATTTCTATACTTACTAAAGAAATATCATATATTTATTAAGATCTTGGTAAGAAAAACCTGTATTTTGAAAATATTTCAAAAAATATTGATTAAGTAAATTTTGAGAAGGATAAACTTTCTAAAAATCTAGAAAACTTATTTTATAAGAAAATTTTTTCGAGCCTAACTCTAGTTCTCAAGATAAAGTTTTGGAAGATAGTAACATAGTTATCAGACTAAATTATGACATGTTTTACTTGCGGAATTGTTTTTCAAACTTTAACTTAGGTAAATAAAATTTTGATAAAATGTTTTCTCAAAACTAAACTATAAGGAATAATTCTTGTATTGGTTATACTAGTTTTAAACCGATTTAAAGTAAAAATTATTATGTTCCTCATAGTGCTCCATTCCATACTAAGTGTTAGTGTGGTGGAAAGTAGGCAAATATTTGTTCCTTAAATAAAACCCAGTCATTAAGATTTCAAAAAGCCAATTTTTCTAAGAAAATGTGGGTGCCTAAAAATTTTCTTTCTGAAATTTGTAGATCCAAGAAAGTCTGGGTTCCAAAAGTCTAACTCTTTTGTTTTCCAGAAAGTAAAGAAAGTACAAAAAACAGTACTAGGTACATGGATAGTGGATGTTTGTAGGATATTACTATTAACAAAAACTATTTTGAAAAGATTATCAAGAAGAAATGAGGAAAATTATCTTTTTGAGACATTGCTCAAGGAGAAAAGATTGGTATATGTAACATCATTCTTCTTGGAAAAACATTTATTTAAAATGTTTTATTTGTTAAGGTTCTTAAGAAAATATCATTATCATAAGTTAATTATGTGATGAAGGTTACCTTTTGAATCATAGGAATGAAAAGTTCTTAGTACACAATTCCAAGGAAGAGATTATTCTTTATACCGATAGGCTAGAGAATGTTTACACCCTAAACATAAAATACCTTAGGAGTGAAGACAAACCTTGCCTTAGTGCAATGGAATATCATTCTTGGTTATACAATAGAATATTAGGACACTGTATCCTTAGAAATTTATGTAAACTCTCTAAGAAAGGACAAGTTAAGGATCTACTGGGGCTTAGATTTGATTCTTCAAAAGTTTTTAATCCTTATCAATATGGAAAGAAATATTAATCATGTTTTAAATTATTCAGTTAAGTCTCAACCAATGATAAATAACAGTTGGTGCATATGGATCTTTTCGGTCCAATGCAAATTAGAAGCATTGGAGGCAAATATTATGTATTTTTCTTAGTTGATTATTATACTAGATTTGTGTGGGTTTAATTTCTAGCAATGAAATATAAAGATTTTTATTATTTCGATAGTTTTAGATCCCAAGTTAAAAATGAGAAAATAATTCCTTTGAAAACTATTCATAATGATCATGGAGGATAATTTCAAAATTATGATTTTGAATATTTCTGAAGTAGAAAAGGCATTACACATAACTTCTCAGAACCAAGAAACACCTCAACAAAATGGTGTTGTTGAAAGAAGAAATAGGATTCTTCAAGAGATAACAAGATCCATGTTGATTGAGTATTAGATAGCCAAACATTTTTGGGCTAAAGCTGTAATTACTGCTTGTTATAATCTAAATAGATTTTTAATTAAACATTTTATTAATAAAACTCTTTATGAGTTATGTAATAGCAGAAAATCTAGACTTTCCTACTTTATGGTTTTTCATTGCAATGTATTCATTCTTAATACTAAAGATAATCTTCACAAATTTGCACCAAAATCTGCTGAACGAATTTTCTTAGGTCAGTCCAAAACTTCTAAGGCCTATAGAGTTTTCAAAAATAACACTTTTACTGTTGAAGAAACAGTGCATACCAAATTTGATGAAACTGATCCTTATGTTTTTAAACAAACCCAACATACATCTTCAGTTGTGTTTTCCAAAAATAACTACCAACCCATGATAGAAGATCCTTCTGATAAGGAAAATGTTCAAAAAGATAATTCTTAAACATTTACCCCAGAAGATTTCCTACCCTGTGTTAATGGACAGGTTTTACAAAACCCAAATAATTTGCATCTAAATAATAATCTCAGTGATAGTATAATTGGTGGTTTCAATAAACATGTGGGGACTAGAAGTTATTTACGAAACGAAATAGAATATATAGAATTTCTTTACCAATTAGAAGCAAAAATTACTGATCAATCTTTAGTTTATTATTATTAGAAAAAAAACTATGCAATACGAGCTAAATGAATTTGAACGAAATAATGTCTGGACCTTGGTTGGAAGACCTAAGGAAACTTTTTTTATTAGAGTAAAATAGTTCTTCAGGAATCATAGTAATAAATAAATCTAGATTGGATTCTAAAGGATATAATCAACAAGAGGTAATAGACTATGAAGAAACCTATTCTCCAGAATCTAGGCTTGAATCTATTCGTATTTTACATGCCTTTGCAGTATTCTTCAATTTCAAACCTTTTCAAATGGATGTGAAATGCGCATTCCTTAATGGTTTTGTACAAGAGGACGTTTTTTTAAACAACCTCATAGTTTTGAAGATACGAAACATACTGAACATGTTTTTAAACATACCAAATCTTTCTATGGAGTTAATCAAGATCCTCGAGATTGGCATGATAGACTTACAATATTTTTGCTTAAAAATAATTTCATTAAGGGAAATGAAGATCCAACTCTTCTTAAAAATAAATATATGAAAATAAATTTGATTGTTCAAATTTATGTTGATGACATTTTATTTGGTTCAACTAAACAATATTTAACTAATTCTTTTGCAGATCTAATGATGTCTGAGTTTGAAATGATTATGATGGGTGATTTAACATTTTTTCTTGGTTTTCAAATTTCTCAAAAACCAGAAGGAATATATATATTATAACATAAGTATATTAAATATTTTGTTAAGAAGTATGGATATGACAACACTAAGAGTATTATTACTCCTATTGGTACCTCAAATTCACTTGATCTTGATGAAGCTAGGAAACTAGTAGATCAATCATATTTTAGAGGTATGATAGGTAGCTTACTTTACTTGACAGTTAGTCATCCAGATATAATGTTTTCATTATGCTTATTTTCAAGATATCGATCCAATCCTAAGGAATCTCGTTTAAAGGCAGTAAAAATAATTTATCACTGCTTAAAGGGAACCGTGGATATAGGACTCTTGTATACTTTTGGAAATGATTTTATGCTAAAAAGCTTTTCGGATGCTGACTTTGGTGAATGTAGAATGGATATAAAGAGTACATTTGGAACTTTTCATTTCTTAAGAGATTCAATAAGTTCATGGTCATGTAAGAAGAAAATCTCAGTAACACTTTCCACTACGAAAGCTAAATATGTAGTAGTTGGAATTTGTTGTGCTCAAGTGTTGTGGATGCAACACACACTCACGGATTATGGAATGAGATTTCCCAAAACACAAATTTTGTGTACTAATCCTAGTGTCATTGCTTTAAGAAAAAATCATGCACATCACTCTCATGAAAAAAAACATAGATATTTGGCATCACTTTCTTAGGGATCACACACAAAAAGGGGATATTATTTTTCAATTTATCATAACACAAGATCAACTTGCTAATATTTTCACAAAATCATTACCATCTGATAGATTTGAATACATTAAACACAAGATAGGAATGATAACTATAAGTTAATATTCCTTAGTATCTTCCTGTTGAAACCAATCATCTTACAGTAACAAAATCTTTTCCATTGGGGGAGTACATTTTTCGTAGTAAGTTTAACAACTTTTTTGTAATGAAACATTTTTTCGTAGTGAGTTTTTCAAAAAAAAAATCTATCCAATTTTCCAATTTTTTCAGAAATTTTTCGTAGCCAATCATTGTTTCACAAAATTTCATTCTTGAAAATTACATAATGATGATTTTAATTTTCTTAATGATAATTTTCATGCTTGAAATATTTGTAATGATTATTTTTGTACTTGAAATTTTCATAATGAAGATTTTCGTACATGAAATTTTCTTAATGATGATTTTCATACTTGAAACAATCATAAAATTGTTTTTTCCGTAGTCATTTTCTTCTTCAAGTAGAATATTACCTACTATGAATAATCATTCTAGAAATCATAAAAGTATGTTTTCATTCTTATGTTCTCGTAATCATCATTTACTTGCTTGTATTTTCTTTTGTGTTTTAAAATTTTCAGATTCTAGTTTCCTTAAGTATGATTTTTTTTGTTTTATTCTTAAAAACCATAAATGATCGGATCCTACCAAATTTTCCTAGAAGCTATCATTTCAACTGTTAGATCTCATCAAAATGTTTTTCAGCCATTAGATCATGTTGGGAAGATGAATCGTCACTTCAGACCCCTATATAAAGGACCCTCGAAGGGTTGTCCCACATCGATCTCAAGCATTTGCGTGCCAAAGCTCTTCCCTCCTTTCAAAAGCCAGTTTAGAATCTCTCAATTATTGTTCAAATCCGAATCTCTGGTGAAGTTCCTTCTCAAGATATGTCAACTTGTAAGCCGATTTTTCAGTGGAAGATTTACAGAGAGAGGTTGATGAATCTGAATTTCTTTTCCAAGCACGATTCGATTATATCCATTAATATCATGTTAAAAGGATAGGAAAGTGTTTGTATATAATATCAAGAATCTCAACATGTAGTTTATCTGGATATGCTTATGGAATTTTATGAATCCCTGAGTTTATTCAAAAAATGAGAGTCGAGTATGTTTTTTTTCAAAAGCTATGGAAAAACATATTCCCTTTCATACACCAAGGATGCTTTCTTTGTGGTATTGTCTTATGAAGGGGAAGCCAGATTATGTTCCCATAAATTGTCGGATGTACAAGGAAGTTTTTTCAAGGTAAAAGCTATAGATTTTCTTGGAAATTCAGATGTCAAGACTCCGAATATTTCTCATTTGTCAACATATAATCAGATCTTTGAATTATCGGTGAAAGGTTTTATCATTCTGAGAAAAGGTGATAAGGACACGTTGATGATGAGAGACATATACATTCTAGATTATCTAGTGAATCTGAGGAAGATAAACATGATTAAGAATATTGTCATTATGATTGAGAATATTAAGAATGGGAACTTGAAAGATATGATTATCATGTATCTATCCATCCTATAAAAGTTAATAGTTCAGTGCCTTGAGTCTTTCAAGATTCCATGTAGTTCCAAGCCAATAAATTTTAAAGTCATGTTAGTAAGGGATGATACTTTGAAGAGAATAAATATTGGTTTCTCTAAAGAATCTAGAGAATTCTATGACTTACCAGCGGAAGAGGCTGAAGTTATTCTGATGAATACAGAAGCTTCTGAACCATCAAAACAATGAGGAATGAATAGAAAGTTAAAGAAAGTGGGAGAAGAAGTAAAAAACATAAAATCTAAGGAATTAAAATCCACACCTCCAAAGCCCAAGAAACAAAAATACTATCTGAATGAGGTTATAGCCACGTGGAGGGAAGACAAGAAAAATTGGAAGGAAGGAGAGCCATAGATTGGCATGGATCCTGTAGAAGCTAAGGCTTTAAAAGAAAAGACAGCTGATGAGCTTGACAAGAAAGCTAAGGAAAATAAGAAAAAGAAGACGATGTTGGAGGCTGAGATTGTTCAATATCTTTTGAAGGCGACTGAGAATGAAATGGAAAATATCCTTGTACTGTTTTCTTTCTTGGTAGAGGCTATACCAAATTCTCTGGGGAAGAAATTTCACACTCCAGAAAAAGTACAATAAAATGTTGTTGAAGAAAAGGATGTTGTGAAAGAAGTACATGAAGAATAAATTAGTGGTGACAAAGAATACATCTTAATGCAAGTTGTAGAATTTCATGAGAAGGAAAGTGCATCTGAGAAACTGTCAATCGGGACCTCTCAAGCCGGCTCTTCAAAGCTTGCTACTCTTGGGTTAGATGAAAAAGCTAAAGATGAAGTGAATAATCCCTCTGGGGAATAATATTATAACCATGATTTCATTTACCCTGAAGATACTGAGGCAGGAGCTCAGAAAGAAGAATTAGATGAGGATAAGATTGTTTACCTGTCTGACAGTGAACAAGAGTCTCCAAATGAGGAAGCTATTATGAGAAGTGATAAAGGTAAAAAAGTAGTTGTTGAAACATCCACTAAAGTGGTTGTGAAGAAGATATTTGTTAGTGGAACATCAAACAGAAAGCTTTTTGAACTAGAGAAAAAGCCCTCTCCAAGGAAAGTCTCGGATTCAGAATCAGCTTCACTTGGACATGATTTTGATGTCTAGTCTTTGAAAATTTTGGTTGGCACCACTATGATCTTTCCATGAATTTACTCGAGATGTCAGATGCTCCAACACAAAATGAATAAAAAATCGGATTCAGTTTTATTGGTGATAGACAAGTCTGTCAAGCTAGAGGCAGATTTTAAATCATTCCTTACAATCTATGATGCCCACAAATGGTCCTGCAAGAAAATGGTTGGATGTTCAAAGAGAGTACATGAATAATTGAGAGATCTTGATGAGATTCAACATGAAGTTAAGGAATCTTTTGATAACGAAGATAGTAAAATCAAGGATCTCACAAGTAGATTTTAGGAAAAGCTAACTCTTATGCAGAATACCTAGATTCAAGAAGTAAAAGATCTGGATGGGAATTTTTATTCCATTTCTCAACGTTGGAAAAGGGAAAAGGGATCTTCGGATCAAGATCGAAGAAAAGCTAGTAAAGTAAGATGAGTTCTTGAAGTCTCAGGCAGAGGCCCTGAAGGCTCATGAAGAAAATATCAAAACATTAGACAAGAAAGAAGAGGATCACGATCAACTCCAAAATCAAGGAGAGGAAGACCATAAGGAACTGAAAAAGCTGAAAACCATAGTGAAGAAATTGATACCCAAAGAGAAGTAAGGAAAATAGATCTAATCAGATCTTTTGTTGTATTCTTTCCTTTTATAAATTCTTCTTATCTCAATGAAATTTTTGGATTCTCATTTTTGTTTGGATGATTTGTAATAATATTTCAGGTACCATAATTTTTTTCCATTCCCTCAAATTATTTTTGAAAATCACCAAGGGGGAGAAAGGAAAAAATGAATACTATGTAAAGAAGATATATTCCTATGAGAGGGGGAGTTTATCTATGGGGGAGTTTTCATTACAGAGATTTCTGTATTCAAGATTATGATAAATCTCATTATGGAATTCTAGAATACGATCTTTAGAGTTCCAAAGCCTAAGGGGGAGTTTGTCGTATTCATTGTTACCCATATGATAAGAGAGATAAGATACATTTTCATGTTATAGAAAAATATTGTCTACGACCTTCTATTCTTTTTTATAAGGTAGTATGTGCATTCAAAAAAGAGGGATATTGTTGTGTTAATAAGGTGTTCCTTATGAATTTTCCATTCCTTCATGGTTGGGGGAGATTTTAGAGTCATTAAGGTTTCCTTATTGCTTTACCATTCATTCTTATTTTGAAAATCACAAGCACCTTATCTTAAGGCAAATCTCATTTTACCTAGTATTTTTCTTTCATAAGGAAAAAAAATTTCCCATGTAAATCCATTCTGATCATGTTTTTCATTGTTCATTATCTTGAATAATTATAAAATTCTGTTTCATATATAATACCTCAGAATCATATAATACTTAGATAAATTGAATTCTATTTTGATAATCCGAATTCAGGTTCTGAGTTCTATGAATTCAGACTACGAAATTTTATGAATTCAAGTTCCGAGTTCTCTAAATTCCAACTCCAATGTTTTATGAGTTCTGACTCCGAGTTCTCTGAATTCAGACTCCGAAATTTTATGAGTTGTGACTCTGAGTTCTATGAATTGAGACTCCGAACTCTTATGAGTTCTGACTTTGAGTTATCTAAATTCATACTCCAAACTTTGTAAGTTTAGACTCCGAATTTTAATGAATTCAGACTCAATAATTTCTATGTTCGGAATCTGAATTCTCATGAACTCTGACTCCAATATTTGTAAATACGGATTCCAAATGTTTTTGAAATTTAGACTCTGTAAGTCTATATATTTCAGGTTCTTAATTGATTAGAAAACAAAATCCAAATATCCTTGTATTTTAGACACTGAATGTGTTTTTTTGAGGATCCGAAATTTTATTTTCTTACATAACGTATATTTGATTTTGGTTATGAAACCATAATTTTTTTTACACTTGATTTTGTTATAAAATGACTTCATGCATTCAGTTACTAACTAACCATTATTTGAGTGACACGTGTACATGTCCCTCTAAAATTCAAGGAATAATATGACTACTGGAGGAGTGAGTTGATAGTTGGAGTTGTGCCTATAAATAAGAGCTCATTTGAATGGGATCAAAACAATTTCATCAATCTATAGATTGCATGCTTTTGAAGTGATTTCTAGAGAGAGAGAGACTTTCATTCTTTGTGCATACTGAACACCTTGTTCATATTTTCTTCGTGCGACTCCGAATGTTGCTGAATACATTCGAGGGATTCTGGTGATAGAAAGATAGAGGTTCCAACTACCTTAAAGCTCGAGGACTTCTGTGTTGAGGAAGACAGAGGTGATGACAACCTTGAAGTTGAGGGCTTGCGGGGATAGAAAGACATACTCCAATATTTGTATTTAGGGCTTACCCTGGTGTGGGTAAGACATACTTTCTTGAAAGTATAAATCAAGGGGCCTTTATACAAGGTTCTTGGATTCCATTCTCTTTGTGTTAAAAGAATTACAACTTATTACTTGTTTATATCATGTTTCCCGTTGTATATTGATTATTAAGAAAAGTATAACTATCTTATTCTTCCTTATTCTTGTATACTCTGATTTAGTAAGATTCTATACGCTTTAAGGAAGAATCTTTATCTTTGTAAACTTTTATTAAGTTTCATTTTCTGAAACCATCTTTTCTGGAACCGCTTTCTCGGAATCATATTTCTAGAATCTATCAAGTGTGTAGAACTAGAGATTATGTGAATTTCTATGTTTAACCTTGTTAAACATAATCATCTTTAAAAGATCCAAAGGAATTTTGTTGAAGTATACAATTCACCCCATTCTTGTATTTTGAGTATCTACATCATTACTGATACTACAATCAGTAACATTTTAATCCTTCAGTTGGTATCTTTGGAGAATATCTTTCCATACCAACCTATCAAAATAGTCAGAATATTTTATTTATAAAAATTATATATCCATGTAAAAATAATACATAGTATAACAGAAAAAAACCATCTTTAATGTCCAAAACTACATACATATAAAAAATTGTACTTCGGAAGGGGACAATAATATAAAATCTTCGCCTAATGTGTACATAGATGGGGACATGAAAAAAACAAAAGGTTTGTGTCACTACACAATCCCATGACACACTCTAGTCATCGAACTAACTCAATTATCCATTACTAAGAACATTCCATTATTTCTATGATTTCACTTTAATATTTTCATTCCCCAAAATGTTTATGGGGTGGTTGTGAGAAAATCACATAGTATTCCACCACAAATCATTAAACTAATTAAATCTAAAATATAGGAGTGCTTATATATAGTTAAATACCAAAATAACAACATTAATAAAAAATATATGCCATCTCATTAAGTGATAATAAATCCACCTAATATATGACCATACCAACTTCAACCAACACATATAAAAAGTATAAACATGTGTTCCCAAAATATAATGGGTTCAACATAGGGTCTTCATATACATTCATTATCAAACAATATAAGGATATTATATATGATCACATACAAAAATAAAATTTTAATCATATCAACGAAGATGTTTGGAATATAATTTAATTTAATATAATAATTGATATTGATTTATTGATTCTCATAACACCCAACACATTATCTAGTACAAGGTAAATAGGAATATCATACCATCCCTTAGAAATGACAAGAAATCTATTGGAATAGAAACCATTTTAACATTATATTCTCACATGGATTAAAAAATAGTTCAACCCTATAACCCTAACATGTAACGAGTCATCATATAATCCCATCCATCTTTAGCATATCATTCCACTCTCTTAACAAGTATGAATACAAATCAATCCCATGGTATGGTCCTCTCAATGATTTTCATTATAGGGTGAGAAACCCTAGAAGAATAAAATAAATGAAATATATTAAATGATAATAAATAATTTTAGAACACCATCAAATGGATAACCTTATTCATTACTCATGTGTACACAAGTTTCCTTTCATTATGAGATACTAAAATAAAACTAACATGGTCCATTAATTGAAAACATATCAAGAAAACCCCTATTTATAAAATTTAATGGTAAAATAAACTTTTAAATAATTACATGTAAATAGATAATCATATTGTTAATGTTTATAACTCAAAGGATATTTTACTAAACATTATATGCTAATTATACCCACAATACCCACACACTCTCTCCAAATATAAGATATAAAATTATATATAAAATTCATATAAAACTATAGACTAATCATGGAACAACCAACATCATAGTAGCAAAAATCTATTTTTCAGTGATCATAAGATAAATTAAGCTTAGTTTGAAGAAACCCCAAATTAAGTCATAAATAGTCAAATTAATATTTTGGTAGAATATTCATGTAATAGTGAGATAAATCAATAATTTAAGTGGGATTAATCATAAAATTTCCTATCATTATCCATTATTATAGACGAGACATTGACCAGAACATGGAAAAGAGATCTTAACTTTGGTATGAGGTAAGATAAGGGGGTGGTGGATAAAATATATTTGATGAGAAAAAAATAAATATGGCTAAACTATATCATTTTTATAATAAAATAAAATTTTAATGTAATAATTTAAATTAAATTACCTTTATACCACTATGAATAGACATAATATTGTAGACGCCGAAAAATTCTGTAACTCCCAGAGGATGTTTCGAAATGACAAAGCACAGTCATATTCGGACTCAGAGGCCCGGTCCGGAGGCCCTGGAAGTGGTGCACAAAATTAAGGAATACTTGAGTGAAATAATTTTGTGTGCGCGAATCATCCCCGAGATTCGTGTAATCGAGCCGGTGTTGCGCACAATTTTGCGCGACCAATTCTGCGTAGTGAGGCTTGGCGTGCTGACTGTTCCTGGCGCAGAAGATTTCGCGTGCTGCCTGGATTCTGCGCCAGCGGGTGCCTATAATAGAAGGCGACCCCTACCGTTTCGGGGTTGTGGAATTCGGAACGGCTCCCGTGCGTGCAATTCGGACTCCCACGCGCAAAAGATGGCTTTCAGGTAATTCCCTATTTCGCACATCCTTCCCCCGGGGATTGCCTTTGCGCGTAACTCCACTGGCTTAAGTGAATTTTCCAACTCCTTCGGGTTCCTCATTTGCGCGCAATCCTTTCCCCTTGCGTGGAATTCCTTCTGATTGCATGCAATCCCTTCCAATTTCATGCAATCCCCAATCCGCGCGCAATCCTCTGGCCCTATTGCGTGCCATCCCAATGCTTTTCGCGCAAAACTTATCTTTGCGCGCAAAATTCAGGACCCTTCACCTTGTCACCCCTTGGCTGCCCCTCCGTGCCGGCACCTGATGTCTTCCATACCGGGCATGCACGTCATGCGTTGGTTTCCCGTACGGCCTTCCATGATTTCCGGAAGTAACCTCAAGGTCCCTTGGGTGGTGTTTCCCATTGCGTTGCTTTGACTTTTGCTTCTCTGTATAGGCACTCTAACAGTTACTGCTTCTTCTCATATCCAAGCTAACGTGGACCCCTAAATGGTTCGCCCTGCGGCCCCCCTTCACTACGGCCTTGCCAATGCCTTCTCTCCCATATGGGTTAGAGGGTGTTGGGCATGTACGCCCTAGGGGTGTGGAGCAAACCCACCTCATCCTAGATGTAGGATGTTAAACTACTAAGCACCTCGTCCTTAACACATGACGTTAAACCGTGGTCCGACCTCGTGCTTCGCACGAAGGGTCCCCTCGGCTCCGACATTCTTTACGCCTCTCGTCTCCACAAGAATGGAATCTTCCTCGTATGGAATGATATCCTCCTTTTGGAGTGGCGTTAGTCCACGGGGGAAGGGCTGCCTCAGAGCGTAAGCCCCTAGCCTCTCCTGCGGAATGTTGTACCCATACACCTCTATACTTCCCTACTACAAAGGCCATTGGAGTCTCTTTCCCACTGCACTTTGTCACAACACGGGCCTCCATCCTAGAGTAAGCCCCGACACCAAGGGCCCCTAACCACGCGTAAGCCCCTGTTTCCTCTTTGGGTCGCTCAACGCGTAAGGCCCTTTCCGCTTCTCACGAACGCACCCTTTGCAACATGATCGTCTGGTCCTTTGCACCTCTTGTTTCTCACACCAAGCATCACTCACGTGGGCTCATAGTAAGCATCAACCATGAAATCCACCACCCGGTCATTCTGACTTCATTACGTCTGTTCTCCAACACTATGGGCCGCCACAAAGCATATGCCCCAAACAAGAAAACTATGTGGACTTTGATCCATGCTAATGCATGGTACATAGGAAGCCTCCACGAGGTTCAAGCCCACCACTCGGTCGTTCCGACTTCTTCACGTCGGTTTGCCAACACTTTGGGCTTCCTCAGAGAGTAATCCCCAAATTCCCTCGTCCCGCATGACGTTAAACTGTATGCCCTCATCCCGCATGACGTTAAACTGTATGTCGTCCCACATGACGTTAAACTGTATGCCCTCATCCCGCATGACGTTAAACTATATGTCATTCGGCATGACGTTAAACTTTATTCCCTCGTCCCACATGAAGTTAAACAATATGTCGTCTCACATAACGTTAAACTGTATGCCCCGAACTACATGGACTTTGATCAATGCTAACGCATGGTACGAAGGAATCCTCCACGAGGTGCAATCCCATCACCAAGTTGTTTCGACCCCTTCGCGTCGATTCAACAACACCATTATTGGCTGCCTCAGAGTGTAATACCCATATTCCCCATCTTGGGCCGCCTTAGAGCGTAATCCCCATGCCTCACACCCACGTCTCATCCTGACCTCCCCCTCGAGCCCACGTTCCTTGGGAAGCACATGCCCTAGCCCGAAGATCTTACTTCCTCCAGGCTCCAATCCATGCGTTCATTCTCATGGGTCACCTCTTCAGGTGTCCCACCGTATCACCGAACTACACGGACTTTGATTCCCTGCCATGGGGATACATAGGAAGCCTCCACGAGTTTCAAGCCCGTCACTCCATCACCCATCCTAATTCATACATGGGCTGCCACATCCCGGTGAGATCATGCCACCTCATTCCTTTCCATAGTATCCGGGAAGCCACCCACGTGGTGGCCCCAAAATCGGTGTTCCCCCTAGGGGGTCCTTCAATATGATCCACTCTCAGTGTTCCGATCATTCTAATCCATCTCTGAAAGATGTTAAACTCGCGGCATACCCCGTGTCAAGCACGGGAAGCTGAGGAAATCCTAAGATGTTATAAAATTACCCGCGTTTGATGTGGGATGCATCGGGCTTCCGCACCCTTGAGAAGCACTATAATAAGGGACAGAAGACAGAAATTCCAATCCCCCAGCATCAAGGCCCGTCGACGACACCCCTGCATGACCATTCTCCTCACCAAAGGTTGATGCCCCGACCAGACCCCTTGGAGCGTCTCGACGGAAGTAGTGTAATTAACTAGCATCCATGCAGATATGGCGTTGGGAACGAGCTTCATGAACCCGTCTTAAATCTATGAGAGAGACCCGAACTAGGTGACGAGCTCCGAGGAGGTATCCACGGAAGGAAGAATCGACATCCCATCATCCCAGTTTCGATCAAGGAGCAGACGTCCCAGAACAAGGAACAGATGTCGCCCGCCTTTGGAAAGCGGGAATGCGGGGCAACAAGCCGCGCGTCCTCCCCCGCGTGACGGACACGTGCGCGCCCCAGTGTAAAAGCGTCGGAAACAAACATTTACTCATTTCCCAAAAGATTACCTTCCTAATGTTCATTAAGAGGTCGGTGGCCCACATGGGCCTACACCCCTATTATTTAATTCATCACGTACTTGATAGATGACTACTGAGTACCTATTTATGTCTTTCATAAATAGATAGGTTTTTTCTAGTGATCCTTTTACCCCTAATTCTAACCCTAAAACATATAACTAATCCGGTATTTACAAACCATAAAATATACAAGGATTATATAATATTTAACTTTATTTCAATACCATTGTATGGGAGGTTCAATTTAAAATACCCACCACAAAAAAACTCATCCCCAAGATATATCACAACGCATTTCTGATAAACAAAAATCATCCACTATAATCATATATCTATATCCAGACACCACATATCCTCATAAACACAACCATGTTTCCACCGCAATGGGATCCCAAGGTGCTATCTTCACTTAAAGGATCTTCTCACATAGGCCAACTAAACAAAACGTTTAATCCTTTGGTGATGCAACATATTCAAGCCCTATGTATGATCCCATTATAGGTACCCAATATAAACACACAAGATCATAAAATTCCTCAATATTATCTTCCTTATAACTTAATTATAACTAATAGTAATCTTATTAATGACGTAAATTTCCATGAATCCATTTCATCAAGGATGAATGAAAACTAAAATGTGTAACAAATAGGTTACTTTGCTAGTTTCTCCATCTCTCTCAAAAATCACATTACAATAATACTCACAGATTCCAAACCAAAAATATGATATCAAAATATATTTAATTATCAACACTAGTATCCTATATAACACAGTAGGTATATGAAAAAGTATAACACATATATAACATCATTAGGGTATCTTCAAATCAGTCACACTAAAATTCATAAACAAAACATGATAATCTATTAACCATATAGAGCCACACTTCAATAGTATATATCCATAATATCCTAGATACATGCCACATATACTACATAGAGCAATGTGTTGGATTATTATCAACATTAATTATATATAAATAAATAAACAAACCAATATTACTTCAGAAATGTATATCTGATATCCAAATTTTATTTTAACTTTTTATTAAACCTATTCTATCATACGATAATTAGAAATTTTATATCTATAACCATAACCCATTTTAAAACTCAACACTTCCATTATAGGTTCTCTTACCATGTAATTCTAAAAATTATCCCAAACTACTCATGATAATGGTAGTGTACCAGATCAATCAATGGTCTACTCCACACAATGGGATTTTACTTATCTATTTCCTCTAACTAGAAATACTCATAATCCCCATCCACATGGAATCAAAACCTAACATGATTTAAATTAATATAATCAAACTATTTTTCTCCAAGAGGCTAACATTAAATCTAATTTTATTATAGCATTACTCTAATGATATTTAAATCAAATATCAAACCACTCTCAACATTTAAAATTACCACAAAACATTCTTGAAAAGATCAACATGATGAAACCAAAGTGTTATACTAAAATAATAATTTTTATATAAGGATAAACATTTTAAATATATATAAATAAATGGAAACCTCTCATTACTATTTCACAAAACCCACATCAAAGGTGATGGGAAACACAATTAGTTTTCTTTCAAAATCACAATATGTTCCCATTTCTCTATAACCACAAAACATCATATGTGATGGATGTTTTTATTGTCTAATATTAATATAATTTATGCTCTTTATTCACCCTAAAAAGTCCCCTCAAACATCACCAAACAATTTTCTCTTTATCCTATACATCCCTTTGTTTTTTGGAAAACTCCAATGTTATGAAACACCCAACCTATAATGAAAATATCTGAATGACTACCTCGGAAATAAATTTATGGCCATGGAAAACACATGAATTAAAAAAATAACATCAAGGACCAAATAATATAATATTTATATGCTTCATTCATTATATGAATTATACAGTGATATATAACCATTCAAATTTCGAATAATACTCTACCATTAGTCACCCAAACTTTTGAAACATAATAATCTCATAAATATTTCTAGGGCGTAATACCCTTGTATAAAAATACAATAAGAAAGAATAAAATTCAATACAAGAAACTTTGACCGCACCCCTAACTATGTCCACGGTTATCCATGAATCAATAGACTTTTTCTCAAACATTGAAACTACAATGGTCACTAATAACTCCCTAAGAGTACCCATATTCTAAAATGTGATGAGGATATTCTTAATGATATTCATGGAATAAAATGGTCATAATTAACCATTAAAAGTTACATACGGAAAATCTTCAAAATCAGAGGTGGGTCTAGTCTATATGGATTCCTCTCTTGTAAACTGTTTCTCTATAACATGAAATAATAATAATATTCATTAAAAAATATCAAAAAATAACGTCACCACCTCTAAGATACATATAAATCCTCACTAACATGAGATATCAAGACGGATTATTCCAAAACATCTTTTTAAATTAAAAAATTCTCACATTACATAATTTTTTCAAACACTTATACATTTTAATTTTTCAAAATAATAACAATCCAGAACATATACTGCTTTTCCATACCTGAGGGTTTATCAACAAGAACTAAAAACCATATTAAACACTTTATTTATATTATCAATAAACTTAATTTTGAGGATAAAATCCCCTTAGACCAATACAACGGTCAATCAAAACATAGAAAAACTATACACGGTCCACAAATACATATTTAATACTAAATTTCCATTAATTAATCATCCAAAATCATTTATAAAATGATAATAGTTTTCAAAAGCCTGTAGTATCACGTTATTAACTCAAATCATATCAAAAAAATTCAAGGCATTGGTCTTGGAATCACACCAATATAATATAGTTAGACATGATAAATTCTTATCACATATACACCAATAATTAATTGCAAGCATAATTGTTTTATTCCAAATCATATATACTCTAAAAAATCCACTTAAATATAATAAAACCTTTTCACACATCACATTTGATTTATTCTCATAGAACAAAAACTACCAATAATTTATATTTTGATGAAACCTTAGTGCAATGGCTAAACACATTTTTTCTTGTTTCCCCAAAAAAATAAATAATAAACTAAAAAATAATCAATAATATAATTATTCTAACACTATAATTGACTCACAACAACTAAGAGTCACATATTTTCATCCTAGGCTCCATCCCTAAATAAAGTGTAAAAAATCTATTTAGATCATACTAATGAAGAAACTCTCAATACTTTGATATAACACAACTCATGTTGTTTTTTCCAGCACCCCCTTCTTGGGGAAGTAACCCATATTAATGAGTACACATTCTAATAGGATCTCTTTTATATGTTAATGTGGTGATTATATATACATTAAAAAATCACCATCAATAAAAGGTTATTAATAAGATATTACAACTTAAGGAAATTACTAAATATGTATTATGTATTTTTTAGTTTATTTATCCCATGAACCTTCCTCATAGGGATTGAATATAACCATCATAGACTCGTAAAACAATAAAATTAATTATATATACACCCCCAATGCATTCCCATTACCAATCAACCCCTCTCATATGGGGACCTATATAATACATATATGACCAACACAATTAATTATTGGATAACATTAATGAATAATTCAATGACCATGGGTTTAGTTAATTGAAGTTCAAGCAAAGTCCCTATACAAGAAAATAGTGATTATCTTATATTTTACACTATCTTTTTATAACCATGTTATTAATCTAATATAGGCATAATAAATTTAAATCAATCATATGTTGCAAATATGATGCATAAATACATCTTCTCTGATAACCCCATGTGATGAGTAAAATAATAAACTATAAACCACGCCATTTTACTTGAAATAAAATTATCATAACATTTTAAATCAATGAACAATAATCTCATGCGTTTATTATATTTACATTCAACCTATAATTATTAACTATGTAAATAAAGGATCAATCGTATGCTTTGATAACTCATATCTCTAACAACCCAATCTCAAATAGAAAACTAAATAATAAAATGATTTTATACCAGTTTATAACACCAAAACATACACAACCCTTCGAGTGATTGAATCAATAATGTCAAATGAAATTAATCAGGAAAATATGTACAATAGAGGTATATAACTAGTGGAATGGTTTTATCGGTAATGTGGGTGACTATACCCTCTATTACATAGTCTTTAATAATAATAATAATAAACATGAACTATTGTGCCCACTAAATAACATTATATTGACATTACATTTAAATGTAAACTACAAAAAATGTTACCCATTTTGGAATAAAAATTAAAATATATACATTCATAAAAGGAAGACTAATAAAAACAATATTTCACTAATATATTAGACATTTCAAACATTACCAAAAAAAATATATAAATATAAAAACATTAGTAATTCTTATAGAGTCTCATCTCCCACTATAGCAATCCAACCTACTCAACAATCCATTTTCAATACCTTGCCCTTACCTACATCATGACTATAAATCCTATATTCCCACCAATGTTTATATGAAACCATATAGAAATATACACAATATGAAACCCTAAATGGTCTTTTTAAATAAATAAAAAAATATATGAGGGAATTTTTTCAAATGAAAACCAATGTAAAAAAAATAATTATTATCTTTTGTCTCACTGAGTACTATATAAGCTACCAAATAGATGACTATACCCACTTCAATCAGTGTCAGTATTGATTCTAAACATCTCCCCTATAGAAAAAATGTATTTTCAAAGAATTCTCCCATATATTTATAATCAATTGATATAATTATAATGGTTATCATAGAATATAATAATAACATATCCTATAATTCTTATAATGTAGTTTATATTATATTTAATATCATATAATTATAAAAAAATATTATATAGTAGGTATAACACTAAACCCATCAAACATGACAAAGTGGACAAGTATATCATCTCATCTCATTTCCATAATAGGGAATGGTTTAGATATATGTTTCGCCATATTTCTATGTCGAAAATGGATTTTCACAACGTAAAACCCTTTGAATCTAAAAAGTAATTTATTAACATAGAGCATCTCACTACTTTGTAGTCTATAGTGGATGATATAATATTCAACACTCATACTATATCAAAATATAAATTTTCATAACATTAAATTTCATAATTATATCAATCATTAATATCCATATATTTTCATTAAATTTTCAATATTAACATTTTTCAACATAATTTAAAATTATATTTTCTTATAATGAAAATTATGTTTGTTACATTCGTCCTCTCTTTATCATTTAAATCCCGTTGTTGTATCCAAATGAGAATTCTCATTTTAATGTGAGTATCTCATCACCCATCATATTAAAAAACAATGCCAAATGTAATTAAATAATAAAAAAACATCATATTAATTGGATAACATAAGGATAACCCCAATACACTAATGTTTCCAATCATCAATGGGTACTCCAAATCCCAAATATGGGTCAATGTATCTGAATATATCAAGTTACACCCCTCATGTTTTCTTATTTCAATGTTCAATACACCTCTCATTATTAACATGGTACATAGGGAAGATGTGTTCAACATGTATCATCAAGAGGATATATCAATATTATTCAGTCTTCAATATAATTAAAATTCCCAAGAAAAAAAATCTCAATTACATTTATTATCAAGAACACACACCATCCAAAACAATTATATAAAATTTAACACGAACCACATATAACATAATATAAAATTAAAGGGTCCACATACCACAAATACATATAAAACTCCAATAATAAAATATCATTAGATGAATCAAACAACAATAAAAATAAATCTCTAATTCATATATAAAATATTAAATTGAGGATTTTTTTCTTCATAATTAATAAATAGTTTTATTTTCCAAGAATATATGGTGGATAATGGTTAAAATCCCCCACGTTAATAAACTGGTATAGATGAAAGATAAATAAGAGCCAATATAAGTAAATAATATTATTGGGAATGATATAAAATGAAGGTAGGCACTTCATATAGCATTAAAAATAGAGGAAAATAATGTTATTTTTTTAATAAAATAAATTTTAATATAAAAATAAAAAAGTCTTTAGATGTCACTAAATACCTATTCAACCTCTAGAATTTACAAAACACCCCACTAGGTACCATCCAAGAGGTTAAATAGTATCTAGTGGACCACATAATTCTTTCCTCCTCTCTATGAAATACACTATTTAGTTGATACTTGTATATTAGTATATTATATAAATCATCAAAACATAAAATAAATTCACCACAAAGTTTATATTCTCTCATTTTAACCTCAATCATTCATGGAGAAATACAATAATAAAAACCCCCATAAATACACATGTATTGAAATGGATTAGTCAAATTAATTACCATAGTATGTTGAGGATGTAATATATTTTTATTTTATTGTTTATACATTCATATTAAGAAAATTTAAAAATTAATAATTTTAGTCATTCTTAATGAATTTTTAATCATATTAATTTTTAGGGATCAAATATTATTTTTGGGATTAACATAAAACATCACTATATTATGAATTATATGTTACTGGTTTGATGATTTATAAAACTTCTCAACATATATTCCCTATAATGATTTATGATTCCTCCTGGGTTGTATGTTATAGTAAAAATACTGACAAAAAAGTAATCTTTTAAAAATTATATAGTTAAGAAAATATGGTATGAATTTACAAATATTATATGCATTTTATAAATAAATTAATTTATATTTCATTACTTAAATTTTAAAATAATTAAAATTATAAAATCTGATTGATGTTTTATATTAAATTGTAATGGAGGTTAATTTTATGATAATAAAAATATAAGTAATATATAATTCATTTATACTACCTATTAATGAATAATGAACACCACTAAATTAATAAATAATTTTAAGTAAATCCTATAGATATAAATTAGAGTAAATTAACATTTTGAATTATTTTATAATCCATTAATTTTTATTATAATTTCTGGCTTTTTACTAAATATTTATAATAATTAATGATTGATTTAATTTAGTGAATAAAAAATCACAATTTTGAAATAACCTTTACATCTAAAATATAAAATATTACTATATATTACCAACATTAACATGGATGTTTTAGATATTGTATCAATATTATTTATTCTAATAGTAGAATGAGTATCATCAGTGATAATTTATGGATGGAATGATAAACATTATGGGACTTTTAGATATTATATCATTTATTAAATTCTATAAAAAATGAGTTTGTTTATGTGATTGGTTGGAAAATTAAAAATGAAATATATATAACAGTGCATATATTTTTCTAAACTTGATAAAATGATTTAATGAATAAATTGTTTTTTGTAATAATGTTTTTGGGTATATGTAACAAAGTACCCATGAATAATGAGAGATTGAAAAACAATGGTGTGTTGAATCAGAATTATAAAATTTTTATGATTACTTTCTAAAATCAACCATTGTGAATAATTAAAGTCTAAATGAACATAATATTTCTAAAATAAAATTCTTATAAATACAATAATAACATCATGAAAAAAATATTCCATTAATTCCTAAAATGGATGACTAAATAATTTTTCTGTTTGATAATATCAGAATCACATGTGATCTCAAAATATCATAAATTCAATATATAATAGGGAAGGATTTTTAATTTACTCATATGTGTTTACCAACACATTGACTCTAGAAAAATATTATATGATATCCTTTATAATTTGGATAATGTAAGAAAACCAAATTAATAAAAAATAATTTTATGATGATCTAGAATGATATAGCTGCAACATGTAAATCTTCATTAAAATAAAAGAGTTAAATAGTATCAAAAAATTTATATTATAAATGTGTATATTTGGTATTAGTTTTTTAATCACTCTATTTTTATTTTATTTGATAACTGAACAAAATCCTATAAAAAATGCAGTCATGTTGTAATAGATAGTTTCCATGATTGAATTTTATCAACCTCATAAAAATCATTCTCTTGAATATCTATTAAATCTATTAGTAAATTAAATTTAAAAATATTTAAAATCATTTTCACCATTAAGAATAAAAACATAGAAGTGTTCATTATCACATAAATCTCTTAAATCACATTTTTAATCATTTTTTAATATTCCAGATTTCTCAATAGTTATATCACCAAAAAATATAATTTAAACAAAAATAAAAATTATGTTCAATCATATGTAACTAATTAAACAGGAAACAAATATTAACAATTTTGATGAAACACATGCATAGTTATTTCATTTACCATGGTAGGTCAAACAAACCGAAAAATAATTAATGTCACTCCAATATGCTGTTGAACATTTTTTAATGGATTATTGATCTAACGATGAGAAAAATCATGGAAACAATTAAAATAATGAAACACAGATACTAAATTAGAGAGATTTTAAAAATTCATGGACATTTGGACCTTTTATCAAGGAATATACAATTATCCTTGGGTATGTAAAGCACATTGTCATTCGTGATTTATTATTATTTATTTTTCCATTATAAAGAACATGAAATTTTTAAAAATATTTATTAAGATTAAAAATTCATAATAACTTTAAACATGTATATTTATTCCAAAACCATATCCATGTAATTATGTCTAATAAACTTATTTTAACCACAAATAAAACCGAGTTCAACATATCTCATTAGGTTGTTTGATCTACCACTTTGTATTTTTATATCAATTAAAATATGTTACATATTTTTACATATTTTTTTAGAATAGAAAAATTCTTTAAACTATATTACAAGATCAATTTTTTTATATAGTTATATCCCAAAAAATCAACTACTTTTAGAATTAATTTTTTTTCAACTTTATTTATTTACACACTTCCTAATGTGCATAGTGGAAATGTGAAACCACACTCTGACGGGGAAAGATAAATTGTGGTATGATTTTTACCAAATTATTTTTTTAAACCTCTACACCTAATAAGATTAGAGGAACTAGTTTCGGATACCCAACTTTAACAATCCATTATGAGTAATTGTAAATTAAAGAGACAACAACATTAGATATTTTTTCAAGTTCCACCCCATTATGGGAAATTATATCCTTTCAATTTATCTGATATAAAAATCCTATTGTTATACTGAAAAGTAATTTGAATAAATTAGATAAATTGTCATCATTTACCCCTTGAACAGTATAACAATATATTATTATCTCCTAATTTTTTTGTTGAAAAATATCCATTTCATTTAAAATGAATTCTACGAAGGATTCAAGATTAACAGAATATTTATTCATCTTACTTGAAAATATATATTCACTATTCTTTTTTATTATATAATGTTAAATAAAACACACAATGATGATGTGATAATACTTATATAATTCCCTCTAATTTCATAAAACATATTCATAATATTATCTCTTCACTACTATCTTCTCACAAGCCTCATGCTCTTCAATAACAATACATATTATCATGTTTTAGATTAACCAATGAAAATATATCATAATAACTCATGTGTTTTCTACTTCCTCGTTAAATAATTTATGTATATAATAATAAAATCTACTCTATTTATTAATTAACTTTAATTTTGGTATCATTAGTAGTAGCACCATGACTATCTTTCTAAAATACCCTCACTCTTTTTTCATTTTTTGCCTCAAATATTTTTAAAAAAAATCAATAATGATCACATTAAATAGATCCAATATTCAAAATTTAGAAAGTTCATGTAATTAGTATTATATAACCTTTATTTACATATGGTAAAATATGTACCTAAAAATAATTCTAACATCAATATTCAGGATATGGAATTAAATCGAATCATTTAAATCTAGAAAATTATCATTCTAAAGTCTCCAAAAATATATATCTAAATACATTGTATTTAAATAAATAGAATTTAATCCATTAATATTAACTCAAATATTAGGTGTTTCTAAATAAATAAAACATATGGTGTATCATAAAAATGTTACATGTATTATGATAACACATACATGAGGTTTAGTAATCCTAGAATAATATTACCCAAATGTTTCCTTATTAAAATGATGAATTTGATACTTACGATTAAATATTCCACAAGAATTTTTTTAGTCTTCTATCTCAACTAAAAAACAAAATACAATCTTAATAATTTTATATTTATTCATATATAAACTCTGGATTAATATTTTCTAGCTATTTAAACACCCCAAATGGCCAACTAAAAATATTTTTTAATCCTAAGTGGATAATTTTTATTCCTGACTGATCTTATATAACCAATTTTTTATAAATAGAATTATATAGCCACTTAATCCTTTCTATAGTCTTCTAAAAATATCTCAAAACATATTTAATCATATAAAAAGGTCTCATGTCACTTCAGAACTTCCTGAATCGTAATTTATTCTTTGCTAACTAATTTTCAAATCGTTTCTAGAAAATTTTAATGATTTTTATCAAACAAATATAATATATACTTCAATAAATATCTCATTTTTTCAAAATAAATTATCATTCTCTATAATAACTAAATAATTTAGTTATTGTACTTCAATAAATCATGAACATATGAAACACTCATCTCATCTTTATAAAAAAAAATTTTCTAATATTTTCATTATCTTTGTTAATATTTTATATCATGCACCAACATTTATTATGAAATAACAAGGATGAATTATCTTTAGAATTCAGAACACCTACTTTATTTTGTATCTAGATTATATATTTTGTGAAAATGAACACCATTTAGAGAGATTTTTATATTACATGTTACTTATATTAATAGTTTACATTGATTATACTTATAATGAAGATAAATAATCATTTGTATAAAATTTAATTTATTTTAATAAACATGAATCTTTAGCATTTAAAAATTCTCTCATATATATTAAGACACATGATTTCTATTTTCCATATTCTATTATAAAATTTTATGTTACATATTATTTTTTGGAAAGATCTTACGGTGGTTTTTGGATGTTATGGTAGGGTCTTAAAAACAACATTGTTGGCGTATGATTATGAGAAACCAGAAATGTTAACTATATAATTATGAAAGTCACAAAAGAGTATTCTATTAAGTCACATGGATTTTCCAATCTGTGTGGATACTACATGACTTATTATATTTTTTGGTATAGGAAATTCATAGGGTAGTCACATGATTTCCTAATGTGGGACCAAAAAATGCAATGAGGTTAATTAAACCCAAAATATGTATTTAATAACATAAAATATTGTGCAAACACTAATTATTCATCTTTTACCTAGTATCATGAATTCCAATACTCCCATTGGATATTTCAATGATATTATTTATTTTTAAGGTCATTCTCAATAGATTAGAGAGTTCTAGATCAAGGAAATATAGGGTAATATTCTCATTTATTTTCCCTCTCCATTATCTATATTTTTTCTCTATGTATTATCCTCAGATCATTTATGACTTACCCAGATCTATTTGAAAGATAATTTTCAATAAAATCAACTTTTTGTTTCTTTGATTTATTATATTGGTAATCCATGATCTTTGAGATAAACAGAGAATATATTATGTCAAATGCGTTGGAGGTGGGTGGTTTCTCCATATTTTCTACATCCAATTAATAGACAAAGGCTCTTAGTTTTATACTTTTTTCCACTAATATTGTTGGAAAAATATTATGAGATCAATATTGTAAATTCCTCTTTGTTTGTAAGTATTAAAATCTTGTATTTTTGGTGATTCTAACAATGTCATTGATTAATTAACTAAATGAGTTTAATTTTAAAATGATGACTATATATGTGAGAGTATGTCATGAATGTTTTTTTGTGTTTATTCATATTCATATGGAAACGCCCATATTGGTTAGACATGGTCATCATGAAAATATTTTGTCACATTAGTTTATTTCTACTGTGATGCCATGGGACCAAAGGAACGGATATTGCTATTTATTTGGGTTACTCATAATAATGATATAGTTAGTGGTTTCAATGGATTTTATTTTTAATGTGTGTATAGTTTCATATCATTGGAATGTTTTGGGTGTTATTATATTTACATCGATATTGATAAATATATTTTTCATGAATTTTAATTCTTATGTCTATATTTTTTTAAATGAATTGTGAGATAACTTATTACTTGTTTTACTTGAATTTATGGGGAAATATGAGGTTTTTTTATGTAGATTTTATACTCACCCCCTACATATGCAACATGGTGACTCTACAGACTCGTTTTAGGCTACTACATGTAACAGTAAAAAAATATTATTTTACCAATATATCTGGGTGATGATGTGGAATTTGATGTCTAGAGTTGGAGCACAGACTAGACATCAGCCCCTAGAATCTAGAGTGGTGCCACTTTGGGGCCTCGATAAATTTTATATTTAATATTATCAAATTTTTGATATATTTAAATTTGGGTAGTATATTTATTTATGTCTTTCTTCTATTTTCACTGTATTATCATTTCATTAAACATTTTGTATTTTATTTTTATTTTTCATAATGAATCATATTGTTTCTCTTTACTATGGTCTACTTGTAGTTTATTTTTCAATGGAACCCCCCATTATTGGGTAAATTCCATAACATTTATTATTATCCTTTGCTGACTTTTTGATATAACATAAGGTAAATGACATTTTGGTCCTCCTTAGACTAAAATTTTTAGTTAGGATGTTACAAATGTTATTTGTTTGTTATAGTCCATATTCTAGGATGGTATAAAAAACATAATTTATTTCTTAAAAAGAAATGTATAGTATTAAAAAAATTATATAACCTCTTTATGTTGATCATCAGGTTACTAGTGTGGTTGGGGTGCAAAACAATTGTTTATAAACAGCTCTATACATTTTAAAAACACATTTTTGTGGTTTTAGATAGGGTTTATATAGTATCATTCATTAGTAATGATACTTCATACTATGATAAAATCATTCATATATTATTTTAAAAGGTTTATTTTGAAATTATTCTATAATGAGCATAGATTTTTTTCTATAAAAATACTTACTAAAAAATAAAATAAGCTTCCTCTACCTAAATATAGAGTTTTATTATGGTTATAGAATGGTGTAACCTGTTTGATGTATATGGGATCATCAAGAGAGATCCATTTAGAATTCAGTTTCAAATATACCATATCTGAACTAGGTACCTATAAAAGGAATTGTGAAATTATTTCCAGTTGTATTAAAAGGGAATCAAATTGGGGAACCAAGTCATATCGATCATAACTTATACTTTTATAAATATAATTAACTTATTTTTTTAGGGGTTATCAATATGAAAAAATACAAACAAGGATTAATTGAATCAAATGAATTTTAAATTTACATAGAAACCTGGATGATATAAAGGTGAAGATAGTAGTATACATATTTTAGGAGCTTTCACAAAAATGGGGGAAATTATCTGCTCAGGCTAAACATGACCATGTCCTTACATGGGAGGGATTCAAAGAATAGTTAAATAAAAAATTTATCAATATATGTTTAATGTAACCAAAATGTATTTTATTTCTTAATAAATGAAATCTGTCTAGGAAAGAATATATAGTTAATATAATGAATTCAGATTATTTTTCTCTAGAGGTTATATCTAGAACAAATGAAAAAAATACATCTTTGAAGAGGGTATTTGACCAAAAAATCATTTAATGGTTTTTATATTCATTATAAATGATTATAAAAACACAATAAATATAGCGAGAGTCGAATAAAGGTACAAAAATATGAATGGTAGTAAACTAAATTTCTTTTCCTTTACCAGAATGGCCCAAAGAATTTTTATTGATTTTTGATAACCCCCCTTTCATGGGATGATGGGGAACCCTTACAAGGCCCACAGGCTCAGAGATTACATGTCTTGTAGGCTTAGAAGATTACATTAGCTGAGGGTCTAGGGAATTCAACCAGACAATCTACATAGAACTGCTCTTCCTCATCATCTGCATCATGATAGTAGTTATCCACCTTCGCATGGTCATCTGGCTAGGCTTCCCGTGCAAGAACAGGTTGGTCCCGATGGTATATCCATACCCTCTCATTCTAACAAATCCATTTGGATCTTCTTTGGTGAGTGCACCTACTCTGAATCCCCTTCTAGTCATGCTCTATTTTTGTAGTGTGTCTAGTGAAACACCATGTGGCCCGATGGCCTTGAGGTGGCCCAAAGGCCTTAATGGTGGCCCGAAAGACCTACTGACCTGAAGGCCAGGGTGGCCCGAAAGCCTTAAAGACTCCAAGCCCAAAACGGTGGCCCAATATGAATAGTTCCAGCTGCTACAGTACCAAATAGTACCTGCTACAAAAACTTATATGGTTCCTGCAACAGTACCCACACAGTGTACAGGTCTGCTACAGTCCCGCACAGTGTATAGTTCTGCTACAGTGTCGGCTATAGTACTTCTACGGTATTTCTACAGTACCTCTACAGAACCCAGAAATATTCCTCTACCTGGTTTTTAACCTCGGTCTTATGGATGCACTTAAGGATACCTCACCAACTAGGATGAGGCTCTTTTGAATTCCTTTAAAAATATGACTGGTTACTCTGCTTCTAGAAACAAGTAGATGTGGGAAACCTTCTCTGAATAATGTATATAACCATATATTCAAATTGGTGAACGTATTATTTTTTCACTACATCATAGTATAGATCCAAATGGATTCTAAGGTGTCATATTAACACACAAGAAAAGGAATATTATTGACCTTCCTTGATACTATCACAACTCTAGATGTCGAGAGAATATATAAAATTTTTGTATGATACCCGTGATGAAAATGGGTTAATATGGATTGAATCAATCTCAGATCTATCATTCTCAACTAGGCAGGTCTCATTAAAATAGTTCTTTCCCTCAAATGAATGAAATCGAAGATAATTTGAGGAATACCTAAATCATAAAACTAATATAAGAATAGAATTTAAGAATGTAGTACTCAATGGCAGTTGACCAAAAATTATATAGTGATGAGAAGTAATTTGTATGTGAGAAACTGGATCAATCAATGGTTTAAAGTACCATTTTTTTAAACCTATTCAAATTATAATATTTTTTGATACTATAACATCACCATTAAGACACCATACCCAGTAGTATAGAGTTGGTGGTTACTTTATTATATTGGTAATAAGTACAATCGATCACATCTCAAATGACTAAATTGTCTATTAGATTTGGAAAACTAGATACAAACATAAGTATTGCATTACAACTTGAAATTAAAAACAACATACTAACTCCATTTGAAACAACTATATTCATGAATAGTTTCCCATCATACTAATAATAACATACATCATGGCATATTATGGAAGAATTAATCATAAGAAAAGTGAGAGATTAGATGCTCAATAAGGTTAATCATACAATAGAATATATTATAAATATAGGTATGCAATAATTCAAGATAAATAACAAAAAAACACATTCCTGTAATACATAATATTGATCATAATAAGGAAGGAATAAAAGATAATAAAATAATTCCAAACAAATAATCACACGAGAATTAAAAAAACTCATGGATATTCTTCTAGATGAATAATAACATGGATTATCAATAAATAATTTCATAATCAGGGAATGCATAATGTGGTGCATCGTAAACATAGAGTGAGAGATTCTAATAGGACACCATATATAATCAGTTAAGACATAAGCCAATATCCAAAGTAGTTTGTTTCATGAGACCTACTGATGCATCATGGGGATATATTGTGCCTAACCCATCATTTTCTATGTCCAATTAAGTTCCACATATAAAATGTTTGAACATACTCAAAATAAAAAATCACATTAAAACTAGAATATGAAATTACATTCCCTAAAAAATAAATATAATCATAATTCATCTTTTTTAATATGATAAATGGTATCAAAATTTGATATCCATAGTCAAAATAATCATATAAAATTGCATTAAATATATTAGACGGTATCGTAAATTAACAACCTTAATTAATAATAAGATACAATGATGGTTTGTTGAATTATATGATAATACTCTAACAAAATTATTGAGAAATTCATGACATAAAATAACACTTTAAATTAAAACCATTTATTTTAAATGTTATGAATTTATAAAAGAATAAATTCCCATAAAAAATAAAATTTTAAACAACAAAATTTATCTTCAATACAATATTTTGTCAGGAAGGTTGAAAAACCAACTCATTCCATATATTATAAAATGAATTAATTTGAATTCTTTTAAAATAACATTTATAAAAGTTGTTATTTTAAAGAAAATGTGAGTGTTGAATGAATGAATCAGTTATGTGTATCAACAATGAATACCCATAAAATAAGTGGAATGACAAAAAAAGATAACAAAACGTTTTTTCATATATAATCATATCATTTCAAATTTAATTGAGTAAATGATTAACCTAAAGTATGTAAATTGAGTTAAGAATTCCAATACCATTTTGTAATCAGTTGAATTGTATGTCCCATAAATAAATGATTGTCAAATGAAAATGTGAATGATATAAATATACATAGATTCATGATATGATTTATTATTTTTCAGAATGTACACCTACCATAATAAATAATGGTTGAATAATAAATATATCTCATGTATGCAAATGTGAGATTAAAACCCCATACCTTATGTGTGAGAGTATTCAAAAATTTCACATAATGTCCAAAATAATAAAATTATATTATTTAATTATGGAATTGATAACTTATTCAACATATATATTACGTATTATAATTTTATTAAGTTCATTTATGCCAATTTTGATGAATTATTGTGTTAAATATTGTTTTCCTCGGAGCATTCATCTTAGGGTTTTATGGTCAGTTCCATTGACAATAAATATGGTAAATCTTGTGAAATGGGAATTAATTATCTATTAGTGAAATTATTTATTATTAATGAACATAATTGTCACACCTAGTTTTTTTGTCTTTTTATTGATCCGGTCCATTGGAAATCCTGATCCTTTTCATGGATAATTGGGGAGATTAATCTTGAGTTTTTAAGTTTCATATATGTCTAATCACTCTAATTTGGATTCCCCATTGTTTTTTAGTATTTTTTGAAGAAAGGGTGGTTACTTCAGGATTTGGGGCAACCGTGAGCCCATTTCCAGTTTTAAAAACCAATTTCTTTTACTTTATAACTCTTTTGTTTTTCATAATTTTTCACCCATTAAACTTCCCACATGTCCTATACTGACATATTAAAACATCCTTATCCTTTTAGACCCCATATAAATTCCTAAAAATGGTGAATTGAGGTTACTTATTTAGGTATTGGGTCAGACCATGGTCTCATTTCCTTTTTTTAAAAAAATAATTTGTTTCATTTATATATTTTTCATTTTTTAATATTTTTTGGTTATTACACCTCCCCTTAAAAGAATATAACCCTACACTTACCCTTAGAATCAATTTACCCTCTTTGGAGCTCATATGTGTTTTGTATTTGGGTGAATGTTCTCAGGATATCTCAAATCACCAAGAATTGATAAGGTAAATATTTTTACACATAACTCATTAAATTCAAGATTTTTTTCAAAATTTTTTTTCTTGGTTCTTACAGACCTTAAGATACTCTACATTAGGTTTCCTCCCATTCCACTTTCTCTAGGGGTGCAGATCTAATGGAATACAAAAGGTTTTCTTGTGGAAAAGGTGAGATTCCATCTCCTTTATCCCCCCTCTTCTTCCTCCTTTCAATTGTTTTGGGTTTTATGATCTACCCTAGTCATGATCAACCTAGGGTCATGTTATACCATGGGTTTTTATGGATTTTATATTCATTTAGGTCTTGTCTTCATAGTTTTAGGGTTTGTAAACCTGCGACGGGTGATTTCGGGTGTGTGTTTCCGTTACGCTAAGGATTTGAGGTAGGATGTCCCTTGCACAAACCACTATCATTTAAGTTTCATCATTTTAATTCTATTATATCCTTATTAATATGATATTTTCTACTTTTAATATTTTTTTCTAAAGTTTTTTTTTTCAAATTATGTTTTATGACTTATTTTGATAAAAATATAGTTGTTTTGGTATAAATGTGCACTCCTCTTGTTTGATAAATTATTAAATGAGATTTCACACTTGTTTTAAGGTATTTTGAATATGTATCAGTATCTTGAATAACATTATGGCATGAAAGTGTTGTTTTATCCCTTTTTAAGTACATAACATAAGTTGTTTTGTAAAAGAGTGCATGCTATGTGTTTGGTAAATTGCACAGTTGGCTTTTATGTGTCTAATGCAATTTAAAATAATTTGTTTGGATTTTTAAATATATTGTATGCATTAAAGAAAATTATTTTTGGATCCTTTTATGGCTTTCAAATTTGGAATTTGTTTTACAAGAAATTGGTTTTTTTTGTTTACAACATGTTTTGGCCCGAGTTGCCGAAAAATGGCCCGTTTCACATTATTATAAAAATGATTGTATTTTAAATATGTCACCTAAGTGTTTTAAGGGATTTATGAATGTGGTTTTATTCTGTAAATGGTTCTTACAAACCTCCTTAATAAAATTTAAATGCATAACATTGTCAAACTTTAGTTTTGAGAAAATGATTAAAGGCATGTTTGGCCTTTCCTAAAACTAAAGGAGTGATTTACTTGTATATACCAAGTTATTCAATTGGGATTGTTTTATATTCCATGAAATGATTTTATTAAATGTTTTTAGGGCTGAAAAATATTATTTGGTATGTTTTTATGTGTTTTTATAATTGAAAGAGTGTTATTGAATGAGTTTTATGTGTGAAGCCTCAATACACTTCTTGAAATTGTTTTACGATAATAGTTAGCGGTTTGTTGATTCGTGTAAGAAATATAAAGAAAGTTTATGTGATTTTGTGTTTTTTATGGTTTGGGAATGGAATTTTGATGTGAAATTTGTATTTGATAATATTATTAACTTTATTGAGCACCAAAGGGAATCCCGGGTATCTAGGTGGGCGGACGTGTACTAGTATGCTAGTGATTCTGTGGGGTTTGGCCCCTGTTTCACGTAGAAAGTTTGATGATGAAAACACAAACTAAACAATTATGATTATGATTATTGTGGACCACAATGTTATTGGTATGTTCCCTACTAGTGGCTCGTTCATGAGAAGATATATTTATTATGGTTACTTTCACCGAGATATGTGGTACCTGGGGCTCACAACTAACTAGTACCTAAGGGTATTCCCATGACTTATGCTCATTGGATCTTTTGTAGTCACCATTGGAATATGGTGTTTTTTTTTGTAATTTCAGTTATGTGTGTGATTTATTTAGAATTTAAAATTCTTTAAAGGATCCCTCATTAAAATATATTTCATTTTGAAGTTGCACCTCTTTGAAAAAGTGTTACTTGCATTTTTGGTTTATAAAACATGAAAGTTCTTTTCTGATAACTGTTATAGCATGGAACAACATTTGAAACACATAATTTTATATCTTGTATTTAAAACATTAAATTGATGTTTCTTTTATTTTAAAGGAAGTGCATCGGGAATAGAATATCTGGCTAACCTACTGTGTTTTAATACTCATGCCTATAGTCTTCTTCTTTTTTTAGACCTTGTGTATGTTTCAGCTTGAGTTCGATCACCTTGGGCAAAGTTGGATCATTGTGTTGGAGAGTGACCAGAAGTGTCACAATGTGTTATTTGGTCATCGTGATTGTTTAGTGGATTTTTTGGTTTTGTTCTAAATTTAGTTTCTTGTACAAATAATGTTTACATCAATTTTTATATAAATTAATTTTGGGATGTCTGTTTATTTCCTCTATTTGTTTGATTGTTTATGTATTGGAGAAATCGTTCCCTTTTGTACACTATTGATTCCCTTGGTGGTTGTCTCCATCCCAGGAGGATTGAGAATGCCTCTCTGGACTTGTCGTGGGCTGGCATAGGTGACCGGTTCAGAGTCGACTTAGGCGGGTTCGTGACAAAATGCTATCAGAGGAGGTCGGCTCTTAGTAGACCATTCTTTTTAGAGTGCCATTGTTATTTTGGGGATTTCAAGGTAGGTGGATTAGTATTTTTTGTACATGATGGGTACGGGTAAGAAGAACGCTGCGAACTCTTTCTCGTTCCAATCCTCGGGTTTCCATGGGAAGTCCTATTTTATTAGTGTCCTTTGTTCTTTTTGATTGTTTCGTGTTGGGATATGACAAGGGGAGTCTGACTAATGGCCTTCGTGAGCTCGCAGGGCCTGGGAAGCCATGTGGAGCTAAGAAATGGTCCTAATAAGTCTCTCTATGTTGGTGTTGTGTTTGACATATGGCCTCCATCCATGTGGTCAAGTCACCCACTGACACTAGTTTATTTATTTGGGTCTCTTGAACCTTTCTTGATTTCTGATTTTTTTTAAATCCTTGTGTGAGAATTGTGTAAATTGGTTTTAAAGTAAGGATTAGATTTTGAAATGTAAAAAATGTGTTTTCCAGAAATTAAATATTATAATTGTTTTGGAAGTTTGTGTTTTGTGAAAAAAAATGGAGGGAAGTGGAAATGATTTAACGGGATTGGATTATCCATAATCTAAACATGTGGTTTGTTGTAATAATTTTTTTTGAAATTGTGAATAATTTTATGGTGATTCTAGATAATTGTTTTAAATGGGGTATTTTCCGATGTCAAAAAAAATTTATCAGAAATATTAGTTTTAGAAATTGGTTTTGATCGGTAGGTGTTTTCCTAGAAAGTGTATTGGTCTCAATGGAACTCGGATTATGAAAATATATTGTGCTGAATTTTAAAAAAAAATAGGAAGGGGTTTTTTGGAGTGGCTTGGTTATTTTAAAAGTTTTTAAAAATGAAAAGGGGTAGGTTTTAAATAAGATGATTCTTAATGAATTGTGGTATTTTTTGTGAAATATGAAAAGGGTTTTTGACTTAATGGTTGGTGTTCCTTTTGAAGGTATTTTTTTTTTGAAATGATGATGTTTTGTTTTAGATATTGGTGTTTTCATGGGTGCTCACAGGCTTGGTTTTATTTATATATGGAAGGATAGCCTATATGGTATGGTGTTTGGGTGCCTGGGGTGGCATGGAAATGTGCATATGGGTGATACTTGATGAAACACCATTTGTGAATGTGGAAACCACCGAGTTAGTTTGTTTTTCAAAAGTTTTTTGAGCTGAAAATTTGTGGAATTTTTTTTTAAAACCAATGGTTATGTGGCATGATTTTTATTTATCCTATACGAGTTGCTTATTTAGTATGCTTCTTTGTGATCTAGAAGTCGTACTCTTATTGTATCTTGGAATGAGATCTTTATGGTGGATTAGTTTTTGAGTAATGTTCATTTGGTTCCTAAATATTTGTTTCATGTTGTGATATGGCCATGTATAGTTCTTTGTTGGAAATCATTACTACTGATCATCATAAGTATTCATTTAAAATGTTAAATCCACCTCTTTGTATGATTCCTCAACCTATTTTTTGAAATAGAGAGCTATTTGGGATCGATTAAAAGTGCTTTTAGGTCATGATAATTCATTTGGACAGAGTAGTTCTGTTCAGTGATATTGATATGTTTCATCGTATTCCTTGTCAATTCTACCCATAGTTCGGAGTGAGACATAATATTGATATACATCTATGATTTCCTATTTAGATAATGGTTTTTTAGTGAGAAAGTGTGTTTTTTTGAGTGGTGTGATCCTTATCACCTGACTACAGTACAGTAGTTGCTTTAAGAATCTGGGCTCCTGCCATAGGCCTCAGAGTGAAGCTTCTCATGCAGTTAGGAAATCAACAGAGGTGTGGAGTGCTCGATTAGGATCCTCTATCCTTTGTTTTGGTATTTTAGTTTATATGTCAATGTTTTGGTCCCTCAATTATTTGAATTTCCCTTTGTTGCAACAATCGTGGTGGACATACCCCTCACACAGTGTCTATGGTTATTCCTTCATGGATGTGGGTTTTTGATCAATGTCCATGTGCGGACCTCCTACGAAAATCAGGTGCGGTCTTGGTTTTAGCTATTCATAGGTGGAGAGTTTTGGGTAGTTACTTTGTTTCTTTTGTATTTTCAATGGCCTAATTATTGGGTCCCCTTCCCTCCCCTCCCCAAGTGGTGGGTGTCTAGATCCATGTTGAAAGTCTTGGCCCAGTTCTTGTCCCCTCCGTTTAGGAGTGAGTGGTTTAGATGTACATGTGGTAACCATATTAACTTGGTATTGTAGGTTTTTTAGGAGAGTTTATTTGGGCTTGTTTGAGTGAGGCCAAATTCTAGCTCAGGTTCAATTCTTGTCAGTTCGTTGCTAGTTGGTTTCTAATGGTGGGGAGACCTACCATGAGTCTCATGGATTTTCATCCTAAGAACATTTCTTGTGCTAGTTATTTATAACTGGTGGGGAGTCCATTTTGCACTCCCCTAGAATATTTTGATTTTGTGAGTTCTCTTTGGTTTGGGTGATGGTTGGGTTCATTGGGAGAAGACACAACAATCGGGTTCTTGGCTTGGTTGTGGAGGTGGTGGCTTCATCATTCCATTGATTCTCCAGATGTGGTTGTGAGTTGTGTTTTGTTTGTGAAAAAGTATTATGTTTAATTTTTGGTGATTTATATTTCCTTATCTTTATATGTTGGATTATGTTGTTAAAGAATCCTTAGAAGTTGATTTTTTCAGCCAGAAAGTGTTATGGCATTCTGGGGGCAGAAAGCTTTAATGGTGGGGAGAATTGTCACACCTGGTTTTTTGTCTTTGTATCGATCCGGTCCATAGGAAATACCAATCCTTTTCATGGGTAATTGGTGAGATTAATATTTAGTTTTTAAGTTTCATATATGAGTAATCACACTAATTTGGGTTCCCCATTGTTTGTTTAGGAGTTTTTGAAGAAAGGGTGGTTACTTCAGGATTTGGGCCAACCGTGAGCCCATTTCCAGTTTTAAAAACCGAATTTTTTTATTTTATAAACCTTTTATTTTTTATCTTTTTTCACCCATTAAACTTTCAAGTTGTCCAATACTGATATATTAAAATATCATTCTCCTTTTTGACCACAACGAAATTCATAATAATGGTTAATTGGGGTTACTTATTTAGGTATTGGGCCAGACCATGGGACCATTTCCTGTTTTTAAAAATAATAATTCGTTCCTTTTATATACTTTTCATTTGTTTAATTTCGTTTGGTGATTCCACATCCCCCTCGAAGACAATAACCCTATACTCACCCTCAGAATCTATTTACGCTCTTTGGAGCTCATGTGGGCCACAGATTAGGGAAAATGTTCTTAGGATATCTCAAATCACCCATAATTGATAAGGTAAATCGTTTTACACATAACTCATTCAATTCATGATACTTTCCAAAAAAATATTCTTTACCTGTTTCTTACAAGCCTTAAGAGACTCTCCAAGAAGTTTCATCCCATTCCCTTTTCTCTATGGTTGTAGATCTAATGAAATACAAAAAGTTTTTTTGGGGAAAAGGTGAGATTCCATCTCCTTTTCCCCCCTATTCTTCCTCCTTTTAATTTTTCTTGGTTTTATAATCTTACCTAGTCATGATAGACATAGGTTCCTATTATTCCATGGTTTTTTATGGAGTTTATATTCATTTAGGTCTGTTATTCATAGTTTTAGTCTTTATAAACCTGCGATGGGTGATTTTGGGTGTGCATTTTCGTTACGCCAAGGATTTGAGGTACGATGTCCCTTGCACAAAACATAATCATTTATTTTTTACCATTTTAATTCTATTATATCCTTATTTATATGATATTTTATGATATGAAACATTGGTTCTAAATTTTTTGTTTTCAAATTATGTTTTATGACTTATTTTGTTAAAAATATAGTTGTTTTGGTATAAATGTTCACTCCTCTTGTTTGATAAATTATTCCATGAGATTTCAAACATGGTTTATGGTATTTTGAATATGTCTCAGTATCATGAATAACATTATGGAATGAAATTGTTTTTTATCCCTTTTTATGTACTTAATAAAAGTTGTTTTGTAAAAGAGTGCATGCCAAGTGTTTGGTAAATTGCTCGGTTGGCTTTTATGTGTCTAGTGAAATTTAAAAAAAAATTTGTTTTTATTTTTAAATATATTGGAAGCATGTAAGAAAATTATTTTTGGATCCTTTTGTGGCTTTAAAATTTGGATTTTTTACAAACAATTGGTTTTTTTGTTTATAACATGTTTTGGCCCGAGTTTCCAAAAAATGGCACGTTTCACATTCTTATAAAAATGCTTGTTTTTTTAAAATGTCACCTAAGTATTTTAAGGTATTTATGAATTTTGTTTTTATTATATAAATTGTGTTTAAACACCTATTTAGTAAAATTGAAATGCATAACTTCATCAAATGTTAGTTTTGAGAAAATGTTTAAAGGCCCGTTTGGCCTTTCCTAAAAAATGGAGTGATTTACTTGTATATACCAAGTTACTCAATTGGGATTGTTTTATGGTCCATGAAATTATTTTATTAAATGTTTTTAGGGCTGAAAAATATGATTTGGTATTGTTTTGATGTGTGTTTACAATTGAAATAGTGTTTTTGAATGAGTTTTATGTGAAAAGACTCAATACACTTCTTGAAATTGTTTTACAAAATTATTTAGCTGTTTGTTGATTCGTGTAAGAAATGTGAAGAAAGTTTATGGGTTGTTTGTGTTTTTATGGTTTTGGAATGTAATTTAGATTTTAAATGTGTGTTTTATAATATGTGTATCTTGATTGATCACAAAAGGGTATCCCAGGTATCTACGTGGGCGGACGTGTACTAGTTTGCTTATGATTTAATGGGGTTTGGCCCCTGTTTCATGTAGCAAGTTTGAAGATGACAAAACTAACTAAAAAATGATAATTATGATGATTGGGGACCACTAGGTTATGTGTATGTTACCCACTAGTGGCTTGATCATGAGAACAGATATTTATTATGGTTACTTTCACCGAGATACGTGGTACCTAGGGCTCACAACTGAATAGTTCCTAGGGGTGTTCCCATGACTTGTGCTCATTGGATCATTTGTAGTCATCGTCTCCATATAGTGTGTTTGGTTGGTAATTTACTAAGTGTGTGTGATTCATTTAAAAGTTAAAATTATTTAAAGAATCCCTCATTAAAACAATTTTCATTTTGAAGTTGCACCTCTTTGAAAAATTGTTACTTGCATTTTTTGTTTATAAAACATAACATTTTTTTCTGATAACTATTATAGTATTGAACATCATTTGAAAAACATACTTTTATATCTCATATTAAAAACATGAAATTTATGTTTTTTATTTTAATTTATGTGCATTGGGAATACAATATCGGGCTAACCTAATGAGTTTTAATACTCACGCCTATAGTCTTGTTCTTTTTTAGACCTTGTGCGGGTTTCAGCTTGAGTTCGATTGCCTTGGGAGACCTTTGATCATTGTGTTGGAGAGTGACCAGAATTGTCACCTAGAGTTATTTGGTCATTGGTATTTTTTTGTTGAGTTTTTTGATTTTGTTCTACTTTTAGTTTCTTGTACAAATACTGTTTACTTCAATTTTTATATAAATTCATTTTGGGATGTCTGTGTATTTATGCTCTTTGTTTGATTGTTTATGTATGGCCGAAATCATTCCCTTGTGTACTCACTCTATTTATTCCCTTGGTTCATGTCGCCATCCTGGGAGGATCAGGAACACCTCTCGGTACACGTCGCGGGTTTGCCTGGATGACCGGTTCAGGGTCGACTCGGGGTAGTTCGTGATAATAATTATGTTTAAAATTTTTTATATATCAATTGGGTATATGGTATGAAGATATTCATAATATGAAATGTTGATGAAAATGCCTTAATCTATTTTGGATGTATTTAATATCATCCTAAACATGTTTCATTTAATTTAATATTATTTTTATATATATTTTACAAATCATGATATAACATATAATATTTATATAAAAATATTAGTTAATAATAATAATTTTTTATGACAATCCTTTAAGTCGGTAATGTAAATTGAAAACCTACAATCCATAAATGTGGTGAACGGACACAACACGGACATTGTTTTAATTTTTAATATAAATGGAGAAGAGAAGATATTTGAGGATAAATAATCCAATAGAAAAATAAAACTAAATTATATAAATGATAGTATTGTTACAATGATACTTTGGATATGGTAGGTTGGGAGAGGAAAAGAAAATAAAGTAAATTAAAAGATAAAGTGGTATTTTACCTCTTGAATATCATATCCATGGGAACCTCCTTATGAAATTTGGATTTTGAATTTTCATAACAAAAGTATGTATTGGACATGGGGAAGAGAATTTTTAAGTTAATTGGGGATAATTTAGACAAATTCGAGGCATACAAAGTGTGTGGAGAAGGGGTGGTATTTATATGGGAATAGAGGGGTATATTTTAGTTATTTTATTCATTTTTTATGATTTGGGCTCAAGACAATAAATAATTATTATTCATGTTGACAATTAAAGTACTTATTTCATGTGATTTTGAAATAATGGGAGCTTACAGATTTATTGACTCAAAAAATCATCCAGTTAATTTATAATGTTAAATACTGTAAATTACCATATTTCAGTAGACATAAAAAATTCAACTAAATTTGAAAAATCCAAAAAATTAACCCTAACCATTTTACAATGTTTACATTTAAAAAATGGACTCCATTTTATAGAAATGTTTTTCTATATGTGTTAAATTTAATTTTAAAATAATATCATTATTTATTCCACAAATGAAGACTTTAGTATTTTAAATGATTTAATGAAACTTCAAAAATTAATTATGGTCTCATGAAATTATCTAATAATTATAATGCAAAAAATATTAATTTATGAATATATTTTATGAAAGAAAATTTTATTTTAAATCATTATATTAATTATAAAATTTTAAATAGACATTCATGTTTTTAAAAAATATAAACATATAATTAATTATTATTAAACATTTATTTACTTCTTCAACTAGATAAATATATAATATTTTCATTTATGAGATACCTAAATATTTATTTATACATTCATAGGTGAGGATATTATTATACATTCTAAATTACTATTCCTAATGATGAAATTACTATTACAATGGACATGTTCATATTTAATAGTATATCCTTGTTTGTTTAGGAATGGTGTTGATTGAAACTTAAGCTTTCAAATAAGTTGAATTTATTTATGAAGATACATACAATAAAATATTGGGGTGGTATATTCTTATATCCTTTAAAATGTCTAATCCTTGAAATTATTAGGAGTATTACCCTCTCAACAGATGAAAAGGTTCTTCTTTGTAGAACCCTCATGTTCCCACATTGCTTCTTTCATTTTATATCATCTCCAAAAACATTACTATTCAAGTCATCCAATTTATCAATAAATTCTGTAGTTTCAAGATTCTATATAGGATCCTAATAGTGAGAAAAAGTACGTTCTTATTCTATTTCATCATAAGTGAGTACATGAAATGGGGTTGGGATATACATCCTTAACATAGAGTTGTGGAACACATCCATTACTTTAGAAAGGTTGGGTGGAATAATGAAATGATAAGACACAACTATAATTCTTCCTTTAATTTTGAATGTTACAATGTAACTTGGCCTTGGTTTCCATTTCATACTGAACCATATGATACCCTCCTATGTAGATACTTTCAGAAAGAAAAGATCTCACAATTGGAACTCCAAATCCTTTCTCTAGTTTTCAGTTTAACTCTTTTTCCTACTCTAAGATGCATTGTTATGATCCTAAATAGTATTTACCTTTTTGTTATCTCTTTAATAATTTTTAGGCCTATAGTTTTCCTCTCATGAATATCATCTAAACAAGTCAGAGTATGCCATCTCTTTCCATATAAGGCTTCATATGAAACTGTTTGAATATTATAATAGAAAATATTATTTTAGGAAAACCCTAACAACGGTAAATACTGATCCCACATTACATTAACATCACTTGAGAATGATCTATACATATCATCTAGTGTTTGAATATTCCTTTCATACAATCCATTAGATTGAGGGAGATAAGAAGTACTCAAATAAAGCAGAGGGCCGAAATCATTCTGAATACTCTTCCAAAATATTGATGTTAAACAGGGATCTGAATCCGACATAATCGATATAGGTGAACCATTATGTCATAAAGCTTTGTTAATGAAGACACCTGAAAGGTTATCTAGATTAAAATCATCTCTTATAACATGAAAATGTACAAATTTAGTATGTTGATCAACAGTTACCCATATTTCTTCATTATTATTAAATTATTTGGTAATCCAGTGACAAATTCTATAGTAATGCCATCCCATTTTCATGTAGGAATAGTTAGAGTGTGATGACCCAAAGTTTTTCAATGGAAATACCCTTCTTATAATTATGCCCTAAAATCTCATGAAAACACAACATAATGAACTATTAAGTGCTAAGTGACCTTTAAGCATAATTTTGTCACTTATGTGTTTTGAATTTCTAAAATCTGACATACACGGTTGAGTTCAAGATGATTTTTGGAGTCTAATAAAACAAAAATAATTTCTGGTGAATAGTAATCTACCCTTATGAATAGTACCATACACTTATGAATAGTAATATTAACCTTATGAATAGTAAATCATCTAACATAAGATTCACCATACCCATGAATAATTAAATAAAATTTACACACTTTAGAAGGTGACAATTTGACATTAGTAAACGTTTTGGTATTTTGTAAGTCATAAATAATTAATTTTAAATAATTAGATAATTTAAAAGAAAAATTAATTTATTAAAATGTGTTCATTAATTAAAAAATCATTGTCTTATAGTTTTTATCTAATTTTATAAGACCTTAAGTAATTTTTGAAAGCACAATAAAATCAATTTTAATTTTTAAAAACTGTTTTCTAAATAAATTATGATTTTAAATAAATATTAAATTAATAATATTTAGAAAATTATTTTAAAAAAATGTTCTTCATTTTTTGGATTCTACATGTAAAAAAATTGTTCGAGTAAATTTTTGGGATTTTTCTGAAATACTTGAATTTTGATGAATAGTGAAATACCATAATTTAGAAAAATAAGCTAAATAAGCTAATTATAGAGTCATGTGTGATGTTCTAATGATGTAAGACCACTTGGTTCAGGATCACATGATTAAATTACTATTCATTTTCATTCAAGAATCACTATTTCTTTTCTTAGGTGTAATTAATAAACTAATGAATTTTATATTATGGAAACCACTCTCCCATCCACTATTAGAGCCACCCTTCACACTAACAGTTCCTCACACCTATCAAGCTCGAAGACACCTCTAAAATCTTCTCTAACATCTTCCCTAGCCCATACTCCACTTCTAATAGCTGCTAGTCTCATCAAAATACCAATCCTAGCTTCCTTAAAGAGGATCTCTAGAGGATGATTTAAGAGGTAATTTCTATCCCTCTTATCGTTTAATTTCCTTTCAAGTTCAAGTTCATTTCTTGATTTCTCCCCACCTATCTACATTTAAAGGGTATTTTAACTCCCTTATTATAAATCTAATAGAATGTTGTGATTATAATGGGATATTATATCATCCAACCCCCTTTCCCTCTTCCTTTTGTTGTATTAAAGAGAACATTGTTTGTGAGGTGTTAATTTATCACCTTGAAGAACAACATGATTTCTTCTTCCATTTCTACCTTCAGATCTGGTCATTAAACAATTTTTATGATTGAAATAGAATTTTTTTTATGTATTATATTTTATTTAAAGTTCTGTAACTAACTTATTACCATATTACTAGTGATAAAATAAAACAAGTTCATTATGGTCAAAAAATCGCTCAAATTAACCCAAACAATAATCATTTAATTCTTATCTAATGATTCATCCACATGGATCTAATATAATTAATAATAAGATAATTAAAAATCCTGTAATCTAATTAATAACATGTAATATCATTTCTGGATGTTTACTCATGTTCTACCTGAACTTCAATTTAAGAATACAAGTGAACCACTCAAGAAAACCATGAAAACAAACATTCTCGAACAATGTTTTAAAACTATATAACTCATCCAAAGGCACATAAAATCACATAATGAAACCATAATGAACCATATTAATTTACACATGGTTATTTATTTCTAATTAATGAATATAATGTCATTATACATGGCATTAAAGAGAAGGAAGCATTCAGATACATGGTAAGGGGAAATTCTCGAACCCAATATTCATCATTCGGGTTCTCCCTCTTTCACTCATTTTTGATATGGTTACTCATTAAAAAAAACATTCATCATTATATTTACTTTTATAGGATATAAATTTTCTTCACTAGTATTTATTAAAAAACCAAATGTTTTCCAAAAGAACTCTTCTTTCAAGAACACACATTTTACCTCCTTCAAGATTTACGGTTCTTGTAACATGTTGTTATTCCCTCATTCTTTTAGGAACCCAATGTTTATGAATGTGTTCTTATGAGATGAAACCCATTCCTTTTCATGGGTTAATTATGTTCATTTATGTTATATGTTCATTTTGGCATGCATGATAAATGATAATGTTATGATATGAGGGGTTCGCCCGGAATTATATAGCGCAATATGAATATTTAAATGTGATGGGTGCACCTGGAATTTATACAGTGCTCCAATGCACTGGTTAAAGTGATTAATATCATGATTAAATTTGAAATGATGTGTGAAAATGATTCTATCTTGGTTCACAAGTTTGTGTGGTAGTTAACCACTAAGACATGATGTTTCATTTTTTTGCATTTCCACATTTCATGTCTTATATTTATGATTCCTCTCATGTTCATGATCTTTTTCCCATGTCATGATTATGGTCACCGCATGCTATATTGTTCCTATCGATCCTTTTATTGGGATTATATCTCACCCATTTTGATGTATATCTCTAGGTAAATACATGTACTAAGAAGAGGAAAAGTGACAATAAGAAGCTATGGAAGAAGAAATTAAATAAATGTTTATGGTTGATGATGTAATTGTTATGTGTGGTCCTAGTTTTCCCAAGACAGTAATCCTTTGGATAATCTATGTGTAACACTATTATATTTTTTATCTTTAAAATTATGTAATGGTAATGTAAGAAAAGGTCGGGTCGCTACAGTTGGTATTAGAGGGGAGGTTTAGTTAATTTGGGAATTTGGATCAGTGAACCCTAGAGAAAACCTCTAGCATGAGACTAAGTACAAATATGCACACAGGAATATTTACATAGCTATCCCATATGTTATTTTTTTGGTATAAATTTATTAACTGAATAAGTTATTAATGACTTGTTTAATTATGTTTTTCTCTAACCTTTTATATTTTATAAAATGGTGGGAACCAGGAGAAATCAGGCCAACAAATCATGTGGGGGCCAATGAAATGATTGACCGAACAATACCCCCAATGATTTGGGAGGTGGAGTTTAGAACATCATGGCAATGCTTACCCAATTATCACAGGTTATTAACAATAACCATAATAATGGGGAACGTTCTCCTTCACCAAATGGGAAAATTTTGGCTATTGAATGTTTTATGCGGCAACGACAACCGACGTTTAGTGGATCTTCTAATCCACTATTTGCGGAAGAGTGGGTCAACTCCATAGAGAAGATATTTTCTGTTCTTCACTATTCTGAGATGGAGAAGGTGACCCTATCAATTTATCATCTAGATGGAGAAGCCTATCAATGGTGGTCTTTGATTAAGAACACTAAGCCAAGGGAGTAAATTGAAGAGATGGAATGGGATGACTTTATGAAAATCTTTCTTATTAAGTACTTTCCCCAAACTCTTCACACGAAGATGCAGAGAGAATTCTTATAGCTCAAACAAAAAGAAGGAGAATCAATCACAACCTATGAAGAAAATTTCACAAGTATTTCAAGGTACGCTTCGAGTTTTGTTATCAACAATGATATAAAAATTGATAGATTCTTTAGTGGATTAAAACCACACCTTCAAAAGGCTCTTGCAATTCAAGAGTTTGGGAGTTATGAAGAAGTTGTTCGGTGTGCTCTAAAAGTGGAGATGGAGTTTAGAGAATGGTCTCATGGCTATGGTGATAAGAAGAGAAAGATATAGTTTCAAGATGGTGGATCTAATGAAAGAGGTGGGAAGAAAAATCAACGACTCACATGCCAAAAATGTGGGCTGTTGCACCATGGTAACTGACTCAAAGGGATGGGGAAATGAATAATGTGTGGGAAAGAAGGAATTCATGCTCAAGAGTGTCGAAAATCCATGAAAAGGAAGGAGAATATTGCTGATGAAAGGAGAGAACAACTCATTGTTCAATGCTACAACTGTAGGGAGCTAGGACACTATGAAGACTAGTGCACTAAACCTCGAGTTCTCGAGGGTAATCAGCATCAGCAGCCACCGAAGCCAAAGGAATAAGGGATGACTTATTCCATCACTACTACGAATGTGGATCATGATAATGAAGTCATACAAGGTACAATTCCTATTCACTCAATAATGTAAAAAGTCTTATTTGATTCTGGTTCTACGCATTCCTTTATATCTTGCAAGTTTTCTGTAACTATAGAATCGAAGCCCCGAAACCTTGAAGTAGAGATATCTATAAAAACACCAAGTGGTACAATCATTGCAACCCAAGTGTTTGAATCTTCTCATATTGGTGTATGTGTGAATTTTCTTCTAGAAAATATAGTAATACTTATCATGGTGGAATTCGATGCTATAATGGGAATGGATTGGATCTCATTATATAGAGCGCATATCAATTGTCATGAAAAGGATATATCTTTTCATATTTGGTGCCATCCCATGCTCCTCTAAAAATGGAAGGAAGATCATAAATATCCTTTGAAAAATCCTTCAATTGGGTGGGTGTTGATTCCCTATGAAGAAGCATACCACGCCCAAATGGTTGAGTCGGAGGAAAGTGCCAACCATGTAGAAATGACCATCATAAGGGAATATGACGACATATTTCACAAAGTGTTACCCAGAATTCCCCTGGATCGTGAGGTAGAGTTCTCAATTGAACTCATACCCAGAGCTACTCCTATGTCAAAGTGTCCCTATAGGATGGCTCCTATCGAACTCGATGAGTTAAAGAAGCTACTACAAGAGAATCTAGATAAAGGGTTCATGTGTCCAAATTCCCCTCCTTGGGGTGCTCTAGTGCTCTTTGGGAAGAAGAATGATGGAACATTGTGGTTGTGTATCGATTATCGGGATCTCAAAAAGATCACCATAAAGAACAAGTATCCACTTCCAAGGATTGATGACTTGTTCGATTAGTTAAGAAGAGCTCAATACATCTCAAAGGTGTATCTTCGTTCTGGATATCATTAGGATAGGGTGAAGAATGAAGATCTTCAGAAGACTGTCTTTCGTACAAGGCATGGGCACTATGAGTTTTTCGTGATGCCCTTTAGACTTACAAATACCCCGAAAATATTCATGTATTTGATGAATAGAGTGTTTAGACATTACCTCAAGAAATTTGTGATTGTTTTTATTGATGATAATATCATCTACTCCAAGAGCAAGGAGGAACATGAAGAACATCTAAGACTTGTGCTGGCAACATTAAGAAATGATAAGTTGTACGCCATGTTTTGTAATTGTGACTTTTGGATTAAGCAAGTCATGTTCTTGGGACATGTGATGACAAGTGAAGGAATTTCTGTGGATCCATCAACAACAAAGGTGATTTAGGAATGGTCCAAGCCCTTTAGAGTCATAGAAATATGTAGTTTTCATGGATTAGTTGGGTACTACTGATGTTTTGTGAGAAACTTCTCACGATTGTCAATCCCGATAACTATGTTTACAAGGAAATGGGTAAAGTATGTCTGGACGGAAGAATGTGAGGGAAGCTTCATGGAGCTAAAGAGAAGTAAAATCATTGCACCTGTACTCACACTACCAAAAAGTGGGGAAAGTTTTTTGATATACAATGATGCTTCAAAGAAAGTATTAGGATGTGTACTCATGAAAAATTACAATGTGATAGCCTACGCCTCATGACAGTTGAAGATCAATGAGAAGAACTACCTGAAGCATGATCTAGAGCTGGAAGCTGTGATTTTTACCTTGAAAATATAGAGTCACTACCTTTATGGTGAGAAGTGTGACATATACACCGACCACATAGCCTAAAGTATATATACACACAAAAGGAGCTCAACATGCATCAAAAAATATGGTTAGAGATAATCATGGATTACGATTTCTCTATTCACTATCATCCTGGAAAGGCAAAAAAAGTAGTTGATGCTCTAAGCAGAAAATAACCTCTACTACTCTATCCATGTTTCGGATTGAGAAAGACCCTATATTATTGGATATGCAAATAATGGATTTGGAAATCATAACGGCAAGGGATACGTCTTACCTTGGCCAAATGATTGCACAACCATCCATCCAGGAGAAGATTAAAGAAGCACAAAGGGGTGATGTGGAGATACAAAATAGGGTGAATGTAGTAAAGGAGGGGAAGCTGCAAGACTTCCATATACGATGATGATGGTGTCATTAGGTTTGGAACGCGGCTTTGTGTTCCTTTATCACATGGGGAAAAGAAGGAGCTACTGGACAATGCACATAGCTCAACATTCTCTATCCATACTAGGAGTACCAAAATGTACAATTATCTATGAGAACACTTCTGGTGGGATAACATGAAGAAGGAGATCACGTAATATATATCAAGGTATTTGGTATGTCATCAAGTTAAAGATGAGCGATAAAGTTCCAATGGTATGATGCATCCATTGCATATACCCATGTGGAAATGAGAAAATGTTACTATAGAAATTATCAGGGGTCTCCCGAAGACGTCAAAGGGAAATAATAGGTTATGGGATGTGGTTGACCGACACACCAAGACTGACCATTTATTCACTATTTGGGAGGACCTCTCATTTGAACAACCTGGAAAGATATATGTGATTTTACTGGTGATACTACACGGTGTTCCACTATCAATTGTCTCTGACCGTGATCCAATGTTCACATCTAAATTATAGAGGAGCCTTCAATATGCTTTGAGTACTGAATTAAATTTCAGCACGACCTATCATCGCAAAACTGATGGCCAGTCTAAAAGGATTATTCAGACGCTTGAAGATATGCTAAGAGCCTGCTCTCTAGAATTCAAAGGTGGATGGGATCAGCATCTCCCATTGGTTGAGTTATTATACAACAATATCATACACTCGAGTATTCAAAAGGGCTCCATATGAAGATCTGTATGGAAAGAGATGTATAACTCCAACCTGTTGGGATGAAGTTGAAGAAAGAAAGATACTTGGACCTGATCTTGTGTAAGAGATGATAGATAAGGTTCAAGTCATCTAGAAACACGTCAAAGATGCTCAAAGTTGGCAAAAGATCTATTCTTACAACCATTGAAGGGACTTGGAGTTTGACATTGGAGACAAAGACTTCCTTTATATATCTCCATGGAAGAGATTCATGTGATTTGGGAAGAAAGGGAGGCTAAGACCAAGGTATATTGGCCCCTTTGAGATCCTTGACCGCATAAGAGCTGTGACCTATTGTCTTGCCCATACACCAAATATGGATAAATTTCATGATGTGTTTCATGTATCACTACTTATGAAGTACATTCCAGACCCCTCACATGTACTAAACTCATAGGTGGTGCAGCTGGAAGATGATCACTCCTATGAGGAGCAGCCAGTAAAGATTCTGGATCGGATAGATAAGGTTCAATGCAACAGGAAAACCCATCTTGTCAATGTTTTTTGGAGGAACCATAAGGTTGAGGAAGAAACTTGGGAACCTGAAGAGTCAATGGAGGAGAAGTACCCTCACCTGTTTGTGTAAAGTGAAATTTCAGGGGTGAAATTTCTTATGGGGGGAAGAATGTAATGACCCAAAGTTTTCCAATGGAAATTACTTTCTTATAATTATGTCCTAAAATAACATGAAAACACAACATAATGAACTACTAGGTGCTAAGTGACCTTTAAATATAAGTGTTTCACTTCCATGTTTTGAATTTCAAAAATCCAACATACACGGTTGTGTTCAAGATGATTTATGGAGTCTAATAAAACAAAAATAATTTTTGGTAAATAGTAATCTACCCTAATGAATTGTAACATAACCTTATGAATATTAATATGACCCTTATTAATGGTAAATCATCCAACATAAGAGTAACCTTACCCATGAAAAATTAAATAAAATTTAGACATCTTAGAAAGTGACAATTTCACCTTAGTAAACATTTTGGTATTTTGTAAGTCATAAATAATTAATTTTAATTAATTAATTAATTTATAATAAAATTTATTTTCATAAAATGTGTTTTTTAATTAAGAAATCATTCTCTTATAGTATTTAGCTATTTTTATAAGACCTTAATTAATATTTTAAATCACAATAAAATCAGTTTTAAATTTTAAAAACTGTTTTCTAAATAAATTATGATTTTAATTAAATATTAAATTAATAATATTTAGAAAATTATTTTTGAAAAATTGACTTCATTTGTGGATTCTACATGTCGAAAAATGGTTGGAGTAATGTTTTGGGATTTTTCTGAAATACTTAGATTTTTTATGAATAGTGAAATGCCGTAATTTACAAAAATAAGCTAAATAAGCTAATTATAGAGTCATGTGTGATGTTCTTCTGATGTAAGCCCACTTGGTTCTAGATGAAATGATTAAATTACTATTATTGGTCATTCAAGACTCATTGTTCCTTGTCCTAGGGTAAATTAATAAACTAATGAAATTTATATTAAGGAAACCCGTCTCCCCTCCACTATAAGAGCCACACGTCACACCCACATTTCCTCACACCTCTCAAGATGAAATCCTTCTCTAAACTCTCCTGAAAAATCATCCCAATCCCCTCCCCCACGTCCTAGAGATTCCGGTCTCATCAAAATACCAATCCTAGCTTCTATAAGGAGGATCTCAAGAGGAAGATTTAAGAGGTAATTTCTCTCCCTCTTCTCCTTTAATTTACTTTCAAGTTCAAGTTCATTTCCTGATTTCTCCCCACCTATATTCATCAAAATGGTATTGTAACTCCCTTATTATACATATAATGTGATTTTATGATTCTAATGGGATATTATATCATCCAACCCCCTTTCCCTCTTCCTTTTGATTTATTAAAGAGGACGTTGTTCGTGAGGTGTTAATTTATCACCTTCAAGAACGACATGTTTTCTTCTTCCATTTATACCTTCAGATCTGGTCATGGAACCATTTTTAGGGTTTAACCAGAAGTTTTTATTTATATTATATTCTATTTAAAGTTATGGAACTAACTTATGACCATATTACTAGTGATTAAATAAAACAAGTTCATTATGATCGAAAAATCGCTCAAATTGACCCAAACAGTCATAATTTAATTCTTATCTAATGATTTATCCATGTTGATATAATATAATTCAATATAATATAATTAAAAGTCCTGTAATATCATTAATAACATGTAATATCATTTCTGGATGTTTACTCATGTTCTACCCGAACATCAATTTAACAATACAAGTGAACCACTCAAGAAAACCATGAAAACAAAAATTCTCGAACAATGTTTTAAAACTATATAACTCATCCAAAGGAACATAAAATCACTTAATGAAACCATAATGAACCATATTATTGTACACAAGTTTCTTTATTTATAATTAATTAATACAATGTCATTATACATGACATTAAAGAGAAGGAAGCATTCAGATATAAGGTAAGGGGAAATTCCGGAACTCAACTTTCAACCTTTGGGTTCTCCCTCTTTCACTCTTTTTTGATATGGTTACTCCTTCAAAATCTTTTTTTCATAAGTATATTTACTTTTTGAGGATATAATTCTTTTTCACTGGTATTTATGAAAAACAAAATGTTTTTCAAAAGAACTCTTCTTTCATGAACACACATTTTACCTCTTTCAAGATTGACGGTTCTTGTAACATGTTGTTATTCCCTCATTAATTTGGGAACCCAATGTTTATGAATGTGTTATTATGAGATGAAACCAATTCCTTTTCATGGGTTCATTATGTTCATTTTTGTTATTTGTTCATTGTGTCATGCATGATAAATGATAATGATATGATGTGATGGGTGCGCCCAGAATTATATAGTGCAATACGAATGTTTAAATGTGACTAGTGTTCCTGGAATTATATAGCGCTCCAATGCATTGGGTAAAGTGATGAATCTCATGAGTAAATATGAAATGATTTTTGAACAAGATTCTAGCTTGGTTCACAAGTATGTGTGGTAGTTAACCCCTAAGACATGATGTTTCATTTTAATGCATAGCCACATTTCAAGTCTTATACTTATGATTCCTCTCATGTTCATGATATTTTTTCCCATGTTATGATTATTCTCACCCCATGCTATATTGTTCTTATCCATCCTCTTACTAGGCTTCTTGCTCACCCATTTTGATGTATATCCTCAGGTGGCTACATGTACTAAGGAGAGGAAAAGTTCCAATAAGAAGCTAAAGAAGAAGAAATTAAATAAATGTGTATGCTTGATATTGAAATTGTTATGTATGGTCCTAGTTATCCCAAGACACAAAATCATTAGATCCTATATGTGTAATATTATTATGTTGTTTATATTTAAAATGATGTAACAGTAATGTAAGAAATGGTCAGGTCGCTATATAGAGGTGGCATGACTCATCTAGGTTGTTTCCTTTCATCCTTCACCTCTTTAAAAACTAAATATCGTAATACATAATCATAAATTCCCATCTATATATTATTCCACCACAAATTATCTTTCATATCTCTATACATCTTAGTTCTACAAGGGTTTGTAGAGAAATTTGATCTATGATAATCATTTAATAGTTCCCTTTTTTCTAGGTTATTGGGTGAACACAAAGACTCTTCCTAAATTTCAATATTCCATATTCATATATGAATTCTACATATTTTCCATCATTCAAAATATTAAATTTGTTTTGAAAATCATCATATTCAAACTGATATATTCTTATATTTTTGAATAAATATTGTTTGGAAACCATTTGAAGAGTAGTTTCATTTCACCATCTATGATAATTCGCATACCCATATTTACTATATTCATGTACATAGGATCCTTTTCAAGCCTCACTTTGTCTAGAAATCCATGATCATTCTTTCACAATGCATATTATACCTTATTTTCGTTCTTTGGGTGGTAGTGTCTTAAATAATCATAATCCTTGAGTAGATTGAGCCATCTCATCACCTCATATTGAGTTCTCACTATGATAAGACACATTTAAAACTATTTTGATATGTATATATCTCACAAGTTTCACTATATAAGTAATGTATCCATATATTCAGTGAAAATATTACATCTTCTAACTCAATAACATTATTTTTATCATTATGTTCATGAGTTTTTAATTTCCATTATTTATGAGAAATAACTCTATCATTAGGCATAGGCTCACAACAAATTCCTTTCTTTGATTCATCCTTGTAAATCATAAATACACCATTTTATTATAGTAGTTTCAGGATCTGAGAATCATCTAAACTCCACTACAATTATTCAATTAATTCAGGACATTTATTTTTTTATATAATCATATCCCCTATACGAGTAATCTTGGTCAACAGGATAGCTAATCAGGAAACATTCAGAACAAAATTCTAATAGTAACCTTCTAACCTAATGAAAAACATACATTTGTTATGTCTATTGGTGTATTCCACTCTTGGGTTGAATTTTTCTTTATTGGATCAACTAATATTCTAACCATAGAGAGAATATGTCCATGAAAAGATATCGTTTGAAGATTGAATTAACACATTCACATCTTCTAATATAACTATTTTCTTCTAAGATTCCCCAAAACAATCTGAATGTGGTTCTCATGGTCATATTATATTTTGGAGTACATAATATATCATCAAAATATACCATAAAAAGTATCATGATAATCCTAAAATACAATGTTCATTAGATCCATAAAAATAGAGGGTTCATTAGTCATTCCAGATGGCATTACTATAAACTCATAATTTACATACCTTATTTGAAACATGGTCTTTGAAATATCTTCCTCATTCAAACTTAATTGATGATATCCAAAATTATGATAATTCTTACAAAAATATTGAGCTCTGTGATGTTGGTCAAGTAAGTCATCAATTCAAGGTAAATGATGAATTTTCAATATCATAATAGCATTAATCACCCAATAGTAAATTAATAGATTTATATTCCATCATTAATATTAATGGAAAGAATAGTATATCCCCAAGGTGAAACATAAGGGTGTATAGATCCATTAGAACTCAATTACTCAATTTGTTTCATTAACATATTAACACCATTATGGCCATTATATAGGGGATTTTTTATATTGGTCTTGTATCATGGAGTAAATAAATATAAAACCAAACCTATTCTTTTGAAGGATGTACAATCAATTACTCTATAAATAAAAAAATTGTTCCTATAATATATGTATATAATCGATTTTATGATCACCATTTTCATCAATAGGTTTTATCTTCTCTTCATATCCAATAATATTATTTAGAAGACCTAGTGGAGGGGGATCCCGATATGATTTAGATTATAAGGCATCCCTTATAAATATTATAAGTTCTATATCATCATCATGAATCATACTATCCTTATCTTTACATTATAGTTTTTCATTATATTTTGAAATATATTCAATACCAAACATTATATTAAAATTAACCATAGGTATGATAAGAAAATCAGTAATTAGAGAAAGTTTATGTCTTATAATAGGAAGAACATATCACAAAATCGTTTTATCAATGTATCCACTTTGATTTTTTTATCGAAACCTCCCTCTTTAAAGGTAATTAGAATTATATAGTTTTTATAAAAAATATGGATGTTATAAATGAATTTGAGAATCTATAATCAAATAGTACTTTAGATAAATTTTAGGAGATGATTAATGTACCTTAAATATCATAATTAGAAACTTCACCCTCATATTTTTTAACTGTATATTCATGGAGTTGTTACATTTAACTTTTCTAGGGAATGTTTCCATGTGGTCTAGTAAAATCATTTAAATAGTTTACCATCCCCTTATAACAAAATTATTGAACATTTTTGACTTCTTTCATTCCCATGAAATAATAGGTAAGGAAGCCATTTCTTCACACTTATAAAAAACTCAAATTCCAATTAGGAAAGTTCCATGATTATTATTTACACATTTATTTCTAGGTGAATTTTTTTCCTTCAATTCTTCCATTTATCCTTATTTACTTTTCTAGAGTACTCGGTATACCTCTTATTACCTTGATTCCCTTTAAAGCTATATTTCTTGGAAAATTATTTCCCTATCTTGAGGGGACATGATACTTAATCCTAGTATGATGAGAATGTTTTGGGAGAATAGTTCCTTTCATAGAATTGGTATTAAACCATCGAATATTTGTTAAATATTTCCCTTTGTAATTTATATGTAGTCCACAACATGCCTTTTATAACATTATAAAGTTGGAACCATACATAGAAACATTTTAATACTTTTCTTTCTTCGACTTACGTATTTTTATTTAATATCCACTCATTTTTCATGACGGAAATAATTTTACCAAAAAAAATTATTCAAATCCTTACTTTACATATTTTTAATTTTCTCCTCCTCCATTGTGTTTTGAATAAATGACCCCATCGATCCAAATCTGTCAATAGATGATAAACTAACATGATAAAATTTTTCATTTTATTAATTCACAATGTCAAAAATATCATCTCTAAGAACTTATCCATTTCTCATATTCAAATGGGTTTTTAGTCCCACTAAATGATGGATGTTGTTATCGCATGAAGTTCTCTGACATTTTTACACTTCATTTTAGATCGGGATTCTCCATGTGTAGGGTTATTACTAATGATGTAATTTTGTTTCATAGTATAGTAATAATCATTTCATCTACAATTGAATCTCCAGCTGCTACATCTTTATCTTTTATAAGAGGTAAATACCAACATGGAATATGTAAATTTATTTTTTTTCGATTCCATACACTGGGAGCTATTTATATACAATTTCATACAGTACATTATATTATGAATTTTAAAAAAAGTGTAACATATAAATAATTATGTATAACTAATATCAAAATCATAAGATTTATTATCTGGGAATATTATCAAAGTCTTTTATTGGGCTATATTCCCCTCATCTATGCTTCCATAAATGTAGCTTCTAAATTTTATTATAACCTTTCTCTAATACCAATTGTAAATACCCCATACCATACAGCTCAGATTTGGTGGTGAAATTATTAAATTGGTACTATGTACAAGTGATAACATCTTAAAGGACCAAATAGTTTATTAGCATTGGAATACTAGATAAAAATATATGTATTTCATTATAACACAGAATTAAATAAAACATATTTAATCAATTGGAAAACCCCTATTATCCTAGATTTTCCCTTCATATCAATCATAATATACATATTGGTATCTTAAATAAATATAAATTTTAATAATCTTATTAGCTATGAAGGTCAATTAGGGTAATCATATGAATAAATTTATCATAAACAAGTATAAATAATAAGTTAAGGTGAATGAATAAAAATACATGCCACTAAAATTTAATATTGAGAATAATATGGAAGGAATAAAAGCTGATAAAATAATGATATATAAATAATCACATGAAAATAAAATGTAACCATTCATATTCTACTTTTTTAATAATCACATGAAATTTTGTTTTTCTAAGAATTTTTGTTTCACGGTATTATGGTTGATTCCATTGAGTATAAATATGGGAGTTCATGTAAAATTGGAATGAATTCTATATAAATGAAATTTTTAGTATTAAATAAAATAATTATGTTTAAATGGTATCTTATATCATTTTTTCATACGGTATGATGATGATTGGTTAAATAAAATGTTGATGAAAATGACTTAATTTATTTTGGCTGTTTTTACGACCTTCATGAATTTGTTCCATTTTATTAAATATTATGTTAATATATTAGCTCCAAAACATGATATAAGTTATAATATTTTTATTAAAATATTATTTAAACATAATAATGGTATTATGGAAATTTTTTATGGCATTAACGAAAAATCAAAACTTATCATACCTGAAGGCAGTGAATCAACACATCACATGCGATGTTTTCATTTTTAATACAAGAGGAGAGGATAATGGATTTTATGATGGATAATATATTCCCTAGAAAAAGTTATAATATAAATTTCATTGTGTATTTACCATTTCAATTTTTTTAGGATACTTGAGGAGAGGAAAAAAAATAAAGGAAATTAATTGAGAAAGAATGTAGATTTTACCACTTTAATATCGTCTCCTTAATAACCTATTTAAGACACTCATATTTGGTATTTTGTTAATAACTACAGAACATGGACATGGGAAAAAATATTGTTTTTTTAAATGGGAATAATTTGTAAAATATATATGTCTTATAATGTATAAGGAGAAGGGGTGATGAGTAGTTGTATTTTTAGGGGAGGACAGAAGAGTTTTTTTTTCTTTTATATATTATTTTGGATTATGAATATAAATCATATTGATTATTGTGACTAAGTATAGTATATAGTGCATTTTAGATATATATAATAGGTTATTACATTATATATGAATAAAATATTCATGTATGTAACTTATAATATTAAATTCCATAAATTATTGTATTACACCATTCATAAAAAATTCTACTATTTTATAAAAATACCCCAAAATAACCTTAATAATTTTGTGACCTTTATATATAAAAAATGGACTCCATTTTATAAAAATAATTTAATGAATATGATAAATTTATTTTTAAAATAAAATCAACATTTATTTCAAAAAATTTTTTTTAATATTATAATTGATTTTACAACGCTTTGTAAAAAATAATTGTCTCATAAAATAATCATATAATTGTAATTCAAAAAAATATTATTCTATAAATATATTTTTTGAAAAAAAGTATTTTAAATAATTATATTTGTTTTATAATTTTAAATAAACATTTACATTTCACAAAAATATCAACACTTAATTTTTCATTCTTAAAAAATTTCTTTATTTTTTACATGGTATAAATATATTATATTTTAATTTTTTTTAAAAATAATACTTTAATATATGGGTTTATTATTAAAATTAACATATTACTATTCCTAAAAGTAAAATTACTATTCCAAGGGTTATGTTAATATTTAATACTATATAAAGATTGTTTAAGATCGGTGTTGCATGCAATGTAAGCTACTGAATAAATTGAATTTTTTAAGAACATACATTGTGTAAATTATTGGAATTTTATAATCCCACTATTACGATTTTTTAATATAAAAATTCAATTGGGGCTTTATGTGTAAATTATTCCTGATTTCGTGAGCATCAAAACATCTATTTGTATGTGGGAATATAAAGGATTCAAGTTTCCAGTGTGTCCCATCTCCATCAATGAGGTCCAATTGTTTTAATTTTTTTATTAATGGAAATGGATATATTAAATTTTATCTTCATAATTGAATATGTAGTGTAATTCTAATAATATATTGATTGTTATTCCTAAAAAGTAACTTTTGCATCACTTGATTTTACCATTTGTTTATTCAAATTGTATCAAGATATGACTTCGTTCAAATTATGGAATTTTGTGAAAGTAGATGGAGGAATATTTTCCCATATAGAACTGGTTAATTTGGGTGTAATAAAATAATATGTATCTACTTATTATAAACAAATATTTTGATACATATTATTACAAGATTTTAAGAATAAATTTCCAATAAATACAAACCAAATATTGAAAGTCCCGGTGTCTTTACAAAACTAGGTACATAATTAAAAAACATGAAACTTGAAAAATCATTTCTTCTAAATAAATATAATGAGATCCCAAATCCCATTTATCTTTTATAATATAATATAATAACCATGAGAATACATCAATAAAAGTGGGTTATCTTGAAGTCATGTTATATGAATAAACATGAAAATGAAACATGACACATGTGTGAGAAAGCATAACATGATAACATAAAAAGCTTGGTTTATGAATAAACATAAGAAGGAATAACCAATGAAATAGGTAATAATATATCCATTTAAATATAGGAATTTGTTAGCAACAAATATCATTTCGTTAACTAGAGTCATGGATAACATCTAAGATGATATCACTTGGTAGACAAAGCCCCCTTATAAATATTATAAGTTTCATATCATCATCATGAATCATACTATACATATCTTTACATTATAATTTTTCTTTATATTTGGAAATATATTCAATACCAAACATTATATTAAAATTAACCATAGGTATGACAAGAAAATAAGTAATTAGAGAGAGTTTATGTCTTATAATAGGAACAACATATCCCAACATCGTTTTAGCAATGTATCCACTCTGATTGTTTTATTGAAACCTCCCTCTTTATAGCTAATTAGAAATATATAGGTTTTATATAAAATATGGATGATATAAATGAATTTGAGAATCTATAATAAAATAGTACTTTAGATAAATTTGAGGAGATGATTAATGTACCTTAAATATCATCATTAGAAACTTCACCCTCATATTTTCTAACTGTATATGCATGGAGTTGTTACCTTTTACTTTTCTAGGGAATGTTTCCATGTGGTCATGTAAAATCATTTACATAGTGTCCCATCCCCTTAAAACGAAATTATTTAACATTTTCGACTTCTTTCATGCCCATGAAATCATAGGTATGGAAGCCATTTTTTTCACACATATAAAAAACTCAAATTCCAATTAGGAAAGTTCCATGATTTTTATTTACACATTTATTTCTAGGTGAATTTTTTTTCTTCACTTCTTCCATTTTTCCTTATTTACTTTTCTAGATTACTATGTATCCCGCTTGTTACCTTGATTCCCATTGAAGCTATATTTCTTGGAAAATTATTTCCCTATCTTGATGGGACATGATAATTAATCCTAGTATGATGAGAATGTTTTGGGAGAATAGTTCCTTTCATAGAATTGGTATTAAACCATCGAATATGTGGTAAATATTTCCGTTTTTATTTTATATATAGTCCACAACATGACTTTATAACATTATAATGTTAGAACCATACATATAAACATTTTCATACTTTTCTATCTTAGACGTAAGTATTTTTTTCAATATCCACTCATTGTTCATGATGGAAATATTTTACAAAAATATTTCTTATTCAAATCCTTACATTCTATATTTTTATTTTCCTTCTCCTCCATTGTGTTTTGAATAAATGACCCCCATTGATCCACATCTATGAATAGATGATAAACTAACATGATAAAATTCTTCTTTTTATTAATTCCCAATGTCAAAAATATCATCTCTAAGAACTTATCCATTTCTCAAATTCAAATGGGTTTTTAGTCCCACTAAAGGATGGATGTTGTTATCCCATGATGTTCTCCAACATTGTTACACTTCATTTTGGATCGGGATTCCCCATGTGAGTAGGGTTATTACTTATGATGTGTTTTTTTCCTAGTATAGGAATAATCATTTCATCGAAAATTGAATCTCTAGCTGCTACAACATTATCTTTTATAAGAGGTAAATACCAACATGGAATATGTAAATTTATTATTTTTCCATTCCATACACTGGGAGTTATTTATATACAATTTCATACAATATATTATATTATGAATTTTAAAAAAAATTGAATCATATAAATAATTATGTATAACTAATATCAAAATCATAAGATTTATTATCTTAGGAATATTATCAAAGTCTTTTTTGGGCTATATTTCCATCATCTATGCTTCCATAAATGTAGTTTTCAAATTTTATTATAACCTTTCTCTAATACCACTTGTAAATACCTCATACCCTATAGCCTAGAGATGGTGGTTACATTATTAAATTGGTACTATGTACAAGTGATCACATCTTAAAGGACCAAATAGTTTATTATCATTGGAAAACTAGATACAAATATATTTATTTCATTAAAACACAAAATTAAATAAAACATATTTAATCAATTGGAAAACCCCTATTTTTCTATATTTTCCCTTCATATCAATCATAATATACATATTGGTATCTTAAATAAATATGAAATTTAATAATGTTATGAGCAATGAAGGTCAATTAGGGTAATCATATGAAGAAACTTGTCATAAACAAGGATAAATAATAAGATAAGGTGAATGAATAAAAACACATTCCACTAAAATATAATATTGAGAATAATAAAGAAGGAATAAAAGCAGATAAAATAATGATATATAAATAATCACTTGAAAATAAAATGTAACCATTAATATTATGCTTGTTTAATAATCACATGGATTATCAATAACTAATATTGTAATGATGGAATTCATATTTTTAGACATTATAAATATATTATTAATGATTCTTCAAAGAATCCATATATAATTTGGTAAGGCATCATCTAATACCCACACTAGATTATATCAGGAGACCTACCAATGAATTTATGGGATATAGTAGTCCCTATACATCACATAATAAGTCTGATGCATTCCCAATATGAAATGGTTGAAATTTAATAAACAAACAAATTTATATTGAAACAAGAATATGAAATATATTTCCCAGAACAATAAACATAATCATAAACTATAAAATAAAATATGATAAATGGTTTCAAAATAGAACATCCATAGTAAAAATAATCAAAAAAAATTCTATAAATTATGTCTGATAGTATCATAAGATAAAAACTTCAATTAAGCCTATTATCAATCAAACAGTGTTGAGAAAGATGAAAATACTCTAATAAAATCATTGATAAATTCTTAAGAGAAATTCCATATTACATTACAACCATTTATTTAAAAAGATGTAGAATTATAAAAGAAAATATTTTATTTTGAAATAACATTTTAAATTTTATAGGATTCTTAAATACATTAATGTATCATAAAATGAAGAAAAGATACATACATTCTATTTAAATTTTGAAAAATAATCATTTAAAAAGAATATTTTTTAAAAAGTGAGTGTGAGTGTTAACCTAACAAATCACTTATGCATATTAGATTTAACCCCACATAAAAAAGTTGAAATAAAACATGAGATATAGAAAAATCATTTCAAAATCATCCTCATATAAAATTTACAGTGGAGTAAAAGATTAACCCAAATAATGGATGTTCGGTTAACAATTCCCTTACCACTTTGTAGTTTGTGGAATTGTATTCACCATAAAATTAATTATCTTAAAATAATACATTTAATTACACAAAGTTACTGAGATTGATGATATGATATATTTAAGGGTAGTATATTCCCGAAACATAATAAATTAGGGTTGAATAAATAATATATCTCAGAGAAGTAAAAGTGAGAGGAGAAACACTTACCATATGTCTTAGAGCATTCTTCACTTATATATAATGTATTGGATAATATATTTTTTTTATTAATTAAATATTTAATAACCCATTAAATTTATATTTTTTAATTATCTTTTTTATGTTAATTTATGGTCATTCCTATGAGTTATAATGTGAAATTTAGTATTTCTAAGAATGTTTGTTTCACGGTATTATGGTTAATTCCATTGAGTATAAATATGGGAGTTCATGTAAAATTGGAATGAATTATACATAAGTAAAATTTTTAGTATTAATTAACATAATTATGTTTAAATGGTATCTTATATAATTTTATCATATGGTATGACGATGATTGGTTAAATAGAATGTTTATGAAAATGACTTAATTTATTTTGGCTGTTTTTACGACCATCATGAATTTGGGCCATTTTATTAAATATTATGTTCATATATTTTCTCCAAAACATGATATAAGTTATAATATGTTTATTAAAATATTATTTAAACATAAAAATGGTTTTATAACCATCCTTTATGGCATTAATGGAAAATTAAAACTTATCATACCTGAATGTGGTGAATCAACACATCACAGGCAATGTTTTCATTGTTAATATAATAGGAGAGGATAATGGATTTTATGATGGATAATATATTACCTAGGAAAAGTTATAATATAAATTTTATTGTGTAGTTACCATTTCAATTTGGGTAGGATACTTGAGGAGAGGAAAAAAGATAAAGGAAATTAATTGAGAAAGAATGAGGATTTTACCTCTTTAATATCGTCTCGATAATAACCTATTAAAGACACTCATATTTGGTATTTTGGTAATACCTAAAGGACATGGACATGGGGAAAAATATTGTTTTTTTAATGTGAATAATTTATAAAATATATAGGTCTTATAATGTATGAGGAGAAGGGGTGATGAGTAGTTGTATTTTTAGGGGAGGACAGAGGATTTTTTTACTTTTATTTATTATTTTGGATTATGAATATAAATCATGTTAATTATTGTGACTAAGTATAGTATATAGTGCATTTTAGATATATGTAATAGGTTATTACATTATATATGAATAAAATATTCATGTATTTAACTTATAATATTAAATTCCATAAATTATCATATTACACCATTCATAAAAAATTCAACTATTTTATAAAAATACCCAAAAATAACCTTAATAATTGTGTCACCTTTATATATAAAAAATGGACTCCATTTTATGAAAATAATTTAATAAATATGATAAATTTATTTTTAAAATAAAATCAACATTTATTTCAAAAATATTGTTTTTAATATTATAATAGATTTTACAATGCTTTGAAAAAAATAATGGTCTCATAAAATAATCATATAATTTTAATTCAAAAAAATATAATTCTATAAATATAGTTTTTGAAAAGAATTATTTTAAATAATTATATTAGTTGTAAATTTTTTAATAAACATTTAGATTTCAAAAAAATATCAACACTTAATTTTTCATTCTTAAAAAATTTCATTATTTTTATATGGTATAAATATATTATATTTTTAGTTTTGAAAAAAATAATACTTTAATAGATGCTGTTATTATTATAATTAAAATATTACTATTCCTAATAGTAAAATTACTATTCCAAGGGTTATATTAATATTTAATACTATATATGGTTTGTTTAAGATCGGTGTTGCATGCAATGTAAGCTAATGAATAAATTGAATTTTTTAAGAAGATACTTAGTGGAAATTATTGGAATTTTATAATCCCACTATTTCAATTTTTTAATATGAAAATTCAATTGGGTTTTGATGTGTAAATTATTCCTCATTTTATGAGCATCAGAACATCTATTTGTAAGTTGGAATATAAAGGATTCAAGTGTCCAGTGTGTCCCAACTCCATCAATGAGGTCCAATTATTTTAATTTTTTTATTAATGGAAATGGATATATTAAATTTGATCTTCATAATTGAATAAGTTGTGTAATTCTGATAATATATTGATTGTTAAGCCTGAAAAGTAAATTTTGCATCGCTTGATTTTACTGTTTGTTTATTCAAATTGTATCGAGATATGAATTCTTTCAAATTATGGAATTTTGTGAAATTCGATGGAGGGATATTTTCCCATATGGAACTGGTTAATTTGGGTGTAATAAAATAAAAAATAGCTACTTATTATAAACATATATTTTTACACATATTATTACAAGATTTTAAGAATAAATTTCCAATAAATAGAAACCAAATATTGAAAATCCCAGTGTCTTTACAAAACTAGGTACATAATTAAAAAACATGAAACTAGAAAAATCATTTCTTCTAAATCAATATAATGAGATCCTAAATCCCATTTATCTTTTATAATATAATATAACAACCATTGGAATACATCAATAAATGCGGGTTATCTTGAAGTCATGTTAAGTGAATAAACATGAAAATGAAACATGGCACATGTGTGAGAAAGCTTAACATGATAACATAAAAGGCTTGGTTTATGAATAAACATATAAAAGAATAACCAATGAAATAGTTAATAATATATCCATTTAAATATAGTAATGTGGTAGAAACAAATATCATTTTATAAACCAGAGTCATGGCTAACATCTAAGATGATATCACTTGGTAGACAAAGCCCCCGTATACATATTATAAGTACCATATCATCATCATGAATCATACTATCCTTTTCATTACATTATAATTTTTGATTATATTTTGAAATATATTTAATACCAAACATTATATTAAAATTAGCCATAGGTATGATAATAAAATTAGTAATTAGAGAAATTTTATGTCTTATAATAGGAAAAACATATCCCCACATCGTTGTAGCAATGTATCCACTCTGATTTTTTTATCGAAACCTTCATATTTATAGATAATTGGAAATATATATTTTTATATAAAATATGGATGTTATAAATGAATTTTAGAATCTATAATAAAATACTACTTTAGATAAATTTGAGGAGATGATTAATGTACCTTAAATATCATCATTAGAAACTTCACCCTCATATTTCTTAGTTGTATATGCATGGAGTTTTTACCTTTTAATTTTCTATAGAATGTTTCCATGTTGTCTAGTAAAATCATTTACATAGTGTCCCATACCCTAAAAAAATTATTGAACATTTTCGACTTCTTTCATTCCCATGAAATCATAGGTATGGAAGCCATTTTTTTCAAACCTATAAAAAACTCAAATTCCAATTTGGAAAGTTCCATGATTTTTATTTAAACATTTATTTCTAGGTGAAATTTTTTTTCTTCACTTCTTCCATTTTCCCTTATTTACTATTATAGAGTACTCGGTATGCAACTAATTCCCTTAATTCCCATTGAATCTAGATTTCAGGGAAAATTATTTCCCTATCTTGATGGGACCTGATACTTAATCCTAGTATGATGATAATGTTTTGGGAGAATAGTTCCTTTCATAGAATTTGTAATAAACCATCGAATATGTGGTATATATTTCCCTTTGTATTTTATATATACTCTACAACATGCCTTTATAACATTATAATGTTGTAACCATACATAGAAACATTTTTATACTTTTCTATCTTAGACTTAAGTATTTTTTTCAATATCCACTCATTGTTCTTGTTGGAAATATTTTTCCAAATTTTTTTTTGAAATCCTTACTTTCCATATTTTTAATTTCCTCTTCCTCCATTGTGTTTTGAATAAATGACCCCCATTGATCCACATCTGTCAATAGATGATAAACTAACATGATAAAATTATTATTTTTATTAATTCCCATTGTCAAAAATATCATCTCTAAGATCTTATCCATTTCTCGTATTCGAATGGGTTTTTAGTCCCACTAAATGATGGATGTTGTTATCGTATGAAGTTCTCTAACAGTTTTACACTTCATTTTGGATCGGGATTCTCCATGTGAGTAGGGTTATTACTTATGATGTAATTTTTTTCCTAGTATAGTAATAATAATTTCATCTACAATTGAATCTCCATCTGCTACATCATTATCTTTTATTAGAGGTAAATACCAAGATGGAATTTGTAAATTTAGTTTTTTCCATTCCATACATTGGGAGCTATTTATATACAATTTCATATAGTATATTATATTACGAATATTAAAAAAAGATAAACATATAAATAATTATGCATATGTAATATAAAAATCATAACATTTATTATCTTGGTAATATTATCAAAGTCTTTTATTGGGCTATATTTCCCTCATATATTCTTCCATAAATGTAGTTTCCAAATTTTATTATAACCTTTCTCTAATACCAATTGTAAATACCACATACCCTATAGCCCAGAGTTGGTGGTTACATTATTAAATTGGTACTATTTACAAGTGATCACATCTTAAAGGACCAAATAGTTTATTAGCATTGGAAAACTAGATACAAATATATGTATTTCATTACAACAATGAATTAAATAAAACATATTTAATCAATTGGAAACCCCCTATTTTCCTAGATTTTCCCTTCATATCAATCATAATATACCTATTGGTATCTTAAATAAATATAAATTTTAATAATGTTATGAGCTATGAAGGTCAATTAGGGTAATCATATGAAAAATTTATCATAAAAAAGTACAAATAATATGTTATGGTGAATGAATAAAAACACATGCCACTAAAATATAATATTGACAATAATATGGAAGGAATAAAAGATGATAAAATAATGATATATAAATAATCACATGAAAATAAAATGTAACCATTCATATTCTACTTGTTTAATAATCACATGGATTATCAATAACTAATCTTGTAATGATGGAAGTCATAATTTTAGACATTATAAATATATTGTTAATGATTCTTCAAAGAATCCATATATAATTCAGTAAGGCATCATCTAAAACCCACCATTGATTATATCAGGAGACCTACCAAAGAATTTATGGGATATAGTAGTCCCTACCCATCACATAATAACTCTGATGCATTCCCAATATGAAATGGTTGAAATTTAATAAACAAACATATTTATATTGAAACAAGAATATGAAATTTATTTCCCAAAACAATAAACATAATCATAATCCATCAAATAAAATATGATGAATGGTTTCAAAATAGAACATCCATAGTAAAATTAATCATAAAAAATTCTATAAATTATGGGTGATAGTATCATAAGATAAAAACATCAATTAAGCCTAATATCAAACAAACAGTGTTGAGAATGATGAGAATACTCTAATAAAATAACTGATAAATTCTTAAGAGAAATTCCATATTACATTACAACCATTTATTTATAAAGATGTAGAATTATAATAGAAAATATTATATTGTGAAATAATATTTTAAATTTTAATGGGTTTTTAAATAAATTAAGGTATCATAAAATGAAGAAAAGATACAAAAATTCTATTTAAATTTTGAAAAATAACCATTTAAAAAAATTATTTTTTAAAAAGTAAGTGTTTCTGTGAACCTAACAAATCGCTTATGTGTATTAGATTTAAATCCACATAAAATAGTTGAAATAAAGCATGAGATATAGAAAATTCATTTCAAAATAATCCTCACATAAAATTTACAATGGAGTAAAAGATTAACCCAAATAATGGATGTTCGGTTATGAATTCCCATACCACTTTGTAGTCAGTCGAACTGTATTCACCTTAAAATTAATTATCATAAAATTAAACATTTAATTACATAAAGTTAATGAGATTGATGATATGATATATTTAAGGGTATTATATTCACGAAACATAATAAATTAGGGTTGAATAAATAATATATCTTAGAGTAGTAAAAGTGAGAGTAGAAACACTTACCATATGTCTTAGAGCATTCTTCACTTATACATAATGTATTAGACAATATGTTTTTATTTATTAATTAAAGATTTAATAACCTATTAATTTTCTATTTTACTAATTATTGTTTTTATGTTCATTTATGGGCATTTCTATGAGTTATAATGTGAAATTTTGTTTTTTAAGAAAGTTTGTTTCACGGTATAATGGTTGATTCCATTGAGTATAAATATGGGAGTTCATGTAAAATTGGAATGAATTCTACATAAGTGAAATTTTTATTATTAAATAAAATAATTATGTTTAAATGGTATCTTATATCATTTTTTAATACGGTATGATGATGATTGGTTAAATAAAATGTTGATGAAAATGACTTAATTTATTTTGGCTGTTTTTACAACCTTCATGAATTTGTGCCATTTTATTAAATATTATGTTAATATATTAGCTCCAAAACATGATATAAGTTATAATATTTTTATTATAATATTATTTAAACATAATAATGGTTTTATGACCATTTTTTATGGCATTAACGAAAAATCAAAACTTATCATACCTGAAGGCGGTGAATCAACACATCACAGGCGATGTTTTCATTTTCAAAACAAGAGGAGAGGATAATGGATTTTATGATGGATAATATTTTACCTAGAAAAAGTTATAATATAAATTTTATTTTGTAGTTACCATTTCAATTTGGGTAGGATATGTGAGGAGGGGAAAAAATAAAGGAAATTAATTGAGATAGAATGAGGATTTTACCTCTTTAATATCGTCTCCTTAATAACCGATTTAAGACACTCATATTTGGTATTTTGGTAATTACTAAAGGACATGTACAAGGGGAAAATATTTTTTTTAAATGGGAATAATTTATAAAATATATAAGTCTTATAATGTATGAGGAGAAGGGGTGATGAGTTGTTGTATTTTTAGGGGAGGACAGAGGTGTTTTTTTACTTTTATTTATTATTTTGGATTATGAATATAAATCATATTGATTATTGTGACTAAGTATATTATATAGTTCATTTTAGATAGATATAATAGGTTATTACATTATAAATGAATAAAATATTCATGTATTTAACTTATAATATTAAATTCTATAAATTATCGTACTACACCATTCATAAAAAAATAAACAATTTTATAAATATACCCAAAAATAACCTTAATAATTTTGTGAAAATTATATATAAAAAATGGACTCCATTTTATGAAAATAATTTAATAAATATGATAAATTTATTTTAAAAATAAAATAACATTTATTTCGAAAATATTGTTTTTAATATTATAATCGATTTTACAACGCTTTGAAAAAAAATAATGGTCTCATAAAATAATCATATAAATGTAATTCAAAAAAATATTATTATACAAATATATTTTTTTAAAAAATTATTTTAAATAATTATATTAGTTGTAAAATTTTAAATAAGCATTTAGGTTTCACAAAAATATCAACACTTAATTTTTTATTCTTTAAAATTTTTTTAATTTTTTACATGGTATAAATATATTATATTTTTAATTTTTTAAAAAAATAGTACTTTAATAGATGGGTTTATTATTATAATTAACATATTACTATTACTAATAGTAAAATTACTATTCCATGGGTTATATTAATATTTAATACTATATAAAGTTTGTTTAAGATCGGTGTTGCATGTAATGTAAGCTATTGAATAAATTCAATTTTTTAGAAGATACTTAGTATAAATTATAGGAATTTTATAATCCCACTATTACAATTTCTTTAATATGAAAATACAATTAGGGTTTGATGTGTAAATTATTCCTCATTTCAGGATCATCAAAAAATCTATTTTTAATTGGGAATATAAAGGATTCAAGTGTCCAGTGTGTCCCATCTCCATCAATGAGGTCCAATTATTTTAATTTTTTTATTTATGGAAATGGATATATTAAATTTGATCTTCATAATTGAATAATTAATGTAATTATGATAGTATATTGATTGTTATTCCTGAAAAGTGACTTTCGTATCGCTTGATTTTACCGTTTGTTTATTCAAATTGTATCGAGATATGAATTCTTTCAAATTATGGAGTTTTGTGAAAGTAGATGGGGGGATATTTTCCCATCTGGAACTAGTTAATTTGGGTGTAATAAAATAAAATGTAGCTACTTATTATAAACATAGCTTCTTACACATATTATTACAAGATTTTAAGAATAAATTTCCAATAAATACAAACCAAATATTGAAAATCCTAGTGTCTTTACAAAACTAGGTACATAATTAAAAAACATGAAACTATGAAAATCATTACTTCTAAATAAATATAATGAGATCCTAAATCACATTTATCTTTTTTAATAGAATATAATAACCATGGGAATAAATCAATAAAATTGGGTTATCATGAAGTCATGTTAAGTGAATAAACTTGAAAATGAAACATGGCACATGTGTGAGAAAGAATAACATTATAACATAAAAGGCTTGGTTTATGAATAAACATAAGAAGGAATAACCAATGAAATAGGCAATAATATATCAACTTAAATATAAAAATTTGGTAGTAACAAATATCATTTAGTAAACCAGAGTCATGGCTAACATCTTAGATAATATCACTTGGTAGATAAAGCCCCATAATGGATTAGGTTTACTCCATAGCAAATGCATAACATTTAATGAGAAACAACATACCCAATGAATTGGAACTCTTATTGGGATCACTTATGGTAACATGTCCATGCATATGTGTTCCACATAAACAAATAAAATCTAAGGAATTAACATATGGCCCACCCATTAAATGAAATGGGTTTAATAATTATGTCGTAAGGCATAGCCAAAGGGATTTCTATAATGTTATCCATGGAATATGGTATTTAGATCATTATTATAAAGACATACTTGATACATAATAATAAAAAAAATTATAAAAATTCCCATATTATGTGAAAATATAAAATAGTGGTCGGGTAACCTTTGAAATTTTCTTCATAAGCCTAGTTTTAGGAAAATGAATAAAAAGTCCATAAAGACTATTAAGGAAAAATTATTTCCAAAAAAACAAATATTATCTAAAATTTATTTAAATTAAATAATTTTTTTGAAAATACTGGGCTCTTATAAATATTTACTATGTGTACATGAAAATGAGAAAAAACAAAGAAATTCTTTTTAATTGAGTTTTCTTATCGAGGGGAATTGAGAGGTGAACATTTGAAAACATGTATTTATCCATTAATGAAATATGAATTAAGATAATAATATTTATCTTGAATATATATATATATTTAATATTAGAAAGATATATAATTTTAGTTAAGAGATAAATTAAAGAAAATAGAGAAAGTGCATAACACCAAATAAATATGGATGTTTGAAGAAATTTATGATTGCATGTGTTCTTCACATTAAATTAATTTCCTATATAATCAAATTATTTTCAATAATTAATAAATTTATATCATATTCCACGTATATTGTTTTTATTTTATTTATTTTAATTTTATTAGGTTAATTTAGGGCCATTTATATGAGGTATAAAGTCGAATTATATTATTCTATGAGCATTCATTTCACAGTTTCTTAGTATGTTCAAAACTGTATAATTATATAAGATCATTTGAAATAATAATTCATCTCCAAATTGGAAATAAAATGGTAAAAAATAACTTATATAAGTTTAAATGGTCCCATATATTATTTTGTAGAAATGTGGATGATTTATTTCAAGAAATGTTACGGATAAATGTTTACATTATTATGGCGATTTTCAGACCATCTATAACTAGTTTTTTTATTTAATTTTATGGACATATAATCTATTAAGAATTTAGAAATAAATATAAAATATATATAAATTTTATTTTGAGTAATTATATAGGAATTTAAACCTATTATGAAGGCATTATTTTAAAATGAAAACTCATCATCCATGCAGTTGGTTAACCGACATAACATTGACCAATGGTTTCGTTTTTAATTGAATAAGAGGATATGAGAAAAGGGGTGGATATAAGATATTCTATTATTAATGTAAAATTAATGTATAAACATGATAATATAATTATTATACTATTTTTTTGATGGGATTTTTGGAAAAGAAAATAATTTAACATGGGTAGTCTGAGAATGGAACCTCTTCAGTATCACCTCCTTGAAGAACCCCATATGGAACTAAAAATGTGTCTCGGTGAGACCAAAAGGACATAAAAATGGGAAAAGTGGGTAGTGGGATATTTTTTATATAATTTTTAATATTTTTTGTCTCATATTGTGTGGGGACGATTGGTAGTGAGTTGTGGTATTAATATGGGTACGATAGGGGTCTTTTGATAATTATATTCAATAGTCCATTAATATTTTTCAAGACAACCAATAGTATTGATAATTGTGACAATATACATTAAATATTTCATGTGAGTTTAAAATTATTGTTGTCGGCATCATCCATGACACAAAATCTCAGATTGTTTTCTTATAATGTTAAATACCCTTAATTACTGTATTTCATGATTCAAAAAGCATTCCACTTTTTTAGAAAAATACAAAAAATGTACTATTTAAAATACTTTATTTGGAGATTGAATCATCTGATTGAGAAGTTAGTTTCATTTCCCTGCATTCCTTCTTTAAAAAGGTTGAAATATTTCATCACTTCTTCAAATAATCATTTTCATTGATCGAAATGGGATTAAATGATTCTGGTTCCTCCTTCCATGGATTCCTCCTAAGAATTTGTCCCAAAGTCCATGTCTCCCTTATAGAGTATGTCATATTTATTTAAACCCAATATCAGTGTCATCTATTTGTGGACACTGGTTAATTATGTTACTTCTATATAGAAATTCCAATGGGTCAAATCAGGGTAGGAACAGTAAGTAAGGGGAGTAGTCACATTTGGCATCAGTAGCATGTATGGATGTAGGAACATTATAAAACATGTATTATTCCATATAAGAGGGATTTTCAAAGGAATTTAATCATGAGGAATCCCATTTTCATCATGGGGTATCTTTTTTAAGAGTCATGTATTCCAAGGATTTCCTCAAGAGTCCCTTATTTAACATGGTGTATGCATCGAGTTTAATGACCTCTGGGGAAAGAGGGTCCCAATATTTACATCTTGTGAAGATATATCGGGCTGATTAGATCACTTGTGAAGGTGTATCATAATTTTATATCCCTGTGAAAGAGAACCTAGAAGGTTTACAAGGAGGATGGATCAGAACGACCTATGAGGAAGGACCTGAAAGTGGTGTGTCCCATAAAGGTATGGTTTCACACAGTGAATGCTGATCTGAAAACCACTATGTGTGGATCAAGGATGTATACCCTAATGTGGGGGACACCAAGGATTACCAATGGTTGGGATTGAACCTCTAGAAGGCTTCCTAAATACCCTATTTAAAATATATGTATCAATACCAATGTAGTTCATTGGATGGAGTGGTGATTAAGAACCGATGCTTTATGTTAGAAGAGGATTGATCGTCTTTGTATTGTGTGGGGATTATGAAATGAGAGTGCTCAAATTATACTCGGAAAAGTGATGATGTGGATGAATTGGGCTTATGTACAGAGATTCCGTAAATGGATGATGTGATCCCACAGTTATAAGGGTGAGGTGATGAAATAAATAACTTGGGCTTATATAGACGAGTTGCCTTGATTAATGGTGTGATCCCATTGGGATGTGGAAAACAGGGTAAGTATTAGGATGGATGTGGATGTATTAGAATAAATTTATGTAATGAATTTGTTGTTCTGTTTTTTTATCGTGAACCGTAGGGAGTCTTCTTATGTATCCCAATCATTTTGGAATTATTGTCCATGTAGTTATGAGATTCAAATAAGTTTAATGTCATATAGTTAGGATGAGAGTGGACTGACATGAATATGATGGTATCGGGCCCAAACCTCATGGATTATTCCTATATATCATAGTTGGATGGGAATCCACCTCCATATAGATCTGAGAGGGGAATTCGGGAATACACCTTAGGAGGAGGCCCATGTGAAGGCTAATATGGACACCACTTAGGATGAATCTAGTATGTTCACCACTAAGAGGGAGAACTGAATATTTCTATTGGTTGAGATGGAACATCGTTGAGGCTTCCTTTATACCCTGTTTACAGGAAAATAATTGAAACCCACTTTGTTCTAAAGGTTATAGTGGGGATTAATAACGTTATCTTCGCAGGTGTATGATAGAGAAAACTCCTGGAGGGATGTCTTGAAGAATGGTGCCACAATATCTACAAACTTAAAAGACAACATGATTCAGGATCACTCTATGATTCAAGAAAAAACAATAGATGATATCATCACATTGCAAAATATGCACCAATGAGGGATGGTGTAGGGATAATTCCTGAAAGTGGTCCATGGAGGATGTCTTGTTGTACGTAGAGGATCTCATTCATGGTTAGGAAGATCTCATTCCATTTTAATCATACATATAGAACCTTTTCTAATACATTCTATGCCGTACATGGATACTGTCTAAGGAACACATGGAGAAAAATCCCAAATTGAGAGGGATAGAGGATGGAGAAGGAAGTATTTTGAAGGATTATTATTCCCATCACCTCTCTAATCCTACAAGACAATCCATGCATGGGGAAGTCATAGTTCAACATCATGTGTTGAGAAGATCAGTTCTGGTTAGTTTAAAATCTTATAGCTTGAATTTGGGGGAAATCAATCCATAACCCTTGTACTTACATAACTAATTTATGCCCACACTTGGGGAAGGGAAGGAATCAACAATACAAGAAGCGAGAAAGATGGAGGAGTGGTCGATCATGGAGTATGTATTATATTGGATATTCCCAAAAAAAGATCTGTTAGTATAACTAAACCAAATATCAAAAGGTAGTGAAACACAATATGGGAACCACTTGAGGGACCATGAATCCACTACATAAAATCCTCTACTACCACAAAAAATAAGTTCTCACAAAGTAAGGAGCCTCACCTGAGAGGTTATTGGTAAGGCTCAGATACTTCATGGATGATAGGGGCTTCATGAAGAAAGAATATTTTTGAAGCAGGGTGACCCTTAAATGTCATAAATCCCAGAAGTTGAAAAGGCGTGATTCATGAAGTCTTAGTTATTCACAAAGCCTCAAGTCCTTGGAGAAGATTAACCCTTTGTGAAGGTCATCGACCTTCGCGAAGGGCATCAAATCCATATGTAATAGTAAATATAAACTAAGGAAAATGGATTTTGTGATTCTCCATTACCTTGGGTGATTCATTTTCTTTTCAAGATAAAATTGCTCAGATTCTTTACATAATGATAGATCGGAAGGTGGAAGGTCAAGGTTGATACTGTTTTGAGGTGGTGGGAGCTAGCTATTTGGAGGAAAAGGGGTTCCGAGATTCTCTAGGGTGAACTATGAAGAAAACACGATCTCTATAAAGAGTTTAGGAGCCTTCAGACTTTATGAGTCATCTAGATCCTACATTAACATACTTTTGGGGCTCATTAGACACATAGAGGCATCTATCAACTACATTTGTAGTGGTCACGATGCTTGTTGAACTAACGGAGGCATTCATCAATGGGTTCAATAATTACTTACGATTTTGTGAGGGTAAGGCCCTTCTTGAAATACCTTCATGAGGAAGACCCATTTGATGATTTTTTGGCATTGAGTATTTATTACATATAAACTAGCTATTTCATTCCTCAACTTTTCCCGGAGCATGTATTTTGATACCAAAAAATGACCCAACCCCATAATAGGATCTAATAGGAAAGGGGGTCATATTTTGATGGTAATTCAATGAAAACAATATCATCGTGATGTTGGACCATAATGAGGATCACATGATTCACACTATGTAAGGTCTCCATGAGGGTAAGGGTCACGTGGGCCACTATAATTTTTAGTCATCCACCGCATATAAATAGGTCATGGAGGGCCCATTTTACATACTGGATATCTGTAAATGACTTTTCCAATGATATTCTTTCACAAATCAATCCACCCTACATGAAAGCCTTTTTATAGGAGGATCTTCGGCAAAGGACCCATACTGACAGGGATTAAGGCACATCAGTTGGTGAAAATGAAAAAGCATTAGAGACCATTCGTAGGGATATAGCATCAAGCATGATAATTAGCATCAAGTATGGTATGGTGGCCCCCTAGAATCCTTGGATCCTTTAGTCCTGTATGGGGGGTCATTTTTCAGTATTATAATGGTAAAAAACAGGGAACATGAGAAAACATCACTTGATCTATATATGCTTTATGCTATATAGATTCACAATTTTGTTAAATCAACTACATTTAAAGACATGATCCCTTCCTAGATGGTCCTTAGATTAGTGCTTTCTCTGCTAATGAGAATGGTCGAAGGACCTGAGAGTCTCTTCCTGATAGGGGTGCTGGTCCATATCGACACAGGTGTCCTATATGACATGGCCACAACCTCTAGTGATCAGAAAATTGTGTATGTTGGTGATTCTATTGGCGACACAATACCTTGGGATGGAATGAACAATATAATTGAGGTGGGGTCAAGTGATGTTGGCAAACCTCATGACATGAAAACCATCAAGTTTGGAATTACGTTGGGAGAAGATCTGTCTGCTAAATAACCAATTTCATTACTATTGTATGAACATAAATTCATAGCATAGAAAAATTAATTTTATTCTGGTTTGGTGAAGGATATCCAGTCAACCTAAAGCTGGGCATGAAAGTTGATTAAGTATTCCAATGACAACAACATAGAGTCACAAAGGATAAGTTGAATGGGGTCACTCCACACCTTGTTTTACTATATCTATGTCAGAGGGTTGGATTCGCAAGTTGTACACATAATTATCCCAGACAACCGTGCCGAAATGATGTGGTAAAAAAGTTGGAAATTGGTCGCCGCCTACTATAATGAGTAGTTGGTCAGCCCTCAGAAACATCCGGAGGTTGAATAATAGATTTATTATTTGAATGAATAGATGAATGAGAGATATTAATTTTATATGACTAAATCATAATTGGCTTCATGATTGAGGATTTATTTATCAAAGGCCCAAGAGTAGTTACGATAGGTATCTCATCAAGGGGATAATATGTGAGCTAAGTGGGTTTGGGAATCGATTGGGGATGATGAACTTTGTCCTATGTCCAATAATGAATAAATGGAAATTATGAAATAAAAGTGGAACCTGGAGTTCATACACTAAAGGGTGGAAAAGATTAATCACTCTATTGATTCAGAGGATCATTAGGGGGTATGTTTTTATAATCTAAAGAAATGTCATGTTGTTACTTTTTATACACATGCCTTCATGAACACTCTTTTTTCTTAATTGAATTATTTCATCTCAATAATATTTTAAAAATAGAAAATTACCAATATCTAAAATTATATGGGTCATTATCTATGTGAGAAACTAGAGAAAACCACATAATCATTCTCATTGTATGAAAGATCCAAATAATCATTGAATACTTATGGTCTACTATTGTAGACAAACATCCAAGAGTATTTGGGATGAAAGATTTTTTGACTGGAGAATATGACTCCTATAATAGCCAAATTTCTTCAATGAATATGTGCTACTTCACGAATGGGATTACACCATAGATGTTAGAATCTCTCTAAACAAAGGGGAGTGAAAATTGTTAATAAAAGTACACAGAATTCAGAAAATAATGGGATCAGTGTCACAATATCAGTTAAGAACTAACCATGTTCTAAAAAACATCATACATATTGCCTAGATAAAAATGGGGATAAAATAATGTCGGTTTACTACTAACCATTTTCTAAATAGAGGAATGATCATGAATTATCATCCAATGTCTTTTGGGGAATTGACGCATGATGGTAGGTGAGGAAAAGAATCATGCGGCGATGATGTTAGGTGGTCCCTCCGTACTACAAACAGAGTGAGGAACCAAGTAAAGGGTCATCTAAATTATTTAATTGGAGTGATAGAATGTGTTAATGATCTCCAAAAATCATGGGGCTTTTCCACTGTGGCTTAAAACACACTGGTGTAAACGTACAAGTCTGAAAAAATATCAAATATTCTTCATAGGGTAGCATCATTTCAAATGTCAAGAGACATATGAAAGTGAAAATAATGCGGTGGATGGAAAACATTGAGGGAGAGTATTTCTCAAAAGAGGGACTGAGACTATTTTCATCTTCTTATCATGTAAGTAAAGGCAATGATCTTGTGGGTTAACATCGTATGGTGAGGAAGATGCATGGTATAGTTTTATGTGGTGTGATCCGGATGTTTCTTTTAGTTTAACATGTTTTGACTGGGATGTTTCACATAGTTTAGGGTCATACATCATGGACTCTAGAAATGGTTATTCCTGTAGTATTTTTTATGGAATAGATGAAACAAAACTGAGATGGATGATCCAAATGAGGATTTCATACCCCAAAATTATCTGAGAATAGATAATGAATAAGCCTACGTGATATAGTGAGAAATAATCCTGACATGAAGTAGATCAAAGAAGCCTGACTAAAACATATCATATCAATATGATTATAGTAGTTTAAGGTTATAGAGTTTGGACTATAGACTCCTCGAGTGGCTCAACCATATAGGTATTCACCCTACCAAAACACAAAATCCTATATGATTTATTCTAAGTATAGGAAACAAGGAATGGTAAAGGGGGTTTACATGAATTATGGGATAACATATTAGTGGGTGGGATTCAGACCCGTTTATGAAAATAGATTAAGGTCATATTATATAGACAATAATTGTGGACAAAAGGCCAGAATGTTTAATGAACCTATATCTGGGCCCGAAAAAAAAATAATTTTGTGTCACTAAATATCCCATGAGGATGAGAATAATGCCACTTGTAGTTTTGGAACACGTCATGTTGGGAGTCAAAAACCAGTGGGGAAAATCCTCTCGTACAAAGATGAGGAAGCTTCCCACAATTATCACGGGGAGTCCTGAACTTGCTCAGGGTATGATTGTACTTTAATACCCTATGGAGGACATCAGCTCATTATTTAATGTCATAGTGTTTGCACTGAATTGGGCAACACAAGTGATGTGTAGTGAGATGTTATGAAAACTCAGACATGAATGAGGTCAATGAGGCCCAAAACCACACCACAGATCATAGAGAAGACTTGAATATTGTTTCAATTCATGTTTCTTGGACTTGACTATGGAAAATAGTATAAAAGGTATGATGGATCATTCCCTGGTACCAAATACAATGTGTCTAGATGTATCTAATTATTCTATGAGGACAGGAATCATACCATACATATTCTATGATCCCATGTAGTTTGAAATCATGTGGTGCGGATAAATGTGGTCTAACATGAATGGCCAGAAATGTTATGTTTAGGACCAATGATTGAACTCGAGCATCACTATATATCCTACATGGGTAATAATAAATCCATATATAGTTCTTGATTGAGTGGTTAACATAGGTTTAACCCTTTCGAAATAATATGATCTCTCTATTTTTCTTTTATTTATTTTAAATTCATTTCATTACTTAGGGGATGGACTAGGATGGAAACTCCTGACATCACTACGTGTCCCATAAGGATGGAAATAAATCCGGATGAATTTATTACACATGTAATGAAAAATTATAAGTTCTAGGGGAGATGCTCTATTAGATTATAATACCATGATATGGTGCCATTTTTTATCATACGACCAAGATGATAATTGTAACATAGTTTAAAGTCATGCAACTAATATGTGGGAGTGTGAATTCTTAGTTTGGGCATAAAGGACCATCAATACTACACAGTTCAAATTCATACATTTAGGACATGGATTATATGTGTTTTATCATCGTATTACTATGATGTTGATGTCAAGGATTTATTTTTGTGTGGAAAGAATGTTCTATGCATTTTTCCATCATGTGGTGATATTGATGGTTATTGATTATTTTATTTTCTTGTTGCTAAGAAATTGGGGAGAGGTATCCTGAAATGAATGCATACAAAATGTAAATGTGGATTGACATAAATGAGCTCCAAAGAGATCCATCCCTACACCACATACTCCTACTATATATAATATAAGTTCGTGTTTCTAGTATTGTAGTCTCTTAGTTTAAGTTCATATAGTTTTGACCATATGGGAAAAAGAAATTCAAGTGGATGTGTGTAGCATGGTTCGATGGAAAATAAGTTGTTAATGAGGACCATGGAGGTCCCACACCAAACCACACATTCCTGAGAGAACCATAGAGTAGATTGTATAAGTTCATTGGGTTTGAAATTAAGGGCTCCAAGTTTATGGTCATAGATTTTTGACTATAACAATTTTCAGCTCCTCTATTTGAGTAAAAACCCCACCAAGACTATTAATCACACATGTTCCATCCCTGGTGTGGGAAGCAAGGAGTGATGATAGGTTTTCCCTATCAAAAATAGAACTATACAACCTGGGTAATGAAATATTGGTTTGCGAATGTCCTGATAAAACTAAAAATTCCACTCAATGTGCACAGATGCTTGGAGAGGAAAAACCATGGGTCCTATAGTTCCATTAGAATATAGGAAGGATGGAAAGAAATAAATTGAAAACTATGAATTATAAATAATTTAAATGGAGACTGATGTGTAGGACCACTATTGACCATGTTTCAAAAATAGGATTGATCACGTCCCCAATCAAGGATGGGGTGTGAAAATAAAAAATCAACTATTTGTAATGTTCAAAACATGAGATTTAATTTTTTTAGCTGGAAATAGATTAGTTCATTATCCTAGGATGTTAGGTGAGGCTAAGTGGCATGAGACTATCACCGTTAAGGGTATGTATGGATGTGAAAAATTGTTGAAACCCAAACCCATGAAGACTATAATTATAGAGGTGGTTCAAGGAAGTGTTATTGTGGAACTCAACACATTACGTCACACACCCTAGCACATCAGATCATGTGAATGGTTGGACCCAACTGAATAGTTTGTATAATACCATGGTATTAGAAATAGTTTAGGGTCATATTTCTTGGACCAAATGATATTAGTCTGATGTCATTGAGTTTGGACCCAAGGGATCCTAGTAGAAGTTCATAGATTTTGGACCAAAGGGATGAGATTTATGAAGAAAAAAAATGCGGTTGGATGAAATGAAGCTACCAGCCGTGAATGAGGACCAACAAGGCCTACACCACATCACATTTTTCCAATAAGTACTCACACACTGTTTAATGTTGTAATTATTGGACTAAAATAGAGAGGATATCCTAAAGAATGGATATGTATAGAGCAATAATAAAAATGAAATCTTAATGAGGGTCAAATAGGACCATGCCTCATGACACATTTTTAATGAGAACCCATTCACAGTTTAATGTGATAAGGATTGTACATGGCATCCCAGTTCAGTTTTATGTGCTGGGTAGAAATGGAAAAGTTGTTCCTAGGGGAATGTGTGTCATGTATAAGCTACAATCCAATGTGAATGAGTACGAAAGTGGTATGCTCTGTATAATCAAAATTCAAAGGAGAACCCATACATAGATTAAATTATTTATGTTTGGGTATGGGTGCCCTGTTTAATGTCATATTCCTTCGATGTAAAATCCTAGTTAAAGTTCATAGATTTGGGACCATGATATTGTGTAGATCATAAATGTGGATTGATAACCTACCAAGACTCGTAATCCCATGTGATCTGTGTTTGACATAGAAACCACGGAGTGGAGAGGATTTCCATGACATATGGAAGCACACAATAGGGGATTAGAGTATTTGAGTTAAAGATATCCCATGGTGTTGTTATGTTTTCTCAATGAAAAAAGGTTTATAGAGGGGTAACACTTATGGTGTTGGAGTTCCTCTGAAACATATGGAGGTGGAGAAAAAATTGAATCAAAACACCCTATATCTAGAACATAATGAGTGTGGTCCAACAATGAAGGATAATATCAGATATTATTCAAAATTTAGCATCGATGTCTTTCATGAATTCATGGTAATAGAGAAATGAGGGTCGACTACCTACCATGTTTGAAATGTGATACATGTCTCAAAACTACTTCAAATGTCTTTCAGGAATTGTCTAATGAATTTTGGCGGGCCATAATGATAGGAACCATGCTTTTAGGGGGTCCCATCAAATGTGAAAGATGATAGAGTCCCAATTAAAGGGAGACATGAATCATGGATATGGAATGATAAAATATCCATGAATAATCCAATACACTAGGTTCTATACCATAGCACATATGAGAACATCATTGAGGCATAAATCACAAAGGGATTTATACCCCTTTTCTAGGACAGAGGCCTCAATATAGGTTTTTGATTTTTCATGGATGTGTACCAGTTCCAAATAAAAATAATGAGGAGGATGGGTGAAAAGGATAATAACTGAGGGGCTTGACCTAAATACAAAATGTCTTGGCATCTCTACATATCCCATAAGAATGGCAATCATGATGTGTGTATTTTTTGGAATAATGTGTAGTTCATCATCATGCGGTCAAGATGTTGGTGAATTGAAATTTATTATAATGTGACTATGATGTTGGGGAGTACCTTTAGTGGAATATTTATGATAAAAACACTATTACCTGCTAGAATGTGAACCAGGTAGGTTCCATACCGCATCACACATCCCAAATGAATACATGTTCATAGTATAAAATCAAGATTCCTTGACATAAACTTCTAGTTTAAGGTTGTGGATCTTGGAACATTTGGGGATTCTTCTATGAATATATGTAGCATAGTGAGGTGAAGAACATGATGTGAATGTGGAACAAGTAGGCTTTTCTCCATACCACATGTTCATAAGAAGACATTCATTCAGTTTTGAGTCTTACTGTATGGACATGATCTCTCAGAATAAGGTCATGGAGCATGGATCATCGAAGAGGGTAAAATGGAAAAAGGATAATGAATCTAGGGATAGACTTGAAGATAAAATGATCAGGCATTGCTACATATCTCATGAGGATGTGAATCATGTCATACAATGTTCATTAATTCTATTTAGTTTAACGTCATGGTGTTAGGAATATGGAATTTTTCTTTTAAGGTCATTTACCTAGGACCATCAATGTATTGCAGTTTATCATCATGAAACTAGGATGAAAAATATTATTTTGAGGTCATAGAATTTGGACAATGATACTAGTTTAACTTCGTTTTTAGGGGAATATTTAAATATTTTATGGTCATGTTTCATTGATTATACACTCTTAGATTTAGGTGATAGATTTTGGACCAATTTTACATACAGTTTAATATCATGTAACTAGAAAGATGGTGTTGGGAATTTTTATGTCTAGAAGCTTGAATGAATTTCATTTATGAAAATTATTACTTGGTGAAATTATTATTGTTTAGAGGTGTGATGTGATCTCTATCTTGGGTGATAAAATAGTATGCACCATTAGGTTAAACCTATTTAATGATATCAGTTTCATCCCATATGGTTTCCAAATTTGGTGGATTCCTTCCAGGTATCATCGTTGATCAGAGGGACAACACTAAAACTCCATGTAGGAAAGAGTGAAGAAGTATATTCTTATTGAAATATCTATCTATCTTGTTCTAGTTATTCTTCATATTATGCAAGTCCCATTAAGTGTTTTTAACAATGGCTTTAAATTCATCTATAAAGACTTCATATATCTTCCCTAACATTTGTTGGTCATAAAAAGTTGTTCGGAGTGATGGAAACTGAATCGTGATAGGTAGAACTAACTATATTCCATATACTAGGGAATATGGGGTTACCTAGTTGGAATTACTATTTTTCATCTGATATGCCCAGAAAGAATTAGCGAGATTTTGTGAATGACTTCTCATATTATTCCCCACAATCATCTTGAAAGATGTTAGTGTGGGTCTTTTTGGAATCCTCATTCTGTCTGGTTTCATGCACATGATATAGAGAAGTATGGATGGACTAGATGTTGTACTTGGTTTACAATTTCTTTAGATTAGTTTCCTAGAAGTTGATGTCATTATTGGTGAGAATAGAATGAGGGATTCTAAATAGATGGATGATGTTGGAGATATGAATTTCAATTATATAATGTTCCTTGACTTACTTGAGTGGAATCACTTATTCCCATATAGAATTGAAATTGGTTCTAGTCATAATTAACCTACAGTGGAGAGCCTTCCCTAGTCGATACATCCCCATGACATCGATTCCCAATACTATATATAATCAACAGTATTTTTTATTTTGGAGGGGCTCTGGAGGACGATTCAAAAAGTTTTCCTAGATCTAACATCTGTGAAACCACATAGAGAACTCAATACCGTCATGGTGTATGGTTTTCTAGATGTTTCCCAACCATAGAATATGGTGGGAGAGTTTTAACATATCCTGATGAGCTCCATGTGACCTAATATGAACTTCTTGAAAGACCTATGGAATCTATTATCCTTGAATGTAGTAGACCAGAGTCCCATCAAAACCATTATTTTAGAGTTCCAACTCAATTCTATTACCACTGTAGTGGGTGAACTATACTGTATGATGATGGATTCTCTCATGTTCTCCTCTATCTGATGGGATATTTCTAGTCTGGTAGTACCCAATGAAAGGATTTATCCAATTGGAGGTCTCTTATACTATAGTAGGGGATCTATAGGTCCTTATGTGGGAGCACCAATGGTGATATGGATTGTCCATTAGTTTTCATCATCATTGGGAGTTACTGGAGTGATGAACCTTTGATTCTCCACATGGATGATTAAGTCATCTGGGTTACGCTCCATGAGAGGTGTTGATAGGATGTCCAAGGTATCGACTTGACCATTCTATGACTGGGGAACAAGATTGATCCGTAGACAAAAAGGAAAATAGGCCATCAGTACAGGAATTTTACACTTTACCAAGGTTTGGAAACCGTTGGTAAAGGCCTGGAAACCATTGGAATATAGTATACCAACGGTTCCATCAACTGTCAGAAAGTAAGGCATGAAAATATGCTTATACCAATGGTTCTGTGAAAACTGTTGGTATAGGTTTCAAAATAGATGGTATACCAACAGTTTACTACAAACCGTTGGTATGTGTGTGTTAAAGTATAACATATACCAACAGTTTGTAAACCATTGATATAAGTGTAACACACATATACCAACGGTTTCTAACCATTAGTATAGAGGGAATATGGCAAGCCACAAGGCTATACAAATGGTTTGTTTATAATTGTTGGTATAAACCTATACCAATGGTTATAACAAACTGCTGGTATAGTTATATTATAGTATCTATACCAACAGCATGCCCCTTTCCCCTCTACAGACTTGTAATAAGATAGCAACCCCTCTCCAGACCTGCAACAACACCAACAGAAAATCCCCATCCAAAGTATTCAAAATTAAGAATTCATTCTAGAATTTAGATATATAGAAATTTAGAAATTCCAATTCAATAACACCCATAAGAGAAAAATCCTATAAGTATTAGGAAATGAAATAACACCCATAAGAGTTTTCAAAATTTAGAATTCATTACTCACTCAAACCACAACACCAACACACATATGAGTATTCAAAATTTATAATTCATTCCTCACTCAAACCAAAACACCAATACACTCAAGGGAAAAAACCTACATGTTATAGGAAGCACATGGGAAGTTTAGTCATGGTCTCGGGTTGAGTATCTTAAAACCAACAGAAAAACATGGGTAAAGTGGCATGGATCATGTTACCCATAAGATAGAAAATGGTAGTGTTCATGTGCTTAGACCTAGGATGAGTTATAGGAAGCACATGGGATGTTTATATTCCTCTAATGATTATGTATCCATGTATAAATGGTTCCTGATGTGTTAGCGGGAAACATTGGCCAATCTCTACATATGAGATGCATTACCGGAATAGCCTACTTGTTATTCATAGACTTTTCAATTAGATTAATGGGGTATGTGGATAACTGTAATTTTTTCTCCTGGGTGTGATGTGATATGTATCCCCATATTGGGTAGTGGGTATGAATATTCAATTAAGTCTTTGGTATTGGGTTCCCAAAGGGACTTTAGTTTTGTCCTAAAACCCACTATTTGGTGATGGGATTGAGGTGATCCATGGGGTTATGGTTTCACCATATGTATTCCTCCCCATTGAGGTATTTTTATAAGACATTGAAATTTATTTTTCAAGAATCTATGTGTTGCATTATTGAACAATTTTTTATATGGTATGACTGAGTGTTCATAGGTTTAATATGAAATCACTATATGATATTTTTTATGTTATTTTATAGAATGAATGACCCGTGATTGAGAATTAGAACATGAGTGTTGGTGAATCTTCCTGATGGGATGTCGAGAGTGAATCTTAATATATGAAAAATATTAAAACTAAGTTAAGACTTACCTATTTGGAGTGTTGAACTAAAAAATAGATTGACTTCAGATGAATCTATGGGGAGGAAGGAGTTCCCAGCCTGGGTAAAGAGAGAGGGATCTAGTTTAGACCAAATAAAAAAGAAAAAAATAGATGAATACCATTAGGACATATAGATTAAAACTAAAAAATTGATTGGGGGGATGTCTGGGTGGCGAGGGTTGTCTGGGTGGTGCATGGGGATGTCTGGGCGGTGGGAGGGGTGTCTGAGTGGTTCAGTGGGATGTTTGGGGGGTGGTGGGCTGTCCGGCGTGAGTGTGGGGTTGTCCGGGGTGTGGGGGCTGTCTGGGGCAAGGGGCGCTATCCAGGGGGTTGGGGGGCTGTCAAGGGGGTGAGGGTCATCCGGTGTGGGGGGCTGCTGTTCGGTGGGAAGGGGGGCTATCTATTGGGTGGGGGGGGGGGGCTGTGCAGGGAGGGTTAAGGCTATCCGGGGGTGGGGGGGGGGCTCTTCGGGGTTAGGGGCTGTTCGGGAGGGGGGGCTGTTCGGGGTGCGTTTTTGGCCACTACGGTCACATGACACTTCTTATTGACATGTCATCTGGCCAACCATTTCACAATTAACCCACACATTGTTGTCGTCCGATTTCATGGTATTCTGATGTCGTTCGGCCAGTTTTGACCACCCCATGCATGCTTCTCAAGCATGCCAAACACCTAAAAGGAACTTATTCTACCATGCCATGGAAACCGAGCATCAGAATGATGTGTCTTCTTTTCTTAGACGTAAAAAATAATAATTAGGGTATTTTCTTATGATTTCAACTCATTACGATATTTTCTGGTATGTATTTGATCGTAAAACGCATGTTTGTTCATTTAGGAGACACAAAGTGTGTTATCGGCCACCGCGGTTAGATGACACCTCCGATTGTTGTTCATTCTACCCAACCATTTCACAATTCCCCCACCCTTTGTTGTCATCCGATTTCATGGAATTCTGTGGTCATTTGGCCAGTTTTGACCACCCCACCCACGCTTTTCAAGCACGCCAAACACCTGAAAACACATATTTAGTCGTGCCACACAAACAATGTGTTTGAATGACGTTTAGTATCCTCGTACAACTCACGAATAAAAATTAGGGTGTTTGTGGGATTTCAAGTCATTATGATGTCGTTCGGTATGCATTTGACAGTTAAATGCATGTTTTGGCCATTTACGATATGCTGAGTACGTTTTCAGCCATCGCTGTCACATGAAACCTCCGATTGACATGCTGTCTTGCGGACCATTTTATAGTTCATCCACCCTTTTTTATCCGATTTCATGGGATTCAGAAGTCGTTTCGCTGGTTTTGATCACTTCAAACATGATTTTCAAGCACGCCAAACAGCTAAAAACCACATATTCAGTCGTGTCGCACAAACGGCACATCCAAATGACATGTCATATTTTCTTACACCTCACGAAAAATAATTATTGTATTTTCCAATGATTTGAAGACATCTTGATTTCTTTGGGTATGTATTTGACCGTAAAACACACTTTTTTTCCATTTATGACACGCCGAGTGTGTTTTCAACCACTCTGGTCACACGACATCTCCAATTGACATGTTGTTTGTCCAACCATTTCGAAATTCACCCAACCTTTGTTTTTGTCTGATTTCATGGCATTCCAAGGTCGTTCAGCTAGTTTTGACCACCCCACGCATGATTTTCAAGAGCGCCAAACACCTAAAAACACATATTTAGTCGTGGCACACAAACTGCGCATTCGAATGATGTTTTTCTTTTTGTATACCATACAAATAATAATTATGGTTTTTTCGTGTGATTTCAAGTCATTACGATGTCGTTCGATATGCATTTGACCGTTAAACGCATGTTTTGGCCATTTACGATACGTAGAGTGTGTTTTCAGCCACCGCGGTCACATGAAACCTCTGATTGAAATTCCGTCTAGCCGACCATTGTAGAGATCACCCACCCTTTCTTGTCGTCTGATTTTAGGGCATTTTGTGGTCATTCAGCAGGTTTTGACCACCCCATGAACGTTTTTCAAGCGCGCCAAACACCTAAAAACATATATTCCGTCATGCCATGAAAACCACACGTCTGAATGAAATTCCATCGCCTTGTACACATAATGAATACAAATTAGTTTGTTTTGTGTGATTTAATGTCATTCAGATGTCATTCGTTATGCATTTGACTGTTAAACTCATGTTTTGGCCATTTACGACACGCAGAGTGTGTTTCTGGCCACCACGGTCACACGGCACGACTAATTGACATGTCGTCTGGCCGACCATTTCACATTTCACTGACCCTTTGTTTTCTTCTGATTTCATGTAATTATGAAGTTGTTCGGCTAGTTTTTACCACCCCAAACACAATTTTCAATCGCGCCAAACACATAAAAAACACATATTCAGTCCTGCCGCACAAACCGCATGTCCAAATGACGTGTCCTCTTTTCGTACACCTCAAGAATAATCATTAAATCATTTTCCTAAATATTCTACACAATACTAATGTTTTTTTTTTGTTTTATGTATGCCGGTTGTTGTTTTCACTTAAAATGTTGTCCATTTCAAATAAAAGTGAGACACTTTGAGTGGTGTCGGCCACACCATGCCTCAGATTGATGCGGGGTTGACACATACACGTCAAAAATGACCCATGGATCATTTTCCTAATTTTTCAACAGAATCTGAATGTGTTTGGTCGGTTTTAAGTATCCATGTTGTTGTTTTCACTTAAAATCTTGTCCATTTCAAAAAAAAGTGAGATAGTTTGAGTGGTTCCGGACACACCGTCCCTCGAATTGAGGTGGAGTTGTCTTGTACATATCAAATATGACCCATGGATCGTTGTCCTAAAGTTTCAATAGAATCTGAATTCCTTTGACTGGTTTTCCGTATGTTAGTTTCTCTATTCACTTAAAATGATGTCCTTTTGAAACAAAAGATATACTTTGAGTGGTGTCGGCCACACCGCGCCTTTGATTGAGGTGAGGTTGACTCGTACAAGTCAACAATGACCCATGGATTGTTGTGTTGAAGTATCAACACAATCTAAATGCGTTTTCTCAGATTTCCATATGTGAGTTGTCATTTTCACTTAAAATGTTATCCATTTCAAATAAAAGTGAGACACTTTGAGTAGTGCCGGCAACACCGCACCTCAGATTGAGGCGGGGTTGACTCGTACACATCACAAATGACCCATGGATCATTTTCCTAACGTATCAGCACAATCTGTATGCGTTTGGTCAGTTTTCCATTTCCAGATGTTTTTTCTAAAAAGTGTATACATTTTAAACAAAAGAAAGACACTTTGAGTGGTACCGACCACATCGTGCCTTAGATTGCGGTGGGTGGGGGTGTTGTCCAAGGTGTTATCTAGGTTATAGGTAGGAGGGTGGGGGGGATTTTTGGGGTCCAGGAAAGAGGGTGGGTATTGTATCTAAAACTCTATATCGGTATCATACATCGAATTTCGACAGGACTGTGAACCCCCACTGGGTTTCATCCTGGAGCACAGCCAAATCACAGTATTACTGCGGCGTGACCACGGAGTGATCGCATTGTGACCGCGGCGTGACCACGGTGTGACCGCGGCGTGACCACGATGTGAATGAAGCATTACCCATTTTGATATATTGCTTGAATAGCCATCAGGATCTTTAATAGTCTCTAGCACTTTTAGAAATTGATTTTTTAGCAGGATTCATCACATAAGAAGAACATGGAACTTGCCATTTATTTTCACTGATATAGACTGGATGAAATTCTGGTCTGATCCCCCAATCTACCAAGTCACACCGAGATCATAAATCATCTTTTGTCTTTTCGTTGACATTTAGAATAATCAAAAGCAACAATTCACATATATTATTTTCACTGTGCATTAAGTCTATGAAATGATGTTACAAGTTGGTTGACCAATACTACAACTCAAAGAATATAATCTTCTTATTCCTATTGTAACAGGTATCATTGGAAATATTTTTCCTCTTTCTAGATTTCATTACACCCTTACCAAATGAATAACTGAAATCATTCAATTCATTAATCACATCAGTTCCAGACATACATTGAGGTGGATCGTCAGTCTCTATGGTATTGTCAAATCTTCGATGATTGTTTCAATATGTATGGTTCATTGGAAAGAATCATCGATGTCCCACAGAACTAAAACTACCAGGATATTTTAGTCTTCTCGATCGATTATTCTTCATACAAATAGGGCATGAAAATTTTCCTTTTGTGCTCCATCCAGACATCATTGCATAAGCAGGAAAATCATTGATCATCTACATAAGCGCAGTACGCATCTGAAATATGTCTTTCGAACATGCATCGTATGTAGGCACACCCACATCCCAAAGAAGTTTCAACTCTTTTATTAAAGGTTTCATGTATACATGTATAGCATTTCCGGAATCAGAAGGGCTAAAAATCAGTATACTCAAGAATGTGTAAGGCCTTTTCATACACAACCTTGGGGGAAGGTTATAAATGTGTGTGAAAACCAGCCTTGTGTTGTGAGAAGTAAGCATATTCCAAAATGGATCAAAAACGTCACATGAAATACCCAGTCTCACATTACGCATGTCATCTGCAAATTCAAGATATCAAGCATGAATACGTTACCATGAAAGTCCATCTGCAGGGTGAACCAACTCTTCATTATTCTTTTTTCCTCTCGGTGTCATTCCATCGCATTTTTACTGATATTTCATCAAACTTGAAAATTTTATATAATCTTAGGATCAATGAAAAGTTCCAAATTACTTTTTTTGGCACATGAGATGGTGTTTTCTCATCTTTTGGCTTCCATCGGGTGGTTCCACATTTCATACAATCATTTATTTCATCAGTTTCCTCCTGAAATATGCAGCAATCATGCGGGCAAGCATGATCTTTTTTGAGAATCCAAGTTCATCAACTTACTTCCATGCCATTTAGTGGTTGGAGGGAATATCTACATCATCTGGAAGTAAGTCCTTCAGGAAGGTAAGAATGTAATCGATTGCAGTATTTGAAATCCCATACATAGTTTTCCCATGAAATAATCGTATTCAAAATTCCAACTTTTTCATTTTACCGCATTGCCGATATATTGGAGTCATTGAAACATCATTCGATTTTCTCACCCAATCAACATCATCATTTTCATTGGACGCATCATGTGTTCTGGTATCGAAATCATGTTGGCTGGACATCCTTTCCTTCTCATGATACCGAATAAATGGAAACCGATCATATACCAAACTCTCCAATTCAGTCATATCATTTGGATCATCATGATTTTGAGATTCCATTTTCTCTCTATTCTGATACCACAAATAATAGTTTTTTTATAATCAATATTTGGTTATATGATAGCTAACTACTTAATGACTCAACCAAGGTCTTCCAACAAAATTAAAACACGGGCAATGTATGCAACCACTATATGATGCCATGTAAAATGAAACCTCTAAGAAGTTGTTCAAATTATTTTGAAAATTGGTTGAAATATTATCAGTTTCTTATATCCAACATCTATCCATTCTGTAAAAAAATTTCCATAAGTAATTTCAAATAAAATCAATAATATTTATGTTCAATAAAATTTTTTTTGGTAAATGACAATTTTTTACTTTAAATAAAAACATAACTGACACATTACTCTATATGAGAATCATATTAAGAAATACAACAAGATATAGTGTATATATGAAAATAAGATACATAATTTCTAATACCTATATTCAAGGATTGGACAGTAAGATATTGGAAGTGTATCAAGGAATACATAATACTTATGGGTCTTGTTGGGAGTACATGAGTTTTATACATTAACATCTTCAGGGAGATCAGGATGAGGAGTAGGATGAGGATCACCTCAAATGTAGTTATAGCCTCATCAAGATTTACCTTAACCATGGATTAAAGGATACTAGGTTTGGGGCCATAGATAATAGGCTGGTAGGGTGTATTCAGTTAATCATGTCCCAATTGATTTTGGAGAGGGACCTTCAATAGTTATAGGTATGGATTTGATTATATTAATTCCATTAGTTCCCTAATGTACTACTCGGTCTTCACATTCATTTATTTGTGATCTCATTTTTTTCTTCTTTATGGTTCTTGATAGATTTTCCCCTTATTTTTTAGGGCTTTAATACAAGCCTTTAGAAGAGAATGGATCATTATTAGAAATGACCAATGTTTCCAATAGAGGTTGTATGTTATAGAAACTAATGGATTATCATGATAAAATATATTAGGAACATTGATGTTATTTTTGGTACGAGACAGTTTACATATTATAATTATTACATTGTTTTTTATAATAAGTGGATTTATTTTACCACCCCTAATGAATTGGAGTACATTATTACTTGGGATTGAAACCTAGAGGTATGAAGAGCATGTCCATGCCTATCCATGATTGGGTCGATTATGGCATAGATGGTGGGTGAGGTTCTATGAAAGAGGAGGCACTGATGTTCAAGGTCCAGGGAGGAGGGTGGGGGGCTGTACAGGTTCCAGGAAGGGGGGGGTGTTGGGTCCAGAAAGGTTAGTGGGGGTTGTCTAGGATCCAGGGAGGAGGGGGCCTATCCAGGGTCCCGGAAAGAGGGTGGGGGGATGTCCAGGGTCCAGGGAGGAGGGTGGGGGGCTATCCAGGGTCCAGGAAGGAGCGGGGTTGTCCAGGGTCCAAGAAGTGGGGGGGGTTGTCCTGGGTGGACCTCAAAACACCGAATGGGGTTCCAATCTGTAGTTCTGAGAATATATTATGAAAATCTACAAAGATTCCACCTATAAACAAGACAACTTTAAATCAGTGCATATTGTAATTTTGTGACATTTAAGGGATATGTGTTTGGTGAAAATCATATAAATTATAGTGATGTTCGTGAATGATGGTTTTTCCAATATATGTATGGAATTCAGTAATGAGGATGATTTATTCCATTTAACCAATGCTATTGTGTAAGTTTAGGATGAATTATTGCATTTAACTAGTGTTCTAATTTATTTTATGTGAGGTAAGTTAGAAACCATGTTATGCATGTCATTAGAACATGGGTTCTTTCATTTAACCATCTAGTCTTGAATTTAAGGGATGAAAGTGATCTGACTGAGCTAATTACTACCCACGCTATAGTATGGTCAACACATCATGTGGGCATACCCATGAAACAAAGCCATGTGTAAATGGGACATTTTCAGCACCCCATTTTGCCAAATATTATTTTCACCATAAGGGATAGGCCAAGTATATTTACATGGCTATCAAATACATGTATTGTGTGTACATTCCCATGTACATTCATAGGACACTAGATTATCGTAGACACCATTTCAACTGTTATACACACCATGTGAACCCTTATACCATATCTTCATTATTACTACCATTAAAAACAACTTATTAAACAACATCACTTGTCAAAGATAATCTAATAAAACATAAATAAATAATATTATTGGAAATATCAAGTAAAATGAATTCGTACTATATTACATCCTAAATGACCACCCACAACCATGATTAATGACCACAAAGATCCCCTTTCAGCCAAATAAAAAGTGAAAACAACATCACTTGTAATCCAATTGAACATAAATCAGTAATAATATTGGATATATCAAGTAGAATGAAGTCATACTATATTACATCCTAAATGACCACCCACAACCATTATTAATTACCATAAAGATCCCCTTTCGGCCAAATCAAATGTGAAAAAAAACACATAATTGAATAACAACAAAATCAAGGAATAACATACAAATTTGATTTGTAGAAGAAAAAATTCCTTGATTGAAGTTGGATCGATATGTGGAATAAATTTTGTAGGAGGAATATTGGATTTAGGGCACCAATCCATCTGAGTAGAACTGCAATTGAGCGGAGGGGGAATGGATGCCCGATCTATATTCAGGGTAATTTTTTCCAAACAGTTTTTAAAAACCATTGAGAATGTATATCATTACCAATGGTTTAAGTAAACCGTCGGTAAAAAAGTGATATGGAAGGCCTTTACCAATGGTTTTTCAAAACCGTTGGTAATGGATTGTATAAAATAATCTATACCAGTAGTTTACATAAACTGTTGGTATACATAGCCATTCCCAATAGTTTACATAAACCGTTGGGACGTAAGTGTTGGTAAAAGTGGCATTTCTAGTGGTTCATTATCTAGTGTGTGTGCTCTACTCAGGGAATGAGTTTTGGGTTCTAGATTACAAAATCACCAATTATATTCTTGATGAATATCTTGGAGTCCTATTTTACATGTAGAATAAAAATGTCAATATCGGGGTCCATCATGAGACTAGTGATGACAAACTAATATTCTAACTCATTTTTTTGTGTAGCCTTCCAATAGAAAGAATAAATATGGAATCATATCATGTGTGTGGGTGATGAATAAAATTTCCAAGACTACTCTATTGAGCCTCGGATCATTCATCCTTCTGCCAGTCGGCCACTATGAGGCACCATTGAAATGCATCTCCAAACAAGGTACAACCTGATCCACTGAGAGGATGGACATATCTAGAAAATCTATATCTAATGTCTACTCTATAGGGGCCAGATGGGCATCCAAAATGTCTTCCAAATCTAGAACGATGACATCATTCTACAGGATGAATCTAACAATGATCTTCTACAAGATCACTTCATTCCAATATATAAATCCTTTCAGCTTAGGGAGGTTTAGAATAAAATTTAGCAGATTAGCATGGGAAACCATCTTTATCAAATGGTGATGAAGATAGAACCACAAATTAAGCACTGAAAAAATTAGAATGAAGCATCTCATCCAGATAGAATATTAACTTGTCACTATGTTTAGGATCATCAGATTGAGATAGAATAAACTTTTATCTATCCCATTATTGTTCATTGGGGTGAACATGGTGGAAAGGGATCATTCCATGGTGGTCCCATAGAGGAATAATGAATTATCTAAGATATGTGGCCTCATAACTAGATGTTGTATAAGATACTACATGATCTCCTCTAATGTGGTTTATAACGCTTCATTCCATTGGTAGATGGATCATTTCTTCTTGAGTCGTGAAAAGGGATTACACTTTCTAGACATATTTTCAATTAACTAGTGTATATAAAATAAGTGGCCTTGAATAACTCAGATATCCTAAAAGATTCACAGAGGAGGTATCTGAATGATGGAATTGATCTTATTTATGTAGATTTCAATGCCTCTGTGTCTGATGACGAAGCCGATAAACTTCCATGAGGTAACTCCAAAAGGGATCTTCAGGGGTTTTATCATTATACGGTAGGTGTAGGGGAAGCCAAAAACATTCTTCGTATCCCTGAGATATTTCTGAAACTGGAGTTATTTTACCACTAATTCATCGACATAGGATTACACTAGCATCCCAATGATTGGTTTAAATATGCGGTGTATTGAACGATTAAAGGTGGATCCTAAATTCATTAAACCAAATGGAATTACATGATAGCATAAAGTCTTCTGATGTTCCCTGAATGTAGTATACTCTTAATACTTATGATCAATATAGATATGATTATACCATTAATTTCCATCTTGGAAAGAGATAACACAGAACCTAGCAGTCACATTGACCAACAAATTTTTCACAGGAAGGGAAAATGCATCCTATGGATAGTGGCGGTTGAGATCCTGGAAGTTGATGTGCACTCCAGTATGTCTATTATACATTCGTACATGAAATTATTTGTGGGATAACAAATAAGTGTATTTTAATTCATCGAATATGTTTTATTTGACGATTTTATCAACATCATCCATGACCATAACACTATGATAGGGGTGAATCTTTCTGAGAGGATGTTTCAACCCATTATTACATGAATAGTGACCAAGAGGTTGGATGAAAAACAAAGGGACTATTCCTAAAATATCTTCATAGCTCTAGGAAAATAAGTCACAATTTTTCTTCAAGAAATCCATATACTACTATTTTTCCTTTATGGGAATTGTTTCACTGATGAGTGTTGGCCTCATATCAATATCAGTGCGAAGGTTAACCTAAAAAAACTCATCAACAGTTGTGGATATGCCTTCTTTGAATTATGGATGAGCACCCAAAAAGTCTTCTTAATACATTGGAATAGGGGAATCAATTGGAGGAGATGATCCATCCATTACAATAGATCCGGGGGAAACTAGTGCATGTTGTGGCAGATAAGGAATCCTCAGTACGAGAATCATGCCTTGGTTATACCAAGGGGATAAAGGATGTCTAACCAATTCCTCAGGACTTCATCCTAGGGGTCTATTAATGATGTTTTCAATACTGTGGTGGTGTTTCCATTTGTCTTTATTCAATATGGCTCGATAGAACATGAATATATGGACTATATAAATTTTTATAGGGCGAACATCCTTATACCTCACAGGGGTAAGGTGTTCTAGTATCTCTTGTTCCTTATCCATGTAAAAGTATGATGTACTCTTATTCATTCCTTATACCTAGAATAATGCTTCCCCCTATTTTCAGACATAATAGAGTAGTGTCTTAATTTTGGGGTTGTGGCCTCCAAATGGTGAATTGAAACGATAGAGGCATCATCCATGACTATACTTGGTTCGATGACAATGGTAGTGTGCTCAACCTCATTGGTTTGAACCATTTTTTTGTTTTTGTTGTAATATTTTTCATCTAAATAGTGGTCTTAAAAACAATAAAAGGGAGATTCCTCACCTTGGAGCACATCCACTAGGCCATTTTTGCAGTACCTAGGGCACTGGTGACACGAGGAGGGAACTTTTATCAGCTTTTAGAGATGGGGTCTACCCCTGATCATATTTTGGGAAGTATCCTATGAGATGACCATGAAGTTGGTTCATGAAATATTACTACCAGACCAGGTATTTAGAAGAATTTTTTCACATTTACTATACTTGGTCCTATCGCATACATTAATCATCTTCTCATGGGGACTAAGATCTGCTTCAGTTAGTCCTAGCATGCGAAGCGTCCAGGTTGGGATGAGATTGATCCCAAATCCTATGTTGATGAGATAGGGGCATACTTCCATGCCAGTTAACTAGACATTGATGCATAATGGAAAGATATTTCCATGTATTGGGGAGCCTTCATATTCTCTGTTGAATTAGATGATGGCTTGGAATTCTGCTCACTCGACTTCCTAATTCGGGAAGTCTTCTATATTTTCTTCCTCTATTTCTAACTGAAGGTTCACTTCAAGAACATTGTGAGGGCATCACGCATCTCTTATACTAGGTGTTGGGTCATGAGAATCAAAATCGTTATAGGAATTTTGGAAATATTCTTTAAAAAGTCATACTTCTACGCTAGGAACACATTTCTAGCTGTATGAGGTTTTTCTTTGGAAGGACGTATAATGGGAATTTCATTCCAAAATTGAATATTTTGTTTGGTGATTTGGATTTCATGTTTCTCACTAGATGATCCAAAACAAACTACTACTTGATAACTGTTGAATGATTACGGTCTGGCCACAGATGGATGTCGATAATCATGAATTGTTCATAGTTGTTCTGCCTAGTCATGTAGCACAAATGATGGTTGTAGTGAATCAAACAAGATGAGATGAGAGTATTGTGCATACTGAGTACTATTCATAGCAATTTTCCTAGTCTTATTAGTGTTTATGACTTGTCCAGAATCACTGGACTTTACATTATGATGATTCGTGTATCCAAATCCTTGTCAATGATGGCATCGACTTGGAACATTTAGAGGACCTTCATGACGCTCCTCATCATCGAGGACCATATAGGGATCCACCAGCTCTATGTTATTCATGGGTTAATACTTCTATTAATCCTGCAATGAATAATCTAGTGTTGTACATATTCTAGGTTAAAATATCATATCCGGAGGCATGAAATAATAGGTATTGTGAGATGGTTTTGGCACTAGTGTATGATTTGGCTTTCCATGCGTCATCAGTGTCTGATCTTATGAGAAGTAGAAGGCTAAGCTAGGGATGTAAAAATAGTAAATTGAGGAGGTAAATCAATATCCGGAGGCTTCATCAGATTAAGATATGTATAAATGATATAGTGGGCATGAATGACTAATATATGGAGCTAATAAATCGTTATATTTCTGATACTTGAGGTTGGATACATTCTACCATTAACCTTCACTGTTGCTCTCTGGATTTGAATAAATGAATTCCACCTATGATAGGGGAGGGACCAATCTAAAAACATTAATATCAACCTAGTCCTAGATCTAGTTCTTGAACACATATCATCACTTGATTGTATGTTCTGAGATTCTATAATAAGGCCAGTAGTCAAGAAGATCATTGAGATCAACCTCTTGGGGATTTCTAAATTCTAGAAACTTCATGATTCCTTGATCCAAGAAACATCTTAAATATACAAGAAACTAAGACAAATAAGATATTTTCTGATGGTTCCTCTTACTTGAGGATGTAACTCTAGGATCCTGGCCCTAATGAGGGGTTTGAACCTATTGTCTCACCTAGGTAGAGGTGCTTGACAGGGTGGTGCCTACCGATTCAACGTCGAGCGATGTTGAGCCTCAGGTTGTGCCTCAGGCTATTTCCCTCAAGGGGATAAAGATAAGGATTTATTTGTAACTATTATAGTGGCCTAATGTCCTCTATATGGGATTTACCCGTAGTCCCTACCTTAGAGTCTCCTCTTGAAGTGACTTGTGGAGGCAATAGTTGTGCCCACATAGACAAATACAAGGCTATCTCTAGGCTATGAAACTTGTCATTAATATCTTGAAATTCACCTGGGAAATTATTAGTGACAACTTAGGGGACCAATTTAGTTTTAACATTCCCTATAAATATCATTATATGTATTTATTAAGTTAGCAACATGCCATGTGAATACATAAGGCCCTTCGACCTGGTAAAAAATTACGCAAGTCACTTATCTTGCGATTATTTTCCCATGAAGTTGTCGCCAATATATATTTTTCACATGGTGTAACTAAGATGATAATGAAATTTTCTAGGAAGTTATTCCCAACCAGTAGTGTACACAATGGGTAACTGGATATACCATACAAATACTGGCCCATCCAATGATTGTATGAAACATCAGAGATTGATAGATTCCTTCTATTTTGGTGTTCCCACCATGGGTTCACACCCTAAAATAAATTGGTCCAGATAGTGGAGAAGGTATCATATCCAATTGAATGGGGATATGGTAGGATTCATGAATTATTGTGCTTCTTGTATGCCATCCACCCATGTCGAATATGTCTTTCCATGAGGTGGAATTTTGTCCTTTGGTGTCTCAACGGCCTCAAGTCGGGTGATGAGAGTGGAAAATGGATCATCCTAGTGTGGATTCTCATCTCTTTATGTATTTATAACCACAATTGTGTTTCTATCCACTTTATCCTGGTAGGAAGGATCAACGACTAATGAAGAAGCTAAAGTGGCATGTGAAGTTGTTGGAGGAATGACCTGAGCATTGTCTCAAGGAGGTTCCTCATGTAACTCAGGCGGATTTGATGATTAATGCCATGGTGGATTTCTATAGACTCTAACCACTACCATGTCAGGCTGCATGGTATTTTCAAGATAAACGAAAGGTAATTGGAAAAGGAGAAACTTGTGTTTCCCCTATTATCCTAGTGGTGGAAGGATAAGTCCATACTAAGGATCATCATAGTCAAGATATCATTAAGAAAGGCACTTAGTAAAGATCTCTTCAATAAACATCCACTGATCTGCAAGCTTTTTGAGTACGGAGAATGTATCATATTTAACCTATGTCTTTTTCAGCACAATGGACGAGTTAGATGGATTTGAAGTCCTGATTAATCCTTTCCCCTTGTTGGTGTTCTGAACAATGGTAACTAATGAAGAGGGGTCTCCAAGGCCACGTAAATATATTTTCTCATGACTGTGAAAACATTTGGGAACAAATATTTCAATTCCTCTTCAAGGTGTGGGGTTTCTTCATGAAATCCCACACTGGTGTCCCTATCTCTACTTATCTTAGGGAAAACCATATTCAATATGATGATTCCTAGATGAAGATCCTCAATGTCACCAGAAAAGTCATGCCTTCATGGGATGGGACTAAAGTGGAGAGTATCATACTGAGCCAGGCCCCGTATTTTCATATGAGGGGATGCATCTTCAATAATTTTGTGGAGAACAGTAAAGATTTGAACACATCATTGATAAAGGTACTAGTGATATCCGGGTTTTGTGGGGTGTTGATCCTTGTGAAGTGATGTTAACTCAACCATATATCACTTATGAATGATGTTTTCATTGTGTTTTTTCTTCATTGGATAGGACAACTGACAGCCATGGAGGTGCAAATGTTTCACTCAGACAATCCAGAAGAAACACATGATCTCATCTTGGCTGAGGGACTCCAGAATGTCGATGTATGGGGTAGAGATCGTCCAAAACACCTTATACCACTGATCCATGGATAGGGTATCCCATAATCCTCTTCGATCAGAATTGGGATCCCACTTTTGGTTTCCCTGATCATCAATTGTGTCCATATGAGGAACTAGTAATGGAACTAACAAGGACTATTGTGGAGGTGGACTATCTATTGATTTACATGTTATGCAACATGAATTCCCTCTACTCACTAGGTTGTCTCTCAAAAGGGGTTCCAACTACATCACCATGTACTTGTAAGATGGGTTAGTTACCCTTGCCTCATGATCAAGGGAAGTGACTATCAGTGGATGTTTTTTTGAGTGCTCATCATCTACCATTATCCATAATAACTCTCCCTAATATCATATAAATTTAGAAAATGACACTGGATATGATAGAGAGGGATGCACAAAGAGACTCTGGAATGGAGCCAAATCATCATTCACATGCATGTACCTATGAAGGGACTCATGATTCCAGTATATCTAAACTTTTGGGATGATGAAACTCACATGTTATGTTCCTCCAATACACTCATATGTAGAGGTTTGTGGTGAAATCTCAATCATTGAGTCCTATTCTTCTTTATAATCAAAGAACCATACTAGATTAACAACAATCTCTCACTTTTATGAGTTCTTACTTTAGTGAAAAATTTTCAATTGTCTACCATAGTATTTCTCTTTATGTATGGTTAAATATTTGGCATATGGAGGAACTCTATGTAGGTTAGGTATAAACAATGAGGACCTCTACTCAAGTGGCTGGGATATAGGGAGGGCCTTTGTATCTATTATTGTTGTTTTTGGGAGGACCTCCTCTTTAGTGTGATGAGCTGTGAGGAGCACCTAGACATATCTTAAATTTAACATTGAGAGGACCTCTGTTTTTGTGAGCCTGAGTATTGGGAGGACCTTCATACTAATTATTGTACCCATGGGAAGGTCCTCTGCTATTGGGAGTGCTTGAGTAGGGACGGACTTCACCTGAGAAGGTCAGAACATGGGGAGGAACACCATGATTACTATCGATGAAGCTGGGAGGACCTTTTCTTTGATGTTTTCTGTGTTTTTATGAGGAGGACCACTATACTAATCGAACTAGACATTAATAGGACCTTTGTGTTGGTTAGTGATGAAGAAGAGAGGACCTCTACATTAATGGTTTCTCGAGTGGGTATGACCATTACTGGAGATAGGAATGGAAAGAAGAGGACCTACACATTGATGATCTAAGACACATGGATGACCTCCATGATTGTAATCATATGAACATGGAGGTCCTCTGTGTTAGATTCCAACATGGTGGGGAGTACCTTTGCTCAGACCAACTTTGGTGACATAGGGAGGACCTCCATGATGAGTGTGAGAGTATGAAGGACCACCACATTGTCTAATGATGTTATGAGGAGATCCTCCATATGGTAAATTATCCTCAAAGGATAAACCATGATGGAATATGATCATTCTGAAACAAGAAGAGTCATCCAAACTGGCTGTGGGGTTGCTAAGGTCTCAATTATGATCAAGAATAGGTGGATCCCTTATTTGAAGTAGCTGGGACCTAGTAGTATGTTCCAAGGGTGTCATGTGCCACTGAAGACGTAGAATAGGGTTCCCCCGGGAGAGAATAATCCATATATTTTGCCTAATGTTGGTGTCGGGCTATCCAGAATGAGGCCAGCAGAGGAGGGGCATAGACTGCCTGTTCTTTAGCATGAGGGACCATATGTTGGTAGTGTTGATGTGGCCTGGTGAGAGCCCTTCATAGTAGATCTTGGATTGTATTCGAAGATGATATGACTCAAATATCCCTTATCACATTATAATAGGGTACTGAGTCATATGAACATTCTAAGGAGAGGGTCCCAAAATGATTTGAAGTGGGAGTGTGGATCAGTTGCTCCCACTATGGCCCTTGATGGTAGTGGTGACAATGAGGCACAGAAGCATCTTGGTCCAAGCAGGCAATGTCCCATGTGGGAATGACCACCTCATACTCATACCATCATACGAGAGCCCCGATCACCACTATTTCTATGGTCTGTAAAGGTGATACAGTACATGGGTGTCTGTTAGTCATTGTTGTGGATGAATTTGCAGTAGATGTGGAATCACATGGGATTACAACAATATTTTTTCCCCAACCAATGTGTCTATGGGTAGAGGGAGATTTATTTCTGGTTTTTTGGGTCCTAAAAATTAGGAAGAATGAAATATAATTATAGATAATAGGAAATAAATTCTTAATTCCCAATCATTTTTCAGTCTTCCATGTTTTGAGAGGCATATCCATTTTGGATATGTCGTAGACCAGAATCCCAATGGTCAACTACCCAAATTTCATTTTGTTTTCCCACTAAGACCAATATTTTTTTAGAATAACCTAGAGTCAGATTTTATATCTGGTAACATACATTTATACTAAGGTAAAAGGGGATAATAAGCCCACCTTGAGGATAAGAGTTCACATCAGGTTCACCATTTCAATTTTTTATGCTTCTATTGGGGCGCACATCATTGGATTTCAACAGGAAGCATGTTTTCCCACATTCCATCTTTCTAATGTCTAGAATCATTCATCACATCTTTAGATATTTCTTTTCCTTGATTGAAATGACATGAGGGGATATAGGTACCTCCTTCCATGGATTCCTCCTCAAAATTTATCGCACAGTCAAGTCTTTATTATAGATGATGATATTGTTTATGAAACAAATTCCTGGTTTCATCCATTTTTGGATGCCAGGTAACACTAATGCTTCAATATACACATTCCAAAGGGTCACAAGAGGGGAGAAACATTAAATTTGGGGAGTACTGACATTGGGAATCAGTGGAATGTCTGGAAAATGGATCATTGGAACACATGTATTCTTCATTATAATAGTTATTCATAAGGGTATGAAGACCTATGGAATCCCAATATGATTGTAGGGAATATTATGTTATAATAAGGTCATCCTACTTATTCGTCAGTTGTCCCATGTTTAACGTGATGTATTATTTAAGTTTAACATCTATTAGGTATAGAGGGTAATGATTTTAATGTCCTACCATTATGTAATTTTATTATTAGATCCCTTGTGATGGTGAACCAAATATGTACATCCCTAAGAGGGAGAACATGGATTTTTTACCATGTGGATGCACCAAAACTCCCTATTAGGACAAACCAGAGAGTGTTGTGTCTCACAATGGAATGTTTCTGCACCACAAAAGCTGATTTGAACACCATTATGGGTGGATCAAGGAGGTATACTGTAATGAGGGAGAAACCTACATTTACTATTGGTTGGTATTATAACTTTAGTAGGCTTCCTACAAAACCTATTTATAATGCGGTGATCAAATACCATGTAGTTCAATGAATGGAATGGTGCATACGCACTTGGGTTTATCATCGCAAATGGATTTTTCAGGGTTGTGTAGTGTGGGGGTTATGCATTGAGACTTCCCAGATGAAGCTAAGAGAATTGATGATAGGGATAAATAAGGATTATGCACTGAGTTGGCCCATATAGATAATGTGATCCCACAGTGATAAGGTTGTGGTGAAGGAGAAGATGACTGGGGATTACACATAGGAGTTATCTAGATGAATAGAAAGATCCCAGTGGGATGTGGGGGTCTAGGTAAGAATCATGATAGATGTGAATGAATTAGGGGAAATGGATGGAATGGATATGATTTTAAGGTTTTTAGTATTGATCCTTTGGGAGAATTCCAATGTATCCCAATTACATTGATATCAAAGACCACATTGTACTGATATACCATGTTGTTTGAAATCATATTTTAAGGATGAGAGTGAACAGAAATGAAGATGGTGGTGTTCCTCTTGAACTTATGTGGGGTTTCTTACATATCCCAGTTGGTTGGGAATCAATGTCCACATATTTTTTAGGGAGGAATTGGGGCTTATACCGGAGGAGGAGGCTAATGTAGAGGAATATTTGGATAAAACTGAGGTTGTATCACGAATGTGAATCCCTAGGATGGGGAATTGATGTTTTCCATTATTTGGGATTGAACCTCATTGAGGTGTCGTAAGTACCTATTTTATAAGAAAAAGATCAAAACCCACATATTTCAGAAGGGTGAAGTGTGAATTACACATGGAAGAAGACTGGGTGGATGATGGGGCTTACTCTAGGAGAGATACCTGAAAGAATGGTGTCATAGTCACTAGTATCCTCTAAGACCACATGTGGTGTGTTCCATATGATAAGAAAGAGGAAAAAATTGTCCAAATGGTCATGTTTTGAAAGATGCACTATTGAGGTATGTTATGGGGAATATGTGTGAAATTGACCCAAGGAGGATGAATTTTTGTACAAGGAGGATCCCCTAACATGTGATGAATATCTCATTCCATTTCATTCGTACACAAATCACCCTATCAAAGACATTTCATGGATTACTTGGATACATCTCATCATGCACTTGGAGACCAATCCCAATGGGAGAGGGATGGTACAATAAAAAGGTAGGAAGAGAAATGTTCCCAATGATTATTATGTTCTAAGGATGTTGATGTTAGGCAGTTTAAAATCCAGTAGCTGGGATGTGGGGGAACTCACTATTTACCCCCTTGGACTTACATAACTGATACACGCCAACACTAGGGAACATGAAGGAGTCATCAATGATGGACAAGATCAAGGTGGAAGAGTGGTCCATCATAGGGTTAACGATAGCATGGATATGCAAAAAATAAATAATCATTAGCGTACATATTCCAAAAATAAAAATGTTGGGAAGCACAACAATGATCACCACACAAGGGACCAAGAAGACACTACGTACAAGAGTAGAGGTCCACGAGGAGGAAGGCCTCACGAAGATTGGTTCCTCACAAAGGGGTTCTTCACAAATCTTGTGTACTTATTGGAGGTTAGGGGATTAGAGAACATAGGATCTTCACAACATAGGGTGACCCTCCCATGACATGAAGCCATGAATTGTATAAGGAGTGCTTCATGAATCCTTAAGTACCATTGAGGGTCTTCCTCTTCTAAAAGGGATTAGGCTTTCATGAAATGAATCCCTACTATAGGTAGGGGTAAATAGGAACAAGGTAAAGTTGGTTTGGCAATGCTCTAGTACCTTGGGTGATTTATTTTTCACTCGTATTTAGAGTTCTTAGGTTCTTCTTGAAATGGGAAATCATAAGGAGAATGGTGATGAAATTTTTTTGTGGTTGGGTGAGTCAGGTATTTATAGGGAAAAGTGTTTCATAATTCTCAGGGGTGTTCCATGTACAAAACATGATATTTATGAAGAGGGGAGGAGTCATCAGACTTGCGGAGTCATCCACCACCTACCTTAGCATGGTCGTGGGGCTCGTCGGGCTCCAGGAGGTGTTCGTCAATATCCTTTGCAATAAACATGGGGCTCATTGAACTCATGAGGTCATCGATTGTCTACCTTCACAGTAGGTGTGGGGATCATCGGATTCAAGGAGGGTTTCGTCAATGAACCCTAATTACACGAGGGATATGAGCTACATGAAAGTGCTTCGTGAGGTAGACCTCTTTGATGATTTTTTGGGCCACTGAGCTTGGATTTCATTTCAACCGGCTATAGCCTTCCACAACTAATCCTAAAGAATAGATTTCGGTACCAAAATTTATCCTAACCATTTTTCAATGTTTATATTTAAAAAATTGAATCCATCTTAGGAATAAAATATCAATTTGGAAAACTAAATTTCTTAATAAAAACAACATTTATTTAAAATAAATATTGAATTTAATATTACAATAAAATTTACTACCATTTTAAAATTAATTATGCTCTCATAAAATTATAATATGACTTAATATTAATTTATGAATCAATTTTTGAAGATGATTTTTATATTAAACCATTTTATTCATTTTAAAATTTAAAATGAAACCTTTATATTTTACTAATATACCGACAATTAATTGATCATTTTTATAATAATTATATACTTGTACCATTATATAAATACATCATTTTCTAACTTTATATGATATCTATGTATTATTTTATATATCACTTGGTGAGGTCACTAATCTAACAATTATATTATTATTCCTAACATCATATTACTATTCCATCAGTAATGTTATTATTCCAATGGTCAGATTACTATTCCAATGGTCAGATTTCTATTCCAACAGTCAGATTACTATTTGAATAGTCAAATTTATAAGAGTCATATAGGTTCCCTAATATATATAACTATCTCTTATTCTATAAAATATTAATGAAATTCAATTTTCTCTTATTTTTATATAAATTTTCATCTTCAAAATGATTATTTTATTACGAAAATTTTATTTAATTTCAATATCTTTGTTTCTGAGTGAGGTATTTCCAATGGATCAAGCATATCAAAATTATCCTATTCTTATTCACTTATATTTTTATATATTTCCCCACTATAATTTTTTTTAATTTGTTTAGTTTTTAACTAATGTATCATTATTTATTTATAAGAACTTGTTATCTCAATCTCATGTATGTGCATTATACTTCATAACATAATTATAAGAATGTAAATTACAATGATAAAATTTTGGGTTGTTACATTCTTCCCCCATTAAGAAATTCTTCCCTCAAAATATCATATTATATTATAAGGTGAAAATAGGTGATGGTACTTATCCTACATAACATCCTCCATTTCCTATGTTTCATACTCATACTTATGCTTTCACTAGAGTACCTTCACTAGGAATGTTGTCTTATTTCTTATTACATTATCCCTATGTTCCAAGATCTTCAAGAATTTTTCCTCTCAAGAGATATAATTTTCCTGTTCTTCCACCTCTCATTTCAGGATATGCGGGGAATCTTGTTTGCACCTCTTCAAGAGAGATACATAGTGTGAATCATTTACATGACACATAGTTGTTGGATGTTCATGTAGAAAATATATAGATTTAATGTGATCAAAAATATTAAATGGGTTGATGTTACTATGACATAGATTACTCTTCCAAAATATTATGACTTTGTTCCATCAATATAATTAGAGTAATACCCTATCTCTAACAACAAACTCCAGATCCCATCGATTATTGTCTTTATAGCTCTTATTTTGAATTTGGGTAGCCCTAATGTGCTACTAAATGGTATTCACATTTTAAACCCTTTTCTAAACCATTTCATGTCCCATCCTCTTAAATTTAGTTACATAATCCCAACATGAAGGTGTTCTACATCTATTCACATAAAGGAATTCATATTGAGCCATTTGGATGCTTGATTGGAAAAATTATTTGTATTGTAATTTATACAAATGGAAATATTGGTCTCATCCTCCATTGAATCCTATCATGAATTATCTTAACATGTATTCCATTGTTTGAGTTGTCTACTCAATTTGGCCATTTTTTAGGGTGATAATCCATACAAAATTTTATCTTAGTGTTTATAGATTGTTGTAAAATTTTCAAGAAGTTAGAGGTAAATCTTGGATCATAGTTGGATTTAGTTGATAATGTTACTCCAAAAAAACTCACCACTTCTCCAATGTATATCTGTGCAAGTTGATCTAGTGATATGTTCTATAAAATTGTAATAAAGTGAGTAGTCTTTGTAAGATGATGCATAATTCATGTAGAATTTTTTTTATCTTTATGTCTTCTAATTTCAATTAACAAAGTCCAGGGTTCTTTTTCCTCATTTATATATATGTTTGGGTAGTGGTTTCATCATCACCTTATATTTTACCCTTATATCCATAATTTTATAACATACAAGGAACATTGATGTATATTTAGTGATATCATTCTTTATATTGTCCCACAAATAGTGCTCTACGAGATATCGATAAATTTTTTTCTCCCATTACAAATCCTTTCTCATCGATTTTGAACTCATGGGATCTCCCATTTCTAATAGATTCCACCTTTTTATTAATTTCTATGTGATCTCATCAAGAATAGATTATCTTATATAAAATCATGTTTGAGAAATAATTTCAAAAAGTAATAACTATGTTAATTAATTTATGATTCCCATTTACATCCTTTACAAGTATTAGAAGTCATTATGATTCTAAATTCATGTTATTGATAATGTTACAAGATTATTTCTACATAGAGAATCTACACCTTTTTATGTTTCTAGGGATGGTAGTTTATTTAGAAATGGTAATCCTTGATGATATATAACTATTTCACCAGTCCATAATAATCTCCTTAGACATGTATATATATATATTTGAGGCCCTTTTGATCAGTATAAATTTCACACTTCTCCCCATAGTGATAAATATAATATACTTCCAATGAAAATATCATAGATTCCAACTCCAAATCATGTGTGGTATAGTTTTACCCATGAGCTATAAGTTTCTTTGAGGTGTTGGATATTATGTTATCATTTTTAATAAGTACATATCCAAATAACTTATTTAGTACATCATTATATTCCATGATGAGTTTTCCACTTTTGGTTGGTGTAAGTAATCATATAGCGATATGCCAATTTATTAACATTTTCAAACATTCTTCACATTTAGTAGTTCAAAAAAACATTTCATCATTCTGAGTGAGCATGGTACGTGGTATTGAAAATCATGAGGACTTCCTTAAAGTTTTTCATTATTTCATATATATACCATGCAATCTATGGATCTATATTATATTTTCTGATTGGTTCCACTATTGAATTACATTTTTCATAGAAGGGTCTACAAAAAAATATTTACTAGTGATAACATGCCACAAGAATGATATTTACTCTATATAAAACTCACATTTACTACACTTTATATATAGTTTATCCACTTGAAATTTCTTATCATAGTATAAAAATGCTATTTATTCTCCCTTATGCACATGGAGTATTTTAGAATTTCATCTATAAAGACTGTCATATTTTTGTCACGTAACATATAAAGTCTCAAATAATTATGTCTGTGAATATTTTATAAAAATTATTGATTCTTAATGTCATGAATATGAACCCATAGTGTCCATACCACATTCAAAATTCATTATTGGTAATGTATTCCTTCTTCCCATTTAATTGGTGATATCTCGATCGAAGGTCCGCATTGGAGAAATACTTTTTCCATAGTAGTCAATCAAACAATTCTTTAATCAATGGTTGGATATAATTTTTATTTATTGTGATTTTATTAATCTCATGATAATCAATGTATAGGTTCAATTTCCAATCCATATTCTTTATGAAGATGACACATACACCAAAAAATGAAGCAGTCAAGCATATGAAACCCATATCCATGTTATCTTGTAACTTCATCCTTAGTTTATACAACTAAATGTTGACCATCATGAAAGTAGTCTTTTATATATTCAAGGGTCAAGGAATAATTTCAATTTATAACTCAACTTATCTATTAAGAGGAAGGACAAACAACTTTTTCGAGAACACATTAGTTTTTTCCCTTGAAATGGGCATGTATTTAATCATGATCCTCTCCATTGTCTCAGTCATTTTAGGTTGATATGAATTTTTATTAAGAAATACTATCCATCCTTGAGAAGAGTATTTTAAATTATATTATTCAACCTCATTAGTTTTTTAAATAATCAGAGGATTCCTCAGGTTGGGAATATTTATCTCCCTTTCCTAAAAGATGTGGTTGTATTTATGTAAAGATTGTCAATCCATTACCAATATTGCATCAAACTTCCCAAAATGATGTAAGGATATATTTTTTGGGAGGATCTATCCAAAAACATTATGTTAGGGGGATTTATATACTTTGGATGGCGATTGATCCTTTACCCAAGTATTAAAGGCTCCTACATGGCATCCAAGAGGTCCAATGATAAAGAACTCTACGGAGAACTTATTTTTAAAGAACGAGGAATTCAGTGTCACATTCAGGATATAGGGAGAAGATGATGTAGGCATGAAATATTCTTGGTGATGTAGGTAGGATGATGTGGGAAAGATGATGTAGGTAAAATGCTATTATGGGATTTTGTGACAGTCATGGGCATGATTCCAATAGGTCCTATGTTCCTTGTAATAAATAAATACGTCAAAATGGATGGGTAATCGTATTGGGGGCTATGGCCTGCCTCTCTGACCTATTTGTGTGTCATTTGTTTGTGTGTGTTTGAATGTAATTTTTACCCAAGAACCTAATATATATTTATACATATATACTTTAGATACAATAATTTCCCCATTTTTTATTCTCATGGATAACTTAATCTCTATATTTTACGGTGGGGTTTGAATAGTTCAAATAAACATTCATGATATAAAATAATGCATCGATGTTGAAAAAATAAATATGTTTTCTATTCATGAATGAGTATCCTCTATACCTATCACCACATAATTATTAGGATTTACCTCAATAGTAGTGATATCATATTCCCTTCTATGCTAACATGGATATTGTTTTCATTGATTGTATCCAACAACCAATGGATTAAGATATTGTCTTTTATAATTATCATGTATCTTATAGTTGAAACACTATACTATAGACTGAATGATGATCTAAACCATCCTTTGTTCTTCCACGATAGTGTAATTTTTCATATACATTATCAATTATTAGTGTTATTCACCTCTCGTACACATTTAATGAATCTCTTAGTTCCCTTTAGATATTTATCCATATTCCTCTTAAAACACTTTAGATTCATAGTATTTTGATATTTATTTATTATATAGTATATATAAATTGATCCAACCATAATAAAGTCCATTTTTTTATTTCTATATTAGAGTCTATGAGACTACCAAGAATCTCAAATCACCATCTCAAACTTATGGTAACAGGGGAAAATCTCCTAATATATGTCAAAGTCATTAATCACCAAGGATTTTTATAAACATGGAATTAATAAAATTATGATTTGATCTACCTTAATTTTAGTTATCATGGAAATGCCAAAGGATTATCATTAAATACATGTAAAGTTCAACCCGTACACCATGATAGAATAATCATTATCTTTCTTCAGTACGACTAACACTCTATATATCTTAAAAATGATAGTTTTGGGAATATATTTATTGAATTTGTTTCATGAATTCTTCCCATTACAGTGAATCAATTTACTCTTTAAAATTCATATTCATGATCGGTGGCCACCACTAATCAGCTTCCCCAATAAAATGACGGACCTCCAACATGATTTTCTCTTATTTTTAGAATTAAAAGATAGAGAATATATTCTTAATGGATTGAAGCCATTTTTATAAGATTAGTGGATTAGAATATCTACTAAATATAGGATGTCTTTTCACATTAATAATTTAACTGCAATTTTTTTATTTCTTGGGTGAATGAGATAATTCCACACGATTCAAGTTATTCTTCATAACTTGTAAAAATATAGCATGTACTCTCATGATGTTCAGATCGATCATCCCGATATGGCTTGGAATTTGATTATTGAAATCACCACACTACATATCGCATTGGTCGTTATTATGGGTTCTCCTACAGCTTGATATTAACTAAAAAATATAAAAATTTGGTGGTTGAGTACATAGATAATGAGTATATAAAAAGACAACTATAAGCATACATATAATAATATAAAATTAAATTTTTATCATAAATAATAATTCCCAAATTTCAAATATAGTGTATCCATGGTGGTAGAATTATCCTTAGGGATATTAATAATGTTATCTAGTCATAATGCCAAAAAATAACTAGATCATTATATTATACCAAATATAGAAAAAAAATCCTTTTAAAAATATTATTAAAATATTATAAGAATAAATTTATATTTAATACAGAACTTTTATTGAAAATCCTATGTATTTGGAATAGATGGTACATAATCAGAAAACATGAAACTAGAATAATGCATATTTTTATTAATATCTATAATGATATCCTAACACATTTTAATCTCCAATAATTGCATTTCATATCCTACGGAATATATATACCATATGGGGTGAGCTAAAAATTGCATTAAGGGAATAAACATGAAAATTAAACATGACACATAATTTAGAAGGTGTAATTTTATAACATAAATTGAATGCCTTGTGAATAAGCCTATTGGGGAATAATTTATATAACATGGAATCATATAAACATGGAAATATAATAATGTTTCAGTGACATATAACATTATATGAACATGATTCTAGGCTAATGACCATGATGATATACCATAGTGGACAGAGTCCAATAAAGTATTAATTTTACTCCCTAATCCCATACATTATTTTCTCTATGAAAAAAAGTTACCGAATTTATTAGATTTATATTTACTCATTCCTATAATTATATGTAAAATTATAAGTGTTCCAAATTAATAAATTATATATATGAAATAAACATTGGGTTTCGTAATCATTTCATAAGGCATAACCAATGGGAATATCATGATGGTATACATGAAAGAATGGATTACAATAATTATTGGAAATGAATAATGGAAAAATAATAATGAACCATGAATAAAAATTTATAACTAAGTTAAAAACATTAAAAATAGTGGTTTGGTGACATTAGAAATGTTCCATATAAGCATGATTTAAAGGAAATGAATAATGAGTTATTAAATAGGGTAAAATAATAAATATTTTCATATTATGAGAAATGAAAAATAAAATTGATGGTAAAATGAGTTATTTAGTAAAATATTTCTGGATGAAAATATATTATGGAGCTTACTTCAAAAGTGTTAAGAAATTGAGAATCTCCATTTAATCTGGTTATCTTATTGAGGGGAATTGAGAGAAGAACCTTTTAAAACATGTATTTACACATAAAAGAATGATTAATTAATATTGATATATATGTTTTGAACAAATATAAATCATATAGTATATATATATATAACAAGATTGAAGATATATATTTATTCAAATAGAGAGTTATCATAACCCAATAAGAAAATATGATCATTTTGGGAAATCGCTTAACTTATGTTCAAATGTGTCCTACACATGCACTTATTATCTTAGATAATTTTATTATATTCATAAATTAATCAGTTAAAATGATAATATATATATATATATATTTTATTATTATTTTATTAAATTAATTTATGGTTATTTTAATGATTTAAAAAATTAAAATTTCTAGGTTTTGAGAACATTCATTACTTGGTTTCATGGTAGGTTCACTTGTGTATGATTATATGAGTTTTTTTTAAAATAAGAATAATTTTACAAAAGTAAAATGGGATGGTATTAATGAACTTATATAAGTATAAATCGTATGATGTATAATTTTTTCTTATATTTTGATGATTCATTTAATAATACAATAATAAAAAAAATTAGTTTATTTTTCCAATTTTTTCGTCCATCTCAAACTAGTTTCAATTTATTTAATTTTATTGACATATAATATTTCAAGAATGTGAAAAACAATTTATATACATAATTATTATATTTATAATAATTTTGAGTTAATTTAAACATTTTATGAAGGAATTATTATAAAACAAAAAAAATCATCGTCGACATAGGCGGTTAACGGACAAAACATGGACAATAAATTCAATTTTCTTTAAATAAGAAGAGATGAGAAAAGGGGTGGAATGAATATATTCCATTAGAAATATTACATTCCAATATATACATGATATGGTAATTAATTTTCTATTTTAGGTAAATGTTTCAATGTGAAGGTATAAGATGAAAATAAATTACATGATGTAGTTTCAGAATGTTGCCTCTTATATATCACCTCTTTGAAGAACCCCTCATAGAACATGAATTGATTTTTTAGTGATACCAGAAGAACATATATATGAGTATAGTGCTTTATATAGTGTTTGGATGATATTTTTAATTCTTAATATTATATAAGTATTTAATTGATGGGGGTGGTGAGAGGAGGTATTTATAAGGGGATGAGAGGTGTGTTTTTGATCATTATGTCCAGTAGTTTAATTTTATGGATCAAGACTATCGATAGTATTTCGGTTATTTTGAATATATACATAAAAATTTTAATTTTATTATAAACTAATTGGATCCAATATCATTTATGAATCAAAAAATAATTTGTTTTGATTATAATTTTTAATACTATAAATTATTCTATTTTACTATTCACAAAAAAAAATCCACTATTTCAAAACAATCCAAAAATTCACCCATATGATTTTATGATCTATATATTTCAAAAATTTATTCAATATTATGAGAATAATTTTCTAAATATGTTAAATTTTGTTTTTAATAAAATCCTCATTTATTTAAAAAAATATTAACTTTCATATTATAATAGATTTTAGGATACTTTGAAAAATTATATATTCTATCTTAGAAATATAATAAAACATAATATTAATTTATGAAATCATTTTATGAAAATTATTTTTATTATAAAAATTTTATTCATTATAAAATTTAAAATAAAAGTTTTATATTTTACAAGAAAAAATACATAATTTATCATTTTTAAATCAAGTATTTAGTTGTAAAATGATATAAATATAAAATATTTTCATTTCCTAAGATATCTAACTAATATTTTATATTTTTATAGGTGAAGTTTCTATTATAATATACATATTACAATTATTATTTTTCATATTACTATTTCATTGATTAGGTTTCCATTCTAATATTAAAATTACAATTTCAGTGATCATATTATAATTCCAAAATTCGAATTTATAATGGCCATACAGTTCCCTAAATAATATAAATATATATATATACATATATAATTTCATTAAATTTTCATTAAAATATCTTTTATATTAAATGAATAAATAATTTCATCTTAAAAAAATAACATTGTTTTACTAACATTATTTTTTTTCCCAAATCATTTTTTTTGTGATTGCGGTCATTCCAATGGATCAAGAAGATCAATATTTTCTTATTCAAATTCTATTTTTTATATTTATTTTCCCTCTATTAAATTTTAAATTCTTATTGTTTTATTTTATGACTAATGTATCATTTTCATTTATGAGAATAATGTTTCCCTCTAACATGTATGTGCTTTATGCTATATAAAAAAATTATAAGATTATAAATCCCATTGATAAAATTCAGGGACCTTTTGGATTATTCCAAAAGTAGAAGACCATTACCCTGATTTGTTTCTCTATGATTTCAATGGGTCACCACCTAAAGAGTATATTGAATTTTCTATCAATCTACATTAGGGAACGAGTTTTATTTTCCATCAATTGTATATAATGGAACTAACAGAATTGTGGGACATACTGATCTTGCTAGAAGAATTGGAAAGTAAGGGATTCCTTATACCAAATAAATCACTCTGAAACCCAATGATCCAATTTATAATGAATAAAGATGTTTGTCTCATTTATGGGTTGAATATTGTAATATAAATCAGGTTATGATTAATTATTAGTTCCATATTCCTTGAATAAATGAATATTGTGATCTATTTAAGGGAATCAAATGATTCGCCAATATTGTTCTACAATTTTGGTCACAACAGCTCTAATTTAGGAAAGAGGATATTTGAAAAACTATGTTATAAAGTCATTATGGTCACTATTAATACGTAATAATGGCCTTTGGAAATACAAATACAACTAATGTTTTGATGTATTTAATGAATCGTGTCTTCCATATGTATCATGAATTATTTGATATTGTATTTTTTATGAAATTTTGGTGTACTCCGAAACTAAAAAATAACCATTAGAATCATTAATATATTATATTCGGTGTATTTCAATGAAATTTTATTAATACTAAATTCTCTAAGTGTTACTTATATATATGAGTCCTTTATTTCCTTTAGAAAGTAATCACTCATATAGGTATATAATTTGATCATAAAAAGAACATAGAATTTATTTCATGGAATCCAGATAATAATATCTTCTAGATATAAAGATTTCAATTATTTTTAAGGTATTTGAATTACTTTTTTCAAGAATTATAAATGATTTAATATCTTATGAATTATTTAAAAAGAAAATTTTTCCCATTCAAATAGAAGAAGGATTGTCAGAAATCCATGCAGGATCTTAAGTCTCAATTCACTTAGGTACACATCCTCATCTTTCAAGACCATAGAAAAGGATATATGGTTTGTTTTAATATTTCTTGACCTATTTTAAGTTGTTTATTTAGGAAATGGGACAATGCAATCTCTAATGGATTAAGGTATTTGAAATGTCATGAACATTATTATTTGATACATGACCTGGAATTAGTTATGGTGTCAGTTCATTAAAAAAATTTCCTCTTCCTCATTATTAAAATTAAATTGCCTTTATGGATCATAAAATCATAAAATGCATATTTTCACAAAGGTATTTGAACCTAAGGCATTGAATATGGATGGAATATCATGAAATGTTTGCCTTTTAATGGGTTTATAAACCGGTAAAAAAACATTATCATCTTATGGTTAGATTCAATAATGATATAATGATGTGGTTAGAGATGTTTTTGACTAGGGGAATATTATAAGAGTAATTATTGAAAAGCATTTGGATTATAGTGAACTAAATTAGGTTTTAGATTTATTTACCATTATACATATTCCAAATATAGTCAGTCTAATCAACAAGGCTCAACAATCAAACCCTATATTTCCAATCCATGAGTCCAAAACCAAATGGTGGGGAGATGATTTTGGTTTTTATAGTTTAGTAAAAATATATTGTATTCAATAAAAACAAATCATAGATCCACCATAATCCCATGAAAACATCTTTTAGAATATCATCATTTTTAATATGTGGTTCACATGAGAATTCCTTGATACATCAGGTAGTGAAGAACCATTTTTTGTGGATGGAAATGAAACATTTTTTTAATGGTTGGTTATGAAATGAAAATTGGTTGATTATTTTATACAATGTCTTTTATACCAACATGTAAATTCTATACACCAATGTCCATCAAGCATGTTGAAGTAAAAGCCATATAGAAATGGGAATAAATTTCCAACGACTTTTCCCTTGTTTACAATGAAAATTACAGGATCACAATGTTATTTGGGTCATTATATACAAAATTAAAAAGATTTCATATTTCATTCCAATTAAATTATAAAATACAATAGATTATTTGGAAGTGATCTATATCAATGTCATTGTGACATTTAATATAGTTCCGATATATATTATTTTATATTGAGAACCTCTAATTACTTCAATTTTTTGTAATCCTTGCCATAATCCATAGGTACTTAGTTAACCATGAGAATGTAATATTATCCACAAATATATAGAAATTCAAAAATTCCACCTTTATATTTTTATATATTCTCAAAGAATGTGTTATATATTTTTTTAGGTTTTGGGAAGATCATTTGCATTTTGTGTTGTTTGAATATATAAATTATTACTAAAACATGATAAATAAGGGTCTATATTATGAATTTTATAGTAATACTTATAGATCAATACATTATTTGGAAGATACTGGGGTAACCTCATTTGTTAGACCCAGTTATATCCATAAAACTAATACTGAAATCTTGATTATTTGGAAAAATATAGAAACAAACAATATTGGTCAGAAATCGTATATAGATCATCATTAATGACACTTATCTTTTTAGTTATGTGACAACATATTATGGAAACAATATATGGTTTAAGGTAACAATTTCATGGGAAATTAAGGAAAATTAGATCCTATATACACTAGTCTATTTTATATTTGAGAATTTATTAGTGATGTTGTATATAATTTAGCCTTCCCGTAGAGATTATGTGTTTTCTATAACATTTTCAACATCTATATATTAAACAAATACTTTCCTAACACTAATCATGTAATATTATAGGATCATGTCACAGTGTTACAAGATACTACATTTAATCTAGCCTCCATTCATATTATGGATAAATAATAAAAAAAATATGAGGTAGAAGAATCTATTTAGTATGAATATTATAAAATCATGGTTCCATTTAAGAGGAGACATGGGAGTGGGATATGTTCATGTTGAAACATTGTCCTGAACTCTTCTAAGTAATCTTCGGGATAGATCACCATGATGATGGAAACTCCCATGGTGGGGAGAATGTAGAACCCCAGGTTTGAGGTAATTTTTTGTTTTAAATTTTATTTTCCTGATATATATTGTTTATGTTATGGTGGTGGATTCATGGCATTTTCAAAATATTTGGGTGGGTCTCAAAAGTAAATGGATTTAGCATAGATAGGGGAAACTACCAATGTTATCTATATAACCATGTGATAAATGAAGTGGTATTATATCCAGACACATTGTTGGGGTACAGTTTGTCCAATCCCTGCACCAAACCATTTGACTGCATTAACTGAATTCAAAAAAATTAATTATGACACAAAACCCCCCCAAAACCCACATTATTTTAAATATAACATTGTATATTTAATTCAATAACTATTTTATGATTTTTCAATCATCTTATTCCATTTTTAGGTTGGTTTTAATGTATTTGAAAACATAACATTCAAGAAAATAAAGGTAAGATCATTATTCTTCATATCTCTCATTAACCCTCCCATTTTATCTATAGATGAACCTTAGATTATCCCTATTTTCCCATATCTATTTAATATATCATGATTTAATAAATAGTTATTATGATTTTCTGTGAAGCATATTTAGAAACACATATCATTGAGATCATGAGATAATTATTTATGTTGAACACATTAGAGAAAGGTAGATTCTCCTCATTTTATACATTATCCTAAATATGAAGGATCATATATTTAAAAATAATTTAGCAATATTTTTTTAAAAAATCACTTCTAAAATCCCTTTTATAAATCCTCTAGCTTAGTCGGTCATAAAATCTAGAATTATGGGAGATTCCAATAATAAGTTTTGTTAAATGAATAAATGAATTACATGTTAAAAAAATATATTGAATGACAAAATGTCGCATCAACTTACTATGTGTGTGTGTTTATGTGTTCATATGCACATATAATGGACTTTGTGGGATATGAATGGTCATGGTTCCAATTTTATGGAACATTGGTTTATGTTTCCAAGTGAGAAATTAGGAAAATAGGGATAAATACTTTTCATGTTTTGGAATGTTTAGGAGTAGACTTCAGCTAATGGTTTCATTTTTTGTGGTTTTTCATGTGTATGTGGGATCATGCCACATGTTTTTCAGTGTGTGTAGTTCAACTGAATTATGTATAAAAATTTATTGTTCATGTATTTCCATTTTCCATATTTCTCTTTTTAAATGAATTATATGTTAACATATTTCTTATTGTAGTGGTATTTTGGGGGAAGACTCAGGTTTTTCCTACATAGTTGTATACTCACCCAATTTATATTCTCTTTGTTGTATATATGGATATTTTTTTATCCTGATATAGATAATGGTAATGTATCATATTTTAAAAAGATAGATTTGTGATGTTTTTTTTTGTAATAAGTTATACCATATTGTAGGTATCATGTCCTAGAGTCCAAAGTCTGACACTTTGGTGCCTTCATGTTTTTAGCATCAGTCTTATAATCCTTTTGGTATATTTTTATTGGTATTATAGTCTTATATTGCATTTTGTTTCATCCATTTTACTCTAGTAAACATCCAATTATATTTTTTTAAGATTATTGTTATTTTTTTATCATACACTATATTTTGTCCCTTTATTTTTCTCTATATGTACATTTTTTGTTAAAGGGAAAATTTTCCCCCATAATTGGGTAAATACCATGAAATATATTTTTTCCCTCATTTCATTGTTTATGTAACCTAATATTATTGGTATTTTTTCATTCCTAACAAAATGGAATGTGTAATCATGTAACAATATTAATTTTTAAAACTTATTTTAATTTGAAATTATATCTACTTATCTCACCATTGTGAAAGCCTCATGTAAATTTTGGTTCAATGAGAGGGTATAGATGAATTGATGAAAAATATGATATTTTTTTAATATTTCTTACAAATTAGCTCTCTGTCACTTGTTAATTGAACCACATCTTTAATTAATTCATCAAAAACTGAGGAAACTAAATTAAATAAATGACCCATTATGTAAAAAAATTCACCACTAAAAACTTTTAGTTAATCCTTGGTATGATCTAGAATATCACAATACCATATAATCCACGAAAATCACCATGGTGCATATAATGAGAATTTTATATTCATAAAATCATGTAATAATAATATAAATAATTTTCTCTCTTAACATGGCTACTAATAAGTCTTCATTTTTTATTTATCTTAAACAAGGTATAGAAAATCCATTACAAATTATTTAATTATGTTTTATCAATGGAAAAATGATCCAAAAATTCTTCATAATGTAGAAAATGTGTATATTATTCCTTATTATTCAACAAAAAACCTAGGTGTTATGATCAAACAATATACAGTTCTATAATTATCTACTTTTTCTTCTTATTCTTCTTATCCTCCGTATAGTGATACATACATCTTCCACAACCTCCACTATTCTTCATCCACTCCATTTTATCATTAATGTATCATTATGTGTGAACTACAATACAAAAAATAATATCACACTTTCAGTTCACACTACATTACACAATATCTTTATCTATTGATCTCTTGAATAATCACATAATTACATACTCACTATTACCGTACCCTGTAAGAGGATCTTTTTTAAAATTAAAATTTGAACAAATATGTTCTACTGATATTCATCTTTTCCAAAACTTCTCCCACTTCATATTCATACCATTGAATATTCCTAGGTTATCATTGTCTTACTATATTGATACTAGTGAGACAAATTATTTCCTCTTAATGTATTATAATGTGTTTCCCAGTCTGAGGAATAATACTTTTCTTTAGATTTAAATACATTTCTTCTATTTCTCTATATCTATATGTCAAAATGTGACTCAATGTATGTTGGTACTATATATAAAGCCACCTCAAAATAGTATATGTAAAAATTCTCATGATTTCACATCATACTGTGACTCCATCCCACAAGCCACACATTATTTCATGTGATGATGTAGTCTTCTCAACATATCATGAGTGTCTCTTAACTTATATACCATGTTGAATTTCAATATTCTTATGAGGCTTATATCATAGGGTGAAATTAATATTAACATCATTATTGTTTCTCTACAACAACTAGTTTAACAATTTCTTATTTTGATATTCAATATATAAAAGAAAAACATTATAATCATAAATTTTATACTAATTGAAAATTCTTCTTTAAAAAATTTTCTTCAGAGTCTACCAATTAATTTAATAAAAATAAAAGTTTTAAAAAGTTAATGTCCAACATATCAACAATTTTATTTAATTATTTTCTATAATATATAGATCTATACAGTCTTACCCCTTGTTTGGTAATCATATGTACAGAGGAAATATCCCATTATTAATCTCTCTACATAGAGTAAACCTTATGTATTAATCCTACATTAAGTTGCCATATCCATTTCATGGTTTTTATATACAGAATGATCATTTCATTTTGTACTTTACAGTGTATAGATTTATATAATAAATATAACCACTATTTACTATATTGTTATAGTGGATATTAATAATTCTCATGTTCTTAAAATTAGATTAACCCATACATACTATTTTGGGAATTTGAATTTTACCAATTCTGGAGTCTTTCTTCTTAAAGTAAACCATTTATACTATAGTGTCACTTGGGACTTTGTTTATTATTAAGTATATCTACTAAGAGTAACAAATCAGTACTCTAATGTGATATGGTATGTAACGCCCCGACCCTAGATACCCAGAGTCGGTGCATTATTACATAACATTGGCATGATCACAAAGGACAAGTCTCGAATGACCGATTAGTTTAGTAGTCTTGGAAACACTAGATATATTCATAAGTCTTAAATTACACCATAAGGTAAAAAAACTACAACAACATCTTGTCTGCATATCCCCTCATACTATCCCTGTAGGTCATTAATAAATTACTTCTTCATAATCCTGGGAAAAATAAAACATTGAAATGGGTGAGCTCAGATGCTCAGTAAGGATAACATTATAGCAAAAGCTTTCGTAGATAATCATAAACACTTAAGGCAGTTTATAACTAAAACGAAAGCCTTTTAAACATGAACTTAAGCATAAAATGGAAAAAATAAAATAAAATAATTCCATTTACTTACTCACATGGATATTATATTAGTCTAATGATCACATGAAATATCAATAACCACTTTAATAATGATGGAATGCATAATGCCAGACTATCATAACCACATAGCCAAGTCCTCGTGCCAAGACTACAAATAAGATTTTTCCAAGGCCTTGTGCCAAGACACTAGTTTGTCTCATGAGACCTACGGATGCATCGAGGAGCTATAGCGGGCTCCACCTGTCACTTATTATGTCTAATGCATTCCTCATATGAACTTGTTTAAACATAACACAAACATTCGTATTAAAACTGGCATACGAAATGTCAATACTTTAACCACAAACCATGAATGGTATAAAAATAGCACATCCAATGTCAAACATAACTCATTCGATACAATATGGAAGATTGTATTGTATCACATTAACCTCAATCAAGAATAATGAAGGATGTTGACATAGATGAATATAATCATCAAAACTATTTTGAGAGAAATATCCCCCTTTTTCTTGAAATCATTTAAAAGTCACACTATTTGTCAAGAAGCCATTTAAAAATAGATTTTTGAATCAAAGTGACCCATACCACATTGAAACTTTTAAAAGGATTTTTAATTTTAAAACTTTAATGTCCATATAAATAAATCCTTAAAACCATTTTTTTAAAACATGGACATTAATGAGCATGATTTAGAAGAATAAGTCTTTAAAACATTTAAAAATGGAATTTTAGTTAGAGTATCTAACCAAATGAGAGACACTTGAATACAAATAATTGAGGTAATCAAAAAAATTTAATATCATGAAAATAAATGAATTCATGATATACTATGTCAGTGTACATTATATACACCACATAAAAGTGATTTTGTATATCACAACAAAGAAGTCTCAATGGAATGTAAATTGAGATGAAATATCTCATAAAGGTCGTATCCTGAGGTTAATGATAAATCAACGACATAATTATGTGTGAAAAATATAAATACATGAAATATGATAGGATATTTAGTGTAAAACAATCAAAGGACATTCACACATATTCTTATAAAAACATCACTAATGAATTGGATGTTTATCTCAACAAATCGAGATTGAGTAAAAATTACTCTTATCAAGTTCATACCAATGACTTGAGAATTTATCAATGGGGTGACTATGTGTATAAAAAGTATATCCACAGAAAGGGGAGTGGAAATTATGACATAATAAAATGAATAGTGATTCCACACAGAATCATGGAGTAAAATAATCAATGAAGTATGCGTAAAGCTGAATAAGTGGAAATTGAAATTTTAAATTCCCTTATCGATTTGGTAACTTACGAAACATACACCCATGAAATAAGGAAAATAAAATGATGATGTAAATATCCATAAATTAATGTATATTACACAATGAATACAATCATGGGCCGTACACACACCACATGCAATAAATAAGTTGTGAACAATGGAATTCTCACGGAATTAAAAGTGAGATAAAAAACACCTTATGTTGTACTTATTCCTTGGTCGACGGTAGGTTAGCCTCATGTATAATGGTTAAATAATTGTTATTTAATTATACAATAATCATTTACATTAATATGATATCATATATGATCTTTTAACATTGATTTGTTAACAATATCTTAGAATTATCATCATTTCGGGTGTTAACTTACTCGTTTTCTTTTATATGTTTTGTTACGTAAGCCATGTTTGTCATGGATAGGTTGTATCTTATTCATATACAGAATGATATAAAGTTCTTAAACATTATTTTTAAATCATCAAATGATAATTATACTTCAATGGATATGATGGAGAATGAATCTCATCGCGTTAGTGGAGACGGTAGTCCGTACGTACGCACGAGCAACAATATCATTCTTTTGATATTAAAATAATATATAATTGGATGTTATTTCATATATAAAGAATCTTTATCATCTTATATTTATTATTTAAATGAGTTACACATCATTATTATACCCACCCAAATAATAATATATTGAATAACAATTACACCACAACGTGGAGACGGTAAGTCGTACGTACGCACATATGGTGACATGTTATTAAAAAGGTGGATAGAATACTGAATATGGTTGTACAATATTTATAATAACATCACATTATATATATATGATACTGGAGTTATTATTTTATAATGGTAATAACAAATAACGAAGAAGTGGAAGAAGAAAGGAACTTGAAAAGGGGTGGTGAAAACATTACCTCTTCATCAGATACTTCCTTTTGATTTCCTCAAAAGGGCTCCTTAGGATGGCTTTCTGATCAAACTAAGGCCTCTAGGTTGTATTGAGATAAGTTGAGAGAGTATTTTGGCAGGGTTTGGCCGAACCAAAAGGCTTTTATGGTGTGAAGAAATGAGAAGGAAGAGTGCCCTTTTATAAGAGGGGTCAGGGGAACCTTTGGAAAAGCTAGAAATATTAATTTATAATAAATTTATATTCAGTTTCTAATGGATCCAAAGTTGATTATTAAAATTTTAAGGTGGGGATAGTTCAAAAACCATTCAACCAATAGAATTTAGACAGGTTTGGGTTACTATATTAACCTTATCTTTTAGTTTTAACTCTTAGATAATTATTTTGACATTTACCATGTCACTTTATTTATTTTTTGTTATATTGTAAATAAACATAATATATACATCCAAGAGACCCACAAGTGGTCCATTAATGATATACCTATCATGATATAAGTCTCATGTCCGATCCTTAGATTTTTAAAAATTTAATATCAATTAATAATATAATATTTGTTTTCAAAACTCTTTTATGTCAATTTGACACTATTCAATAATTGATTTTTGTGAAACTCATAACAGAACGATTACTTCAATAAAAGTTAATTAAATAAATCCTAATATGTCATATTATCCTATAAAATTAGTGTAATTCATTAAAAGTATAAAATTATATTTATTTGGGTATTTATAATATCAATTATTTTAATTTTTTACTATTATGGTAATTACTGCATCATCATTGTGTCATAAATATATTATAATATATAATGTTTAAAAATTATAAATAAAATCAAATTATGTGGGAAATCGTATACTATTTCTAATGAATATTTATAATCTAATTTATCTTATGTATAACTTTATATTAAAAATGTTTTAGTAAATACACCTTGATTTTAACTCTTTTAACTCTTCTTTGAATTAAATAATAATAAATGTCCTAATCTAATCCAAGTGGACCAAAATGAGAATATGTTATTCCTAAGGTTGTTTTTGGTCGAGATACACTTGTCCAATAGAATTAGGACATGTGTTAGGGTAATATTAATATCATTTTTACCCTTAATTACCCTATTTACTTTTAACCGTGGTAAATAAAAGTAAAAAGTTACAATTCACCAAAAATTATTTTCATCTCATTGAACCACATTTTACTTCTTTATATTAACCGTGTCTCTCGGAGTTTCTAAATTCATTTCACAGAAGCGTTAAAATTATGTTTTATGAAAAATTCAGTTTTTTTAACTACCACTTAGTAGTTTCACTATTCATCAAAAATTGAAGTTTTTCAGAACAATGCCAAAATTTCACCCTAAGATATAATTGATATTCCAAAATCAAAAATGATGTCTATTTTACAAAATTCTAAACTTATAAGTTTCATTAATTAATTTTATAATTAATTCCCTCTGTCACAACAAATAGCGTGTTTTTAAGAAACAATATATATCAAAAGATTGACAATTGTTTAGGTCCAATTTCAAAGTGAAGTTAATTCCAATGAACACCATTGGATAAAATGGTAAAAATATATTCTAATTATACTTTAAAACCACTCTATAATAAAATTTATCACTATAAATTATTTTGATTTAAAAAGTTTTTTTAAATTAAAATTTACTAATTTTCACTATTCATCAAAATATAAGTGTTATCCGAAAAGTTCCAAAATGTCACCCTAGGATAAATTTGATATTCAGAATCCAAAAATGAAGTACATTTTGAGAGAGAGAATTTATAAAATTTCCAAAATTATGTATTATTATTCATAACGGCTAGTTTGATTGATTGTGGTGTCTTAGAATCTCGAAGTTGCGTACAATGCACGCCATTGCATTATTCGAAGGGAAACGTACCATGGAATCTTGGGGTGTTACATTCTCGCCTCCTTCAATAAATTGCGTCCTCGCAATTTTTAAAATTGTGCTTGGGAATATAATAGAAATTCCCACATCGGAAAAAGAGTCAATAAAACTATCACTTTTAAAAAAAGGAAAGAGAGGTATAAAGGTCAACCAAGATAACCCATAATCGGATTCCATGTAGGAAAACATGGATATGGATGATAAACTAAGTGTCAAGTTCTGATGGAGAGGGATAGAAATCATAATCAAGAGAAAGTTAACAATAAGAAAACCACAAACTTGTGTTGGGACAAACGACCATTATTCTCCTAGTAGGAAAGTAAACAGACAATTTTTTTTGTTTTAAGTTACATTACATAAGGATGATTAATTTATTAATGATATTTACTAAGAATATAAAGATATATACTTACATTTTAAGTACAGTTTCATTCTTTAATAAATTTCCACCACTATCTCATTTTTTTAAACGATGAGTATTCAAGAAGACTTGGTCACACTGGAAGAGCTAGAATCAACTTCTATAGAATCACATGATCCATACAGGATGAACTATATATTTACATTATCTTTAGAGATTAATCAAAACCAAAATTGTTAGTACAAGATCTAATGATCCCCCAAAAGGATATTCCTTGAGAGAAATAAACACTTATCTTAATTTCCAAAATTAAACCAACAATACCCCAAAGTTAAATAAATACCATTCAATAATCAATTGTCCTTAAAATCCATTAATATAATCAAAACTAATATTGAAAACCAAAACATATTAATAATGTAGTCTTCCACGTTAAATTGTATCTCCAAATGACATTAATTCCTTCTAAAGTCACATACTTAAAAGTAATTAACCTAATCATTTCCATAAATAAACCAAATCATTATAAATCGACAAAAAAAACATAAATAAAAATACACCATTACTCCTCAAATGAAATCCCATACTACTCTATTTTCCTTTGGCATATAGTGTTCTCAAAAAAGCGAACAACTTCAAAAATATCATTTATCACTTAATCTCCAAATCATTTTCCTATACTAAGGGTATTCATTTGATAAGACATAAGATCCCAAATCAAATTATTATTGATCAATAAAATCAATTAACTAAAAATAATAGTCACACTAACCAAGGACTTCACGTAGAGCAGTGGTAGGCGATAAATCCCAATCGCACTTTGGTTGTGGGTTCGATTCCCACAGCTTTGTCTGACGCGATGGGTTGTCACACAGTCTACGTGTTGTCATTTTTCAAAAACAATATTCTATAACATTACCAAAATGAGATAAATTCCTAAAAATAACCATAATATAATTTAACTACAAATGTTATCTCATACCTTTCATTTTCATCCCAAATTATAATAATTTGTAATTTCCTCAAACCCAATGATCATATAAAACCAAATGGTTATTTATAACTATATCTACAAGAGAAAAGATAATTCTTCCATAAATAACATTCTCACATGGAAAACTTTAGGGTTACAAATACAAGAGAAAATTATTCCAAAGTAAACCCTTCAACAAGGATCAATAATAATTTTTAAACATTTATCCAACCATTTATTTCCACATAGATTCTTCTTTGACCAAGAAAATATCCTATAGAATAGCACATTCACTCAGGTAATGGCTAGGTCCCCTACATTTATGGAAAATGACTGTCAGTAGATTCTTGGGACCATTTTTATCTTCTTCCATAGTACTCTTCATTTATCTTCGGCAATTCTTCACTTCATGTCCTTCCTTCGCGCATGTAAAGCATTTCTTTGTCCCATTGAGACACTTTCCTGGGTGTCTCCTTCCACATTTCCTGCATGATGGAAATTGAGGATTTCTTTCTCCATGGTCTCCACTACTGGAGCTCTTATCATTCATCACCTCTCTTCTTTGTTGAGTCCGGTAATTGGTTAATATATATATTGTTGATCATATTTTTGGAAAATTGATTTGGTATAAAGAATATATCTTTTACGCCTATCAACATTCCATTTTGTTGCTCATTGCCACCACTGTTCCCACCTTGTACATCATTCTCAAAGTCATTATGACTTCCTTGGAATACAGCCATTGACTAAAACCAGAAAGCATTGTGTGAGTAATAGTAGTCATACAATCATTTAGAGATTAACATGTCACCATATTCTCAATTTGATACACATTTGGATTAACCAAGGTCATTTACTCTCATCTTATATATATAATACTTTAAATCGGTTTGTAATGAAAATGTAAATTATCCTAAGCATTTCCCTCGGGAGTGTCGTAACCAAGAGTGCAGCAAGGCCCATTGTCGTGCACCAGTTCCTATTCGAGTCTAGCTCAAAGCGGTGTTTTTGGGTTTTACCCCTAGGTACATCTGTGCTAGAGCTTCCACTACCTGCTCATATCCAAACAGGAATGTATTTCTCGGAAAACTCACAAAATCTCTACAATCACAAAATTTTAGGAAGTTATTCTATACTATTCCTCAAAGTTCCTCTTAGGTCTACGTGCTCTAATCAGAGTTTATCTAAATCTAGCTTCTAATGTTTGTACTAAACTTCCTCTGATACCAACTGTAACGCCCCGACCCTAGATACGCAGAGTCAGTGCATTATTACATAACATTGGTATGATCACAAAGGATCAAGTCTCGAAAGACCGATTAGTTTAGTAGTCTTGGAAACACTAGATATATTCATAAGTCTTACATTACATTATAAGGTAAAAAAACTACAACAACATCTTGTCTTCATATCCCCTCATACTATCCCTATAGGTCATTCATAAATTACTTCTTCATAATCCTGGGAAAAATAAAACATTTAAAGGGGTGAGCTCAGATGCTCAGTAAGGATAACATTATAGCAGAAGCTTTCATAGATAGGCATAAACACTTAAGGCAATTTACACCTAAAACGAAAGCCTTTTAAACTTGAACTTCAGCATAAAATGGAAAAAATAAAATAAAATAATGTCATTTACTTACTCACATGGATATTCTACTAGTCTAATGATCAAATGCAATATCAATAACCACTTTCATAATGATGGAATGCATAATTCATGAATATCATAACCACACAGCCAAGGCCTCCTACCAAGACTACAAATAAGATTTTTCCAAAGCCTTGTGCCAAGACACTAGATTGTCTCATGAGACCTACCGATGCATCGAGGAGCTATAGTGGGCTCCACCCGTCACTTATTAAGTCCAATGAATTCCTCATATGAGCAGGTTTAAATATAACACAAACATTCGTATTAAAACTAGCATATGAAATTTCAATACTTTAACCACAAACCATGAATGGTATAAAAATAGCACATCCACAGTCAAACATAACTCATTCAATACAATATGGAAGATTGTATTGTATCACATTAACCTCAATAAATAATAAAAAAGGATGTTTACATAGATGAAAATAATCATCAAAACTATTTTGAGAGAAATATCCCCCTTTTTCTTGAAATCATTTAAAAGTCACACTATTTGTCAAGAAGCCATTTAAAAATAGATTTTTGAATCAAAGTGTCCCATACCACTTTGAAACTTTTAAAAGGAGTTTTAATTTTAAAACTTTAATGTCCATATAAATATATCCTTAAAACCATTTTTTTAAAACATGGACATTAATGAGCAAGATTTAGAAGAATAAGTCTTTAAGACATTTAAAAATGGTATTTTAGTTAGAGTTTATAACCAAAAGAGAGAAACGTGAATATAAATAATTGAGGAAATAAAAACATTGTAATATCATGAAAATAAACGAATTCATGATGTACTATGTCAAAGTACATTATATACACCACATAAATGTGATTTGGTGTATAACAACAAAGAAGTCTCAATGTAATGTAAATTGAGATGAAATATCTCATAAAGGACATATCCTTAGGTTGAGGATAAATCAATGACATATTTATGTGTGAAAAATATAAATACACTAAATATTATTGGATATTTAGTGTAAAACAATCAAAGTACATTCACACATATTCTTATAAAAACTACACCAATGAATTGGATGTTTATCTCAACAAATCGAGATTGAGTAAAAATTACTCTTATCAAGTTCATACCAATGACTTGAGAATTTATCAATGGGGTGATTATGTGTATAAAAAGTATATCCACAGAAAGGGGAGTGGAAATTATGACATAATAAAATGAATAGTGATTACACACATAATCTTGGAGTAAAATAATCAATGAAGTATGCGTAGAGCCGAATGAGTGGAAATTGAAATTTAAAATTCCCTTATCGATTTGGTAACTTACGAAACATACACCCATGAAAGAAGGATAATACAATGATGATGTAAATATCCAGAAATTAAAGTATATTACACAATGAATACAATCATGGGAAGTACACACACCATATGCAATAAATAAGTGGTGAACAATGGAATTCTCACGGAATTAAAAGTGAGATAAGAAACCCCTTACTTTGTACTTATTCCTTGGTTGACGGTAGGTTAAACTCCTGTATAATGGTGAAATAATTGTTATTGAATTATACAATAATCATTTACATTAATATTATATCATATATGATCTTTTAACATTGATTTGTTAATAATATCTTAGAATTATCGTCATTTCGGGTGTTAACTTACTCGTTTTATTTTATATTTTTTTTACATAAGCCATGTTTGTCATGGATAGTTTGTATCTTATTCATATCCAGAATGATATAAAGTTCTTAAAAATTATATTTAAATCATCAAATGATAATTATACTTGAATGGATATGATGGAGAATGAATCTCATCGCGTTCGTGGAGACGGTACTCCGTACGTACGCACGAGCGACAATATCATTCATTTGATATTAAAATAATATATAATTGGATGGTATATCATATATAAATAATCATTATCATGTTATATTTATTATTTAAATGAGTTACACATCATTATTATACCCACCCAAATAATAATATATTGAATACCAATTACACCACGACGTGGAGACGGTTAGCCGTACGTAGGAACGTATGGTGACATGTTATTCAAAGGGTGGAAAGAATATTGAATATGGTTGTACCATATTTATAATAACATCACAGTATATATATATGATACTGGAGTTATTATTTTATAATGGTAATAAAAAAAAAAGAAGAAGTGGAAGAAGAAAGGAACTTGAAAAGGGGTGATGAAAACATTATCTCTTCTTCGGGTTCTTCCTTTTGATTTCATCAAAAGGGCTCCATAGGATGGCTTTCTGATCAAAATAAGTCCTCTAGGGTGTATTGAGGGATGTTGAGAGTGTATTTTGGCAGGGGTTGGCCAAACCAAAAGGCTTTTAAGGTGTGAATAAATGACAAGAAAGAGTGCCCTTTTATAAGAGGGGTGAGGGGAACCTTTGGAAAAGCTAGAAATATTAATTTATAATAAATTCATATTCGGTTAATAATGGCTCCAAAGTTTATTATTCAAAGGTTAAGGTGGATATAGTTCTAAAAACATTCAACCAAAAGAATTTAGACAGGTTTATGTTGCTATATTAACCTTATCTTTTAGTTTTAACTCTTAGTTAATTATTTTGAAATTTACCATGTCACTATGTATTTTTATATTATATAGTTAATAAAATTACTATATACATCCATGCGACCCCCAAGTGATCCATTAATGATATAACTATCATGATATAAGTCTCTTTTCCGAACCCTAGATTTTTAGGAATTTAATATCAATTAATAATATAATAGTTGTTTTAAAAACTCTTTTATGTCAATTTTGACACTATTCAATAGTTGATTTTTGTGAAACTCATAACAAAACGATTACTTCGAAAAAAGTTAATTAAATCGATACTATTATGTAATATTATCATATAAAATTTTTGTAATTCATTTAAAGTCTTAAATTATATTTATTTGGCTATTTATAATATCAATTATTTTAATTTTTCACTATTATGGTAATTACTGCATCTTCATTGTGTCAAAAATATATTAAATTAATTAATGTTTAAAAATTATAAATAAACTATAATTATTTATCAAATCGTATTATATTTCTAATGAATATTTACAATCGAATTTATCTTTTGTATAACCCTATATTAAAAATGTTTTTGTAAATAAACCTTGATATTAATTCTTTTAACTCTTCTATAAATTAAATAATAATAAATGTCCTAATCTAATCCAATTGGACCTAAATGATAATATTTTATTCCTAAGGTAGTTTTTGGTCGAGATACACTTGTCTAATAGAATTAATACATGTGTTAGGGTGATATTAATATCATTTTCACCCTTAATTACCCTATTTACTTTTAACTGTGGTAAATAAAAGAAAAAATTACTATTTTCCAAAAATTATTTTCATATCATTGAACCAAATTTTACTTCTTGATATTAAACGTGTCTCTCATAGTTTCAAAATTCTATTCACAGAAGTGGTAAAATTATGTTTTATGAAAAATTCAGTTTTTTTAACTACCACTTAGTAGTTTCACTATTCATCAAAAATTGATGTTTTTCAGAACAATGCCAAAATTTCACCCTAAGCTATAATTGATATTCCAAATTCAAAAATGATGTCTATTTTACAAAATTCTAAACATATAAGTAGCATTAATTAATTTTATAATTAATTCTCGCTGTCACAACAAATAGCGTGTTATTAAGAAACAATATATATCAAAAGATTGACAATTGTTTAGGTCCAATTTCAATGTGAAATTAATTCTAATGAACACCATTAGATAAAATGGTAAAAATATATTCTAATTATACTTTAAAACCACTCAATAATATAATTTTTCACTATAATTTATTTTTATTTAAAAAGTTTTTTTTAAGTAAAATTTAGTAATTTTCACTATTCATCAAAATATAAGTGTTATCCGAAAGGTTACAGATTTTCACCCTAGGATAAATTCGATATTCTGAATCCAAAAATGAAGTCCATTTTGATATATAGAATTTATAAAATTTCAAAAAGTAGGTATTACTATTCATAACGGCTAGTTTTATTGGTTGTGGTGTGTTAGAATCTTGATGTTGCGTACAATGCACGACATTGCATTATTCGAAGGGAAACGTACCGTGGAAGCTTGGGGTGTTACATTCTCCCCTCCATCAATAAATTGTGTCCTCGCAATTTGTAAAATTGTGCTTGGGAATATAATTGAATGTCCCACATTAGAAAAAGAGTCAATAAAACTATCACTTTAGAAAAAATAAAGAGAGGTATAAAGGTCAACCAAGATAACCCATACTAAGATTCCATGTAGGAAAACATGGATATGGATGATAAAATAAGTGTCAAGTTCTGATGGAGAGGGATATAAATCATGATCAGGAGAAAGTTAACAATAAGAAAACCAAAAACATGTGTTGGGACAAACGACCATTAGTCTCCTAGTAGGAAAGTAAACGGACAACATTTTTTTTGTTTTAAGTTACATTACATAAGGATGAGGAATTTATTTATGATATTGACTAAGAAAATAAAGATATATACATGCATTTTAAGTAGAGTTTCATTCTTTAATAAATTTCCACCACTAACTCATTTTTTTAAATGATGAGTATTCAAGAAGACTTTTTCACACTAGAAGAGCTAGAATAAACTTATATAGAATCACATGATCCATGCAAGATGAACTATATATTTACATTGTCATTAGAGATTAATCAAAACCAAAATGGTTAGTACAAGATCTAATGATCCCCCAAAAGGATATTCCTTGAGAGAAATAAACGCTAATCTTAATTTCTAAAATAAAACCAACAATACGCCAAAGTTAAATAAATAACATTCAATAATCAATTGTCCTTAGAATACATTAATATAATCAAAACTAATATTTAAAACCAAAACTTATTAAGAATGTAGTCTTCCACGTTAAATTGTATCTCCAAATGACATTAATTACTCTTAAAGTCACATACATAAAAGTAATTAACCTAATCATTTCCATAAATAACCCAAATCATTATAAATCCACAATAAAAACATATGTAAAAATAGACCATTAATCCTCAAATGAAATACCATACTACTCTATTTTCCTTTGGCATATAGTGTTCTCAACAAAGCGAACAACTTCCAAAATAACATTTATCATTTAATCACCAAATCAATTTCCTATACTAAGGGTATTCATTTGGTAAGACATAAGATCCCAAATAAAATTATTATTGAACAATAAAATCATTTAACTAAAAATAACAGTCACACTAACCAGGGACTTCACGTAGTCCAGTGGTAGGGGATAAATCCCAATCACACTTTGGTTGTGGGTTCGATTCCAACATCTTTGTCCGACGCGACGGGTCATCACACGGTCTACGTGTTGTCCGTTTTCAAAAACTATATTTTATAACATTACCAAAATGAGATAAATTCCTCAAAATAACCGTAACATAATTTAACCACAAATGTTACCTCATACCTTGCATACTCATCCCAAATTATAATAATTTGTAATTTCCTCAAACCCAATGATCATATAAAACTAAATGGTTATTTATAACTATATCCACAAGAGAAAAGATAATTCTTCCATAAATATCATTCTCACATTTCAAACTTTAGGGTTACAAATACAAGAAAATATTATTCCAAAGTAAACCCTTCAACAAGGATCAATAATACTTTTTAAACATTTATCCAACCATTTATTTCCACATATATTCTTCTCTGACCAAGAAAATATCCTATAGAATAGCACATTCACTCGGGTAATAGCCAGGTCCCCTACATTTATGGAAAATGATTGTAAATGGATTCTTGGGACCATTTTTATCTTCTTCCATAGTACTCTTCATTTTTCTTCGGCAATTATTCACTTGATGTCCTTCCTTCCCGGACGTAAAGCATTTCTTTTTCCCATTGAGACACTTTCCTGGGTGTCTACTTCCACATTTCCTCCATTATGGAAATTAAGGATTTATTTCTCCATGGTATCCACTACTGGATCTCTTATCAATCATCACCTTTCTCTTCTTTCTTGAGTCCGGTAATTGGTTAATATATATATTATTGATAATATTTTTGGAAAATTGATTTGGCATAATGAAGATATATTTTACGCCTATCAACATTCCATTTTGTTGCTCATTTCCACCACCGTTCCCACCTTGTACATCATTCTCAAAGTCACTATGACTTCCTTGGAATTCAGCCATTGACTAAAACCAGAAAGCATTGTGTGAGTAATAGTAGTCATACAATCATTTAGAGATTAACATGTCACCATATTCTCAATTTGAAACACATTAGGATTAACCAAGTTCATTTACTCTCATCTTATATATATAATACTTTAAATCGGTTTGTAAAGAAAATGTAAATTATCCTAAGCATATCCCCCAGGAGTGTCGTAACCAAGAGTGCAGCAAGGCCCGTTGTCATGCACTAGTTCCCGTTCGAGTCTATCTCAAAGCGGTGATTTCAGGTTTTACCCCTACATACATGTGTGCCAGAGCCGCCTCTACTTGCTCGTATCTAGACAGAAATGTATTGCTCGGAAAACTCACAAAATCTCTACAATACCAAAATTATAGGAAGTAATTCTATACTAATCCTCAATGTTAATCTTAGGTCTACGTGCTCTAATAAGAGTTTATCTAAATCTAGCTTCCAAGGTTTGTACTAAACTTCATCTGATACCAACTGTAACGCACCAACCCTAGATACCCAGAGTCGGTACATTATTACATAACATTGGAATGATCACAAAGGATCAAGTCTCGAAAGACCGATTAGTTTAGTAGTCTTGGAAGCACTATATATATTCATAAGTCTTACATTACATCATAAGGTAAAAAAACTAAAACAACATCTTGTCTTCATATCCCCTCATACTATCCCTGCAGGTCATTCATAAATTACTTCTTCATAATCCTGGAAAAAAATAAAACATTGAAAGGGGTGAGCTCAGATGCTCTGTAAGGATAACATTATAGCAGAAGCTTTCAAAGATAAGCATAAACACTTGAGGCAGTTTATAACTAAAATGAAAGCCTTTTAAACTTGAACTTCAGCATAAAATGGAAAAAATAAAATAAAATAATGCCATTTACTTCCTCACATGGATATTCTACTTGTCTAATGATCACATGAAATATCAATAACCACTTTCATAATGATGGAATGCATAATTCCAGACTATCATAACCACATAGCCAAGGCCTCGTGCCAAGACTACAAATAGGATTTTGTCAAGGCCTTATGCCAAGACACTAGTTTGGCTCATGAGACCTACCAATGCATCGAGGAGCTATAGCGGGCTCCACCCATCACTTATTATGTCCAATGCATTCCTCATATGAACAGGTTTATACATAACATAAACATTCATATTAAAACTAGCATACGAAATGTCAATACATTAACCACAAACCATGAATGGTATAAAAATAGCACATCCACAGTCAAACATAACTCATTCAATACAATATGGAAGATTGTATTGTATCACATTAACCTCAATACAGAATAATGAAGGATGTTGACATAGATGAAAATAATCATCAAAACTATTTTGAGAGAAATATCCCCCCTTTTCTTGAAATCATTTAAAAGTCACACTATTTGTCAAGAAGCCATTTAAAAATAGATTTCTGAATAAAAGTTTCCCATAACACTTTGAAACTATTAATAGGAGTTTTCATTTTATATATTTAATGTCCATATAAATAAATCCTTAAAACCATTTTTTTAAAACATGGACATTAATGAGCAAGATTTAGAAGAATAAGTCTTTAAAACATTTAAAAATATTATTTTAGTTAGAGTTTCTAACCAAAAGAGAGTCACTTGAATACAAATAATTGAGGCTATCAAAACATTGTAATATCATGAAAATAAATTAATTCATGATATACTATATCAAAGTACATTATATACAACACATAAAAGTGATTTTATGTATAACAACAAAGAAGTCTCAATGTAATGTAAATTGAGATGAAAACTCTCATAAAGGTCGTACCCTTAGCTTAAGGATAAATCAACGACATAATTATGTGTGAAAAATATAAATACACTAAATATGATTGGATATTCAGTGTAAAACAATCAAAGGATATTCACACATATTCTTATAAAAACAACACCAATGAATTGGATGTTTATCTCAACAAATCGAGATTGAGTAAAAATTACTCTTATCAAGTTCATACCAATGACTTGAGAATTTATCAATGGGGTGATTATGTGTATGAAAAGTATATCCACAGAAAGGGGAGTGGAAATTATGATATAATCAAATGAATAGTGATTCCACACATAATCTTGGAGTAAAATAATCAATGAAGTATACGTAATGCCGAATGAGTGGAAATTGAAATTTCAAAATCCCTTATCGATTTGGTAACTTACGAAACATACCCCCATGAAAGAAGGATAATACAATGATGATGTAAATATCCATAAATTAAAGTATATCACACAATGAATACAATCAGGGTCAGTACACACACCACATGCAATAAATAAGTGGTGAACAATGGAATTCTCACGGAATTAAAAGTGAGATAAGAAACCCCATACTTTGTACTTATTCCTTGGTCGAAGGTAGGTTAACCTCCTGTATAATGGTGAAATAATTGTTATTGAATTATACAAGAATCATTTACATTAATATGATATCATATATGATCTTTTAACATTGATTTGTTAATAATATCTTAGAATTATCGTCATTTCGAGTGTTAACTTACTCGTTTTCTTTTATATGTTTTGTTACATAAGCCATGTTTGTCATGGATAGGTTGTATCTTATTCATATCCGGAATGATATAAAGTTCTTAAAAATTATTTTTAAATCATAAAATGATAATTATACTTGAATGGATATGATGGAAATGAATCTCATCGCGTTCGTGGAGACGGTAGTCCGTACGTACGCACGAACGACAATATCATTCTTTTGATATTAAAATAATATATAATTGGATGGTATATCATATATACAGAATAATTGTCATGTTATATTTATTATTTAAATGAGTTACACATCATTATTATACCCACCCAAATAATAATATATTGAATAACAATTACACCATGATGTGGAGACGGTAAGCCGTACGTACGCACGTATGGTGACATGTTATTCAAAGGGTGGATAGAATACTGAATATGGTTGTACCATATTTATAATAACATCACAGTATATATATATGATACTGGAGTTATTATTTTATAATGGTAACAACAAAGAAAGAAGAAGTGGAAGAAGAAAGGAACTTGAAAAGGGGTGGTGAAAACATTATCTCTTCTTCGGGTTCTTCCTTTTGATTTCATCAAAAGGGATCCTTAGGATGGCTTTCTGAACAAACTAAGGCCTCTAGGTTGTATTGAGGGAAGTTTAGAGAGTATTTTGGCAGGTTTTGGCCTAACCAAAAGGCTTTTAAGGTGTGAATAAATGAGAAGGAAGAGTGCCCTTTTATAAGAGGGGTGAGGGGCACCTTTGGAAAAGGTAGAAATATTAACTTATAATAAATTCATATTCGGCTTATAATGGCTCCAAAGTTGATTAGTAAAAGGTTAAGGTTGATATAGTTCTAAAACCATTCAACCAATAGAATTTAGACAGTTTTGGGATACTATATTAACCTTATCATTTAGTTTTAACTCTTAGATAATCAGTTTGACATTTACCCTGTCACTTTGTATTTTTATATTATATAGTTAATAAACTTACTATATACATCTAAGAGACCCCCAAGTCTTACATTAATGATATAAAGATCATGATATAAGTCTCTTTCCGAACTTTATATTTTTTGGAATTTAATATCAATTAATAATATAATATGTGTTTTAAAAACTCTTTTATGTCAATTTGGACACTATTCAATAGTTGATTTTTGTGAAACTAATAACAGAATGATTACTTCGGAAAAAGTTAATTAAATAAATACTAATATGTCATATTATCCTATAAAATTAGTTTAATTCATTAAAAGTCTTAAATTATTTTTATTTGGGTAATTATAATATCAATTATTTTAATTTTTCACTATTATGCTAATTACTGCATCATAATTGTGTCATAAATATTTTAAATTATTTAGTGTTGAAAAATTATAAATAAAATATCATTATGTAGGAAATCGTATTATATTTCTAATGAATATTTACAATCGAATTTTTCTTATGTATAACCCTATATTAATTTTTTTTAGTAAATAAACTTGGATTTTAACTCTTTTAACTCTTTTTTAAATTAAATAATAATAAATGTCCTAATCTAATCCAAGTGGACATAAATGATAATATTTTATTCTTATGGTTGTTTTTGGTCGAGATACACTTGTCCAATAGAATTAGGACATGTGTTAGGGTAATATTAATATCATTTTTACCCTTAATTACCCTATTTACTTTTAACCGTGGTAAAAAAAAGTAAAAAGTTACTATTCGCCAAAAATTATTTTCATCTCATTGAACCACATTTAACTTTTTGATATTAACCGTGTCTCTCGGAGTTTCGACATTCAATTCACAGAAACGGTAAAATTAAGTTTTATGAAAAAATCAGTTTTTTTAACTACCACTTAGTAGTTCCACTATTCATCAAAAATTGAAGTTTTTCAGAACAATTCCAAAATTTCACCCTAAGATATAATTGATATTACAAATTCAAAAATGATGTCTATTTTAAAAAATTCTAAACATATAATTTGAATTCATTAATTTTATAATTAATTCTTATTGTCACAATAAATCGCGTGTTTTTAAGAAACAATATATATCAAATGTTTGACAATTGTTTAGGTCCAATTTCAATGTGAAATTAATTCTAATGAACACCATTGGATAAAATGGTAAAAATATATTCTAATTATACTTTAAAACCACTCAATAATATAATTTATCACTGTAAATTATTTTTATTTTAAATGTTTTTTAAGTAAAATTTAGTAATTATCACTATTCATCAAAATATGAGTGTTATCCGAAAAGTTCCAAAATATCACCCTAGGATAAATTCAATATTCCGAATCCAAAAATGAAGTCCATTTTGAGAGATATAATTTATAAAATTTCAAAAATTAGGTATTAATATTCATAACGGCTAGTTTGATTGGTTGTGGTGTGTTAGAATCTCGAAGTTGCGTGCAATGCACGCCATTGCATTATTCAAAGGGAAACATACCATGGAAGCTTGGGGTGTTACATGGTAATTTTACAAATTTATAAAAAAATTACTCATCCTATAGTGAAAAAAATTTTCCATAACATTATTTAAATTTCAAAAATAGAATGATAACTATCATATTCCAAATAGTTAATCTTCTAAAATTATCTGACTTATATAACATATGAATACTAAGAGATAAACTTTTAGGTAATCCATTTATCATATGATCTTTAAATAATATTATTTTACACTTCTCTCTAATATGAGTTTTTGATTCTAGAACATTATTGAATATCCCAATTAATATCATATAAGATACAATATTTTAGAATCGATAGTATGTTTTCTAGAAAACGTCCTCTTTTTAATAGGATTCATCCTTCTAAAATTTACAGCTTCAAATTGAAAACAATTTCTGAATTTTATCCGAACTCATCTAGAGATCTTCAATTCTCCTCAAATCACTCAAAACCCCAAAAATTAACATCTCTATAAGTGAAACACTTTTCAACACTTCAGTTTTGAAATAATTTATGTATCTTAAAAGAATCCAATACAAAAAAATATTAACTCACTATCTAATCATTCTTCCTTAGATAAATACCACAATACAAGGGGAATATTATTTAACTCAATATATCAAAAAAATCCCCTAGACCTCAAAATCTCCCCAAGGACTTAAAAACTATTGATTAAAATTATTACATTTATAACCCTTTAGATTTTGTCAGAAACCTTTGAACATAAATCACTCTTAAAACTCACCATACCTAGAAATTAATCTTCATTCAAAAATTCTAGTCCTATGTGAATAAAATAATAGTAATAAACAAGAAAATAATATACTAATTTCATAATATCCATTAAAGTGACCAATCTCCACTTCATATAACCTGAAATCGACGGAGATCAACATATTGAATCAAATTTTCTTCTACTTGTGAAAACCTGTTTTGCGATCCATTGTATAATAGGCCACTTCTTTCATACTCACTAAATAATTTAGAATAGTTCAAAACTCTTATAATCCTACTAACTTTGTATTTTAACCCTTTTATTAACTCTCCTTAAATATATATTACCCTTAAATAAGAGATATCTCCCCCATTATGTTATACACAAATATTTGGATTCCCTCCATATATTATTCAGTTTCAGTTTTCAAATACATTTAGGAATAATTAGAAAATGATTTTAATTTTTTTCCTCCACATTTGATTAAATATACCAATTAAAAATGATAGAGTGTGTTAAATTCATAAAATAAAATCCTTTGGGGATTGATGATTAAGATTTCCTCTTCAGCCACTATGGATTCTTATTCAACCCTTTCTTTGACGCACAACCATACTGGTTAGTTAATTCTTATTTAACAACAATTCCAAATGGAGAGAACTCATATTTTTCTTTAATTTTGAAATATGATATTACAATGAATTTATGAAACCTCTGAAATTTCATGCAGAACTATTTTCCATTCGGGTATAACTTAATTTCAATTTTGATTCTAGTTAGTGGTGTATTGGGGATAAGAATTTGCGTTTAAGGGGGATAGAGGCACTAACTAGTAGCTTGAGGCTAATGGTGTGCCACAGAATAGTGGTTACATAGCCATTAAATATACAGTGGTGATGGAAAATGACCATTATTTTTATAGGTCCCACATATAATCCAATGGATTATACAGAGGTGTGATACCTCTTCTGAGAACATTGATTTACCAAAGGACCAACACTGGTCTACCTGCTGTGGAATTAGATCTAGGTATGAAGGGTATAGACCATAAATTCACTCCTAACAATATTTTAAATATTTACCTTCTATGGATCCACATAAATTTTACTGGGATGATCCCAAGGTTTCCCTCTTTGTGAATTTGGTCCTCTCATTCTCCTCTCTTTTAATAAATGATTATAGATTGTTCCATTATCTTCCTTGGGTTTAGATTCATCTTTTATAGTATGAATATTTTTTCATTAGACACAGATCAACACTATGATATATAGAGTACAATATTCTATCATGATCAAACAAAGAATACTTTATCTATTAATAAATCATAATTAGATTTAGTGTTTTGGTGAATGTAACACCCTGACCCGCATTACCCAGAGTAGGTGCAATACTACATAACATTGGAATGATCACAACAGATCATATCCTAAAGGACCAATCATTTTAGTAGCCTTTAAAGTACTTGATACATATATAAGTTTTACATTACATTATTAAATGAAAAAAAACAGTGTGCCCTCTTTGAACACATTCATCCCCCATATCATATCCCTATAGGTCAGTCATAATATAATTATTTGCATCCTATGAAGAAAAACATAGAAAGGGGTGAGCTCAGATGCTCTGTAAGGATAACAATATAGTAGAAACTATCAAAAATAAGCATAATCATTTAATGAAATTTGTAAGACTAAAACACAAGCCTTTGAAACTTCAAATTCATCATTATATTGAAAAGATAAATAAAATAATGCCATTTACTTATTCACATAGATATTATACTTCTCAAATAATCACATGTAATATCAATAGCCAATTTCATATTGATGGAATCCATAATGTCGAACATTATAACCACATAGTCAAGGCCTTGTTTCAAGACAACAAATAAGATTTTACCAAGGCCTTATTCCAAGACATTAGTTTGTCTCATGGGACCTATCAATGAATATAGGAGCTATAGCTGGCTCCACCCGCCACTTACTAATTCCAATGCATTCCTCATATGAAAAGGTTGAAACATAACATAAACATTCGTATAAAAACTAGCATACGAGATGTTAATACTATAACCATAAACCATGAATGGTACAAAAATAACACATCCATAGTCAAACATATCACAAAACCATCAATACAATATGGAAGATTATATCATAACATATCAACTTCAAACAAGTGTAAAATCCATCAAAGGATGTTTACATATATGAAATCAACACTATTTGAGAGAAATATCACTTTCTATTTTAAAATCATTTAAATGTGACATAATTATAAAAGAAAACGTTTATTTTTAAAATAATCTTATAAGAATGTAAGGGTAGCTTAGAATGTCTTATAATGTTGTAAAATAGTCACACCTGTCATATATGTTAAAAAAAATTACTTTAATTTGACGAAATGGTCAAAAATTACCTTGTTTGGAATGTGACCGAAATATTCCATTCAAAAAAATTATTAAAAAGTCAAAAAATGGTATGAATGACATTAACCAATAATCTATAAAATTGTAAATATGTGTTAAAAAAAATTAGGAAACATAGATGTGGATGATAATGACGTCCCAGTAGATACTAACGTATAAACAACCTCAGATAATAAAGAGATTGTAAAATTAACCCTTAAATTGTACTTTTACTTGGTTGAGGGTAGGATATCCTCCTTTATAATAGTTAAATAATAATTATTATATTATTCCAGAACCACATACATAAATATGATATCATATATGATCTTCTAATATTTCTTTTTTAATAATATTTTAGTAGTATCGTTGTTTCAGGTGTTAAATGATTCATTTTTTATATGTTTTGTTATGTAAGTCTTGTGTGTTATGGATATGATGTATTTTATTCATATCCGGAATGATATTAAGTTCTTAAAAATTATTTTTAATCATAAAATGAAAATTATTCTTTAATGGTTATGATGGGGAATGAATCTCATCGCGTTCGTGGAGACGGTAATCCATACATACACATGTGCGACAATACCATTCTACTGATGGTGAAATCATATGAAATTGGATGGTATATCATATATAAATAATCATTAAAATCTTATATTTATTATTTAAATCAATTATACTCATTATTATACCCATCCAAATAATGATGTGTTGAATAACAAACTACACCAAGACGTGGAGACAGTTAGCTGTATGTATGCATGTATGGTGACTTTTTCATTAATAGGATGGGTAGAATAATTAATATGGTTTTACAAAATTTATAATAACATCAAAGTATATATAAGGTACTGCATTTATTATTCTGTTATGGAAAAAACAAATAAACAGGAAGCGGAAGAAGAAAAGAACTTTGAAATAGGTGATGCAATCATTACCACTTCTTTGGGTGATTCCTTTTCATTTTATCAAAAGGACTCCATTGGTTGGATTATGATAATTGTAATGCCTCTAGGTTGAATAGAGGGTTGTTGGGAGGATATTGTAATAGGGTATGGCCGATCCAAATGGATTTGGAGGTCTGATTTTGAGAGAAGGGGAAGCACCATTTTATAAGATAGGTGAGGGTCACATTAAGGAAAGCTTTAAATATTATTTTATTATACAATCATATTAGGTTTATAATGTTTCCAAAAGGATTTATTTCATGTATAATGTGGATATCATTAGAAAAACCTTAAACCAGTAGGTTTTAGACAGGTTTAGGTCACCATGATAACCTTATCTTTTTTATTTAACTCTTAGTTAAATAGTTTAACTTTTACCATGTGTTCTTGTATTATTATAATAAATGGTTAATAAACTTATTATAAAAATCCAAGATAACCCCAAGTGGTTCATTATTGATATATATAACCTTATATATGTATTTTTTTCTTAACCATAAATTTTTAGGAATGTTATATCAATTATTAATATATTATTTTTTAAAAAAACTCAATTATGTCAATTTTGACACTATTTGTTATTTTGTTGTTGATAAAGTCATAAAAACGTTATCACTTCGAAAACAAATTTATTTAATCAACTGTAAAATTTCATATAAACCTATAAAATTATTTTAAATCATCAAATGTCTCAATTTATATTTATTTGAATATTTATAATATCAATTGTTTTAATCATTCAATAATATGGTAATTACTGTATCATCATTGTGTCATAAAAAAATTAAATTATTTAATGTCTAAAATTTATAAATAAAATTTTATTACATAGGAAATAATTTTAGATTTCTAATGAATCTTTATACTCAAATTTATCTTATGAATAACTCTATATTAAAAAAAAGTTAGTTATTAATCATTGAATTTAACACTTTTAACTCTTCTTTAAATAAAATAATAATAAATGTCCGAATCTAATCCAAGTGGACAAAAAGGATCGTATTTTATTCTTAAGGTTTAATTAGGTTTAAACTCATATATCCAATAGAATTAGGATATGTGTTGGGGTAATTATAATATAATTTTTACCTTTAATTACCCTATTTACTTTTAACCGTGGTATATGAAATTCAAAAGTTATTATTCACCAAAATTTATTATCATCCTATTGAACAACATTTTACATAATAATTTCAACCGTGTTTCTCAGATTTTTTAAATTCAATTCACAAACATTGTAAAATTATGTTTTATGAAATTTTTTAAATGTGTCTAAAAGGTAGGTAAAAGACTGTAAAAGTTCAATAATTGTTTTTACATATAATCTTATTGTAAAATAACTCCAATGAATTACATTGAACTTATATGGGTATTATGTATCTATTTTTATAAAAAATAAATTTAAATAAAATATATAATTATTTAAATAAAATTTAGTTTTTAAACAATAACACAGTGTTTTTCACTATTCATCAAAAATTGAAATTTTTTAGAAAAATTCCAAAAGTTCTCCCTAAGCTAATTTTGATATTTCAAACCCAAAAATAAAATCCTTTTCAAATAAATAAAATTTTAAAAATTTCAAAAAGTGGTTATTACTATTCATAAAGGCCAGTTTGATTAATTGTGGTGTGTTAGAACATAAAGTTATGTACAGTGAAAGCTATTATATTATTCAAAGAGAATAATAATGTTGAAGTTTAGGGTGTTACCTTATTCCCTCCTTCAAATAATTTTGTCCTCGAAATTTCTAGAATATTACAGCATAAAGTGATTGGTGTGGTTCGTTATCCTATGTTCCTCAGGGTCCCACGTTTCCTCTTCCATATTATTGTTTATCGATAGAACTTTCACCAGAGAAGTCATTATTTTTCTTAGCACTTGTTCTTTAGTATCAAGAATCATGACAGGCTCTTCACAATATGAAAGATCATGTATCATTTCTATTTATTTATAGTTGAGTACATGTGTTGGGTCCATCATGTATTTTCTTAATAGTGATACATGGAACACATCATGTACTTTGGACAAACTTGGAGGCATTACAAAATGGTAAACTACAACTCCAATTCGTTCTAGAATTTCAAAAGTCCCTGATGTACCTGGGAATTAATTTACCCTTCTTACCGAATCGTAAAACACCCTTCCATGGAAGCACCTTTAAGAAAACATGATCTCCTATTTGAAATTACAAATCCTTCCTTCAGTTGTCAGCATACCTCTTTTTCCTACTTTCATCTGCTTTGATATTGGTTTGGATAATTTTAACCTTTTCCATTGATTCCTCAATAAGTTATGGGCCAACGTGTTTTCTTCCACTGACATCATCCCTACAAGTTGGTGTGCGCAATATCTTTCTATATAATGATTCATATGGTTCCATCTAAATACTTGAATGGTTGAAATTTTTGTATGAATATTCAACTAGAGGAAAATATTGATTCCCCATACCTTGAATGTCAAGTGAGAAAGATCTCAACATGTCTTCTATGTTTTAAATAGTCTGTCCTAATTATCCATCAGTTTGGTGTGGTATGTAGTGATCAAATGATGTTCAGTATATGGGGCCTTCTGAAGAGTTTTCCATAATATTGATGTAAAATGGGGATCATGATCAGAAAAAAAATTGACAAGGGAACTCCATGATGTATTAAAACATTATTAATATACAGTCTTACTAAACACTCAAGTGGTAAATATTCTCTTATAGAAATAAAAAGCGCTAACATGGTAAGACTGTTAACAATGAACCTTATTGAATCATTCCTTCTAGAGTCTTTGGTAGTCAACAACAAATCCCATCATACTATCATCCCATTTCCGCTCAGGTATGAGAATAGATTTCAAGTCTCCTCTAGGATGTTGTCTTCCAACTTTCACGTATTGACAAACCATTCATCTTGACACATAATCATAAATATCTTCCTTAATGTTTTCCCACAAAAAATGTTCCTTTAAATATCTATACATATTAGCGATATCAGCGTGTATAATGAAATTGGATCTATGAGCATCATCCAATAATTCCATTTTTAGATTAGGTATATCGAGAACAAAAATCCTTTTCCCAAATTTCAAAATTCCAGCTTCACATACGAAGTCAATCAATCTCCCATAATTCACAACTTTAATATTATTCTTAAACTCATCATCAATATTCTAAGAACATTTTATACTTTCTGGTAAAGATTGTCTAGAAACCATTTGAAAAATTATTGATGTTTCACCTTCCATGATTATTCCAATATCAATTTTTACTAGATCCATGAACATAACATCCCTTTCAACCCTCATATTGTTCAAAACACCTTGATCCTTTCTACTTAATGAATCTTCCACCTTATTTTCCTTCCCCAGGTGGCAGTGTATAGTGAAATCATAATCCTTGATTAGTTAGAGCCCTCTCTTTTGCCTCATGTTGTGTTCTTTTTGTGAGAAAATATACTTTAAACTCTTATCATCATTATATATCACACATTTTCTACCATAGAGATAGTGTCTCCATATCATCAAATAATCGATTAAAACTGCTAACTCAAGATCATGAGTGGGATAGTTTTGTTCATGATTTTTTATCAATCATGATACATAGGATATAACTCTATCATTCTGTATAAGGAAACAAACATGTCTATTCTTTGAAGAATCGCTATAAATAACAAACCCATCATTCCCCGATGGTAGAGTTAAGATAAAAGAATTGACTAATATTCTCTTCAGATATTCAAATCATTCTTCACACTTTTTTCCAAACATATTTAACCCCATTATGTGTGAGCTTGGTTAATGGGTTAGAAAATCGGGAAAAATTCTGGATGAAATGAAGATAATAACCTGATAAACCAATAAAATTGTGTTACTCAGTTATACTCATCGGTGCTATCCACTCTTGGATAGCCTTGGTTTTTGAAGGATCGATAGAGATTTCATCCTTGAAGGAAACATGGCCAAGAAAAGAAATCTCCTAAAGCCAGAATTCACAGTTGCTAAACATCCCATATAATTCATTTTTCTAAGAGTCTATATAATAGTGTGTAAGTGATTTTCATGATCTTTATTGATTTTAGAGTATACCAAGATATCATCAATATATACCACTACAATGTGATCAAGATATTTCATGAAAAAACTATTCATTAGGTTCATTAAGATAGGTGGTTTATTAGTCAGTCCAAAATGCATTATTGTAAATTCGTATTGCCCATACCTGGTACGAAACATTGTCTTTAGAATGTATTTCTTCTTCCCACACAACTGATGATATCTAAATCAAACGTAAATCTTTGAAAAATAGTGAGCTCAATTATGTTGATCAAATAAATCATCAATGTGGTGTAGGGGATACTTGGTCTTTATTATTATAGCATTTATCTCCCAGTAGTCAATGAACAGCCCCATAGATTCATCTTTTTTCTTATCAAAAAGAACAGGATCTACCCATGGAGAAACACTTTAGTGAATAAATCCTTTATTACTAAAATCATCTACTTATTTCTTTACTTCCAATAATTCTACAGTGGCCATTCTATATAGGGTCTTTGATATGGTCCTTGAACCTGGATTAAATCAATGGAAATCTCAGTTTCTCATTTTGGAGGATGTCTAAGTAAATCCTATGGAAACACATCATAATATTCTTACACAATAGGTGCATACTCTATTTGTATATACCTTTCCTCACCTAGAGTTATTTCAATTTCTTTCTCCCTAATATTTGAATTTAGTAGAGTTATTGGGGTTGATCTTGATGAGAATCACATGGTGACGTTTCTACTCAAAAGATAAAATAATTCTTATCATCATCAAAAAATTTAACCTCCTTATTCTTAAAATAAAATTTTCATATCATGGATTAAAAGCCAATACATATCAAGGATTATATCAAATTCAATATTGGGTATAATGATGTGATCAGTAGATAAAGTAAGTTTATATGCCCTAATGGGAACTGATTCACAAAACATTATTGTAATGATACTTCTCTAAGGGGTTTGACTAACAACAACCTTTTTAAATAAAATTGGAAATGACAAATTTTCCTAGAAAATTGGGAAGATATGAAACAATGCGATGATCTAGAATCAAAAAAAGAATTGGCTAAATTTGAGGAAACTATTAAATTTCTAGCCACTATTTCATTCGGTTCTTCAACCATAGTAGTGGTGATCGCATAACCTTGGCCTTTATCTCTTTTTCATTTCAGAGTTATGTTTCCTTGAAACATAGTACATTCATTTGCATAATTCCCCATTTCTCTACAATTATAGCATTCAACATTGAAAGCCTCTTTCTTCCCCTTACAATCACATGCTTGGTGGCCCTTTTCACCAAACTTGTAACAGACTACCATTCCCATTAAGAAAGTACCAGGTTGTTTCTTCCCACATTTACTATAGGATGTAAATTAAACTTTTCCTTAATTCCCCTTATTTCCATTTCTAGACTATTCATCTGCTCTCTTCTTCTATGGTTTTTCTTTAATGTCATAAGACTTAAATAAGTCATTTTCTGTCTTGATAGCACATGAGAGAATATCTTTATATGATGAGAAGGATTTTGAGACTAATGATTTATGGAGAAATGGTATTAACCCATAAAATAATTGAACAATATTACTCCTTGGGGTACGTATATAATATGTTGTATGCCTTGATAACCTTGTAATGTTATCCTCTAACTTTGTGGCATTCTCATCCTTATTTTTACTCAAACTCAAAAAGTTTCATTCCACATCCACTATATGGTCAAATAGAATGTATTTTTTCTAATAGAGACTCTTTAAAATCTCTCCATTCAATATTTTATACTTCTTCATCCTCTATTGTGTTTTGAATTAATGACCACCATTGATCTACATCTCCTGTGAGGCAGTAAACTACCAGGAAAAATTTCTCCCTTTCGCTACTCCCCAAAGCATGAAATAATTTCTCTAATAAACTTATCCATTGCTTAGATAAAAATTTATTTATAGTCCAATTTAATGGTGGTGGTTGTTTCCTCATGAATCGATCTAACATTGATCCTCCACATTGTGGATCAGTGTGCTCCATATGGGTAACGTTATTATTCATAACCTAATTGATTTGTCCCATTATGGTTATAAGATGGTCAGAAAAAGTTACATCACCTGCTCTACTATAATTAGCTTTAGTAGGAGGAAAATCCCTATATAGATTACGTGCGTTGATTCGGTTTTCATTCCTTCCACTAGACTCATTTTTAAACAATGTGATGCACTAGATTAGTTTATCAATTGCAATAAATAATTCCAAACTAGTAAAATACCTAACATAAATTGGACAGTTTATGCTTATAATCCATAATCATAAAAAATTGTTTCTATGAGTTATTATTTATTCATTAATCATTTATAATGGTTTCTAAATAAAATTTGAATTTTCCAAATCATATCCCCTGGGAGTGTCGTAACAAAGAGTGTGGAAAGGCTCATTCTGATGTACCAGGATATACTGAGTCAATCCCCATACTTCATGTTGGAGTTCACACTCCTAGGTACATCTATGCCATAGAGGCATCTACCTCCTCCTATCCAGACAAGGATGAATTTCTAGTAAAATTCAAAATATATCTACATTACCAAAATTCTAGGAAGTTTTTATATACTAATACTCAAATTATAAATTAGGGTAATGTTCCTTGAAAATAGTTTTTCTCATTCTAACTTCCAAGGTTTGTACTAAACTTTATCTGATACTGACCACAATTCCCTGAACCTAGTTACCCAGATTCGGTACAATATTACATAACATTAACATTACCACAAGGGATCATATCTAGAAATACCGATCAATTTAGTAGCCTTGGAATTACTAGATACATATATATGTTTTACCTTAGATTATGAAATGAAAAACAACAACATTGTGTCTCTTTTTAACACATTTTTCTCCATTATACAATCCCTGTAATGTAGTCATAATATACTTCTTCGTATGCTGGAAGAAATAAGACATGGAAATGGGTTATCTCAGATGCTCAGTAATCATATCAATATCGCGGAAACTATCATAAATAATAATAATCATTTAAGGAAATGTATAAGACTAAAAAAAGCCTTTTAAATATAAAATTCAGCATAAAATGAAAAAAAAATCAAATAATTCAATTTACATATTAACATGGGTATTATACTAGTCGAATAACCACATGTGTTATCAATAACCAAATTCATATTTATGGAAGTCATAATGTCAAACATCATAACTACATAGTCATGGCCTCATACCAAGACTACAAATAAGATTTTGTCATGGCCTTGTTCTAAGATAGTAGTTTGTCTCACGAGACCTACCGATGCATCAAGGAGCTATAGCAGGCTCCACCCATCACTTACTAAGTCTAATGCATTCCTCATATGAAAAGGTTGAAAACTAACATAAACATTAGCATTAAAACATGCATATGAAATGTTAATACATTAACCATAACCAATTAATGACATAAAAATAACACATCAATAGTCAATAATATTCCAAAACCTTCAATACAATAGGGAATATTGTTTATAATAAATCCACTTCGAACAAGTGTAAAATCCATCGAAACATGTTGACATTGATGAAATCAAAACTATTTTAGAGAAATATAGTTTTCTATTTTGAAATAATTTTAAATTCACATAATTATAAAAGGAAAAATTTATTTTGAAAATACTCATATAAGATTGAAAGGGAATCTTATAATGTGTTATAATTGCAGAAAGTAGCTGCACCGACCATATAAGTTAAAAAAATTCTTACCTCAATTTGTCAAAAATGTCATAAAGTACCTTGTTTGGAAAGAAACATAAATATTCCATTCAAAAAATTTTATAAAATGTAAAACATGGGTATAATTGACATTAACAATTAATATAATAAATAGTAAAAAAAATTTGGAAATACATTTTTAAGAGACATGGATGTGGATGATAAAGAGTTCCCAGTAGATACTCACATATAAACAACCTCACGAAATAAAGAGATTGTAAAATTAACCATTACATTATACTTTTCCTTGGTAGAGGGTATGTTGACCTCCTATATAATAGTTAAATAATTGTTATTAAATTATACACAAACCAAATACATGAATATGATATCATATATGATCTTCTAGTATTGCTTTGTTAATGATATTTTAGTAGTATCATTGTTTCGTGTGTTAACTGATTCATTTTCTTTTATATATTTTTTTGTTGAATTAATTGTTTTTTTGATAGGATACATTTTATTAATATCCATAATTATATTAAATTCTTAAACTTTATTTTAATTCATAAAACTAAAATTATTCTTGAATGGCCACGATGGGGAATGAATCTCATCGTGTTCGTGGAGACAGTAATCCGTACGTACGCCCGAGTGACAATACCATTCAATTGATGGTGAAATAATATGTAAATGGATGGTATATCATATATAATGAATAATTAACATGTTATACTTTTTATTTACATTAATTATACTCATTATTATTCCTATTCAAATAATTATGGGTTGAATAACAAACTACACCACGGCGTGGAGACGGTATGCCATACGTACAAATGTATGGTGGCTTTGTCATTCATATTATGGATAGAATAATGAATATGGTTATACCATATTTATATTAACATCATAATATGTATAAGGTACTGGAGTTATTATTTTGGTATGGAAACAATAAAGAAACACGAAGTGTAAGAATAAAAGAACATTGAAAGAGGTGATGAAATTATTACCTCGTGCTTGGGCATTTCCTTTTGATTTGATCAAAAGGACTCCTTAGGTTGGATTATGATCAACGTAATGACTCTAGGATTAAAGGAGGGTATTTGGGAGGATATTTGGGCAGATGTTGTCAGAGACAAATGGATTTTAAGGTGTTATTATGAGAGAAGGGGAAGTACCCTTTTATAAGAGAGGTGAAGGTCACATTAGGAAAAGATTGAAATATTATTTTATTACACGATAATATTTCATTTATAATGGCTACAAAAGAATTTATTTAGAGTATAAGGGAGGGATGGGTCAAAACCCTCTCAACCAATAGTTTTTAGATAGTTTTAGGTCACTATAAAAACATTATCTTTTAGATTTAACTATTAGTTAAATAGTTTAATTTTTACTATGTATTCTCATGTTATTATAAAAAATGGTTAATAAACATACTATAAAAATAAAATTGAACCCCAAGTGGTTCATAATTGATTTATATAACTTTATCTAATTCCTTTATCTAAACATTATATTTTTTTAGGACTATTATATCAATTACTAATATAGCATTTTTTTTAAAACACAATTATGCCTATTTTGACACAATTTGGAACATTGTTTTTGTGAAAGTCATAAAAACTTTATCACTTTGAAAAAAATTATTTAATAAACTCTAACATGTCATATTAACCAATAAAATTACTTTTATTCATTAAAAGTTTCAATTAACATGTATTTGTTAGTTTATAATATCAATTGTTTTAATATTTCAATAATAAGGTAATTATTGCATTATCATTGTGTCATAAATAAATTTAATTATTTAATTTCTAAAAATTATAAATAAAATATCATTATGTAGGAAATATATTTGTTTTTATAATTTTGATTTATATTCAAAACTATCTTACGTATAACCCTATATTAAAAATTATTTAGTTACTAGAGGTTGAATTCAACACTTTTAACTCTTCTTTAAATAAAATAACAATGAGTGTCCTAATATAATCCAAGTTGACCAAAAGGATCATATTTTATTCATAAGGATTATTTTGGTCTAAATACACTTAACCAATATAATTATAAATTTTTTTTATCATTTTTACCATTAATTACCTTATTTACATTCAACTGTGGTAAATAAAATTCAAAAGTTACTATTCATAAAAATTTATTTTCATCCTATTGAACAAAATTTCAATTACTAAGGTCAATTGTGTCTCTCGTATTATTAAAATTAAATTCAAAAAAGTGGTAAAATTACATTTTTTTAAAATTTTCAAAAGTTCCTAGAAGGTGGGTAAAAGACGGTAAAAATTCAAAAAAAATTATAGATCTAATCTTATAATAAGATGACTCCAATGAATTACATTTAACATATATAGGTATTTTTTAACTATTTTTATATGAAATAAATTTAAATAAAATAAATAATTATTTAAATAAAAATTAGGCTTTATACAATAACATATTGTTTTTCACTATTTATCAAAATTTGAATGTTTTCTAAAAATACCAAAAATTAAATCTAAGATAATTTTGATATTTAGTATCAAAAAATGAAGTCCATTTTAGTAAAATAAATTTAAAACATTTTAAAAAGTGGGTATTACTATTCATAACGGCTAGAATTATTGGTCGTGGAGTCTTAGAGCTCGAAGTTATGTACATCACAAGTTATTATATTATTCGAAGAGAAGTGTACCATTGAAGTTGGGGGTGTTATAGTTACACTTATTTGGATCAGATCTAGATCTACTATTGATGATGGATTTTTTTGCATAATTTTATGTTACTAAGACTATGTCACTATATCCATCTTTAGTCACATTCTAGAATCCTTTTTGAGATAAATTGTCATTGGTTTGAGGATCCATGTTGTATAGGGTTCATCATGTAGGTCTATGAGAATAACATGTGTTTCAAAACATACTAATATTGATGTTTTGTTAAAACACACATAAGGTATAGTTTTCCTAACAAAATATTGATATTGTATATTTTTACATTTATTTGGATGATTATGTGTTTGTTCTTATACAATGTGAATATTCTTGATTAGAATCTCCGGAATGTGTGTGTGTTTATGGATACTATGAATCATGCTTAATATGACATGTTATTTATATGTGTTATATGAACTATTCATTATTATATTATTGCCTATAAAGTTTTTATTTGAAAATAAATATTAGGTTGACCGTCCTTAAAAGGGTATAATATAGAGTGGAAACATTTAAGTTATACATCAACGATGAAAATATATTGAGACATAGGAAAGGGGAACAATGGACTTGATACAAAACTCGTGGCCATGGTGGGATATAAATACCTTAAGACCAGATATAAGGAAGTGTGAGGAGATTAATTCCTTGTGGTAGAAACTAAGTTAGAGATATGGTATATTGTCTTTGAGGACCAACCACTGATAAAAAAAATTCATGGTATACCTATGGCCCGATGTGGGTGGTAGTGGGATTTGATTTTCTTATAGCCCAACCCACGGCAGAGATAGTGTACGATGGCCTTGAGGCCTGAACCATGATAGAGATAGGGCTTGACATCCTTGTGGACCATCCCTAGATAATTTTTCCTTATGGATAATCCTGGATATATGTAGTCTCCTTACAGAAGAACCATGATCATGAATTTTGTTATGATTGTACTTTTGTTATGGATCTAAAGCTAATACATCCATGGTCCATCACAGTTTGGTTGGACATGATGGTTTGGTACATTAATGGTAGTCACATCATTGAATACACCTCATATGCATGTTTACATATGTTAAGGCCACATTGGTGGTGTCACTTTTTTCTTATACTCACACCATACATAGCTTTCTCGTTTTTCATGGTGACTTCCTAACCAAGGATCTTGGAAAGGGAAATGGCCTAGAAATAGGAGCATGAGGAGGTAGAGCATGGTGTTAGAAGGTGGTTCTATGATGTAATATGGAGTGGTTTCATAGTGTCTTTAATTATTTTTTTTGTTTCTCATATTATACTATGGTTTGACATGCCTCATTGGGGGACCTTGGTCTATTCATTATGTTATTCAATGATTCCTGGCATTGAATCTATTATATAATTGTTATTATTTAGTAATTTTGTTCTTTATTGAGTTTATTTTAACTTCATAATATGAATATGATATATTTCTTAATACTAAGGGTATATTCTCACCATTTGATTTTTTAGATCCTTGATGCTAGTCACTATCTTCTTATGTATGCAGAGTCATGCATGAGGGAATATACCTCACCATCAAAGACATGTTGATTTGGGTTATCTTGTTATAAATATGTATCATAAAATCGTTTCCTTTTATATTCTTCTTGACATTGTTAGGAGAAATGTATAAAGTAGTTTGGTAGAGTGGAAATTTATAAGGGGTCATGTAACAGCTTTGTCATCTCTTATGTGATGAACCACCGAGTTTCCAGTGATGGGACTATTGTTACAGATTTGGATTTATGGTTTAATACTAATCCTAAATATATTTTGTTGTTCCATTTTATATAAATGTTTTGTGATCAAATATCATGACTAGGAATATAAACTAATATTTCATATTTAAACATATTTTTTGTTATTCCTGGAAGCTCATTTTATTAAATTTCATGATATCTGGATATTTCTTCAATGATATGTTGTAATAAAATTGTAATTAATTGGGCTTTGGATTGTTTTTTGTTATTGAATATATATATATATATATATTCCTCTTATGCAAGTATGAATAACTATTATTGAGCCATGGGTAGTGGGAGGAGGGTTATGCCTTATCATTGTGGGTAGCCACCTATGATAGATATTCCTTTTTAAATACCATATGTGTGCCAATAATTATCTTGAGTTGATACAATGAGAAGGATAATATAGTAATTCAAATCATTCATTTTTCATAGTAGATAATTCCACCTAAAATACATCTAAGGGGACCACTAGGATAAGAATGTCAAAATACGCATACAAGGGAGAACACCCCATATCAAAAATTAATTTTGTAGGAGTATGAATCTAAGAGTTATATTGTACCTTATATACTTGTTTAAGAGATATAAATAATACATCTAGTCATTTTCATTAGAATTTTTCTTAAAAGTGAAGGAGTTTCTAGGATGATGGACAATTACGATTGAGAATTCCATCTTTAGTATCCCCTAGACTTCCATGAAAAAGGAGGTTTTCATGATGATGAATACTAGATTTAAGCCATTGGGGTTTATTAGATCATTTGGAGTCCATATATAGTCAATGATAAAATATGAAGTATTTCCTAATTTAATAAGAAACTAGGAGGTGGTGGGGTATGATGAACTAGGTAGGGTGACACAAGGGTTTGAATTAAGATACAATTATGAATTAATTATTTAATTATTTATTCATGGATATGATTAATCTAGATTCACATTTGGTGTTTATAGATCTTCAATAATGGAATATGATGGTGTATTCATACTCTTCTCATTTTATAGAGTTTTTTACTTCACTTCTATCTTAGTTATGAACAATGTTCCAAAGGCTCAAAATTTATAAATCAACCTTCATCCAAAGTTGAGGAACCATGTCATTTTTTTAGTGTAAAGATATATCATTAGGTGATATTAATATAGCTAATGATCAAGAATGGTTTCAAAGAGTATATAGTAGCTTATATTATTTTTACCAAGGGGATCTAATTAATATGACTCCTTGAGATGTAGTAAGCTCATGTTTTTTATAATGAAGAAATAGGCTGAGGAGGCGAGGCAAAGAGGGAGTGGGTAATCATAGTAGGTAATGTTATCATCAATACCTTTTAGAAAAGGTGATGTCCATACGTTGTTCAATTTGGGTCAAATCAGGCACCGTCATGATTTTTTCCTATAAATTGTATAATAAGTTTCACCAATGTCTGAAGACGATTTTTGTCCAGTGTTATTTTTAAAGGGTGTTGTAGATAGGTTTCGTTAGAGGTGTTGGTAATATGTGAGCTATGAGTCATGGGACTAATAGTGGATCTCGAAAAAATTACTAGATTTCATAGATTTAAGGAACTTAGTTGAAATAAGAACCTCAAATATAGAGTCATGGAACTGAAACATGAATAAAGGGACCTTATTTGTTAAAGGTATAGTTCTTATTCCATATACACATTCTACCTATTTGTTAGATATAAGATATTCTCATTCATTTTAATTTTCAAAAGTTATCACTAGATTTGACATTAGAGTCATGTTGTCCAATGACTTTCTCTCTCTTGATACACCGTTTAGAGAGAAATATTATATTCTATTGAGATATCCAGAATTTATTATAGTCGTTTTTTCCATGGACATATATGGGATATCATTGTACTTCATATGATTATATTTTATGTGAAATTTTAAAAATATTGGTCTATCAGTTACAGGGTGAACATAAACAGCTATAATAGTTGTGTATCCTTTATTTTACCTAAGGGATAGATTTTTTTTTGACTGGTGAATGATATATCACAGTAGACATAATAGGACAAAATGGGGCCAGTTTGGGACATTCATGGCATAGGTTGTGGGCATAGTTTATATGGTGAACTAGAAAATAGGTCCCTCATATTTTCCACCAATAGTGAGCTTCTACAAGGATGGATTCCCAAAATATTTCTATAGAATTTCTCTTTATAGTGGAGTTATTTTAGAGATCAAACTCATGCCAAGGGTATAACAAATATCAATTCCTCAATAACACATAGTTCTAACTTTGTTAAAGAAACTCAATGTTCAACGTGATAACTAATAGTTGGATGGATTTATCAAAATAATCAATACTTATTGTGGTTCTCCTGTGTTCTTTGTGAAGAATTATGAAGGTAGTATATGGTTGGGTGTAGACTATACGAAGCATAACCAAGTTATAGGGAAGAATAGATACATGTAACTCAGGATTGATGAATTGTTTGATTAGTTTTGAAGAACATTATTTGTCTCTAATATTTAATTATGATCAGGGTACCACCATCTTTGAGTCAGATAAGAAGGTATTCCTAAGATATTGTTCAAAAGTATATACTGATTATATGAGTATCTTATCATTCTGTTTGGGTTGAAACTTTTTCCAACTGTATCATGGATATCATCAATAATATATTACATATATATCATGAATCCATAATTTTTGTTCTTTTGGTGAAATTATCATATACTCATAGACCTTGGTGGTATATTATAGACACCTAAATATTTTCTTGAGAAGACTTTGAGAACATAAATACTATTCCATCTTCCCAAATTTTGACTTCCACATCTATGAAGTACATTTTCATGGTAATGTGATGTATATGGTTCAAATTTTTGTCATCTCAGATAAGGTATAATATGTGATGTATTTATAAATTTCTTGAATTATGTTTGGTATCAGAAGATTGTTTGGTTCAGTTTTGTGTTAGGGACATCTCATATAAGAATTATCCTATTTAGAAGAAACTATGACTATTCATATCAACACGTAGTGATGTTTTGATGGATAGATACAAGAAAAAAATACTTCTTGTATATAAATAAGGTATTTAGGACAACCCTTCTATTGATATTTTCAAATCCTATGATTGAATATTTAATTTACTAAAATGTTACTTGTGTTAGTTTAGGAGTTGTGATATTGTAGAGGGATCGAGTTGTATATTATGGGTCTTCCCATCCAAAACCCTATTAGTATAATTGACCTACACATGACATGGATTTTGAAACAATTTTACATTACCTAATGTTATTGTGTCATTAACTCTTTGGTGGGATACTTTTTGTATACAAATATCACAAGAACATGTTTTACATATTTTATCAATAGAATTTGAATCTATAACATTGGTACTTGATGGATTATTTGCAATGTTTTTTATTTTTATATGTCTTATACTCTATATAAAGGTAATGTGGTTATAGATTGCCTCATTATAAAAATAGTAGATCTAGGAGAGAAACCCTTATTGAAGGATTTAAAGTAGTTGAACTTGATGTCTGATTGGTTGGTGGATGTATTTAAGGACAATGGGGTGATCAATTTGTCTCATTAGTTATCACATAAATATTTGTATACTTGGTAATTTCTATCCAAAAGTAGGATATCAAATTGCTAGTGGTGTGGGAATGGTTGGATTACAATGACTCGGTTGTTGGATGGTTGTTGGGTAGTGATAACAAGATCTTTGTCCATGGTGGAGTTTTGGTTATTATGTATATGTGGAAAGAGATCATGATATAATATATTTAATATTCATGGATTATTCTATTAAAATCAATAAATATGTATTGTCATATCTTATGATTCTTTTGGCGGCTGGGAATGAAGAGAGATGGCGTGTTCTTCATCTATCTTTGCCTAACTTCTTAGATGATCAAGGGGTGGCATCCAAAACTAAGTGGATTGCATTTGAAAAATCACATGTGTATATAGAAGTTGGACATGGGGATGATGGACTATATGATAGGGTTACCCATGACTCTAAGAAGTAAAGATATTTTTGGGAGATAGTTGATTGGCAGTAGAACGTGGTATATTTCTTGTGGATTTGATAGACTCTCTATCTAAATTATTTGGAAATTATTTATATATGAGATTTTATATGATTTAATAGAGTTACATGTGTTGTATTATAATATAGGGATATTAATTTTACTTCATAGTTTTGTAAACACTGATATAATTATTTGGGGAATCAGTTGAAGGTGAGTACGACATATCATCTATAGACCAATGGATAGTAAAAATGAATAATCTAGTCCATTGATAATATGATATATAAATGTTTCTTACTCTTTTTGGAGAATGGGAGAACTACTTCTCCCTAGTGGAGTTCATTTATAATGAAATTTTCTTAGAATCAATTCAAATGGAACAATTTTAGGACTTTTATGGTCGCTCATGTTGCTCACCACTGTGTTAGCATGAGACATGTGAGGTAATTTTTGTTTGGACCACTCTAAGAGGGTTCATTTCATTAGTAATAAATTTTTAATTACTTAGGGTAGACATAAATAATATTCCAAATAGAGGATTATAATACTAGATTTCACTATCAGTGGTTTTGCTTTCCTGAAATTGTCATCTTGGTTGGGGCATGATCATTTTTCGAGACAAGGGATACCAATGCAACAATTTATGAGACGGTTTGTGATCATTGTTTACATTATAGAAGTATATTATTCAGTGTACCTTACTCTTTGTTATAATTGTATGTATAATTTTCTCCACATATCACATATTATTATATAAGAGATTTACCCTATTTATATGTTCAACTGTGAGAACATTGAATCGGAACCTGTTACATTGTTTATTGAGTGCTTGGTGTAAACTATAGACGGGTTAGAAAAAGGTGTTGAGGTGGGATATAATAATAGTTTTTATATATTTTTGTGTGATATATTAATCCAATATGATATGTGGAAAATTAATTCTATGGTTTCTGAATAATGGCCCTAATTTCTAATGTAGGACCACTTGAGACACTTCTCAATGATGGAATATTGGGAGAGAGGGAGAATTGTGACACCCATGGAATTATATGATTTGTTATTTTATGTTTTGATATATTAAATTTGGGTTTTATATTATATTTATAGGTGTTTGGGTTTTCGGAATCAAATTTGTAGGGTCTTGAGGCACCAACTAGTAGCTTATATCCACTAGGGTGACAACAGCTAATCAGTACAAAGGAATCAATTGAATTGTGGAGAAAAAATATGGAAACTTCTTCCATAATCCCCACAATACAACTAGTTTATAAGGAATATGTGATGAAATTCTTATAGTAACACCATCCATAATCAGTCCTGGCATCGGCAAGCAAGCAAGGGACATCAGTTGTTCAGTGATACCTAGACAACCTGGGGTATCAGAGAAGTTTTTTAAATTCAATCGAATGCATCAGTTTAATATTTAAATATTATGTATTGACCCAAATTTCAATTTTGCAATACCAAGGCTTTCATTTTGGTTAATTTATTTCTCTCCTTTTCTTCCATTAATTGCATGGATTCTAGATCAATTTGTTGAAGATGTAAGATTCATCTGTACCATCCCATATCTTCTTTGTATATTGGATTTTCCACAAATCTAAACTATGTTGGATATATATTTGGATTTAGTCATGATCTAACCAATAACACATGGTCTATTTATAGACCAACATCAAATCTCGTGACTTGGAGACCCTTGATTGGACCAGATCTAGATTTACCTTAATGGCAGTTGTTATTACATAAGTTGAATCATTTATATTCATATCTCACCATATCCATATTTAATTTCATTATATAATCCCTAATAATATGAATTTAGTTTTTTATAGGATCCTTTGTGTGAAGTATAGATTTAGTAGGTGCATGTTCATGTCCTAGGTATCAGAACATAGAAATACATGTGTCTGGAGTCAACACACTTGTGGTGGGATGGTATTTACAATATACGAACCATGTATATGTAAACAACTTAACCCTATAATCCTATAGTTAGTGGTCAAATTATTACATTGGAACTAGATACATGTGACTGAATCCTAAAGGACCTAATAGTTTAGGAGTCTTGGAAAACAATAAAAAAACAAGAATTTCACATTACATTTGAAAACATAAAAGAAAATATAGTATTATATTTGAGAACACCATTATTCATTTGATAATATCTTAGTGAATTTCCTCATGCACCTACTAGAATAATTGGAAAATGAAATACAAATAAAGGGTGATATTAGATGCTCATTAAGTGTGTGCATACAATAGAATCTAATAACAATTAAATAATATGTCAAGAGTAAATTATGATCAAATAATTCTATATAAAAAATTACATGATAAAAAATATCCATAGATATAAAAACAATTAAAATAATCAAATTTACATCAATAACTGATTTTATAATGGTGGAATGCATAATGTTGAACTTCTGAAACATATCACTGATGATATTTGAAAGAAATATTACATAAATGGGTAATGATTTTTCCAAATACCTAATAGATCATATATAATTGATAATTTTCTTTAAGGATACAAAAATTTTATTATTGATAAAACCTAGACAATGTAACTATAAAATTTCGGTACATTGAAATTGTAGGTGTTAAATCCACAAGGATTTTTTGTATCATATAATTTAAATAAAAGATTTTAAGATGTGACTGGTTGATTGATTGAGGTGGGATTGAAATTTAAGCAAAGATAATATTTGAAATCAAGAGGTGTGGAATGCATTGTTAAGTTATTTTTACATTTTTATTCTTGGTATTTAATTGATTATGCATTCATCCATGAGTTAGTGTTGGAATTTGGTCATTATGGATCCTTGATCTGGGTACCCTTTTTAATCATACTATCAAATCATTGGAATGGTTATATATATATTCAATCTTATAACTATGGGACTCAAAACCATATTTAAACATAACTAACTGAGACTCAATGATGGTAATAAACAAACTAGAAAAATTTATTTATTCAAAAAAATGAAACTCTTTAGATATAAAATAATATACATTAAATTAAGAATAAGATGAATTGGAACTAATAAATATAGTTACAGTAATCAAATACATGAATAAATATAAATATTCTCAAAAAATAAATAAAAAATAATATCATCCAACCTAGAAATATCCAACTAAACACGATAAATATGATGAGGATGAAAACAATGGATACTCATAGAATAAAGGCAGTGAATAATTGTATCATTATGGATTTACAGTCATGTACCCTTCATCTAGAAGTCAACCAAATCTCTCCTCCTAGTTCCAAATATACTCAATTTTAGGAAATAGTTATAAAAAAATAGGCATTATTAAAAATATCATCTATCAAGTGAATTTAGGTTTCATAATTACATATTGGTTTACGACATGAAATGTTTTCACGTCATGTAACATGTGGTTGTAGTGTCTCCAAATCTTCTTCTCTCCATAACCTCAAGACGTGAATGGTATACACGTCATGAAGGAATTGAAATTTAATATAAAAAAGAGAGGCCATGAATTTCATCATAACTCAGTTCTGAACCCATAAAAGAAACTCATGATAAGTACATGATTCCTAATATCAAAATATCATCCCCCCGAGTTCGTAGTGTTCTTCATCTCCATGTATATTTGGATTTCAGTATCAATATTCATGTTATGTGTTTTGTCACTTTGTTTAGTGGAATGAATTTTTTCCACCTATATTCATATATTTTTGTTCATGTTCCGAAAATTGTTAGTATCCTTCCCTAAATGACAAAACAACATTAACATTCCAAATATTTTTCAGAATATCATTTAAATTATCGAGATCACCATATAAAATAACAAAAAAATACATGCATGAAATACACATATCAATATAGAGTCTAATTTTTCCCATGAGAACTATAGATGCAAAAAAAATTTATCTAATTTAAATCCCCATCCTTAAAATAATAAGGATAATGCATTCAACATTTAAACAAGAAACATTACTTAATCCACATTACATAAAAATCAATAATTTTCTATATTAGGTGAACTAAAATACAAAGTATCAAAAAATTACTAAGCCAAACATTCCATAAACCTTATAGATAAATTATTAGTATTGTATCGTTAGAGTATATACACAATAAATCATATTATTCAAAAAATTATGTAGACACAGATTAAAATAATTACCAAAGGTCACTAGAAAATTTAATGAAGAAAATACTCTTTTAACTGTAGAATAATTTATATAAAATCTAAAACATTATTTAATATTAAGTAAAAAATTAAAAATAAACTTTAAAAAATTCCAATTAAGATCCAAATTAATTATTATTCAGGATGGTGTAATATTAATTTCATGACTTATATTAAAACACTTTTTTTATACTTTTATAAGAACATCAAAAAGTACCTTATTCCCAAGATGAAAAGAAGATTCCTTTTAAATAATTTTTTATAAATTTAAAAAATTGATAAAAAAATTCTATAATAAAAAATTTTATAACACTAAAATCATTCTTCTATAAATTATAAAGAAACTAGATACATTTAAGAAAAATATTCTAGACCGTGAAGAAAGAAAATGTTGGTTTTCTTTTAAAATATTATTTTAGTATATGGAGTACATAATGAGGGGAAAATTGAAGGAAAATTTATAATTCATATAAATAATAAAAGGAGAATAAATGATATTGATTTTAGGATAGAGAAGTAAAATAATTCTCCTAGTAGAAACTAAAATATAAATAATCCTAGATAATGATCAGATTGTTAAATAAACACTTACCTCAGGTTTGAATTACTTCATATGACATTGAACCTCTATTATGATAAATATAACTTTATTATAATAATATTCCAGAACCATAGTCATTTATATTATACAATATCATAATTACTCATAATCTTTTATCATCCATTTATTTTATTTTTTATTAAAATAAATGTTTTGGGTAATAATTACTACATTTTAATGTAGGTTTTGGTCAAATAATTTCGGTCCTTTTAAATTTATGATTGGTAAATCATCTCACAAATTTTAATCATGATATAAATATCAAATATATTCACTATAGATATATATAAATAAATCCATAATATTTATAAATAGAAATATGACATACATCATTCATAATAATTTTAGGTTGTACGTACACATTAATGTTATTTTCACTTTTCAAAAAATTGAATAATATAAAGGTAAATAAAATTTAACATTTATAGAATAATTATTATATAAAATACATAAAATATATTTTTTATAACAACCCTTAATATCATCCATGTAAATTGTAAATGAAAAACAAATCGCATTGCTTTAATTAAATCCTTTGATATGGAACTTGGGATTAGAAATTTGATAGTAATTTCCTATATAGATCATTTATATTTATTTTTATAAGAGGAATTATTGGGTTTTCAATGTAATTGGATCAAAGTGGTGTGAATAATTAAGGAAAATGGGTGCCCTTTTATGAGGGAGGGAAACGACACAATTATAGTTTTTGAAAATATTAAAATTTAACATAGTAAGTCTCCCAAACAAATAATTAAAATGGACATATATTCACATATATTATAATATTGGGTTTAAATTTCAACAAACCATAAAATACATACCAGTTTATGTGGCATTTTAACCATAATTTTGGTAACTCCGTTTTCACACTAAAATGGTTATAATTATACTTATAAGGTGATAATTTCTCCATAAATGGACAATTGATGGATTTTTTTAATATATTATCCCTATTTCATGAATTTTATATTTTTTAATTATTGTATTTAAATATTATTTTCATAAATTTTATTACTTTTATTTTAGACAGTATTTATATATTATGACATTAAAGACACCAAGACATTTTTGTAATTAGAATATAATTTCTAAAAAATCTTTAATATGATGTAATCATCAATAATATTACTAGAAAATAATTAATCACTAAAAATATATCACATTTATTATTATAGAAATTACTTATTTTCTTTTTATACAAAATAATGAAATATTGTGTCTTCATTGAATAAGAATTTAAGATAACTATATAATAACTTAAAAGAATACATAAATTACCATCATGAAAATAATACCATTATTTTCAAAATAACCATTTACAATCATTCACAACATTATTTATCCCTATGTAAACACGTAATAGATATTTACAAGTAAGAGAGTTGTATTTTGTATTTTTCTTTACTTTAACTATTATATAGGTCATTTTTATGGAAAATTATCCATTAAATATTTAATTTTTGGGCCTAATATGATAAGGGTATAATTTCCTCAATAAAAAAATAACTAAGATGAAAAGTGTGAGCTTTACTCTTAGTTTAATCCTAGGTAATCCCAATCTACCCTTTACTGATGTGATAAAGCTTTACGGTCACTATTCATAAAGCCTAAAAATAAAAAAGACCTATTCACAAAAATTTTACATTCTGGTTCCAAATATAAAATACATTTTTTCAACATTAAATTTTTATATGTAGAATAAATTCTATTTAAAATAAGTGTTCAAAATGAGATGAAATCCACTAATAGAAAAATGTAGTTTTTAAGCATAAAATATGATTTATATTCTTATCTCATTCTTAGAAAAATTATTTCATGAGTGTTAAATTGTTGGTAGAATTAAAATTTTATAGATTTAATTAAAATTGTTCACCAATAGATATAAATTTATTTTAATAGGTTAAAAACACATTTTTGGTCATAAAAACAATTTTTCGGAAAAATCATCTCATTTAGTTAAGAATGATTTTTATTTTCATTTATAATGAATTTATAACTAATGAATTTATATTTTATATGTGTATACCATAGAAAATTCATAATTTATTTATTCATATTCAAATATTTCAATTTAGTGGCAATGTCATAATAATATACTATATTATAATTCTATTACACTTGGGGTTGTGTGTTTTAAAAGTTATAAATGAAAATGAATTTATTTTAAAATCAATATCTCATAAAATCTCCAGGTGTTATATTCTACACCAATTATAAAGAATTAATCCACTAAAATAAAATTTATATTATACATAAAATGACAATATTTATGTCTCATCACGTCCTGGGGTTCCCATGATGCATATTTAAAATTCTTATTTTTTCAGATAACATTAACCAAGTTAGCATGTTTTTTTAGTTTACTTTATTTTTATGATAGAAGATTTATAACAGTTTTTATTAATAAAAAATTTCTTGGTTTATTTTTATTAACATGACTTTAGTACATTTTAGGGATCATGTAATTTCTTTTTTTGGAGATATACATGGAAAAAATTGTAAACATATGAGATGTTTTATGGTAGCTCAAATTAATAAGCTATCGTCGCAACTCGATCAACAATATAGAAGGTGAAAATGTAATAAGGGATAAAATTTCCCTTATTTATCAACCTCATAAAATTATTCCAGGGAGAAATATTCAAAAATTCCTTCTTTCTATCTTTAAACTCAAAATCTCATTGATGATTGTCAACATAACTTTTCGAATAACATTGAGCTACCTTGATTTGTTGTTGAAGTAATCTGACTTTATCTTCAATTTTATCATCAATCTCTGGTCCAAATTTATTTGTTTCTATAATTCGATCCCATCACACTATAGTTACAAAATTATTTCAATATAGAGATTCATATGGATCAATCTGAATTCTGGAGCAAAGGCTGTAATTTTATGAAAAATCGAGTAATGGAAGGTGTTAATCACACCAACCATTGAAATACATTAAATAAGATCAAACTATATCCTATTAGTTTTAAAATTTACTATCATACTAATCATATGTCTAATAATGATAAGAATTATTGAAACATTAATCTATATTCAGATCATGTTGAATACTTCTCTAGAAAAATTTAGTAAACCTCATATATACATCTTTAAAAAAGAATATAGTAATTCTTGGAAACCTAACAATTACATAAGGTAAAAAATCATAAAGAGATAAATATTATTTGATATTAATGAGGTGTTCAGAATTTCTAAGGTGAAAAACTACAACTCAAATTGAAATATTGATTTTTAATGTTTGGGGGGGGGGGTGATGAAAAAATATATGTTGATGGTTTCACATTTTACATTCTAGAATGGGTAATGGTTATAACATTCCCTTAAATTTTAGTATATTTTCCATAAATTTCATGTGTGTGAATAAATTATATACATACTAAGAAATATATCTCATTTTGTATCCCTAAATAAATACACATTCAAATATCTATACTTATTATAACTTCCAGGACGAATAGAGAATTTTGTACTATGAGCTTCATACAATGTCCTGAAATTCATCCAATATCCCATTATTCAGGTCTTATATTGAATGTATTAATACATGTTAACATATCATTCCATAATATTTAAGGTCAAACATATGAAAATTTCTCACCTTCTTCCATAGATCAACATCATCCTTTTCTAACTATTTAATCATTACATGGATAGATAGATGAACACTAATTTGAGAAATATATGATTTATCCCCTTCTATTTTTGGATTTCCACATCCATGCTTTTCAAATTAATAAATATTTTATATTTTTTATTCCCATAATAGATAACATAGTATGATCCTTTGAAATCAAATCATTGGCTATCTTGTTCACTCTCCAAGGGTGGTAAAGTATTGAGTCGTCGTAATGTTTAATCAAGTATAACAATATTCAATGGTGCATATTCAACTCCTTCTATGTAAATAAAAACATAAATATTTTATTATTGTTATATATGTCTTACCTTTAACAATACATATAATTCCTTTATATATTTAATGAAAAATTATCAATTCTTACTCTAAATCATGAGTTTATTAAATTTTCACACTAATTTTTAATTAGTGAGTGGAATATTTTATATCAATGTCATTATATATAAGGACACATCCCAAAACCTTCATTAATGTGTCATTATATATTAAAAACCATTATCAGCTACATTTTAGTGTAATAATAGGCACGCTGGCTAAACTTCTCTTTAGTTATTTGAAATTTTCTACAGGTAAATATATCTAGATGAAATCACACCCTTTTTTAGTCAACATCGTGACTAGAATAGATATTCATAGGAAATATCTCACAATTCATCATTATTTTCCATCTTATCCAAAAAAACTATATATTTTTCTTAACATGGTTGGTCATGATCATTACTGAAATAATTCTTCTTTTGAATCACCCACTGATATACCCTCAAAATAGAATAGATGGGCCATGAATGAAACTTTATGAAGTTAAAATTCATGCCCATAGAATTTAGAATACAACTTATAATTCCTTAGGATATTCATTAAATTCTCAAATTTTATTCATGATATTATTTACTACCTAAATATATAAGAACATCATCTATTGATATTACCACTAACTAATCAAGGAAATTTCAAAATTCTCTATTCGTTAAATCCATGAAGTAAGAAGGAACAGTATTAAGAAAAAAGAAATAATTATCAATTCATAAGGACCATACCTCATATGGAAGGTTTTATTGTCTATATAGACCTTATTAATCTTTAGCTAATGATATATAGATAAAATATCAATAAGGGAAAAAATATATCTCTCTTAGTAATTGTTCAAAAAATTAATCAATGCAGTGTATAGTATACTTGTTCTAAATAATGATCTTATTATCTTCCGGACAATCAATCAAAAGATGTATTGAACTGTATCTATTTTAAAAAAGAAAGGGTTCACCCCTTATTGAATTACTAGTTTGAATGAATAAATTATCTATATTCTACTTGAGTTTCTTATTCAATTCCTTAACTCAGTTAGGGACATTCTATAAAGAATATTTGAAATAGTTTTAGGACCAGATATGAGTTCTATTTTAATATCAACTTCTTTATTAGGGGTAATACTGGTCAAGTACTCGTGAAATACATCAGAATGATTCCAAAAAATAGGCACATTTTCAATTTTTTATTTCTCCCCAACCAATTCAGATAAATATTCACTATGAATAGGTACAAAACCCAATATGGTAGAAGTAATTTTCATTGGCTCCTTTGGTTAATCCTCTCCCTGATAGGTGATTTGAGGTTGATTTGAAATAAATAAATGTTACATCCAATCCATGACAACAGATATGGGATAAATTCTAAGAGATCTAATCCATACCCAAATATATGGAAAATTCATCTAGACGAATTATACCAACATATTCAAGAAGAAAATTCACACAAAAATTTATCAGAGGGGATATATATGATTTAGATTAGGCCAACCTTCCATTAATAATTTTTCACCAACAACTTAACATCAAATAGTTTATGTTCTTATATGATAACCATTGAAAATTAATTACATAGAAAATTGTAGTTAGAAAAATAAATAAGAAATTTTCAATCTTATAGTGGATGATAAGTTTACCTTTCAACATGTTTCTAGGAACATCCATATCATCTGTATTAATTGTATAAGCACAACATTCTCCCATTAGCATATATTTTTGTAAATTCCAATTATATTTAGGGAATTGGATATAATAGTGACCAATTACCATATAGATAAATATATTTAATTCAATTTATTTTCTCTTTCCCTTTATTTTTTGAGAAGGAGGGCCTTTTCTATATACTTAAAGAAAACTTGTAACACCCAGAGATTTTATGAAAAATATTCTTTTTAATTTTATTGATGTCTTGTGTTGTATGCTACACCAAAAAGAGCTTGCACTACATGTATCCCTGACTTGGCATGTATTACACGCAATCATAACCTTCGACGATAGCGTTTTTTGTACGCAATACCAAGTTTCACTAAACAACAATATGTTATATAAATTAGACGTTATGAATAGTAATACCCAATTTTTAAAATTTTATAAATTATATCTTTCAAAATGGACTACATTTTTCGATTCAGAATATAGAAATTATCCCAGGGTTAATTTTTGGTATTTTTCTGAAAACATTCAATTTTTGATGAATAGTGAAAACACTGGGTTACTATTTAAAAAACGACTTTTTATTTAAATGATTATTTATTTTATTTAAATTTATTTTAGGTCAAAATCGATACATAATTCCTATATAAGTTCAATGTAATTCATTGGGGTCATTTTATAATAATTGTAGACATATAAAAATTTTAGTGAACTTTTCACCGTCTTTTACCCACCTCCAAGGAAAATTTGAAAATTTACATAAAACATAATTTTTCTGGTTCTCTGAGTGGAATTTCGAAAATCCAAGATAAACGGTTAATATTAAGGAGTAAAATGTGGTTCAATAAGATAAAAATAATTTTTGGTGAATAGTAACTTTTTTTCTTTTATTTACCATGGTTAAAAGTAAATAGGGTAATTAAGGGTAAAATTGATATTACTATTACCCTAACACATGTCCTAATTCTATTGGATAAGTGTAATTCGACCAAAAACAACCTTAGGAATAAAATATTACCCTTTTGATCCACTAAGATTAGATTAGGACATTTATTATTTTTTTTAAAGAATAATTAAAATAATTAAAATCAATGTTTAATAAGTAAAAAATTGTTACTATAGGGTTATACATATGATAAATTCGACTATAAATATTAATTAGAAATATAAAATGATTTCCTACATAATGGAATTTTATTTATAATTTCTATACATTATATAATTTAATTTATTTATGACACAATGATGATGTAGTAATTACCTTATTAATGAAATATTAACATAATTGATGTAATAAATACCCAAATAAATGTAATTTTAGACTTTATATGAATTAAACTAATTTTATAGGTTAATATGACATGTTAGTATTGATTTAATTAACTTTTTCGAACTAATCAACCTGTTATTATTATCACAAAAATCAAGTACCAAATAGTGTCAAAATTGACATAAAATAGTTTTTAAAAAAATATTATATTATTAATTGTTATTTTATTCCTAAAAATCTAAAGTTCGGTAAAATGACTTAGATAAGGATATATATATATACTAATAATGAACCAATTATATTTCTTTTGGGTTTTTATAGTATGTTTATTAACCATATAGTGTAAGAAAACAAAAAGACACAGAAAAAGTTAAATTATTTAATATAAAGTTTCATCTATAGGATAAGGATAAAATAGTAACCTAAACTTGTATAAAACCTATAGGTTGAGAGGATTTAGACCCATCCCCACCTTAGCTTCTAAATAAATCAATTTGGATCTATTAAAAACCGAATATGACTTTATTATAAAATAATATTTTAAGTTTTCCAAATGTGCCCCTCTCCTCCCTTATAAAACGGGAACCCCTTCCCTCTTCTCTTCACACCCTTTTGAGCCGTGAAGGTCGGAAAACCCCAGAAATTTACACTTCTAAACCTCTCTAGTTATATCATATAGGTTCTGGTCTTTTCAAAAGACCAACTCTAGTGCCCTAAGAAGATGTTTAAAGGAGGTGCATCGAAGAAGAGGTAATCTCTTCTAATGATTCTTTCATGTTTCTTTCTTCTTCAACTTCATATTCTTTATTTGTTGCATTATAAAGTAATAAAATAAGTATTACTTATATACTGATATGTTAGTTTAACAAAACAACCTCATTTCACCTTCTATTCATCCTATGGAAAACGAAATCACCACGCGTGCATACGTACAGAATATTATTTCCACGTCATGGTGTAATCTGTTTTCCACCACCAACTTACTTGGATGGGTATAGTGGTGTAAAGAATAACTATATATGATTATTATAACATCATACTGATTCTATGATATTATATCATCCATTCCAATTCTATTCAATAAATATGGGAATGATATCATCGCTCCTGCGTACGTACGGATTACCGTCTCCACGACGCGATGAGATTCATTTTCCATGTTAACAATGCAATAATGATTATAAAGTATATATAATAAGTAATAATGAAATATATGACATAAAAAATCTACTGGATTTATGTATATATATATGTATGTCATCTACATAATTCCATTCAAGTCAATAAGGAATGGAAAACAATGTTCATGCGTACGTACGACTTACCGTCTCCATGAACGGTGTATTTTATTTCATTAATCTATCTATTATATATATATATATACTGAATATATATATGATATTTTAATCATGATTTAATTTCTATAAGTATGTAAAAAATGATATAAGTAATAAAAATATCTGGAACAATAAATCGAAACACGTACGATAAATGAAACGATTTTAACCAAAATGCTGGTTTAACATGGAATTTATAAAAGAACGGGTATTATAAAGTCATAATTGAACTATATATGATATCATAACAATGAATATGATTCTTTAATAAGCCAATAACATTATTTAAATCCTTATACAGGTGGTCCGGATACATACGAAGCATATCGTACATAAGGTAAGGGATAACATTTCCAATCTCATTTTTATCCGAGATTGTCTATTCGTAAGTATTTATTGGGGTTATATTTATCATCCATCTCTATTCATATGTGTTTACTGGGGTTATATTTATCATCCATGTCCCACTTTTCGAAAAATTATTTCATGTATGTTTAAAGTCCTTTTTACCCATTTTTTGAGTTTTACTACATAGTATGTAAGGAATCTTTCTTTTCTTTACTATAGGAGGCACTTTTTGACTTTTCTGACAAAAGTATGTGAAGAATTTTTTTTATCATATTTGGGATGAACATATTTTTACGGTTTTATAACAACTTATTTTCATGAAGCTATCTCTACAAGATTTATTGACTATTTTCAAAAAAATCTTTTAATTTTAAAATTGCATGGAATTTTGTGAAAAGAAAATGATTTTGAAGAAAAAGTATATTTTCCTCAAGAATTCATTTCATGTGTTTTATCAAAACCATTTTCCATCTAAGATTATATTATTTCATATGTGTATGTTTCAGGTATAATGTATCAATGATTTACATGGTTCCACTTTTCATATGATGAAATGATATCCACTTATTTTATATGGATTATGTTATGATGAGATGATATTTATGAAACCCATTTCTATTATTTGGGTTATGATGAATGGTTTATGTTTATGTTGTGGCACAAGTAAGAATGATTTCATTATGAGATGGATGGGACCTATATCTCCCTACAATGCATTCGGTAAAGATTTGTATCTCATGAGATAGACACGGTTGGAAAGGTAAGTTAATCTGATTCAGTGATACAGGACTGGAACGAGGAGTGAACTTGATTCAGAAAGGGACTTTGTCCACTAAGATGGTCTTGGCAGCAATTCCTTGGCTACTATGGAAATCATAACATGTGCTTAATGGTTTCCATAATTATATTCTTTATTCCCATTCTATTTAATCTTGATTGATGATCCATTATAATCCATGCCTTACGTACTTCCATGTTTTATGTCATTGCTCAAGATTTTGATGTTTAAATATTATGTTCATGTTTTGAGGTACAAATGTATATGGTTTGTTTTATTTTCTCCATGTTTACCCTTACTGAAAATTTGAGCTCACACTTTATATGTTTTCTTTTCCCCAGGATATAAATAATGGTTAGAAGATCTTTTTACAAGATTATAAGATTATATTCTGAGTTTCCAAAGACACTAAACTATTATGGTCCTTTAGTGTCTATTTTTGTTATGTATTAGATATTCCTCAAAAGTAATGTAATGTCAATGTATGTCAAGATTTGGGTCTCTACAGTTGGTATCAGAGGAAAGGTTTAGTTAACCTTGGGAAACTAGGATGTGAAAACATTAGTGAGATCCCTAGAGATATATCTAAGGTATGTCTATGTATGTCCTTAAGGTTAAGTATGAGTGTAGGTTATAGTCGTAGAATTACGGTAACTATCATCGAATTAACCCTATGATTTTATATATTGAAGGTAGTCCCCCTTTATTATGTTGTTTTCCCTGGCATGATTTGTTCCTCTCACACTATTCTTTTTGGGTTTTAGACGATGGATGGAACCCGATGGAACCGTGTTGATCAATGTAATGGACAATGTAATGATTGTCCTCCTAAACAACCAAATGTGATAGGAGATTGAGTGAAAAATATTATTGATAAACTTACACAATCTACAAATCATTCTGGATTTCCAAATGATCAGAGAAGTGAATAATATTCTATTGAGTCCTTCATGATGCAACGTCCACCTTATTTCAATGGGTCCTCTGATCCACTTGTTGCTGAACAACGGATCAGTACCATGGAAAAGATATTTTCCATACATCACTATTCGGAACAAGGTAAATTAATTCTAGTTGTTTACCGTTTAGAAGGTGAATCAGACCGGTGGTGGACTCTAATTAAGAATACAAGGCCCCAAGATGAAATTGAATCCATGGAATGGGACGAGTTCAAGAACATGTTTTTCAGTAACTACTTCCCACGTATTCTTCGAACAAATATGGAAAAGGAGTTCCTTTAGCTTAAGAAGAATGATGTTGAATCTGTTGGTATATACGAAGCGATTTTTACAAGGCTTGCAAGGTATGCATCTGGCTTTATCATCCAACCTGAAAGTAATGTTGATTGATTCTTCAGTGGCTTAAAACCATGTCTTCTAAGGGAATTATATATAAGATACTTTAGTAGCTATGAAGAAATTGTGTGTTGTTCTTTCAAGGTAGAAATGGAAGTTGATTTTATATACCCATCTCATGGTTTTGACAAGAAACGAAAGATGGAGTTCAAGGAGAAATATTAGAATAATGATGAAAAGAAGATAAATGTTTCTTTATGCTCAATGTGTGGAAATAATCATGTTGGAGATTGTCTTAAAGGGACTAGGAAATGTTTTAAGTGTGGAAAAGAATGTCATCAATCTACTGAGTGTCGAAGTAATGGAAAAAGGATTGATAATTATGTGAAGAAAGAAACGACTGTAGATAACTCCCCACCAACACTTCAATGCTTCAAGTGCAAGGAAATGGGTAATTGTGCTAATAAATTCCCTAATCCAATGGTTAATGATGATCAACGTGAGCAACCTCTTATGGAAAAGGACAAATGGAATTCACATGCGATTACTACTAGAAATTTTGAGTATGAAAACGATGTGGTGGAATGATTATGTGTTTATATAAAGGGATTCTAAAATAATGTTGTGGAATCTCATTTATAGTATAGTGGAACATTGGAATATCTATCTAATGGTTTATTGTGGTTTTCGTTAATTATATGGTACAGGTAACCATGAAAAGTGATTCCAATATTTTAGAAAGTACATAATATGCGCATAATGAAAGGGTAAAGAGAAAATTAAATGTTTGATAGTATTTATGAGCTCATGACTGATATAAGGACAAAGTTATATCATGGTTTGAGGATATATAATTTTTGAATTTTAGTATATGGAAAGAGTTGATATTTGACAGCATTCATTCTTCCACTAATGTTAAATGTGTATTCTTTTTTCAAGAGAATACATGATCAAGGTATTCAGATGAATGGAATGTGACCAACAAGATATATGAGGGATAAATGATGGTATTTACATGCTTGTTATATGACCTTTTTAGTAATAATTCTCTTTATACTATGAGTTTGGAAATAAGTATTTTTGATAAGCCTAAAGATTGGAATGGATTATGTTGGACATAAGTTAGTATTGTTTAAGGCTAGAACTTTTTTCTATATTATTGATGGAATGATATAATAGTGTAGGTTACGAAAAGGGAAAACATGAAGAACGGGCGACAACCCTTCGTGTCGGACAATGATGTGGGAATCGAACCCAGAACTGAAGTGCGACATGCCATTATTGCCTACCACTGGCTTACATGAAGTCCCTGGTTAGTAGAAACTAGTTTTATTATATTAAGCAGTACGATAGATGAAGTATAAGTCCATTTTTGGAATCATATACGATTAACCTCACCATAGATGGACTTATATATATTTGATAACTTTTTCTAACCTTTTGTTTGAGACAGATGGAATGACCCATCATTTTATCACATGATCTGCTAACACCTCACGAATCCAAAATTCAACTTCATTTATTTAAGAGATGAAGTGGAAATTGTTCAAGGCATGAACAACAGTGAGATTATACCAAAATAAAGTATGTATTTCTTCTAATTCAAATTCTTCAACTTTAGGGAAATGATCTTGAAAACCAAAAATGTTGTCCTAATTCCCCTATATCCAATGAATCAGAAGGTACCTTAGATCATAACCTATTTATGGCTTTGTGATTGTTGGATTTTTCATAGCCATGTTCTCTACCACTACCCATCAGAACATTATGGTTATATTTCTCTTCCATATCCATATTATCACCTATGTTCTCCTATGTGGAAACGCATGGATTATTTAATATGGGTAACCATTACGTTTCATACATTAGTTTTTAAAGATAAATATTGGTATTCCTTTCTACGATGTGGGTTTCTATTAAAGAAACTTTCGAGTATTAAACCATTTATAACCCCAACAAATTTCAAGGACGAAATTCATTTTAAGGGGGTAGAATGTAACACCTCGAGATTTTATAAAAAATATTCTTTTCAATTTTATTGATGTCTTGTGTTTTACTCTACTCTAAAAGGATCTTGCACTACATGCATCCCTAACTTGGCTTGTATTACACACAATCACGACCTTCCACGATAGCGTGTGTTGTACGCAATACAGAGTTTCACTAAACAACGATATGTTATATAAACTAGCCATTATGAATAGTAATACCCATTTTTTGAAATTTTCTAAATTTTATCTTTTGAAATGGACTCAATTTTTAGATTTGGAATATCGAAATTATCCTAGGGTGAAGTTTTGGTATTTTTATGAAAACTTTCAATTTTTGATAAATAGTGAAAACACTGGGTTACTATTTAAAAAATGACTTTTTATTTAAATAATTATTTACATTATTTAAATTATTTTAGGTCAAAATAGATACATAATACCTATATAAGTTCAATGTAATTCATTGGAGTCATCTTATAATAATTTCAGATATATAATTTTTTTTGAACTTTTCACCGTCTTATACACACCTCCTAGGAGAATTTGAAAATTTACATAAAACATATTTTTACCACTTCTGTGATTGGAATTTCGAAAATCTAAGGGACACATTTAATATCAAGGAGTAAAATTTGTTTCAATAAGATAAAAATAATTTTTGGTGAATAGTAAATTTTTACTTTTACTTACCATGGTTAAAAGTAAATAGGTTAATTAAGGGTAAAAATGATATTACTATTAACCTAACACATGTCCTAATTCTTTTGGATAAGATTAATTCAACCAAAAACAACCTTAGGAATAAAATATTACCCTTTAGGTTCACTTGGATTAGATTTGGACATTTATTATTATTTTATTTAAAGAAGAATTAAAATAGTTAAAATCAATGTTTAATAAATAATTTTTTTAATATATGGTTATACATATGATAAATTCGACTATAAATATTCATTATAAAGTTAAAAATATTTCCTACATAATGGCATTTTATTTATAATTTTTAGACATTATATAATTTAATTTATTTATGATACAATGATGATTTCGTAATTACCTTATTAAAGAAATATTAACATAATTGATGTTATAAATACCCAAATAAATTTTATTTTATACTTTATATGAATTACACTAATTTTATACTTTAATATGACATGTTATTATTGATTTAATTAACGTTTTTCAAACTAATCATTCTGTTTTTTTATTTTCACAAAAATAATGTACCAAATAGTGTCAAAATTGTCATACAATAGTTTTTAAAACAAATATTATATTATTAATTGTTATTTTATTCATAAAAATTTAAGGTTCGACCAAATGACTTATATAGGGATATATATATTAATAATTAACCCCTTGGGGTTCTTCTGGCTTGTTATAGTAAGTTTATTAACCATATAGTGTAAGAAAACAAAAATACACCGTAAAAGTTAAATTATTTAACATAGAATTACATCTAAATTATAAGGATAAAATAGTAACCTAAACTTGTCTAAAATATATTTTCTGAGAGTATTTAGATACATCCCCACCTTAGCTTTGAAATAAATCAATTTTGAGTTATTAAAACCCAAATATGTCTTCATTATAAAATAATATTTTAATTTTTCCTAAGGTGCCCCTCTCCTCCTTTATAAAAAGGGCACCCCTTCCCTCTTATCTTCACACCCTTTTCAGCCTTGAAGATCGGCCACCCCCTGAAAATTCCTCTTCTCAACCTCTCTAGTTATATCATAGAGGTTCTTGTCTTCTCACAAGACCAACTCTAGTGCTCTAAGAAGATGTTTAAAGGCGGTGCGTCGAAGAAAAGGTAATCTCTTCTAACGATTCTTTCATGTTTCTTTCTTCTTCAACTTCTTATTTTTTAGTTGTTTCATTATAAATTAATAACATCAATATTACTTATATACCGATATTTTATTATAATAAAACAACCCCATTTCACCTTCTATCCATCCTATGGAAAATTAAATCACCGCACGTGTGTACGTAAGGAATACCGCCTCCACACCGTGGTGTACTCTGTTTTTCCACCACAACCTTACTTGGATGGGTATAATGGTGTAATGAATAACTATATATGATTATTATAAAATCATATTGATTCTATGATATTTTAGCATCCACTCCAATTCCATTCAATAAATATGGGAACGATATCATCGCTTGTGCATACGTACAGATTTCCTTCTCCACGACGCGATGAGATTCATTTTCCATGTTAACAATGTAATAATGATTATAATATATATATATAATAAGTAATCATGAAATATGTGACATAATAATGCTACTGGATTTATGTATATATATATTTATGTCATAAACTTAATTCCATTCAAGCCAATAAGGAAAGGGAAACATCGTTCATGCGTATGTATGGATTACCGTTTCCATGAACGGTGTATTTTATTTCATTCGTCTATCTATTATATATATATATATATACTGAATATATATGATATATTAATCATTATTTACTTTTGGGAAGTATTTAAATCATTATATAAGTAATAATAATATCAATAACAATAAATCGAAACACGTACGATAAATGAAATGATTTTACCCAAAACATTGCTTTAACATGGAATTTATAAAAGAATGGGTATTATAAAGTCATAATTAAACCATATATGATATCATAACAATGAATATGATTCTGTAATAAGTAAATACCATTATTTAAATCATTATATAGTAGGTCTGGATACATACTAAGTATATCAGACATAAGGTAAGGGATAACTTTTTCAATCTCATTTTTATCCGAGATTGTCTATTTGTATGTATTTACTAGGGTTATATTTATCATCCATGTCCCTCTTTTCTAAAAATGGTTTCAGGTTTTTTTGAAGTCCTATTTTCCCATTTTTTGACTTTTACTAAATGTTATGAAAGGAATCTTTCTTTTCATTACCATATGAGGTACTTTTTGACTTTTTCGACAAAAGTACGAGAAAAATGTATTTTAACTTATATGGAATGAACAGATTTTTATGGTTTTATAATGCCTTATTTTCATGAACCTTTATCTACAATATTTATTGACTATTTTCAACAAAATCCTATAATTTTAAAATTTCATGGAATTTTGTGAAAAGGAAATTATTTTGAAGAAGAAAGGATATTTTCCTCAAGAATTCATTTCAAGTGTTTTATCAAATAAATTTTCCATCTAAGATGACATTATTTAATATGTGTATGTTTCAAGTATAATGTCTCTATGATTTATATGGATCCACTTTTATTATGATTAAATTATAACCATTTGTTTTATATGGATTATGTTATTATGAGATGATGTTTATGAAACCCATTTTTATTCTTTGGGATATGATGAATGGTTTCTGTTTATGTTGTGGAACAAGTAATAATGATTTAATTATGAGATGGGTGGGACCTATATCTCCCTCAAATGCATTGGGTAAATATTTATATCTCATGAGAAAGACATGGATGGAACGGTAAGTTAATCTGGTTCAGTGATACAGGACTGGAACGAGGAGTGAACTTAATTCAGAAAGGGACTTTTTCAACTAAGATGGTCTTAGCAGAAATGCCTTGGCTACTATAGAAATCATAACATGTGATTAATGGTTGCCACAATTATATTCTCTATTCACATGATATTTTATCCTGATTGATGATAAATTATGATCTATGCCTTACGTACTTCCATGTTTTATGACATTGCTCAAGATTTTGATGTTTAAATATTATGATCTTGTTTTGAAGTTAAAATGTATATGGTTTGTTTTATTTTCACCATAATTACCCTTACTGAGCATTTTAGCTCACCCTTTATATTTTTTCTTTTCCCCATGATATAAAGAAAGGTTTTAGGTAAAAAAAGGAAGATCTTTATGGGAAATATTGAAGATCTTTCACCAAGATTAGAAGATTATATTATGAATTTCCAAAGACACTAAACTATTACGGTCCTTTGATGTATGTTTTTGTTATGAATTAGATATTCTGCAAAAGTAATGTAATGTAAATGTACAACAAGATTTGGGTCTCTACAAAACTCATTTCCCTTTTAATAATTACCACGGTGTATCCTTCCAAAGTATCATAGGTTTGAACATTTATCTTTATATTCTCCCCATTATCCGTTTTTTCACTATCACAATATTCTTCGCTTTCTTCCATTATATGGATTAAGACTTGTAGAATTATTTCTCCATATTGATAGCACATGATATTGAATCCTCATATGATGAGAATATATAGGAGACTAATTCCCCTGGAAAAGATTTATTTAACCCATAAAATAAATGTTCAATATTACTCTTTAGATTTTATATTTAGTTTAAAGAATTTCCCTCTAACCTTTTAAAGTTATTTATTTACATAAAAATATTATCCTCTTCCTTTTGTCTTAGACTCAAAAAAAATTCTCAATCTTAGCTTTTTATTCACATGAAAAATATTTTTCTTAAGACGTGTTAATTAATATCCTTCCATCTCATTCTTGATAATTTTTCTTCATCCTTAGTGTTTTGAGTCAATGTCTACCATTGATCTGAATGCCCAAAAATGTGAAAAACTACAATGAAAACCATATCCCATTTATTTATTCTCAAATTTAAAAACATCTTCTCTTATAATATTATCCATCGGCCAGTAATAAATGAATTTTTGGACCCATTTAATGATAGAGGTTGATAGATTATGAAATGGTCTAACATTTCTACACAAAATTATTGATCATCATGGCTATCCATTAAGGAATGGTTTTTAGTCATAACCTATTATAACTTTTGAAATATAGTTATAATTTGTTCATCTCTGGTGTTATTATATTTTATAGGATGGAAATACCTACATAGATTATATGAAATTATAAGTTTTTTATTCCGTACACTAGGAGTCATTTCTAATCTATGGGGTACACTGGATTAGATCATAACATTATGAATTATAATTTATAATTTCAAAACTATCGAGACATGTAACATAAATTGAAAATTTATTCATAGATAATATCATAATCAAAATCATATATATTTTTTGGAAAATATCCTCAAATCATAAATATATTTTCATATACATAATAATAGTTTATAAGTTAAAAGTAAATTAACTCAAGTATATCCCCAAGAGTTTTTATCTAGGTTTATTGTAAGGGCTCACTCATAGTGCACTAAAATGATGGTCAATATATACTAGATATAATAGACCATTACTTTTAAAATATTATTTCACGATATTAAGTATGATTAACCATTTAATACATTCCAAGGATCATAAAGCCTAGTGTATTTGAAGGATTAGGTATATAAAACTGAAACATGAAACAAAACTCAAAATAACTTTATTTTAAACTCAATCATGAGCTACTAACTATCATAATTCTCTATCATATTCATAGGGTAAAATGGGGAATACATGAACAAAGGGATGATCTAAAATTCCAATAGGGTAACAAACATATGAATAAAAAATATCACATGGGTTAGAAGGCATAACATACTGACATAAAAAGGAATGGAACATATTTAAACATATGGAAGAAAAACATAAAAATCATGGGATCCCATAATTATGGAATCATATAAACGGTGAAATAGTATACAACCTAAAATAACCATGAGTCAAGGATAACCACCAATAACATTTCACTTGGACGAGCATGAGTCATGTCTAACAACCAAGACCCTTGAACATTATTAGAATTAGTCAAGGCTAACCAGCTAGACCATTGCACACAACATTTCATGATACTAAACATTAACCAATGAATTATATCACTATGTGGGTCTATCCATGAGTACATGTTCATACATATGTGTTCAATATGAATAAAAATCAATCATTGGTATAAGGGTTACCCATAGAATGAAATGGGTGTCCGAATCATGTCATAAGTCATAAAAAATGGGTGTATTGAAAGGATTACAGGATATAATGGATTCAAGTCCTTCATGGATATTCATAAGGTAATATAGGCATAAAATATGATAGGTGATTTCAAAAATAAGTGAAAACATGTTAAAATATTGTTTAAGAAGCAAGATAAATGAGATACATTAGTGTAGTTTAAGGGAAAATTTATGTACTATTTAAAATAGAAAAGGAATAAGTTCTTGTATAAAACCATAAATGAACCACGATAATTTTTTATAAATAAATGAGTTTTTTTAGAAAAATATATGTTGCTTAAAATAAATTATGGATACCACTAGAGAAGGGGTAAGAAATCAGGATGTTCCCTTTAATCGAGTTTTCTTATCCATAAGGATTAACAAGGAAACCATTCTATGACATGTATATCCCCAGAAAATAAGGCTGAATTGATATGGATAAATGATTTTGGAACTTATAAAAATAAAGTAGAATGTTTTTGTAAAAAAAGAGTTACATTGGGGTAAATATAGATAAACCCTAACCTGATGGAAAATAATTGCTGTTCTTATGTTTGAAAGTGATCTGTACTTTATCATAATGTTATTTATAGTCAAATTAAATGAAATAATTAATTATTTCATAACATTTTATACATTTATTATATTTATTATAATGTTTTTATGTTCATTTATGGTCTTTCTAGGTGTTGTAAGATACAAGTTTAACATTTAGGGGCATTTGTTTCATTGGTTTTCATGATTGGTTTACGTGTATACATATAATGAAAATCAGGTAAAATGGTAATAGTAGACTAGAATTGAAATTATTTTTTAAAATTTATTCTACAATATAAAATTTTATTATATATCATTTTATCATATATTATTATTATTCATTTGAAAAAATATTAATGATAATTGTTTATATTGTTTTTGTATTTTTTTATCATCATGCACTAGGTTTATTTTATTAATTAATATCATATATATATATATATTGGTTACATGATATTAAATAGGTTTTAATACATATATTATAATTTTTTTACCCATAAAAATGGGTTTATGACCATCCATGAAGGAAGTAATGGAAATTTGAATCACATCATCCTTGAATAAAATTAATTCACACATTATGGATGATGTTTTCATTTTTGGAATAAAAGAGGAGGGACAAAGAAATTATGTTCGGATACCACATAAAAAGATTAAAATTAATTTTTATAAATGATATATGAGTTCTAATGTCACTTGGGTAAAGGTATGTGAGGAGAGAATAAGAAAAGAAAAGAAAATGAAAAGAAATTAAATAAAAAAGAAAGAGGTTTTAACATCATCAATTCATCACCTTTAGAACCTCCTTAGGGGAATGAGATTTGAACTTTTTTTCATTCCATAACCTCATGGAAGTGAATAAAGGACATGCGATGAATATTATGTATAAATTGGACAGTCTTCCAAGATTATGTGGTGTGATGATAAGATGTTGTGAGGGGTTTTAATTATAGTGGATGAGCCCGGTGTTTTGACATTATTTTATCCATTAGTATATTATTTTACCCCAATAATATAAATAGTATTAGAATAATAAAATATATATTAAAATAATTAAAGGTTGTTATAGATTATTTTTCTAACATTAGTAATGACTAAAGTAATAGTTTATTTAACTAATCATGTATATATACATAAAATTACGGTATTCTACTATTCCAAAAACATCAAGTATTTTATAAAAAGCCCAAAAATTCACCTTATCCATTTTTAAGTTTTTTGAATTAAAAAATGAACACCATTTTAGGAAAATAACATTATAAATAAAAAAAATTATTTTAATAAGAATCCTTATTTACTTGGAAACCCAATTTTAAAATTTTAACTACTTCTATAACACATTGAAAAATTAATTTAAGTCTCATAAAATTATGTCATAATCATATGAAACAAATTAACTTATGAATATATTTTATGAAAATAAATTTTCTTTTAAATCATTATATTAATGATAAAATTGAAAATAAACTTTTATATTTTATAAAAATAACATCAATTAATTAAAAATTTCTAAAACATTAATTTATTTATACTAAGATATAGTTATATCATTTTACTATTTATAACATTCCTAAAATTTATTTATACCTTCATGTGTGAGTTTACTATTCTATTGGATGGTTTATTATTCATAAGTGTCATATTGATATTCCAAAGTTCATGTTACTATTACATTGGTACATGTTTCTTATCATTTATAAATGCCTTATATTCCATTCATTATTCATTTATATTGTCTCTATTGTGTTATTTATGTGGTTTTATTTGATTTATACTATACGGAATAATTAAAATAAGGGAATTTTCATTTATATAATTCATGGTTTTTGAATTATTCCTCCTTATAAAAATTTTCCCTTGATATTTCATTTTACATATTATAGGGAAAAAAGTCTTGGGCACTTCTCCTTCGTCAGTTCCTCTAATCCCATGTTTCCATTACATATTAATGGTTCTTCCATAGTACTTTGACTAGGTGGGTAGTATTGTTTCATATAAATTTATCTCTATGGTCAATGATCTTCAGTAGATACATCTCATAAAAGAGATAACATTCCAAATAAACAACCTCTAGATTTAGTACATGTGATAGATCTGGTTGGTAATTTCTCAAATGGGATATATGAAATAAAATGAATACTTGAGACATGATTGGTGGAAGTGATAATAAATACTCCACAGCTCCTACACGATCAAAAATATTTTAGGATCCAATGTACCTCTTACTCACCATTCTTTTTTCCAAAATATCATTATCCTCTTCCATAGAGATATATAGAGGAATAACATATCTCTAATATTAAACTATACGTCTTTTTGATGATTGTATGCATAGCTCTTTTGTTGACTTTGGGATGCCTTGATGTGTTGTGGAATTTTTTACACCTCATCTTTCATTTCATTGAAAATATTAGGCCTTATCATTATAAATTTACCTATTTCATCATAACATGCAATATTTCTACCTATTATCCCATAATGGGATTAATATAGAGCTATTTAGATTCTCGAGTGGAAATAGTTGCTGAATGAGAATTCATCCAAAGTTAGATATTGGACCCATACTCCTTTGAAGCCCATGAAACATGCACTAAACATGTATTCTAGTTTTTGAAGAGTCTATTTTGATTGGATATCAGTTTAAGGATGAAAATACAAACTAATTTTCAACATATTATTTAGATCATGTTAGAGACTTTTCTAGAACATGCGGGTGAATCTCTGATTTTGATCGAATATTATTGATAGTGGTACTTCATGAAACCTTACTACTTCCTTGATTTATATCAGTTAAATTTTCTCTAGTGATAATTCCTCTAAAATTGTGATAAATTGAGCTTTCTTTGTGATATGATCTGCAATTACTAATATTTCATTATTTCTGTAGTATTTATTTAAATTTTCAGTGACAAAGTAAATAGTGATGTTTTCCCACCTACAAATTGGTATTGTTATTTATGGAATAATCCCATTGCACATTTTTCATTCAATATTCAATTTATGATATACCAAGAACTTTGATGTATATTCAACAATCACCGTATTCTTATTTTTCAACCAATGTTTCTCTTGGAGATCTTGGTACATCTTTTTTCTCCTCAGGTTAATAGAAAAAGTCGAGTTGTGTGCATCACTCAAAAAATCATTCTTTATTTATTGATTGGATGGTACACATAGTCATGATCCAAATCTCATAACTGCCTTCCTCATCAATTTTAACTCTAATTATTTCCCATTTCTAATAGTTTCCACCTTTTTCTGATTTTCAACAACATTTCTTTGATCATCCTTTATTTTCTCCATATGTGATAGTTGAGAAATCATTTGATAAATGAAGGATGAATTTCCTTCCTTAATGATTCCCATTTCGATTCTTTGCAGCCATAAGAATGTTTGATCCATATCAATTCTCATCATTTATAAAGATGCATGTTCCTTTCAACTTAGTGCATATTATACCTTATTTTTATACCAGGATGGTAGTGGATTAAGCAGTTGTAATACACGAGAAGAACAAACCATATTGAATAGCATATATTAAGATACTTCTAAGAAAAGATATACTTATGTCATTATGATCAGTATATATTTCACACATCACCCCATACAGGTAATGCTGTAAGATTTAAATAAAATGAACACATCCCCCAACTCTATATCATGTGTGGGGTTTTTTCCCATGAATTTTAAAATTCCTTGAGTAGTAGGTCAAAAATTTATCATTTTTCATTACAACGCAGCCTAATACCTTCCTTGAGGCATCTTTGTACACCACAAAGATTTCCCCTCTTGTCTTCTGTGTGAGTATTAATTCATTGATAATATTATTTTTCAACTCTTTGATAAATTACTCACACTCACGGGTAAATACAAACATCATTCCCAACCGAGACATCTTGGTTATTGGGGTTTATAATCATCAGAATATCTTCTCAAATCATAGTTAATATATATTTATTCAATGGATATTACAAATCCCTGTTACAGATGTTTTCCTAGGACACTCATCAGTTGACTTTGTCTTGGAAGGGACCACAATTACTCGTATTCTAGTGATAACATTCCCCAATAATGATACTTCCTCTATCAAGAACTAACATTTATTGTATTTTTTTCAATTTTTCTCCAATCATAATGTCTTCAGTACTATATTCAAATTATACTTTAGTTAGTCCTTGTTCTTGGACTATATCCTAATATGATCAATAATGACTAAAAATAATTTTTTGAGGTAATATCGGATGCCTTTATTCATTAAATCATGATTCTTATGTAACTACTTCTCTATTTTAACCAAATAAACTATAGCCATTATATAATGCTTCATTGATACAAAAGATATCCAAAAAAATATTTGATTGAGAAATCAACCTATTGGTAAGGAGGAAGTCCAGTAAACTCTTTAGGGGAATAAATCAATATAGTCCCTCACAATGGGTATGTATTCGAGCATGATTATCTTTTTTCAATAATTTAAGATAGATATGATTTCTCAAAAATAAAAAAAAATCCAAAATTGAGGTTATAAATCAGAAGTAGATTCATAATTATCTTTTCACTTGTACTGAGTTGGAGGATAAATTATGATGGGAGGTGCAATCTCCCTTTCTAGATAGTTGATGCTGAATTTGTATAAAGATAGACAACCCATGCCTGATATATCATTAAACTCTACTAAAGGATGTAATACATTGTTTTCTTGGGGGATCAGTCTACAAACATTAACCTAGGTGGATTTATATACTATATATGCAATAATTTCTCCATTTTATTCCTCACATTTAACTAACACTACATATTTTGGGGTGGAATTTTGATATCTCAACAAAAGTTTAAGGATTTGAAAGAATGTGAAGAACCAAAACCAAATAGTAATTTCATGTTTCATGAATGAATAACTAGTGTACCTATCATTATATCATTTTCGAGATCCACCTCAATATTTGGGATTTCATATTTCATTCCTTACTACCAAAGTTTTTTGTTATAGATTCCCCCAATAACTCGTGTCTTAGGGAAATGATTTTAATAATTCCCACATCCCTTGATGTTTAATAACTGCACTATAGGATGAGTTTTGATATGAACCTTCCTTAATTATTCTAAATTTTTGGTATTATTCACATCCCATTGAAATTTTTTAGCATGATTCCCCATTCTTCCACATTTGAAGCATTTTTTAGTTTATTTTAGAGAGTTTCCAATATGATTATTCCCACATTTATGATAGTTGGGATGCTATGTTTTTTTCAATCATGGGAAATATCTAATGATCCCCCAAATTGAACTCTATTTTCATCAGTTTATCTTTGATCCAGTGTTACCACTAAGATTCTCCGATCTTCATTTCATCTTTAAGGGAACAATGGAAAATCTTTTCATAGCTATCAATGTTATGAATCACCAGTGATTTTTGTAGACCTGACTTTAGTCTGATAAAGATGTGATCCACCTTTATTTTAGTTTTCTTAACAATACTAGTGGTGTATCTTGAATTTATTGTGATGTTTTATTAATACTCCATGATATACTCAACTTCCTTCTTCTTTAGTATGAGAAACTCTCTTTTTATATTGAGACGAAGGGTTTAGGGTAAATAATTATTGAAAAATATTTTATTCAAATCATCCAATTCAATGGAATCAATTTTCTCCTTGGAATTTCTGTTCTTGATTATTGTCTACCACTGAACATCTTATCTATAGAAATGATTTACATCCATCACAACATTCTATTCTTCTAAGAAAAACATGATAGATAATATCTTCACAATATATTGAATCCATTTTTTCTATAAGGACGAAATCAAAAGACCCCTTAAACATTGGAGGCCTTTTTCCAGTGAAGGATTCAACCACGAATTTCCCTTTTGTAGTATAATATGAATTTTCACATGATTAAAGTTATTATTAATAATATTCTCATGTTTAGAAACTACTATAATGATGTTTTGACCACATGTTCTCATCATATTTGGAATATCATTAGAGAAATTATTACATTTCTTATCACATTGGTTGTTGGAACGGGTTATACTATTTCCAGCACTTAACTATGAAAAAGAAACTGCAATTATGGTCTTGAATACATAACCAATAAGAATATAAAAGTAAAACATTGAATATATAAGGCTAAAATTATAAATTGAAATTCAATCCTAACTTTTGATACTGTAAGTTTTAATCTATGTTATCCATGGTTATCGAATTGTCCTTGGGATTCTTACTAATGTACTCTAGTCCAAATCTAGAAAAATAACAATTCATTTCTTTGATCCCAATTATAATGGAACATTCATTTTACACATATTATTACGTGGGTTTAATCATAGTTAACCATTAAATACAAACCAAATATCATAAATTCTACTATCTTTAAAGGATAAGGCACATATAATTAAAAACATGAAACAAAAGTTAAAATAACATTTAAATAAATTATATAATGAGATCATAACTTCCTTTTAGCCATAACCTCTACATAGGGTAACCTATGAAATTAATTAACAAATAAATGAGCTAAATTCCCATAAGGAGAATAAAAATATGAATAATGCATATCACATGGTTTTGTAGTCATAACATTATAACATAAAAAGGAAAAGAACATGAATAATAATATTGAAGCATAACATACTTAATATGGGATATTATATTCATGGAATCCAAGAGTTGTGGAAAATGTATACAACATGACATAATCAAAAGTCAAGGATAACTACCAAGACCATTTCACATGGAGGAGAATGATTCAAGGCTAACCACTAAGACCATTTCCCATGATTAACAAGGGTTGTGACTAACCACCAAGACCACTGCATTTAAAGTCTCATGAGACTAAATATTACCAAACGCATTGGATCAGTTTTTGGGAACACCCATCATAAAATGTTCATGCACGTTTTTGATAGATGAAAAATAATCAATAACATCTATAAAGTTTACCCATGGAATGAGATGGCTATCATAATCATGTTAAAAGGAATAAACAATTTGTGTATCATTTAGGTGTCCATGAAAGAATGGATTAAAATCATATATGGACATTCATAAAGTAAAATGGGCATAACACATCATAGTTGATGTCAAACTAAAGTGAAAACATGTTAAAATGGTGTTTAGGGAACCTTTACAAATGACCCACATTAGTGCGGTTTAAGGGAAGTACATAATGATTCTATAAAACAAAATAGGTATAATTTTTTATATAAAACAAGAAATAAACCAAGATTTTTTTCATGGATAAAACTAGATATATAATAAAAATAATGGGTGATTAAAAAGTTTATTCATATAAATTGATATTTGGAAGTAAATCAGTATATTCCCTTTTATCAAGAATGCTTATCGAGAAGTATTATGAAGGAACCATTTTTAAGACATGTATGTCCTCAAAAAAATGGTTGACTAATCTGGGTACATGATTTTGGAACATATAAAAATAATTTAGATTAATTATTTATTGAATATAAGTGTCACATTAATGTAAATAAATAGAAGATGTAACTTGAAGTAAAAAAATTGAGGTTTGGAAATATTCCATTACCTTATATCCAAAAGTGATATAAACATGATCATAATGTCCTGGAAAATCAAAATAAATCCATTAATTAATTAATAGAAAATTTTTATGTGTTTTATTTAGTATAATTTTTTTACATTCATTTACGATCTATTTATAAGATATAAGATATAATTTTATCATTTTGGGGCATTCATTTTCATTGTTTTCATGATCCGTTTACTCGAATACATGTATAGAAAATCATGTAAAATTAGAATAGTTATCCAGAATTGACATTATTTTTTATTAATGATCTTAAATAATATTAACTTTTCTTATATGTCATTTTTTCATATGTTAGGATGATTCATTAGATAAAATGTTAATGATAACAATTTACATTATTTTGTTTTTTTATCATCATAAACTAGTTTTTTATTAATGAATATCATGTATATATAATGGTTCAAAAAATTTAAATAGAATGTAATAAATATATTATAATATATTTTAACCATAAAAATAATTTTATAGCCACCTAGAATCTGGTGATAGAAATAAAAAACTCATCTCCCTTAGATGCGATAACTTAGCGCATCACAGATGATGTTTTCGCTTATAAAATAAAAAGGGTGGGGATGATAAATGAAGTTGGGTTATTCCATTAACATAATAACATTACAGTATATAAAATATATTCGAGTTATTTTGTCATGTGGATAAGGTTAGTTAATATATAATAATAAAATAAAATAAATTGGAGTGAAATTAAAAGAAAAAGAAAGAAATTTTGACCTCTTGAGTTCTTCCCCTTGAGAACCACCACAAGTGAATGGGTTTTGGCCTTTTCTTGAGACCAAATCCTACTTGATGCGGGGAAGAGACTAGAAATGTTTATTTGGAATAAATTGGACAAGAGTCAAGGCTTAAGAGGTGTGTGGAGAAGATGTGGTATTTTATGTGGTGGAGAGTGGTGATTTTCATTATTTTATTCATTAATTTATTACATTAACTCAAAACTAAAAATAGGTTGAAAATTATCACTAAATATATAAAAAACATTAAGGTGAGTAATAAATTATGGTGATTACATCATAAATGAGTCATGGAATATTGTTTCTAACTTATAATGTATATATACCGTAAATTACTATATTTTACTATTCACTCAAAATTCAAGTATTTTAGATGAAACCCAAAAATCCACCTTAATAATTTATATACTTTTAAAATTAAAAAAATTAACACCATTTTATGAAAATAAATTTCTAAATATGAAAATATTCATTTTTAAAAAAATTCATTATTTCTTGAAAAATACAAAATTCAAAATGATAACTAATTTTATAACACTTGAAAAAATTAATTAAGTTATAATAAAATTATATTATATTCATAAGACAAAAATAGATATTTATGACTAAATTTTTGGAAAAAAATTAAATTTTAAATCATTATATTAATTATAAAGTTAAAAATAATAATTATGATTTATAAACATATCAACACTTAATTAATAATTTCTAAAATATTTATTTACAAATATTATGACATAATTATGTCATATTTCAATTTATAAGATACATAAATTTTATTTATACTTTCATGAATATGGTTAAGATTCTATTGGATGGATTATTATTCAATAGTGTCATATTAATATTACAAAGGCCAAGTCACTATTCCGTTGATATAGGTTCCACAACATCTAGAAATACCTTTTATTCCATTAATTAATCATTTATAAAGATTTTATTGTGTTCTATATGTGGTTTTATATTGTTTATATTATATAAAATAATCATATTAAGTGATTTTTCATTAATATAACTCTAGGTTATTATAACAGTCTAACTATTTTCATGGTTATTACGAATAAATGTATAATTTCCAAAACTATGTCTTCTTGTAGTACAAATATAGGAATATATTTCTTGGAAAATCATATAATATATACCTTTCCAAAAAATTAGGATGTTATCTTGTACTAAGAAAAATCATTAATTCCATTTATTGGGAAATATTCATTAAACTATGTTTTCCAAAATATATTTCCCATGGTTTCTACTAAACTACATTTTATACCTATTATAAAGACCTCAACCATAGTAGCCTAGATTCCTTCATTACATTTTTTCACTGGTACTCGATATAACTGATCACATCCCAAAATATTGAATAGTTTAACAGTCATCGAAAAATATATATACACTTGAATTTTATATTATATTTTCAAATATTAATTAAAACATAGAATTTTCATTGAAAAAATCATTATTCCCTTTTGAATATACCTGAATTTATATCATAATACTCATACTATAAACCTATGGATAAAAACACAATTAAATGGTGAGCACAGCTTCTCAATAAAATTATGTTTATAGAGGATTGTAATAAGAAATAAATTATATTAAAAGAATAAATGATAATCAAATAATTTAACATAAATAAAAAAATAATCTCTAAAGATATACATGGATATAATAACTATTCAAATTATCTCATGGATAAGAATAAGTAATTTAATAAATATGTAATTCATTATTCCGGACATCTAAACCATACCGTTGAGGCCTCGTGCAAAGACATTATACATAAATGAGTAAGGCCTCTTCCAAATACCCATCTAGTTTGTCTTATGATACATATTGATTCATTAAGGATTTATATAATTTTAATCCCCACCCATCAAATAATAATCTCAATGCATTCATTATATGAATAAACAACAAAACTTATTCAACATGCCATTAAAATAAAAAATCTTCTGTATTTGGTGAACTCGTATGCCGAATATCAATAAATATCCTATTAAAATGATCATAAACCATATACATAAATATTTTGAATCATATAATTAGATTGCATCTTTAATGGATCATAATATTAAACAAATGATGTTGACATATGAAAATACATTCAAATGGTCGTTGAAAAAATTCCTTAGGAAACACCCAATTTACTTCAAAATCACTTGTATAAAATCTAAAAATTTCAGAAATATTACGAAAATAATTTAATAGAAATATAATTTATAATATTTTAAAGTAATATTAAAATAATCAGTGGTAAATTTAGGTGGAAATTTCATTCATGTTGTATAAAATAATATTTTTTCACAATTTCAAAAAAAACCAACAAGTACCGCATTTGAAAACAAAAATCTGGTTACATTATAAACATTTATTCAAAAATTAAAAACTAGTAAAAAATTAATTTAATAAATATATATATATAAATAATATTAAAATATATCTATTATACATTTTTATTAAAATATAAACCTGGAAAAGAAATATTCTCAGGGAACTAGAAAAACAAGGTTAGTTTTCCATAAAAACAACATTTTTTTATATTGATAAATTAAATAGAGGAAAATAAAAGGAGAACTTTTCATTTAATGAAATAAATATATGTTGTGAAAATATATTAGTTTTATGATAGAAATACAAAACAATTCCTCCATTATATACTTAAATATAATCAAAACTGTATAATAATGGGACTGTGATGTGAACCCTTACCTCCAACATAAATTCCTTCATATGTTTTAAAACCTCATGTATAATAAATAATTATTTATTAGAAATATATTATATAACCATAATAATATATATCATAAAATATATGATTTATTTATAATCTTTCATCACCCTTCAATAAACAAATCATCATTGAAATCATTGTTCTATGTAATAACTACTTCATTTTTCATATATGTTTTGGTTCGGAATTCTCGGTCCTATTACATTGAACATGGTTACATGATATCAATGATATCAAAGATTATATATATTTCTTGTAATTTGTATTAATTTTTTTTAAATTTTATCCATAAAATTTTTATATTAAAAAAATAATTACACTATTTATGAAGACAGTAGAACATCTGTATGCAAAAATGCTAATTTCACATTTTGACAGATGGAAAGAAAGAAAGATAAATAATAATTCACCCATTTAAAATAATTATAATATCATATAATTTAATGTTACTAGTTAAATATATCATCATTTTTATCCATTTAAATATTAAATAAAAAATGAATCACATCACTTCGTGGAGGTGTTAGTCTGCATGTACACACGAGCGACGTTATCATTTTTCCTTTAATAGAAAAGATGGTGTGTAATGGTTTTCTCACGATAATAATGAAAATTTTTATAATAAATAAACATAATTTATTGTATCATTTTTAATACAATATATTTATGGTGTCTATAAGAAGAAATAAATTGAAAGATATTAGGTAAGATGATTACTACTACTTCAGGGGATTTCCTTTATATCTTCTCTTATGAAACCTATGAATGGTATTTTGAGAATAAAATAACCAATACAAATTTTATAAGTATTTTTAGTAGTTAAATATTCATATTTTTATAAAAATAGATGGATACAAGTGTGGGGAATAATTTATAGAAAGGGATTCCTTTTGGTATATGAGTGAAAGGACGCGCTTAGAATATTTAAGAAGATTAAATTATAAATAATTTTCACTCAATAAAATGCTTTCAAATTCAAATATATTCAAATATAAGGTATAACATAGTTGAAATATGAAAAACAATAACATTTTATATGTTTAAGTGGTATTTAGAACAGTATATTTTGGTTTTAACCCTTTATTAACCTACTTTTACCACCACCATAATAATACCTTTTTCACCCTAAAGGGTTTATAATCTTACTTATCAAGAAAAAATTGGATAATAAATGTCCAACTATTTCCATTTTAGACTATATACTCTCCCTGAAATATATTTTACTATTTCTATGATTTTTAATTAATTTAATATGTTATTATTTTAATAAAATATTATTAATGTATCTGTTTACACAATTCATTTAATTTGACCTTAAATAAACCCATTGAAAGATTTAATTAAAATATAATCCTTTAAAACATCTTAAATATGGTATATTACACTATAATGTTCATGTAAAACTATAATGCATACAATTTATATTACATTTAATCCTATTAATCTCATTTAATTTTATTTTCTATTAATTAAAGAAATACTACATTTGTATTTTAGGATGATGCCTTGACCTAAGAGGCCAAAGCACAAAATTTATTAAAATAAAGTTAACAAGAATCCAAAGTACAAGATAATATTACAATCATTCACATAGAAAGGAATTAAAGTAGTAAGTAGGACTACGCACCATGTCATGTCTTGATAAACTCCCATGTTGGCCAGGCTATCAACAACCATGTTTGCTTCTCGATAGACATGTGTGATATAGTAGTTCTGATCGGTCAGAGAATGTTTGCATTTCATCCAACGGGTAGTAATTGAACAATCTAGATGAGTTTCACCATTCTAAATACCTTGTATGATTTTCGTAGAGTCACTTTCAATCCAAAGGATGTTCCAACCAAAAACCATGGGAAATTTTATCGCTTAAATCAAACCGATCATCTCATCTTCAAGGGAGGTGGAAATGCAACAATAACGCATGAATTATCTGAGAATTTAGCTGAGGTGGTTCTTAAAGACATCACCACAGCCTGCAAGACCTAGATTTTCCTTGGAGGCACCATCAATGTGGATTTTGATCCATCAAGTGAGAGGGGATCTCTAGAACACCTCTAGATTGTGATGTGGATGACCGATGTTTTAGTTGATCCATAGACATTTTAGGATTCAAAAGTCATGAATGGAGTTGTGGAATTGATATTTTTGTAAAAAACCAACTTCCTTTATGGAAATGAGGATTCGGGTCTAACCTGAATTATGATTGAGTGAGTAGTTTCTATGAATAATAGCATTTTGACCATACCAGATCACATGGTGGAGTTCAACAACTGTAGCAAGGAAGATTTTCCTAATTTTCCTAGAGCCCCCCATATTTTAACATTTCTTATGTTGAGTTTTCACAGAGTCAAGTATCAACCATATTTAATTAAAGATGCCAAAAATCTAGTTCAAAAGAGAAGAATTAGTATCCCAAGAAAGAAAGAGGTGGTTATTGTTTTCTCTTTGTTGGTAATAGATTTTACATTTAGGGAAAAGATGAATTCCAAACGATTGAAGATAAACCTCATTGGGAATTTTGTTGTGATAAAGTCTCTAGATGATACTTAATCTCGGGGGGATTTATCCAAGGTTTGTTTAAGGGTTTAATTCAGCTGAATTTATTCGCATTGCTGCAACAATCATGATTGTAGTCATTTTTTGACGTAAGCATTCCATTGTGTGCAGACACCAAAATTAAGAAATCATAATTGTATGCAAAAGGTAAGTTTTTAATGAGATTCAAAATATTTTCAAGAATATGATCATGTTGAGAATTTATAGTGTCTTTGATAGAACTATTGGTGTTTTCAAGAGTTTGATGAGGAGGAATCATAGAAATTAATGGTGTTCTACTCTAGTTATCTAGCCACAAAATATTTTCATTTTAATAAAATTTACAAAATAAATAAAATAATAAAGAGATTTTAATTTGAATAAAAATACAAATTTACATTCATTCAAAACCTTCTTTATCCTAGCTGAACACATGTGATATATTCAGGGTAAGAGTGTGAAATGTTGTATTTTTCTTTCCATTAAATATTATATTTTTTATTTTTCTGAAAAAATGTCACATGAACAATTAAATTCCTATAATTAATTGATAATGGAATAATTTAATACAATTAAAATTTTTTAAAATGGTTAATTGTTAACATAACACTTAATTTTAACCTATTTTAACCTGATTTACCCTTTACCAAGGTGATAAATTTTACAACAATTAATATTCATAATTAACAAAAAAATCGGCCTATTTACCTAATTTTGAGCTCCTAATTAAAAAAATATTTCATTTTTCATTATTCAATTTCTATAAGGGGAAAAAATTAATTTTAAAATAATTTCACAAAATGAGATGAAAACTTATTTTTAGAAAAATACATTTTTAAGCACAAAACTGGATTTGTATTCGTTTCTCATTCTAAAAAACTATTACAAAAATATTTTTACATTTAAATGAATAAATAATATAAAAAATCCATTAGATTGATTCTATAATATTCATATTTTTATTTTATTATGATAAAAACACATACTAATCTTAATAATAGTTTTTCAAAAATAATATCATTTTTTCATACAATGTTTTTTATTATCATTTCTAATCAATTGGTAACTGATGAATTTATTTTATATAATTTTAAATAATGTGAAATTCATAATTTAGTTATCTGTATTTGTACATACATGTTTAAAATATAGGTTATAATGATATGCTATAATATGGTTCATTTATAATTGGGGTTGCGTATATTGAAAGTTATAATATAAATTAATTGTATTAAAAAATAAATTGATCATAAATTCTAGGTGTGTTAATGTATGAATATTTTCTATTTTCTAGGAAAATACTTGTGTATTATTATACAAGGGATTTTTATTTATTTTGGTAAAATATGTGTGTATGGATACCGAGACTATTCTTAATATATTATGTTGTATCTATGTGCGTTACGTCTTATTGTGTTTGAATGCATGTCATATGAATATTTTTAAACTGGTATCATATGAAAAGTGGACTATAATGACTTGGTTTTCCCTTTAGAGTAATGAATTTGTGGAACTAAATTTTTTTGTATAATTGATTGAGACACAGTGTTGAGTCATGATGGCCTTGTGGCCCAACCCATGGTAATGGAGGGAAACAATTTCCTTGTGGCCTGATCTGAATTAATGGTGAGAGATAATGGATTTTGGGCCCACACTGAGGTATTAGCATGTTATGATAACTTTTATTCCTAGACCATGATAGATAAAATTCCATCAATTCTTTAGTCCTAATATGAGGTAGTGGTGGGACATGATTTCCTTGCGGCCCAACCGGAGGGAGAGATAGGGAACAATGGCCAGGAGACATGACTCGGGATAGATACAAGGCTCAACAACATTGTTTCATGACGTGTGACTATTTTTTTCATATGGTGTTTATAGTGTATATGTGTTGGTGATGTAGGAATCCCTTGATCTTGACTTTTTTTTGAATCTTCTTCTGGTAGAGATTTTAAGTAGGTATGACTGGGGTCCATAATGGATAGTTGGTACACATCACTTTTTCCATGATTGATGGTTTCATTCCTTCATATTTACTTTTTATCATTAAATACTCCTATTATGAATGATTACTTATCTTAAGGAAAACGAGGTGGTTTTCTAAAATATTTAAACCCACACCCTTCTTTGGAATTATGATGCACGAAGAGACTTCAAGAATAGGGAATTGGGAAATTACAAGTGTTTATGGATAATGAGATAACGATATTGGGTAGATGTTTGGAGGTTGTAATGGGATGGAATATAGAGTGATTTCACATTATATTTTTTTATATAGTTTTAACAACATCATTAAAGGTTTTTAGTCTATTATTTCACTGATTTTGTGATACTTGGCATGACATATATTACAACATTGTTTTTATTTTCTAATTTGGTGCTCTAATGATTTATTACCCTAGATATTATTTAAGACATATTTATACTGAGGGTATATTATTCCAAATAAATTAATACAGACATATAATTTTCATACATAGATACTACATCCTTTTAGATTAATAATTATTACATTACACAAATACGTGACTAAGTATTCTAAGTTTATAGTGCCTTTGGAAAATGATAATCCTAATCAACTAATTCATAAGATATCTACTTCATCTAACACATATTTATTCATAACTATTAGCCTTTTTGATATATAATACATAATATAATTCTAAATATCCTGAGGAAATGAAATATAATTAATGGGTGAGATTAGATTCCTATTAAGGGTAAAAAATTGAGATATCAATCATAACATGGTAATAATGGCATAAGAACATAAAAATAACATTTTAAAAATTATTCCCTATATATCAAAGATAAAAAACATAGTCCAAGTAATATATCTTCATAGTTGATAATACATGAATCGTAAAGTAATGTTATATAGGATAGAATAACATTATCATAAGACTTAGTATTGTGGCATACACATAAACATATAAATTCATTTCCTTAAAAGTCATTTATTTTTTATGAAATTTTCATAGTGTAATGTTTTCACACCCAAACCCATCATAGTTGTAAAGGTTCACTCCCAATACTATCATAGTGTAATGGGATCTCTCCCTAAACTATCTTAGTAGGAAATGTTCACTCCCAATACTATCATTATGGTCATTTTCCCTTATTCTATTTGGTTAACTATCCATTGAAATACTATTTATATCATGAGAAATAACTAAATTTCTCAATGAATTAGATAGATATATAGTTACCAATAATTACATAAAAATTCATACATATATTTTCCTTATGGTTTTAAAACATTTATCATCTTATAAATCATGAAAAAAAATTAATCAAATATAACCTGTGAAAAAAGGGAATGGTTTTCATCAAAATATTGTCATATAATACACAAAAATTCTAGAAAAATAATATGTATGGTATCCTTGTCTCATATCTATAGTAAAGAATATTTATAACCAATGTATGTCATTTAAAATGGGAAAAAGTATTTTGAAACATCGTTTGGAAAAATTCTGGAGGAAAATTACCATTCAATTTTAGAATCCCTTATCATTTTTAAACGGATGTCCAATTATAAATGAAAATACATTATTTTAAAATAAACGTGTAAAATATTGGAATAATATTCATATAATTTAGTCATTATGATTTCATAAAATCTAATCATGTCTTATAAGTAAAAAACATTAAATCGGTATTTTTTATAGAAATGTAACAAAGTACCCTATTTGAAAGGCATTAAAATGATTACTTTCAAACCATTTTGTAAAAATTAAATCATAACTAAATATAAAATAAATTTTTTTTGGATAATATTAACAACATTAATAATTTTTTCATAAACCATAGATATTTAAGATAAATATTTTTTAGTGGAGACTTAAACATAACCAATATTGAATAATGATAAGATTTTTAAATAAACCCTTACCTAAAGTCTAACCTTTCGTTATTCAGATTAAGAAATCATTAATAATAAATATGGATTTATTACAGATGTCATAAATTACCATATTCATACATATTATACCATATATGATTTATTTAAAACATCATATCACCCATTTATTAATAAGTTGTTATTATAATCACTACTCTTGGTGACAAACTGGTTCGTTTTCCAATCATGTTTCTATACAATAGTCTTGGACATTATACATTGATCTTGGTAGAATAATTTCAATAATTATAATAGTTTTATTAATATAATATATATTCATTCTGTATATATTCACAATAATTAATTAAAATTATATATATAAAAAAGGATTACACAATTCATGGATATAGTAGGTCATACATACACATGAACATTCTATACATTTTATATTGATAGAATAAAAGAAAGGTAAATAATAATTTACATTAAAATAATAATAATTATCTCATATATATCATATATATTCATATATGTAATTATTAATACCATATATTTGATACATAAATGAAAGATGGATCCCATCGCATCATGGAGATGATAGACCCAATGTATGCCTGAGTGACGTTATATTTTACCAAAAGGCTAGATGATTAAAAGTTATAAATTATATTTTCATTAAATAGGAATAATTATTTCACTAAAATCATATATAATGATTAAAAGTGTCCTAATACCCATCAATAAACAATCTTTATGAAAAATTAATTGGTACACTTTGTGCAGATGGTAAGTCATACAAACGCACAACAAATACATTTACATCTTATGTGATGGGAAAGTTGGTGTATAATGGTGTTTTAATAATCATAATAAAAAATAATAATATATTTTATACTTAATTTATTATTTTATAATTAATATCATATATATAATATGTAATTAATAGAATAAATGAATGTTATTGTAATAAGGCAATTACCTGTTCTAGAAAATAACTCCTCTAAATATCTTATTATGGACACTCATGTTAGTATTTTGAGAATAAAATTACATACATAATGTGTATATGTATTATTATAAGATAATTTTCATAGTATGGTTGAGTTATAATCCTCAATGTAGTGTAATAAATTGAAATTGGAAGTTTACGTTTATAATTGAGGTGAGTAGAACATTTGGAATTCTATTGAAGACAAAAATATTGTAAGACTATTCAAATTAAATACGGTTTAAAATGAATTATAAATGCACAATGGATAAATTTTTTAACCCAATTATATTCCCTTTGTGATGATTTAATATTTTTATGATTTTTTTATAATTAAATTAATATTAATCCTGTAAAATATCATTATTTTCTAATTTTGATATTATTCATGAATTTGACATTAAGAACCTCAATAAGACAATTAAAAATCAAATTTACTATATTATTACATAATAAAAATTACATGGTCTTCTATATAACATGTGTATCACATTAAATATCTAAAATTATGTAAATTTTAAAATTCAAATATCATTTTTTTATTATATCAACAATTAAATAATACATATATGGACATTGTATAAGAAGTTAAGGTAATTACTTACTAAATAAAAAGTAAAAATAAATTACCATCATGAGGATATATATTTCATCATTAAGAATAATGTTTATAGTCAAAAATATCATTTTTATAACGATATTAGATGTATTGTAGTTATTTAAAATAAGAGTTGGACTTTTTTGACTTTTCTTAAAATAAAATATTATAAAGATCATAATCTCTTTAATATGAAAATATAATTCCATATACCTGATTCATGGTTGGATATGAATGAAATATACTCATAAAATAAAATTATGGTATGTTTTGTTTTCATTTTAAAATCCATATAATTTTAATTTTACATTAATTGAAATACTTTCCCTTTTTGGCAGTGACAAAAAATGATAAGGTTTTTCTTCTTGTTGACAAAAATGAAAAGAGGGTTATATAATTAATGTTATAATATTAATTATAACAATGTAACAAATTTTATCTAATTTAATCCCTATAAATTATATAATTAAATATTAAATTGATGGTGAAAAATGTTGTAGAAACTAATTTTAAGAAAAAAAAACAATTTTAATTATAAAACTAGATTTATTCTTATCATATGCATAGAAAAAATTCATGTATAACACTTTTGATCAAGTAAATAATATAAAATTTAAATTAAAATAATTCATCAATCTAAATTAATTTAATATATTGAAATAACTTTTAGTGTATTCATAAAATATTTTTTTCATGAAAAAATTCTCTTTTATTTTAATTTTTTTTTCTAAAATTATGATAAGGAATTTATTTTATAAATTTATATACCATATATTTTTCATAATTTAGTTATTATTATTTATACCTTCCAATATAAAAGCAATGAGATAACACAATCTTAATATTTGAATAATGTTATGTGGTTCTTTTAAACACATTATTTTGTGTAACATAACATATTGAGGAAATAAAATTATTTAAAGAGAAAATTTCATAAAAATGTTATGTTGTTACACCCCACCCACCTTAAAATAATTTTTAAATAAAAACTAATATCTTAGATACAAACATGTGAGGATACCTCTGCCTCATGACATCTGTAGGTTCTCAGTTAGTATTATTAAGTTGGTGGTTTCACCAAAAACATTAACCTAAACAGTAGAATTATTTCATAAAACCTTATATATATAATCAAAAATATCTAGTTGTACTTCTACATAATATATATACTTTTTTAGTGGTAATACCTCCTAGTTTAGTACATATAAAGGATCATGTATTTACATCCCCAGTTTATATACATGGAACACATCATAAACATGATAGATATTCGGTAGAATTTCCAATCAATAAGATACAATCATAATACCATAAATAATGTAAAAAATAGTCAAATATAGCTCAGTATTAGCTTTTCCTTTATTCCAAATATCATCACTATATTCTAGGGAGATATTCTTAAGAATACCTTATCACCCACATTAAACTCCAGTTCTATTTTATGATTGTTCGCATAATTTTTTTGTGGAATCTGAGGTGATCTTATGTGATATTGAATGGATGTAACATTCTATTAAATTTCCTCATCTAGATTTGGTCTCAATAGATTTATTTATACAAATTAATTTTACCTTTTTGGTTTGATTCACATATTAATTTTCAGGTATTTATAAGGATCCATCTGAATGATGAAGTGAATGTTGTTGCTATTAGAAATTTCTAACAATGGAAAATAATGTTCCCATCCAACTTTAAAACCCATAGAGAAAAATCTAAACATTAAATATAAATTATTAATGGTCCTATAAAAATTAACATTTATCTAATGATGATAAGTAGTGCTAAAACATAACTATGTATCTAGATCCCACTAAGGACCTTTCTAGAACATCAAGGTAAACCTTATATCCCAATCAGATATAATGGAATGTTGAACTCCATGAAATATTACCATACCTTTAATATATATTTTGGAAAGTTGATCAAGAGTGAAGTTTTCTCTGATGGTAATGAAGTGTTTTTAATTTGTATGTTGGTTAGCAATGACCCATATAGAATTATTTCTATTATATTTTTTAGGGAGTCTAATAAAAAAATCCATAGTGATTTACTTATTATAATTTTTTATTTTTAATGGTTATAACATTCACATTAGACTTATTCATATTAAACATAAAATTCTAAAAAACCAATCACCACGAAACATACTCTACAATATCGATCTTCGTTCCATTCAACTAGAAATACTCATTCTAGTGCCTATACTTATATTTACTTCTAGGATAAATTGGTAATGATGAACTATGTGCCTCATCAAATAACTCCTTCTTGAAATATGATATTGGTTACAAATATACATAGTTTTTACATATTATTCTTCCATCAAAATAAAGGTTGAATTTAGGAACATTTATCACATCTTTTGGTTGCTCTATATCTCCCTTCTACACCTCATTAATCTTCACATGGATAAATTTTGGAACATTCATTTAAGCCAAATAGTATTTCTACAATTCCTTTAAGATTTTCAGATCCAGCCTTTTAAAAAATCCATAAATATTTTATATTTTGTTATCCTTATCATATATAACCTATAATTTCCCTTTCATCTCAATGCATCGTCCACCTTGATTTCGTTCATAAATTGTTAATTTTCTGAGTAGTCATAATCTTTAATCATCTCTAACCACCTTTCCAGCATACGTTCATCTCTTTATGAGTGAAATTATACCTTGAATGTTTATCATTATATATGTCACAAAATTTCTTCATTGGGATAATGCATCCATATCTATAATTCAAAAAATTCCACAGATAACTCCAAATCCTAAGTTGAGTCATTTTTCTCATGGACCCTCAATTGGCATGACACATAAGCTACCATCATATCATTTTTCATAAGAAAACATGCAAATACATTATTTTATAAATATCTATAGATAACCTACCATTATAAACTATAGGGTAGTGTGATCATAGGTGAACTAACAAACATTCATTTTATCTCTTTGAAATTCTATTCACATTCCTCCACCCATATGAACTTAACTCTTTTCCCAGTCAACTGGGTGGGTCTATTAGTTAATCATGATAAATATTTCACAAAATACTGGTAATATCCATAAAACCTATGAAATATATGTATTGATGTCATTTTTTTGGTCTAGTATATTTGTTAATAACTTATATCTTTAAATGATAAAATTATAGACCCTCGCATGATATTTTATTTCCCAAAAATTATTCTTTCTAATGGTAAAATTCACAACTTGTAAATTTTTTATAAGGATTATCCTTCATCAGGATCTTCAGTACAATCATTAAATTATATTCATGTTCTTCCTTTTACATTAATATACAATAATATTATCTTTGAAAACTAAAAAAAATAACCAGTGTATTCTCTAAATAATTTATTCATTTAATCAATAAAGATAGTAGGGGAACCATGAAGACCAATAGGAATCATTATAAATCCCTAGTGTCCACGCCTTCTATGGAAAATTGTTTTAAGTGTATCTTCTTTATAATCCCTCAATTTGTGATATCCTAAATGAAGGTCAATTTTGGAAATAAATTGATCTTTGAATAGAAGATGAAAATATTCATCAATATGGGGAAGTGGATACTTTTTCTAGATAATTATCCTGTTATGTTATTGATAATCAAGGTAGAGTCACATTGATCTATCATATATCAAAATAAAATTGAAAAGGTTCTCCCTAAGGTGGGGCATTAAGAAATATGAATCCCTTAACAATATTATCCTAGAGTTCTTCTTCTATTTAGGAAACTAAATTGGGGAAATTATACAAAGTGTCTTTTAAATAGGCATAATAATGGGTAAGAGTTCTATTAAAAAATTAACGTCAATATCTAGTGGAAGGCATAGAACATATTCAAGAAATACATTTAAAAACTAAAATTCAATATGTTTATCATTAATATTGAGTTTCTACCCAACCATATGAGATAGATAACCATTATTTATGTGAATAAATACCCACAAGATGGAATAAATTTCAATTGGAAGTTCATATTCATCCTTGCATCGATAAATGATTATTAGTTTTTTCATAACATGAAATTTAACTTCCATTACTTGATAATAAATATGTTTTCCAAAAAGATAAATCAAAACCATGCTATTAATCACATAAAAATCCAATAAAGAGAGACTCCTACTGTTATTAGGAATCACTTTCTCACAAATATCAATTGGATAAGAACTATAAACATGGAATACAACCATTGTTCCATTATCCATTTTTACTAATAATTCAATATCTAATTTTTGAGTTGATATGAGGATTCCCATCGATAATTCTTTATAAAAAAAAGTGGGTGGATGTATAATCTAATAAGACATCATTTATTCTAGAGATGATGATAACTATACCTTTCACCATATAATTCTTATAATCCACTTTAGTAGTTGTGATTTCATGAGGTTTCCCTTTAAAATTGGTAATAATAAGATGTTGATGACAGTTATAAAAAACTATTGGATTTATGATCTGATTAGAAGAATACCAATACACATTGAATTTAAATAATTTGAGCATGGGTGGTGATTTATATAGATGTTTTTTCTATATAAATAATTAGAAACATTATTCCTATCACATTATCATTTTATTTCCCAGTTTCCTTCCTTTATACACTGGAAACATTTACTAATCCCCTTAAGATAACTTCCAATGTGATTACTTTTAATCTTCAAGCATAAAGTAAATATCATATTTTTTCTCCATGGGTTTTATAATTGAAGTTAAATTACAATTATATTTTATTTTCAAAACCATGAGATTGATTAATAACTTTAATATACATATCCATAATAAGATAACATAGAATAATATTTTTATATATATTCATCTATCTTATATACAATTCTTTTTGGAGACTTGGATTTATTCCACCATATAATATATAACAATTGTACTTTTGGGGATGAGAATTAAACAAGTGTCATACCTTGAAATCATCATAAAAGTTTCCTCATAGGTTTCAATGGATTCATAATAATTTTATTAATATAAAAAAAATCTTTATCGATATTTTTACATAGAATACAACGAAATTACTTTATGAAAAATATCCCCTCAATCACATCCCATTACATGGATTCAATTTATTTTTATTGTCTCATATTGTTGATAAGATTACACTATTGATCTTATTATCATTCTAGATGATATATAGAGAAGAAAACATTTTCATGTTCCAAGAATTGAGGAACTGAAAATATTTCCCCAATGGTTAAAATCCAGGACTTAGCCACTAGTAGATCAAAAGATCCACTAAAAAAGTTGGATGTTTTCTTCATAAATGACTCAACAGTACATTGTCCTCTAATTTTATCCCTTGGAAACTCAACATGATTTATAACCTAATAAATTTTGGTGATAATGATATCAATATTTTTCATTTAAACTGAAGTAACATTCAATTTCTCAGGAGGAAAATTAATTTATTGTCTGTCGCATACTTCATTGACAATATTTATTCAGTTTATGATCATACACTAAAACCAAAAATCATAGTTTAATTAATAATAATAAGGGTTGAAAAAAAATACTTTCATCAATAATTATTTATAGGTTGTCTAAATAAATACTCCTTCAATTATAAAACATTATGTTTAACCCAATTGATTCATGATCATTTTAAAAAATAAATATGATTTATCCCATATTTTAAGTTATCCCTAATATTTTCTCATAGTATTTTCTAATGGATAAGTAAAACTATCCTCTCCTAAAAACTATAATGACATAATATTTTCATAAATATATAATATATCATTTTAAATGAATATTCATTACATTAAAAAAACTCATGAAAAATGATCATAAAGGTATAGTACCTTTAGAAACATGAAAACTAAAACAAAAAATTCATAAAATATTTGTAGTATATCTAACATATTTATTCATAACTAACACTATTTTTGATGTATCATACTAAATACATTTATTTGTATCTTGAGGAAGGTAAGTATAATTAAATGTTGATCTCATATTCTTATTGTCGGTAAACAAGTGAGATATCATTCATAACATGATCATGAAGAAATTAGAACTTGAGAACAAAATTTGAAAAATTATAACCTACATAAAAATAACACATGAAATACTTAGATAATATGTATTGGTAGTTAATAAGACATGAATAATAAAGGAATAGAAGCCATAAAAAATAAAAATAGAAAATACATTAAATTTTGTAATAAAATTAATAATGGAAAATCATTCCCATTCCTGATAAGTAGATTTTATACATACATTTTATAGATTTTAAATATATATATTTTAATAAATAAATGATTAATATTGTGAATTCTATTAATGTTTGACTTTTATTATGTTGTATGGTAAGAAACATATGTTAATAAGAAAAGGTGTGAAAATATATGAATATAATATCTAAATGATACTTCACACCACCATATTTTCTTGTACCATGAAATCATAATTTTTGAATATAGAGGTTAAATACTAATAATTTTGAAGAAATTTGTGGAACTAGAAAATAAGTATCTCAGATCGTGTATAAATTACATGATGTGAAATCATCGAGAGAGAATCCATCATCATCCATCACAAGTCGTGAACTAGAGATAACAGGAATGTGACCTTACACACCGTGTAAAATATACATAGCGTGATAATTTCATGATATAATATATTTGAAGATTCTTCTAATGTGACATGTTAAATGTTGTTTATAATATAAACATTGGGAGTTTTTTGTAAAGGAATGGATTTATTGCACTGGTGGTTGAGGTTTTTAGGTGAAACCCTATTTATACGCATATTTAAACACCCACTTGACACATCTTAGGTAGATCCTGATGGATAACCACTGATGGATGTTGGAGAATATGATCAGGAGCCCAACATCGTTACCTTTATTGGTTCTTATTATTTCTTTAGTATCCATGATACTCGTTCTCAGGATGCCTACCCAGATCTAGTAGTTTTCTTTTTGTTAGGTGATATGATTATAGGTGGAGGGATTATTCGGGAATATTTTTATATTATTTACATGTTTTAGATTACTGTAGCTTTATTTATTAATTCCTATTCATTTTCTTTTCATATTTAATGTTCATTTTATTTTTTTAGCATTATAATTTTAGAACATAAAATAATTTTCCTAGTTTATATATGAAAATTATGAAGATTACATCAATTGTTTTTAACTAGGGTTTTGGGTCACCTAGTTTTGTGATTAAACCATCCTTATGACCATTCCAATGGTGAAATCATAGTATTAGTGTTGTGTTCCCTAACCAAGGATCCCATCTAACAAAATTCTGACATGAATAATGAATGAACACAAAATCTTTTGAATCCCATGTGCAGAAACCGTAAAATCACTTAATCTGGCATGCCACATCTGATGATATCAAAAAATATATTTTATGCAATATTTTTCACTTTAAAATCAAACAATTATTTATTGTTTAAGTTACTTTAATTAATTTAGAACTTTCTAGCCACCCTTTTGGTTTCGGAATGTGGGTTTTCCAATTACTACATTTTTATTTAAATATTCATTGTTTCATAAATTATAAAATTTTTCTAGACCCATAGGAAATTAAAAAAACAGTATGGGTTGTCCCCTAAAAATAATATAATACTGGAATGACCCCCTCCCTAAAACATCATAGTAGTAATATTTCACTATCAATACTATCATATTAGAAAAAATCCCTAAGGGAACTAGGTTCATGCCACATTCGAGTCCTATTTATGTCAAGAGATATCAATATTTACCAAATTAATTGGAGGTATATATAGGTCCTGAACATGACATAACTTAAATAATATATACATGTTCTGAAATATAGTAAAATATTTATCATCTTAAAAATAATAAAAATAATCGAATTTCATCAATTTATAAACTGTGAAAAGGGAATGGGTTTCATCGACATCTCTTCATCATAACAATTGACCATATAAAAAATTAATAAGGATGGTATCCTTGGATCATTTATGAATTAAATAATAATTAACATGAAATTATTTCAACTAAAATGAATGAAAATTATTCCTAATTATAAATTTTAATAAATAATGACAAAAATAACTTTACCATTTTAAAATCCATTCTCTTTTTAAAAAGTTGCACACTTGAAAATTATAACATTTGACTTAAAAAATAATATTTTTAAAGGAGGATTCAAATAATTGTGGAGTTATGAGTATAAAAGTTACAATTATTACATAAAATAGAAAAGAAATTTATTCCATATTGTTGTTTAAAAAATCACAAATTACATTTTTATGAAAATAGAAAAAAGATTCCATTCAAACCATTTTATAAAAAGTATTATATCTGTAAAAATAAAATTAAATAATTGATTGAGAATTGAAAAAAAAAAATTGAAATCACATTTAGAATAAATTTATATGGATGATAAATATTCTCTATTCGATATATAAACATAAGAAATATAGAATAATGATTAGATTGTAAAATAAACCCTCTCATTATGTCTTTCCTTCTTCATTCATGTTCAAACAATGTGTAAAAACAAATGGATTCAATATAAAATTATTCCACAATAATATTCAAATCTATAATAAAATTTATGATTTATTTATAATTTATTATAACCCATTTATTAATAATTTTTTATTAAATTCACTTTTATGGGTGGTAACTGCTTCATTTTCCAAGCATGTTTTGGTTTGATTGTATCAGCACTCATAAATTGATCATGTTTCAAAAATATGAAGAATAAAAATAGTTTTATAAAAATAATATATATTAATTAGATACATATTTATAATAATTCATGAATATTAGAGATATAAAAATGAATTAAACAGTTGATGGAGATGGGATGTCATATGTACGCATGAACGTTGTATCAATTGTTTAACTAATAGAATGAAAAAAATGTTAAATAATAATTAAATTTTATTGAAATTTTAATATATCAAATATATCATGTATATTCATCAAATTAATCATTATTATCCCCACTATGAAATATAAATGAAAAACGAATCACATCACATTGTGGAGATGGTAGTCCACATGTACGCAGGAGCGACGTTATCGTTTCCCAAAAGGATAGATGGATGAATTTGAACATGATTTTATCATTAAATAATTATAATAATGTCATAAATATCATAGAAAATATTAAACACATAATTATACCCATCTATAATATAATATGATGAACGTTAAATTGTATCGCTACGTGGATAGTGTATGTTTTTCATCCGCACATGCGTTACATTCTTTTATTATTTGATAGGAAAGTGCAATTATAATTGTGTTTTAATAATAATAATAATAACATTTAAAAATATTTATGACATTTTAGTTATTATTTTATTATTAATTTCATATATTTATAGGATATGAATAAGAGTATAAAATAAAGTGATCATTTTGAGGTGATTACCTCTTCTTGGAAAGAACTCTTTTAAATGTCTCCTTAAGGACTCTATTGTTGCTATTCTGAGAAGACTAGAACGTATAGAATTTTTATAGGGTTGTATATAACTAAATATTTAATATTATGTTCAATATAGAAGTTTAAAAGTAGTGTAAATAATTGATTGAGTAAGTACCCATTAATAATTGATGTGAGGGGCACCTTTGGAATTTCTCAAAAGATTAAAATATACTAAGATTGTTCTAGAGAAAAATGATTCCATATGGACTATAAATTTCCAATGAAATAAATTATATACCATATAATATATTATTTTTTCTTATTTAATATTTTTATGACTTCTTCTTAATTTAATAAAATATTAATCCTAGAAAATATCATTATTTTCAGTTTTAATATTATTCATTACTTTGAAATTAAAAACATCAAGACTGTAATTAAAAATAAAAATAAAAAGATTTTTTAATTTCCTAAAAAATTCATTTTCATATATATTATATTTCGATCACCTTAAATATCTCAAATTATGTTATTTTTAATATCATTTATTTGAAAATTCGATTAATTGAATAATACTTGCATGACCATTGTAAAAGAATTTAATGTAATTGTATTTTAATTAAAATTACAAATAAATTACCATGATGAAGATAAATCATTTATATTTTAAAATAATATTTATAGTTCTACATGACCTCTAGATAATATCATATTTGAAAAATATTATCTATTAAAAATAGGATTGTGACATGTTTGACATTTCTTAAAATAATATATTAACAAGGTCATAATCTAATTCCAAATACTATAAAATGTCACATAATCAAATATTTTACTAATATAGAATAAATAGACTCAAAAAATAAAATAAAAACAATTTTTAGGGAATTTTATAATCCTTATCATTTTATTTCTCACATTAATTTCTTGATTTACCCTTTATCGCTGTAATAGAAATGAGTAATGTTACTATTCATATTGACCAAAATTAGAAATGGATTAATTTATAAATATGATAATCCTAATTTTAAATATCTAATTAACATTATATAAATAAATACATATAAATTAAAGCATTAAATTATAATGTGAGTTCACCAAATGTGGCAGAAACATATTTTTTGGAAAAAATAAATTTTAAGCATAAATATGATTTATAATAATCTTATTCATAGAAAAAAAAATTGAGCGTATGAAAATATTTATGAATTAAATAATTCATTGGGAATTCAAAAAACATTTTTAGAATCAAATTTAGAATAAATTTATGTGGATGATAAATATTCTCTATTAGATACATAAACATAAGAAATATAGAATAATGATTAGATTGTAAAATAAACCCTCTCATTATGTCTTTCCTTCTTCATTAATGTTCAAACAACGTGTATAAAAAATGAATTTATTATAAAATTATTCCACAATAATATTCAAATCTATAATAAAATTTATGATTTATTTATAATTTATTATAACCCATTTATTAATAATTTTTTATTAAATTCACTTTTATGGGTGGTAACTGCTTTATTTTCCAAGAATGTTTTGGTTTGATTGTATCAGCACTCATAAATTGGTCATCTTTCAAAAATATGAAGAATAAAAATAGTTTTATTAAAATAATATATATTAATTAGATACATATTTATAATAATTCATGAATATTAGAGATATAAAATTGAACTAAACAGTTGATGGAGATGGGATGGCATATGCATGCATGAACATTGTATCAATTTTTTAACTAATAGAATGAAAAAATGGTAAATAATAATTAAATTTTCATGAATTTTTAATATATCAAATATATCATGTATATTCATCAAATTCATCATTATTATCACCACTATGAAATATAAATGAAAAACGAATCACATAACATTGTGGAGATAGTAGTCCACATGTATGCAGGAGCGACGTTATCATTTCCCAAAAGGATTGATGGATGAATTTGAACATGATTTTATCATTAAATAAATATAATAATGTCATAAATATCATAGAAAATATTAAACACATAATTATACCCATCCATAATATAATCTGATGAAAGGTAAATTGTATCGCTACGTGGATAGTGTATGTTGTACATCCGCACAAGCGTTACATTCCTTTATTATTTGATAGGAAAGTGGGATTATAATTGTATTTTAATAATAATAATAATAATAGCATTTAAAAATATTTATGATATTTTAGTTATTATTTTATTATTAATTTCATGTATTTATAGGATATGAAGAATAGTATAAAATAAAGTGATCATTTTGATGTGATTACCTCTTCTTGGAAAGAACTCTATTAAATGTCCCCTTAAGGACTCTATTGTTGCTATTCTGAGAAGACTAGAATGTATAGAATATTTATAGGGATGTATATAAGTAAATATTTAATATTATGTTCAATATAGAAGTTTAAAAGTAGTGTAAATAATTGATTGAGTAAGTGCCCATTAATAATTGATGTGAGGGGCACCTTTGGAATTTCTCAAAAGAATAAAATATACTAAGATTGTTCTATAGAAAAATGATTCCATATGGCCTATAAATTTCCAATGAAATAAATTATATACCAAATAATATATTATTAGTTATATTTTAATATTTTTATGACTTCATCTTAATTTAATAAAATATTAATCCTAAAAAATATCATTATTTTCAGTTTTAATATTATTCATTACTTTGAAATTAAAAACATCAAGACTGTAATTAAAAATAAAAATAAAAAGTTTTTTTAATATCCTAAAAAATTCATTTTCATATATATTATATTTTGATCACCTTAAATATCTCAAATTATGTTATTTTTAATATTTTTAATATCATTTATTTGAAAATTTGATTAATTGAATATTACTTGCATGACTATTGTGAAAGAATTTAATGTAATTGTATTTCAATAAAAATTACAAATAAATTACCATGATGAAGATAAATCATTTATATTTTAAAATAATATTTATAGTTCTACATAACCTCTAGATAACAACATATTTGAAATATATTAGTTATTAAAAATAGGATTGTGACATGTTTGACATTTCTTAAAATAATATATTAACAAGATCATAATCTAATTACAAATACTATAAAATGTCACATAATCAAATATTCTACTAATATAGAATAAATAGACTCATAAAATAAAATAAAAACAATTTTTAGGGAATTTTATAATCCTTATCATTTTATTTCTAACATTAATTTCTTAATTTACCCTTTATCGCTGTAATAGAAATGAGTAATGTTACTATTCATGTTGACCAAAATTAGAAATGGATTAATTAATAAATATGATAATCCTAATTTTAAATATTTAATTAAAATTATATAAATAAATACATATAAATTAAAGCATTAAATTTTAATGTGAGTTCACCAAATGTGACAGAAACATATTTTTTGGAAAAAATACATTTTATGCATAAATATGATTTATAATAATATTATTCATAGAAAACAAAATTGAGCATATGAAAATATTTATGAATTAAATGAAAATCATTATCATTAAAATAAATAAAAAATATAGATTAATTAAATATATCGATATGAAATTCATTGCTTTCATCAAAAAATTTATTTATAAAAACATCACTTTTATTTTAAAATATTTTTGAAAATTATATTCATGAATTAATTTTATAAATGTGTAGACCATGTATTTTTAAAAACAATTATTAATATTTATTCATTACATTATAACATCTAGTATATAATTGAAACCTTATATTTTGTTAATTTTATTTGGTTCGTTTAAACTCATTGTTGTGTGCAATGCAAGATATTGGAGACATCAAATTATTTTAAGAGAAATATTTCATTTAAATCTGATGGTGTTACAACACTATTCAAAACATAACTTATATTAAGTAACCAAATTAATATCTGCATTCATGAGTGAGTTCATGTATCTTGCCATCCCATATCAGATGATTCAGGTAAGATAATTTCAGATTATTTCTACATACTAATATTCACTTAAAATTTGATTTCAAACTAATGACATTGTTGTCCTGAAGTAGAAGTAAAATATTAATATGTACTTTTAAGATTTATTGTACATGATAATACTTCAAAAATCCTTTTTAGTAAGTAAATTTTTCCACCCTCTTTATATTCATTGATGTCTAATGACTTCTCAATAAAAATTTCTTTATTAAAATTAAATCTACAAATCCCTTCTTTAGATTCATCAATCTATTTCTTGTCTCCTATAATTATTATTTAATTAAAAACTCTACTTTTGAGTGGAATACATCACCAAATTTTGAAAATACATTCATGTAATTCTATAGATCCTAAAGAACATAAAATATCTTATCATATGAGAGAATTATATAATATCCAAGATCTAAAGACATTCCTTCTTTGAATATTTTTGTGACACTTAAACAATCAATGTATTCTCATTCCAATTTATTTTTTTTTGTATGATTATTTTGAGTATTAGGATTCATAATTATTTAGAAAGGTATATGTTTAAGTCATTATTCAGTAAATTGATTTTATTAGACACAACTTCCACACACCCCACTCAATGATTGGTACTTTTTCTCAACCTATGATTTTGAATTTTCAGGTTCCTTCTATAGTTTTATTTTTGATTGGGTTGAATTCACATTAATAATTTCCTTATAAAAACTATAAACTCATATGAAAATTTGTAATTAAACCAAAATATCCTTTACATGTTCCCAAAGAATCCATAATATTAGGAGCATCCACAAAATGCATAATTTCATCTCAAAATAGTAAATTATCTTGATATTGACTCTTGTTCTTATTTAATATTTTGGTTATCAATTCGAGCACCTTTTCATATAATTTTTTTAATATCACCAAAACATTTCTTCATAAATTGATGTTAACATCGATACAATTTTTGAAGGAACAATTTATTGATTTATTCTCTTCCAAATTAGTGTTCCTAGTGTTTCCCAATTTCGACGAATTGGATTTCGTGTCCATAAAATCAAATTTATTCTATTGTGACTTTGAATCATCCATTTTCACTAACAATTTCAAAAAAAAATTATTCCATTGAATTTTTTATTTGTTTTCTAAACTAGAATCCATAATTATTTGATAATTTTACTTCTCATATAATATTCACTATTATTTTTTCCCTATGTTTTAAATAGAATAAGAAAAAATTCATTTTTAATTGTATAATTCATGTTATATATAAATTAATTTATAATTAAAATTAAAAAACTCATTCTAATTTTATATAAACTCTTCTATTATTTAATATTTAAAATTATTATTCTCTTTATCTTGTATCTTATTTCATTTATCAATTTAGTTTTTCAATGTTGAATTTTTTCAATATGCAATCAAAATTTTTTAACATATAAGTGAAAATCATTTTTTAATCATCTTTTCTTATTTTCTATTTAAGAGATATTTCAGAGATACACTTTGAGTTAAAATTTAAGTATGAACATCATTTATGTTTCTCTATAACTTACATTATTATAGAAATCATCACTACTTAATTCTTCATCATTCAATTTAAAAATTAGAAGCCTTTCATGATCTTTACAAGAGATATCTATTTATTTAACTTCTTCACTAATATCACCATATTTATATTTAAATAATAATCTTAGGCTCTTTATTTTCTATAAATTATTATAATTCCATATTGAATAATATTTTTATTTCTTCTTCTTTAAGAAACGATATGGATTCTCATCCTCATCTTTACTAAGTTCATCTTCTTTAAATTTTGAACAATTTTCTATGAAATTTAGAATATATTCACACTCAAAACATATAAGTGTAATAATAACTCAAAAAATTATGGCATCATTTATCATGCATTAGGATATTAATAACTTATGTTTTTTAAAATTTATAGGAATATGCACAAAATCATCAGAATCATATTCTTTTAAAACATGTTCTTTCCAACTCTCTACTTTATTTTACACTTTAAAGTATATTTCCCTATAAACTATTATAGTTTTCTTAAAGATACTTACATTAGGAATTCTATAAGAATTTATAATTATATATAAATCTTACAATAAATTTATACCTAGATAATGGTATTCACATAGAAAAACCATTATATCAAACTTTTATAAAAAGATACACAATATCATCTCAACAAACATAGAATCCTAAAACTTCTCACCAAAACATATGATAGTTCAAAAAAATCATTACCTATAGTGAAGAATTCATCATTTATTTAATAACTATAAATATTGATATCTTTATATCTCAACCACCCGTTCAATAACTTTTCATAATTCAATTTTTTATTACTTTCATAAATATTTTCTAGTTTATCCCAAATGAATTTGGATTCCTTTATACCTTTAACAATGAGAAATTGCTTCACTAAATGTCATTTTAAAAGGGGATTTCATGAATGATAACCATTATCCAAATTCTCCATATCTTATAACATCACAATATTACCTTTTTAACCTGGAATAAAAACATTGACAGAATACACTGAAACAACAAATCTAATTGATATAAAATATATAAGAATACTGATTTTTCAAATAAAACAAGTCTTACATTAAAACTGGTAATCCTCGTTCAATTAAATATTTAAATATTTTCTATATTTATAACATAAATTTAGAGACAAAATAATAAAACATAAAGAATAGATACCATAATTCAATAAATAGTAAAACTTTTAAATATTAGTTGAGTTCAAAAAAACATCACAGTATCAATATTCAAACTTATTGTTTATTATAATATTTTTGGAATGCTCTAAAACCACCGATCATGGCCCCATGTACATTTTTGGTTCACTGATATATAGGGTGAATCATTGAAAAATATTTTATTTTTTCCTTTTAATATTTCGTTTGGAATAAAACTTCACCACTTATAAGACTGAATAATCCCTCTATTCACTTTCTCAAACATCAAGGAAACTGAAACAAACTAGGAAAACATGATGTACATAGTTCACTACTCAAAATAAAATAGATAATCATTGGGATTATATAAAATCACCCAAGACCATATGACCCAAATTAATCACTATATAGGATAAAATAAGTAGTTAATATCTATAAATTCTTATTATAAGAATATTAGTAGAATTGTCTTCTAAAAAATCCCCTGAGGGAGGTATGGATTGTCCCTTTATTATGATATAATTATATTAATATATTAATATTTAGGGAGGCAAGGATTTTCCCTTTCCTGTAACTTAATTTTCTATTAAAAATTTTTATTTTCTCCCACATGTCATTAAAATATACAATAGTTTTATTTCTTCCTTCTTATTTAACACAAAACGTGATGATTACACACAAACCAAGTGTATTCTTCTCATCGTGTTCTTCTTATTATTCTTCTTATTATTCTTCTTTCACAACTTCTTGTACTCATTTTATTCTTCTTAAAATCTCGTTTATACTTAAGATCAATTTGTATGTGCACTCCATTGGACACACACTACCATTATTTCTATGAACACTAGAATCCCTCTTCCTCTCTATCTCTCATACTCTCTCCCTCTCTTGAGTAATCATATAATATATAGTTCAAAATTATTTTACATCATAAAAGGAACTTCATGAAGTTATAATTCGGCTTTAAAATTTAAATTCAAACTAATAACTTTTTCTAACTACACTTCAACTTCTCCTCAACTTATCTTACTTCATATTCGTATTTTTTAATATTTCCTGGTTGTCACAGTGTGACTATATCCACTACGGTGTAAAATAAATTATTTCATCTTTTCTACTTTTAAATTATTTATCCCTTTTTAGTGTGACACTCTTCCTTATATAAAAAGGATTTTATTATTTTTATCTCTGTTTATATATAGTGGCATGATATAATATATTATATCACTTTTATAACCCTCCCCTACTAGAACCCCACCTTGGATAGCAAGAAGGCATGTGGGGGCCCCAAAGCCCACCTCAAATATACCATAAGTTAGTGACTAGCCCAAAGAGTATCCATAAAAAATATAGGTAATTGTGGTATTTAATTTATTAGGAAGTATAACCTAAACTATTAATAAAATATATTAATTCAATAAAAATATTTAATTCCCAATACTCTATATGATAATTAATATTAGAAAATATGGAAAAAAGTGTGAATGGCCTTCTAGACTCTAATCTATATAACCAAAAAACAGCATCACCAATCATCAATGAATTATTATGTAAAAATTATAAGTGAGATATATAGGGGGAAATTTATTGGAATAAACTATAATACCATATATATAAATACTTATAAATCCATTTGAAAAATAATATTCTACAATAGACTTTATTGGGATCAGATAATCAAAAAAATATGTGATTATCAAGGGTATTAATATGCATGTAGATAATGTTTATGTAAAGTATAGTATTGGAAAATTACATATCTATCACATTTTGCTGAATCACATGAAATTTTCTTATTTTATCAAAAATCACTACTATAAATAAATATTGATTATATCTTATTTTCAAAATAATAACAGAATAAGTATAAGGACAATAAAAAACCACTAGTCATTAAATAATATTTTAACCTCTATGATCAATGAGTCAAATTAAAAATATTATACAACAAGTATACGATAATGATTTTAGAGTTCTGGGGTTACATAGGAATAAATAGAAATCCTAGAAGAATATCACAATCTTCTCAAATAAACTACATTTCACCAATAATAATGTCCAAAACATCACTATATCACCACTACCATCACATCACATCCATTTACACATCATCACATCAAATCCATTACCAAATCACCAAAACCTTAAGAAAACAAAAACAAATACCACGTCATAAAAAATATAATAGAACTATAACAATCACAAAATTGTCTTAAACATTTCCACATAGAACCTAACACTATATCATCATATCAATGACTAAACGTATAACCTCCATCCATCACATCACATATATATATAACATAGCCTTAATCATTTAAATCTGAGTATAATCTATACATGTTATATAATTGATCCAATATAGCCCATAAATAGGTTAATGTGTTGTAAATATGAGTAATTGTATCCCACTTATGTGTATATATATACACTAAAATTTGATGTTATATTGGAGTATTTTTTGATATTTTGGTTGGTTTTGATTTTTTTCAAAACGATTGAAGTTTTTGAATATGATTCATGATGAATAATAATAGTTTTAAGAAATTTTATAGTTATTATAAAAATATATATATACTTTACAAACTATTAATTTAGAAAAAATATCCTGTATATGTTTTTGAAATATGTTATCAAAATTCTTTACCGATAATAAGCCTTTAGATTACAGTAAATATGTGGAGTTAGTGTGAGTGTATGAATTTATATGATAATTTATTCATCATTATAATTCCTTAATCTTATATCTATGAGAAGTGATATAAAATTAAAAAATAATGATTGGATGTATTTATTTCATGATTGTACATATTTATCATAAGACATCCAGTATAATAAGAGATTAGATCAAATCAGTATAAGACTTTGAGGAAAAAAACAAGAATTTATTATAGGACTCCATTATACAAATTTATTTTCTGTGTTTATCATATGAATATATAGAATATATTACATTAGTAATTACTGAAATATGTGTGATGTTTGTAGGGTTTAAATTCTAGATCACAGGATTAAAAATATTTTGAAAAAATAAAACCCAATAATTTTAAAAGCAATATTCGATGATAATATCATCACATATATTAAGTGATTCATATTATTTTATGAGTTAAATAAATAAGAAATTTTTTCATTGAATATCTATCTGAATTTATGAGATGGTTTATTTGAAAAGTTATATTTGAGATCTATGTTGAGATTATTGAATAAGAAGCTTTGGATATTAAATCTGGACTATTTTTGAGATGAATATTTTAGGATAATTATGTGTATAATCACTTGAAAAGAGTGCAAGGATTCAAGATAATATTGTTTTTTTATGTTTTAGTATATTATATAATTTTTTGAAGAGAGTTTCACCCAATAAATCTAGTCCTTTCACAATCATCTTGTTGATTATGAGTTCATATAGAGTTTAAAACTAATGGTATGAAATGATTATATGAATAAGTGTACATTAGTAACATGCATGGATACAATATCAATTATGAAATATTTTTTGTTAAAGGTGTTCAGTAATAAGATGTTTCCTGTAGTAGTTATTTAATAATAACCATTTTAGTAGGTAAGACAAAGAGTTTACATTAATTTTTCACTTGATAATAATAATTATAATGTGACCAATTTAATGCAGATAAATGATATGATTTTTGGAAAAAATATTCAAGTGATTTTGTATGTGTTGGAAAAATAAAATATTACTAATGGCATAAAATTGTAAGAGACTACACTAAAACATCACTAGATTACCAAAGATCAGAACCTATCATCCACATTATTATGGGATCAATAATTCAATGAGTTTATCTGTGTATATGATTGATAATTAGTTTTACATCAAGATCATCATGAACTGAGAAACTGTTCATGAAAAATTGAAGGCTCATGGAGGAATATTTTCATCTTCTATTTTTTATGGAACCAGACCTCAATTTGATATTTCTTATTATAATTGATTTTTATTTATAGAGGTAGTGGTATATTAAACAGTTCAATGTGAATCTAGTTAGTTAGAGTGAAATAATATATATATATAATGTAAGATTATAATATATTTTTTTAGGGGAAAAATCCATGGATGGTGAGCCTAACCAACCATTTCAAGGGGTAGGAGTACCATTAAGGGGTAATACCATGTAAAATTCCCCATGTTCATTGTTTTTTTATTTTCTATATACATAGGAAAGTTTTAGATTTTATAGTTTATTCAATAGAACCTTAATAGGTAATATATTTTGATTTTAATGTGGAAGGAATTTATGAAATCTATTCTACACTGATTCAGCCCCCTCCTCAATAGAGTAATATAATCATAGGTACTTCAACTTGTATCATAGTGAGGTTCATAAATTTGTTTTAATAAATTTAATATAATATAAAATTTGAATTATGTGAATATTTGGGGTGTGACTACATTTAGGAAAAAAGTTATCATAGTTGGAAGAAGATAATGCTTCAATATCTTATTTCTTTTATTCGCGAGTTTAGAGATATAACAATTTTTATGCCAATTATATGGTGTATTGAAATTAAATTATTAGAAAAAACAAATTTTGAGAATTTTGGTAACATAGAAAATGCAATTCAAATGCCTTTTTTTCAGAAAAGGCCTATACAAAATTTATGTGTCCTTGATATGTCAAATAAATGTAGGACAATATGGAAAGTAGTTATTAAAGAATTATGAAATTCAAGAAGGATAAATTTTATATATTGATAATATTTTCTAAATACATCAAGATGGATGAGGAAGATAACATTTAAAACTATTATATTTTATAAAATGATTTTGTTAGCAATATTTGGGGCTTTGGTGAAAATAATATGAAGATTCTACAATTTTAAAAAGATCAAATATAATTTTTCATACATGTTTTTACCTACTATATTGAGCCTATTTGTTAGAAATTATATTTCATTATATGTGTTTAATAACATTCTCATAACTTATTAAATGATAAAAATTTCATCCTTACAGAAAAAATTTAAAGAGTAAATAGACTTGGAGGCCCTGATAAATTTTAAAATCATATAAAATGTTGATGATCTTGAAAATTCAAGTGTCGGGGAATATGATGAATATTATAATATTTTTTAAATAAATGATTATCTTATTTCAAAGTGTTTATAAAGGGAAATAGTAGTGAAAAATATATGTTTCCACTAAGATTTTAGAAATATAATGGAAATAGAATTTTTTTTATTAAAAATAATAAGAAAAAGTCAAAATATTTTGTTTCTAGTAATTAATAGAAATATTACCAAAATATGTTGATTAAAAGTTTAAAAAATCACTAAATTCTAGAAGAACTAGTAATATATTCTATAAATGAATGATAAGATATTAGATTAGTAGTGAAGAATGATCTTATCACTCATCTAGTAGTGAATATGGTGGTAAATTTACCAATTTCATGGCTCACGTGGAATATGTATTTGAATCTTCAAGTAGTAAAGAAGATGATTAAAAATAAATTGATCTTGAAAACATGTTATAGAATGATCTAAAATATTTTCTCGATCATAATACCTTTCTTAAGAAAGAAAATATAAAAACATGACTGAGAAAAAGATGATGATTAATGAGAATATTTAGTTTGGAAAGAAAAATGAATCCCTTTTTTATGACATAGAAAAAATCATGTTGTAGGATGTTTAACATGAGAATATAGTAAAATAAAATTAATAAATATCTTCATTGAAAGAAGAAAAATTACCAAGGATATTGTCTATGTGAGTTAAGGCTAAACCTGTGATAGAGATTTTATTAGGGGACTCAACAAATTTATCAATTATGGGATGAATACTATAAATCATACGAGAGAGATTTCATAAAATATATAGTTAAAAATATACATAGTGAGTCTTCTTGTTATTCTGATTATACAAAAAAATCATTATTTTATTTTAAAATAAAGTCAAGTATGTACCAATTAAAATAATGAGAAACATTCACATTTTTTAGTAGAATAATAGAGGCCATGAATTATTATTTGGACACCCTTATAGAAGAAATGTCGTACTCAAAGAGTATATGTGAAATAGAATTCTTTACACAATTTGATTATGAATTTTAGAAATTATAGAATATATATATTTGAATGCCACCAGTGGTGTTTTATAGTGTTTCTCTATAATGCATAAACATTTGTGTAAAATATATCACTTATTGGAATGAAACATGAAATTTTAGGGATTCATTCAATTATTATGATTGTGAATTCTCATAGAATACATATTATTACAATCAGACCATTTATTGTTAAAATTCATTTTATTATAATTAAATTTATTTCGGATATAGAAAAGACATGGACTCCTTTGATTCTGTTATATCCAATTGGATTTCAATTACCATTATGTATCCTTGACATGGAAAATATATACATTGAATAGTGATCACATTACTAGTATAAATATAGGGTTTAACAAATCATTTTGATATGGACAAAGGATGTGATGGCCTCAACCAGTAGGATAATATCCTATGATTCCCATTTATTGGATCCTTCTAGGGATATTACACTTATATTATTTTCCCTAGACTAATCCAAAGCCAATATCCAAAAACTTATGTGATAGGTAAACCATTTATGGGAGAAATTCAGGTTCATTCAGATTACGGCCCAAACCATGTTCACAAAATGGCAACATGAAAGCCCCACCATAGAAGACCTTACTCTTAGGGTGTATATTATTGTAATACAGGTATATGTAACAATATCTTATCATTATTATTATGAGCCTCACTTTTAATAGAATAATGAATACACTTTCATTTTATTATTTTTACATTGTAAATAATTTTTAAAGTACAAATAGAATTTTTGGTTAATATTCAAATTCAATTAAGAAATCATCTTTGATTAATTAATTGATCATTGAAATAAATAATATTTTAATAAAATATTATTATTAAATTAATTTTAATAATTATAATTGGTCTTATTATTTTTTTGAAGCCGATTGTAATTTTTGTTATATTTTAAAAATTATATTTTTCTAACCCATCAATTTTCAATTAATGTGGTTTTTTTATTTTTAAAGTTAAAATTCATAGATTTATAAAACTTTTCAGATAAAATGAATATTATATTTGGAATCAAGACATCTAAATTATCCAATAATGAATATTTCATAATTTTTTGAGATAATCATGGTTCACGGTTAAATTTAAATATTGTAAAAATATATTATGTGTTTTATGACATCAAAATGACCCAACAGGGATGTAATAAAATACTATAAAAACAATATTCTTTAAAATATATGTTTTTTCATTAAAATAATGTATGGTTTATTTAATTTCTTTTATAAATTTATAGGGATACCTCCATGAAATATAAAATTTTTAAAGATTTTAAAATCATTTCCTTGAATGTGTGATTCACCTCCACATAAAAAAGGGAAATATTTTAATAACTTAACCCTTATACATTTATAATAATGTATTCCACACCATTATTCCAAAAACCGTTGGATAAACCCATGGTATGGTGTGTGGTTTTGAATATTTTAGTGTGTAGTGTCCAAAACCAAAAAATTAAACAATTCCCACACTTTTCCTATATAATCGCACCTAATAACCAATTTAACTTTAGTCATGATATTTGGATATATAAAATCTTATACCCCTACCCTATAGAGTACTCCAAATGCACCCTAAAGAACCCAAGAAACATTCCTCAAACCTTTATAATCACACATCCATATAAGGGATCTTCCACTCTTCTCTTTTATCAAGCACTCCTTTTATAATTTGTCTTTTAATTTAAAATTTCATATGTTGGGATATGATCATACATACTCCCATTAATATAAATTTTTTTTATAAAAAATCATATCATCCTTTCACTCTAATTAATCCATCCATATACACCCATTACCATGCCAAAATTTCATAAGGGATCCTCACCTCCTCTCTTCCATTCAATTCAAAAACTCTGATAAAAATAGTCTCTTTAATTTCAATTTTTTATATTTTAATCCGTTTATGATCAAATGTTTTTTTTATTTGGTGTTCTGTAAATGAGGGATCATTTATTCCCCCACATTTGGACCCTACATAAGCCATTAATATGCAGTCATTTTATAAGGGATCTCTCTCACTCCTATTGCTTCAAGAACCTCTTTTTTCATGACTTTTAATTTACATTTTCTTGATTTGCGATAAGTTTTTTCAAAACTTTTTATTTTCCATTGGATGTATACATGATTTTATCTTCCCTTAACTCCCAATAATCTACCTTATGATCATTTAAACCCACCTATTACAATTCCTAAATTCTGTAAGGGATTTATCTCTTCTCATTTCTTTTCAAGAAATAATTTTATATTATGCATCTAAATTACATTTCACATATTTAGATACTATGTTAATGATCCCCCCACTGTCCCTTAAATTTTTAAATAATGATATACCACTTTCTCTCTCTTCAACACAATTTAGGAATTTTCATCTGACCCCATTATGCTGCCAAAATTGCTTTGTGATTCCCATGCCAAAATAATCATGTAATGAATACCTTATCCACTCCTCTATAAAAGGTATTCACCTTAATTCAAACATAATTATTGTATTCTGACTTACAAGTTTGTATATGATCTATGTGGCACACATAAGTATGAGATTAAAATGATTATTAATGATTCACACTAATATTGCCCCAATGAATTGGGTAATATTTATTGTCATGATATTTCATCTTGGGAAATGGGTTTACATTATTCCATTATAGGACTTTTGTCCACCATTTTGGGATTGGGGGTTACTTTATTCCTTTATTATAATTATGTATCATTTTATGTTGTTTCCAAATTTCATTGTTAGGATAATCATGTTATATCATGCCTTTATGTTCATGTTTCTCTAATGATCCATTGATATGCCTATTTCATAACATGTATTGTATTCTTCATGTTATTCCTTGTTTAGTGCCTTATTGTTCATTATAGATCACCATTTATTTATGTATGTCCTTATGTTCTCCCATGTAATGATATGTACGAAATTATGTTGTGGTCTTGTAAAAGAAGTTTTCAATAAAGATATGTATTTCATGCTTTCAGTTGTGATGTGATGTTCCTAAGACCAAAAGACACTAGACCTCTAAATCATCTAATTTTTAATAAATGAAATTTTATGTAATAAATCATATTTAAAGATTAAATAAAGAGAAGGGTTATTATAGTTGGTATCATATGATAGGTTTAGTAGTTTTGGGATAAGGAGTACAAAAATATATTGATAGCCTTAGTGATAAGACTAAGTATAAGATAATAATATCTACATTTTGGTGAGTATAGAGAAAGTGGTTTATCAGGAAAATAAATCCAGGTCTAGAAACAAACAAGTAGATTTGGATCTGGAAAATATATATCTTGGGGTAAAACCCAAAAACACCACTTTGAGATTGACTAGAATGGGAACAAGTGCATGACAGGGGGAATTACTGTACTCTTTTTTCTAAACTCCAAAGGAAAATTATTTGGTAAATTCATAAACATATTATGAACCATTATTAAGGGAATAAGAAAATTCCCCTAAGAATATATTTTAGGAAGTATATCATGTATATCGTAGATTGAATATTAGAGATTCATAAGTTTAGGAGATAAATGTAATTTATATGTTATCCTTTTGATTCCATTGGATTCCCCACTATGTATTTAATAGTTTATAAGTACACATCCATATTTCAATATTTGGTGAAGTATACCTGAAATCAAAAAGTTAATTTTAGGGTTATTGTCTACAGATATACACATTCTTTTATTTCCCTAAAGTTTAGTAGAAATATCCAAGCGCCACCACAAAGAATATAGTTATAGATGTTGGTAAAAAAGAAAATGAGGAAATTATTGCATCCAATACATATGACTCCTCCCCAATCAAAATTTCTAGATTGAACTTCCTAGTAAACCTCATCATAATTACCTTGGTGGAATTCGATACAATTTATTTCATGGATTGTCTTTCCATATAGAAAGCCAATATTAATTACAGCGAGAGGGAAATCACTTTCAATATCTTGAATCAACCCCTGATTCTATACAACTACAAGGAAGAAGATGAAATTTATTTAGTACCATCATCTCAAGAATGGATATTACTTCCCTGTGGGAACACATTTCTTTCTCGGATGATTGATTATATTTAAGGAACCATCATTTAAGACATTCCTATTGTGAGGGTATTCACTTATGTGTTTCCTAAGGAGTTTTTTTTCTTACTTCTAGAAGAGATGTTGAATTATTGATTAATTTTATACCTAGGGAGTTTCTAATATCCAAGAATACATGTAGAATGGATTTGTGGACCATGAGGAGATAAATAAATAACTAAAATGGAATATTGATAAAGGGTTTATATTCCCAAGTTCTTCATAATGGGGTTCACCAGTACCCTTCATCACGAAGAAGGATGGGTCAGCGAGCCATTGCATTGATTATCATGAGCTCCAAAAATTAGGATAAAGAACAAGTATCCTTTACCAAGGACTGATGAGTTGTTCAATAAGCTATTTGGAGCATAATAATTTCCCATGGTAGATCGACAGTCAGGATATTATGACAGATTAAGAAGTAGGATATCCCCAAAAATACATTTTATACAAGGTAAAGTCATTATGAATTCATAGTAATTCCTTTCAGACTAATAAATGATCCATCAATTTTCATGGACTTGATTAATAGAGTGTTTAGAGAATACCTCAAGAAAATTTATGGTAGTATTTATAGACTGTATTCTAATATACTCCAAAACCAAGGAGAATCATGATGATAATATAAGTATTGTACTACAGACCTTGAGAAAGGATAAGATCTTTGCAAATTACAACATGTGTGAGTTATGTTTGAAAGAAGTACCATTCTTCCAGAATATCATCACAAGAAATGGGATATTTGGGATCCTTCCAAACAAATTCAACATGGGGATGGTCAAGGCCAATATCTGGGACGGATATCTAGAGCTTCATGGTTTTAGTAGGATATTATCGCAAATTTGTGAGAAATTTATCACAATTATAAAACCATCTTACCAAGATAACTCAGAAGGGTGTAAATATTTCTTGGAATGATGAATTTAAATAATTATTCACGGATTTGAAGAAGATTCTTGTTAATGTTGTTGTCTTCACACTTCCCACATGTGGGAATTTTTTCTTAATATCAAGTGATGATTGAAACAAGGTAATGGTCTTTGTTTTTGATGTAGAATGAAAAATTCATTTCTTATGCATCAAGGCAGTTACAAAATTTATTGGAAAAACTATCTCACACATTATCTAGTGTTAGAATCTGTGATATTTGTGTTGAAAATCTGGTGGAATTATCTCTTTGGTGAGAAGTGTGAAATATATAAATATCACAAAATTATAAAATATATATTCACACAGAAAGAGCTGAATATGTGCTAATGAATATGGTTAGATTTTATCAATGATTATGAAGGCTCAATCCATTACCACCCGAGGAAAGAAAACAAGGTGGAAGATTCTTTAAGTTGAAAGGACCCAACCATTATATCAGTGATGATAATTGAAAAGGATGTAATTTTCTTAGATTTGATGAATATGGAAATTGTAATCATAATGAATGGAATATCATCAATTCTTCCACATATAACATTTTAACCATATATTTGGTAAAGGTTAAAGGATGCTCAAAAAATTCACGTGGGATTTCATAAGAAAGTGGAAACTATCAAAGAAGGGAACTCCTCGTATTTCAATGTTAATTAAGAAGGAATTGTGAGATTAGATTCATGACTAGGTGTGACATAAAATCTAGAGATAAATAATGAACTTTTGTATGATTCACATAGATCAAAATATTTCATTCTCCTAGTAAATACAAAGATGCATCTAGATCTCTAGGTGCACAATTAGTGGGATAACATGAAGAAGTATATTTCTAAATATAGATCAAATTTCATAGTATGTCAGCAAGTAAAGACTGATATGTAGAAGTCTAAGGGGATGATGTAACCATTAATCATTCCAACATGGAAATGGGAAAACATAACCATTGACTTTATCACCGGACTTCTGAAGATATCTAAAGGGTATAATTCTATCTGGGTTGTTGTGGATCGTCTAACAAATATTTCACACTTCATTGCAATTTAAGATGATTTCTCACTAGATAAACTTGCACAAATATACATTAGATAAGTGTTTAGGCTCCATAGAGTTCCACTCTCGATTTTGTCTGATTGGTATCCAAGATTCATTTATATGTTCTGAAATAGTCTCAAATATGATCTAAACAATGAGTTGAAAATTAGAAAGACATATCATCCTCAAACCGATGGTCAATCTATGTAGACTATCCAGACGGTTGAGTACATGTTGAGAGCTTTCTCAATGGACTAAAATGGTGGATGAGACTGATATCTTCCTTTGGTGGAGTTATCTTACCACAATATTTTCCACTAAAGAATCAAAATGGATCCTTTTGAATCACATTATGGGAAGAGGTGCAAACCACTAGCATGTTGGGATAATGTTGGGGAATCAAAACATCTAGGAATTGAAATGGTCTAATAAATGGTGGAAAATTTTATGAACATCCAGAAACACATGAGTGATGCTTAGAGTTGACAATAAATAGATGTTAACAATCATTGATCATACCTAGAGATTGATATTGGGAGACATGGTATTCCTTATAATATCTCCATGGAAGAGAGTAATGAGATTTGTGAATAAGGGAAAACTTAGTCTAAGGTACATCGGCACTTTTGAGATCCTTGATCGCATCGGGGTAGTGACATTTCTCCTAGCACTCTCTATGAATGTGTCTCAAGTAAAATATCTATTCTACGTAACAATCTTCAGGAAAATATGATTCATAGTTACCATCATCTATTTTAATGTCTGAGAATGAATTTTAAACGGTGAAATTTCTTATGTGGGAAAGGTTGTGATCACCCAAATATTTTTGAATAAAATTCCATTTCTTTTAATTAAATTTCTTATGGATATATAAAACACATTAACTCATGTTTTATTATATCCAATTGTATTTAAATGATCATTAAGTATCCTTACCACTGATAATATAGAAGTGGAATAGTCATCACATGAGTAGTATAAATAAAGGGTTTAATAAATCCTTTCGACACATAAAAATGAAGTGATAGCCTCATCCAAAAAAATCATACCTTATGAATCCCATTAATTTGATATTATGAGGGATATATCATTTATAGTCTTTTACCCAGAGATATACCAACCTGAGATCCAACAACTTAAGAATGAGAGAAATAGTTTAAAATAGATGTTTAGTATCATCGAGATCACGACCCAAACCATGTTCACTGAATGACCCCATGAAGCCCCACCATCACACACCTTATTCTTGGGGTGTATTCTAGTTTAATAAAGGAATATGTAACAAGACCCTGTCATTAGGATTTTGTTAATTATTTTTTTTATATAATAATGAATATACTTTCATTTTCTTATTTTTACAGGGTAAATGATTTGTAAAACATAAATAGTATTTCTGGTTAATATTCACATTCAATTAAGAAATATATTTTGATAATTTAATGGATTTATTACTTAAATAATATTTTAATAATTTATTATTATTAAATTCTTTTTAATAAATATATTTGATCATATAATTTTTAGTAATCCAATTGTAATTTTTCTTATGGTTTTAAAACAGATTTTATCAAAACCTGTCAATTTTAATAAATGTTATTTTTTATTTTTAAATTGAATACTCACTAAATTTGAAAATTATTTTGATAAATTTAATATTATTTTTTTAATAATAACATCAAAATTATCCCACAATTAATTTTACATAATTTTCTGAGACTATTGAATTTTTGGGTAAAAATTAAATACCATATAAATATATAATGTGATTTATGAAATTATAATGACCCAATATTGGACTAATAAAATAAAATAAAAGGAAAATTCAGAAAAAATATATATATTTTTTTCTTTAAAATAATTTAATTTTCAGATTATTTTACCTATTTGATAAATCGTTAGGGAATCCTCCAAGACATATAAAATATTTTTATATTATAAATTCATTTCCATGAAAGTGTGACTCACCTACACATAAGAGAGGGAAATAATTTAATATCTTATTCCCATATCATTTGAAAAATAATTTAAAACACTATCATTTTCCAGAATCCATGTAAATAAACTATGGGAGGGTTTGTAGTTTTAAATATTTTAGTCTGTAGAGTCCAAAACCAAAGTAATAACGAATTCGCCCACCTTTCCAATATAAATCCACCAAATAACCCCTTTCTCTTCAATAATACTATTTTAATCTCAACCAAATTATTCCTTATACTCTATTGAGTCCTAAAAAGTTTCCCCAAAGCTCTTAAGAAGCCTCCCCCTAGCCTTTCAGATCACAAACCGATGTAAAGGATATTCCACTCTCCTCTTTTAGCAAGCACTCTTTTTATGATAAGTCTTTTAATTTCAATTTTCATATGTTTTTTTGTGTTCATACATACTACCCATAATATAAATTTTATTTCTAAATAATTTGATCATCCTTTCACTCTAATTAATCCATCCATATACATCTGTGGCCATGCTCAAATTTCGTAAGGGATCCTCACCTCCTCTCTTCCTTTCAATTACAAAACCTTGTTTGAAATTAGTATCCTTATTTTAAATTCATTATATTGTCATAATTTTATAATAAATTCAATAATTTCCATTTTATGATATTTTAATGTGGGATAATTAATCCCCCCAACATGGAGACTCACCTAATCTATTATTATGGCTAAATTTTGTATGGCACCTCCCTCTCTCCTTTTCCTTCAAGAACTTCTTTTATGACTTTATTTTTAATTTCCATTTTATAGATTTGGGATATGTTTTTCCATACCTCCTTAATGTACATATTATGTATAAATGATTTTATCTTCCTTTTACTCCCATTAACCCCTTATATGATCCTTCCAACTCACCTATTACTATTATGAAATTCGGTAATAGATTTATCTCTTCTCATTCCCATTCATGCATTTATTTTATATTATACATATAAATTACATTTCACATGTTGGGATATTATTTCCCATGATCCCTTACTATTTACCCCATGTTTAAAAAATAATATATCACTTTATCTTGCATCAATAAAATTTATGAATTTTCAAATGACGTCATTATGCTACCAAAATTGCATCAACATTCTCATTCCAAAATCATCATGTAGTGAATACCATACCCCTTCCACTATAAAGGTTATTCCCCTTTATGAACACACACATTTCATTTTGTGACTTACATGTATTTATTCAAAATTCCTTAATCATTTAATAAATTATTATGTTGAATGAATCCATGTTATATGTTCTATGTGTCGCACTTAAACATGAGATGGAAATGATTATGAAGTGTGTATCTTAATAGTGTTCTAATTAATTGGGTAATGTTTAGTATCATGTTACGTCATGTTGGTATTGTGGTTTACCAGATTATTTTATATAAATTTTTTCCACCATGGTTGGATAAGGAGTTTTCATGATTCCTATTTTTCAATGATGTAGTGTTTTAAGTTGTTTCCGCATTTACATGTTATGGTAATCATGATACATCATGCCTTTAGTTTAATGTTTCTATTATTCTACATTGATATTCCTATTGAATAACATGTATTTTATTCTTCAGGTTATTCTTTTTTTACTCCCTTACATGGATTTAAAGCTCACCCTTTTCATATTTATGTCCTCAGGTTATCCCATGAAATTGAAAGCATAAAAAAATGTTGTAGTCATGTAAAATAAGTTTTCAATAAAATAATTATTGCATGATTTAAGTTTTTAGGTATTGTTCCTAATTCCCAATTAAACTATAAATATCAATATATTTGAGTTGTATTAAGTGAGTCTTTTTTAAATAATCTTGATTAAATATGAAATAAATATCATGTTTTTTATACATGTTATAAGAATAAATACTTTAAACATTCCAAAAAAAATAGAATAATCTATCTGGATGAAGTGTGTGGAATATGTGAGATTCATGATCATATTGGAGAGAATTGAATAAATATTTTATCAGGATAGGTTACCTGTGTTGAGGAATGAATGTTTTTTTATAATCTCAATGGATAAAAATAATTTTCTAGTATAAATAATATTAATATCTAGAAAAAGATATAGGTTATTTTTTCATGATACTAGGTTCTCTTCACATATGATAGATGATTTGGATATTAAAATTAATTTTGAGAAACTTGAAGGAGGGGGAGTTACCTTTTATAATTATTCTTCTTTAAATGTAATTGGGATTATATCTACTAGAAACAAATACCAAAATATGGAATTTAATCGTGTGTTGTATATAGAATGATTACATCATAATTTTTTGAGTTTTAGTTAGCTTTGTTTTTATGGGTAAAAAATTCATCGAATGGTATTTGTGTACCATTAATGGATTAAAGTATGGATGGATCGTCACTCAAGGAAATTGAAAAAAATAGAAACTTTTATTTTTTTTATTGTCCAACAAACCTTTTTTATGTTGGTGGAATCGATCAGATTTTGTTATAGAATTGGAAGCTAGGTCATCTCATCCAAATAATCCTAATAAAAAATCATAAACATGATGTTTCAAAAAAATCATACCAATTAATAAATACACAGTAATTTTATTTTTTGAACATTTAAAACATGGAAAATAACATAGATATCTCACAATAATGTTTATATTCTTATTAATAGACAACCAAAATTAATTCCTACTGACATATATGGTCCCATAAGACAAAATTCTAAAAGATTTGTTTTATATTTCATTACTTTAACATATAACTATAATGAAATTAAGAATGTAATTTTTATAAAGAGAAACTCATAATCCTTTGATAAGTATAAATTTTTCAAGTATTGAGTTGAAAAGGAGTTGGGACATAGTATTTAGAAACTCAGATTTGATAATGAAAAATTAATTTTCATGGGATCATTTTAAAATATACCTAGATAAAATATGAAATTGATGACAAATTAATCACGTCAAATACTCTCTAATTAAATGTTATTTTATAATGCATGAATAAATGCACAATTGAGATGTGTAGAACAACATTAGCCAAACATAAATTCTCAAAATACTTTTGGGGAAAAGTTGTATATAAAATTCTCCACAATAAAAACATATATATTTTAAGACCTGAGACATATTATTATCCTTAATATTTGTGTTTAATGACTAATAAAATATTAATGTACATCAATGTTTTTATAATTATAAAAATTTTAATTATTAATGGTGTTAATCATATATTGTTTGATAAAAGGATGATGAAGGGATCTTTCTATGTTACCATTCCAGTGGTAGTGGGTAAAAGTGTTGGAATGAGAGGTTGCACAATCTCATTTATTTTTTGATGTTAAAATATATAAATATAGTGAGAATTGTAAAGAATTTTTGGAGGATAATTTTTAGGTGAGGAAGGTGGACGGAAGAATAATTTTCAAAAACTTTTTAATAAATAAGAATTATTTTAAAAAAAAAGTTGTATTTATTTATTCTAATCATACTTTTGATGTTTAGGATATTGTAAATATGTTTGTAATACATAAAATATAGAAAAACATATTTATATAGATAATAAAATATTAAACAAAGAGGTACCAGTGAAAAAATATTATTTATTATATAAATCCAAACAGTTATATCATAGTTTGAACCAAGAAATGTGGTTGAAGATATTGAGCGTTAAGAATGGGTACACACAATGAATGATTACTTGAATAAACTTTAAAATTAGTTCACCTTGTATTTAGTAACAATTCCTAAATATAAAAATTATATTCAATAGAAATAGGATTTTATAAAAAACATAATGATAAATGATAGGTGACTGGAAAAATGGATAGGATGGTATGTGAAGTTTATTCTCAAATGGAAGACAGAGACATTGAAGAAACATTTTCTCTAGCAGAAAGGCATGAAACAATTTATATTTTTTTATAATTATATTTCACAAGATTAAAAAAGTTAATCAAATTTATATGAAGTAAAATTAATTTAATGCTTATCATAATAAAAAAGGATTTATTGAGAAAATATATGGTTTTATATTGGATATTTATGGATGTATAGTGTGAACACTAAAAATTTATTATATAGATTAATATAAGAACCCAGATCTTTTTACTCAAATAATTATGTATCATTATAGGACATGGTTTTTACCATAGTAAATGTATTAAGTAGTTTATTATGTAAACTGTTATCCCTATATACACTACTAATCATGTTGTATGTTAATGATATAATTTTTTTCCAAAAACTTTGAGTACCTTCATCATGAGTTTTTTTGAATAAATAAGTGAGAAATTTAATATTTACATACTATATTAACTAATTTATTTTATATTATTAAATATTAAGTATAAATTAGATTTTATATTTCTATAAAAAATTATATATATCAAGGATACATTGACGAAGTTTTCATAAAATAATCCAGATAAGATTCAACACCAATACCAGTAGGATAAAAACTGGGTAAATATTTCAACAGATTAAAAGTTAATAAAAAAGAGAATAGATTGGGCATTAGAATCTTACTATATTCGATAACATCCAATCCTCACATTTTTTTTCTAGTGAATCTTTGTTCAAGACTTCAAAGTGACTCAAGGGAGTCACACATGCTTGTAGTAAAGATGTTGTTCTGATGTATGAAATGAATAGGAAATTGTAGACTAATATAAAAAGTATTTTTAATATAATCTTACATATATTAACTTATTTATATTGGTAAATTTATACTACTAAAAAATAACAACATTAGGTGTGACTTTTTCATTGGTTAAGAATATGTGTAATATTATGATAAAAAATCAATAACACTTATTATAGATGAGGCAGATTATATGTAATCCACTCATGAATGTGCACATTTTTTGAGAATTGTTTTCTAATTAGAATATTTTTGGGTTCAAACTAAGAAACCTTTGATGATTTTCTGTGAAAATAATTTGAAATTAAATAATCAAATACACAATAGAAACTTTTAGATCCAAAAACATTTACATCATTTATCACTTCCCGAAGAAATGGGTGTCCAATGTAGATATCAATTAAGAATATATTTTTACCCACAATAAAATTTTTGATATCTGTAAAAAAATATTCCAAATTGTTATTTTAAGAGTAGAGGTTAGTAATTAATTTTTATCCATCTCTTATCACGTGATGAATTTTGGGAAAACTACATTGTAATTAAAATTGTCTTTAAAATGGGGGATAAATAATGACACAACACTTAACCAATATAGGAGAGACGTCTTAAATAATGTATGGTGTTCAATACTGGATCATATAATATTTTTTATGTTGACATGTGGGGAATACATATGGATGTGAGAAATGGATGTGTGAATTGAGTGGGAGTTCATTTAATTCACATGGAACTAATTTATTGACATCGATATATGGAATTATCTACAAAACATAACATTATCTAGTTTTGTGGTACATGAAACCTATAATAATTAATATAATATTATTTTATGATTCCTACGTTAGATGATTAGTTCCCTAATTGATTTTGTTTTAAATGAAAAGGTTGAATAATATTTCCAGAAAAATACTTAAGGGTGACATTGAAGTTTTATTGGAATTTTTAATAATGTTTTTATTTTTTTCATTTGTTTTTAACATTCTTGAATTTTTTAAGGGATTGTGTCTGGATATATGTAGTTAAATATATTCCTCATGTATTATAAAAATATTTATATGTTTAAAACCTGAGAAAATTGACAATTTCCTCAATGTAATACTTTGGAATTATTCATTGCAAGTATTCATAGAGCATAATCATTTTGATAAGAATAAGTATTAGGAGATGAAATATGTCTTTACAGTTCCATTAATAAGTCTTCATTATAAAAATCTATTCTTCACATGACTTTGGCAAGTGTAGATAATAGAAAATGCATGGTTGTGCATCTTTAGGGTCTTAAGCATACTTATTTATCATAAGACTTCTATGATCGTAACACTTCACCAAAAAGTGGAGTATATCCTCAATTCATGCTGAAAATCATTATAATTAGTCTTTATCATATATGTTAATAAAATTTCCCAAGTTTGTGACATCAAAAATTAAACGGATTCGGTACATAGATAAATTTTGTTAAATTTCTCATTCTGGAAAACATAGATTAAATAATTTGAATATTCAGAAGAAATAAAATGAAATGATTATAAATTAAACATTCAAGTATTAAAACATCACATATAATATTTGAATACATATTTTTCATCATAGAAATAAATTGGGTTATTTTCACTGAATATTAGTTTGATGTTCATAGATTGTTTATCTAAGAACTTTTTGTTGAGAAAGATGTTGTGATTACTGATGAAAACTTTCCATTTGTTAAATATGGAATGATTTTATGATAACTATTTATTTAAATTCATGGGTATAATCACATTAAGGTATTTTGGTTGTCCAATATATTTTTTTCACATTTGGGTTCTTTAGATGAGTTTTTAACATGAGCTTCGTTGTAGTAAACTGTGTTTTTCAAAAGCAATTTATTATGTTGAAGTGTATGTTAATTTCAAATATAGTGGTATGATAAGTTTAAGTAGATAAGGATACATTGGTAAATCAAATGGATACACTATCAATGATGGAGGGATTTTTTATAAAGGTTTGAGGTAAACTGATGTTTCAAAACGTGTTTTTTTACTAATCAAAATTTAAAATAACAGAACAAATAGGTAACATCGCCTTTTTAATATATGATACTGGTTATGATGGAACCATTTTATTTCCCTTATATAATTATCCTTTAATAAATACATGGTGAGTAATTTTCTATAACTACAAAAATGTAAAAGATGATTATTTGTAGAAATATAGTAATATACTACACTACAAATTCATGATATTAAGTGGGTTGACTAAAGATTTGGAACGTTAAGGGTCTGATTCTTAGAACCAATCTATAGAGTTATGTGATTGAGAATTTAGTGAGTTTATAAGATTATGGGATTTACAATTAGTTATATATCATGTTCATCATTAATTGAGATGTGGTCCTTGAATATCAAGAATGATCATAGAGGAATATTTTTATATGTGATTCCTAAAGAAACCAAAACTCAAATTGAACTCTCCCATTATAGTGAAACTTGTTATATTAAGTTGGTGTGAAACTGAAAATTATTATGTGACACGAAACATGAATTGTGTGACTATATTTCTATACTGTAAGACTATACTATATTGTTCTTATAGTATAGAATTTGTGGTAAAGGAAACAAACCAACTGTATAATGAGTGGGTTTCTCATGAAGGAGGAAAAGATTATAAACATTTACTGCATAAAGGAGTGAGGATTTGGTTTTTTCATTGATTGAATTAATCATTAAATGATTTAGATGTTTACATTAAATAGAAATGATTTTATAAAAACTCATCGACATTGATTCATCCCCCAATCTTCAGGGATTATTCTGATCATATGACCATTATACTTAATGTAGTCATAGACCTAGTATATTGATAAATCCAAATAAAAATTGTAATCAATTACAGTCTATAAGGACTAAAAATGTGGAAATAATGATCTATTATACCCATTATATATATTCACTATTCCATATTCCATTATATCTTGTGAAATAGTACTCAGAATTGAATTCCATCACATCCTATCTATATAGTATCTTAATATCATAGATAAAAAGTAAAAAAAACTAATTTAACTCAGGTAATCAATCAAATAACAAACATAAAATATATTTATAGAAGCAACAACACAGTGAATCTATAGTGGACTGAATAATAAAACTGCTAAAAAACTATCATTATTATTTCATAATTAGATAATTACCAACAACATATAAGATATCTATACTATGTATTATTATAAACACCCAGTTAAATTCTTAGATTATCCATCCATTATTAAGTTACTCTATCTATGGGATTTTATAGTAGTTTAGACATATCCACTTAATTATGATCTTCAATAACACAACACGGAAACTCACACATCACTATCCAATAAAAACACTAAGATAATGAAAATGGTTACCTAAAACTCTAAACCATGACTATAATGTCCCATGAAACCCATCATTGTGAGTTACCCAACACTCTTATAAGATATTAATATAAAGTTGGAACACATAACACTTATTCTCACCACAAACCTCTCACTATCCAACCTAAATCCCAAGGACAAAACCGTTAGAAATAAAAATATCAACCTAATTGATACCAATCATGAAAGGATAAAAACCCCTAGTATCACCTAAATATTATATCTAGCTTATAGCTAAACTACTTTATTGAATAGAAATATAATATAGACTTATACTCATAAATCATCACTCATCCTTTCAGAAGATGGAAACACTTTATAATATGATAAACCCGTTCATCTAAGAAAACAATCTAAGCTCAAGTAACACCTAATCTGTATCACTTTCAACATTAATCATATTAACAAATAATAATTATTGAGTTACTTTCAATAAAATTAATTATATTTTTTATTTTACATTTCATTACCAACTATGTAGAACACCGCATTTTGACCATATCATTTTATTATATATTTGTCAACCTAAAATAGTAGTATATACACATATTATTTTTCATAAAATATTCCAATCAACATATCATCAAAAATAAAGTAATTAATTAAAAAAAAGTTATTGTAATATATAATAAAATTCATATTTCCATGTTATCCATTATAATTTCAAATATTTCTTTTTTAATAGCATTACCACATTTCTTCCCATATTTCATGGGACACCTTATATAAATAGAATCACTCCTATATCACATGATAAACGTAATAATATAGATTATTATTATTATTAATTCAATAAAATAATTAATCAATAAATAAGGGGACAAAGAAGAAAAAGAATTGTAAAGGTAAAAATTATAAAAATTAAATGAAATATGTAACAGATATTATAGCCTTACCATAGATAAATATAGAAATATTAATCCCAATGGAAATGTATTATAATGTAATGTATAATTAAATAGTAACCCCTCGCCTTAGAGGAGTCATATCCACTAATCTTGATGAGAGAGGGTAAACATAACATATTATTTTAAGATTGGACAATGTTGTATTATCATATTTTAAAGTGGTATAAGAATTCACAACTTAATGGATTTAATAGTAGTGTTTCAATTATGACCAATGATAATTATTTAAATCATTATTTTTGAATGGGTTGGAAATTGAAGAGATACAACATTATTGGTTTCATATTTGACATTAATTAATTGAATTTATGATTTAAAATGAATGACTTAGAAGGTATACATCATATATCTATAACTATACATTTAAAAGTTTGTAGAAAAGCTCAGACATCCCATACTGTAATTAACTTGATCAATTCCATATTGAAGAAACTATAACTGAGAACCACTGAATCATGATGAATATCCCACTAAGCTTTAAACAGTTTTTTCACATGAATTGGAAGTAAATAGTTATTTTATGGGATTCAAAATGTTATATAAGACTATATAAGGTCATATTAAAAATGTAAAGTCCATAAAAACATATAAGACACCCTAAATTTATTATAAAATATTATATGGGTTAATTCAAAACATGGTAGAAAAAATATAACATGATAAGTTAGTTAAAATAGGTCACCATGATCTAAAACAAGATCTCTGTAATGATCTCCATTTTAAACTCATACAACCCCCTTATAAAATACAAATTGGCTAAAGGAGATAACTGTATATGGAATATCATTGCATCATAATATTAACCCTTTAAGAAATCCCCAAAAACATATAGTTGTTGAAATAGGGTATTTGAGTATGGAAAAAATCTAAAATATTCAATGTTTATGATTAATAATTCCATTAACAATTATGACTTACAATTTAATAGTAAAGGGTTGAGTCTTACATTAAAACCTACTTTTATATCCCAACTTTTTGATCTACATGGGATCAACACCTTATTACATATGATTAAATATGATGTTGGGGAATTTTTTCACCATTAGACTGGTGCTAAATTATAATAAAAGTAGAGATATAGAAAAATGACTTTGGAATTTATAGAGGTGCATGATAATAAATTTTGAAAGTTGAAAAGGATAAATCGTATAGATTCAATAAGTTACAGAATATATAAGAATAAACCATAAAATTATGTATGGTTTATTCTATATATTATGTTTTTTAAGAATCAATGTAAGAATGTTTAATATTGAACCAATACAAAACTAGATTATGCAGGATTCAATGTGCAAGACAAAATATTAAAATTGATATAGAATTATCAAATAAATTTAACTCAAACAAATCAAGAGCTATGTAAGAATGAAAGAATGGTTATATAGTCAACCTACGAATAATATTTGTTTCGAATTTAAGTCACATTATATTAATTATACTCTTATATAAGAATAATAATTTCTAGAAATTTATCGACATCATATTAATTATGAAATATATTAAGCCACATAAGAACTATATATTCCATATTAGAAAAGGAAATATGTATTAGTCATCAAGGGTTGATATGAATAGTTAAATTATTATATAAATATTATACATAACATTAATATCAATATCTGAAATAAAGAGATGATGGTTTTTTCATATTTAGCTAAAAATAAAAAATAAAACCCAACAATATAGAATTAGATATAATATCACATTAAAATAGAATCTATACATACCAAACCTCTTAAATAAACCTAAAATCATCCCAAAAACCCATAGAACCATAAAATGTTAAATATAAGGGTTTGGTAAAATATGAGTCCCCATATAAGATAATTGTCAAACAATTCTCATATTTGAGAATAAAATTAAAATCCAAGAAAAAGATAATCTAACTAAAGTGAAATAATAGGAATCTAAATTAGTCACATTGAAGGACTCTCAAATTATTCTCTTCATAAACCCAAAATTAGGAGATCCCAAATAACTGTACCTATGAGAAGAGACCTCCATAACAAAAACCATACCACTTAGGGAAACCAAATATAGAAAGGGAACGTAACACCAATAATATTAACAACACTAAAAACTCCTTTAACATCATGATTTATTTTAATTTGATTACATATTTTAATTAAGAAAAAATTTATTAAAATCAATTATGTCTATTGAAATAATTACATGTTTTTGAAAACTTTTAAAATTTCACATTATAATTTTAGTGGGAGAGAAATTCATTTATTAATAAAAAAATTAATGCACAATAATTATTAAAAAATGATATTTCAAATATTTTAAAAAATTACTAATTTTTTTATAGGATTTGAGGTACCATACTATATAATACCTCACTCATCATCTATAACTAACTACCCCTCAAAAATATGATTTATATTGAGCCACATATTGTTCATTACAGATAATTTTACTGATATAAACTATTGATAAAAAACAATGAATATGCTACATAAAACAAAAAATAATGGATGAAGAATCTTATAAGGGGTGTTGTATTTAATGATATTTATATTGAAAAATTTATTATACCATCAATAATGATCACTAACAAATAAATAACACTACTTCCATGCATCATTTGATTTGGTGGGAAAAGAACTAAACCCTTTCCTATGTATTCATTACTTCCAAAATGATCATGGAAAGGATATAGAGATTATTGGAGTTATGGAGTTCCATAATTATTTCATGGATTATACAATATAAATTATTAATTAATAGTAAACAAATTTCATTTTTATGATTAATGAATTAATTAAAAAGAATTAATTTATTGACAAAAATAAACATATATATATTGACATTCAGTATTTAAAAACATAAATTAAATTAATTATTGATGTGCTATATTACTATAATTTATGTTTTCATAATCATGTATAATGAAAATATAATATCATAATTCATATTGGTCTTTAAAGTGAACCAAACAAGAACACACTATAATTTAGTAGATTACAACATTTTTATATAATGAAAATATACTTATTATAGAATGATAATGATATTATTGATATGATATAATTGTGTCAAGAAATATTTAATATGGTCGGGTATAAAAAGATAACTACAAAGTAGAAACTTAACCTCCATTGGAAAACAAATGTTTTTTTAATGTATTTGGCATTGTTTTTTAGACAATGATATTCCAAAATAGGACATGTTTTTTTGGTGTAAATTTGGATAAATATTAGATAGGAAACTAAATTAGATGTCCAACTAAGAGTGTGTAGAGGAGGGGTCCTTTTATATATTTGTTTTAGTAGCTTATTTACATATAATTAATTTTTATATAAAAAATAACGATATATTTCAAGGAAAGTTTCTCAAAAATGGAAAAAGGAAGAGTATATGTCATGAATTCCATCATAAAAATGTTTTGATGATATTTTTTATCAATATTTTAAAACTTAAATTATAGGTTTATTTGAAATAATTTTTTCCTTTATCTACACACCTTACATTTTACCAAAATAAATTATTTTTATCAAAAACTAAAATTATATTGATTACCAATTTTTTTAAATGATGATTGTAAATATGAAATACATTTTAATTTATTAGTTGTCTAAAATTTATTGAAATTAAATTTACAATAATAATACATAACATATTAATGATTCTTGTTTATAAAAATATCTTCTAAATATTCAATGATTTTTTTAAAATCTTATAAATTAGTAATAATTTTCGGAATATTAATTTATTTATGAAATAAAATATTTTTAATTAAGATAATTATATAAATGAATAGATTTTATGATTAGAAAAACTCATAATGTATAAATATATATATTTCTTATAATTCATGATATTTTTATTAATTAATGTTTATCAGTATATTTTTACAAATAATTGATCATTATATGTTGTTTTCATGCCAATTACATTATTTGAAATATTTTAGTAACTTAATTATAAATGATTAATTCTAATGTACTTATTTGATACATGTATATCTGACCATAATATATCTAGTGACTATATATTCAATGGCTATAAAATAGTCAAATTGTGTCTTCGATTTCTATATATAACATTATAGACTTATTTAAAATAATTAATCATATTTCCTTCCATAGCATGTTTACCATATTGATAATGATGTTTATTATTTATATTTTTATCCTCAATGGTATAATTTTCATGGTAGACTATAAATGTTAATAAATCATATTTGGAGACATTATATTTAAAAGTGGTTATATTCATCTTATAATTTTTATAATTATTTTCAATAGATATTTGGTAATATTAATGATCATTTAATATATATTTATAATACTATAACTTAAGGAAATAATTATTTGTTCATTTTAGTTCAGTATTGAGTGTGAAAAAAGTTATTCATCACATTCAATGAATATTAATACTTAAATTTTGTGTGTTACATTATACCAATCCAAATAAAATTCACATTCAAAATTTTGTCGATGTGAGAAATGGTTATAGTACTCTTATCACATTAAATGTTTAGAATTTCATGTCTCTTCCTATAATTTTTTTTTCAAAGTACTTTGACCATCTGATTAGTATTTTTTAATAGTTTTTTATCTATATTATCTAATATCTCTACTATTTCTTCTCATAATAGATGTTATAAATCAATTTTGTTATCTATGAGTTGCGTAAATGTGATATATCTAGTATATAATTCATCAAGGGTTATACATGTAATAATAATGTAGTTGGTTTATGTTTGGTGAATGTTAGAAACTGAAACATTATATTTATTACATGATCAAGAATCTAGAAGGAGTTAGTGTATCTGGTTATCAGTTTTCCAAGCATACAAAATCTCACACCCCATTGTCATTGTGATATTGGAAGGAATAAATTTCCCCATATTAAGACACTATACCTTTTTTAAAATATTCAAATTAATTCATTTATTAACTTATTGATCATTCAAAATGTCACTAAATAGTTTAAATTGTCTATACCATTTCTTGAGTGAGATAAAATCCCTATAACATTCTCTCTCCAACTCAATCCTCGAAATTTATAGTTTTACATATATTTTCACATATATTCTTATATGTTTCTATTTGATTGATTGATTGGAACCCAATGTTAAAATATAACTATAACATTGTAAAATTTTAATCCTATCCCCATTTAAAATGTATTGAATTTGATATCAGTATAATTTCTAATGTAAAAATTTCCATTAAATTTTTTTATCAGTTTAACAATGTTAAATAGTAATAAATTTCAGTTTTACATCCAATTCATAATGAATATTTCTAAGAAACATTGATGACAACCATGAATATTTTTCAAATTTAATTGATATTAGAACATAATGTATCATTTACACTTCTTTTATGTATATATTTACAACTTGATTTTGAGAGAAATTATATCAAATGGAAAAGAAGTTTTCTGAATTTGTAAGTATATCAACCATACCCCAAATAAAAATATTTCAACAAATGATATAATGGGAACTGATGATTCAATACATTGTGATTTTCTCCCATTTCTATATAGTTATAGATAATTATTTCATCATACCTTTGGATTTTACAAATTCATCCATAAATTATTGAAAACCCATGAATAGAGATATATACTCCATAATCTTCATCTTTATTTTGTCACACTAAAATTGTTTAGTGATATACCTATAAGTCTTTTTGATTCCAAGATTAATTGATAATGATAATCAAAATGCAACATCAAAAATCTTGTTCTTTCATTCTATCTTAGATGTGAAATATTTTCATATTCAAAATGTTATGACTCTATCATTATTATGATAAAACTCTAGAATATTTCCAACTTTGTTCCAAATCTCCATATCATTACATTATTCTTCCTTGATCACCACATAGATGAATGGATGAGAAATTATTCCGGAAATATATACCATCATACCTTTTATATAAGGCCCCAGCCTTAAACCTTACTTAATCTTGAGTTATTACAAGATTACACATTGAGGATCTTTTCGGGTTTAGAGTTTTAGAGAATTAGATCATAAAACTTGCATTACATTCCACATATAAACAAAGTGGTTACATAAATATAGTATTCTCCATTCCCATCAATGGAAACACATTTAAAATAAAACATGGATTATTTCTTGACACATCCTTGACTCTACCATCTTATCATGTACCTTTCCCTTGACCTGTGAAAAACATTTCAAAAACTTGGGATGAGCATAAAAACTCAGTATGGGTTATAAAAAAAAGACATTGAAAGGAAACATGAGTTCATATATACATAAGAATGAAATCATACTTTACCCATAAAACATAGGTACTTTAATATACCTCATAAAATCATGAATAAATCATAGAAATCATAATACATAAAGGTAACTTGAGGCATTCATAACATTCTTACATAGGGAGTAACCCTCTTGGTTACGTTTGGAATACCCATCATAGTATATTCCCTAAAATCTCTTCGGAGAAACCTTAACATTTCACTCCTTCACGTTACCCAATGCATTGGAGATATATAACGGGCTCACCCGCCCATAGTTTATCACGGAACCACCCGTCTTCATAATAATTCCCAAGAACCATAACATAATCATATCACATAAAACATGCATAAAGGAAACATAACATTTTCACATTTCAATCACGAGATATCAATACAACACATTGATATAATAAAAACATTATTAAAACCATTTTCAATACCAAAGTAAAAGAAAAGTAAAACATGGTATTTATTTTTCTTTTAAAAAAGAAGGTATGGCTTGTAGACGAAGCCGAAACTCAAATAACGGTCACGACGGCGGAGAAGTCGTTGTCGCCGCATACGTACGACAAAAACATTCCCTTTTGTCGTTTAGTAAACGCTTCGTATAAAAAAGATTCCTTTTGAATAAACGTAAAAGTCAAAGGGGTTTATACACCGTATAAAAGAAAGTTGTGTATAAAATAAAATATGCCTCAACGAAAGGAGATTGAGACAAAGTCCCATACCTCATATCCGACTTGACCCGACCAATCTTTAATCTCCGGAATAATAAACTTGAGTTAATCTCTACTTTCTTATGAATCTTTTTCAAGTTCATTATTCCTTTTATACCATGTTATGAACATCATGTAATCATTTAAGTTAATAATGTTCATTTTGTCGGTATTTGGTTCTTAAGTCAAAAATAGACTTCTTACACTTACATGTTGTTAATTTGGTCATGGTTTCGTTATATCCAGAATGATATTAATGATTTGGATAACATATATATCATATATATTCATCATATACATGTATTTATAATATTACATCACATTTAGAGGTAAGAAATGAAATGCACCGTTCATGGAGACGGTAAGCCGTACGTACGCATGAACGCTACTTCCATTTCTATTTCATATTTTCTGGAATGTAATCATAATGATATAAGAGTATATTATAATTCCAGTATAATAAAATATATAATATCATTAAATTTATCCTTTACACATCCCACATATGGTATTAACGAATCAAATCACTTTCAGGGGGCGGTAGTCCGCACTTCCTAAAATGAAGATATGGTGTTTACCCATAATGGAAACCATAAAGGTATGCCCAAAATGAAAAAAACAGAAGCTTAAGGAAAACATAAACATATTATATATCATATATAAAAATAGGGACATCATAATGGCCACCTTTGAAGGTGTTAAATGAGTATTGAACAATCATCGTTTCGGGAGGCAGAATTTCGCCATCCACGGAAACCGTATGTTCTTTAACCATTTGATGTAGTTGTGTGAGAGTGTAGCTCAAATAAATATTATAACAACATCCTTCTATGTTGAATATACTGGTGTTGTTACAAAATAAGTAAATAAAAAGAGTTTAGGGGGTTGGAGAAGCAAAATAAAACAAATGAACATGAGAGAATGAATTACCTTTAAAAGTGTAACTCCTTTTGATTTGAGAATAAAGACTTCCTTTGAAAAGATTCTGCCCAAAGGGAATCCTCTAGGATGAGGATAGGGAAGTGGAGAGAGTAAATGGGCAGGTGTTGGCCGAGCCAAAGGCTTGAGGAGTGTGTGAAATGAGGTAGAGGCGGGGGCCTTTTATAAGAGGAGAGGAGGGGCACTTTTGGAAAGTAAAGAAATATTACTTTATTTGAAAATGTGTTTCGGTTTTAAAAGGCCCCACATTGATATACTTCGTGGATAAGGTGATAAGGGTTTGAAATCCACTCATCCAATTGGTTTTGGCCATGTGTAGTTCATAGATTTTACATTGTATTTCCATTTTATTTAAATCGTCAAATAATGATGTCATCGCTGCATCATTATTATGTCATAAATAATTTAATTTATTTAATGTCTAAAAATCATAAAAAAATACTATGATGTAGGAAATATTTTTAGATTTCCAATGACAATTTATAATCAAATATCTGATCTTTATAACCCCATGTAAAAATTGTTTTCGTAAAACATATTATGTTTGTGTCATTTTTACTTTTACATTAAATAAAAAGTTATTTATGTCATTTCCCAACCAAAATGTCTCCATGGGGTCCCCAAGTTGACCCATGGCTTGTCTTGGTCGTCCATGACACAAACAATAAGGTTGGGACATGTGTCTAGGTCATTTCATATTATCAAATCATTATTTATACCTTAAACTACACTAATTACCACTGATCGCGATTAAAAACATAATAATTTACTATTCACCAAAAAATTATTTTAATCTCATTGAACCACATTTTACTTCTTAATGACAACCATGTATGTCAGATTTTCAAAATTCAATACACATTAGTGGTAAACTATCATTTAACTGAAAAATCAGTTTGCTTGATTACCACTTAGTGGTTTCACTATTCATCAAAAATTGAAGTTTTTCAGAAAATTACCAAAAATTCACCCTAAGATATATTTGATATTCCAAATTCAAAAATTAAGTCTATTTTACAAAATTCAAATAATATAAGTCACATTAATTAATTTAATAATTAATTCTCGCTTCCAGAGCAAAAAGCGTGTTTTTACAAAACAATAAGTATCAAAAGATTGACACCAGTTTAAGTCTAATTTCAAAGTGAAATTGATTCCAATGACCACCATTGGATAAAATGGTAAAACATTATTCTAATTTCACTTCAAAACCAATTCAGAACATAATATAATCATATAAATAAATTAGATTAAAAAGCATTTTTGATGTAAAATGCAGTATTTTTCACTATTCATTAAAAAATGAACATTGTCAGAAAAATACCAAAAATTCACACAAGGTAAATTTTGATGTCCCAATCATAAAGAATAAGTTTATTTTGACAAACATAGTTTATAAAATTGTCAAAATATAGATTCAAAAATGGTTTGCCATCAAAAGGCACTAAAACAATCTTTTAAGAATATTAGTGTTTTCCATGCATAAGATTGTATTTATTTTCATTTTAAGCCTATATAACACTATCTTAATCATTAATAGACATAGATAAAAATATCTATTATTCATTACTTACTTGGGATGTTACATCCTTCCCCCCTTTAGAAAATTGTGTCCCCACAATTTATTTACTTATTGAATAAATGGGGGTACTTATACCTCATTGCATTTTCAGATTCCCATGTTGCATCTTCAATCATGTGGTTTTTCCACAAAACCTTTACCTGATGAATCACCTTATTTTGTAACACTTGCTCCCTGTGGTCATGAATCTGGACCGGTTGTTCCTCATAAGATAGGTTCTCTTCCAGCTGAACTACCTCTGGACTCAAAACATGAGATGGATCTGGCATATACTTTCTCAACATCGAAATGTGAAAAACATTGTGTACCTGAGATAAACTCAGAGGTAAAGCCACTCGGTATGCAACTGATCCAACTCTCTCCAGAATTTCGTATGGTCCAATGAACCTTGGACTCAACTTTCCTTTCTTACCAAATCTCATCACACTTTTCCGAGGAGAAACCTTGAGAAAAACATGATCACCTACCTCGAAAGATAGATCCTTCCTCCGGTTATCCGCATAACGCTTCTTCCTGCTCTGAGCTGTTCTCATGTGTTTCTGAATCAGCTGAACTTTTTCTTCCATCTCTTCTACCAATTCTGGTCCCATCAACTTTCTTTCACCCACTTCATCCCAGAAAGTTGGAGTTTGACACCGCTTCCCATATAATGCCTGAAATGGTGCCATCTGTATACTGGAATGAAAACTGTTATTATATGAAAACTCAACCAAAGAAAGATGTTGGTCCCAACTTCCCTGATAATCCATAGAACAAGCTCGAAGCATATCCTCCAATGTCTGAATTGTTCGTTCTGACTGCCCATCTGATTAAGGATGAAAATCTGTACTAAAATTTAATTCAGTACCCAACGACTTCTGAAGGCCTTTCCTAAAGTTAGAAGTAAACCTAGGATCACGATCCGATAAAATGGAGAGAGGAACTCCATGTAACCTGACTATCTCTTTAAGATACAAACGGGAAAGTTGATCAAGAGAGAAAGTATCTCGTATAGCAAGGAAATGAGCAGATTTGGTCAAGCGATCAACAATAACCCAGATTACATTATTACCTAGAGATGTCTTCGGTAATCCAACAACAAAGTCCATGGATATATTCTCCCATTTCCACTCTGGCACTGGTAAAGGCTGAAGCGTCCCTTTCAGTAACTGCCGCTCTGCTTTAACCTGCTGACAAGTAAAACACTTCACAGTAAAATCAGCAATATCTCTTTTCATTCCATCCCACCAATAATACTCCTGCAGATCTCTATACATCTTAGTGCTGCCCGGATGAACTGAAAACGGAGAACTATGAGCTTCACATAACAACTCTCTCTTCAACTGTGAATCACAAGGCACACACAATCTCTTCCCAAATCTCAAAACACAATCATTATCAATGTTGAATTCAGGCAACTTACCTTTCTGAACCAGCTCTACCTTTTTCTGCAACTCACTGTCTTGCTTCTGTGCTTGCTTGATTCTATCTGATAGAGAAGATCTCACTGATACCTGAAACAAAACAGAAGGACTTCATTTACCAAAAACTTCTATGCCAAAGTTCATCAAATCGTTAACCAAAGGATCACGTTCCAACCGCAACATTGTTAATGAAGCATTACATTTTCGACTCAAAGCATCAGCCACTTTATTTGCTTTTCCCGGATGGTAATGAATTGTACAATCATAATACTTGATTAATTCTAGCCATCTCCTCTGTCTCATTTTTAACTATTTCTGAGTGAATATATACTTTAAACTTTTGTGATCGGTATATATTTCACACTTTACTCCGTACAAATGATGCCTCCAAATTTTTAAAGAAAAAACAACAGCAGCTAATTCCAAATCATGTGTAGGGTAATTTACCTCATGAGTTTTCAACTGTCGTGAAGCATAAGCAATTACCTGATCATTCTGCATTAGGACGCAACCAAGTCCTTTCAATGAAGCATCACTGTATATAACAAACTCACCATTCCTGGAAGGTAGTTCCAAAATTGGAGCATTCACCAATATTCTTTTCAATTCCTGAAAACAATCATCACATTATTTTGTCCAGATAAACTTAACACCCTTCCGAGTTAGCTTAGTCATTGGACTAGATAACCGTGAAAAATTTCTAACAAACCTTCGGTAATAGCCCGCCAAACCAAGGAAGCTACGAATCTCGGTTACATTTGTGGGTCTTGGCCATTCTTCCACAACTTGTTTTTTGCAGGATCAACAGTTATTCCATCTTTAGAAACAATGTGAACAAGGAAAGAAATTTGTTGCAACCAAAACTCACACTTTCTGAATTTCCCATACAATTTCTTTTCTTTCAAGGTTTGCAAGATAACCCTTAAATGTTTTTCATGATCCTCTTTACTTTTAGAAAACACCAAAATATCATCAATAAAAACCACCACAAACTTATCCATGAACTCATGGAAAATTCTATTCATTAAGTCCATGAATAAAGCAGGTGCATTGGTTAGCCCAAAAGGCATTACTACAAATTCATAATGGCCATATCTCGTACAGAACACGCTCTTCGGAATATCTAACTCCTTTACCTTCAGCTGATGGTACCCCGATCTCAGGTCGATATTTGAAAAAAATTGAGCTCCCTGGAGCTGATCAAACAAATCATCGATATGAGGAAAAGGATATTTTTTCTTAACAGTGATATTATTCAAGGCTCTATAATCAATGCAAAGTCTCATAGAACCATCTTTCTTTTTAACAAATAAAACAGGATCACCCCATGGTGATGTGCTAGGTCTAATGAAACCTTTCTCTAATAAATCTTGCAATTTCTCCTTCAACTCTAAAAGTTCAATTTGTGCCACTCGATAAGGGGGTTTTGAAATTGGCTTAGCATCAGGAACTAAGTCAACAGTAAACTCAACTTCCCGATCTGGTATTATTCCAGGCAACTCATCAGGAAAAACATCAGGATACTCATTTACCACTAGCACATCATTAATCTGAACAGTTCCTTTATTTTCAACGACATGTGCAAGGTAACATTCATTTCCATCTTTTATAAGTTTCTCGGCCTCTTGATATGTTATCAAAAGTAAGGGTTCATTCTTGTAAACAAACTGAAAGTCTTTCTGAAAAGAAACTTCTTTAGCTCTACAGTCAATCTTATCATGGTAAATAGAGAGCCAATCCATACCCATGATAACATCAAACTCTACTAGAGGTAGAACAATAAGGTTTGCAAGTAGGTTCTTTCCACAGATAAGGATAAGAAGATTCTTATAAATTCTTTTTCCCTCAACATTTCCCCCAGGTGTTTTTACCAAAAGTTCAGGAGTCATTTCTTGAGATGGTATTCCCATTTTACTAGAAAAGGATTCAGATATGAATGTATGTGTAGACCCCGAATCAAACAACACACTGGCATAATCTGAAAAAACAAACAAAGTACCTGATACAACTTCATTTGATGGCCCGACATCTGCTGAAGTAGTTGCAAAGGATTTCACCACCCCTTTCTTCTTGTAGTCTAACTGCTTCCCATCACTCAAGCTCTTTGTCGGACACTCGTTTGCATAGTGACCCATGTCATTGCACTTATAACATTTCACTAACTGTAAATCAAATTTGTTCTTACCTTCACCTTGATCCTTTTCAGTGCAATCACGAGCCTTATGTCCCATCTTACCACATCGGTAGCACTTCCCAGAATTCAGAAGACATTCCCTAGCATGCCTTGTGCCACATTTATCACAAACTGGAAACATAGTTCTCTTACCATCAGACTTTTTTGAAGAATTCTTACCTTTCTCCTGCCACCTCAGTCTCTTCTTCTGCTGGTTGTTATAGAAAACATGGTCATCGGCAAACTCAATTTCCACCTTCTTAGCACATCGAACAATATTTTCATAACTTTTAAACTCACGAGAAGCTAATGCCCTTCGATATTTTTGGCTTTAATCCTAAGTAAAAACGATTGATTTTACTATCAAGGTCCCGGATAAAATTTGGAGCATACCTTGCCAATCGAGTGAACCTTTCTTCATAGGCAGCCACTGAGTCTTCATCTTGCCTCAATTACAAGAATTGTTTTTCCATCCTAAGTCGAACAACCTTAGGAAAATACTTCTCAAGAAATATACCTTTGAATTAATCCCAGTCAAGAGCATCAATCTCATCGGCGTTCTTGATATTTTTAACCATAGATCACCACTGATCTGCTTCACCCTCCAAACGGTAAATAGAAAGACTAACCTTTTGATTGTCTGAACACCCCATGACATCAAAAATCTTCTCCAGTGCTTTAATCCACCCTTCAGCTAGCACAGGGTCAGATGACCCTCTAAATGATGGTGGATGTTGCCTCATGAAATGTTCCACCACTGACATGTTCCTCTGCGGTTGATCTGGATGATCTCGTGCATGGATACCACCGCCATTTATCGCTTGAGTCAACTGCGCCATTACTGCAACAAACTGTTCAGTTCCAATTCTGACCATTTCTGGATGCTGATTCGGATGGTTATTTCCTTCTGTATTCCTTCCTAGCACTGCTTCCATGTTTCCTCTGCGGAAAACCATTCTGAACAAACATGTCTTAGATGAAGCAACATGGTAATCTTTAAATGCTATATCATCTCGAAAAAAAATATTTTTGGTTAATCATTTAATAGAATTCTAACTCCTAAAGTTATCTAAACCGACCTTTGATACCAACTATAAGGCCCCAGCCTTAAACCTTACTTAATCTTGAGTTATTACAAGATTACACATTGATGATCTTTTCGGTTTTAGAGTTTTAGAGAATTAGATCATAAAACATGCATTACATTACACATATAAACAAAGTGGTTACATAAAGATAGTATTCTTCATTCCCATCAATGGAAACACATTTAAAATAAAACATGGATTATTTCTTGACACATCCTTGACTCTACCATCTTATCATGTACCTTTCCCTTGACCTGTGAAAAACATTTCAAAAACATGGGATGAGCATAAAAACTCAGTATGGGTTATAAAAAAAAGATATGGAAAGGAAACATGAGTTCATATATACATAAGAATGAAATCATACTTTACCCATAAAACATAGGCACTTTAACATACCTCATAAAATCATGAATAAATCATAGAAATCATAAGACATAAAGGTAACTTGAGGCATTCATAACATTCATACATAGGGAGTAACCCTCTTGGTTACGTTTGGAATACCCATCACAATATATTCCCTAAAATCTCTTCGGAGAAACCTTAACGTTTCACTCCTTCGCATTACCCAATGCATTGGAGAGCTATAACGGGCTCACCCGCCCTTAGTTTATCATGGAACCACCCGTCTTTATAATAATGCCCAAGAACCATAACATAATCATATCCCATCAAACATGCATAAAAGAAACATAACATTTCCAAATTTCAATCACGAGATATCAATACAACACATTGATATAATAAAAACATTTTTAACACCATTTTCAATACCAAAGTAAAAGAAAAGTAAAACATGGTATTTATTTTTCTTTTAAAAAAGAAGGTATGGCTTGTAGAGGAAGACGAAACTCAAATAACGGTCACGACGGCGGAGAAGTCGTTGTCGCCGCATACGTACGACAAAAATGTTCCCTTTTGTCGTTTAGTAAACGCTTCGTATAAAAAAGATTCCTTTTGAATAAACGTAAAAGTCAAAGGGGTTTATACACCGTATAAAATAAAGATGTGTATAAAATAAAATATGCCTCAACGAAAGGAGATTGAGACGAAGTCCCATTCCTCGTATCGGACTTGACCCGACCGTTATTTAATCTCCTGAATAATAAACTTGAGTTAATCTCTACTTGCTTATGAATCTTTTTCAAGTTCATTATTCATTTTATACCATGTTATGAACATCATGTAATAATTTAAGTTAATAATGTTCATTTTTTCGGTATTTGGTTCTTAAGTCAAAAATAGACTTCTTACACTTACATGTTGTTAATTTGGTCATGGGTTCATTATATCCAGAATGATATTAATGATTTGGATAACATATATATTATATATATTCATCATATACATGTATTTATAATATTACATCACATTTAGAGGTATGAAATGAAATGCACCGTTCATGGAGAAGGTAAGCCGTACGTACGCATGAACGCTACTTCCATTTCTATTTCATATTTTCTGGAATGGAATCATAATGATATAAGAGTATATTATAATTCCAGTATAATAACATATATAATATCATTATCTTTATCCTTTACACATCCCACATATGGTATTAACGAATCAAATCACTTTCAGGGGGCGGTAGTCCGCACTTCCTAAAATGAAGATATCGTGTTTACCCATAATGGAAACCATAAAGGTATGCCCAAAATGAAAAAAACAGAAGCTTAAGGAAAACATAAAAATATTATATATCATATATAAAAATAGTGACATCATAATGGACACCTTTGAAGGTGTTAAATGAGTATTGAACAATCATCGTTTCGGGAGGCAGAATTTCACCATCCACGGAAACCGTATGTTCTTTAACCATTTGATGTAGTTGTGTGAGCGTTTAGCTCAAATAAATATTATAACAACATCCTTGTATATTTAAGATACTGGTGTTGTTACAAAATATGTAAATAAAAAGAGTTTATGTGGTTGGAGAAGCAAAATAAAACAAATGAACATGAGAGAATGAATTACCTTTAAAAGTGTAACTCCTTTTGATTTTAGCCTAAAGGCTTCCTTTGAAAAGATTCTGCCCAAAGGGAATCCTCTAGGATGAGGAGAGGGAAGTGGAGAGAGTAAATGGGCAGGGGTCGGATGAGGGAAAGGCTTTCGGAGTGTGTGAAATGAGGTAGAGGTGGGGGCCTTTTATAAGAGGAGAGGAGGGGAACTTTTGGAAAGTAAAGAAATATTACTTTATTTGAAAATGTGTTTCGGTTTTAAAAGGTCCCACATTGATATAATTCGTGGATAAGGTGATAAGGGTTCGAAATCCACTCATCCAATTGGTTTTGGCCATGTGTAGTTCATAGATTTTACATTGTCCTTCCATTTTATTTAAATCGTCAAATAATGATGTCATCGCTGCATCATTATTATGTCATAAATAATTTAATTTATTTAATGTCTAAAAATCATAAAAAAAATACTATGATGTAGGAAATCTTTTTATATTTCCAATGACTATTTATAATCAAATATCTGATCTTTATAACCCCATCTAAAAATTGTTTTAGTAAAACATATTATGTTTGTGTCATTTTTACTTTTACATTAAATAAAGAGTTATTTATGTCATTTCCCAACCAAAATGTCTCCATGGGGTCCCCAAGTTGACCCATGGCTTTTCTTGGTCGTCCATGACACAACCAATAATGTTGGGACATGTGTATAGGTCATTTCATATTATTAAAGCATTATTTATACCTTAAACTACACTAATTACCACTAATCGCGATTAAAAACTTAATAAGTTACTATTCACCAAAAAATTATTTTAATCTCATTGAACAACATTTTACTTATTAATGACAACCATGTATGTAGGATTTTCAAAATTCAATACACATTAGTGGTAAACTATCATTTAGCTGAAAAATCAGTTTTCTTGATTACCACTTAGTGGTTTCACTATTCATCAAAAATTGAAGTTTTTCAGAAAATTACCAAAAATTCACCCTAAGCTATATTTGATATTCCGAATTCAAAAATGATGTCTATTTTACGAAATTCAAATCATATAAGTCACATTAATTAATTTAATAATTAATTCCCGCTGCCAGAGCAAAAAGCGTGTTTTTACAAAACAATAAGTATCGAAAGATTGACACCAGTTTAAGTCTAATTTCAAAGTGAAATTGATTCCAATGACCACCATTGGATAAAATGGTAAAAATATATTCTAATTTCACTTCAAAACCAATTCAGAACATAATATAATCATATAAATAAATTATATTAAAAAGCAGTTTTGATGTAAAATGCAGTATTTTTCACTATTCATTAAAAAATGAACATTGTCAGAAAAATACCAAAAATTCACACAAGGTAAATTTTGATGTCCCAATCATAAAGAATAAGATTATTTTGACAAACATAGTTTATAAAATTGTCAAAATATAGATTCAAAAATGGTTTTCCATCAAAAGGAACTAAAATAATCTTTTAAGAATATTAGTGTATTCCATGCATAAGATTGTATTTATTTTCATTTTAAGCCTCTATAACACTATCTTAATCATTAATAGACATAGATAAAAATATGTATTATTCATTACTTACTTGGGATGTTACATTTTATTTGGATTTACATGTGTTTATTTTGTATATCTCTGATGATCAAGTCTCTTTAAATCCTTATCCTGGAAAATTAAGAGTCATATTTTCCACTAAAACCATAAACTACCTTGTTTTAATTACTAGGATAAAAATGAATTGAAAAATAATAATCTTTTATTAAATCTAGCCAACTTATTTGACACATGCTATAAATATTATATATGAATATATTGTTTAAAATATTATGATTTTTATATATATAACACTTCTCACAATAGATAATGAACCTCTAATATTTAATAAAAATATCACCATTACTAACTCTAAATCATTTTCTTCCAATATTTTGCATAATAATTTAATTTAAATGAAATATATGGGATTAAATTTTCATTTTTCCTAAGAAAAAAACTCAAATGCTTCTTTGAATCATTACTATATATAACAATCCCTTACCTTCTAAAGGTTAGTGTGTTAATGGGTGTAGTGTCTAACAGCTTCTTAATATCAAGGAATATGTCATCACATTATTATATTATAAGAAACTTGATTCTATTCCAAGTAAACATGTTTAGATAATATGAAACTCTATTTAAATTCTCCACTAAACATCAATAGTATCCAGTCAATCCATGCAATATATATATTTATTTTATAAATTTTCATTTGATCCATTCCTCACTCACTTTTATATTTAATGTATATATATATATATATATCCTCACATATGATTACATGAACAATGATAATATTTATATCCAAAATGTGCACTAACTAAATTTTGTATATAGTTTATCCTTTATTATGGTATATAAAACAATCACAAAATAATATTCATTTTGTTTAGTGCTTTTGGAATATATGAGAATATAACTTGTAAAATCCTCTATACATTTTTCAGGAAAATTTCTCAAATCTATATTCATTAGATCCATGAAGACAGTTGGGGTATTTTTAAGACAAAAAATGTATAATTATTAATTAATAGTTCCCATATATTGTAAATACGTTTTTCTTAGGTAAATCCTCCTTCACTACTCTTAGATGGTGAAATTAAAATCAAATATCCAACTAAAAAATATATCTCCACAAAAAGCGGAGGACATATTCATTGAAATTGGATAAAGTATACTTGTTGTTGATCAGGTTCTTGTAAAGCTCATGATAATCAAGGAAAACATTAATTGACCCAAAATTCTTCTTAATAATTATTGTTGGTATACCCCCAATAAAATGACATCATCATATAAAATTCATGCCTAAATTTTATTGTATTTTATTATGTATTTGTTATAATTAATTAGGGTTCATTATATAAGGACTCTTTGATATGGGTGTAGCACTAATAATGGGTTCAATTATAAATCATCCTCTTATTCTAGGGTAATATGAAGACACTATTTGAGAAATATGTCATTTTCTTCCCATAAATAGGAATTATCTAAATATTTAATTTCTCCCAATAAATTTTACGAAAATTTTACTAATAATGGGGTTTTTTGGAAAATATTAAAGAATTATTTTACATAGGATGTTTATAATCATACTTTAATTTATATATATCATGGGACTATTTAGGATATGAAATTATATTTCTTTATCATCAAAATTGATATGATATATATAGAGGTAATTTATTTCAAATATTATATAAACTTTTACTAAAGAGAGAATAATTGGATTTGTAGGATGTGTCTTCCCATAAAAATAAATTATTTAAGAGTAATATACTTGCGGGTTATCCTATATAGGCCACTTCAACAAGGTTAAATTAAATATTTTATAAATCATAAAAAAAATATTACCTTTTTAAACCATCATAGTTTGGATGGGAAGAGAAATATCGCTCCAAACTAAAGTATCATTGTGAAATATAATAATAGAATATGTAAATAAATTCATAAGATAATAAATATATAATTAAATTTTAAAAACATAATATATTTGATATTAAAAAGAAAACAATACTTCAGATCAAGTAGTTCATCTAAAATAGTTATATATAAATAGGGATATAATGGTATAATAAGGATATTATGTGTACAATATAAAATGACTCAATATTAAAATTCATAAGACACATAAAAATTTTATTAAACAAGGATATATAAATTAATTTCCTTGAAATATCAACTCTCATAATATAAATCAGAAAAAGGAAAAAACACTGATTTAGATAAAACAAGATCAGATATAGAACTTATTTTATTATAAGATCTCAAAAACATGATCTTATATTTAGGTATTTATTGATCACAGATTGGTAACATAAATTTTTTATCTTGGGACCTCTTTGATCAATAGGGATCAAATTGAAATGGAAGGATTATAAATAAAATAACTAACCAACTTTATAATATTCTTAAAGATGTAGGAAATTAGTAAATATATATTAAATAGAATCAGAAGATCTCTCTCCATCATAGTGATCTTGAATAACTGTTGTGATGAGGTTTGTAATAACATAAAATAATTCAAAAATTGTAATAAATCACAAAAAATTATAGAATAATTAATATGTTAATTAAGACTAAAAATAAACATGTATACCTCATAACCTAAAACTCTATATTGATTATCCTTATTTAATGAAGATCACTTAGTGATAGTGAATTGAATATTTCCTCTATAGATTCTCCACAAACCATTTGAATAAATATATGCTAATAGGAAACCAAGATATCTAAATATGTGCATTAAATATATCCTTTATGATTACTAGATAACAAAAACAAAGATATTTTTGAATTATCTTGATAGAATCACCACTCACCCCTATTAGAAAGATGTGACCAATTAAATTGATTCCATTGATTTAATGAAGGAAGTTGATAATTTTATTCCAATACTTGGTGGTACAAATGAATTAACCATAACATATACCAATCAGGATATAATAATTTTTTAAATTTTATATGGCCAAAATTTTTTTCATTCCATAAATGAACCATCTCAATGACTTATAAAAAAATGTAATCATTTGGAAGATATGAAAATAACCATGCAGTCGAAATCACATACCACTAGTTGAATCATAAAAGATTATAGAGGAATCAAATTCCATTAATGATATATCTATATCACAACCTATGATATGAATCATATTCATAATATGGTATTAATATTTGTATTGAAATGAAAATTGGATTGTAAGTGTTATATTTATTGTCAATAAGAGATGGTGATCTTAAGAATCTAGTAAATTCATGATATGCAAATAGAGAATGAATGACTTAGCATGTGCTGAAATTTAATTAAATGATCTTAAACACATATTCATATAGATATAAATTCATATATTGATAAATGATATTGAATGGATACCCTGAATCAGTGGAATTCATTCATATACTTTGGATAATATTATATATAAAAGTTAAGATGATGTGTTTTGGAATCATTCTAAATATATTTATATATATAATCATGTATTTTATAAATAAATTGGTTATTTGTTGATATTAATTTATTTAAAGAAGAATTTAACACCCTGAAAATTTTTATGAAATATTTCCTTTTAAATAAACTGATTTTTTCAATAGCTTACATTACATGAAACATCCTGTTGAGAGGAAACTTGTAACATTATGTGTCTATTATCATCTAGCCATTGGAATGGCTTGTATAAAAAAATAGATTATGAAAACATTATTTCTATATTTATAGAAAATTGATTCATTTTTAATCGATTTGTTAGAAATTAAAATGAAAATAATTTGTAAAAAAGGAAATATTTATTTGAAAAAGAGTTATTATACAAGAAATGTATTATAATATTAATAAACTGAATTTATCATTATTGGTAAATGGTTGTAATTATATTTACATTTTATTTTATTAATCAAATTTTTTAAAAATTAAAATATTTTTTTCCTTGGAATATGATCAGAATAAATCTGGTTTTACACTTAAAATATATTTATTTTCTAAAAAGTAGTTAATATCACATTTTGAAAAAAGACATTGAATATAATTTTTTTAGTTATAGGTATTGAATTATTAAAAAATAATTTTATATTTTTAATTATGAGGATCATATTTGGTAAATAGACCCTTTTTATTTTTGGTCTATTCAAATAGTTACAATGGTAAAATTTATCAAGTCAGTAAATGGAAAATTCAGTTAATATATATTAAAAATTAGTAAATAGACCATAATATTTCATCGTACTTTTTATTAGATATAGTGAATTCAACCATTGTCACCTTAGAGTCAAATTTGATTAGTTTTAAAAACAATTTTCTATGAAAATGATATATATATATATATATATATATATTATTTTAATCGAAGAATGTTACAAAATGGAACAATCTTTATTTTTATATCATTTACATGTTAACATAGGGAAAAGACTAGTTACAAAGTAATATCAATAAAAATTTTGTGCCTAAGGAAATTATTTTCAGCATGGAAATTTATTTATAATATTTAAGTATTATATAATTACCTTCAATTCTTAAAGAACACAAAAACGATATTTATTCAATTAATAGAAAAAAATAAATAGTTATAAAAATATTAAAACTGATATAATTTGAGTAATTTATAGTTTTCCATAAATTTAATGGTGTTTTAACATATTAGAATTTTTTAATGATTATATTTTAATAAAAACTTTGATTTTATTTCATTTATCTAAAATTAAATAAATAGTAAAATTTAATAGTAATGATATTTTATCATAATAATATTTTATTAAAATATTAATAAATATTAAAAAATAATATTTTAAAAATTTGTTGTTATATGATTTTTTATGTCACAAATTTCTAATTTAAGGTTCAATTTTCACTATATGCGTAAAAAAATTACATCCTTTTATATTAAAAATAGTAGTACCCCAGTTAAAATTAAAATTGGTTAACTATGGGTTAATCAATATGATAAGTTTTAACATTACACCAAAAGAGTATAAATTATATTTTCTATTGTATTCAAACCTTATACTACCTTGTTTTAAAATCCATATCCATTTTGAGGCATTTTTCTTGAGAATGACTTTCTTATAATTTAATCTTTTGACAAATTCCAAAAGTACACCTCACCTAAATTATAAAATTGAACTTTAGACCTCAATATATTATACCAAATTATTCTTTATATATCAAACAAACTCTTGATGTGATTCTTATAGACATAGGTAGACATATTCTATATGTTCATGTCCACTAAAAACCCAACCTTAGATCCCTTTAGAGGGTATCTAAAGGATTCATTTAAAAGAATAGTTAATCACCTCAACTAATCTATTTTCTTTCTTCTATAATATATCTAATTTAATTTAATTTTATTTATCTTAAATAATAAATTTAATTTCATAAATATTTTGAAACATTATTATCATTTTGAAACTACCAGTGTACACATTTTTCCCCATCAAACCATAACTGAAAGTATCTCTTGGGTGTTTGTACACTTTACCATCTCCCTGTGCCATATTTTATGGATGGGTATTATGATTTTATTAATTTTTATATATTATATTTATGATATAGATATTATTATGAAATTACAATATCAAATCTACCTATAGACCAATGAATGCTTTGAGAAGTGATAATGTCTTTAAAGCGTACATGTCTATGATCACCTCCATAAAGATATATGATTATTTTTTTCATTTATATTTTAATTTGATAGTAATGTGGATCAATTGTAATGAATATATACGATATATATTATTTAATAATGTTATTTTAAATGTTAATAATTATATATTTTTATTTTTTCCATCAATCAAAAAATGAAAACAACATTTATTTGTACGTATGACCTACCATCTCTATGAAATGTGTAGTTCATTTTCTAACCTATAACTATTATAGATGGCTATAAATATGAATATAATTAATTTATATTATATTCATATTATTCTTAATATTCTGAAGATGATTTAATGTTGATACCTATACAAAGTCCATGACTAATAAACTGAAATACTCATTATAAATGAAATAGTTAACAACTTAAAATGACAATTTTAATTAGGAATTATCGATAAAAGGGACTATTGAAATGTTATAAAAGGGATAAAACTTGATATTATAATTATGGATATAAATCATCAATATAAGTATAATAAATAAAATTTATTATAAGGGATGTAATATTTCTATCAATGTTAGGAAGACTTTAGTTAAGGGTTTTCGGTCAAATCTCATTATTTATCAGTATTGATAATGGCTACGCCTCCAATAGTGAAATATTATAATCTATCTCGCATGAAACATATGTTCTTATCCTATGATTATTTTTTTAAAATAAATTTTTTCTATTCATTTTATTTATCTTATGTACTAATTATACTGAAAATATATTTTTATAAAAAATCATCTTCATTTCTCTATTCGATCAAAAAAATTCCATTCATATCTATGTTTTATAAAAATAACATTTGAAAAGATTTTTATTATTCAGCTAATATTTTTTAAAATATATTTTTCCCTTTGATAAATTTTTAAATTTGTTTTTGAAAGGAATATTTATGTACATTTCTAAAAAAGGTACTTTTGACTTTTTCAACAAAAGTATGGAAGGAATGTTTTTTTAACTTATATAGCCTGGAAACATTTTTCTACCATCCAGATTCATATTTTCTTTGAATATTACTTTTAATTTATTGAAGATTATTTTAAATTATTTTCTTCCAATAAATTTGTTTTGTTTCATTATTAGTGATATCAAAAATGCAGATTATATTTTCCTCAAGAATATTAAATGGTATTTTTCTAGTATTTATATATACAAAATAAAACACTAATTGATTTCACTTATGATTTTATAGTAATATGATCCAAGGATACAATGATTATTTATATTTAGATGGTTTATTTATATAACAAGAATATGTGCATGAAATCCAATCCTTTTAAATGGGTTATAACGTGATTAGTTATTTATTTTTTTATGAAACCCATTACCTTTCCATGGTTTAAAATGTTTAAATATTTAAGAAACCTATTTATTTCCATGGGATATTATATAATTAATTCTTTAATACATTATGGTACATATAAGTTTTATTTTCCTTATGTGATGGGTGGGACCTATAACACCCTCTTATGAATTGGGTAAATATTGGTATCTAATAAGATAAATAGGACATGAATGGGGAGTAAACCCAATTCAATGAGTGAGTTAATCAACTATGATAGTATTTGTATTCAACCTTCACTAGTGCAATGGTCTGAGAAGTGATCTCATTATAATATGAGAGACTGGAGAAATCACCATGAGTAAAAAGAAAACTATTTTATATGCTTATGTGTAGACCATAATTCAATGTATTATTCCAATGTTAAGCACTAATGGCTCATGTTCTTTGATTTATTTGTGATTAATGTCTTTTATTATTACCTGGTTTATTCTATGACTCAATATTATCATCTCTGACACGAAAGGAATTGTTTTCCAATTCTATGATCATGTTATCACACCCTTTCTATCATTTTATGATAATATGATCATTTATATCTATCTTCATTACCCTTACTGAGAATCAAATCTTATCATTTTTTATTTTCTCATTCCCCAAGTTATGAGGAAATTTATTAAGAATGGAACATCTAATAATGGTTCTATTTATGAAGAAATATGTAGTATACTATGTAGATATTTTATGAACCTTTTGTTTATGTTTCCATGTTTTTAGTGATATTATACATAAACGATTATAGAATTGATAGAAATGTTATGTAGAAAATTTTATTATATTAATATGTAATATATATATATATATATGAAAATAGTGGATTTCCTAAGTTTTTATCAGAAAAAGGTTCAGGTAAACCTTTGATACTAGGATGAGAATACATTGTTTCAGAATCCTAACGATAAGCCTAAGATAAAATCTAAAATATTCGGTAACAATAATAAATGGTCTAGGATATATATAAAATTCTATAGAAGAAGGGGATATAATTTAAACATCCTATAAATTATTTTTCATGGTTATTTGGTTTCCCACTAAGATTATTGTTTTTAAAACTATGCTTTTTGGTTTTAGACAATGGATAGGACTCTAAAAAAATATTTTAATTATAACTGTGATGGACAATGAAATTAGTTTCCTTAAGAAAATATATATGTTATGGGATATATAATGGAAAATATTATTTTTATGAACACAGAACATTTTCATGTTATGAATCACACTGAGCATCCAAATTAGAAAATGAGGGGAATAACATTATGTTCATCCTTTTATGTTTCAATTTCCACCTTATTTTAGGGGGTCCCCTAATCCACTAGTCACTTATAAATGGATCAATACCACTGAAAACATATTTTCCATTATTCATTAATTTGAACATAGAAATGTAATTAATGATTTGTGTCATTTAAAATGTGAAGAATATTAGTAGTGGAAACTTATCAATAACATGATATAATAAGAAGAAATTTAATATATTTAGTGGGGTGAATCTAAACTATTATTTTCCAACAAGTACATTCCTCGTATTTTTTTATGAATTGATGAAATAAATACTTTAGTTAAAGTACAAGGATGATAAATATTTTGGTACTGATGAGAAAATTTTCACAAGACGGGTGAGGTACACTTCTAATATTATCATTTATCTAGAAAGAGTGGTTGATTTATTATTAATTTTCTTAAAACCAGGTCTCCAAAATATGTTATCTTTAATGGACTTCATTTGAGATGAATAAAATGTTTGATGTTCCCCCAAGATGGATATGGAGATTGGTGTTACCCAATAACATCATGGTTTATATAAGAAAATAAAAAATCAATTCATGTAAAATTATAAAATACCATGGACAGAAGAATATGACCTTTCCATTATGATCAGAAGTGTAGAGTTAAAAAATGGGGTAAATTACAATAAATTAACTATTAAATGTTTCATGTATATGTTGGAATCTCATAGGGTAATGATATTTTGATGTGATGGGATGAATCTATATAATAAGGAAAATTGAGTGAAATATCTAGAAAATGAACAACCAACACTTCGGTGTTCTAAATTCAATGAGTATGGGAAATGTGCATAATTTTGAACAAATCATATGGCTAATGGATATGATCTATTTTAACAAGCTATTAATCCTATCAAAGAATAGAAATATCAGGTGATAATAATTTTTGGTGAGGGGTTTTATAATGGTATAAGGAAAGGTATACTTACCATCCAATCTTGAACAGCTAATGTCTTATTTGATTCTTGATCAACCCACTCTTCTATATATTTACTTTTCTAAGGTTGCACATTTCCTATTAAAAAATTAAATGCCTATTTTTTACTAAAAACTATTAATGTTATGATGATCATTACCCATGTAAATGATTCTTCTCTAGTTTTTGTTTGGGGGTATGAGTTTCCTTCATATCTCATTATTCTTCCTGTAGTATAATTAGACACTATTTGGGGAATATATTGTATTTTTTTATATAAATCCAATAAAAATTTATGAGGGTGTAAATCTATGTTAGTTATTGTGAACCAAATTATGTTCACCAATCAGTGTAATGAAAAAATGAACTTATGATGGAAATTAAATCCATCTAATGGGTTTTGATTCCTATAAAAAATTGATTTTTATGTTAGGTGATCTGGGAGAAAATAAACATCATAAATATTAATATGATGTGGGAGTTTATTAATTCCACTCTTGAAGAGTTTCCCTTATTCAATCAAATCATGAATATGTGTCTCAACAAAACCCATACTTGGTGCTACACCCATTTCCAACACACCATATAGAATAAAATATATTGTGTTTCAAAAATTCAATAATAAACACTGAGGGAATAATGATATGGGATTAATTTTTTCAATTTTGTCACCTTTGGGTGCATCTGTTGTGTTTAATAATAAGAAAGATGAATTAATTTGACATTTTATTGATTATAGAGAATATACCAATATCATTATCATGAACAATTATCTTCTACACCATATTGATGACTTATTTCCTCAACTTCATAGATCTTAATACAATTCAAATATTGATAATCATTCTTGATATAATTAATTAAGGGACTACAAGGAGGATGTGTATAGGGAAGCATTCTGTAAAATTTATGGTAACTATTATTTTATTGTAATTCCATTTAGTCTTACTAATTCCCATACTATCTTTCTGGATTTAATGTGTGATGTTTTTATATATTACCTTGATCATTTTATTGTTTTCTTTATAGATTATATTATTATTTATTAGATTGGAAATAAAGAGCGTGAAGATCACCTGAGGATTTTACTAAAGTCCTTGTGGAAAGATAAACTTTATGAAATATTTTCTAATTGTGAATTTCTGCATTAAAAAGTTTCATTCATGGTTCTTATAATCAAAAGTGAGGGTATATCATTTGAACATTTAAATACATCTATTATTGAACATTATCCCAGACCAACCATTTTTGTTGAGATCAATAGTTTTTTAAGTTCTTCTAGATATTATTGGTTCTTGGTGGACAATTTTACATAGCCAAGGAATCCACTCACCATGTTAACTTAGATGGGATCTAAGTTCTTTTAGATTAATGATTTTTTTATGGAATTGAAGAGAAATAAAATCAGTGTACCTGTGATTACACTACCATAAAGTGGATATGTGTTTTGAATTTATAGTGATTCATGATATAAGGGACTAGGATATTCTTTTTTTGTAGAATAATATAATTATAGTTTATGCCTCAAAAAACTTGAAAGTCCATGAGGAAAATTTAAAAATAATGATTTGATGTAAGCTACTATAATATTAATTAAATATTTAGAGTAATTGTTTCTATAGATAAAAATGAGACATATATACTGATCACCAAAGCTTAAAGTATACTTTTAATAAAAAATATCTGAACATAATCTAGAGATGCTTGTTACAGGAGATAAAATTTTATGGCTTATAAATACATTTCCAACATGTTAACGTGAACAAGGTGGTAGATTCTCTATGCCGAATGAATCATACTTGTTTATTTATAGTGAGTATCACCAAAGATCATTTATTTTTGTAATTTAAAAGGATGAATCTTTAAATAATGAAGGAATGGGAGAAAAATTATCTTTCTCAAATGATAGATAAACCATCTATCCTGATGAAGATTAAATAGGCAAAGAAGGATGTCACATTGCTCCAAAAAAGGTGATAAATGTTCATGGGTTTAACCTTGCTGATTATTGAATAATATGATTCAGGAAAGGATTATTTTTCCCTTAAATACAATATTTGAATAATGAGTTCTATATGATGATCATAGTTCTTTATTCAATATTCATCATGGAATTACAATGATGTATATAGATTTAAAAGATTATTTATATTGGTGATGAATGGAGTGAGATATTTTTGTGTTTATATCTCATTGGTATGTATTTTAGAAATCTAAGGCTAGGAGATAAAATTATAAGGGGATGTTATAATAATAACTTATACCATACATGAAATGGTAAAGCATCACAATTGATTTTGTCATCATACTCCCTAAAATATAAAAAGGGAATAATGATATATGAGTTATAGTTGATCATCTTATAGAGTCAGCACACAAAATTTCTGTTCGATATAATTTATATCGTGATCAACTTACTCAATTATATATTATGTAAGTGTAAATTTTTCTTGGAGTACCACAATCAATTGAATCTAATTGGGATCTGAGGTTTACCTCAATATTTTGGAGAAGTCTTCATCTGGCTTTGGATATATAGTTATTTTTGAGCTCTTCTATTAATCCTCAGACATATGTCCAATATGAGAGGACATTTTAAACTCTAAAAGAAATTTCGAGAGCATACTCTATGGAATTAAAATGTTTTTGGTTTTAATATCATTATTTTGTGGAATTTTCTTACCAAAAAAGCTATCATGCAACCATTTAGATAGATCCTTTTGATTCCCTATGGAGTATTAAGTTTATAACTATAATATTTCTGAGTTACTTTTAATAAGGAAAGTTTTTAGCACAAGATATTTCTAAATAAATGTTAGGGAAGGATATATCCATTCAATAGTAACTAAGAGAAACTCAGATTCAATAAAAATTTGTGTTGAATATCATTACAAATAACTTTAGTTTGAGATTGATGATTTTTTATTACTATAAATATATACCTTGAAGGGGGTGATGATATTTGGAAATAAGAGTTAGATTATCCTAATTTATATATATCTTTTTGAATCTCATGATGGTATCAGGATGGTAGCTTGTCGATTGACACTTCTACTAAATCACTCTCAATGTTCATTATATGTTCCATGAATCTCTCTGGAAGAAGTATGTACACAATCCTAAAAATTTATTGAACATAGAGGCCATAATTTTAGGGTAAGATAATTATTTTAAATAAAATTTGTATATATTTTGGATCATAAACATAAAGGTCGATAACAAAAGACCACTCACATGGTCAATGTTTTGGGATGAAACCACAAATATGTTGAAGTTATGTCAAAATAAGAGTATGTAATAAGGTTTAAGTATCCTCATCTATTTCAATCAAATAGATAAATTTTTTTGGATAAATTAATTTTAATATGGGAATAATGTAACACACGGATTGTTTCTAAAAAACATATCTTTAATGAAATTTAATTCTTTGAAAGCATGTGTTACATGCAACAACAAGTTTAGACGAACTGAGAAAAATTATGTCTATATTATCATCTAGACATTGGATTAGTAGTTATAAATAAGATTATATAAATTACAAAGAAAAATATTTTTTTATATTTTTAAAATAAATACATTTCTTATCAATGGAATATAAATGAAAATAAAAATCATTTTAAATAAAATGAAATATTTTTCTTAAAATAGTTTCTAAGAACACAATGTATTTTAATATTAATAAATTAAATTAATCACTATTAGTGAATTATTTAAATAAAATATAATTATTATTTATATGTTTGAGTGTTTTAAATATCCGATAAGTATTTTATCTAGCCCTAGAACAGAATAAATCATGTTTTATGCTTAAAAATGAATTTTTTCAAAAAGGAATTTTCTGTCACATCTTTTCCACATAAATTAAAATTTTTTATATATTTTATAGTTATTGAATATGATAAATTCAATTATATTTATATATTCCAGAGGTTCAAATTTCATATAAAAATCCCTTTGAAATATTTTTAATATGAATAGCCATCCTTATAAAATTTGTTACCTCGGTAAAGGGTAAATCAGTTTAAACCAAATTTAAAATAAAATACAATTCCATAATTTTTAATCTTAAATATTATTGGTCTAATCAAAATAAAAAATTAAAAACCATAAGATCAAAAATTATTATGTTAATGGACACTTTTTTTCTAAAAATTATAGAGATATTATTTAAATTAAAGAATGTTACAAAGTGTCACTATATTTTTGTAATATCTTTTATGTGTTCAGAAAGGGAAAAATTATTTATCAATGATATTCAAAATTTATTTTGTTCATAATGAAATTATATTACTTATTGTAATATATTTTTTATTTTTAGGTGTTATATATTTTTTTAAATATTTACACATGGCCAACGTAGTATTTTTTTTAATTAATGAATAATTAAAATAAAATATTTTTGGAATACTAAAAGTTAAATAGATTGAGTAAATTATAGTGTTACAATAATTTTATTGGATGATGTAAAAAATTAGTGTCAATTAAAACGATTATATTTTAGTTAAAAAAATTTATTTGTATCTTTTAGTTCAAATTAATTTAATAGTATCAAAATTGAAAATAATTATATTTTATCAAAATCATATGTTATTAAATTAATAGAAAATCATAAAATTGATCATATAATAGAATTTTTTTAATTATATGGTAGAAAAGTTAATAAAGGTTCTATTTATTTTCCAATTTTATTCTTATATATAAAAAACTATATTCTTTAATACAGAACATGTTTTTACCATAGTTAAAATTAGAATTGGTTAACTAAAAGTTAATCAAAATGAAAATGTTTAAAATTACAAAAAAATATGTCTAAATTAAATATGTTTTTGAGATTATGGAACTATTATACCTTATTTTCTAATCCCTATCATTTTTAGGCTTTTCTATAGATTCAATTTATAATAATTTAATCTTTTAAGAAATTCTAAAAGTTCCTCTAACGTCAATTATAAAAGGGGTCCTCTTTCCTCACTAGTTAACACCACAGTGAGCATTATATCTAAATATAAACCTTCCATTTTCTCTTATAAACATTAATATCCACATTATAGAGGTTGATATCTTCCATAAATACTAACTCTAGATCCTTTTATAGAAGATCTAAAGGATTAAACTCATATAATGTGTAATCACCATACCAGATCACATCCTTTCCTACTCTTCCTTAACTCTTCCAAATCTATGGTATTTATAATAAAATAATAAATAAATTATAATAATTATGATGAAATATTATTATGGTTGTCAAATAACAATTATGAAGCCTCTTTCCTAACTAATAATAAGTGAAGGTATCTCTCGTTCCTATGTGTGGCTTACCCTCTCTATGTAGCGATACAATTCATATTTCATCACCAAATTTTATGCATGGGTATTATGATGGTATTAATGATTATATATGACAATTATTTAACAAATATATATCTTAAAATGTAATATCCCATTTAGCTACTTACCATCTAATTCTTTGAGAAATGATAATGTTTTCGTGTGTACGTGTGGACTACTGCCTCTACAAAGCTATGCGATTAATTTTTCATTTATATTTTACTTTGATGACAATGAGGACGAATATGATGATTATTATATATATATATATATCTGTGTGTTTTTGGTATAATAATTATCCTATAAATTTAAATTAATATTTAACTTTCTTTCATTCCATCCATCAAAAAATTAAAATTTCATTCTTGTGTAAATACACCCAACCGTCTCAAGGAATGATGTAATTCATTTTTATATTCCAAAATTTTATAATTGACTATAAAAAGGTATATAAGGAATATATAAGATGTTTTAATCACGATTAATATTTTTAAAATATGTAAAAAAGATATATATTTGTGGACCACAACTACTGAACAGAAATACTCATAATAAATGAAATAGCTAATTCCATGAAATGACAATTTTAATAAAGAATTATTGATAAAAGGGGGTGTTAAAATGTTTTATATGGATCATAAATGATATTATAATTATGAAAATTAATTTTATATAATATTATAATAAATTTAAAAGAACTATATATACGGTTATAGTTTTTTTGAAGAAAGATGAAGATGAGGTAATAGTTTTATATTACACTTTTATTGTTTATAAAGATAAGTTATAAATATTCCTTAGATGATGAAATATTATGATCTATATCTCATTAAACTTATGAAATTTATTCTCCTATATATATATATTTAAAATACTTAATTTATTTTAAATTTATTCATTTTATGTACTCGAGATACTGAAATTATGTTCTTAAGAAGAATCCACTTTATTTCTCTCTTAGATCATAAAACCTTTTTATTCTGTGACCATGTTTTCTAAAAAAATTAAATTTTTTTAATATTTTTCTATGATTGTTTAAAATCAATTTTAGAAATTTTTAAATTTTTTTAAAATTAATTTAATGGAATATTTTTATTTCATTTTGGAAACAAATTATGTTTTGACTTTTAGGATAAAGTCATGGAAGCAACATTTGATTCAATTTATATAGCATGAACACATTTCCTTGACATCATGAATAATATTTTATTTTAATATTATTTTAAAAAATTACAATTTTATTTTAAAATAAATTTTTTCATTCATATTTTTAAATTTTTTTATAAAATATTTTTCTTAAAATGGAAAGGATGTTTTCCTAAAGAATGTTTAATGATCTTTTAATGGTATTTATATTCATCAAAGACAACGACCTTTTATTTAAATTATGACTGTCTTGGATTATGATCTAGGGATACCTTCCTTATACATTCTATGGATGGTTTATGCTAATATTTGTAATATTTTTATAGAATATTTTCATTTTACATGAGTTATTACCTGATGAATTTATGTAATGTTTATGAATCCAACTTCTTTTCTACATGTTATGGAAAGTTGAAATGTTTATGAAAAATATTTCTTTATTTGGATTATGATATGATATATTTTTTATAAATTTATATAATACATATGTATGATTATCATTATGTTATATGTGGGACCTATATCTTCAACGATGACATTGGGTAAATATTTAATTCACCTGAGATAAAAATTACGGAAATGCCTCACTAAGAATCATAGCTCACCCTTTATTATGGTTCCATTCCTTTGGTTTTGGATGACTTTATTAAGTATGATATCTATAAGAACAGTTCTAGTTAAGAATAAAATTATTGGAGACTATCTAGAAATTTTATGAGCTAGTCTATGTTTTTCTATGATTCCAAAAATATACATGACCTAATTAATTCTGGAAAGGATCGAAATATTATATAATAAATATTCATATATTAATAAGTTATATATATATAATAAAATTATTTTCCTCCATAAATATTCACTGATGATGAGTCGAGAATCTTAGTTGGTGGTTTTGGATGATTTGGTTTATATTATTAAAAAATAAAATATATCATTCTTTTATGTGTGATTAAATAGCTAACCACATTGCCTATATGTAATTATAATTACCACACACCAAAATAAATTAGAATAGTTTAAATTTTCAGAATAGTAAAATGTGATTATAAAGGATTAACTCTATGTTTTTATATATTCTTTTCATTTTAAAAATAACTATTTTTAAATATGTGCTTATAGAAATATATTGTGTAAAACAAGAATAAAAAGTTCTTTTATATATTAATAGTATCTAAAATAATCTAATTATTAATGATTTTATAGTAGTTATTAATTCTCTAGGTCATAGTAAAGTTGAGAAAGCTGGAGTATAGTTTTGAAAATGTTTAATTGCATTTTTTTATAATAGTAACATGGAAATTACTCTCATTGGAGTTAGAGAATATATAGAGAGAATTTTTGAAGACACGTTGTTTTAGAAGAATAAATCTTTTTTATCTAGAGTTAAAAAATAATAACTCATGTGGTTATAGAATAATAGAAATATTTTTTTATTTTCTACGTCATATTAATATCAAAATGTGAAAATATATATGAGAATATATTGTTCTGGAAATTGGGTTACATAAAAATAACATAAAAACATTTAAATTTTTATAAGAGTAATTATAAATGATAATTGAACTATGAAATATAAAATCTTCATGATATGGATATATATGAGATTAATTTCTATATTTTGAAATCTATGATTTATTGACTCATAAATATGGATAAATAAAATGGATTGGTGATTAAGATAGATATTTTAAAGTCAATATTAGAATAAAATATTCCAATATAAGATATAATCATTTCATTAAAATAATATGTCATAATATGTTTTAATAGCCTTTTAGGATAATCTTTCAAGAATTTAAATTATTAATTTGGAAAAAAAATATCAATAGTGTAATTAAAATAATGATACCATAGATATTCAATGAAATAAACATCATGATGGGGTTAAAATGTAAATCACTATTGAAAATAATCTATGAAGGAAGGTCTCATTTCCCAAAATATAACATGGTATCATATCCAAATGATACTGGTGGAATATGAAGAAAATTTATTTTCCAGGATATGATGTTATACACTATTAATGTTTACAATTTATTTCATGAAGAAGTAGAAAATATTGAGACTTTTTATATGTGTGATGAATAAAAGGATCCTGAATTTTGGGAGACTAAATTAATATTGAATGGAATAATTTTATGGATGGATTTAACATATATATGAGGTATATTTTATGAAAAATAATAATATGGTTTGTTCTTGATGATTTTTTCTGTTTCAAATATAGTTATTGGAATCACATTATTAAAGACCAACAAGGGCTGAATACATAGTTATTATTTGACCGGTTATTAATGAGAGAATAATAGGGGCCAAATATCATTGATGTTTCCATAATTAGAATTTGGGAAACAATATCTATTTGATATTATAATGAGATTATAAAAAATCATAAGAATAAGAACAACAAGATAAGGTGATTTATTAAAAAAGAAACCAACCTTTTTTATTCCTAAAATTATTGAGCATTAAAGAATATTATAATGGTATTTTTTGAGATACTAATGAGGATTTAATTCGGAATATCATATCACCATCATGGAAAATAAGAAATGAAATAGGGATAATGAGAATATTTAGTGAATGTAAACTTTATACTTTTGGTATAACATATTTAGGCCATTGAAGATCTTAATTGACAAGGATAAGAAAAATGTAGCAGAACCTACCAACTCATCTATTGATCATTTTTAAGATTGAGGAGAAATAAGATAATGTATGTATGTATATTTCCATGAAAACTTTTATCATTCTGATGTTTATTGAACAAGGACAGTGTTCACCCTACTAAATTTATTCATCCATTGGTATTTAAATAAATTTGATTGAGGAAGACGATCATATATCAAAATGCTATTAAAATTTTGAGTTTAGCTAAATAATTTGTTCATATTTAAAAAATCCTCATTGTAACATAATAGGATCTAGTATAGAGAACCAATTATAATACTATATAAATTTGGTATATATTTTTGTATTCACATTAGATTATTAGTGAAGAACATGTGTTTCAGACTAAACCCAGACATTGTAAGGAGAATATACCAACTTTTGCATCAAACCATGTAATAATAATGTGTGTTTTTATTTCATAATTTTTTTTCATGAGTTCATTATGAATGTGTTGAGTGAGAATTATGATATCCATACATTCTAACAAGTTCATATGTTAAAATTAAATTATATTAAATGAATTTGGTGAAAACAGATTTACATTGATTCACCACCCCTAGCATTAATAAATGATTTTACAGGGAATCTCAATAATTATTAGAGTAAAAGATTATACATATAATGGTAATATTTTTTCCAAATATGTCTTTATTGAATATATATGATATAAATATTCAAATAAATTTTTCTATTCTAGGTTAGAACAAATATGGAGGTTATTTTTATTAAAATATGAATAACAGGAAGAAGAGATAAACCTATAAGTTCATAAAAATCCTTTATATTAGAAATGATAAATAGTATTCACAACTAGTAAAATGTTATATAACTGATAAATTAAATATTACATCTATTGAAAATCATTATCTTATTAAATATAGTAAAATATTAAAGTGTTTGTTCCTATTGAATCACGTTATTTTTTTACTCGGAAATAATGGATTATTTGAGAAGGAAACCTCTTTATGTTTAATTGTTTATATTTGAGTTTATGGGGATATATATATATATGATAATATACAAAGATATGGTAGTATATGAAATTGAATAATCGTAGGATGAGAAGTTGAAAGAATGAAACACTCTCATTAAAGATGTAGAAGACAAGGAAAAAATTCAATGGTTCTATAAAGAAAAAAACTCATGGCTAGGTAATATTTGGAAAAAATTTATTGATAAAAATTATGATAAATTTAATTTCCTTGAAAAATGTTTCAACTCAAATATAGATACCAAAATAAATTTATGGGGTATCAAAAATTATTAATTAGTGTTCAAAGACCAAAAATTAATATATCTTTAAAATTTAAAATAAAAATGAGTAAGATTTTGGATGAACAAATTAATAATCTGAAAAGGGAATGGGAATAAATAATATGATAATATAAGTATGACATAAACTCCTTTAATGTAAATTGTCTTGAACTATTAGGAAAACTGAGAAATTATGGAGTCACACAAGAACAATACTTATAATTTTTTTAAAGAAGTGGTATTGCCAAAAATGTTACTAATAAGTGTCTTATTTTAGAAATTACAAAATATAATGGAAATTAAATCATGAAATAATTTAATAATAAGTCTACTAAAATCTAAAATAAATAGTTAACCAATTATCTAAAAGATTAAAATTGTATAAATTTTTTTTATGAAAAGGGTGTGTTATAAAGAAAATTATAGACATATATGGGATTATAAAAAAATTAATTAAACCCCAAATTCATTAAGTGTGTATGGAAGTATAAAAAATGCATTAATTACCCAACTTTTTCTCAAAAGATAGGTGATTTCATATAGAAATAGCATGGAACTCCTGTTCGAAAAATTTGTTCTCAATGAATAAAAACACGATTTTTTCCAATGTGGATGATTTGAACCCAAGGACATTAAATATTGAGACAATAATTCAATAATTGAAAGATAAATTATTTATATACTGAGGAGTGTTAAACTAGAACTAAAAACTGTTATTTCTAAGTTATAAAAATCTCTAGTAAATAATATGAATTTAACCATAAAAATACACAATAAAATCATGATATCTTCAGTATAAGTTTTAATAAACGAGGTAATTTTAATGATCATTTCAAGATCATAAATACTAATCTGGATTCATATAAAATAAATTTAGTATAAAACACATGTTGAAAACAATTCATTGAAAATTGTGTGTTTACCATTGGATGTTAATAGAAAAAATTTGTTAAGAAATAAAAATCTAAGAAAACTATTGAGAAAGATTCTATATCAGAGAAGTGATTCTTCTACTATTGGATAAAATTCCACATCATGATACTTTTAAAGAATTATATAAACATAAAAGATTATGTAATAAACTACATAAAAAACATAATCTATCAATGATAGAATCAAAATTATAGATTTATTATTAGACATTCATGAATGGTTTCCAAAATGGTGTAACCCAAATACTCTTAAGAATCCATCTAGAAATTATAAAAAAGTTATTAATTTTTTTAAGGTATTTTTGATTATTTGTCGAGACCAAATTGATATGGTAAATAATATTCATAAAACATAAAATAATGATTTTTTCCTTTCAACCAGATGTTAAAAAAATAAGTTTGATATGACAATAATATTGTGAAATTAAAAAAGTCTTGATTCCAAAGAATTTTTATTTATAGTAAATAAAAATAAGAGTAAGAACTAATATTAATTACTAAAGTAGAGTTGGAGGAAATTTTTTTTTGGTATATAATAAACTATCTACCTTATTTCTCCCATTAAGAAGAAAAGCATTATCCACCTTATTCCCATATATTATTTTTATTTTTTTATGTATAGAATTAATGGTGATGCATAGTACGGGGCTTAGAGAATATAAATATTATTATATAATATAATGATATTTTCTTCATATAGTGCTTTAGATAGAACCATTATACCTCCTTGTAACTCTTTAATGACTATCATAAAAATATACTTCGAGATCATTTTAAAGAATATATTCCATCTTATAGAGTCAATGAAGTGTAATTATTTAAGGATAGTAGATAAGATAATAAATTTAACAATATGATATTGTTTCATATAAGAATATTAATTTCTATAACTATTGAAATTGTTGTATGACAATCAAACATTTCTTATCCTATGTTCGAGTAAAAATAATTTTTGGTTTTATGGGGGATAATATATTGAACCTTTTTATGAATATAAGTATCTCAGGAGGGAGAGAATCCTTTTTGTGATTTAATTTTTTTAATATGTTTATTCAGTTTATTATAGTTGATAAATAGATATATTTACATAAATAGTCTCTTAAATAGTGTTCTTGAGACAGTATCACATATTGAGTTGTATTATAGAAAATTCTGATATATATATTAATCATCTATTCTTTCTAAACTAAGTTATTTCATTTATAAATTGATTTTATTAACTAATGGATAATTTCATAGAGAAGTGTTACTTCATCATTATCTCAAGTGAATAATGTTTTATTTTCAATATGGTTAGATTATGATTTAGTGAATACTTTTGTATGAGATGATTAACAATATTCCTCACTATTCAACCTTTGAATTTTATAAAATAATAGTGAGAAATAATAAATGATTCATATTGACTTTATCATAATTGTATATTAAAATGGGTATCCAAAACATATCCAAAGGGGGTAGTTATTTTTCTTATTAAAATTTTGGTGTTTTTTATCAATAAGAGGTGAAGAGCTTGATAAGTTGGTAAAGTAACATAAGCTATGTAAAAATAAAGGACCCACAATGTGGGGAAATTTGACTAAAGGATCTTGAATACATATACTATTTGAGATCCATTAGTATGTTATAATAGGATAATGGGATGTTTTCATGAATTAATGGACTTTAAAATTAGTTTCTGGGCGATATTATTTGGAGAAGTTAATCCAAGGTTCTTTGGAATTATGTTAATGATATTCTGAAATATTCTTATCAATTTTATAATGTAATTTGAATCATATTGATATGATATGATGTGTCTATGACCAATTCAAGATGAGTTGAGATTATTGTAGTTTCATTATGGACTCTTTTTATTATAGCTTTAAATAATATAATATATTATACATTCACAAATAATTAAATATATCATTCCATATTTTATGTATAACTATACCGATATTAAAAAATATTAATTATAACGGTGTAAAGATATCGAATATTAAAAAATATTTTATAAGGATTAACTTAGAGCCTTACTATATTTTTAATGTTCAAAAAAAGGCTAAGTTTTAAAATGATATTCTAGAAATCTATTATTTGGAATAAGAATCAGAAATTAATTTTTATAATTATAACATCCCCAAGAAACAAAATATGATATTTTTAACCATTTTGATGAATTTTTTAGTTGAAATTGATGTTAAAAAGTCTAGATTTGAGTTTTGGAAACTTCAATTTATATATTTTTTAAGAATAAATTTTAAGTGTGGTATCATCTTGATAATATAATAATATAAATTCAAAACAGATATTTATTTGTAATAATTTAATATTAGAGATTCCACTATAGTGAATAAACCTTTCATTAGAAGAATTATATCACGGTAAAATTCAATTATGTCATAATAATAGTAGGGCACATTAGAACATGAATTTAAATATGTAAGTTGAAATTTCCCATAAAACAAATATTGATTCCATAATTAATAATATATATATCTTTGAATAATATAAATACACACATGAATCTCAAAATAAAAATAAGAACTGTTTCTGAATTTTGGGTGCTAAATGCATTATTTTTAAATGAATAAGTTATTTAATAATAGAATTTCAAATAGATATATAATTATATTAATAAAAAGGAGTTTAAATTTGGAATACCAGCGTCTAAATTTTATACCACTGAATAAACCATAATTTAATGATATAATGGAATTTGGGGTTTAAAATTGAAATCTAGTATGGATATACAATAATTATTTATAAAAAATAATTACATAAAAAAGATATGATAATTAACATAATTTTTTTGACCAAATATGGGTTATTTCATTAATATTATATTTTTTATGTTATAAAAGTAATTTTACAACCCAATAAAAAATCATTAAAATACAAACTAATTTTTTAATGATTTTAAAAACAATTATTGATAAATAACAATAATGTTCACATATAAAATAATATATATTAATGGATTTTTTATTTTAAAAAATTGAAATAAAAAAACAATCCCTATATTTAAAATATCATGGGATAAAACCATAATAATGTCAATGGTTTTTTTATATTTTAACCTAGGGTTAAAGGCCCATGCTCAGAAATTAATAAACATATCCCCGTAATTTAATACAAATACCCATTCATCCTCCCATTTCACTGTACTAAAAAATTATTAATCATTGGTATCCTATAATAGTTTCTCTCAAGCATATATCCAAGGATTTTCATAGGTTTTGAGGGGTTCATCTCAAGATTTAAGAATCTACCTTTCATGTTATGTGTTCTTAACCCTCCTATTATGATAATAAATTGTAATCCTTTTTATAATATAATTAAAAATTAATTTTTATATATTTAAATAATATTAATTCCATTGTATTATCATTCATTTAATATATTTACTTTTATATATTACTTATTCCCTCTAATTATAGACATTTCCTAACATGTTATTATACATGTATAACAGTTCGTAATCCCTTTTTACCCTTATCTATGTAATCATATCCAATTCATTTTAATTTCAATAAGACGAGATATTATGATTTATAATTAACTTATTATCAATTATATATCACTATTTCCTCCCATTATACCACCTTCATAAGTCGTTATAATGCTCAAACATTAGTGGAATCCCAAGGTATAAACCTAAATGATCCAAAATTCTGGTAAATATTTTGTGGTTTTTAAGAAATTACATATCTATCTCGATACTATAGGTGGATATAGGATCTGGATCAGATGAACATATATTTAATAAACATAAATATTTCAGTTGGTTATTAACTATATCTTCACTCACTACATAAAAAATATGCATAACTACACACATAGTTTGAAACTCATTGAATATATGCTTTGGATAATTCAGAAGCTATTTTCAAAAAATTATAAATGAGTTCAATCTATTATTATACTCTAATTAATATTTTTATATATAAAACATAAATGAAATCTAAGATATTATTTTTTTATTATTTATTTTATAAATGCATTTTATATTATATTATGAATATCCTATAGTTTCCATGATTATTTTTTGATATTCACCTAGACGGCCGTATTATTACATTGAAATGGAATATATTTTTATTATGTATATTATTTATTTGTTTATGGCTACCAATTGATTACATATCCATGATTTTTGTATGATGTTCCATATAGAACATTTTGATATATTTTTTTTACCAATTCTCTTCATATGATCGATGCATTTGACTTGTTATGTGATAGGTTGTTCCAATAATTATATAGCGCTTGATGTATTGATAGGACTTATGAGACTTACAATTTGAGTATTTGGTATAATAATGACTTTTTTATGAATGGAGTCTTGACATGTGGATTTTAATGTATGATTAAGATATCCAAAATTATTCATTTCAACATTATGAGATCGGTTATTTTTTCCCATGTTTTTTTATTATTATGTAATCCATAGTTTTATTATTCTCAATGTTTTAATTGGTATAGAATTTATTTATAAATTTCATATTACGGATTACATGATTAAATATGATATCTTCTTTTATACACTGACCCATAATTAAAATCTATTCTCACACATTTATATTTATTACCCATTACCGGGAAACCATAAACATTATTACATGTTAATTATGGACTTACAAGTAGATAAATTTTTATGTATTCATTTTATGTTACATAACTATTCAATATGATTTAATAATCCTTTATTTGACTATTTTCCTAAGATTAGTAAACTACTAGATCTTGTTCATTATGATGAATTTATTTTGTACCATTATAATATAATAAGCACCATCTTTAAGTTACTAGATTCGACTTATTATAAGGTCTATCTATAGAATCCCAAAATTCTCAAACATATATATAACATCTTTTTAGAAAAACATTCATTACATTACACAAACACAAACACCTACAAATAATAAAGGTGTAATGAATTTGAATACATCACAACCTAAAAAATTCTCTATAAATGATTTAATTCATCTTCCAATATGTTCTTCATAACTATAATATATCTTAGACATATCATACATAATACATTATTTCATAAACTAGGGAAAGGAATCATAATAAATGGTGAGGTCGCATGATCATTGATGCAAAAAAATGGAGACATGTAAGCAAAAATAGAATATATGGGTATTATAACATGAGCATAATATTTGAAAATGATACCTTACATTTCATATATCATTATCTTGAGTTATAGCATAAATATTATTAGTTTATAAGACATGAATCTTAAAGTAATAAAAAAAACATTAGCTGTGATAGCATAACATTGAAAATGGACATAGAATTGTGGAATAAATAGAACCATATAAAATAATTTCCATAGTAGTCAAGGATCACAGTCAAGGATATAATAGTTGATTTGGTTCACTCTGTAAATTATCATAGTAGTCAAGATTCACTCCCAAGCCTATCATTGCAGACAAAGTCCCATACTGAACTGGGTTCACTCCACTCTAAATTCTTGTCTATCTCGTGAGATATAAATCATTACTTAATGAATTTAAGGGAGATATTGGTACAACATATAAAATAATGAAAATAACATGTATGTGTACCACAATAGCATAAAACATTTATCATGTGATAACCCATTAAATGACATGGGTTTCATAAATATTTCATAGAATCATAATTTATGGAAAAGTGATAGGTTTCATAATCATTTCATAATTTCATCATAGAATAACCCATGAAAAGAATTGGGTTTCATAAGTATTTCCTAATGATGTAACCCTTAGAAGAGAAATATTTTTCATAAACATCATTCCATCATAAATAAAAACCATTTAGATAATGAATAATAGTAGTATCCTTGGATCATATCCCCCTTAAGGTATAGGTAACATCAAAATATGTCATCTTATATAGTAAATGATTTGGAAATATCATTCAAATATTTCTTACGTAAAATAAATTTACATTGAAAATAGTTTTTTACAACCAAAAAATCATAAAACATTTGGGAAATATATTTATATTAAAATAAATATTGAATCTTATAAATGAATATTTAAAACCATTAAAAACTTTCTTGAGGAATATGTAATTTGTGATTTGAAAAAAAACATTTTAAGTCACAAATAATTTTTAAAATAATTTTAATTTAAAATTACTATGAAAAAAATTTAAATTAAGAGTGAAAGAAAATATCATTCAAGATCATAGAAAATTCAATTCTTGCTGTACATATTAAAATAATGATTTCCTTCACATTTTTTGTGGAATCCAAACAGGAATTTTTTACAAAATGACATGAATATTACATCATAATTTTTTATAACAATTAAAACATGGATAAAGTATTATTTCATAAATTATTTTAATAATGTCACAAACATTTTTTAATACATTTTCAGAAAACAAGGCCTTGGATGAAAAAGTGTTTTCCACCGAAGAGATAAATATAGAGAGTTTTTTAAAAAAACATTATTCTCAAATCTTTATTACATAAATAGGAGAAGATGAATATAAACCATTTATTATGATGAAATAACCATATGAGAAGAAAATTCATTATTTTCATGAGATATGGATTGTAATATTTTTTAATTTGAATCCTAACATAAAAAAGTCCAGATAAATGATAGATTGTAAAATAAAATATTTACCACTTTCATAAGATTGAATTGTAAGACCCATAAAATAATAACATTAAATTAAACATAAAATATAATAATAATAAATAAATTCTGGGTAATACTTGTCAATATGGATTTATATATACCTTGTAGAAGAATATAGGATCAAAACATAATGTAACGTCCTAGTTCCGGAAGCCACCCAGAGGATCCCCATACCCGGCTGGTCACATGGCCTTAAGAGAATTTCCTCAAATGTTAGAGGGCTCTGACTAGAAATGAGGGCCTTGGGTGTGATAGTGGGGAAACTATTCCCTCATTAGTAGATTACACAGCATAAGTAACAGCACACAATAGCGGACATAGTAAATATTGAACAACAGTAAACAACGGAAGACTGATAAAGAAACAACTGGAGAAAAATATATATATAAATGATTCATGATACATATATGTCTATGAAAATATCCAAACAAGTCACAATGCTTAATACAGTACTAAAACATAGTACAAAAGAAAAAAAATGAGCAAATCCTCAGCATCGCAAGCCTCAGCTTGGTCCCATGCTCTCTAGCTCCAATGCAATCAAGTACCTAAAATCTAAGGGTTCTTTCCCTTGTCTATACCATCTGCAATATAATCAGTTTGGGCCCAAAAGCATGGACCAAATAGGATGTGAGACTAAATCCTAGTAGGCAACCACCCAATGATTTGTGCCTAACTATCAGTGAGTATATGGTAGGTAAAAGTACAGAAAACAGTAAACAAGGAAGCACAAAGCAGAAAACAATACACAGATTAAGCATTCAAAACACCACACAGAATGCAATATCAAAATAGATAACACAATAGGTAACCCTATAGGAAGTACCCATAACCTATCCCCTCTTGTCCTACATATCAAGTACAAGCAACCCTCTAGGAAGCACACACAGTCTTACCCCTCTGGTTTAGCTAAAGTGAAGACTCTATAAAGAAGCACTCAACGTCAGTTACCCCTATATTCTCGTATCGTACTAATGGTGCTCTGGGGAAGCACTCAATGTCAACTACCCCGGTGGCCCACGTCGAGGAACTACAAACACTTTGGGGAAGCACTCAAAATCAATTCCCCATATGGTCTCGCATCGTATAATTTTAAAGACACCCTAGAGAAGACCTCAACGTCAATTCCCCCTATGGTCTATACACCAGGTTCTCACAGCCTTGTGTAAGTCAAACATGTTTATCAGTGCAGAACAGCCATGTTAAACATCATAAACTACTTTTCTAGCATTCTACAGCACAATAATCACACCATTCTAAAATATTAGGCATGGAAAATAAACAGCATCCTAACAGGAAAACATGAACCAAAGGTCAAAATAGGAAAAATATGCATGGGAAATACATCCAAAGAACAACAATTCACCCTATTCAGTATCATTAAAAATTAACTCAGGCATACCAGCATAGAAGAGAAATAAAAAGGCTAAAAAGGTAAACACCCAATACCCCGTTCATGGGTATTTGGTGAAATTGTACAAAAATCTCAAACAATTCCTATATAAAGGAACAAACCACCTACCATTGGTTTAGGATATCAATCTACTTGAACCTAGAAGATTTAATCCCCTTATAATGTCGTAGATTTATGAAAATGTATAAAACATTAAACCCATGATAACTTGGAAAAGAAGAGAAATCGTTAAACGAGGTTCCAGCAGAAGAGAGAACTAATAGATGAGATTCCAACGCAATCAATGGTGTTTGATTCGGAGGACGGATGCAGGCTCGGTGGTTCATCAATGATCCATGGCTAATCTGTGCTCTCAGATGAATGGGACCTAAAAGAAGTTCGTTATGGCGATTAGATGTGACCCATGTGAATTTAATGAAAAACAAAAGTACATGGCTTGTACTTCTGAAGTACACGGTTCGTACTCGCCTTTTTTGTACTCTGATTTAAGCGGCCTTCAAGTCACTGACACATTGCCATGTGTGTGGCTATGACATGTCCAGCACACACCCTCAAGCAGCATCGTAGTACATGGCGTGTACTTCAAAAATTTCTAGATTTTCCTCATTTTCTCGAAAACAACCATAAAAGGAAAAACATACATGAAAAGAAGATTCGGGTTGTTAAAAACTTCATCTCTTAAATAAATTCATCTTCGATTTTCCCTAGCACGGTGTCGAAGAAGAAACCCCGAACAGTATCGGCCACTATGCTCGTACATCGGCCTCCCTCTCCCAAGTCCCGTCCTATACCCGCCCATGCTACCATAACACTCATTCCAAAGGAACAGACCATCCACAGAGAACCTTTGTACTGTAATCAAAAATCCAGATAGGATGAGCCTCAAATGATACATCCACTACAAGTTCAACATACTCAGGTTAAAAGATAATAGACGGGTATGAAAAGTAAAATTGGAGCTGAGAGACGTGAAAAACATCATACATAGCTCGATACCTATTAGGTAACTGCAACCGATATGCAACCGGACCAACTCTCTCCAACCCCATAAATGGTCTGACGTACCTCAATGAATCCTTACTGGGTCTCCTAATCCTCCTATTCCCCAACCTTATTGTGACACAGAGGAAAACTGGATCCCTATCCTCTAACACTAGAGGTCATCTCTATTGATCAGCATATGACTTCGGTTAAGACTGTTCAGTATCCATCCTCTTCCGAATCAACTCTATCTTCTCTGTGGATTCTTGAACAAGATGAGGTCCCAGAGAAGCTGCCTCTCCTACCTCCAACCAACATAAAGGTGATCGACATGGCCTACTGTACAATGCCTCATAAGGTTCCATATGGATAGTTTCATGAAAACTATTGTTGTGGGAAAACTCCACAAGAGGTATATGCTTCTCCCAAGAACCTATAAAATCCATAATACATGCTCGGATCATATCCTCAAGAACCAAAATCATATGCTCGGACTGGCCATCTGTCTGGGGATGGTAAGATTTACTCAAAAGTACACGTCTTCCCAAACCCTTCTGAAACCCCTACGAGACCCGAGAAGTAAAACACACATCCATGTCTGAAAAAAAAGATTTTGGAACTCCATGCAGGTGTACAATCCCTTGGATGTACAACCACCCAAGCTCAACAGAACTGAAGGACTCCTTGATTGGAAAGAAGTGAGTAACCTTTGTGAGTCTGTCAATGACAACCCAATCTACGTCATTACCTCGAGTTGAACTCATTAAACTATCCATGAAGTCCTTCGCGACATCATTCCACTTCAACTCAAGAATGGGAAACTGTTGTAAAAGACATGTTGGTTGCTGAGGATCCACCTTCACCTTCTATCAAGTAGAACACCTCATGACGAAACCAGCAACATCTCTCTTCATACCTGCCCACCAATACTGTCTGTGTGGATCACGATACATCTTGGTGACACTAGGATGAACTTCCCAAACACAGGAATAAAAATCTCACACCAGCTCCTCACGTATGTCTGATGGCACCCATACGCACCCCTAGAAATGCACGATCTCATCCTCGCCTACAGTTCATCTAGGAATAGAGTCCTCTCCTGACACATTCTCCCTTAGGAATAGGCCTTCAGAAACTAATATTTTCCTCATTCGAACTCGATCAGGAAGTGTAGAGGTAACAAATACATAAGACAGAAAATTCAGCCACTGTCTGTCGTGCACCTCTAAATGCATCTCAGAGAATGGAGCCATAAGCTTCCATTAACTACAGTCTTCCCAAACTACCTGTATCTAAGTCCTACTACTCAACGAACCAGCCACTGTGTTGCCATTACCAGGAATATAGGCAAGCACAATGTCAAATTACTATAGGTACTCGACCCACCTGCACTTTCTCAAATTCATATCATGTTGAGTAAAGATGTACTTGAGACTCTTATGGTTGGTGAAAACCACAAAGTTCTCTCCCAGAAGATAATGTCTTCAACAGCGTAGGGCATGAACAATATCTGCCAACTCCAGATCGTGTGTCGGATAATTCCTCTCATGTGGCCTTAACTGTTGAGACTCGTACGCAAAGACTCCATCTCCCTCCATAAGCATAGCTCCCAACTCGATATCTGATGCATCGTAGAAAACATTATAGTTGATTCCTGGATCTAGAAAGGCTAGTATCAGTGCTGAAGTCAACCTCCCTTTTAGCTCATGAAAGACTGACTCAAAAAAATATAATCATAAGAACTTCTCCCCCTTCTTAGCCAAACCTGTCAGGGTGTGTATAAGTGTAAATAGTACTGTATGAAGTGCATGTAGTATCCATCTAGGCCTAGAAAACAATGCACCTCAAAGACGTTCTTCGAATGCTACCAAAAAAATACCACTCTCACTTTCTCTGGGTCTATGAATACTCCTGCCTCTGAGATAACATGACCCAAGAAGTGAATTTGGTCTATCCAAAAGTGGAATTTTGAGAGCTTAGCATATAACTAATTCTCCCTTAGTGTACTCAAAATGATCTCAAGTTGGGTAGCATGGTCATGTAAATTGTGAGAGTACACCATGATATCATCCACGAAAACAACCATGATGTAATCCAAGTATGGATGGAACACTCAGTTCATCAATTCCATGAAAACTGCAGGCGCGTTCATGTGACTGAATGACAAAACCATATACTCGTATAGATTATACCTCCTCCAGAAGGTTGTGGGAGGTATATCATATAGCCTGATGCACAACTTATGAGAACCAGACCTCAATTCAACCTTATGATACAATGTACCAGTTCTGGAAGCCACCCAGAGGTGCCTCGTACGCGGTTGGTCACATGGCCTCAAGCGGATTTCCCTGAATTCTAGACCCTGCCGACTAGCAGCGAGGGCCTTGGGTGTTATAGTGGGGAAACAATTCCCTCATTAGCAGAGTACATAGAAGAAGTAAAAACACACAATAGCGGAAATAGTTAATATCCAACAACAGTATATAGTGGAACACTAATAAAGAAACAACTAGAGCAATTTATATATAGATGATGTATGATACATATATGTCTAGGAAAGTAGCAAAACAAGTCAAAATTCTGAATACAGTATTAAACCAAATTACAAAAGGAAAAAAAATGAGAAACTCCCCAACATCGCAAGCCTTGGCTTGATCCCATGCTCTCCATCTCCAATGCAATCAAGTTCCTGAAGTCAAACGACACTTTCCCTTGTCTATACCTACAGTAATATAATCTGTTTGAGCCCAAAAGCAGGGACTAAATAGGGTGTGAGAGTAAATTCCAGTAGGTAACCACCTGAAGATATGTTCCTAACAGTCAGTGAGTATATGGCAGGTGAAAGTATAGAAAGCAGTAAACAAGGAAGAACAAAGCAGTAAACAATCCACAGTTTAAGAATTCAAAACACCACATAGCTTGCAACAAAAAAATAGATAACACAGCTGGTAACCCTCTAGGATTTACCCACAGTCTATCCCCTCTGGTCCTACCTATAAAGTACAAGAAACCCTCTAGGAAGCAAACAAAGTCTCACCCCTCTGGTTCAGCTAAGGAATATACTCTCTGAGGAATCAACCATCGTCAATTCCCCCCTATAGTCTCTTATCATACTAAAGGTGCTATAGGGAAGCACTCAACATCAATTCCCCCTGTGGCATGTGTCGAGGAACTACAGACACTTTGGGGAAGAACTCAATGTCAATTCCCCTTGTGGTCTCACATCGCATAATTATAAAGACACTCTGGAGAATCCATCAATGTCAATTGTCCCTGTGGTCTATACACTAGGTTCTCACGACCCTGTGTAGGTCAAGCAAGTGTAGAAGCACGTAACGGCCAAGGTAAACTGCATGAACTAATTGGCTAGAATTCTATACCATAATAATCACACTATACTACAATACTTGGGATGGAATGTAAATAGAAACCTAATAGGAAAATGATACACAATGGTCATAACTGAAAAAACAGGCATGGGAAATACATCTTAAGCACATAAATTCACCATGTAAACATTCAATAAACATCTACTCAGGCATACCATCATAGCAGAGAAACCAAAAGGATAAAACAGTAAATACATAAAACACCGTTCATGGGTATTGGGATAAATTGCACAAATAACTCAAATAATTCCTACAGAAAGACATAAACCACCTACCTCAGGGTTAGGAGATCAATATACATGAACCTCGAAGCTTGAATCTCATTAGAACTCCACAAATCTACGAAAACATCTAAAACATTCAACCCATGATAACTTGGAAAATAAGATAAATCATGAAATGAGGTTCCAATATATGAGAGAACTCACTGATGTGATTCCAATGCAATTAATGTTGTTCAATTCAAGGGATAGATAAAGGCTCTAGGGTTTGTCAGAGATCTGTGGCTACTAGGCACTCTCGAACGAACGGGACCTAAAAGAAGTTAGTTCTGGCGATTAGATGCAACCCCATTGTATTTAATTAAAAAATTACATGGAATGTACTTTTTAAGTACATGGTGTGTACTTTCCTTTTCTGTACTCTGCTTTAAGTGGCCTCCAAGACACTCACACATGACCGTGTGTATGGCTATAACACGGCCAGCACATAGCCTCCAGCGGCATCCCAGTACATGGAGTTTACTCATATTATACACAACATGTACTTTATAAATTTACGTATTTTCATCTTTTTCTCAAAAATGACTACAAAAGGAAAACATAACTAAAAAGAATATTCGGGTTCTTACACATAACATATGTCTCGAGGTAGGAAAATTAAGATAAAAATCTCTTACCACATTGGTAACATTAGAACGATAATCCCCTAGAAAGAGAGACACAAAAATGAATACTTAAATCCTAATATTTTTTATAATGATGATTATAAAATAAATGAAGGGAATGTATATATATCACTTCAAATAAATAGGTGTTGAATATGGAATGTGTCTCTCATAAGTAAAAAAATAGATAAAAATCCCTTACTTGTTTAGTACTATTTTGAATCATAATCACTAATTAAGAATAACATAAAATGAAATTTTAAATATATTTAAATGAATAATATTCATGATATACAATTTCATAGGGGAATAATATAAACCACCCAAAAGAAATATATGCTGAATTTTAAAATGTATCCCAAAAATAAAAGAATGACTATAAATCATTTTCCATAAGTCATGTCATCCTTTATAAACGTTCAATCCTTCTATATAATAAATATAAGTCTATTATATATCGATTATTGAACTATACAAACACACACATATATATATATATATATCATACTATATATGATTTACATATAACTATTTATTACCCATTTATTAACAATTGATTTTAATTTTTTATTTTTGGTCCACTTATATTAATCATTGTTTCATCATCTCCAGAATTATAAAAATGATATAAATATCATATATATTCTATATATATTTATTTATAGTAATCCATAAATTTTTTAGGTATAAAATAAAACACATATTTTGTGGAGGCGGTAGAATGTGGATACGCATGAATGTTATTTCCATTTTCTTAGAAGACTAAGATAAAAAAGAGAAAATAATATATTACCATTAAAAATGATTTTAATTTTATATATATCACATGTTTTCATTAAACTCAGCTTTATTACCTTTAATGTAAAATTCTAATGAATACCATCACTAAGTGAGGCGATAGTCCACTGTACGGATTAGCAATGTTACCTTAGTCTCAAAGAATAGAATGTATAAAGTTATATATGATATAGTAATCCCAAATGTATAGTAATATCATAAAAATAATATATAAATGTTTAATATATCATTATATCCATTTTGAGAGGTGGTTTCATAAAATTAATAGCATCGGTTCACATGACGATAGTCCACCACACACCCGAATAATGATTGAATAACCCATTTTATATAAAAGGATATGGTTGAAAGTCATGGAATTAACATAAACATATATATATTTTTATGGAATATATTGTGGTAATTATATCATCGTTTATTTAATAAGAATTTAAGTATTTGTAAAATAAAATAAAATTAAATTAAATTCTTGATTAGGGGTGTTACCTCTACTTTAGACAACTTTATTTGGGTATCACCAAAATGATTATTATGTTTTATTTATGGAAAAAATAAGGTTTACAAGATGAGTGGAGGGATTTAAGGATGATATTTTTGTATTTATTGTCCAAATTAGTTTTTTTGTATTAATGGGTGAGTTGATGGGGCTACATTTTATAAGTGAGGTGAGGGCCATACGTGTAATTTTTCAAAAATAAAAATGCATACCCATTTTCTCACATGAAAAAGGAACCATAATAAGTAATTCTATAAAATAAAAGATATATGGTCTAAATATGGACAAAAATGTGTTTTTATATGTTTTGGGTCATTTTTATGCCTTATTAATTTGGTTTAATGCGCCTGTAAACCAATTATTACCTTTAGAGCAATAATGTTTTTTATTTTTTCACTATTAATTATGGTAAAAAAATAAGTTCACCATATTATATAACATAAATTATGATGACTAAAAAATATAGAATCTATTTTTTTGAAAAAAAATTCTTAGAAGTGAAGATTTAAAATTTAAAATTAATCCTAGAGAAATGAGGAGTAAGCAGGTTTTCAAATAGAATGTATTCATAATTTTATACTCTTTGTATATCAAAATTAATTATAAAAATGATTCTTATAACCAAAATTATATTAATAGATATATAAATGAACTATTTTTTTAAATCACATTATAAATTTTTTTTTTTTGAAATTCTTTAAAAAATATGGAAATTCTTAATAAAAACTGGTGTTTTTTACTATTCAGTGAACACATTCAACTTCTCAAAAAATTAACAAAAATTCACCCTATGATAATTTTGACATGATCATTTAAAAATTAACATTATTTTGTCAAAAACATTATAATCATATAAATACCTAGTTTTAAAATAAGTGTGATATTGGAAGAAAACAACTTTTAAATAAATAAATTTTATGAAACAAAATCACATTTGATATTATCTCTTATATAGAAATCACATAAGATAAATGTAAAAATTATCACTGAATAAATAAAATATAATTTTAATAAAAAAATTCCACCAAACATTTATTTTTAAATTTATTAATGTAAAATGTTTTTGTGTGCATAAAAATTGATTTTGCAAAAAATATTTCCTTTATTTTTAAATTGTTTTCTTTCATTTTAGATTAATTAGTATCCAAAGAATTCATTTTATATACATTAGTAGACCATATATTATCTATAATTTTGTTAATACTATTTATACCCACCATTCCATCAGCTAGGTGATAACTATCATTTTAAATAATAATATTCTAATAAGATGTCATGTTTTGTTCAAACTCAGTGTTGAGTGTAATAAAAGAAAATAAAAATTTTAAATTTATTTGAGAAACAAATATTTCCCAAAATATCTAGAAATACATTCTAAACCCCGTAAAATTGATTTCACCCTCAATATTCATCACATTGGTACCAATAACTGAGGATTATTATGCCTCATTACAACCTCAGGTCCCCCCATAACATCCTCAAGATGGTGTTTTCTCCACAAAACATTTACCATTTAAGTTGTATTGTTTCATTTAACATCTTCTATTTGATCTAAAATCTCTAATGGTTGTTCTCAACAAAAATATCATGCTAATTTGGTATGGACTCTAGTTTTAGTACATGTGATGGATCAGTTATGTACATCAACGAGAGTGATGCATGGAAAATATCTTGAACTGGATATAGGTTCGATAGAAGTTTCAATTGATATTCTACCATCCTGATACAGTCATTAATTTAAAAGTGACTTATATTCCTGGGGCCTAGATTTCCGTTGTATCATAAGAACAATTTATTCCTTTGGTTTCACTTAAAATAATTTACACTTCAGATCTTACTCCATGAAATGAATAAGAATTATTTATTCCTAAAGCACAAATGGATCATAAGATCCACAAAAGAATAATAATCCATTCCTAAAATCACTATTTATAATTAAATTGCTAAAATAAGTAATGTATAAATCTTTATATTGTTAAATAATATATTAATCTAAAAACAAAATCCAAATTTAAACTTAAACAATTCTACTAATGGTTATCAATATATCACATGTACCATTTGATATATTCTTGTAAAGCCTTAATGAAAAACTTATACATAAAAATATTTACATATTTCATGATTTATTTAACATAATTATTGAATTACAACACATAAAAACTTCAACAATTCCACTACCATATCAAACCACTAACTAGGATTCATCATATTATTCCTCAATACTTATTTCATAAAATATAAAACATAAAACATTTCTTAACTTCCATCAACATCAATTTAATCACACTTCTCACATTTTATATAAAAAATAATTTTAGAATATCCCCTAACTTTCATATTCCATTTGTAGTCTCCTCATCATCAGTAGTATATCCATTACTCATACCACCACATTGATTCTCTTCATAATATTTCACCCTATAAAATTTATTATCATAATTCACATAATTTTTACATTTTATATATTCACCCTTTGATGATATGTTAGGGATACTATTATTCTTATCCATTGAATTAATCTAACTTTTAAATTTTCCTAGATAATTACTTTCTTTCTATACCTCTTTTCTACACTCAAATCATATTCATGTTCTTCTAATACATCCAATTAGGTTCTTCTTCTAATATTCTTGACATATAGGAATCTTAATTTTAATTTCTATGTGGTCCCCATAACCCAAATTCTCAAAGATATGTATCCTTCTCTTCTTTGGGGATTTTTATAGTTGGTTAAGATGAAATTTGATAATCATATATCATGATAACTGATTAGGAATAATCAAAATATCCTTCACTATAGTTGTAACTTAATTTGGTTTCACATCCACTCATTGTTTATCAAATTCAACATTAATCAAATTCATTCTGGTTCCCCCCATTGACTAAAACCAATAAGCAAAGTGTGAGATACCATAATCATATTTTGGGACCAAATATTCATGATAAATAACTAAAAGGTTTTATAAACCACATCACATTGTTTTAAATCTATGACATCTTATAAATAACATAGGTGATTAATGGTCATTATTTAAATCCTTAATGATGGATTTTAAAGTCTTGATGAATCTCCAAAACATATCACAGGAGAATGTCATACCAGGTGTGTAGAAAGGCTCATTTTCATGAATGATATGATTATTGATTCCCTCTCAATGTTCCATTTTCAAGGATACTACACCCAGACACCTCTATTCTAGATCTACATCCACTTATTGTACCCACATAAGGATATAATTTATTTGAAACAACATACTCTATACTTTACCAAAATGAAATAAATTTTTACAATACTTTAACTCCTCTATAGACTTATCCTTAGACATGTCCTTAGAGATCTCACTAAATCATTCTCATCCTAGTTTCTAAAGGTTATAAAAACTATCATGTGACGCAAACTATAGCAATACAAACTTCTCATGTGTAAATATTACTTCTTTTAGGAATATTATTCAATATAACACCCAAACAAACACTAGAGGATCATAAAGGTATTGTGTCATAAAAAACATTGATAGATAAACAACTGGTCCCTAAGTGAGCTACACCATCTCCAGCTATGTTCTTTAAAACTATTTCACTTCATAGAAATATCATACATAATAAAATTATTCAATGACTAGTGAAAGAAAATATAATAAATGGTAAGATTATATTCTTAGTAAGGGTAAACAAGGGAGATATGTAAGCATAACATGAAAATAAGGTTATGAGAATAAGATCATAACATTTGACTATAATACCCTACATATCAGAGAACATATTCTTAATTCATCAAATAAATACTATGAGTTCAAAAATCATGAACCATAAGTTAATCAGAGAACATGGTCCTTGAGTTCATATGATTTCCATAAGATATCGAATTTTCACATACACCAAATCAAAGAAAATAATTTCTACACTATTCAATGATAACTTCCAAAGCTATCAATATGGAGTGGGTTGACTCCCCAAACTGACATAGTAGTCATGGTTCAGTCCCAATACCATCATGGTGGATAAATTCACATAGTAAATAGGGTTCACAACTCATTCCAGTCTATTCTATCATATGTGATATAAATATTTACCAAAATCATTTTATGTAAATATAGGTCCCACCAATCACATAATTAAAATCATATTTATGTGTTCTATAGGATCATAAAACATTCATAATATCATAGCCCTTGTAATGACATGGGTTTCATAAACATTCCATCATATTATAAACTATGGAAAAAATATGGCTTTTATGATAATTTTGTCATTTCATACTAGCATAACCTATGAATGGAATCATACTTCTTATGTATTTCCCCTTGGTGTAACCCATAGTAGAGAAACAATTATTATAAACATCATTTCAACATAAAAAAATCATTTAAGGAAAGAATCGGAATTTTACCCCTAGATAATATCCCCATTAAATCATAGGTAAGATCAATAGATGTCATTATATATGGAAAATGATTTTGAAATATCATTTAAAAAATTTCTTAAGGAAAATAATTTTTTTTTTAAAATCACTTTTTAAAACTAATATTTCATAAATAAATTGAGAAACCCTTTTCTTTTAAAATAATCTTTAAAAAATATAATGTGATCTATAAAAATAATTTAAAACATTTCTAATGGAAAATAAATTTTCCTCTCTGAAAAAAAAACGTGTTTAGACATATTATATTATGAAATTAATTTTATTTGAAAATAACCATGAAAAAAAAATTAAAAAAAACATCATTAAAAATGGTCATAATGGGGATAAATTATATTGTTTTCATACATGTAAAAAAAATATTCCATTCCCTTTTTAGTAAAATCATAACAAGAATTTTTTGTAAATTTTTAATAAAATTATTTTCAAAAAAAACATAAAAACAATGTAAACATTGGTAATAATTACATGGTTAAATAATTAGATGATTTTTAAATATAGTATAAAAAAATTATAAAAAATGTTTTTGATGAAGATGTTTTTCAACAAAATTGAGAAAGAAATATTAATTTTATTAAAAATGTTTCTTTGAAATCAAGGGTAAATAATGATAATAAAATGAAGGGTAAACATTTATTTTTAAGAAATAACCATAGGATAATAAATTCTATGATTTTATTTATATATGGATTATAATAAATTATATTGGGAAACATAATCATAAACAACCGTGATAAATGATGATATTTATAATAAAATATTTACTATATTGGTAACATTGAATTTTCAGCCCTGTAAAAGAATAAAATTAAATGAAAATTATAATATGATTAAATTTCTTGTCAAAGGTCCTTTATATACACCTCATATAAAAATATTGGTTCATAACATAACATATGTCTCAAGAATGAAAATTGAGACCATGATTCCTTACCACATAGGTAACTTTTGAACTGTAAACTCTGTGAAATAGAGATCCAAAAACCTATATCTAAATCCAAATATTTTTTAGGACAATTATCATAAAAAAAATTATGGTGAAATAATAAACCACAAAGGATAAAATGGTGGCGAATATAGAATTTGTATCAAACTATTAAGAAGTTAGAAAAAATCCATTACTAATTTAGTATTCAGATGAATCACAAGCCCTAATATAGAATGAAAAAAATTAAAATTAAAATTTCATTAAAACAATGAAATTTATGATGTAACATATCAAGAGGATAGTATATACACTACAAAAATTAAATGACTGTGGAATTTTTATATGCCTCCCAGGAATAAAAGAGAGACTAGAAATAACTTACCAAATGTATTGACTTCCTCAAAAAAAGTCTAAAAATCTTTTATAATAAATTTAATTTTATTATAGATATATTAAAAACCCATAAATATATATCATACCAAATATGATTTTTTTATTTCCGTTTATTACCCGTTTATTAACAATTCCTTATTAAAATCACATTTCGGGTAATAACTGTTGTGTTTTTTCTGTATGTTTTGATTCATTATTTTCAATCCACTTAATTTGATGATGGTTAAATAATATAGAAAATTTTTAACCATAATATAAATATCATATATATATTCATTATATATGTATTCATAGTTATCTATAAATGTTATAGGTAGAAAATGAAATATACGGTTCGTGGAGACAATAGACTATAGGTACGCATGAACATTGTTTAAATTTTTTTGATGGATTGAAATATGGATGGGTAAGTAATATATTACCCTAAAAAATTAATTTTCTATATATAATATATTTTCATTAATCTCATCATTATTTTTTCCATTTAAATCTTGAACGAATCATATCACATTGGAAGCCGATATTCTGCGATACACACAAGTGACATTATTGTATTACCACAAAATGGAATGTATAATGGATTATCTAATATAATAGTTCCATAAGTATAATATTATCATAAATATTAATTAAAATCATTTAATCTATAATTATATCCATCTTTAATAGTTGGTGGTGGAAAATAAATAACATCAATTAGTGAGGTGGTAGTACGTCGTACACATGAATGTGGATTTTGTATCACATTGGATGGAATAGGAGATGGTTTTTGGTAATGAACATAAATTAAAATCAAATAATTATATGTAATATTTTTTTATTATTATATCAGTATGTTTTAATAGTATGTGATGCTGGTGGAGGAATACATATAATAAAACACTTGATTACAGATCACTACTGGAATGGAGGGCTATACCAACACTTTGATGCCAACGGTTATAGAAAATCCTTGGTATATGTGGAGTACACACCTTTTTTCAAACAGTTTTATCAAACCGTTGGGATATCTCCCAATAGAACCCATTTTTTCCAACGGTTTGATAAAACCATTGGGATATCTCCCAATTACACCACCTTTACCAACGGTTTTCGTGAACCGTTGGTAAATCATTGTTTTCCCAAAAATTTTAAAAAATCGTTGGGGAAAGTTCCTCTAAATACACAGAGCCCCCAATTCTCTGTTCGCCTGACTGCAGCCCTAAAATTGAAGCTCTCTCGATGCTCTCTCATTGCCCAGTCTCCAAATCTACATCTATCCTCTTCAATCAAACAATTTTTTTGTTCTACACTTTAAATCTGTATGTTCTAACTCATTTATAATGTTCTTCATCTATTTTTTTATTTTCTATTTTGATATGACCTAAACGTGAGGGATCTCTTGAAACAAAGACTCAAAAACTCATTCCACCCATAAATCCATCTTAAATCAAAAAAAAAATTTGCAGTTATACACTCTAAATTTGTATGTACTACCTTAGTTTTAATGTTTTTCATCTTTTATTTTTTTTTCTATTTTAATTTGGTATAAACTAGGTTGTGTTGTTTATGGCATGTGAAGGTTAGTGATATTGAGGATGAATTGGATGTTGGTTGGGTGAAGGATTGGAATTGTGATGTTTTTTGGATTAAGATTAGTAAATTTTCAACAAATTATTTTGGGATTTTCTCCATTTAACAGAGCCCCCACTCCTCATGGACCCTAGACACCCCCCCTCTTGGAACCTGGACAGTCCCCCCCTCCTGGAACTGGGAGAGCCTGCCCCCCCTCTTTCCTGAAACCTGGACAGCCCCCCTCTTGGACCCTGGACAACCCCCCTCCACCCTCCTCCCAGGACCTTGTATAGTCCCCCCTCCTTCCTCGACCCTAGGACCCACCCTCCACCCTGGACCCTGGACAGCCCCACTCCTCGATGGACCCTGGACAGCCCCCCATCCTTCCTGGACCATGGATAGCCCCTTCTCCCCTTCTCCTTGACCCTGGACAGCCCCCACCCCCCTTCCTGGACCCTGGACAGTCCCCCACCCTCCTCCTAGACCTTGGATATCCCCCTCACCCCACTCCTTAACCACCAAATACCCCCCCCCCCACTTCAAAAATTTGACCACCATACTTGGACATGCTGGATTTTCTCTACAAAGATAGATTTGATCCTCAAACCACCTCAATAATATCCTAAACAATGCTTATAATGTGGTTTTCACCACATAGCATCCAATTGTATGCCAAGTCACTAGTCTATCCTCCCTTGGCTAGATTTTACAAAAAGTGGTCAACCGTAAGGATCCAAAAAAAATATTGATATAAGACATTTGATAATGGATTAAAATTTCAAATTGGGATCCAATGAGGAATATTTGAGATATTATGCATCATGTCCATGAGTAAATCCATTTTTATATATCAGATATGTTATTTTTCACAATTTTCACACATTAATTATTTCTAAAAATGGTACAAACATTTATAAAGGTTCTAATATATAAAAATGAATCTATTTTTTGATAAAGCTTAACCAACAATGTCTAGTTTTTCTGCCTCTTCCATGATCATCGATGCACACGTCTCGTCTCCATCTGACCTCGCATGATGAGTGAATCAGTGTCTGGCTAATGACGAGCACCAGATTCTCTTAATTCCACAACAGATTCACGCCCGCTATGATCCTGAAGTGATCATTCCCACTAAGCGTCCTTGTGAGCTTGATGACACAGCCACCAGTTCTTGTAAGAGGCAGAGGAGTTCTGAGCTGATTGACCAAGACGATTGACCATTTTCCATCCATCTATCTGAAGACATAAAACTTAGCACTTAATGGGAGGAAACCCATTTTCTAGAGTTTCATCATTTTGATTTTTTTTTTACTTTGTTTTAGGAAATAAACATGGCATGTATGCAACAATTTTTTAGCTGCTTCTGATCTGTATGTGCACTTGTCATTACTCTGCATTACTGCTTCTATTTTTTCTAATCCTTGGGGTTATTTTTTATGACATGATGCAGCTATGTTCTATATATGTGTAGAATTTATAGGTAAATAAGTATGTGCACTTTTCATTATTCCATTCTTTTAGTGATTAGGCCGATGGTATGAGGGAGGTTCGTACCAGAGGTAGACGAGCATCTCCGCGTACCCGATTAGACCCGTCCCCACCCACTGACATGTCATCCTCCTCCCTGGACCCCGAACATCCCCCCTGACAGCCCCCACCCTCCACTTTGGTCCCTGGAATACCCCCCAGACAGCCCCCCGAATAGCCCCTCTGCCCTCCTCTATGGTCCCGAGACAGCCCCCCGGACACCCCCAGACAACCCCCTCACCTGCCTCCCTTGACCCCGGACAGCCCCCGACACTCCTCCTCGGTCCCCAGACAGCCCCCCGGACATCCAACCCACCCTCCTCCCTGGACCCAGGACAGCCCCCCAAACTCCCCCTGAATGTGACGTGTACGAGTCAACCCCCCCCCCCCCTCCCTCAATACGAGGCTCGGTGTGGCCGACACCACTCAAAATGTCTCTATTTTATTAAAAATAGACTTAATTTTAAGTGAAATCAACAACTGACATACAGTAAACCGACCAAATGCATTTGGATTATATTGATACTATAGGACAACGATCCATGGGTCATATGTGACATGTAAGAGTCAACCCTTCCTCAATTAGAGACGCGGTGTGGACAGTACCATTCAAAATGTCTCTTTTTTGTTCAAAATGACTTTAATTTTAACTGACAACAACAAATGGCATACCAAAAACTGACCAAATTTGTTCCAAATCTTTTGAAACATTAGGAAAATTATCCTTAGGTAATATGTGACGTGTACGAGTCAACCCCTCCTCAATCCAAGGCACAGTGTGGCCGGAACCACACAAACAGTCCCTCTTTTGTTTTAAATGGACAATATTTTACGTACATACGCCAAACTGATCAAACAGAATCTGATTATGTTGATACTTTTTCACAATGATCCATGACTCATATGTGATATGTACGAGTCAACCTTGCCTCAAATAAAGGCCCGGTGTGGTGGACACCAATCAAAGTGCCTCTGTTTTGTTAAAAATTGACTTAATTTTAAGTGAAATCAACAACTGACATACGGCAAACTGAAAGAACGCAATCAGAATATATTTAAACTTAAGTAAAATGATCCATGGGTCAAATGTGACGTGTAAGAGTCAACTTAGCCTCTATCCGAGGTGTGGTGTGGTCGGGACCACTGAAACTTCCTCTCTTTTGTTCAAAATGGACTTATTTTTATGTGAAATCAACAACTACCATACGGGAAACTGACCAAATGCATTCGGATTGTGTTGATACTATAGGAAAACGATCCATGGGTCATATGTGATGTGTACGAGTCAACCTCGCCTTAATCTGAGGTGCGGTTTGGACGGTACCATTCAAAATGTCTCTCTTTTGTTCAAAATGAATTTAATTTTATGTGAAAACAACAACTGACATACGAAAAACTGACCAAATGGTTTCGGAATCTATTAAAACTTTATAAAATGATAAATGGGTCATATGTGATGTGTTCGAGTCAACCCTGCCTCAATTCAAGGTGCGGTGTGTCCGAAACCACACAAACTGCCCCTCTTTTGTTTAAAATGGACAATATTTTACGTACATACGTCAAACTGATCAAACTGCTTCTGATTGTGTTGATAATTTTTCACAAAGATCCATGACTCATATGTGATGTGTATGAGTCAACCCCGGCTCAATCCGAGCCCCAGTGTGGCAAACACCACTCAAAGAGCCTCTATTTTGTTAAAAATGGACTTAATTGTAAGTGAAATCAACAACTGACATACGACAAACTGACCAAACACATTTTGTTTAAACATAAGTAAAACAATCCATGGTTCAAATGTGACGTGTATGAGTCAACTTCGCCTCAATCTGAGGCACGGTGTGGCCGGGACCACTCAAACTGCCTCTCTTTTGTTCAAAATGGACTTATTTTTACGTGAAATCAACAACTGACACATGGGAAACCGACCAAATGCCATCAGATTGTATTGAAATTTTAGGAACATGATCCATGGGTTATATGTGATGTGTAAGTGTCAACCTCGGCTCAATCTGAAGTGCGGTGTGGCCGGTATCACTCCATGTGTATGTATTTTGATTCTAATGGACAATATTTTATGTACACACGCCAAACCAATCAAAAGGGCTTCTGATTGTGTTGATACTTTTCAAAAACGATCCATGACACATATGTGATGTGTACGAGTCAACTCTGCCTCAATCCGAGGCCCAGTGTGGCCGACACCACTCAAAGTGCCTCTGTTTTGTTTAAAATGGACTTAATTTTAAGTGAAATCAACAAATGACATACGACAAACCGATCAAACACATTCGGATTATGTTAAAACATAAGGAAAAAGATCCATGGGTCAAATGTGATGTGTACGAGTCAACTTCGCCTCTATCTAAGGCGCGGTGTGGCCAGGACCACTCAAACTTCTTCTCTTTTGTTCAAAATGGACTTATTTTTAAGTGAAATCAACAACTAACATACGGAAAACCAACCAAACGCCTTCGGATTGTGTTGAAACATTAGTACAACATTACATGGGTAATATTTGATGTGTATGAGTCAACCCTGGCTCAATTCAAAGCACAGTGTGGCTGGTATCACTCCATGTGTATGTATTTTGTATAAAATGGACAATATTTTACGTACATATGTCAAACCGATCAAACGACTTATGATTGTGTTGATACTTTTGCACAACGATACATATCTCATATGTGACGTGTTCATGTCAACCCTTCCTCAATCTATGGCCTGGTGTGGCCAATACCACTAAAAGTGCCTCTGTTTTGTCAAAAAAATTGACTTAATTTTATGTGAAATCAACAACTGACATACGACAAACTGACTAAACACATTCTAATTATATTGAAACTTAAGTAAAATGATCCATGGGTCATATTTGACATGTACGAGTCAACTTCACCTCAATCTGAGGTGCGGTGTGGCCAGGACCAATCAAACTCCCTCTCTTTTGTTCAAAATGGACTTATTTTTAAGTGAAATCAACAACTGACATACGGGAAACCGACCAAACACCTTCAGATTGTATTGAAACATTAGGAAAACGATCCAAGGGATATATGTGATGTGTAAGAGTCAACCCCGGCTCAATCCGAATCACGGTGTGACCGGTATCACTCCATGTGTTTGTATTTTATTTATAATGGACAATATTTTACGTACATACGCCAAACCAAACAAACGGCATCTGATTGTGTTGAAACTTTTGAAAAATGATCCATGACTCATATGTGATGTGTATGAGTCAACCCCATCTCAATATGAGGCTCGGTGTGGCAAAAACCACTCAAAGTGCCTCTGGTTTGTTAAATATGGACTTAATTTTAAGTGAAATCAACAACTGACATATGGAAAACAGACCAAACACATTCAGATTATGTTAAAACATAAGTAAAATGATCTATGGGTCAAATGTGACATGTACGAGTCAAGGTCTCCTCTATCTGAGGTGTGGTGTGGCCGAGACCACTCAAACATCCTCTATTTTCTTCAAAATGGACTTATTTTTAAGTAAAATCAACAACTAACATACGGGAAACTAACAAAACGCCTTTGGATTGTGTTGACACTTTAGAAAAACGATCCATGGGTTATATGTGATGGGTATGAGTCATCCCTTGCTCAATCAGAAGTGCAGTGTGGCCGGTATCACTCCATGTGTATGTATTTTGTTTAAAATGGACAATATTTTACGTACATATGTCAAACCGATCAAACAGCTTTTGATTGTGTTAATACTTTTTCACAATGATCCATGTCTCATATGTGACGTTTTCGATTCAACCCTGCCTCAATATGAGGCCCGGTGTGGCCGACACCACTCAAAGTGCCTCTGTTTTGTTAAAAATGGACTTAAATTTATGTTAAATCAACAACTGACATACGACAAACTGACCAAACACATTTGAATTTTGTTGAAACTTAAGGACAACGATCCATGAGTCAAATGTGACATGAACAGACAGCCCTGGACAGCCCCCCCCCCCCCCACCCTTCCTTGACCCTGGACAGCCCCCCCAACCTCCTCCCTGGACCGCAGATAGCCCCCCGGACATGAATAACATTTTCCTTTTGTACCACTGTGTATGCAAGTCAATGAGACTTGTATGAATTATGTATAAATCTATTACAATTTGATTAAATATTATACCTCATGGATGATATGTAAATGTAGGCATGTTGATTTCACATGCCTTTCTTGATTTCTTTGATCATGCAATGATATTTGAGATTATTCCATTTTTGTATGTCTTGAACTATATGAATGACTTGGTAAGCTTATTATCTCATGCTCATCAAATGCATGTGATGGTATGCTATAATTTGAATACAAATCCTTGTTTCACATTCTCCATGACCCCCATACTCGCTCCCTGGAAATCTCCCCTCCCCTCTTCCTGGACAACCCTCTCCCCTCTCTGGACATCCCCCCACATCACATTCAATGCAAGTCATGCATCACTCTATATGATGCACAAATATTAACCACATTGTTAATTCACTTTATCACACATACCCATTATACACCAATTTCTATCATAATCATCACCTTTTTGTGTAAGAAAAAATTGATATGTGTGAACCCAATAAATTGAAATAGGTTAATTGGAAGAGTTTTTGTCATATGAATATTGAAATGGAGAATTGTAGTACATGGAATGGTTGTAAGAGTGATGTTTTTATGTGTTTTTTAAGCTATTTCCACTGTTTTTGTGGTGTTTGAAGTCTATGTTTAACTGTTATTTGGGATGTTTTTTATACAGGTGTATCAAGTGGAGGCAGCTGTATGTAGGCTACTGTGCTTTTTCTAAAAATACCCAATACCAACGGTTTAGAACCGTTGGTATACTTTCAGCATATATGAATATATACCAATGGTTTATCTAATCCATTGGTAAATAGCTATACCAACAGTTCTAAACCGTTGGTATTCTTTGACCATATAGGAATATATACCAATGGTTTATCTAAAATGTTGGTAAAAAGCAATGCCAATGGTTTTGAACCGTTGGTATAAGCTCAAAAATATGAATTTCCCAATGGTTTTAAACCGTTGGTAAATCCTTCTGCCAACGGTTTGGAGGAACCGTTGGGAAATTAAATCTTCCACCACCTTTTGCCAACGGTTTTCCTTAAACCGTTGGTAAAGGTCTTTCCCAATGCCTTACTTCCCTACAGTTTGGGAAACCATTGGTATATCTTGTACCAATGATTTTCCAGCCTATACCAACGGTTTTGAACCGTTGTTATTGTCTATATTTCTAGTAGTGGATGTTATCTCTTCCTTAAACAATTTATTTTAGTTTATACCAAAAGGCTTATTATGTTTAATTTATGACTAAAATAAGGATTTTAGGGTGATATTAGGGAACTATGTATGTATTTTGTTATGTTATTGGATTAAAAAAATGTTTTTGGATGTGTGAAGAGGAGAGGAGAGGGGGGGGGGGACATTAATAAGTCAGGTGAGTGGCACACTTGTAATTTTTGAAAACAAATAGGTATTCCCACGTTTTCACATAGAAATGGGATGAAAGTTTTTCCATTATCTAATATATAAGATTTGATGTCTAAATATTTCAATACAATGGGTTTTGAACATGTTTTTGGTCATTGTTTAACCCTTATCATTTTAGTTTAACCACTATGTAAACCCATTTTCCCTTAGCTCTGGTAAATATTTTTTTGTGTTTATAAAATTCATTATGGTCAAAATTTAATTTAAAAGTATCATATGATAAAAATTATTATTTTTACAAATTTGAAATAAAATTTTCAGAATTTCATTCAGAAAATTTGAAAAAGTTTAATTTAAAATTAATCTCATAAAGTCAACAAGAAAGTGATTTTTAAAAGTGAAAGTGTTCAAATGTATAAAAAAATTTATATCAATATTAATAAAAAAAATGAATCCAATGATGTATATTTGATTAATTTATATATAATTTAACTAATTTTACCTTTTAAAACTATTATAAATAATAATTTATGTTTTTAAAATATTTAAAATAAATTAAGAATCTTAATAAAATTTTAGTATTATTACTATTCATCAAATAAATTTATCTTCTCAAAAAATAATCCAAAATTAACCCTAAGATAATTATTAAATTCTAATATATAAAAAATTATTTGATCAAAAAAAATTAATGTGTTAAGATTGAATTTTAAAATAACATCACAAAATATGAAAATATGCTTTTTATAAAAATACTGTTATTAAGAGAAAAATGTATTTATTACTATCTCTTATCTATATAACATATAAGATTAATTTTAAATTTTCTATTGAGTATATAATATATATATTTAAAATCAATCTATAAAAGTGATTCGTTTTATTTTTTTATGTAAATTAAATTTACATTCTTATAAAATGTTTTTCAAACAAGTGATTTATTTTTATTTTCAAATTGATTTTATTTTCATTTATAATTCATTTGTAACCAAATAATTAATTTTATATACATTTTAACACAAATATTTAAATAATATTTTCAATATTATTTATACATTATATCTTAATGGAAATGTTATAACTATCATTTTAAATAATAATATTTTAATATTTTTCCATGTTTCATTTAAACTAAGTGTTCCGTGTAATGAAAAATGTCAAAATGATTAAATATATTTGAAAAAAACATTTAAAAAAAAATTCATGTTTTTAAACTATTTCTATATGATCTATATTTATAGGATGACCCCCCACCCCCTCCCCTTGAATGTGGAAGAGTGACTGATTTTTTCTATGCTATATCATATTAACTCTGGATGTTACACAATCTATATAAAAATACATTATTCCATAAATGTGTATAGGTTAAAATAAATCCAAAAATTTAAAAGTTTAGTAAGAATAAATCTAGAAGACAATAAATATATATAACATTGTATCTATTTGGTTCATAGTTACATGAGATTAAGTCTAAATTTTTCCAAGAATTATAATATTATCTCAAAACTATGAAATAATAAAATGTAACTGTATAAAAATATGAAAGAGAATTCCAATGGTTTCAAAGAATAAAATATTCACATATAATATAATTAATATTGTTTAAGAAGAGGTTTCAAAGGATATTTTGAGATTCTTTTGAGGTATGTATTTTATGAATTTAAGTGAATAATTTATTGAAATTAAAAGATGATTGATAAAATGATATTATTGTTGATCATTATTAACATAAATAGAATTTTACTATAAAATACCCCATCATGATTCAAGATAATATATAAAAAAAAAATTTATTCTAAAATGGAAAACCATGTTAAATTAAAATGAGACATATAGAGAAGGAAAAACAAGCTCATCTCATGATATGATTCTCTATGTTGTATTGTTTTATCAAATGTTTTTAGGCATATATATAAAAATATAAATACTTTTTTGATCATGATGAATAAAAGAGGTTGAATTTTTTTTAAAACAAATTAAATAAAGATAGGATGGTTTCATAAAATAATTGAACATGATTATTATGGAAATTTAGTGAGAAATAATAAGAGTACCATCACAAAAAAATTAGAAAATATTAAAAACTTTTATTTGAAACACATTATTGAAAACAATCAATAGATGAATTCAAAGATATTATTTAACCAGTAATAAATGAGATATTTTCAAGGAACTAAGATCAAGGAATATTTGAAATTTCAAAATAATTAAACAATATGCAATTGATAATATTGAGAATTCATAAAAAATTAATATATTTAGAATATAAGGTGGTTAAATGAGAACCATGTGTTATTCTGCCTAAAAATCTTGTGCAATTGGGTTTATTAGATATATAATTTTGGAGGTGTTCATGGTTTTTTAATTATTAATACATTATCACCATTGAATAATGTAATAAGATAGAGAAGAAGAAGAATTTGATTCTGGAAATACCAATGAATTTAGGCTCTTATACTAAATTCAATCTATTTAGGTTCTTGATTTAAAGAGAATAAGAAAATATTAAATAATAAGGTTACTCATGTGCTGAATAATTTAAATATTTAGGAGGAATAATACATCATAAATTTATATTCACTGTATAGAAAACATCCAACATAATATACTCACTTTTATTAAGGTTCCTATTTTTAATAAGATGCAAAACCACATTATGGTGGTATTCATGGAAGTCATCAATGCTATATGGACTAGTAAAAATAATCTACCTCATGGCAGTGTTGTCTTCTTCCTTCATTAAACACTATAAGAAGTTATAGTTTCTATGATGTAGAAAAAATGGATTCAAAATAGTCATTGTGATCATTAAATTCCTTATTTTATTATTCTTAAGTGTTTTGGAGTAATTGGTAATTACCTTTCTCCTTCAAGAACCTTGGAAGTAATGTGGATCCATCCACTAATGGGATGGATCGAATATAACATGGATGGAACCTTAAGAGTAAATTATGGTCCTTCTAGTTATGGATTGATTTTTATAAATGAAAAAACTGAGGTAATGGGATGCTTTTTTATCCAATGTGTCCCCAATATATCTCTATATGCTGAAATGATTGGTATTATTAAATTGGTAGATATTTAATAGAAAAAATAATAAATGAATCTATGGCTTTAATTTTATTCCAAAATTATTTTGAAAGCTATCTGAAATGGAATTATTCTCCATTCATGGAATATAAATTCCCAAGGGAGAAACTATATGAAGTATCAATCATCATTGAACTATATCAATATGCATTCATGTTATGTGCAATATTACTTGGGTGATGGTGTTACATGGAAATGGATTACATATCTTGAGTTAAACTTTAAAAAAATATATCTGAAGAGATCTTCTCTTATTTAAAAAGTAACTACTATAAAAATCATTTGACAAATTAAAAAGGACAAGTTTTAAGGTATTTAACCATATTAAATGGCGAATTACAAACAATAAAAACTTATTTCTTTCATTTGAAGGAAGTATTACATTCATCAATATTGTGTTAACTTATATTCTCATGCATGTCTCGTCTATTATTAAATTAGGGAAGGGTATTTTTTAACTTACTAAAATAAATATGAAATATTTTATTTTGGATGCCAACTGGAATATAATATTCTACTCAACATCTTGAAAAAATTGTCTATGATTATATTCAAATGGGGTTGTAACTTGAGTAATGTCTTCGAGGTCATGAAATGATTGTTCTCTAAGATGGATTGGGAGATCATTTTAGCTAACCATCTCTTTGATAAATTCATGAGAGGTAGATATGGAGAATATTGGATATATTGGGGTGAAAATGTTGGGAGATTATCAAGCCTGGGAAGAATTATGGTCCACCATCTAGTATTTTTGGATGGAATGAATTGTTGGGTGGTGGGTATGGTTGAAATTAATTTTGGGAAAGAAAATTGTGCTGGAAGACCCCTCTTCTTCTCAATTTTACCAATGATGGTAATCTATTTCTGGGATTCTTGTAAATTCCCATTTCTTATCAAGAAAACCCTGGATTATCATCAATTATCTTTTTTTTGATAATATCATCCTTATAGGAAAACTAGAAAGATGTGCATTTACTGGGAATAATTTTTGTTACTTCAACGATCGGGATTTCTCTATGCCAACACTTATTACTGATGGTTATGCTATGTTTATGGTGATGTTGTGGTGTAAAAATATTCCTTAATAGTTGAAATTTTCATTATGGAATCTAATAAACCAAGCCATGCCTATAGATGATAATGTGTAGAAGAAGGGAATCCAACTAGATTCACACTACTGGTGTTGTCTTTATTCAGAGCTCATGACAACAATGCACATTTTCTTCACAAGATATTTGCTATTTATTTATCTCACATTATGTATAAGATTTTATTTCAAGGTATATTTGGTATATATCTTCATGAATTATAGGTTACAGGGTGCTAAGTAGAATGGAGTTGGTGTTAAGGCTCAGAGTGTGATTTTTGTTGTTTCATGTTAGATCAGGTGGGAGGCTATAAATATAGCTCGAGATGGTTTTTCTCCTATATTTATTTTATGAAGGTTTAGTCAAATATTTTTTAGAAGATCTAAGTTTCCTTATTCCGGATGTAATTTATCCTACCTCACTTCCGATATTTATTCATTGGGTTGTCATCAATATAGAGGTGTTGGGCACGAGCAGTGTAGGGGCATGGATCTGTTGGAAGCCTTGTTCCATGGGGCGAAAGATAATTGTTTATGGACCATGTATAGATATTATTATTAGTGAGGGATGTTTAGTTTGTGGTATTAGAGGCTCAATTTTTCTCTTTTATTATATTATACAGCATAGGTAAATCCATGGGTGTGGAAGCAATGGTTGTGAATATTGGTCTCATGTTGTGTAATCTATTCAATATTAACTGTAGGGAGGTGGATTATGAATCTAGATTTTTTTTTAGGATGCTTCAAGTGAAATCTAGAACCCCATTGGATTTTTCCTGCATCATTAATAAGTGTATGATAATAATGGGTACGGTTATAGAGGTTGGACATACATGGAGAGAAGGTAATTTTTGTTGATGCTTTAGCTCCCGTAGGAGATCTCATCAAGATTATTCATCTATTTTTATGATTATTATATCTCTTCTAGGTGTTTGTAATCTCTATGTTAAATGGATAACTTAGGTATCCACCATTATAGTACCCCTTAATTATTATCTGAATTTTTGTGTTTCTCCCTTCTTATTTTTCAGAAAAATATAACTGTCAATCATTGGTAGTTAATACGTTTAATTTATGAATATAAACATCTGTAGTGTATTTGGGACATCATATTATTCAAATAAACATCTTATTCATATTATTGGAGAAGTTCCATTATAATATGGAAGTATCCAATATGATGAGCAAGTCTTGGGACAATAAAATTTTGTGATACATTTTTTTATTCACATTAAATTAATAGTAAATAAAATATATCTCAAAATCATGTTGATTACAACAAGGATCTAAAACCCACGGTGGGATAAAACCTTATAAAAATATATCATGCCATTATTTCATTACATTATATCTTTCATGTAGGTTAAATTAACTGTGTAAAAAATATGACATCCCTATATCCTAATAGGTGAAGTAATTTAAATTAATTAATGTGAATTTAATTGGATAAAAAAATTTCAAACTAATTCACTCCCCCTATCTATGTGACTGTACAATCCTATTGGTTATCTCAAGAGTGAATTAAACAATATTATTCAACCTTTTATGTGAATATAAAATAATATAACATAAACTCTAAAATCATATAAATACTTTGTAAAAAACATCACGACTATTTTTTAATCCCCCCAAATTCCGTCAAACATTCTTTATCAAACTCTCTTCATTTTAGAAAAAATACATTATCTACAATTTCAATCCTTATTACAAGGAATAACTATGTGACCTTGTGAGTTTTTATAGTGTTGACAAAAAATATGATTTCATTGAATCATAAATATAAATAAAGAGTGGACACTAATAAAACATCATTTATATTCAAACTACAATGGTTTTTGGCATGATAGTGATTAAGAAAACTCATATCTCTATGTCAATAAGACCACCGTAAGATTTATCATATATAGTGTATTTATACTTATATAATTCCTTTATCTATGACATTTAGTAACCACTATAAATAGAATATTTCAACATAGGTTAGTCCAACTCATATATTTTATATTATTTGAGTAGATTGATCATATAGAATGATTATATCAAATGTCAATCATTCAAAAAGATAAGAACACCATATTTAACATATCTGTCCTTGACCATGCATCACTTAAATCACTCAATCAAAAGAAAAAAAATAAATTTTCTTATCATAAAAGTTGAACAATCCCATCTTAGTTGAAATCAAATAACAACATGATCAATAACATACCTATCCATGCCTAAATTAGCTCAGCCTTGAGGCTAGAGTAAGAAAAGAATGAATGTAATTAGGTTTTCATTATAAATATATTTTCAACCTCAAGTAAAACTGATTCATAATAAGGATACACCCCTTATTATATAAATAATTTTATAAGATTCCATGTTATATATATTGATGGATCCATCCAAAGAACAAGTATTTATTTATAATATCCTGAATCTAAATTGTGTATCATGTAAAATATTCTACTAATTATAATATTAATATGTCATTATAATCCATAATACTTCATTATGACAATTGATTATAGAAAACACAATTTTATACTACGAGGGGAAATTATAATTCCATTATTCATGTAAAATAGTCATCTCATATGTATAAAAGATAAATTGATATTTCTTTTAATATAAAACTATGATATAATTTAAAAAAAATTCTTCCAATATCTCATGTATTATATGATTATATATATAACATAACCCATATTATTTTATTGAATTGATTTTTTTAATAGATCTACTACATACTTCACAATATCTAACAAATATATTATTAGATCACCAATCGTAATGATATCTCGAATGAGATGGTATTTTTGAATCATGTGTTTGGTTATTTGGTGAGATTATGGTTTTCAATACTAATCAATATCTCCATAATTATCAACATAAATCAATGTTATTTTATCAATTATATAAACTAGACAAATTTTAGTGATGAACATTTTGATCCAAGAAGATTACTTTGCAACATATGATTAAACGATGTACTCTGTCTTTGATTTTGTGTCTTACACAATGGTATTTATACACTATTCCAAATAATAACTCTATTAATATAGAAAACAAGATAAAATTTGATACTTTGTATCATCTATATCGGTTTACAATATAGAATCAGTGTAACCCTTAAAATGAGTTCAACATATCATCCAAATACCCATAATATTATTTCCTTACGTCAAGATTTGTACATAAAGATATTCTTTTTAACAATATAGTGATTCACCCAAATTGGATTATCTTATACTTATTATCATCCAATAATATATGAAATAAAGTCAATTATATAACATGGGAAACATGATATATCCAATGACATAAGAAATATTCTCTATCATCTCTATCTCTTTAGAAGGATATAGAATGTTACTATGAATTTTCCCTGAAACATTGGTATTGAAGCCTTCTTGGAGTTCTCTATACTGAACTATTTTATAACATTGCTAATATATATATGGTTTGACATAGTCCAAGTAGCAGGTTTTATCTATCTATAGAGATCATTATACCTAGTATGTATATTGATTCATTAATTACTTTAATCTGGGAGAATATTTCCCACCACTCCATTATATAATTTATAGTCACGATATTATTTCTGATATATAGTATTTCATCAACATAAAATACCAAAAAATTTGAAAATTTATACTAATAAATTTTTATATACAATATTCATATATATTCTTTAGTAAAACCAAACTATTTGATCACATCATCAAACATGCTTTTTCAACTCTTAAAATCATTTATGAATCAATAAGTAGTCTATTGTAATTTTAAATTATATCAAACTCATTTGGAATATAAAAATATGTGTTTTTTTTAAATCCACATCCTCTACTAAATTATTATTATGGAATGTGGTTTTAGAAACCTTTTTATATATCACATAATAATATGAAACTATTATAGAGAGAAATATATGTATGGAATTTATCATCACAATATGAGAAATGTTTTTTTATATTCTATTAAATAAATTTATTTTTAACACTTTTCCACCATTGGATATTTATAAGTATAAATTATACAATTTATTACATTTTTATTAATGAAACCTAACTTATATCCTATGTGTTTTACCCATTCATGTGAATCCACCATGTTCCTAACTTTTTTAGTTTACATGGATTCCAACTTATAATTCTTGTCTTTTTTTCATTTTTAAGAATAAAGAATCTCTATCACCTCTACGTAGGTATTCAGTTAATATTCTCTAATCAAGTAAAAATTATAATTTTATATAAGAAATTTATATCCCACCGGCTCCTTATAAATCCTACTAGACCTTTATGGTTATTATGTAGATAGAGACTGTTTTTCTTCCACAACTATTTTTTGAATCAACTAAACTTCAATAATTGTAGCACTACCTATTTGATTTTCTTAAGCATATCAAAGTTATGTTTTACTCTCACTGAATTACAAATTTATATACTCCTTCTTAATTAATATTACTATTAAGGCCATGAACACTTGTTTTCATAATAATATGAAAAATAATATCCCATAGCTGCCTTTAGATTGCCAATGAATAGGAATTCCTCCTACATGTGTTTAATTTTGATAAATAATATAAAATTTACACATTCTTCACAACCCCAAATCCCAATAAAAGAAATTTTGGGACTTTTCCTAGTCGATATAACATATTGTGTACCTATATATACATTATATAGAATTTATCTAAGAAACAATGCAATATCTTCCAATATATATTTATACCAATAATGATATAGTAACGTCATGGTTACTTACGATTGATTTACCCATGTCAAATAGGGTATGATTTATCCTCTCAGATAAATCATTATAGTCAATTGATCCAAGAGAATTGAGTTTTTAAATAATTCCACAATATATTAAATTATCATCAAATACATGATTATGTTTTCACCACCTTGATCTGATAAAAAAATTACTACTTTTTCCAAACTGATTATATGATTAGTTTTAATGAATTTTTAAATTTTTAAATGTTTCAAAAAAAATTCTCATTAGAAACAAATAGCCATACCAACTAATGTTATCAGTGAAGGTTACAAAGTATATAAATTCACTACTTGAATGAGTTCTCATTGGTCCACATGTATTATTATGTATAATATCCAATAGTTCACAATCCCTTTCATATTTTCAAAAAAAAATGATGATTTTCTATTTTTCCTAAAAAATATTTTATTATACCAAAAAATTCATAATAAAATAATTACAATAATCTACCATTATAGATTATTTGATAGAATTTATCATTTATATGATCAAGGTGAAACAATTAAAGATATGTAGTGATAAAATCATCCACAATATTATTATCTTGAATGATATAAATTTCATTTTACATTTATAGAACATATAAATCATCCACCATATTACCCATTAAATAAAACATTTCATTCATCTATGTAAGACAACAATGTTTTAAAATTTTAATTAAAATCCCTCCTTTTCCAAACAACATACAGATATCGAATTTTTATTTATGGAAGAAACATAAAAGTAGTTTTCCACTTCTTGAACTAATAAAACTTGTAGAAATATATCTAATTTTCCAAACTCCAATATCAAAACATTATCTCTATTTCTAATATGTATAACTATTTTAAATTTCTTTAACTCTACCTTACTTTTTAGTCTATGTTTTTAATATAAAATGTCTCATGCACAACTTCATTACATTACACATGAATAATTTATAGTGAAATTTTTTTCTATATAATTATAATTTATATTCTCATAATGAATCTCTTTTTGAAAACCTTTTCCTTATATACCAATCTAGAATTTTTTATACGTTATTTTAATAAGATATATCAAAATCCAAATCTTGGTCCATGACACAATCTTTAACAAAGACATATATAAGGGTGAGTACCATGATTTATTTTATTCATCAATGGATTTTAATTAATGTACTCCCACTAAAAAATGAAACCATATATCATTCACTTTTGTGGGAAACGATCTATATTTTACTATGTTTTGGGTTTCATTAGTATTTAACCAATCACTAAACTTTTTATATGGGAAATTATTTCCATCATAACCAATATGACTCTTGGATGTTCAAGTTGACCACCATTTTCCCAAATCCATTTTATATAATAGAAAACCAATATTTTAATGGTATCCTAATAATATTATAATTTTCCATCAAATATTAACCCAAAGCTCATATTTTAATATGGGAACATAATCTTATTATTGTTCTCCAAACAGGTCATCTGTTGAAAAGAATAATCCAAGGTCCCCAAATATTAGCATGGCCTACCTAGTCAGATTATTTATGTATTTACATGTGGTTTATTTATAATAAATCACTCAATTGGTATTTTTGGGGTTTTCCTAGTCTTGGTAATTTAATATACATTACATTTAATCCATAATTGTTGCATCCAATGAAATCTTTATTATCTATTGTATTATTATTTTTCATTATTATAATGACATAGTTTTAGAATCTCAATTATATACCACAAATTATCATGTTAGAAACATATTAATGAGAAAATATTCATATGACTCAAATTTCGACTTATTCGTCCACAAATAGAATCCAAACACATTCATACCTATCAAAAATGCTTCCCATTCATGAGGCACATTAAATGATTTCATGTAAAGGATTTTTATAATATGATATTTATAATTTCATTAGAGTTACCATAGAGTGAAATAAAATCATCCCCCACTTTTCAAAACAATTGATCAGAATTTTATCTCTTCTGTATCCCAACCTAAATTCCCTCTACCCATTATTCTTCAATTAAGAGAGATATTAATTTCATCATAACTCTAACATGTAAAATAAAAACAACTATACCCTACCTCTAAATTTAGGTTTATAACATCACAAAAAACCAAAAGTTTTTTGAAAACTAAATATTTTATGGACTTACCTATTATGTCATATATAACATGAAAATTTTATGTGATGCAATTTATCACATAAATTTAATCATACATAATATTCACATAAAATAAATAATTTATAAAGATGAATATTTAAAAATGTATATATAAATAAAGAAAAAATATATTTACATAACTAATATGAGATATAAATATTAACATTTCATATTTTATTTAGGTATAAAATTAATCTATTTTAAATTCCTAACAATTTCCTTTTATAAAAATTTTGAAAACTCTGAAAATTTTATATAAAATAAATTTTTTCCCTAAATATTTAACCATATGATATTTTTTGATAGATAACAACATTATCTATAATACATTATAATTCAATAACAATATATGATGGGAATTATTGATGAGGTCTAGTTGTGAAATGTGTCATATTTAATTATATTACCTATATCACTGTTTATATTTAGTAGTCTCTTTTTTGAAACTCATAACACTTTTCATAGCATGTGATAACATTAATCATAGCATATATAAAAATTTTAATCCATGGTATTTGATGAATTATACTCTACAACACATCCAATCAAGCCTTAAAACTAATGAAAAAAATATAATCACATATTATGATATCATATATCATAAAAATGGTAGAGTGATCCAATGGTTTATTATTAGCCACAAAATATCCTAATTTATGATATAGGATTCAGTATTATAAAATCATTTTGATTCAATGATTATGGTGGCTCCAATAACATTGATGGGTTTTTAGAAAAATCACGAGCTCAAATAATTTAAATAAATCCAATAAAATTCATAATCTATCCTCATAGAATAAAAATGTAAATTAATAATATAAAATAAACATGTGTATCCCATGACCTGGAAGCTTTGTCTCAATTGATTCTATTTGATAAAGATAATTCAATGAATTCCAAAGGATTCTTTCCTCCATAGGTATTACACTAGACACTAAAATACTCATATTTTTAGAGGACTCCTCAAACTCAAATGGTGTGATAAAACCTTCTCCTCAAAGATAAATTGAGAATAAGGAGAAAGATAGCTTCTCATTGGCTTGAAATAATCACTACACACCCCTAAAAATGGACTAGATCCTTTATATAGTCCTTTTTATCTTAATGAAGGTGGTGGATCATCTATTTCCAACTCATGGTAGAAGATATAAGTTACCCATTGAAATATTATAATCATTGAATATTTCAATGATTATAAAATGATTTTGCCTTCCATAAAGAAACTATCTCAATAATGCATAACTGAAGGTAAACTATTTATAAAGCATGGAAGTAACCATACACTGGATATCATGCATCGTTGGCCAAATCATGAAATGTGATAAAGGAATAATTTGTATTTAATGATGTATCCATATAATATCTTACAACATACATCATATACAAACAATGGTTTCATGATATTGATGAATCGTATAATATTATTTATACATTTTAGTATATATCTTTCTCATTAAAACAATATACATTATTTTAGAGAATTTTCTTTTATTTATAGACTTTGTGTATAACAAACATTATGGTTTTTTACATTCTTGATATATTCTAACAATTTTACTATATTAATTTGTAGATAATAAACTAATTCATTTATTTTATTGTTCCTCCATTTGTTATATAACCATATTTTTATTATATACATAGTTTCAATAGTATGTATAGTTTATATGGAAAAAATGCAATTTTAAGGTTCAATATAATCTTACTAAACAACAAATAAACATTAAAATAGTAAACAATGGATTGTAATCCATCAAAACAATTATAAAAAATATCTTATTTATAAAAAGATAAGGGAATATTTTCCTTTTGATAATCACAAGAAAATATAAAAATTGATTTTAAAGAATTAAAAAAAATAATGTTGAGAAGAAATTGTCATTCTTCCATAATATTTCCAAACCAAAAGTATTCACTATATATTTATATTCATTTTTGGAAGTTAAAACCAAAAAAACTCCACTATCTTTAAAAAATGTTTATCTTTTTAATAGAAAATATATTACTATGATATTATTTCTCATCTATTATTACTCCCAAAAAAACTAATATATTGAGTATAGTGAAACATATATATATATATATATCTGGAAGATAAACAAACATAAATTATTTCTATAGAAATATTTTCATTAGATATTGAAAAAAGAAATGGAACTAAAAATAAATCTGGGATTTGTATTTATCATGTTAATTATCAATTTACTTCAATAGTTATACAACCCTACCTTTAGAAATTTCACAGCACTTTTCAAGAGAATCATTTCATTCTTCTAACTATTAACTCCAATTTTCAAAAATTATGAGTTTGTTTCCTTCCTTATATAAATACCCATGTATCTTATTTATCAACAAGATATCCTTATAATAATCCAATATGAGATTCAAAAAATATTTCTTTATATGTATATATTCATATTAGATATAATATTGTGTTATATAAAGTCTATCATATTGAGGTAAGTAAATGTGTTTCTAAATAAGAATAATAACTATTCTAATATAAAGAAGTATCAATACATTTTTTGTGGTTCACCTTTCATGGCCACTTACCACCCCCAATATGAACTGTCTTGACTCGCTTAGGGAGATCAGACACATTGTCATGCATGCCTTCTGTGAAGCGAACATGGTTGCTAATGGTCTGTCTAATAAGGGAATCAACCACATCCTCTCTTGGCTTGAATATATTCCCATTTATCTTCTCCCTCTCCATGAAAAATATCGTAATAAGATCCCCAATTTCCAAATTTTTTAGTTTTTATTTTTATATATTAAATTTTTTCTTGGCCTTTGGCCAAGACATCACCTTTAAAAAAAAATATTATAGTGGGTTAAGATCCTTAATTTGATTCATTTAAATTAATTCCTTTAATATTTTCTGGATAATACTTTTCATAATAAATAAGATAAATTTATTTTACAAAATAAAATTCTTCGTAATTATTTTCTTACAGTTTTGGATATTATTTAGACCAGACCTCATTAGTGTATTTATTTAGTGTTTTTTAAGAAAAAAAATGGTTACAAATATCCCTATGTATTTGTAAATTCTTTATTTCAACACTAAAAAAGAGTATCAATAAGTTGATTTATTTTCATATGAATTAAGCATAAATGGTTTTGATGTTTCCTCATAATACTCAAATGACTCAAATATATTTTATTTCTTATGATGTGGAGTAAATTATGAATTCAAATATTCATAGGCATTTTACTCCCAAAATATATATTTAAATTTTTTAGATGGTGTTCATAATGAACACAATCTCTTCCTTGGTAAAAATATTCCAGATTTTCTATCTTTGGAATCATGACTAGTGGTTGATCACCATTTTCCATTTATATTTCATAGATTCCATTATTCTTTTTCATATCCTTATAATTCTGTTTTTATTCTTATGATTTATACTTCTCTATTTCACCTTTCTCTCTATTAAATTCATGTTCATTTTTTCTTTTTTCTTTCTTCAAGTTTTCTTCTTCATAATTATTATTTTAAGTGTACTCTAAGATGTATTTTTCAGTTTTTTGTTTTTTAGGTTCAAATTAAACCATTAATTTATTTGTAATATGGTTTTTCTTCTCCAGTGTTGTCTCAACAATGTGAACATTTGATGGTTTTCTCATTTGTAATCCTTATGGTAAGAAAAAAAAATTAGTCATTGTGTCTATTTTTTGTTTTAAATTTTAATACTACAAATTCTTTCCTTGATTTTTCTTACCTTCCTCATAATATTTATTTATATGATTATAACATATTAATACTAAAACCTATATTTATTAATCAGATAGTAAAGTTGCATTAACTTCTTTCAGATCATTGATTTAATTGCTCTATTATTTTCAAAAGAATCCAGTTATTATATGTGAGGTGGCACTTCTTATTTAGTATATACAAATAATCTTTCCTTACTATTATATTCCAACTACATATTAGAAAAAATATCATCAATTTACATATTTTTCTTGACATTATATGGATTTATAAGGTTAAAATTTATATCTTTCATCACCATATTAATTCTATTTCTATTGGAAATCGTACAGTATGATAAAATCTTTAATTCAAAAACTATTAAACAAATAGATTTTATAATGTCCCATGTGAACTATAACGCTTTGAATCACTATATAAAGAATAAAAAAAATCATGAATATAAATATCTACAACCTTTAACAGTTCAATATTTCCTTTTATTAGATCGAAAAATTTATATATCCATTTAAATATAATTTGAGGGTACACACCTAAACATTAAATTTTTGGTTTTTTGTCCTTAAAAATATAAATATAAAAAATTGATTCATCTTTTATAATTTTTCAAATATTTTTTGGATTATCCTATATTATTAATAAAGACTCCACCACTGAAGCAAGTGAAAATTCCTTTGAAAACTAGACAAAAGACATAGTGAACTCAAGATACGCTATTGAATTCAGAGAAATTTTAACTCCACTCATCATATTTTTTGATAAATAAGTGTATAACTGATTAATTATTAATGAATAAAATAAATATAATTTATTATGATGTAAATATATTGATTTCCACTTATAGAATTTAATTATCCATTTAAACTGTGACTCTTGCCCCTTTTATTAGTCAGTATCTATCAATACCCTATAACATAACTCCCATGATTTCATGTTAATAGAATCATTCATTCCTATAATATGAATAGAGTGTAAAATAAAATTTTCATTCAACAAAGAAAACTCCATATTGATCTCAAAATATTTGAATTTTGAAAAGATAAATTGAGAAATTTAAAATATAAGAGTGAATTTGGAATGGATTCACAAAAAAATTTACAATAAATTTTAGGGGTTTTTTACTCTTTATATATATGATGTATATGAATTATTTCCATTAATCTAATATTAGGTCGATTTTAAAATATTGCCCATACCTAATAAATTGGATTGATTATTTCTATTAAATCATAAATACTAAATTTTGAGGAAAGTCAATTACCACCAGTGTTTTTAATTTAATGTGATAAAAATGTTAAAAACCTGATATCATTGATATAAAATTTCATAATATAGTCTTGTAATAATTATTCATTATCTCAAACTATTTCTTCTAAATATTAAAAATTTAAATCCATAAAATATAAATTGATTCAAAATATATAATTCTGTAAGTTTTATTTGAAATTCTATATTCTAAAACTATATTTTAAACAAAAAACATAGTCCCAAGAAGATATTATTGTTTTACTATTTTAGTTTTATTGATTTCATATTCTCTATTATTTTTCTTACAGAAAATAAGAATATTCCTATTTGACGGATGTTCTCCAATATTTTTGAGGTTCCTTTCAGTACATCTAGAAAAATAAGAAAATATAAGATTATTAGTTACTATTAATCATTCCCATGTTCTATTTAATAAAATAAAATATTTTTAAATGTAAAGGTGTGTTAAAAATATCAGTAAGATGTATTTCAGTTCTGATAGAATCAATAAAATTATCCCATTTTTTCGTATGGTCACAAATAAAATGGTATCACAAATATATATTTTTTATTATGAATAATGTGTAGAAATATTATAAATACAAATGAAACAAGTTTTAGATCACATAATTATAGTTTTAATAAAGCTCATTCTAAAATTCATGAGACATCGTTGTATCCAAAATAGCTTAACACAAAAACATCCAGATAATTTATATTAATATTCCACATTGGAAAGTGCTACCAAATTTTTATTTTTTGTAAGACCATTAGAAAAATGATTAAATTTTAAATTTTATTTTATTTTCAATTCAAAATATTCCCCCATATTCTCCATTTTATGTGTAATTGATATATTATTTATATTAGTGAATAATTTTGACTTAATTTTTAAAAGGCTTTAAATTCATACTTTTTAATTTCTTAATTTTTTTAGTTCTGAATGGTGTTTTTTACAGATACCCTAATAGGGGTGAATTATTGTATGAAATTTATCCCAAATAATGATTTTTTTTAAATATTCTCTCTCCTACTAGGATCTCGGCCTCTTAATTATTAGTGTCATGTATTTTTCTCTTCAATTAATATTGACCAAATTCGTTGACCAGACTCCATTATAAATTATTATTAGGGTAATTATTTACCAACATTAACAGATGATGTTATATAGAAGTAAAATAATCAACAAAATAAGATAACTATATTTTTACTTGGTTCATCACTATGGGTTAATTAATGATGCTTGAAACCAATGGTTTGTTGTTTCACCAAAAATATTAAGTTCAAATCCTGGGGTTTGGGAAAGTTCAGTCCTAATAAGGCTTATTTCCCTTACAAGGATCTATGGTATATGCACTATCACACTATGATAACCTCCCTCACAATTTTCCCTCTAAATCAATATGTCAAATGGAAAAATTAGAATATAGGCCATAGAAATATCACCTATATTTTGAAGATTTCACTATGTATATGTTGGTCCCTCCGAAATCCTGATAGTTCTGTTATAAATATTTTATGAAACTCCCTTTTGATGACATCATTTCAAAAGAGGCCAAAAAAACACTTTCACCTTTTAACAAATCTCATTTAAAATCCAAACCACCTTCTTTATAGGTTAATTAAAGAATTAATTTCTTCTTCTAGTTTAAAAACAAGAATACCTCCACCTTTTTATAGTGTAAAAAAATATTCTACACAATAATATCATGAATATATTTATGTCTCCTCTCTTCTTATTTTTCTTTATATTTTTCATTGATGTATCTTCTCTTTATTCTTATTTATATATCATATATATTCTCACTATTCCCCATTTTAAACTACCTTAAGCAGTTTATATATATAAATATAACATTATCACATGTAACTCCTAATTTTAAAAGTTTTAAATAAACCTCATAGTCACCTATTATATTGGTTCTATAAATAAATTCATGAGTGTATTTAAATATTTGAAAAATATGGAATCCTAAAAATATGATGCACTTTTATAATTATGGTATTCTATATGGGCCAAATTGTGTGATTCTCCACTAACCATTTTATATAAAACATATATTTTTAGTGGTTATCCCTCCATCTAAATATAAATGTGTGTATAAATATATCGGAAAGTTGTTTTTATATTATTGTAATTATCTCCTTTCATCACACATATACAATATGGTGTAACAAGTATCTACATAGTGTAAGATCTTGTTTGAAAAATATTTATTCATTTTCAAACACCATTAACAAGACCCTTTCAATATAGATACCATAAAAATACCAATCTAGGTCATTCCTTCATAATTTTTTTGATGTGTAATGTATACTCCGTGGTGCAGGATGATAAAACAATTCATTTTATGCAAGTTCCTTTGTTTTGGTATATCCTCAAATCCAACAAACCATTTTGTGTTGTGCCTTTACTTTTCATCAGGATTTTTTCTTATATTACAACTCTTACACCAATTAACATTACATAATAGTAAGAAATAACTTTAAGAGATTCAAGGATCATATCCTATACATTAATGCAATTTAATGGAATTTTGTTTCACCCTTTCATAGATTTTTTTGTTACCTTTATAAAAAAAATTATGGTTATGAACCATATGTATCCTCACCCAATTACCCATACATCACTCTATGTGCCAGGGTATTTCCCCAACGATATGGATTTCCTAATATTTTTATAACATTGTAAATTTATCCACTTCATCTTTATGGTTTAAAAAAATCATTTATGGTGTGGATATTAGTTATTAAAATCCATGATACACACTAAAACATCTCTATGATTTAGTTCATTTTCTTTTAAATAGAAAACTACCAAATTCTAGAACATTGATATTTTCGCAACCTAACACTTTTCAAAGGATTTCACTTCGATCATGGTAAAATCCTTAATATTTTTAATAAATATCAAGCTTATAAAAGATAAAATATCTTCTTTATAGATGTTGTGTAATCACATGTAGGTTAAGAGGTTGAAGATTATCCAAATGGCATCATGCCATTTTAAATCCTATATGTTTTAAAAATGAATAGTATTAATATATCATTCATCATACATAAATTATTCTCTCAGATTTACATTGGTTAATTAGGATAGGTGTTCCTGTATATCATCAATAAATCCCTTATCCACCAACACATGGTTGTGGGTCACTCAAGCTATCCCACTCATGTGATTTGACCTTACACCTATGTGTCAAAACACACAAACCCATTCCCTCGAAATTGGTATTGTAAACCTATGGTAGAAATCACCATATATTATTCCACTCCCTATTTTTTAACTTCATTTAAGTTATCCATATTAATTTAGACCATGTTTTAAAAATTAAAAATACTTCTTGAATATGTTTTTGTGTGCGTGAGTTTTATATTGAGGAAGAACCAACATCGAGCCATCTCCATATGCATCTTTTTATATTTTTCAATGATAAAATCTGAAACAACATCATTCATATAACTATGTCATCCATATATTATGTATTTAATGAATATATATAAATCCCCAAAACCTGATATCCAATTATGCATCTACATATCTTTCAATCATAACCATCAAATTCACTCTTTCCATATTATCACTTACTACATAACATTGTTCATCACATATTATTTAAAAATCTGATACAAACCCCTATAGGTTAAATAATGTCCCACTATTGATTATTTTTATAATATCATCTTAATTTCAACCCAATAAAACCAATTACATGAAAAAAAATAAATATATCCTATATGGAATTTAGGATCTTCTCACCCCCATTGAAAATAAAAAAAAAGATCATTGGAAATACAATTCCATATTCATATGATAGATATTAAAACATTATCCCCCTTTCTGATTTAATATAATAATGAGAGTTGTTCATTACTTACTCCCCTTTTTATAAGAAATAAATGTCTTACCTTTCCTATTAATCACCCTCTGTAAATAGAACCGGAGATTGATTTTCCATAAGCTTCTATTTCTGGAATTATAAATTCCATGTGGAATTCTCCCTTGATACCTCAACATTCCCCTCTATATTCTAATTGTCTCAATACAGCAGTTCTTGATTTCAATTTGATAAATTTTTATTTATAGAGATTTAATACTGAAAAAACCTCCTTTTACAATTTGACATTAATTTTATTATAGTAGTTACAATACCTCATCGAAATATAGTTAATAAAATTACTAATTAGTACTTTTGTGTCAATAAACCCTCTAAAAATAATGATCTTGGTTACATGTAAGAAAAAAGTGGTAAAGTAAAAGAATACAAGGCCATTTATATCACCCACTGATACCACATAATCCATCTCTACTTCATCTATCAGTTTAATCACCAATTCTTATGATCATAGTAAACTTACATAAATGTTTTTTCATGAAAATTTGAAAAAACAAAGGGCCTATGGCATAGAAATTATAGAATAAAATTACTCCCAATTTGGCTCTTTTGTTATAAATTTGATAAATAAAATTTTATTCTAGATGTATATTTTGGTATAATAATAAATTGAACCAAAAATAACTTAAATATTCCCTATATATTTAATTTCTAACCATAAACCACATCTTCTTTCAAAATAAATTTTTTTATTTATGATATAACTTAACGGATGGAATATGTATCCCCCTATTTCTTTTACCTATTTAAACATGTTATAATTATTATTATCATATTTGGAGAGGGATGCCTTCAATATTCCTTAACTTGATGATGATAATGAGTCACTATTGGCCATAATATTCTATTTTTTCACTATTTTAGAGTCCACTTTCATATCTAAAATATATTTAATGGATTATAATATATTTTCCACTTATATAGTTATTTTATCTTCAAATTAAACCAAATCAAAAAAAATCTTTCTTAGGTAGATTTACCACCAATGATTTTCATTCCTATAATAGTATTATCTTTATTTCTCAAAACACCATTACTTCTTGGACTAGTCCTATAATAATTATTTTATTTTTCAATACATATCACCCATTTGTAATTACAATCCTCATGTGACTTTTTTTCTTTATAATAATGGGAACTCTTCTAATGCTTCTAAGTTATTTTAATATCTATTTATTTTTTATAAGGTTTATAGATTGTTTTAGAGCTTTTCTTATCTTCAATTTCATTATAAGAGTCTTCAACATTTAGGTTTTGAAATATATTTATCAATGGGACATATTTGTCTCTAAATTAAGGATATTCCATGTCATTGAACCTATCAGATAATATGGTTAAATATTCATTGGTGCATTATTTTTATGGTAATAATATCAAAAGTAAAACCCATACCATTTCTATTCTGTTTAATGACTTAGTATTTTAAATTCTTAATTGGATTAACTTGAAGTAATTTACTCCTATGACTTATTAAAAATTCTTGAGATGTGTCCAAGAATTCAAAATAAAGATAACATTTTATCATTTCTTCTTTTGTGTATCAAAAATTTTAAATTATCTCTTATGGGGACTCTTTTTCGAATTATTTCTAACACCTATTGGATTTTTATTTTTTTGGAATGTTTATAGACCTCTTCCTCTTAGGAAGGGGAGAGTATTAATCATAGATAATACCAAATTTTCCCATGGAATAAAGTCTTTCTGACATAAAAATATTCTCATTATTTTCTACTACTATGTTATATTCATCATTTAATGCACCATCACCTACTAGAGGATAATCAAATAATAAATGAAAACCATATTTGAGTTTAGGCTTACCCTTTGAATTTGATTATTATAGTTCCTTCTTGGTTGAAATCAACTCCTACTCTAGTTTTTGGAACCCTTTCATTTTAAGAGAAGAACCCATATCATTATATAGTGTCTTCCCACTATAAAACTCATCCTCTAATTAATTATAGAATTATTCCATCATATCACTCTTCTCCTTATAGAATCTCTTTCAAATTTTAAAAATTATTTTTCAAAATCCAAGTATTCTACTTTCTGGTTTAATTTTTGAATTTATTTCTTATTCTATTTTATAAAATTATATTATACCTTATCAAAGTGGAAAAAATATTCATCTCCCTAATAGCTCATATGTTTTAGTGTATTCTCTTTTATTATTGTTATTATTTATATTTTTCAATGATGACTCTGCTCACTGTTTCTAAATGTATTTTCGAAATTGTGCACCTTATCTATTTTCCTTCATCTAAAAATCCCTGAGTAGTCTATATATATTAATTTAAAATTATTGCTTGTAAATTACACTTTTAATATTCCTAAATTATTTTTAAAATCTTCTTCTAGGTTGGTTCTATAAATAACTATAATAAATTATTCCAATATTTTTCAGAATATAGATGACTAAAAATACGATGAACCATGATAATCATGGTATCCCTCATAAACTACACATATAAATTCTCTATAAATGAAATTATTTAATGCAGATATTATTCTTGGTTAACCTAGTAACTAAATATAATTGATGGTATTATTGAAGTTTTATGAATTTTGAATTCTTTCGTAATTTACTTCTTCAATCATGATAATAAATTGTGGTGTAGCAAGTATTTTCATGTTGAATGTTATTGTTTAGAAAATATGAATCGCTTTTTTAACTACATAAATGTTAATTATTAAACCCTTTTGATAGTTTTATATTTTCATCTTGGTTTTTATATGAAATTAGGATGGTGTTACGGGTGTCGTAGGATCCCAAAATTGATATATTAAAAATACTAAATATATAAAACCATAAAGACACATATTTTTCTAAATAATAGGTTTCCTATTATGTGTAGTATAATATATATAATTTCACACATTTTTGGGATTCAAAATGTGTGGTTTACCCTAGACATGACATGAGGTTCATTAGCTTTGGACATCTGGTCATTGCGCAGTCGCGGGAGAATGTAAGATTAAATAAATATTTTCAATTAAATTATTAAATTATTTTTATTAATTAATCCCATAAACTAGTTTATCAATAATAAATATTTGATACTGAAATTATATAGGGTTCTCTATATAATAATAGACATTGAAAATTAACCCATTAAAATAATCCTTGGTAAAAAAAATTGTTGGAGGATCGACGATCGGTGATCGACTTCTTCATAACTCATCACTATCATCGATGTGGAACCCGAAGACTTGTTATTAATAAGATATAAATACAATAATGTGGTATAGATTTATTATTTATGTATTTTTCCCAAATAATATATGTTTTTTAACATGTATTATTATTATTAATTAATTACTATCTCTAACCCACTAATAGAACTTCCCTGTCAAATTAGTTATTTTACTTTTGACCTTGGTTATATTTGTTTCACTAGTTTCATATATTTTTCATGAGTTTCCATGATTACAGTGGGTAAAAAAATATCTATTATCAATAATTATTCCACTTCATTTTTAAATCATTTTCCCTTGTTTCATCATATGTTTTTCATCAGCCTACTGTTGGTGATTTGATGTCCATTCTGGTTTGATATGTGATCAAACACTGGATTCTTTTTGATTTGTCCACTTAGTGACAATGATATATATTTATGGAATATTTGATAATCCATAATGAATTTAAAAATTAAATATTGTGGATCATGCACTCAAAATGTGATGGAAATGTGACAGTATTCTTGTGGGTCGATGGAAAATTTGATTTCCAAAAACCATTGGTCAGAAATCGATGATCAATGGAGATTCCTTTTTATATTATTTTTCTTTAGAAATACATTGGGAAAATCTTGTGTGATATTGGTGGATGTGTGATGATTTATGGATAATAATTCACATTATTTTAAATTATTGACTATATTTCATGTGTTTCCAATGAATAGATTTCATGCTGTCTATTTTCTAGTGTAGTAAGGGTCTTTTATCTATGTTAAATATAAAAATATCATGTTGTGATATCACACACCATGTGACCATACTCAGCTAGTTGATCCTTATATAAGGAGTATATTCTCAGGGCTCGGGGTGGTCTTGCACGCTGTATTTATTAGAAAACCTGTCAAGAACATGAATTTCCACATGGTAAGGGGAGTGGAAAGACATAACCAAACATGGAAATTGGAGTATAACCTTTTATAAAATTCCATTTACTGTAAAAATAATGTTCTAACTACAGTATCTAGATATTTTAGAATCAAAAATGGACCTAAGAGTAGTCATTCCTCTGTAGTTTTCTACATAGAATGTGATGGTTCCCTTTATTTCAAAATTAATGATATGATGTGATGTGTTATAAACAGATCAATTATTCTAGAATGGTTTGATTATGATGAAACTAAATTGTGATATATAAATTGATTCAATGTCCATGAACCCTAGGAAGGGATGTGAAGGATAGGGTGCAGGTCCCCCATTTTTTGTATAGATAGGATTACAAACCAGCCTATACAAACCCTATGATGTGGGTCTTTTTTCTATGGAGTGGAACTTTCTGACCATCATGAACATATCATGAATAGTTCTTCCACACTCTTTGGTTCTAAACCCCCTAGGACATGAAATGATATTGATGAGTCATAGATCCCTTATAAATATTAAATATTACATTGTGTGACTTCAATCAAGACAGAAAAAGAACTTGGATCTTTAAAAAATAATTATCTTCAGATAGATATAAATATCAAGAGCCTCCTCTATCTCTGTTTGTTGGTTTCTTCAATGATAATATCTATTTTTGGGATTAATATTTTCTATTTAACACATGGGTTGAGGTACCGTTTTTTTTGTTATTTCCTCTTCTATTTTTAGGAGAATCTTACTGGGTATCTATATAATCACCCCTACATTTTATTTTCCCAGATATTTCATGTCTTTCACAGCTGATAGGAATCTCAAATATGACATTGGTAGGACTGGTGTAAATTGATCTTAACAGTACTCAATGATGGTGGTCCTATGTTTTTTGATGGAATCTTAGATAATGAATAGGACCTTCCTCTTCATCGGTTTTTAGGATGAGTCTCAGATTTTTTCTATAAGGGATTGAATTTTTTCCATTTCATACCTTGGTTGTATTTATATTAGTACACATTGGTTGTTCTATAGGTGTGCTTGTGTATTGGTTCATTAGGATATGACCTCCCATTTTTGTGATATGCCTACTCAGTACTAGTCAGAATCCCCTTACATATTGGAGTTGGGATTGGGGTGTCACAATTGGTTTATGACTGATCTAGGAGGGGCCCTAGTGGTTCAGGTTATGGATTAGTGGTATAAATTTAGTTCTACACTTATAATGGTTTTCAAAGGTCGATGTGTTGTAAGTACTAGTTTTGGAATATAGGGAAACCATTTTATGATGTATCAAGATTATATTTTAGTTTAGGTAACCCCAAGATGATATGGTTGTCAGTATATCCATACACTAAAACTATGATATCATAATTTTTAACTTTCCATATTGTAAAACTGGTTATAAGGAAACTAATGGTACAAAAATCATATAAGAAGGGTTATTTACCTCTATTTTATTCTTGAGTCTATAATATAGATTCATTCATGTGACCGTGGTATATCTTTTCATAATCTAGGATTCCACCATGATGGAATACAGCTAACATTATTAGACAGGTTCATGAAAATGAATATTTGAGTGACTAGTTTTTATTAAAGGGCCCAATTCATGATTTGTTCCCTCCAAGAGATAAAAAAGTAGTTCTTCCACTTGATGATAGTTGTATGGGACCATGTATATTAGTTCTGCATCATGTTAATCTTAATGTTGATTTGCTGATTGTTTTAGTGGGATGGGATGATGTATGTATGTATGATGACTATGTTACAAGAGTTTCTATGGTAGATATTACCTAGGTTTCATAATGATCTAGACCCATCATTAATAAAGTACTAGATTAAGACAGTGTTTCATTTTTTTTGACTCATGTTGACCCCATCTAATATGATTGTGTTGCTTGCAGTCAGTTTTATTATGAAGTGAAAAGGTGTTGGTTGTGTTTGATCGCCTAGACACATAATTAGATGAGCCTCAATTGGATAGAGTTCAGGAAATTATTTTTTGACGATTATTATATTTCAACCATGTGGTACATTCAAATCAAGGAGCGTCTAGAGTTACAATAGAGTGATATGTTTATTGTGGAGTAATCATATAGATTAACTAAATCATATGATGATCCCTCAACAAAGTGTGAGACAAATACATTAAGGCATTGAATTTATTATTAAGACTCCATATTGTAATTTGAGCTAGCATGGTCTCTTTATAAATTCTGAATTATATGAGGGTACTATAGTGGGTATTCGTGAGAGACACCTTCCTTGAAGAGGAGAGATGGGTAGTTGGGGATAGTAGTGGATTTCATGGTTAAGTGTAATATTTTTTACTAGTGTATGTTAGAATTAAGGATTATGGAATATGAAGTCTTTTCATATGTGTTCCCAGAATTAGGTATTAACAATGTAGATATCCCTCCAAGGATCTAGTCATATGGTATATTGGAGGTGTTATGATTGCGATGGGTGAGGTCACATGGGGTGTTATTTCCCAACCTAGTTCATTGTAGATAGTGGAAATTCGGTGTAAGGACCTCCAAAAAAGAGGCAATGTCTTGATTAGGGATCTCTTAGCGGTGTTCATGATAAAAAACAAGGAGTCAGTGCTAATAGAGGAGTGGGTGGAGCTCTAGGATGATGATCCATAGGTGAAGGAAAATGTTGTAACCATCTTCCATGACCACCTCTCGGTGGAAAAGTTCATGCTATATTGTATTGTATACAACTATGTGGCCATTTATATGCTATGAAAGGATATAATTATCTATTTATGAGATGATTTGATTTATTCTTTTTGTCTTTTACAATTTATCACAAGTACTTCTGTACAAAGATGAAAGGTATTATTTCATTTCATTATCCCTTATTCAATACCTTGAGGTTTTTGTTAAAAATTTATAACATTATTTATAGTTATAGATTCTTATGGTAATTTATTTTATTATTTCACTCATCTTCTGATACTATGAGCTGATAATCTTTTGATAGTACATCACATAAAACTACTTGGTAGTTTCAATGAAATAAAATGGTATCATTTTTAGTATGGACTAATTATGCATATTATTCTCCTAGATAGGCTAAAAATCTAAATGATTTATATTTGTATAAAATGATGGGATGAGATTCTATTTTAATGGAAAAAATGGTCTATTGTCATATCAAGTGGGGATTGTTTGTAGAAATCTACAATCTATCACTAATAAACTAGTGAATTTATCCTTTATTGAAATAATCTATTTAGATATCTAGATGGAATTCTTAGTGTATAGGTGCATATATTTCTTCACCAAATAATTTTTAGGATAACCTATATGTTGATAGATTCAACTCTGCATTGACTTCACCCTTGTTTTGGATCAATATATTATACAGTATATCATATGGACCCTACTGAGTGATGTTATCTAAGGTTAAAACTAGATAACCTTTAGTATAATGGTTTCTTACGACCCAAGGTGTCTCCATAGGTGTCTATATTATTCACTAATATGAAATTTAATATCATTAGGTTTGCCATTGAAAATTTGTGCCTAAATCAATTAATGGTCAACAAAAAGTAAACTTTTCCAAAAATTGATAACCTCTTCATCTAATTAATTGCAAGAGATATTCTTAAAAAATTGATCACAGGTCTAGCGACCACTATTTGAGTGTTCACAATAATTATATTCAGAATATTTCATTCTAATTTCACTATAGGAAATAGTATTACTTAGTGTTCACCAATGGTGTGAAAAAAATATCTTCATTCCTTATGAGACGTATGAATCAGATCTTTCATCCTTTTAGGGACCAGTTCAAGGTTTTCTTTATCAATGAAATTCTCATATTCATTACATCAAAATAGGATCACACAAAAAAAATTAGAATAGTATTGAAATCACTTCAAGATCACTAATTACAACGAAATCTATTGATGTTCTAGTTATAGATTAGAAGGGTTCCGTTTTTAGGGATTTCCATCATGGATCATAGTGTGTCTATAGACTTTGTGATTATAGTGGTTATGTTTTCATGTGAACCACATAGGATTGTGTATAATGCATGAAGTTTCCTCAAGTTGGGAGGGTATAATATATGATTTTTGTAAAATATTTATAAGATTGTTACCCTTTGAATACTTTGAAATAATGAAGGGATTCGAGAAGATGAGATGAAGTAATTTGATTAGATGAGGTAGATCATGACTAGTGATCATATTATGAGTCTACCATATAAGTGGGTTGAGTATGTGGTGTTCTATGATTCCTATATATCTAGGCTTGGGTGTGTTTTTATGTAGAGGTAGATATTAATATCTTAGGATACTATATAGTTGGGACCCCATGATAAAAACTAAATGAACTACAATATAGACAAAATATAAGTGATATTTATCTTGAATATATAAAGGAATTATATTTTGGGTGAGCTATTTTTAGTTTACTCAAACCACAAAACTCTTAGGTATATCTATTCCCAAAGAGACCTCAACCTAAGACATGGATGTTCCCTGGAGATTCTATAAGACTATAACTTTAATATTTCCTATACTCCAATGAAGGTAAATATGGTGGGATATTGACTAATTTAGAAATCCAAGAATTTCTTGGTAGAGGAGGCTTCAGAGAAGTTGGCATCTTTATAGCTGACCCAAGTGGAGGAGAGAGGCGAATATTATCACTAATCAGTTGTAGTGAATACTTCACTTCACTTACCTATGATAGAGCCTTGGTTGAGAAAAGTTTACTGTCAAATTTTATATGAATAGACATCTTCAAAATATTCACCTGGCTTATTTAATGAAGGTGGAGGAAACTTCATACTTTTATAAGGATGGGTTATCATTCAAATCTTATTTCATGAGTAGTTATTAAGGGTGTTCTATACCTACCTCATTGTGATATATCATAGAGTGATAAAGGTTTACTATGTTATTTGAAAAATGTTGTGGTGATAAGGTATGTGGCATAGTGTTTCTCTATGTCATTCTTGATGCCTCACATGTCAAAAGGTGAAGGTAGAGCATTGGGTTTTAGTGGATTTGACTCATTCTCTTCAGAACCTAGAGTAAAAGAGTGATGGAGTGTCCATGGATTTTTTATGCTTCTTCCATGGAAAATTATAGTCCATTACACTATCTGGGTGATTATTTATCATCTTACCTAGTCGAATCACTTTCATGTTATCCAAGTTTAATGTTTGGTTTAGATTTTGGGTTGTTTGTGAGTGTAGGGTATCTTATGGATTCAGGGGTCACTATCTATGATTCCCTTTAGATGTGATACTCAATTCATATTACAATTATAAATCAGTTTTAAGTGGATTTTAGGGTCTAGGTACAAATGATCAAAGTGTTCCACCCCAAGACATATGGTCAAATAGAATAAACCAACAATATTTTTGAGGATATATTGAGGGTTTACATGTTGTAAATTGGTTGGAGTTTTGTGAATAACTTGTCATCAGTTGATATATATTATATTATAATAGTAATCAATACACTATCATATTAGAACCATTTAAATATCTATATGGGAGATCATATAGGTCACCCGTGTATGGGTTAAAGATAGGTTATTCATCGATTATTATACAGGAGTTGGTGTAAGTGATAGTAGATAAATTTCAGTGGATTCATGAAAAAATTAAGACCATATATCTTTGACATAAATATTATACAAATTAATTTCATAAACACAATGAGTTTGAGCCTATAGATCTTGTTTTTCCAATTTTCTCTCCCGGGTGAAATTTTTGGATATTTGGTCAGGGTAGCATGGTTTCCCATGGTTCATTGATCTATTCCAAGTCCCACATAGGGATGGAGAGGTTTCTTTCCACCTTGACATCCCCTTGTAGTTGGACTAGTTTTATAATTAATTCCATGTGTTGTAGCTGAGGAGAAATGTGATCAACTCATAAAATGTTATTTATTGGGATAATCAAGATATTGATATTAGAGACACTATTCCAAGTACTTAGTGGCCATCATGGATCGATAGGATAAGATATTTGATCAGTGAGTTTTCCCATTTGTAAGAGTTATTTGGAGGGATGGGAAACTCCTTGAGATCTTATGGAAGGGTAGAAGATGTATTTTGGCTCAATAACATAACCAATTAGAGTATGTTATTTTTTTAGTGAAAAAAATCATTTTAAGATCCATAGTTTTTAAAAAATTAAATATTGTGTTTAAGAGTGTACATAATATGCCACATTGAGCATAAGAAAAAAACTAAATATTATTATTTAACTGTTACTATTACAACCTATTCATTAGAATTCCAAGAATGATTTTGATTAAAAAGATTATAAAAATATGGTTTAAAATGTATATATTATTAATTAGGAGGTGAAAATTTGATTATAAATGAAAATAAAACTCTTTTTAAAATAAAAGGAAATGTTTTTCTGAAAAACTATTCAGATGTGCATAAGGGTTTTTTATCACAATAAATTATAAAATAACTATTATTGGATTATATTAATCATATATATATATATATTATTAAATATCAAATTTAAAATTAATATTATGTGTTTTCTATAAAATATAAATGAATAAATTCAATTTTACAGATAAAAGATGTATTTTTCTAAAAAGATATATTTGTCCCCTTTTGATAGTGTATCTATTTTAAATAATGTTTTGACACTTCTAAAAATTATATCTGAAAAAAATACACATCTTATTTGAAATGTTAATATAAAAATTTACTTTGGTTTTTTTGGTATTTTTTAGATCAGTTTCATGTTTTGATGAATGTTGAAAAAAAACAGAGCATTTTAATTGAAAATAGTTTTTTCATTAAAATTATTTATATTGATTAATTATATCATTGAATAAATATAAAGAATAATTTGATCTTTTTTTTATAATTTAATCCAATTTAGATCATTGGAATAAATTTTACATTTAATTTTGATACAAAAACATTGTGACCTTTTGAATGTTTTTACTATAAAAACATGTTTTTTGTTTCTTTAACGAGACTATTTCTTAAATAATTTATGCATTTTTTGTGTTCTGAATATTGAAAAATTGATTCCATAATTTTAATAATAAGGTCTAAATTATGTACATAGTTCCCTTTAATTTTTGGGCAATATGAATAATAACTATTGTAATTTTATTATTTACCAAAGGTTTGGAAAAATTTGGTAATTAAGGGTAAAAATAATATTATAAATATCATAAAATTACCCCAACACTTGTCATAATTTTATTTTATGAGTATTTATCGTCTCTAATAATTACATAACTTGTTATGAGACAATTTTTGTCCTTTCTAATGAGAATATATCTATTTTAATATCATATAAGAAAGAAATTCTACTTTGTCATACTTCTGTTTTCCAGGTGAGAAATATTTTTAAAACGATCTTATATAAGGGATATTAAAATAAATAAATATTATTTAGAAATAAAAAATATTTATCTACATCATGGTAATTTATTTATAAATTTTATTGATAAAATAATAATGCTAAATGGTGACACAATGATGCTGCAATAATTGTTAAATTAGTGGTTGAATAAAATTTATTATATTAAAGATATTAAACTAAATATAAGATGATATAATTAATATAATACACGAATTTTTTTAATTAATTTAATATTTTATTTATTATTTAAGATATTTTTTCAAATATATCATGTTATTATGATATTTTTAAAATGTCATGTATTAAAAAATGTCAAAATAGACATAAATGATATTTTAAAATATATAAAATTTGTTTAAATGATATATATTTTATAAAAAAACTTATATTTTGGGAAACTGAATGGGATAAGTATAAAAATTTTATAAAAAACTAATTTTTTTTTTCATTTCACAGTAATTATATTAACCCTCAAAATGTAAATTACTTGATGTCACTGTAAGTTTAAAGAGGATTAAATAAGGGTTAAAGCAAAGAGATAAGTATCAGAAAAACTTTTCTATTTTTTTTTTGGATTAATATTTTTAGAACCATTATCGTCCAATATTATAAATCACTAATTTTTTAGAAATTTAAAATATAATATTAATTTATATTTATTTAATATTTTGACGAATTCCCAGAGTACCCCCCTCTTATATAATCAAATCCATTCTTATCATTTAAATACTCTTAAAACCCAATTTTTATAGTCCAATCTCTACAAAATTCCCATACTATAATCCATCACCACATTATAGAGACATTATTTTAAGAATAAAAAAATATATATATAGGTTTTAAGGTGTTAATAAAAGGAGATCGTCTGAAGAAGAGATGTCATTTTTAATTCGGTATTTCTATTATATTTCATCTTCCACTTCCTTAAATAATTCTTCAAAATAGGTGAAATAATAATTCAAGTATAATAAATATACATAGATGTTATTATTTTAATATCATCACCTAAATAAATCTCCACTACCATGAAAGACAAAAGAATTATCGTTCCAGTGTACGGAGAACTACCTCCTTGCATACCAATAAAATTCCTTTTCAATCACTATCTCTCAAGAATAGTTATAATGATGAAATTAATGTTTATATATGATATTAATGGAATTTTTACTATTACTAAAATATAATATATCATTTAATTTCATACCTTTTTATGCACATGAAAATTATAACATCGTTCGTGCATGCGTGTGAACTATCGCATCCATGAAGCAATGTGATACATTTTTCATTACCACATCACATGGATGATATATATAATTATATTTATATGATTAATAGATTTTAATAATATTATTATAATTATTTAGGGATAAAATAATGGTTACCTACATTCTATAATGATCTGTGAATAATGAAAATGTTACTCATGCGTACGTACGGCTTACCATCTCCATGAGTGTAACATAGTTTATTTTTCATATACATATCTAATGGATGGATTTAAAAATTTAATTGGTGTATAAATTCAATTATTATAGCATTAATAGTATTCTTGAGATGTTGGACTAATACCATTTTTTCTATAATATCAAATAAAATTCATTTCAGAATTACATACCGAAAATAATTATAACGTTCAACCCAAAATTATATAATAAGTACTTGTTTTAACAGGATATTGTGTGATATAAAACAAATAGTAAACTTGAAAATTTTATACATAAATTAAATAAATAACGTCAGATTATTATTAACGAATATAAATAACATACATGATAAATCAAACAGAAAATATAAGGGACTTCATCTCAAACTTCATTCATTAAGGCATACCTTTATGTTATAATCCCAGATTATTTTATGAGGCATATATATAGCCACATTGACATATAATATCATGAATTTATTTATCCTCATATTAATTAACTTTTTGTTAAATTTCATTCTTCCATGGGGCTTATTATTTAAATGTTCAATGTTGTATTAGACAACTAAAATTTTTAAATATTTAATTATAAAATACATCTCTCCATGTCAATATTCTTAATATTATTTTAAATTTTTATTTAATAAATTGATAATAAAAGAAATTTTATTTCTATATTTAATTTCTTTAAAAGGTTTTAAAAAAGTAATCAATTTATTTTTCATTTACAGATGGTTTTACTTCCTTTATAAATAAAAAAAGGAATGTTCTTTTTAACATATACAGAGACAACAACTTCTCTACTACTGTGACTATTATTTGATATATATATTCTTATACAAATCACATTATTTTAAAAGAAAAACCCCTAATTTCAATTTATATTTTTTGTATTTTTGAAAAGGGGTTTTAAAAATTGATTGATTATTTCTATAACTTTAAATGTTTTTTTATGAGTGAAAATGATATTTTTGGTGTGACATGTTGAAAATTGAAATATTTTTATGTGTCATGATAATTTAATGGTTCTTGTGAAATTGAATGGTTGTTACATGATAAACCAAGTACATTTGGTTCTTTGATAATCCAAGGAAGGGTGGTTACATTATCCTCTCTAATGTATTGGTTATGTATGTCATCTCTATAGATATTCCATTTGTAATAGTGACACATATGGAAGTCGAACATGCGGTTATTTCATTTATGCAAGTGAAAAGTATAATTATGACCCAAGGTGTCTTTATTTATTTTCAATTAATGTTATGAGTTTTTTTTAGTAATCATGTGATTAAGAAAAGTATAGAATGAGATTATTTTTAAAGGAACGTATTGAGTACTTTTCAAAGGTGAAAATTATTACTTTATGATATAGTTTTTAAGGTTTTTAATGTTTATCTTTAGACTAATTATTTATTTCTTTTTTATCCCTTAATAAAGTTTTCAGGATCATCCCACATTTTTTCATCATTTTCAAAAGTAGTCAGGATGAGTATAGGATTGGAATAATTCATGTTTAATGTAGTAAAGAGTATGATAAAATAGATTATGCCTTTCTATGTTTTAGATTATATGAAAAATAGATACTATCCAAATTGTACACTTTAATTTTTTTTTATTTTGTTACGAATGAGTTATGGATTAATTATCCAAAAATATAAACAGGAAAGTATCATCAATTTGAAATAAATTTAAATTCTTGACATAAACCAAGATTATGAAATGTTTTAATTCTAAGGTCTTGTAGTTGTTTTCATTGTATGTTTTAAACAAATTTGGATATTAGGATGTCTTCATAAGACGTAAGGATATCATTATGGGTTTATAATTTTCAGGTTGATCATAAGTTTAATTTCTTAGAAATTATTTTGAGGCTTTATGTTATCAAATATTATTGTGAATAATGCAATTTTTAGATTTAATTTAGAAAGGTAATTGGTGTACGTATACAATATTTTAAATTTAAGGAATTATAGAGTTTCTATGTATTTTATATTTAAAAGGACCCATTTAATTATAACATGTTATAATTCATTTCATGTTTTAATGATGTTATTTTCTACATAATAAAGATAATTTATCAACATTAAAGGAAATAAATATTTTGAAACCATATTATCCATTCCAGATGATTTGATTATCACTGCTATTATAAAATCATGTTCAAATGATTTATATTGCTTTCAAATAATTCAAATCACATATCCAAAACTATTTGACTTATGTAAAACCTTTTATTTTCTCAAAAAAAATAATGGGTCCTAGAATATTTTTCATATGATTTCAAAATCTCAACATTACCAATTCTCTCAAAAACATAAATTCCAAAAAGGACATCCACATTTACTTTTGGGAATTTTTATATCATGTAAGAAGTTAAAGGAGCTATCATAGAAATCAAGATGTTTGGATTATAGTTTGGATTATTTTCTTATGTTCTCAGTAAGAAATATTATTTTGTTGATGTTGATGAATCCTAAGGATATAATTAATGTATTTGATTATATATATTGATTTTTATGGAATTATATGTTGAATCATTGTTAATGGATATAGTAATAAGTTGAATTAAGGGTGTTTTTATGTATTGAGTTTTCAAATTTTATAGTGGTCTATTATAAATATATTGGGAATCATGTAACACCTATGTATTATTCTATAGTAGGTTTTGTTTTCAATAATATGAAAACAAATATTATATGTAATTGATACCAACATAAATTGGTTCAAAAATGATAAATTTTGGAGAAAAATTAATGGTTTTTGATAACAATTTTAGGTACATATAACCCTTGAGTTTAATATATTAAATAAGGTTATTTGTGGAAAAAAATCCATTACTTTTGGTAGAAATAGGTTTAAAGGGACTGGTATACTTTATGATTTATATGATTTATGGTTTTGAGGTAATTTTGGTTATTAAAATTTGGGAACATTTTTTTTATTGGAAAATGATTTTTTTATTAAGTGAATAAAGTTTTTCAAAAGACTTTCACAATTTTGGTAATCATATAAAATTAAGGTAAATATAGTATTTTGAAGAATAATGGTTGAATTATATTTTAGAAGATTATATGATGTTATTGTGGATTTATGGTGATTTTGGTTATTTGTGTAATTGTATAATGTATCTTGAAGATTATTATGGAAATTACATTTTAGTAGAAGACTTCATAAGTAATTGATGTTATTTGGAGATAATTTTTCAAATTTATATTTGAAGACTAGGTCATCAAATCATTCTAGATATTGGGTTTTAATATTAGTTAGAATACTTTTGAGAAATTTTAAGGATAATTATGTGTTGAATGGTCCATGATGAACTTTGGGGTTTACTGTTGAATTTTGGAGATTAATTTTGTTTTTCATCATACAATAGTTTATTCTTTTGGGGAATAATATTATATTTTACTAACCATTGTGTTTCTATTTAATTTTTCATGATATGATAAAAATATAGTAACTATTTTTGGATTATGCGCTTCCCTGGAAGTTGATTCTAGTGACTTAGGTAGGAAAAAGTCATCATTAATACTCGTTATTTGGGTAAATATATGAGTTTTTTGTGGAATTTTGTTACGGGGTGAAACTGTACATAATAATTAAGTATATTTACTTTAATTATTAGTATATTTTGTAAAATAATTGCTCAAATACATTAAAATAATATAAGAAATGTTATATATTTATTTTTCATAATAATAAATAAATGACCTTTTTAACCCATCACAGATTTTTGGTTCTGGGATTTTTAAATTTCTCATGACCTCGTTCTATATCACTTTCCATTTGAGATTTATGGTTTGATTTCTCTTCCATTTCCATTTTTTCTTATATGGAAACATAGTATGTGTTATATTAGGTGGCATTATTACTTTCTTTTCAATATTTTAAGGAAAAAAGTTTAATTTATCCTTTTTCCAATGTGATATTTCAATAAACGTATTTTGAAATGACATTCCATAGTTAACAAGCCTAAATTGAAAATTTAAAGGATAAATATTACAAATGGTGTGTATAATGTAATATATTGGGTTTTAAAAAATAAATATTATGTTCAATAGCGTACATGATACACCACATCAGGCATAATAGAACAACTTAATATTATAATTTTGATGTTTCCTTAGAACCCATTCATTAGAATGAGGGGAATGAACATTATTAAATGAAAATATGGTTTAAAATGTAAATATTATTAATTTTTAGGTTACCAATAAATTATAAATTAAAATGAAACCATTTTAAAAATAAAAGGAAATATTTTTCTTAAAAACTATTTTAATGTGAACAAGTGTGTTTTACACCAAAAAATTTTAAAATTACACTTATTGTATTATATTAAGGAAATATTTAATTATAATATATTAAATATAATATTAAATATTAATATTATGTGTATTATATACATTATATTAGATTAAATAAAATTTTATCCATAGAAGTGGTATTTTTTCTAAAAATACATATTTCAAGCTTTTTGATGGTGCACCTATTTAAAATATAGTTTTTAAAAAATTAACAAATTATATTTCAAAAAATAAACTTATTCATTGATATTAGAATATAAAAATTTAATATTTTTTATTTTTTGGTATTTTTCTTATAACTTACATGTTTTGATGAACAGTGAAAAAAATACTACATTTTAATTGAAAACTACTTATCCTCAAATTTATTCATAATGTTAAATTATATATTTTATTTGTTTTAATTTATAATTATATAATTGTTTTATCATTTAATATAATTTAGTTCATTTAAATTAATTTCACATTGAATTCTATTATAAAAACATTATGAAATTTTGAACATTTTTACTTTAAAAACTCATTTTATCATTTTGTCAATGATATTAATTTATGATTAATTTCTGAAATATCATTATTTTTAATTTTGAAAATTTTATTCCATTTTTGGAATTATATGTTCTAAACTGTTTAAATAGTTCCCTTCTATTTTTTTCAAAATGAATAGTAACTTTAGTAATTATTTATTTACCATATTTAAGTGTAAATTATGTAATTAAGTGTAAAAAATAATATAAAATTACCCTAAAACATGTCCTAATTTTATTTTATGAGTTTTTTTCTCCATAATCATTCTAGGATCTATTATGACACCATTTATGACTTATTATGTGAATTTAAACGTTATAATATTATATTCAAATGAAAGTCAATTTTATCCTCATTTTTTAACGAGGAAATATATTTTATATGAGGTTATATAAGAGATATGTTTGATAGAAAATGGTATTTATAAATATAAAATTTTTATATACAACATGGTAAATTTTTTATCTTTTTAGTGATAAAATAAATACCTTAAATGGTGACACAACGATGATGGATTAATTGTTTAATTAGTGCTCCAATAAAATAAATGGTATAAAACTATTAAAATAAATTTCATTTGATATAATTAATGAAATCTAGGAATTTTATAAATGAATTTAAAATATTATTTATGATTCAATAGATCCGGTTAAAATATGTCATGTTGTTATGAAATTTTTAATAAGTCATGTATTGAATAATTTCAAAATTGACATAGATGATATTTTAAAATAAATAATATTTTAATAAATGGTTTAAAATTTATAAAAATATAAATTTCAAAAAATTGAATGCGATAATTATTAAAATTTCATAAATGACACATTTATTGATTTTTTTTTATTTTATAGTAATTTTATTAACACAAAAAGTGTAAATTCCCTGATATCACGTAACAGTTATAAGGGTTAAATAAAGATTAAAGAAAAAATATAAGGATTAAAAAATACCAAAAATTGTATAATTTTTATATAAATAATTTATTTATACTTTTATTCATACTATATTAAAAATAACTAATTATTAGGAAATTTATATTAATTTAATGTTTTGAAGAATTCCAAGAGTTATCCTGCACTCTCTTATAAAAGTTCACTCATTATTCTCATTTTGATAAATATAAAAACCTATTTGGTTTACCCAATATATTTCCAAATCATGTCATATAATCCCACCCGAAATTCTAGGGGCATTATTTGAGGCATAACACCCTCTTAATGTGTGTTAATGTGTTCATAAATAGAGATTGTCTAAAGAAGATGTCTCATTTTCAATTAATAATTTCAATTATATTTATTCATCTACTTACTTAAAGTAATCATAAACAATGATGAAATAATAAATAAAGTATCCTATATATACAATTATTTTATTTTGTTAATATCATCACCTATATCAATCTCTACTTCCATCAAATGGGAAATGAATTATCGTTCATGGGTATGGTAAACTACCGCCTCACAAACCAATATAATTTGTTCTCTATCAAAGTCTCTCAATAATAGTTATAAAGATGGAATTAAAGATTATATAAGATATTAATGAAATATTTATCATTATTAAAATATAATATATCATTTATGTTCTTACCTTTTCATGAACTTGAAAATGATAACATCGTTTGTGCGTACTTGTGAATTATCACCTCCATGAAACAATGTGATACATTTTTAATCACCACATCACTTGTATGATATATATATTTATATTCAAATGATAAATACTATATTAATGATATTATTAAATAGTACTTACCTTGCCTCCATAATCATTTGAAAATGTAAATGTTACATGTTCATACGTACGGATTACCGTCTCCAATATTGTAATGTAGTTCATTTTCAATATCCATATTTAATGGGTGGATTAAAAATTACAATTTATTGATAAAAGATATTATAATTTCATAAAAATTATCTGGGATATTATTTTATAATTCCATTTTGAATATAATAATCCGACCAAATTCATTTTGGACTCACATACCGAATCTCACTACAATGTCCAACATGAACATATATAATTAAGTAATTGTTACTACATGATACTAACTAATATAAAAAGATTCATAACCTTGAAAATTGTTCTCAATAATTTAATTGATTAGCATAAGTTTATTATTCCGTAATATAAATAACATACATGGTGAATCGCACTGATAGTAAAGGACATCGTCTCAATTTTCTTTTATTAAGGCATATCATGATGTTATAAACCAAGCTTATTTTATGAAGTTTATATACATCCATGTTGACATATAATATCATTAATTGTTTTATTCTCATATTAATTAATTTTTTGTTAAATGTTATTCTTTCTTGTGTATTATTATTTAAATGCTCAAAGTGGTATGGGACACCTTGAATGTTTAATGATTTTAACATCCAATATTTTTTACATTTAAATATTATTGATGTTAATTTATATTATGAATTAATAAAAATATTATACAATACATTTTATGGCTATTTTTAATTTCATTAAATGTTTTTTGAAAGGGGTATTTTTATGTTTTCTTTATAGAATGTTAGAATTCCTTTACTAATAAAAAATGGTATGTTATTTTTAACCTATATGGCGACAACACCTTCTCCACCACCATATCAATTATTTGATATTTGGGTTCCTATACAAGTCTTCACATTTTGAAAAGAAAAAAACCCTATCATCTTTTTATAGATATATTATTATTGAAAATAGGTTTTGAAAATGGATTTATTTTTTATATAAAATAAAATGTTTTCTTATGAGAAAAAATGTACTTTAAATAGTGACATGTTGAAAATAGCATGATTTTATGTCTTATGAGTACGTAATGGTACTTATACATTTTAAAGGTGGTTAAATGAAAAAAAAAATTAATGGGTGGTTATATGATAAACCATGTATGGGTTGTTACATTATATCATCCACTACATTTGGTATGGAAGTAGGATGTATGACTATTCCATTTATAAGAGTTACATGTATGGAATCCAACCACATGGTTATTCCATTTATAAGAGTGACAAGTATAATTTTTCCACAATGTACCACTATGAAATTTCTGGGATTTCATGTGGTTTTAGGGTAATCATATAATTAAAAAAGTATGGAGTAATCTTATTTTCAATATAAAGTATATACTAATTATTATAGATGAAATGTATTACTTTATTATATTGTTTTCATTGGTATGTTTTTATTAATGGACTAACAGTTTCCTTTTTTATATATCCCTTAATGAGAATTTTATTTTCATCCTAGGTTTTTTAATTTTTTTTCATTGGACTTATTAATGAATAAGGGATCGAAATAATTCAAGTTTAATTTCATGAAATTTATCATAAAAGAGATCATGAATTTTAAAAAAATAGTTTTAGATTACTAGAATATTTCTTACTAATAGAAAGTGTCCACTTTTTATTTTATATGTTTTTATATATGAGTATGTAATAATTCACAAAAACTATAAAAACAAAATGTTCTTCAACATGAAATATAGTAAAATATTTGACTTAACTCATGATTAGTAACGTTTTAATGTTGGATCTTTAGATTAATGGTTGGGAGAATGTAATGACTGTGATTTCTATGGTTAGACCCTTTATGTGTTTCTATATATTAATTAGGGATTTTATTTGTAGTTGGAGTGGTGTTTCTGGTGTCACAAGAACAAAATATTGATATATTAAAATATTAATTATATTAAACTGTTTGTAGAAATCTATTTGGAAATAAATTTTTTCCATTGATCTGAGTATTAGATGGAAAATTTTATACCATCACTAGATTTAAAACTTGGGTTTTAACCTAAGAATGATATTTGGTTCATTCGCTTAGGACTTTTGGTTGGTGCATAGTCATGTGTGTATGTTAGATAAAATAAATAAATTTATTAAATTTATTAAATTATTTTTAAAATTAATGCCTTAACATAGTGAAACTCTATTTAATTTATGATTTCGAAATTTTATATGGTTATCCGCATGATTTAGGAGAAAGTCAATGTATTTATTAAGAATATATTTGATGAAAAAATATAGGTGGTCAAGTATCAATGATCAAATTCACTGAGACTCATCACTAACATCAAGGTATAATCCATGGAATTATTTTTAATCACATTTTTATCCAATTATGAGGTTTTGATTTTTGATTTTTAGATTATTTCACAATTATTTGAGTTTTTTATTATTGATTATTATTATTCATTGAATTATACATCTACCTAGTTGATAGACTGAAATTGTAATATTAATTATTTTAAACTTATCCTTGTTTATATTTGTTTTTTTTTGATTCCATCTAATTTCATTGATTTCTAATTATTATTAATAATGATCAAGTTCACTATGTCCAACAATAAGTTATCTTTTTTTACTATATGTTTCTCCCACATTTCTTCATGTGTTAAATTTCAGTCCTTGGTAGGTCTGTGAATTGATAACCAATCATGTTTGAGATGTGATCAAACCCCATATTTATGTTGGTTTGTAAATTTTGAAATGAATATATTAATTTATAATTATTGATGATCCATGGTGGATTCAATAATTAAATTTGGAGGATTAGAACCTTAGATAGTAAAGGTAGTGTGATGGGATTCACATGAGTTGATAGAAACATTGATTTTCGACCATCAAAGGAATATAATTAAAGACTAAACGAGTTTTCACTAAAATTGGGTCCATTTGCACATCATTCATAAATATTTTCTATGAGATCAGTGATTGGGAGAATATCTAGGAAGAATAATTCACTTTCTATGAAATCCTTGACTACACGCAATGTCTTTTAGAAGAACAAACTCCATGTAATCTAGACATGTATAATATAACACAATCATTTGATGGGACCACACAATACAGGACCCTAATCAGGTAGTCGATGTGTTTATAGGTATTATACACTCAATACCTCAGGTGGTCACACATGCCCTGTGGATCAAACCACATGTTGTTTATATGGATTTCCATATACCAAGTGAACCAGAAACACATGGTCATGATTAGACATGGGAGTATACCATATGTACCCTAGAGGAAACATTTTTACCCATCTATGAATGTTTTATCTCTCATATATACATCTCCAAGACTTGTAATTGGACATATGAATAATCTTTATAGAGTAGTTTTCTACATAGAATGTGATGTTGACCTTTATTTCGACATCATAGATTTGACATGGCGTAAAGTGAGTGGATCACTACTTCCATCATGGTTTGATAATGTTGATACTTTAGTGTGATCATTGGAGAATTAGTGGGGTGGGAATCCCCTAAATTGTATTTGCAGGTTATGGAGTGCTTCCCCTATTTCCTCTATATATTACATTGGAACCCCCACCCCCCACCCTACCCACACACACCTTTGGGCATGGGTCTTCTATCTATGGAGTGGAACCCTCTCACCATTAAGCATAGATAATTCATGTGTCCTATAACCTATTGGGGTCAGCACCCCCTCAGTAGCAATGTGTAATAAATGTGGCATGGGTCCCCTATATATAGTGTGGTTTATGTTTGGATACTAGTATTGAGACAATATTGGATCTTAAATCTTATAACTAACTCATCATCGTTATATGGCTATAAATATTGAGAGCTTCAACTCTCTCTTTATTCAGTTTCTTCAATGAGCGTATCTATTGTTCGGTTTCTATTACCCTCTTTGTTTGAATTTTTTAGATGACTATTTATTTTTATTGTTTATTATTTTATTTTTTTATTTTTTTACTAGGAATTTATATAATCACTAGTACATGGAATTTACCGAAATGTTTAATTTATAATGATGATTATAGGTAGTTATATGATTAATTTACCATGCCTGGTGTAACTAGAACATAGTAGTGCACAGTGATAGTGATTGTAGGCTGGTGGTTGGTGTCTATGATTATAAGGACCGTACTCCTCGTTAATTTCTAGGTTGGGAACCCATTTATTTTTGTTTTGGTGTGTATTTTTACTCTTTCATATCATCGTTATCTTTATATTATGGATAATTATATTTGTAGAGGTTATATAATGAATTTATTATTCTTTTATTAGTATACCCTTTTAGCCTATAGGGTTATGATATTCATTGAGGTATCCATGGGTATAAGTTAATTATCGTAAGGAATCCTATTTGTGTGACAAGACTACTGATTGGTAACCACCAACCACTGTCCAATTGGAGGCTGTCTTTGGGTGTCACAATTGGTTTACCACTAGTCTAGTTGGACCATGTCGGTTAGGTCATGACACATGTTCCTGAACTATGAAAAAACTATTACATTATAGATTCCATCAAACATTTAGTTTCACTCACTCATTCAAAATTTATATATGGTGTAAATCATAATTTATGGTGTAGGTTAATAACTACATCCTTGTCATCCATGTCCCTACATCATGGTATATCCCTAAACCCCACAAACCATTCTATGGTGCAGCTTTAATTATGTCATGGTTAACTCTTGCATTACAACCATTCCACCAATGACCATTACATTGTTTTAGGGATTACCTTCACACAACTCAAGTATCTCCCCCAATTACTTTACTCAAGTCAAGAATATTTCCTTTTACCGTTAAATAGATTTTGTGGTCGCATTCATGTAAAAACATGTTTGTTAGAAAGGCCTTTAAGAAGCATCACCTAGTTACCCATATGTTACTTGATGTGACGTGTTATTTTCTCTATAACATGGATTTCCTTATATTGGAAGAACCTCATAAATTCATCCAATATTTATTTATGTTATAGAACATGACTTTGTTGGGTGTTTCATAGTTATTACAATTTAAGATACACACTAAAATATTTCTGTAGTGAGGTTATTTCTCAATTATGTGGACAAATATCAAATAGAAAAACATAAATATTTTCTCAATATAACAATATGGAAGAGGATATAACCTAATGTGTTGGACATACCCCAATATTCTAAGTTCATATCATGATTTGGAATGTAACAATGTGGAATTTTAATATAAAATACAATCACACACAAGTTTAAATGTTTAAGAGGAAGGAAAATATTTTAATTAAAATTTAAATCCGACAAATTTTAAATATTTATAGTATCTCTATATCATACATTCCATATAGATTATTCTCTTGTATTTTTTATTGTTAATAAGTTTTAGTGTGATATTATATATCAATAAACACATTACCCACCGACCAATAGTGATGGGTCACTCAATTTTTACCACTTGAGTACATTAACCTTTCTCTAGTCCGTCGAAAATCTCACACTCATGCCTTCACTTATGATACCACCGACCCACAGAATCACTCACCGAAACCTATCACACTACCTTAGTTGGTGTTACTCAGAAGAAATCTTTAAGGTTGTTAGAATTTTCTTTTAAATAAAACCTCCTTTATATATATTGGTGCGTCTTCTATATTTAAGAAGAGACAAATCCATATCTTCTCCATATATATATATTTTTATTTCATTAATTTTATCATTTGAAACAACTTCATTCTTAATACAATCCCATCCATACATAATGGATTTAGTGAATCCAAAATAATCATCCAAGCATGAAATCTAATAAATATTCCATAAATCCTTAATGTATTGCCTTCAAATATAGTATTCTCATATTTTAAAAAATTCCATAACATTATTCATCACATATTTTCAAAAAAAATTAATATAAACCCTTATAGAGTCAATATTTTTTATAATTATTTTGATTAGAAGGCTAACTTAATTGTTATATTTCTATATGATTCAAGAATAAACTTATGATTAAATATAAATTTTAATTTCTATGCAAGAATAATTGGATTTAAAATGAATTTCTGTGTTATTGAAAAGGATTTTTATTAGTTTAAAATTGTCAGCAAGATAATGTGTGAAAACAATTAATGTATAAGGAGCTGACATAATATTAAACATAGGATTTCAAGGATCTTGTGACATTAAAATTTATGTTATGTTAGAAGAAATGTAACCATTCTTATATTAAAGATTAACATTTGGTAATTGTGAAATATTAACCCAGGTGCTCTAGAACTTTCATTTGAATAATCCCAACTCCCCAAAGTAAAATTTTGGAGTAAATTTGGAAAACTAAAAGGTCATGTGACATGAAATTAAACCTTATTTAAATTAAAATCCATTAATGTATGATTGAACTCACACATCCATCCACTTTTGTAAGATTAACTTGATAAATCTACACACTCAGTAGGAATAACACTAAGGGATATCGATAACTAGTCTCCCTCTATGACCCAATTCACTAGTTTCTCGGTCATATTGAATTAATTCCCATGTATGAAAAAATATATATTTTCATATAAATCAATAGGGCTTGACAGAATTGAAAATTCATATTTCCCTTTCAAACTCATATGTATAATGGTTTATTTAAAGATTTTCCATAAGATACATGAAAAAATAAAAGATGGAAATGACCTTATTGTAATTTAACACACTATTGGAGAATCGATATGATTATAAAATGGAGAAATACACACCCTTAATTTATCCAGATGGAAGAAAATTGATAATGAGGAGCTTAATGGAACATTAATTCACCAAGAGAAAGAAAGAGACATTTTTTCGTATTTAAAACTACTTGTGATTTCATTTGTAATGATTCTAAACCAGATAAATTTTCATTTTAAGGAATTATTTTAGGTTTTTTTAATTTTCCATTCATCAAAAGTTACATTTATATTGTTTTTTTGTGTTGTGAATATATTCCCTCATAAAAGTTATCTCATTCCTCCAATATAAAATAAGGGATCAATCTAGTTTTACCTTAGGAAGAATTTTTGATCTTCAAAATATTTTTTAATTCTATCTCATTTTACTATCACACCTATAATTTAGGGAATTTTAGGGGAGTTATAAAGGTAAAAATCATTCTATACCCTTTCTGTTGATAATGCTTTATTTCTTCATGTCAACAAAATTTAGGCATTACCTTTATCATCAAGTTGGAATATGGTGGAATCAACTTAGTGGCTTTGAATGAGTCAAGTTGTTTGTGAGGATCCTTGAACAACTTTATTTATTTATTATTTTCATAATTACAAATATTATTTTTATTTACAATAATAATACTTTTTACTATTTATTGAATTTTAGTTGTTTATTATTTATTTTTTTATTATTTGTTTTATTCTTTTTAGTTTTTTTCAATTGTTTTCGGTGAAAAATTAATTTTATAAAGTTATTTTTCACCTTTACGTGAGTTTTGTAAAATTATTGTTACCATTATGTGGGCCTAGTTTTTCCATTACACATGTATTATAAATAATTTTCTACCTTTTTTAGATTGTGTGTACACTTATGTTTTATTTTCCTTAACCATTGATAGCTATATTATTACCCTTAGATAACACCATTTTCCATTATGAATCTTATTTAAAATTCATAATACCCTTACAGAAATATATTTCCCCTTTACATATTTAAATTTTACCTTTACATAATGTTTAGAATTTTTGTTTCACCCTTTCAAGACTTTTATTCTAAACTTACAAAAGTAGATTAAATTCCTATCTACCGTTACATAGATTATGCGATCTTCTATCTACTCACATACCGCTATTGATCTTTCCTTTTCATATCTTATGTATATTATTTTTTTACCCTTATGTCGCATATGAAATGTCTAGATTAACATTATATATTGTTTTCAAAAAATTCATTACTTTATGCAGCATGGTATTTAACACCCATGTAGGTATAGAATTAAGATTGACTCTAGACTACATTGCTTCTTGATTTTCATGATATATTGATTTGTGTCATGAATATACCAATTGAAAATATATTTTTACGGAGTCTATAAATTATTATAAATTATATATAATCTATGTGAAGTGTTTTTACATTGTTTAAGACACATTTATAAGAATATTAATATTTTTTTTCATTTACACATGAACATGTAGTGGATGTGCAAAATATTTCTAATTTAATTGTTTAATTTTATTTCTTTTTTTATTTATAAATTAATTTTGGATGCTAAAAACATTAATTAAATCTTATTAAAATGTTTTCAATGCAATATATTTATATTTTGATATAATCTCCTGTTAAATATAAATAGAAATTTAAATTTAAAATTTTGAATATTATCTAATGAAACTATATATGATTTGTGAGATATCATTAACCTATTTTCCGAGAGTTGTGTTGAACTCTTTTAATGAGTGGTTTTGAATAAGTTTGAACTGTTCAAATGGTTCTAAATTCAGACTACAGAATTATTCATACTTTCTTTGTCTCTCTCTCTCTATTATATAATTATAGATTATTATTTTAATTATTTCATATTTACAAGGGGGTCACTTGAATTTTTTGGCTTATTATTTTTTAAAGGTATTAATGCATGCATGGAATTGAGATTGTGGGAAAATATGTTTTTGAACTTACCCTAGTTTTATAAGATAAAATATGGCACAATATATGAAATTCAATTCAAGTGCAGTGTTACAATTATCTTATAAAAGAGAAAAATTTATTTTTATTCATTTATTTTTGAAGTTTGTTGTTGTGATACTTGGAATTCATCATTCAAGACCATTTTCACTATCCAAGAAGAATTATTCTACATCAAAATTTCTTTCTATAACTCACTAGTGGTTCTTTAATTTTTTTAATTTATTTCTTCTCAGCTGAGTAGAGTTTTCTTCACATAATATGTTCACACAATATGTTATAAAACCTATATAAAGTAGTTATTTTTTTATTATTACATGACCAAAAGAAAATAACATATATTGGGGTTGTTTCATATTGAAAAGCATGGTTCTTTCCTGCTCCCAAAAAAGGCTAGTTTAATTTGGGGATTCCCTCACATAAAAGTACTAGGTTGGTATCCACTCATTATAAACCTCTAGGATTATGTTTTTCTCTCATAAAAGTATCATTCATATCATTCTGAGTGTCATACTCTTTTGGATTGGGTGTGAATATTGGATTAATTCTATTAGAACAAACCATTACGAAATTTTTTATTTTTATCTCTTTTAATTTAATATACACTCTACTCATAACAACCATTTTTATTATTTTAAGAAATAATGGTAAAATAATTTTAAAACCCCGGTTTTTTACTTAATTTGAATAACTTATATAATTTTAGTATAGGTATGTTCACCCCCCCCCCCCCCCCGCTATATATACACACACAAGACCGTCTACCATCAATGTCTGGCATCTCCCATTTGGTATCATATACCTTCCATTTGGATTTATGATCTATCATTTATTATTTATTTCATTATTTCTTATATCCTAATACATAAAATTTCATTGGTCGAGATATAGTTTTGTGAAAGTTTGAGAGAAAAAAAAAATTTATGGAAGAATAGATTCAATAATGTGTATGAGACAAAATATTATGAAGTAAAAGAGTATTTTTTAAATATATATAATATGATTGAATTAGATAAATTTAGTTATTTTTAATATTCTATTTTTAATAATATAATTATTGATAATATAAATAATAAATATTCATTACAACTTTATAAAATTTTGGATTGACATTTATCTCTTATTCCATATTATAGGAAAGTTGTTGAAGAAAATAAAATGGTGTCTCTAAAAGTAGAATAGTTAAAAAATTGGGATTTGGAAATATTTAATCATAAATATAAAAATAAAAGGATTCAATATATTCTTTTTAAAAATAATAAGGATTTAGACAGGAAATTTAGTTTTTTAATAGATGATTTGTCTCAAAATGTAGAAAATTGTAGGAGGCTTAAGGAATAAAATAAAAAGTTGAGAAATTATGCTTCATGTAGTAATTATAACGTTGTAGATATTGTTAAATTAAAATATTACCTACATAATGTTATGAAAGGATTTTTTTTGAAATATTATATTTTTTTCAAAATAAAACTATGGTCATCCTGTTTATTCCATAAGTGTTATTTTAAATGGAATGTTTGTTATTATTTAGTTATTTTTTATAAATGTGTATTGAATATAAATTATTTGAATAATTGTGATGAAAGGATTAGATATCCATTTGTGGAAAAAAATTTATGTTACATTATCTCATGTGAGATATAATATTTTAGTAAGTCAGAAATTTTAGATGCCTAAAGGTACTGTTTTATATCCTATTAAATCAATACTGGTCTAGATGAAGAAGTAATTTGTTTATTTTTTTATGTCCCAAATTCATATTCTGATTGTATTATCATATGGTATATTATAATAATTGTCATATTTTATTTCATTATTATTAATGAACATATATTCCATGTTTTATATTTTTTACTCAAATATACTAATTTTCTTTCAAAAACTTATCTACATATATTTTAAAATTAATTGCATATAATATTTTTTCCAATATCCTTTTATAAATTTATTTTATGATTTATTTTAGGGGTGGTATCAATTTTATTAGACAATTATTTTTTTAAGGGGAGGTATTTTATAATATGAAAATTTTAGTTTGAGGTCAAAATCTGTTGTAAATTTTATTATTTATCCATATTTGTATCAATGAGGGAAGAAAATGATTTTTTAAAATTTTAATATCTTTGACCAATTCTGAAAAGGGGATAAATTATGAAAATTATATTTTATTTTTAACTATCAATTTGGGGGAGATGGTAATAGATTATACCTGAATAGCTTTATTTGTTTATCTATTTTCAAAAATTAAAAAAATTATTGTATTCATTTTTAAAAAAAAAATTTTCATTAGATTTTTAATTTCCCTCAATTATTTATTCATTTATTCATTTATTATTATTATTATTATTATATTTAATTTTTCTAACAGTTTATTGTGAATGTTTAATTTTATTAATTTATTTGGTATACTTATGTGAGTTTTAAAAAAATATTAGTACCCTCACATGATTCTATTTTTAACCTTATAGATGTATTATAAATATCTTTCTACCTTTACATGATATGATTTTACCCTTCTATAGTTTTTCCTTATTATTAAAAACTATCTTATTACCCTTAAATAGCCCAATTATACATTTACAAAGCCCTTCTAAAATGATTACTACCCTTAAATGGCTACAGTTTACCTTTAAAAAACTATATGTTAACATTATTGTAACAACCCGTTACGTTTTTAGGTACATTTTGATGTTTCCAAGTACCCATGTTTTGGAGTCATGACTTGGGTTGCGTTTGGGTGAACTTTTAAAGAAAAACTAGATGATAGTGTGTTTAACATGGTTTGCGCACGGTTTGAAAAAATCGTGCGGTCAAACCGTGCGGGACTTGAAACCGGGGAAGAACCTTCCGCACAGGAAGCACACAGTTTGTCTAACTGTGTGGCCAAGTTGTGTGAGAAGGGTGGTCAAGGCAGTGTCTCACGCATAGTAAGCACACGATTTTTCAAACTGTGCGGAAAAACCATGTGGTCCCTTAAATTAGATCCTTAAATTGTGGATCTCGGCCATTTTGCCTCTAAATTCTTCGTTTTTTCACCTATGCGGCCTTAAATTGGTATTTGTCTTCTCCTGGGGTCAGAGAAGATTATACCTTTGTTCCGAAGGCGATCCAAGTGCTCCTCTTGGTGAATCTAAGTGGGATTCTCAAGGTATGTGATCGTTCTTCTTCTTTCTTGATTGGTTTCTTAGATCTACTTAGATCTACTTCTCTTCTTCCCTCGGTTTCTTAGATCTACACCCGTTATGGGTAGATCTATGTGTGTGCTACCAAGTATTTTGAGTTTCGGTCTTGATCTTTCTAGTATAAGAGATCTAAAGAGGGTTCTTGAAGAAGAAACCCGGTTTTCTTGAGCATTCTCGACCCTGGTGATCTTGGTCAAAACCTTCAAGGTAGGTTGTTCTATCCTGACTTGCCAAATTGATTATCATTGTATTTGCTTGATTTATTTCAATTATTGATTTAAATTCAATTTCTCAAGTTCCTTTCAAGTAATTGATAAAAACTTGATTCTATTGAATTGAGATATTTGAAATGATATTGGCATAGAAATTTGGGAAAACCCCAATTCCATTGAATTGGGTGTGTTCATGGAAATTGGCCGATTTAAATTGTTGGAATTAAATTGTGGATTATATGGAAATGTTTTCAATTAATATTTTGAATTTAATTGTGGAAATGAAATGTGTAATTATGGAATTGGTTTTTAATGGATTTCAAACTTATGAAAATGGCTTAGAATGATTTGATAGAAACCCATTGGTTTTATCTTGTGAAAAAGGCATGTTTTGAATAAAACCTGTTTTGGTTTTAAATGGAATGAAATTGGAACTTTTGAAATGTAAACAAGGGATGGATCATATTTTAATCATTATAAAAATAGTTTCCCCGTCATTTAAGAGTGCATGAAAGCCTTAGGTAGTTAGTGAGTTATTTGGATACACTCTACGCTACGACAACGTTCTAAAACATACATGCAGCAAGTCACATCCCCGATGGGTTGGTGACGAGTCTCCTTTGTCCATTGTCATAGGGACATGTGTATACACATCTTGCTGAGTTCACATAGAGAGTGAGGAATCCAATAACTGGTTAATACTATCGTACCTTTTGGCAGATTACCATGTTTCTCGCTTGTTTATTTATATTTGAGATATAAATGTATGCCAATGCTTGTGAACTATTTTACATGCCTATTGAATTTATATAAAATGTTTTATATAAATGTTTTTCTTAAGCCATTGTTTTAGAAATATTGCATCATTTGTAAAACCATTGCTTAAAGTATTTATTTACATCATTTGAAAATGTTTAGCATATTTTGTTCAAATATGCTTTTGAATAGCCAAACCTGTTTATTTGAAAATGGAAAGCCTTTCTTCAGATAATTTATATTTGGCATCTGTTATGGAATCTTTGGTGGTATCCTACTGGGCTTAGGCTCACACCCTACCTTTTTCCTTCAGGTGTTTGTAGATTTTCTTCTTCTAGGATCGAGAAAAGGGAAGGGACCTTTGGGAGGTGGATCCAGTTGTTGATTTCTGGTCTTGGTGAGTTGTGTCCTTTGGGACCTTGGGGTAGTTTTTCCCTTTTTTTACAAGGGTTGTAGTACTTTGGAATTTCATGCCTCTTTTATTCTGGTACATCACTCCTAGTGGAGTTTCTTTTGTTTAGTATATTATTTGTTTTACTCTTGATTCCGTATTCTTGTGGAAAAACCATTCCCACTTGTATGTTGTACAATTCCAGGTGTTAGTCGCCAACCCATGGGGATTAGGAACGCCCTTCAGGCTATGTCAGGGCCGGCTGGGTTATCGGGTTACCAGGGTACCCAGGCTGGATCATGACAAATTGGTATCAAAGGGAGGTTGAAACATCTTTCCTTGATGAAAGTATGCATTTGAGTATTCTTGTTGGGACTTAGGAGGTAGTTGTAATTGAGTGTCTGGCCAGCTCTCCCCACTATGAACCTTATGTCACCAGGGTGGTTAGGGAAAGTCGACTTGTGGATTAGTTATAGTCTTTTCCCTATTTTGATTTGGATAGAGTGGTATCCAAATATTGTTATCCCTTCTTTTAAAAGTAGTTTTCCTCGTTACATATATTTAGTGTTAATCTAATTTCTTCCTTCTTATTTGCTAATGTAATGTAGCATCATGCCTCCAGGAAGAATTTGAAATCAAATCCAAAAGGTGGCTGCTTCTTAATCTCACCAAGTAAGTCCTATTGTGGATCCATGTCTGGTAGAGGTGATTTTTCGCACTGTCCATGCTCTGGGACAGGCACTACCTTCAGTTCCTGTTTAGGCTCTAGCTATATATCCTCATAGTGATATTCCCCGAAATTGTTCTCAAGAGTTCCTGTCCCAGAAGCCACCAGTTTTTAAAGTCTCCACTGACCCCCAACATGCTGAGGAATGGTTGAGTAAGATTGAACATCTGTTTGGGTTTTTGGAGACACTGGATGCGATCAAGGTAAAGTGTGCCACATTCGTGCCGGAGGGACCAAGTAGGAGATGGTGGGACACGATGGTGACAGCCGGGAAACATGAGGGTTTTGTCACGACCCGTCCTCGGGGCCTGTGTCGTGACTACCCCATGCCCACCTTCTATAGGCCCGGGGATGGCGACTAGCACTAAGGCTTAATTCCCGGTAAAAAGGGAAGGTATTGCCTTTGTAAAGTAAACAAACACCATAGAGAAAGCAAGCAGAAGTAAACACTAAGTAATAACTGGGTACAACAGTAAGTGTGGAAAAGTAAGTGGGCCAGTATAAAAACCCCAACTGAAAGTAAAGTACAACTGGAAAGGGAAAACATCAACTGAAAGGTAAAGCTGCAGCCTCGAGCCGTCCACTGGAAGTCCCACCTGATGGGTGGCTACAGATAGCCTCCACAGCTCCTCGGGTCCAGCCGTCTGCACCAAGTATGTCCCGCCTAGTGGTCCACCTCTAGGTACCGTCCTGCTCTACAAACCTCAACCACAATCAGCGTTGTCTGTCATCTGCAACCAACACAATGTAGTGCGGGCATAGCCCGTGTATGGGTGAGAATAAGCGACTCAGTAGGAACCTCGAGACCCCTGAAGGTCTCCCAAAATCCACAGAGGATAATCCACAAAGAAAATATACAATCACGAAGTAACATCCAACACTACTTAGGTATATGCCCATACATATACCTAAGTTATCAATTCTAGTTCGGCTCCCACATCTGAGCCCAAGTACAACCCAGTCCTCACAGGAAAGCACAACCCAATCCATACAGGAAAGAAAAACGTAATCCACACAGGATATCAAGTCAGACATATCGAAGATAAGTATTGAAATTCAAGATTCATCTCACACAGGTATACTTCTTCGTATGAAGATAGATATGATCAGATATAGCCACTGATTCATCTAAGACATCGGACCCCCACAGTATCAATAGGTACTAACCCCTGCAATGACCCACAAAGGATCGATAGGTAACTAACCCCCGCAATGACCCACACAGGATCGGACCCACACAGGATCTGTAGGCGCTGGCCCACACAGGACTGCTGTGCGCTGACCCACACAAGATCGGACCCACACATGATCGGTAGCACTGATCCACGTAGGATCGTTGAGTGCTGTAGTCGTCACCGTTGAAACCACGGAGGATTTCTGTACAATCGTCGTTGTCGCAGTCGCACCCAGCTCTAGGGTTCCCGCACACAGCAAGCTCATTCGAGAGGGTCTGCCCCACGAGCCGAAGGGCTGATACATCAGCTGACACATAGTTCGGAGTTGATTTATCCAAAAGTTCAATATCATCAACAGGAACTCAACATCACAGACGGCGCATCAATCGGACGCACGGTCTGAGAGTTATTGGCTTTTTCATCCCAGGGGTCCGGTTGGTTTTAAAGTTAAAACCAACCCGACCATACTCCTACTGCATCCAAAACTCGATCAGAGTAAGCCAAAAGGTCCATCTCACTTAGAGAAATCCAACAAAGTCGACGACACGTCAATCGGACGTCCGGAGCTCAAGTTATAAGTGTTTCTGCTCCTAGGACCAGGTTGATTTCATGTACGAACCAACCCGGCCGAATCTCTGTCCTCCGAAACCTTGAATGCAATATACCAAAATGACCGTCTCGATCCAAGGATCGCATCACATCTGACAGTGAATTGATCGGAGATCTGCAGCCCAAGTTATGGGCAAAAGACCGTGAGGGTTCCGGTATTAGGAGGTTCGGGCCCGGTCCGACCTAGCCTGATACCCTCTGGGTTGGCCTGAACTGGGTCGCCCCGTCCTGGGTTCGGGTCCGACCCGCTTTTGCATGGTTAGGCCCGGCTGGCGCGGCCCGGCATGGTGGCACGGCCTGGGCAGCCGGCCCGGCGCGCTGGCGCCAGCCAGGTGGCTCGGCTGCTTCGGGCGAGCAGATGGGGGGGGGGGGGGTGCATGCCCCCTATTTCGAAACCGTGGCCCCCATGATGGGGGGCCGCTCATGCTGGTCAGCCGGGTGTCGAAACCCCCGGCTCCTCCCCTATTCGGCCGGCCCGCTCCGGCTGGCCGGTTGTTGCCGCCACGGGACCGGCGATGGCCGATCCCGCTGCTCCGACGTCGGCCGCCGGTCCTTGCTCCACCGCAGCCTAGTCCATCCGGCGCGGCGCGACGACGCCACCCCCCTCCGCCGCAGCCCCGCTCCGTCCGCGGTGCCTTCGGGGTTCTCCGGCATGGCACGACGGCGACGCAACCTTGTTCGATTTCACGGTGTGGCACGACGGTGTTGTGCATTCCTTGCCGCATGACCCCACGCGGTTCGACGACACCGCACCATTCCCATTCCAAACCACCATAAGGTAGACAAGAAAATTAAGGGAGGAGGGTCGGCCGTTTATTGTGTGGTTCAGCCCCATCCCGTTAATTGATAGTAAGCGGTCTAATTTGCACGAAGAACGATGACAGAAGAATTCATGAAAAACATTAACAGTAAACCCCTACCTCGTCAAATTTATTGAGCGAGGGTTCATCGCGGAAGAAGACATCGTGGAAGGAACGTCGTTTGGCATCGCGGTACACGGCGTCGCGTAGTCGATCTCCGAGGATTATGCGTTCTTCGTTGGAGATCGACGCGTTCTTCAAGTTCTTCACGTTCTTCGATGATGAATAAGAACTTCAAGAGCTTTTCCTTTTCTCCCAAATACTCCACACAACAAGTTCCAACCCAAAATAAAATAACTACCTCACTTATTTTATTAACATGACTAAAGTATTTGAATATCAAATATTCAAAAATAAACACACCTATTTAATTAACATAATTTATCAAATTAATGGTGAGTTGAGTGAGTTAGGGAATATGAAGGGGTGGGGTTCGTGTGGGCCCCACCACCTTCATAACCTCTAATGGGAAGTTGGGTGGTTACCTAACTTCCAACCAAAGGTTTAAACAACTTAGTAAAAATAAAAATTGTAGCTCAATTTTTATTATAACTTCCACAATTTTTTAACAACTCCTCCCGTGTAAACACAACTCTGGAAAAGGTGTTCCTAATCAATTACCGGCACTGCAAATCCATCGGTGCCCTCATAATTCGATTCCGAGCACCGGTTCAAATGTTAGAAAAACCCGCTAATTCGTTCACTGAACGTACCTGAACTAAACTTCAGATATAAATTCCGGGCACACCGGGCCTCGGAATCAAGTTCCGTCAGAAATCGCGTTCTTGTAAAATTTCAAAGAAAATTAAGAAAAAAAAATTCCCTTTAATTTTACGGTTCTTTACATTACTTCCACCTCAGGTCTTTACTTCCCCCTAAATATACATCAAAAATAGGGGAACAAATGTGGGTACTATGCATGCATCTGAGCCTCCCACTCCCAAGTGCTCTCCTGGAGGTTCCCGTGTTGTCATCTGATGCACACTAGAGGAATCGACCATCCACGTAGGACCCGCTCCTGTCGATCCTCGATCTCCATCGGGACCTCCGCAAAAGTCTCTCCATCATCAATGTCTAACTCCCCATGGTCAATGATATGCGTTGGTTCGTGCACGTATCTCCTCAGCTGAGATACGTGGAAGACGTCGTGCACCCGGTGCAACTGAGGTGGTAGAGTCAGGCGATAATCCACCTCGCCAATCCTGCTGGGGACCTGGAATGGTCCGATGAAGCGTGGAGACAACTTTTCGCCTCGGCCAAATATCTGTAATCCACGTCGAGGTGAGACCCGCAAGAAGACGTGGTCGTTATCCTCGAACTCTAGTGGCCTCCGCCTCTTATCATCATAAGACTTCTGCCGGCTCTGAGCTATCCTCATCCGCTCCTGGATGATCTGGACCTTCTCTGTCATGACCTGGACCATCTCCAGTCCCACAAGTGCTGACTCCCTAGGGACTTTCCAGTACAGAGGAGATCTGCAAGGTCGGTCGTACAACGCCTCTATTGGTGCCATCCTGATGGTGGAGTGGTAGTTGTTGTTGTACGCGAACTGCACCAAGGGTAGGTGGTCCTCCCAACTGCGACCAAAGTCAAGGACACATGCGCAGAGCATGTCCTCGAGAGTTTGAATGGTCCTCTCCGTCTGACCATCTGTTTGAGGGTGAAAGGCAGTGCTCAGACGCAGCTGCGTCCTGAACGCCTCCTACAACCCCTTCCAAAGCCGGGAAGTAAAGCGAACATCTCGATCGGAGATGATAGATGATGGCACACCATGAAGCCGCACAATCTTCTAAACATAGATATGTCCCATGCTCTCCACTGAGCCCTGCTCTCTGATGGGTAAGAAGTGAGCTGACTTGGGGATTCGGTCGATAATCACCCAAATGGAGTCATGACCTATGGAAGTGCGTGAGAGTCCACTCATGAAGTCTACAGATATCCCATCCCACTTCCACTTCAGGACCTCCAAGGGCTGAACCATGCATGCTGGTACCTGTTGCTCTGCCTTCACCTACTGGCAGGTGAGGCATCGAGAAACTAACTCTGCCACAGCCATCTTCATGCCCAGCCACCAGTGCTGTCATCTGAGATTCTGGTACATCTTCGCCACTCTAGAATTTACCGCCAAAGGGGAAGTGTGAAACTCTCTTAGCACCTCGTCTCTTAAAGCAACTGCTACCTAGGTACGTCCTCTGAAAAAGACATCGTGCTCTCCTCCCATAGAGAATCCATCAGGTGCTTGTCCTAAGGATATTTGTGCACGCCACGTCTCATAGTCGGCGTCCCCACGTTGTGCCTCTCTGACCCGCTGTAGTAGTGAAGGAGTGACTATGATTGACTGGAGGAAGGATGCTCCATCTCTATCCATGAAGGATATCTGCAAAGCGGCTAGCTAATCGGTCGCCTCCCCAAGTAGCTGAATGCCAGTCCTCCTGCTGAGAGCATCGGCTACCACATTTCCCTTTCTAGGAGTATAGACTATCTAAAATTCATAGTCCTGGAGGAACTCGAGCCATCGCCACTGTCTCATGTTCAGGTCCTTCTGCAAAAAGATGTACCTGAGACTCTGGTGGTCAGAATAGACTCTAAAGCACTCGCCCATCAGATATAGTCACCACATATTCAGAGCGAAGTCCACTGCTACTAACTCCAGGTTATGGGTAGCATAGTTCTGCTCATGCTGCCTCAACTGACGTGATCCATAGGTGATCACGGCCCGCTCCTACACCAGGACACATCCGAGTGTGGTCCCTGATGCATCGTAGTAAACTACGTATCCAACTCCCTCCTCTGGTAGCCTCAAGATAGGTGCGCTGGTCAATCTATGTCTCAGCTCCTGGAAGCTCTTCTAACATCTGTCCGACCACACAAAGGGTTTCCCATTCTTCGTCAAAGCTGAGAGTGGTGCCGCAACTCTGTAGAAGTCTGTCACAAATCTCCGGTAGTACCCAGCTAGTCCCAGAAAACCCCGCACCACTGTCACGCTCCTGGGTGGCTCCCAAGCTAGCACTGCCTTGATTTTTCACAGGATCCACCGCAACTCCCACCTTAGAGATGACGTGTCCCAAGAAGTGGACCTCACGTATCCAGAACTGACACTTCAAGAGCTTTTCATAAATCTGGTACTCTCAGAGTGTGTCTAGTACAACCCGCAAGTGGTAGGCGTGCTCCTCCTTAGTCCTCGAGTATATCAAAATGTCGTCGATGAAGACCATGACAAATTGATCGAGGTATGGATGAAAGATCCTATTCATGAGGGACATGAACACTACTGGAGAATTGGTTATGCCGAATGGCATAACCAAGAACTCATAGTGGCCATACCAACATCTGAAGGCCGTCTTCTGCACGTCCTCGTCGCGAACTCTGAGCTAATGATAGCCTGATCTAATGTCTATCTTTGAGAACCACTGCACTCCCTTGAGCTGATCGAAGAGGTCTTCAATCCTCTTTAGTAAATACTTGTTCCTCATGGTCACCTGGTTTAGGCGATGATAGTCGACACAAATTTGCAAGCTCCTGTCCGCCTTGTTGGCGAACGATATCATGGAAGCCAAAGGTGAAACACTGGGTCGGATGAATCCCGTGCCCTGCAAGTCCTCTAACTGTACCCGTAGCTCTCGAAGCTCAACGGGGGCCATCCGATATGATGGGGTGGATATCGGGGCTGTCCCAGGGTACATATCAATATAAAAGTCTACCTCTCTGTGAGGAGGTAGTCCTGGAACGTTTTCGGAAAAAACGACCGCAAACTGATCCACCATTGCAGGAAAACTAGGACTCTACACCTCAACTGCTTCTAGGATGAGGCTAGCCAACTGATGAGTGATGGGTTGTCCTCTACTCTACGAGAGTCCATCCTGTGCTGCGAAGGCTCCGTTCTCGCCGGTAAAGGTGAACCTGCCCCCATCGGTGCGTACACATCGCACCTTGTGCCTAATACAGTCGATCTGAGCATGGACTGTAGATAACCAATCCATGCCCAAGATGACATCATAAGGCCTCGACGCCGCTACAAGAAGATCTCAACCGAAGATCTTGCCTCCTAGAGTAAGCTCACACTACCGGCACCAATGCGTAATCGTCGAGTCTTCTCCCGTAGGAGTCTCTAGCCGTAAGGATCGAGCCAACGACTCTGTCAGAATCTCTGAGCTCCGAACAAGGGCATCAGCTATGAAATAATGACTCGTTCTTATGTCTATAAGAACTACAACAAGGGTGAAATAGACACATATAGTACCTCGAATCATCTTCGGCGCACCGTGGTCTTAGGCCTCCGCTGCCTGAGGCTATGTCTGTCTCTGCCCTCCAGCTCCCTGTGGTCGGGGTGGGCCTCCTGGTGGTGGTGGTGGTGGTGGTAGAGCCTCAAAGTGTCTCCCACCACCTGCTGCTCGGCCGACTCCTCTTCCTTGTCTACCTTCTCCCTACGGACAGCCACGGTCAACCCTCTTCCTCTGCCTGGGAGGTCCCTCAACCATCTGCTGCTCCTTTGCATGGCGGGTCGGGCAGTCACGAGCCATGTGGCCCTGCTCACCACATGCGTAGCACTGTCTGCCTCTCGAATGACTGGTTCAGCGCTGTGTGCCCCGCACCACAGATCAAGTGTCCTGAGGTCATCTGCCAGAGGATCTGGTCTGCCTGGACCCATGAGTCATCCGTCGATTGCCTGCTGTAGAAGACTCTACTATGTGCCGCCCTGTGGTAGGTCCCGCTGCTGATGTAGGCTTAGCAAGGAAGATCTAGATCAGAAGGGCTCTCTCCCGTACCCCTGCCTATGTCGGAATGCAGAGGGAGATCAGTGATGCCCTGACCTCATGCCTCAATCCCTGCCCAAAGGTCCGGGCCCAAAACAATTGGTCTCGTACCATGTCTGTGGAGTAGTGCGAGAGATCGGTAAATCTCACTGAGTACTGGGAAACCTTCAAGCTGCCCTACCACAGCTATAGAAGCTCTTGGATGTGCACCGCATGGAGGGTGGCTTGGAAGAACTCCGAGCGGAAGAGGCTCTGAGAGACTGTCTAGAAGAGAGATGCCTCATCGTGCACCTAGAGCATCAAGTTCCACCATCTGCCTACTGTCGCGTGCAGTAGGCTCGTTGCGAGGATCACCATGATATCCGCTGGTGTCCTCACTAACTTGAAAACCCGTACAACTGCCTCTAGCCAATCCTCGACTGCCTGAGGGTCCGTCTCCCTACGGAACATGGGCTGTCACTAACGCTGAAACTCATGCAGTGCACTAAGGCGACATGCATCGTCAACAACTGGGGATAGTAGCATTGGTGGCTCAGTGGGTAGAGGTACCACCGGTGCCTCTACTGTCAAAGGATCTTGTACTGAGGCCTCGTCACTCGGTGGGCTGCCATCATGCACAACTCTCGGAACCCTACCTGGCTTCCATAGTGGGGCCATCCTGAAAAGAAATAGGTGTGCCACGGTCAAACAGTATACCTGGTGAGCTGACATAAATTAATCACAAAGAAAACTTGAAACACACATACAATCAATGTTTTCCTATATTAAGTCAGAAATCAGAAGTCAGGGTCCTGGTGTACGGATACGTGGGCCGCCGCACCAACAATGGACTCCCTGGACTGATAACCATACTCAATAATCTTAAAACTATTGCTTCACATAGAAAAAGATCAGAGTCCTAAGTTCTGCGGTAGAACCAACCTCCCTTTGATACAAATTTGTCACAACCCGTCCTCGGGGCCCGTGCCGTGACTACCCCAAGTCCGCCTTCCATAGACCAGGCGATGGCGACTAGCACCAAGGCATAATTCCCGTTAAAAAGGGAAGGCATTGCCTTTGTAAAGTAAACAAACACCACATAGCAAGCAAGTAGAAGTAAACACTATGTAATTACTGGGTAAAACAATAAGTGCGGAAAAGTAAGTGGGTAAGTATACAAACCCAAACTGAAAGTAAAGTACAACTGGAAAGGGAAAACTAAAACTAAAAGGTAAAGCCGCAGCCTCGAGCCGTCCACTGGATGTCCCACCTGAAGGGTGGGTACAGATAGCCTCCACAGCTCCTCGGGTCTAGCCATCCGCACCGAGTATGTCCCGCCCAGTGGTCCACCTCCAAGTACCGTCCTGCTCTGCAAGCCTTAACCATGATCGGCGATGTCCGTCGTCTGCATCCAACGCAACGTAGTGCGGGCATAGCCCGTGCAGGGGTGAGAATTAGCTACTCAGTAGGGACCCCGAGACCCCCGAAGGTCTCCTAGAATCCATAGAGAATAATCCACAAAGGAAATATATAATCACGAAGTAACATCCAACACTACTTAGGTATATTCCCATACATATACCTAAGTTATCAATTCCAGTTCGGCTCCAACATCCGAGCCCAAGTACAACCCAGTCCACACAGGAAAACACAACCCAATCCAAACTGGAAAGCAAAACGTAATCCACACAGGATATCAAGTCAAACATATCGAAGATAAGGATTGAAAGTCAAGATTAAGCTCACATAGGTATAATTCCTCGTAAGACAATAGAGATGATCAGATGTAGCCACTGATTCACCTAAGCCGTCAGACCCACATAGGATCAACAGGTACTAACCCCCAAAATGACCCACAAAGGATCGATAGGTAACTAACCCCCACAATGACCCACACAGGATCGGACGCACACAGAATCTGTAGCCGCTGGCCCACACAGGACTACTGAGCGCTGACCCACACAAGATCGGACCCACACAGTATCGGTAGCACTGATCTACATAGGATCTCTGAGTGCTGTAGTCATCGTCGTCGAACCCACAGAGGATTTCTGTACAGTCGTCATCGTCGTTGCGGTCGCAGCCAGCTCTATGGTTCCCGCACACAGCAAGCTCGTTCGAGAGGGTCCGCTCCACGAGCCGAAGGGCTGATACATCAACTGACACAAAGTCCGGAGTTGATGTATCGAAAAGTTCTGTATCGTCAACAAGAACTCAACGTCACAGACGGCGCGTCAATCGGACGCTCGGTCTGAGAGTTATTGGTTTTTTCGTCCCAGGGGCCCGGTTGGTTTTTAAGTCAAAACCTACCCGACCGTACTCCTACTGTGTCCAAAACTCAATTAGAGTAATCCAAAAGGTCTGTCTCACATAGAGTAATCCATCAATGTCGACGGCATGTCAATCGGACGTCCGGAGCTCAAGTTAAAAGCGTTTCCGCTCCGAGGGCCCGGTTGGTTTTGTGTACGAACCAACCCGACCGAACCCATGTCTTCCGAAACCTTGAGTACGATACACCGAAACGACCGTATCGATCCAAGGATCGCATCGCAGCTGACGGTGCATCGATCGGAGGTCTACAGCCCATGTTATGGGAAAATGATTGTGAGGGGTCCGGTATTTGAGAGTTCGGGCCTAATCCGACCCGACCCGATACCCTCTGGGTCGGCCCGAACTAGGATGACCCATCTCGGGTCCGGGTCCGGCCCACTTGGGCATGGCCCGGCCCGGTTGGCACGGCCCGGCTCGGCATGGACGTGGCCCGGACCGCCCTGGGCGCGGCCCGGCTTGGCGGCCCGGCCTGGCGTTCCAGCCTGGGCAGCCGGCCCGGTGCGCTGGCGCCAGCCAGGTGGCTCGGCCGCTTCTGCCGAGTAGATGGGGGGCACATGCCCCCCTGTTTCGAAACCGCAGCCCACATGATGAGGGGCCGCTCATACTGGCCAGCCGGGGGTCGTAACCCCCGTCTCTTCCCCTATCTGGTCGGCCCGCTCTGGCCGGCCGGCTGTTGCCGCCACGGGACCGGCGATGGCCGGTCCCCCTACTCCGAAGCCGGCGGCCCGGAACCGGCCACTAGTCCTTTCTCCGCCGCGGCCTAATCCATGGCCTTGTCCGTTAGGAACAGCGCGACGATGTCGCACCCCTCCGCTGCGGCCCCGCTCCGACCGCGGTGCCTTCGGGATTCTCCGGAGCAGCGCGACGACACCGCGACCTTGTTTGATTTCACGGCGTGGGGTGACGGCGCTGTGCATTCCTTGCCACATGACCCCGTGCGGTGCAACGACACTACGCTATTCCTATTCCAAACCACCATAAGGTAGACAAGAGAATTAAGGGAGGAGGGTCGTCCGTTGTTTGTGTGGTTCGGCCCTCTCCCGCTAATTGATAGCAAGAGGTCTAATTTGCATGAGGAACGATGACGGAATAATTCACGAAAAACATCATCAATAAACCCCTACCTTGTCGAATTTTTTGAGTGAGGGTTCGGCGTGGAAATAACCATTGCAGAAGAAGGCATCACGGAAGGAACGTCGTTTGGCATCACGGTACACGGCATCGCGTAGTCGATCTCCAGGGATTTAGCGTTCTTTGTTGAAGATCGATGTGTTATTCGCGTTCTTCACGTTCTTCGATGATGAAGAAGAACTTCAAGAGATTTTCCTTTTTTTCCAAAGACTCCACACAATAAGTTCCAACCCAAAATAAAATAAGTACCTCACTTATTTTATTAACATGACTTAAGTATTTGAATTTCAAATATTCAAAAATAAACTCACCTATTTAATTAACGTATGTTATCAAATTGATAGTGAGTTGAAGGAGTTAAGGAATATGAAGGGGTGGGGTTCCAGTGGTTCCCGCCACCCTCATAACCTCTCATGGGAAGTTCGGTGGTTACCCAACTTCCACCCAATGGTTTAAACTACATAATAAAAATAAAAATTGTAGCTCAATTTTTATTTTAACTTCCACAATTTTTTAACAACTCTTCCTATGTAAACGCATCTCCGAAAAAGGTGTTCTTAAGAAATTAGCGGCACTGCAAATCCATCGGTGCCGTCGGAATTCGATTCCATGCACCGGTTCAAAAGTTAGAAAAACCCGCTCATTTGTTCACTGAACGTACCCGAGATAAACTTCGAATAGAAATTCCGGGCACACCGGGCCTCGGAATCAAGTTCAGTCAAAAACCGTGTTCTTGTAAAATTCCAAAGAAAATTAAGAAAAAAAATTTCCCTTTAATTTTACCGGTCTTTACAGGTTTGTAGTGGAAATACTTTAGGGTTCTTTTCACTGATCAGTTCTATCCAGAATCTTTGGTATTGGCCAAGCCTGGGGAGTTTTTTAAACTTGATTAGGACAAAAAAACCATGACTGAGTACTCAAATGGATTTGCTGAGTAGGTATAGTTTGCTCATGAAATTGTATCGAATGAGAGGATGAAGGCTTGATGATTTGAGTTGGAGTTTCGATTAGATATCTGTTCTTAGGTTTTCATGCTAAAGCTACCAACCTATGATGATGTGCTGGATATAGAAATGATGGTTGAGATGGATTTGGTATGAAAGACTGGGTTGCAGGAAGTTCCTTTTACTTCTAGTGGCGGTGTTGGTTCATTTAAAGGAAAACAGAACTGTGATGTTACTCATGGTGGTTCTCGGAAACAGAGTCATTCCAGACCTCCGATAGCACCAGGAGGGGCTTCCTTGAATTTCTATCAGTGTGGGAAGCCAAGACATTCTAAGAGGGTTTTCACTAAGGCACCAAAGAATTGTAGCTCATGCGGATGTTTAGGGCACCCATAGATATTCTGCCATCACTTCTCTACTCCGAGTAGTGGAACAGGATAATCAGCACCTCCAAATACTGCGGGGAAACCAAATGCTTCACATACAAAAGGGTTCCAACCACAGGAATCTGAAACAAAGCTTCTTCACACAGTGGATGAGTTCCCAGAGGTAGCTGATACAGGTCCTGCGACTGTGAGAGGTACCATTACTATAGATTCATCTTTAGTGATAGCTCTTTTTGATACTGGTGCATCTCACACTTTTATTTCAACCCATCTAGTTAATCTGCTTAATCTGTCTATGGAACTTTTATCTTGTGCAATGGATACTACTACACCTCTTGGTATAGTGAGAGAGAAGGGTCTCCATAGTCCTTCTTGCATTTTATTTCTATCAGATGTCAAGCTTATTTGGGAATTTTTCGTTCTTGATATGAAATATTTTGATGTCATATTTGGAATGGATTGGCTCATTTCCAATAAAGCCGGGATCGATTGTTACCTATGACGGGTCTACCTTACTACACCATGTGGTGTGACTCTTGTTTTTCAAGGAGAATGGGACCCCAAGTCAGGCAGAGCCATACCTTCTTATCCATAGATGGGTAAAGTTATATCAGTGATTTCTTTTGATCTAGAGAAAGATCTAACGAGTGTTGAACTTCCTCCAGTCGTCTCTGAGTTTCTAGACGTGTTTCCTTCTGATTTCTCTTGTATGCCACCAGTAAGAGAGGTTTATTTTACTATTGACTTAATGCCTGGTACTCAACCAGTTTATATTCCCTCTTACCGAATGGCTCTAGCTGAACAAAAGGAACTGAAGTCATAGTCAGAAAATCTTCTTGAAAAAGGTTTTATATGCCAGAGTGTGTCACCTAGGGAAGCACCTATTCTCTTTGCCAAAAAGGCTAATGGTTCTTTACGCTTATGTGTTGATTATCGGAAGATCAATCGAGTTAAGATAAAGAATAAGTATCCATTACCACAAAATGATGATTTGTTTGACCAATTGAAAGGGGAAAAGTGGTTTTCAAAAATTGATCTTTGATCTGGTCACCATCAGTTGAGGATAAAGGAATCTGACATTCAGAAGACCACTTTTCGGAGTAGGTATGGCCATTATGAGTACCTTGTCATGCCCTTCGGCCTAACAAATGCTCCTGCAGTTTTCATGGCCTTGTTAAATCAGGTTTTCCATGAGTTTCGGGATACTTTTGTGGTAGTTTTTGTGGATAAAATCCTTGTATACTCCAAGTCTGGGGAGGATCATGTGTGTCATCTGAGAATAGTTCTGGGTCTTTTAAGAAATCATCATCTTTATGCCAAGCTTTCAATGTGTGATTTCTGGATTCGGGAAGTGAAATTCTTGGGACACGTCGTGTCATAACAAGGAAGGTCAGTTGATCCTGAGAAGGGGAATGCAGTTATGACTTGGGAACAACCACGAAATGTTTTCGAGATTTGGAGCTTCTTGGGATTAAGAGGATATTATCGCCGGTTTGTTAAAGACTTCTCAAAGTCAGCTTCTCCAATGACTGCTCTGACTAAAAAGGGAGGGAAGTTTTCCTGGAATGATAAATGTTAGAGTTCTTTTGTTTACCTAAAGCGTATTTTGACTACTGTGTCGATGTTAACTCTTCCTGAGGTTGGGATAGGTTATGTGGTCTTCTATAATGCATCATATTCAGGTATGGGATGTGTACTCATGCAGGGTAATCAGGATGTTGCCTATGGATCTCGTCAGCTTAAGCCTCATGAGAAGAACTATCTTGCCCATGACCTTGAGCTTGTAGCTGTAATGCATGCACTTAAGTGTTGGAGACATTACCTTTTTGGAGAAGGGTTTACCATGTATTCAGACCACAAGAGCTTGAGTTATATCTTCTCTCAAGAAGATTAGAATCTTTTCCAAAGGATTTGGGTGGAGTACCTACAATCTTTTGACTTTGACATTGCCTATACCTCGGGGAAAGGGAATGTCGTTGTAGAAGCGTTAAGCCTGAAATATCCAACTCAAGATGTGAAAGAATCTTCAGAAGAGTGGAGTTTGATTGCTCTTTTTGCTCAGTTTCATATTGGAGTTCCATGGAAGGGGAATGAAGTTTCTTTAGCCAGTGATCAGTTGACTTCTTCTCTTCTCAAGTTGATTCTTCAGAAAAAACAACTGGATGTTGAGTTCTATAGCATTAAGAACTCTCTTTATGGTGGGAATACCGAAACCCTATGGTCATTCTCCAAAGAGGGTGTCTTGTGTTATTGAAACCATTATGTTGTGCTGTTATCGGCAAGGAAGGATGTGATGGGGGTTTTCCATAACATTCAGTGGGCATGACACCCAGGAACCATGAAGATGTTCTATGATATGCGGTGATAGTTCAGGTGGCTAGGTATGAGACGAGACATTGATGAGTTTGTATCTCGTTACTATACATGCCAGCAGGTGAAAGCCGAGCACAAGAAACATTAGATATTGCTTCAACCACTTCCAGTCCCTACATGGAAGTTGGATGAAATCTCAGTGGACAATGTTGTTGGGTTTCCTCAAACCCAGAGGAAGAAGAATGCGATATGGGTTGTGATCAACAGACTGACCAAGTTGGATCACTTTATACCTATTCAAGATACAACCAAAGTTGAGGAGTTGGTAAATATCTATGTGAAAGAAATTGTTCGTTTAAACAGAGTTTCTTCTGTAATAATCTCTGATAAGGATCCTCGGTTTACTTCTCACTTTTGGAGAGGCCTTCAAGAGGCACTGGGATCTGAGGTCCATTTGAGCACAGACTACCATCCATAGTCAGATGCCCAGACAGTGAGAGATATTCAGATCCTTGAGGACATGTTTCGTGCTTGTGTTATTGACTTTGGTGGATCTTGGGATGATCATCTTGGGTTAGCTGAGTTTTATTATAACAACAGTTATCAATCTGTGATTAAGATGTCTCTTTTTTAGGCATTGTATGTCTATCCATGTAAATATCATTTATGTTGGTCGGAGATTTGTGAATGTTCCTTGGTAGTACCGAGTTTGGTCCAAGAGACGACAGCTAAGATCTAGTATATTCGTTAAAGAATGTTGACAGCTTAGAGTCGGTACAAGTATTATGCTGACAACCACTATAGACCTTTACAGTTCTCAGTTGGTGACCATATGTTCCTGAAAGTTTCACCCCATTTGGTTTATCGACAGCTTGGGAGGAAAGGTATGATTACTCCTCATTTGGTGGGACCTTTTGAGGTTGTTGGTCTTGTGGGGAATGTTTCTTACTGTCTAGATCTACCACCACAGATGACGTCGATACATAACGTGTTCCATGTATCGTAGTTGCGAAAGTATCTCTCTGATCCATCTCATGTTGTGAGATGGAGTGATCTTGAGATTGAACCAGATTTATCTGTGACTGAATGACCAGTCTGGTTTGTTGATTCTAAGACCAAGGTACTTCGTAAGAGAATGATACCTCTGATCCGTATACTTTGGAAGCATGGTTCAGATTCTCATGATACGTGGGAAAGAGAGGCACTAATGAGAGATCAATGGCCTCATCATTTTGACGTGGAGGTTTCTTTATAGGCTTTCAGGAGGCAGAAATATCTTATGGTGGGGAGGTTGTAACATCCTGTTATGTTTTCAAGTACTTTTTGATGTTTCCAAGTACCCCTGTTTTGGAGTCAAGACTTGGGTTTCATTTGGGTGAACTTTTAAATAAAAACTAGAGGATGGTGTGTTGTACATGGTTTGCATACGGTTCGACATATCATGCGGCCAAACAGTGCAGGACTTGAAACCGGGGCAGAAGCTTCCACACAGGCAGCGTACGATTTGTCTAACCGTGTGGCCAAGCTATGCGAGAAGGGTGGTTGAGGCAGTGGCTCATGCACGGTTAGTGTACGGTTTGTCAAAATGTGTGGCCAAACCATGTGGTCACTTAAATTATATCCTTAAATTGTGGATATCGGCCGTTTTGCCTCTAAATGCTTAGTTTCTCCTCCTATGCGGCCCTACCTCGGGATTTGTCTTCTCCAAGGGTTAGAGAAGGTTCTCCCTTTATTTAGGAGGTGATCCAAGTTCTCCTCTTGGTTAATCGAAGTGGGATTCTCAAGGTATGTGATCCTTATTCTTATTCCTTGATTGGTTTCTTAGATCTACTTAGATCTACTTTTCCTCTTCCATTGGTTTCTTAGGTCTACGCCTGTTATGGGTAGATCTAAGTGTGTGGTACCAAGTTTGATGAGTTTTGGTATTGATCTTTCTACGATAAGAGATCTAAGGTGGGATCTTGAAGAAGCAACTCATATTTCTTGAGTGTTCTCGACCGTGGTGGTTTTGGTAAAAACCTTCAAGGTAGGTGGTTCCGTCCTGGCTTGCCAAATTGTTTATCATTGAATTTTCTTGGTTTATTTCAATTATTGATTTAAATTAGGTTGCTCAAGTTGCATTCAATTAATTGATAAAAACATGATTACATTGAATTGAGAAATTTGAAATTATTTTGGCATAGAAATTTGGGAAGACCCCAATTCCATTGAATTGGGTGTGTTTATGGAAATTGGATGATCTAAATTGTTGGATTTAAATAGTGGATCTAATGGAAATGTTTTTAATTAAATTGTTGAATTTAATTGTGGAAATGAAATGTGTAATGATGGAATTGGTTTTGAATGGATTTCAAACTTATGAGAATGGCTTAAAATGATTTGATAGAAACACATTGGTTTTATATTATGAAAAAGGAATGTTTTGAATAAAACCTATTTTAGTTCTAAATGGAATGAAATTGGCACTTTTGAAATTGAAGAATGGTATTGACCATATTTTAATCATTATTAAAAAATTTCTCCGATCATTTAAGAGCACATGAAAGTCTTAGGTAGTTAGTGAGTTATTTGGATACACTCTACGCTACGACAATGTTCTAAAACATACATGCAGTGGGTCACATCCCGACGGCTTGGTGATGAGTCTCCTTTGGACATTATCAAAGGGACCTATGTATACAAATCATTCTGAGTTCACATAGAGAGTGTGGAGTCCTATAACTGGTTAATACTATCATACCTTTTGGCAGATGACCATGTTTCTCTCTTGTTTATTTATATTTGTGATATAAATGTATTCCAATTCTTGTGACCTTTTTTACATGCCTGTTGAATTTATATAAACTATTTTATATAAATTTTTTGCTTATGCCATTGTTTTTTAAATATTCCACCATTTGTAAATCCTTTTCTTAAAGTATTTATTTCCATCAGTTGAAAATGTTTAGCATATTTTTTTAGAATATGCTTTTGAATTTCCAAACCTGTTTATTTGAAAATGGAAAGCCATTCTTTGGATAATTTATATTTGGCATCTTTTATGGAATCTTTGGTGGTATCTTACAGGGCTTAGGCTCACAGCCTACCTTTTGATTTCGGGTGTTTGTAGATTTTCTTCTTCTAGGATCGAGCAAAGGGAAGGGGCCTCTGTGAGGTGGATCCAGTTGTTGATCTTTGGCCATGGTGAGTTGTGTCCTTTGGGACCATGGGACTATTTTTCCCTTTTTGTACTTGGGTTGTAGTACTTTGGCCTTTCATGCCTCTTTATATTATGGTACATCACTCCTAATGGAGTTTCTTTTGTTAATCATAATGTTTTTTTTACTCTTGCTTCAGCATTCTTGTGGAAAAATTGTTCCCACTTGTATGTTGTACAATACCAGGTGCTAGTCACTGACCCGTGGGGATCGGGAATTCCCTTTGGGCTATGTTAGGGCCGGCTCGGTTATCAAGTTACCAGGGTACCCAGGCTGATTCATGAAAATTATAAAATGTTTATAATTTCTATTTTTCTCTTGAATTATTTCAATTATACCCCTACATAAGTAGTTTAAATTTCCATCAACTTTTAGGTACTATATGAACTCTCATATCTAACATTTCATGACTATTTAGATTACCTTTACATTGATTATGTATAGTAATTTTTACCCTTATTCCTCTTATGAAAATTTTGGGTTACCTTTATATATAGTATGAAAATTCTCTCTTACATTTATGCAACATGGTAATTGACCCTTAAAAAGGTATATAATTCTAATTTTTTCTAGATTACTTTGTTCTACAATTTTCTTGATATTTTTATTTTTTTAATGCATAAAACAATTTTTTTTATTCTATAAATTCCTAAAATTTTATATTATCTAATATAAGGGTTTCTATAATTTTTTAAAACAAATTTATTGGATGATTAAAATCATTCTTTATTTACATATGAGCTTGAAATATATATTTAAAATATTCCTAATTTATTATTTAAGGTTAATTTATTTGTATTATTTGTTTATATATTAATATTTTATTATAATGAAGTTATTATTCCTTATTTCTATATATTTAAATGAAATGTCATTAAATTTGAATATTATTTCATTTTAGAAATGAAAGGAAATTTCAATTTTAAATTTGGAATATTTCATATTGAAAATATAAGAGATTTTTAATATGTCATTGTCCTATTTTCATGGAGATTATTTGAACTCATTAAATGAGTTATTTAAAATATGTTTGAATTTTTCAAATGTTTTTTAATTCATATAAAAGAATTATCAATATTTTGTTTCCCTCTCCCACTCCCTCCTTCACAATTCCAAATTATTTATTTTATTATTTTTAATTTCTTAATGTATTTTTTGGATTGGATTATTTATTATAATAAAAATGTATAGTGGAATTAATGGAATTGTGATGGTTGAAAATAAGGTTTTTGGAAATTACACTATATTTTCATAAAATAAGATAAGGCACATTTCATGAACTATACATTCAAGAGGACTATTGTATGAAAATACAAAAGAGAAAAATATCCTTATAATAAATAAATTACTAGAATGATCATACTTCATCATTAGAATCTATTTGTAATGGATAAAAATATTCATTATACACCATCATTTCTATCTACAAGTTTCAAATAGCTCTTTCCTTATTTTATTTACTTCTTCTAGACTAGGTAGGGTTTATTTTACAAAATATTTTCACAAAACATATTATTCCACCTATACAAATAATTTATCTAGTTACGATTACCTAACCTAAAATTATGTTAGGTTTGTTCCTTGTATATAGACTTAGTTTTTTTTGTTACCAAAAAAGTCAAGTTGGGATTGGGGTTGCTATCGTGTAAGAGTTTTATGTAAGGATTCATCATTTTGTAAAAGTATTGTTTTATTATGTTTCCTTTATAAATCCTCTCTAATGTCATAGTGGGTTTCATAATATTTTAATTGAGGTGAAAATATCTGATTAATTAAAATATATTAAACCACTATAAAATTTATTATCCACTCATATTTTTTTATGAATAAACACTTCAGACATCAACCATTCTTATTATTTTAATAATTAATTGTTAAATATTTATAAACTATTAAATTACATGATTAATATTAATAATTTTGAAAATTTTAATAATGTTTTATTCACCCCAATATTATACGTTCCCCCACCAAATTTCTGGACCTCTCAGAGTTTTCACATGATGGTAGGGAGTGGGGATGAACTCGGTTGTGGAGACATTTAATCTTTTACCCAAGGAATTTTTGATTGTATGACATTATTTTATGTCTCTATTTCATAAAAAATTAAAACACAATTTAAATAATTCTGTTAATTTATATAATGTGAAATACACATTGTGTAAGAGTGACATAAATCATTCATTCTCACTTATAATCCTTATAAGGGGATACTCTTTCTTGTTAGTCCTTCTTTTTTTATTTATTTATTTTTTAATTTTAATTTTGCCTTCTCTTTCATGTACATCATTATTTTTATTCAATTATTCCACCTTTTCAAAAAAACCCTAATAGTAGTTATATTTTTTAAAAACCTCATGAACAATGTTTTTTGTGAATCTCTTTTTGAAAAGAATCCATGGCCAGCTCTCTGGTTGTATTCTATATGGAGCATTGAATTATACATGATGATAAAAACCCATTCACATGGTTTTCTAATCATTAAATTTGGTACAATTACCAGAAATCCAAGAATTTCATTCATTGATTCCTCTAACATCTTTATGATGTTTTTGTTTTCAAATAAGTATTTCCTATTTATTTATTTAATTATTTATTTCTCTCAATCTGAGATAAACTACATACTGTTTCCATTAATTAATAATGGTTCAAAATATTTTTCATAATTCAAAGAAGTGGATAAAATATCTTAAAAGGTTATATATTCTTTCATGGAACAAAAAATTCCCATTAACTACTCACTTTCACACAAGATCCCAAGGAATGAAATTAATTTTAATGGAAAGAGAAACAATTAGAGAAAAATATTTTATGTGTGGATATATCATACTATAGAAATAAATCCAATACAACTAAAGATAAAAATCCCCAATACTATCATTATAATAAATAATTCACATTCATTTTTCTATAAGCCATATTAAACGAATATCATCTTATGAAACCATAATCAAAGAAGAAATAATATGATATTTAAGAAATAAAGGAATCCTTTTCCAACATGTCCACCACTCTTCAAGAATATATTAAGTAATGATTCTAATAATAATAATTACATTAGGGGTAAATATATATGTTATTTGATTAAGAAGAGTTATAGAAGGTAGAACCAACACATGAAAATCCATCTCACAAACAAAAAAAAATACTACTAGATAAAAAAAGGATAAAATCACAAAGAAAACAAATTAAGGGATTTTATCTTTCATATGATACCATTTAATTTTATTTCACATTACATAAATGAATTTTTATGACCCTTGGGATAAAATTATAGATATGTTCGAGCTATTTTTATCCTTAAATAGTAAATAGGATAATTAAAAGTCCACTAACAAGGATATGAATATGCTTAAATTATAAAATAAACAAGTCCAAATAAATTTTTATGAAGAAAAAAAAACTTACATAAATAAGGGTACAAAAATATTTAATTAAATATTATTTTAATTTTTCAAATTTGGAATGTTTATTCATTTACGCTTTGTTTTTAATGATGATGTTACATACCTTAAGTTAAACCTAGATGATAATGAATATATGACACTAGAGGTGGCTTAATAAAAACAAAACGAATCAATGTAAAATTTAGATAAGCTTATACTCCCTCAACGTCTTAGAAGGGGAGAAAACCCAATAGTGGATGTTGATGGATTCAATACACCAAATCCTAGAAAAACAAAAAATGTGTAGATATTACTCTCACATTGAAAAGAATATTTCTACATGATCCTCAGATGCCTCAAGGAAGGAAATCACTGAACCCCACAAATACAAAATTTTGGAGGATTACTCGATTGATGAGGTTGATAATAAAGGGAAATGGAATCCTATGTACATATATTCTTATTGTAATGATGAGTAAGTGGGGGAAGAAGTCCATGATTGGATAGAGGAGAAAGAAAATATAATATTCCAGAGATATGTCAATAATACTATTATTAGAGAGAAATAACATGAAATTAGGAAGCGTATGTTCATAAAGATGTTGGGTGAATATAAAAAGAATCTTTATTTAAATTTAAATGATATTACATGGGAATTAATTCGTCCACCATTCATGTTTTTTACTCAGTGTGTCTCACTTAGTGACTCACCTTCTCAAAATGAGTTTCTTTCTCTATTTTGAGTAGTCTGCTATTATGTAGGTTGTCTTTTCTAGATAAGGTAATGTAAGGATATCATGAGGTCCAAAAATGTAGTTTGGATTACATGTTTTATTTACAACCTTTGATGAGTCTGAATATGATATGTCTACTACCTCATGTCCTAGTTTTCTCTAGTATATTATTTTGCACAGCAAACTACATTTTTTATTATTATATTGGTGGAATTGTGAGGAATATGGAATTCTATCAAGTGGTTCTTGTTTTTATTGGAACATATTTACATGATCTAGTTTCGTAGTGGGGGAGGTATTCACGGTTTTCACTTCTTTTGTTGTCATCATGTGACCTGGTCATTATTTTTGTCTCGTTTAGTGTGAAGATTTTGAGGAAATGTTTTCTTGGAATTGGGTTTCTTCTTGCATGAGGAAATGTTACAGACAGGTTTGTTTACTCTCAAATCTTTTATGTATCCTAAGATTTTATTTCCCTAAATCTCATTATGGTGTGATCATTTTACAACTTGTGTTTTTACTGGACTTGTTTATTTTTTTAATAAATATTTAATAGATTATTTGGGTAACCAATTCATGTCTCGTTTTTTCAAAAAATAATCCTATGATTGAAAAGATGAATATTTTTTAACCTTATCCATGAAGTATTTTTCATCCATTGGATTATTTTCGTAATGAATCCAAAAAGATTCCTACCAACATCATCTTCTGAGATACATTAAGAAGATAGGTCTTGACTTGTACTCCAAGTATCAATAACCATCAACAAATTATTTTATTTATAATTTTTATGTCATAAGGAATCTTTATCCTTTCTATTCAACCTTGGATAATTTGATTTTATGTATCCTAGTTTCTTACACTCATATCATATAAAATCATTTAAATATTCCTTGAAAAACAAAAACATTAAAATATTTTATTTTATTCCTTATTATGGATATTATATAAATATATATGTATATATATTCCATTCAGTTGTTTTCATTCTGATATACTTTATTCGTAAACATTCTTCTAAAACGTTTTTAAAATTAAGAAAATATTTCTTCACTAAGTTGAATATAAATTTCATAAAAATGATGTTTTTAAGTAGCCTTGGTAGTTGAAGATACAAAGGTGACTCATTTATATTTTCCACATTCTTAATATCTCTTTAAATTATTTTCATAATATATGAAATTTCTAATTAACTCATCTACTTTTAAATATGTAAGATGATTTTTATTTTCCAATAATAATATTTTTATTCCCACTGTGTTGGAAGAAAATAAATTATTTTATTAACCATATGGTTATATATAATATCATATTCTTCCATAAATTTAAAACTATTAACATTAGTTGTGAATATTGGATACATTTTAACAACTTATTAATTAATATTGAAATAAAAATATTTATAATTAGAAATCAGTATTGGTCTTCTAGTTTATAGAACATTGGATATTCTGAAATTAGAGACCTATAATCTCTTCTATATACCATTGGTTTTTTCCAAACAAAGATATATAATTTTATATTTTTCTACTCATAGAATATAGTATATTATTTTGAACATTTTATTTTAGATGAAATTCATCTTTTTCTTCATAAGTGAAATTCATAGTAGAATTATTCATAATATTTTATTCACTAAACATATTTTGGTCAATATAAAATCATGTATTTATATCATATTTATTCATTTTATCTATATAATATTCATAATTTTGAAGATCAATATTAGAAGCTAATTTGAATTTATAACATATTGGGATTTGATAAAAATCTTTAGTGTCATAAGGAAATTTTTTCTCAATATATATTATAATAAATAGTTATAGAGAAATTCTCAAATTTCAAACTTTTTCCCAAATATGAATCTTTATGTGGGACTTGAATTAAATATTTTATGAATCTATCAATGTGAAACCCTAGACCCATGATCCTAGATCTGTAGCTATAAAAACATACTTTATATACAATATTAGATACAAATTATTGATTATCTGACCCAACCACAAAGTAATTACAAGATTTAAAGAAAATATTTCATTACATAAATTTACAATACCATTTTGTTATATATATTTATAGGATTATGAATATTAGAATTATAAATCCCTTGGTAGTTGTATCAAACAATAACTTTCCCCACAATATATTAAACTACTAAATACAAAATGAGTCTATAATATCTCCAAAAAAATCTTCATGTGATGACCCACTTATTCTCATTGGCTTTAGAACACAATGAATCATTAAGAGGCCTCTGGTGATATCCCAAATATTCTAAAGGCATGTAATAAATTCTAAAGGGTTTCAAATGGAAGTGGGATAAGATTCACCCATTATAAACTAAACCATTAACCCAACAAACCATAACCATAAAACTCACTATATGATGCATGAATAAAAGACACAAAATGAAACCATCACATTTATAACAAAATAAAACCAAAAAGTTCAGCAAAAGAATGAAAATCAAAATAAAAATAAATAAATAAAGAATAACTAAATACTCCAAGATAACCACAAGACACCATGCTTCACAAGCTATAATCTCCAACATCATCAAACATACCATGTATCACGATGTGGTGCTAAAATCATGTGATACTTTACCTTTACACAAGTCCAAGAAAATAGAATCTAAAAAGTGCCAAAGTTACAAATAAGGGGTGAATATAAAACTCAATAGGCTTTCCCCAATGAATCTCTACTCACTTCACTATAATATAAAGGTAAAAATATTTTATATAAAATTGATTATGTAAAACAATTTCTGAAAATTGTTTATAACTAAATATAAACAAGTCTCAAAATCATTTAAAACCAAATGTAAAAAACTTTAATTTTCAACGAATTTCCTGCAAGTCACATTTATATAAAAACAACAAAATAGTAATTAAAACCATTTCTAATTGAAATTTTGGTATATCCCTTCAATTCCACTCATTCACACATCCAACTATGAATGCTTTATGGTGACAGTTCCCTACTCTTGAGTATTCTGTCATTTATCTACCATGTTGTCACATGATAATTATACCCCATGTTCCATTACACTTTTGGAACCGAGCATAATATGATATTCCAACCAATCCTTGTAAATGTTATCTACACACACCACTATTATTCCAAAACCCTTTCAAATAACATTTAGAATAAAACCGTTCTTTTATAGAAACCTATTTAAACAAAAAAAATTACAATCACCCATTCCATTTCAATAAAATAATTCCTTTTATTGAAAACTTTTTTATAAAATCCGTTCACCATTATTCCAGAGAAATACCATTTTAAAATCCCTATTTTAAAATCAATAATCAAACACTTTAATCAAAATCACTAATTTTCCAATGTTTCCACAACCCTCATCATGGAGGGTTTCAAAGAATAATAACATAGACAATAATAATAAAATCCACAAGATACAATGAATTTGAATTAATTTCTTTCAGTTCTACTAATAGGATTTGAGATTCAAGCCACCTATATTGAATGTTTTGACGAAAACTGAAAACGGATGAATAACACTTAAGAAACTGAGTTGATTCTCCATGAAACCACCTTAGATCTCTTCTCCTAACATGATAAAGACAAAATCCCATCATATATTGAATCCAAAATCATATATATACCCATATAAGGTGTAGATATGATAAATTGGGAGTATTTAGGAAGTTTTTCTAAGTAGATCTAAGAAAACATGATAAGAACAGTGAAGAACCTCACTTATCATGAGAATTGGACTAGAAAACGCCAAGGGAGGGATCCAGATTGATTACAAAATGCTTGGTAGAAGTTATCCCACCATAATTGGATAAGAATCCTATGTTTGGGATTCCATGGAGAAAATGAGAGAGTTAGAGGTAAAACAAGAAAGATCATATTTTTTGGGATCTAAATTAACTCTGTGCATTGTTATTTCACCCGAATAGAAAAAACATATACTAATAGTGCATTAGATACTACCTTATGGAATCCCTCACATGGGATTATCACATGGTCTCCCTAAACATTAACACACTATGATGATGATGCTTCTTTAAAACTACTACTGCACATGGTTTTTTCGAGGATTTCGGCATGGTTTAGAGAAACTGTGTGTAGCCCATGTGCATCCCCTTATTCCCCAAATACTTATCGGAAGCTCACCCAATTCTCAAACCCTACGTCTTTAAACATTATAAATATAAAATAACAACATAAGGGTTACATACCATAAACCATCGGTACTAAATTCATCCCACCATTGGTCTTCCCATCCTTAGAATGTAGAAAAGTATACTTTCCCTAAAAGAGTTCCCACCATAGCTCTTCCATTTCCATCTCATTTTCCCAAGATTCTTCCAAAATCTAGCCATGTTTTTATAAAACCTAAAATATAGGAATTTTTTTCCAATGAAATCATTTATCATACCTATCCAATAGCCATATTGTGATACATACCAACAAATCATCTGGCTCTAGGTCAACGTGATCCCATTTGATCACATAGTCAGGATTTGGCTGATACTTTTTCAACTGAGATACGTGGAACACATCATGAACCAAAATGAACTATGGTGGAAATTACAACTGATATTCCACCTCTCCAGCCCATTCCAATATCTCAAAAGTTTCAGTATATCAATGATATAACATGCCCTTCCACCCAAATAGATGATGACTAATACTTGGAGGGATTCTTAAGAACACATGATCACTTACCGTAAAGGACAACGGTCATAGACATTGATTAGCATTTGATTTTTAATGAATCAAAGCCATCTCTATCCACTCTCTCATAAAATTAATCTTATCTATTATTTCGTGTACAAGTCTCAGCCCAACTAGTGAATTCTCCCATATTTCCACCCAACACAATAGAGAATGATTAGTATTTCAATAAAAATATTCGAAAGGAGCCATATGTATCAAGACATAATAGATGTTATTATACGAGAACTCCACTAACATCATGTTATCTTCCAATGAGTCACCAAAATCCATTACACAATCCTACAGCATTACTTCCATCATCTGTATATCCCTTTTAGATTTACCATCCATATTATTATGATACGTTGTACTCATAGTCAACTAAGTCCCAAGTTATTTCTATAAGGATCTCCAAAAATGAGATGTGAACCTTGGATCTCTGACTAAGACTATCGAAACTGATACTTTATATCTCTTTACCATCTCATTGATATAGATTTTGGGTAGATCCTCCATTATATGAGTTTCACGAATAGGTATGAAATATGTCATTTTTTTAAATTGATCCACTATCACCCATATTGAATAATGTTTATGAACCATTCATGGGAGACCTATAAGAAAATCCATGACTATCTACTCCCAGTTCCACACTGGGATAGGTAAATACTACAACATACCTTTTGTTATTTGATCTTCTTCCTTTACTTTATGAAAATTTAGGCACCATGAAACGAACTTAGCCACATTCAGTTTCATGTCGCTCCACCAAAATTGTGCCTTCAATGCCATATACATCTTCTGTATACCCAGAAGTTCATCCCATCTAGAAGGGTGGTAATCATGAAGAAGATGTTCCGGAAAATCCATAGGTACATAAATACAATCACTAATCTATAACATTGAATTCCCTTTAAGATTCCACCCCTCAATGGTCTCCCCACCATTGAGTTTCTAAATCATAACCAAGCAATCTACATTAGATTTTTGTGCCTATTTAAGCAACTTTACCAGATTTCGAACCTCAAAAACATAAAATAAAACCCCAATGTCACTTCGTTCTTTCATTCCACATGCATGTCGAATAGTACTGACATCAATATCCACTCGTCTAAAGATTATTTTTCCAACTGAGCATATGACCATCGGCTTAATTCATCTTCCATCATATTGCCTTTACTCGGTGTATACATCAAGTCGATGTCAAACATCAGAAGATACTTCATACTTATAATTTTCCTCAGATTCAAATCCTATTATGATAAAATGATTTTCAAGCTCTTATGATCCATAAATACATCAAATTTTTCTCCAAATGGGTAATGACACCAAGACTTCAAGTCATGGATAACTGTAGCTAACTCCGTATTGTGTGTTGAGTGATTTTTCTCATGAACCCTCTACTACCATGAACCATAAGAAACCAATGGTCTCCTTACATTAGAACACATCACAACCAAGATCTCATAGCATCACAGTACACCACGTACCATTTTCCTAATTATGGAAAAATCAAGAAAGGTGCTGATGTAAGGTGAACATTGATATCTTTAAAAGACTCTTGTAATTACTCATTCCATTAAAATGGAATGTTATTCTTTTTCAATGATTTTATTGGAGAGGCTGGTAGTGATAAGTCACACAAAATTGATGGTAATAAAGAGCTAGACCTAGAAAACATCATATATCAAATACATTTTTCAGTGGTTTCCAAGATATAACAGCTTCTATCTTCTCCGAATTGACTAAAAATCTTTTTCAAAGATAACATGTCTCAGAAAGCATACCACTTATATCCAAAAATCAATCTTTTATAATTATTCATACAGACAATGATCTCTGAAGACTTCCATCTTGGTCATTATGTGTTCCTTGTGCTCATCCCTTGTCCTTGAATACACCAATATGTCTTCTATAAACAACATAACACAATAAATAATATATCATTAAAATATATGATTCATCAATTCCACAAATACTATTGGTGAATTCATTAGATCAAAAGGCATGACTATATAATCATAATGTCCATATCTACTTCTAAAATATTTCTTTGGAAAATAATCATTCTGAACTCTCAATTGATGATATCCTTATCAAAATTCAGTTTTGGAGAACCACGGAGCTCCCCTCAAATGATCAAACGGATCATCAATTTGTGGAAGTGGATATATTTTCATTATTGTAAATTTTTTAAGTGTATGATAATCAATTCACAAGCAAAGAGTTTCATATTCTATCATTGCGAAAAAGACGGGTTCTTCCCACAGAGATGTACTTGGATGAATGAAACCACTGATTTATAGCTACTCTAATTGTGATTCTAATTCCCTTAATTCTATTTTTTCTATCCAATAAGATGAAAGGGAAATATCAATGGTCCCTAAAATAATATCAATAGTAAACCCAACTTCTCTTATAGGTGGTTACCTTAGGGTGTTCTTAGGAAAGAAATCTAGAAATTTGTTGATGATTGTTGGAAAATTGGTATCATCAATGTCTTACTTTGATGCCAAATTCAACACTACCAACTGGTATGTGATCATTCCCAATTCTGGTTCCAACAAGATTGTTTTGCATTTCTTTACAACCCTCTGTTCTATGAAAAGTTTCTTGACACTATAATCAATTTTGAAACTACCCATTCTACTATAACAGTCAATGTGAACCTTGAATTTTTTTCACCTATCCATACCCTGGATTACATCATAGTCATCTATCTCCAACACTAAGAAATCTTATTTCAGCTCAACTCCAGCAACGGTTATAGAACATTCTCTATAAAGGAAGGACATACATTTTATTTCATAGAGAGTTGTTTTATGTTTTATCATATATGGAATAATATCAACTTTTAAACATAAAAAATTAATATCATGATATGCAATGAATAAATGAAATGCACTACTTTAAAATATCAATTTATTAGGGAAGAATTAAAAATAACCATAAGTCTCACCATAAATAGTCCATTCAGATATTCTAAAATCATCTAATCAGCTCCACACAACTACATTATCACTAAACTCTTCTACTTATTCCCTTGATGATATTTCCCTTATTGAAGATTCATGGAATTCTAAGAATCCCCCTGGCTAGCTCTGCTCTACTAATGATTCTGATTATGCTTTCCTCGTAACAAAGAAGTATACAATGCCTAAGACACCTGAGAAGTGTCTCAAGCACTGGACCTCATATCACTATGACAATAACACTTAATATTTCCCATATTGTGGAAATTGTGGAATTATAGGGGGTTTTTTGTACACTCACACTTCATGTGGTTAAAGGATCCAGATTAGAAACATCTCACTTTTCTCTTTGGGCATGGAGGGAGGTTCACTAATCTGGACTTTTAATTTTGTGTCCCACTACCACCTTGAAAATAGTTGTCCCAATTTTTCTTTATCCTAGAATTAGAGTTAAAACAATTTACTATTTGTATCATCATACTTCCTCCCCCAATAGATCTTGAGATATCATGTTTATTCATTGTCACATTGTTCACAATCTATGTATAATCTGTAATATAGAACACTGCAATATTCGAGCGACTCTCCTATCTCATCCCTGATTCTAAAATGTATTCCTTCAAGGTCTCAGTATCTATAACATCTATTGGAAATCACTCTGAATTCATGAATTTAGCCACATATTCGGTTACAGAGATATTTTTCTGCTTTAAGATAAAGAAGTCTGTTGTTATCTGGATCTTGGACATGTGATAGATTTTTTTTTGAAAACCCTAAAAAAACCTACCAAGTAAAGCCTTTATGTAGTTTATCTTAGACACCTACATCCCACCACTAGAATGAAAGATCATTGAGCATATAAGTTTCTACCTTGGATTTTATCATTAATGGTGCGCTGATGAAATTGAAGATGCGATTCATCCTGTTCAGACACACCACTGCCTTTTCGAGTTCAAAATCACTACAGAAAATGGGTGGGTTCTACTTCATTAACTAGAGAGAATGATTCACATGCCTTGGATCATCCCTCTAGTTCCCGTTATCCATATCTTGAAACACTTTCATGATACTCTGAACATGTTATTGGTTTACCTATTGATCTATTGAAACCACATTCTCCGCAGCTTCATCTAGTGGGTTTCTACGACGCCTATCGGGTGTCATTTTCTAAAAAAACAAAAAACTCTAAAAGTCTCACTCTCTAGAAACTGATGTCTTATCAATTAAAATTCTAGCACATTAACTATCATAACATTTCTTTCTAAAGTCAACCATTTTTTAAAACATGAATCTTTTTTTGAAGATCATCCCACTTTAAAAAATATATCATCCATAGTATTTTAAAATAATTTCAATTGAAAACAATCTCATTATTTTCAAAAGTCATCACTTTTATAGAAAACATAAATCATTAATATAGATTAAATGATCAATATTAGAGGGAATTCATTCCTATAAAATGCATTTCATTCTCATATAATTAGTAAAACCCGTGAAAATGAAATTTACAAAATCCTCTACGTGTCTCTAAAACACTTGTCTACCCAACTCCCTAGTAAATACAAGTTTAGCATAAATAGGTTAGCTACACCTTTTTATGATCTACATTTCAAGAACCTACAATCTAACTCTTTTTGAAGTTCACAACCAAATACTAGAAATAAATTCTGAATCGTTTAAAATGAAATTGGTGGATGATTTACATTTTAGGAATTAACCCACTAACCTAACTAACCATAACTAAAAAAATCACTATATAATGCATGAATAAAAGAAATCCAACTCAACCATTACCTTTATAACAAAATCCAAACCAAAATTGCTACATTGGAAGACAAATAAAAATTAAAATAAATAGAAAAAGAAAAACTAAATTCTCCAAGATGACTACAATACTCCATGCTCCAAAATCTGTAATCTCCAACATCACCAGACAATCCACATATCACGAGGTGGTGCTAAAAATGTGCGATACTTTAAATTTTACCAATTATCGAAAGAAAGCATCAATAAAAGATCCAAAGTGATAAATAAGGGTTGAGTATAAAACTCAGTAGGATTTCTCTAGTGACTTACATGCTCACACCACAAGGATAGAAATGATAGAAATTTTTTATAAAACAATTTATATAAAAAAATTCCCAAAACAAGTTATAAATAAATATAAAAAATCTAAAAAAATTAAAACCAAATGTAAGAAAGTGATATTTTTAACTTATTTATAGTATTTCACATTTCCAAAAAATAACCAAACAAAGCATTAAATCCATTTCTCATTAACGTTTTTTCATATCAATTCTCTTACACCTATTCGCACATCCAACTACTCATCCATTATTATGACAATTCCCGACTCATGAGTGTTCACTCTTCGATATAGCATGTTGTCACATGTTAATTATACCCCATATTATATTAAACCTTTGGCACCTATCTCAATGTCATATTCCAACCAAGCCTCCTAAAATGTATCTACACACACATCACTATTATTCTAATACCAATTCAATAAATCCATTTTTTTATTGAAACCTATTTCAAAAACCAAATTCCAATCAACCACTATATTTCAAAAAAAAATTTACTTTAAACCTTATTATCAAATCCTATTACCATTATTCTAGATAAATCCCATTTTAAAATCCACATTTTAAAATCAAGAATCAAACACTTTAATCAAAAGTACAGATTTTCTACATTTACCACAACCATCACCAACGAGATTTTATAGAAATCATAAACAAGAAAATTCCCAATAAAATACACAAGAATAAATCGATTTTAAACCCGTCCATTATGATCTACTAAGAGGATTCGAGTGTGAGGCCACCACCTCAAAGGTTTTAACAGAAATCGAAAATAGCCGAAGAACGCTTAAGAAACCGGGTCAATTCTCCATGAAACCACCTTAGATATCTTCTCCTAATAGGATCAAGACAAATTTTTATAATATTTGGGATAAAAAACATTATATATACCCATAATGGGTGTAGATATGAGATACCAAGAAGATAAGAGAATTATATCTAAGTAGATATAAGAAAACCTGACAAGAACATTGAAGAACGACACTTTCCACAAGAATCGATCACGAAATTGACAAATGAGGTCATTGGATTGATTAAAAAATGCTTGATAGATGGCCTCCTAATTTAAATGGATAATAATCCTCAGTTATTTCTTTCATGGTTCAAAAACAATGTATTTTGAGGAAAACTGAATGAGATTATAATTTTTATGATCTAACATTAACTCTGTGCATAGTCAGTTCTCAGAGTTAGACAAAATGTATGCTAAATATGTATTAGAAACTACCTTAGGGAAACCCTCTAATAGAATCCTCACATAGTCTCCATACACATGTTCACACCGTGTCGACGCTACAACCTAAAAAATTATACTTTGAGTGATTTCTTCTATGATTTCTTTACGGTTTAGACAAACCATGTTCATAACCCCTTTCCACAAAAACTTATCAGTAGTTTACCCAACACTCCCATCATCCGCCATTACACTTTATAAACATAAAATCACCAAAGAAGGATTATATTTCAAAAAACTGGGGTTCTATACTTCCACACATTTTATCCTTTTATAAATATCATGCGTACTAATTTTCATTATAACCTAGGGAATATAAATATATTGAAGTAGTGAGATGAAATTCTTAGTAAGGGAAGAATATAACTAAAGCTGTCAAAAAAATAAAATGTTATAAATAATTTTATAGAAAAAATTAATATGAATAATTCTATATTCAACTAAAACATGAGAATAATATGTGCATAGAAATAATTGAAAACATGTATATCAATAATAATGATCTTATATTGATGTAATGTATATTGGCATACTGTAATAACATGTCACCAAGGACTTGTGTTAAGAATATTTACTAATATTAAGATAAGAATACACCAAAACACGTGTTTTTTCACTTAAAATAATTATTGATACATCAAGTTACTAAATACGACTAGGCCCCACCCATCACATGATTATGTCAAATATATTCACAATAAGATTCAAGAAGAAATTTTATACAATTTACCAAAGAACCAATATATGAATAAAAACATGGATATCCATATAATGAAAAATATATAATTTAAATAAATAATCAACTTATATAATAAGTGAATATCCATCAAGAATATCAATTCTTCCCCAACCAATAAATAATCTTTCTTTCTAGGTAAACATACTTTGATCTAAGATTTTTAAAATTAGTGTTCACACCTTATACGGTATTGAGTGTACGGTAAATGTAATTCTATAATAACATGATAATTGGATATCCTTATAAACAAAGTGTATTTTTTAAAAGAACATAACTCATGTGTAATAAAGGAAATTGGAAAGGTTGTCAATATAAATGAAAAACACCCTTACAAAAATAATTCTCTAGAAGATATCACAAAAAGAGATAAATAACATAATTTTTTGATACCATTAGTTTGATCCCCCAATTGAAATATATATATATATAGGATAAATAGTTTAACATGAACTATGTTAGGGTAAATAATTTTAAAAATGAAAAGGAAGCATAAGTAAAAATTTAAAATGGACTATTTAAAAAAATAACATTCATGTAAAATAAAAATTAATATATTGTTCTCAAATGATAAATTTAAAAAGGTGATAAGAAATATTTTAAAAAATAATAATTTTGAAAATAATATCCAATAATAGAGCCTTGAAAATATATAAATCATGTCTTTAATAAATAATATGAGGAAGGGAAAACATATTAAATCGAAAGAGAAACCTTTTTTATTATTTTTAAAAATAATTTTTCAAAACTCACATTATCCGAAGTGTTATAAAATGATAATTTATATAAAAAATATTACATCAAAATAGATTTATAGAAATTACCAAATAATAAAATATTACTCAAAAATAACCTGATCATGTATGAAATATGTTCGTGATGAAATATTATAACTCATATAATGGAGACTTGAGTTTCAATATCCATTAATGGAAATATAACCCTTGATGTATGAAATATTACAAAAGGTGGTTATATATGGTATTAATGTAAATAAATAAAATAAAACATAATATAATATAATGATATAATGTCCCCAATATATATGAAATATGTATAAAATATATTATCATGAATTAATGAATGAAAATTCAGCTACAAAAAGTGATACAACTAGGATAACAACTAAGCTAAAATAAACTTGAAAAAAGAAATGACTCATAATATTAATTCACATGTACAATGAAAATATGATAAAGATTAATCCATGCATATTGAATATATAATTTTATGTAAAACATGGTTCATAACATGAACTTGTCTAAAGGAATAAAGTTTGAGGAAAATATTCATTGTGGATTGAGTAACATTTAAATCAAAACCCCTTCATAGAGAGGGATTATGGTTGAACATTAAATACCATGGTTAAACTAAAATTCATCATATGATATATAAAATAGGAAAAACATACATCACACTAATGAAATTTGGTGTATAATACAAAACATGTCACAAAGAGATGAATTGTAGAGGAAAACTCTTACCTTGATCATCACCTATTTTTCACTTATATCAAAAATCCAGAATAATTGAATTATGTTCATTAATTTCATACCCAAAGAAATTATTCAGAAATATAATAATTTATACTACTCATATATAGTCATTATATATATATATATTATATTATTTTTTACCTATATTTAACATTAGGTGCATGCAATCTTCATTGCATTGAACTAGTTTAGTAAAAGAGGTGTTGGAATATTTATTTTCCAAATTCCGCCACTATTTGTTAAACTATGTACTATAATGTATTTTTTAGATTATTTTATATAGATATAATTTCATTTAATTTTAGATTTGGTGATGATTCAGGAGGATTAAATTAGCAGAAACCGTGTTTTAGTGATTCATAATGAATAAAGGGTTATTTCTCAATTAATGAATTATGTATTGATAAAACATTACCGAAACTAAAAAAATTGTTTACATATTTATATCATGTTATACTAGTAAATAATTTTTAATTTTAATCCATGATATAAATTCATAATAATGCTTAATTTGGTTTTTAAATCGACCCTAACAATAACCTACCTTGATTGAGGGATGATTATGAGGTGGTTTCTCTATAATATCATTATATCACAGTCAAAATATTAGTATTTTGTTCTTTTTAGTGTGATAAAACATAATTTCAAATAATTATATGGTGGATATTATTTATATTAATTCATTACTTAGAATAAATATATCATTTTTCTTTTAGTATGCATGTTTTATATGATTGAATCAATAATGATCGTTTCTTGAGCATATCACTAACTTGTTCTCTAAGTTATCATACCATAATTTTAGTATAATTACCATGGTTTTAAAATTAATTATTATTTTTTTTGTTTTTGTTTCTTTGGTATATAATGTATACAATTTTAAAAAAATTAGCTATTATTTCAAAAGTATTAAAGCATGATAGGAAAATATTTCCCTAAATATATGGACCAAACTAAAGACACTTTTTCATTCATATGTGGAGTGTTACAAAAAAGCACATAAAAATAAGTATATCACACTATTATTTATTTCACATCATGGATATAATACATCCATTAAACGTGCCAACATTAATAGTAGAAAATAGATAAATATGAAGAAAATATTCATGACTAGAAAATCCCAGGGATCATCTTCAACCTTGAAGATCACCAATAGCCAAAAAAACCTATAAAAAGGAATATTACCATGAAATTAGAAATAATTATGTAAAAAACTATAATATAAAATAGGAACTATTTCTTGTGATGTTAGAGTTGAACAAACGATTGATTTAGTAAGTCTATATATTGGAATTAAATTTGGGCATTATAAATATGATAATTTCAAATATAGATGTTCAAATTTGGTCATTTGACTAATATCAAATAGGTATATTAAGTTTTTTCATTTTTAACCAAAATATAACCAACAATTAAATACAGTATGATATGAAAATATTATCTTTTTATATATACATGTTACGTGTAAATATTTTTATTATTATTAAAATATGATATCATGTATATGTAAAATTAAAATAAAAATTTCAATATGAATACTTTAGTAAATTTAAATTTAAAAATATAAATAATTAGTTAATGTTTTTTCTCAAATAATATATAGTATAAAATTATTATTAATATTCAAAAGAATATTTTATTAATTATTAAAAATTATTCAAAATAAATTAAATATAATGCTTAAAAATATCTATATATATGATCTAATAGTTAACAAAACATAAATTATAAATTTATATGAAATAATATTAAGAACTCCATAAAGATTTAATATTATATTTTGTAATAAAAAAAGTTTTATTTATAATTAATATTTTTCATTTAAAAACTAAATATATAAATTTTAAACATTTAATTTATTAAATAAAATTTTCATTTGAATTAGTTATATCAAAATTAACAGAGTTTGTGTTTTTTATATTTTTATAAAATAATAGATTTTAAAGAGAATAGTGAAAAATACACATATTTCTAATTCCATCACGTCTATATGACTTATATTTTACTGAAACTATTTTGATATAAAATATAAACAAACATAAATTTAAATCAAAAATTAATAAATATTATTTTTAATTTATAATAACCATGAATATGATTTAGAAAAATAAAGTAATATTTTAGTAAAACTATTTTTCATTTGTTTCCAAAATTAGATTCGTTCAGGGGAAATTAGGTTTTGGATTAAATTTAATGTCACATAACTCATCATTAAATTAAAGTAATCTTCTAAATATCATTATAATTTATAGCATTTATTATTTTGTTCAATGAATATACTTTATACATAAAATACACTTTTTATAAATGTGATTCAACAAGTTTTGTTCTATAATACTGAAATTAATTTATCTAAATCATAGAGATTTTATTTAATAAATTTTTTTATGTATTTATAATCAAAATGTTAAAATTTTTAAATTCCTTAAATTTTAATTTTTTTCATTAAAATTAGTATCCAATGGTGAAAGTGGAGTTACCACGATAATTGTCAATTAGTATTAATGTTGTTTAACATGCTGAAAAACATGTTACGATTTGACAAGTATAATGGCCCTATAATTTTAATCATTAAAATATTTTAAGAATAATTAGCCACCAAATACCAACCAAGGATAATAAATTCTTGTGTCTTTGGAAGATTAGCTACATAAAACAAAAAACATGTAAAAAAATAAAATATTTTTATATTAATCATCCATACTAAGCTCCTAACATCCTTTGACATCTTATATATTTATCGGATAACCTAGTAAATATATAGACAAAATGGATGCACCAAAAATCTCATTATGTGGATAAACATAGAAATAAAGCATATCACATGGGCTAGAAGGCATAACTTGATGACATAAAAAAGACCTGAAGCATGAATAAACATATAGAGTCACAACATATAAAACTTTGTATCATGTAATCATGGAAATATAGGAATATGGAAAGAATATATAACATAACATAAACATGGGTCAAGGATAACTACCAAGACTATATCACATGGTGGGAAAAGGTCACATAAAGGAATCAGGTTTACTCCATATCCCAACATGATGTCTCATGAGACTAAACTTTCCCCAATGAATTGGATCATTATCTGGGGTAACACATCGTGACATGTTCATGTATATGTGTTCCACTTGAATTATCAAAAATAAACACAATGGTTACCCGTGGAATGGAATGGGTATCGTAATCATGTCATAGAGAATAAAAATTTGGTGTATCATAAAATATTCCCTAAAAATGGATTTAAATCATAAATGGACATTCATAAGGTAAAATAGGATTGATAATGATAAATTATGTTCAACTAAAGTAAATACATGTAAAAGAGTGTTTATGAAACATTAGAAATGAGCCTCTTTAATACGGTATAAGGGGAAATATTAAAGAGTATTTAAAGAGGGAAAAGGTATAATTGGTTGAAAAAAAACATAAATGAACATAGATAGTATCTCAAGATAAAAATATTGATTTCAAAAATATATTGGTGTATTAAAATAGACTATGGAGTGTACATAAAAATGGTTAAGGAACCAGTAATTTCCTATTAATCGGTCTAGATTATTAGGGGATATTGATAAGGGAGCCTTAATAAATATGTATTTCACTATGAAATAAAGAATAATTGAGACAGGTATATGTGTTTGGAAAATAAACTCATAAATTTAAAGTATAAAATAAGAATAATTAATAACTAAATTCGGTTAAGGTGAGAAAATGTGTAACCTGGTAGAAAGATGGATATTTGGAGTAAATCCCACACCTTATATCTGAAAGTTTTCTGCACCTTTACTTAATGTACTAGATAATAAAATTAAATCCAATAATTAATTAATTAATAACATATTATAAAAATATTTAATTTATTATAATTTTATTAGGTTAATTTTTCCATTTCATTTACTTATAGTGTTTAGTTTTGTTGTTTTGGAAGTGTTTGTTTCATGGTTTCATGATTGGTTCCCTTGAGTTTATTTATGGGAGTAATTTTCAAATGGATGAAAAAATAAATAATTAGAACTATATGATATTTATTCACCTTCCAAATTTTAAATGGTCCCATATATATTTTTTCTTATATCTTATTAAGATTCATTAGAAAAAACATTGATGAAAATTTTATTTGTTTATTTTTGTTTCTTTTACGATCATCACGAATTAGTGTCATTTTATATTATAATATGTTTATATAATTGATAAAAACATTAACTAAGTCATAATACAAATATTATAATATAGTTTAATAATAAAAATGGATTTATGATCATCCTTGAAGGTGGTAATTAAAAAAAACATTTCATCCACCAAGGCGGTAAATCTCCACCTCACAGACGATGTTTTCATTTTTAGAACAAAAGGGGACTGAAAGAGATTTGATGATAGATATTAAATTAACTAAATAAAATTATAGTATATATATATGATACTGTATTTTTCATGTTACTTTGGATAGGTGAGGTGAGTTAAGGATAATAAAATAAAAAAGACTGATTGATAAGGAGTCTAAAAGAATAACACATCTTCTTTCATCAACAATGCATAAAACAACAACTATAGATTTTGGATTTTTCCACTTTGAAGTCACAAATTTTATCCATCCCTCAATCACCTATTGGTGTAAGCTCTTTACACCTCATGCTTTATTTGTAACTTTTGTTTCTTTCAATAAATTTCTTTAAGGCATGAATTGGGTGACTAATTCATATCGCCCCTTTTATTAGAAAAGGAAGGGTTTTACCTCTTGATTTTTATCTATTTATAAATCCACTTAAGGAACATTGATATGGTCTTATGGTGATAACATAAAGACCAAATCATAGGTAAGAGGTATGGGAGTGTAATTGGATATAATATAGGAAATTACTGAGGCTTAGAATCTTTGAGGAGAAGTAGTGGTGAGGGTAGTATTTAGAGGGGAGGAGAGGGGTGTTTTTTTATTATTTTATTCATTAGTTTATTATTTGGGATCAAGAATATAAATTTTAATGATTCCCGTCACTAAATAATTTAAATAGAGAATTAAATTTTGATATAATGGTTCTCACATCATCAATACATCAACAATGACTCAAAAATCCTGTATTTAGCTTATTTCATAAATTATTGTGTCTCACTATTCACCAAAATTCAACTATTTTAGAAAAAACCAAAAAAACACTCTAACCACTTTTCAAAATGTTATAAATATAAAATTGAATCAATTCTATGAAAATAATTTTTTAAATATGATAAATTTAATTTTTAATTAAAATCGTCATTTACTCAAAAAAAATATGGATTTTAATATTATAACCGAATTAATGACACATTAAAAAATTAATTAATAACATATTTTATGAAATAAATATATTTTATTTTCATTAATAAGATATCTAAATTTTATTTATTATTCCATCAGTGAGGTTACTATTCTATTGGCTACATTGTTATTCCTAATATTGACATTACTATTATAATTTCAAGTTACTATTCCATTGTTAAAGGTTCCTTAATTTCTATAAATACAACTTATTCCATTCTTAATTTATGAAAATAATGTTTCTATTGTGTTCTTTATGTGATTTATGTGTTTTATACTATATATAATCGTTATAAGAAAGCGGAATTTCATTCATAAAACCCTAGTTCATTACAAAATAACTTGTTTGATATTGTATTATTTAGAGATTTTATAACTTATATATTTCCCCAAAATATTATCTTCCAATTTTGGGGTATTTTTTCATGAATAATGGAGTCCTATTATTTAGAAATAATGATTTTTTACCAAAGTTCACTTTTTGTGTCTTATAAAATCACATGAACACCTCCCAATTTTTCACTCATTCTAAAGCCAAGGTTCAACCAAAAATCTAACCAAGTCTCTCCTAAAAACAATCTCCATACCTTTTAATCTTCTTCCATATAAAAATACCAAGTTGAGGAGTCTTAAAGACTAACCCCTCATAGAACATCTAAATGGATGGTAGTACTATATACCAAAATATTATAATTTATTTATCCTTTTAAACACCTAAATTCCCATATTTCCATGAATGTATGATAACACCATAATTCAAAATATGATGAAATTTAATTATAATAATGGATTATTTATTTTATACTTTACACCAAAATCATTATGAAAATGGAAAATATTTTCATGTGTGTGTATGGAATACTACCTCCATGAATGAAGTGTTCAATATTCCATAACCACCTTAAATAGTAGGTTCAAAATTTTTATTTAACCAACTAATATGAAATTTTCAGGAAAATTAATATTATTTAATAATAATATATGCAAACCTATATAATTATATAAAATCTTATATTTTTTTACCTCTTATATAAAATATGAAGTATTTCATTGCTTGGCATACACGTATCCTCAAGTATATATGAACCATAATATAGTAAAATATTATAAAATAAATATTAATTTATAATGTATGAATACTATAAACCACATTATTATAAATTTTTCTAGATTTTTTTAATTATTCAATAAGTACTAATTTTTTAACAAATTCATTTTACACATCAATGATGTTTTTTCTTCAAAATTGGTTTCTATCTTATTTTTTAAAGTGAAAATTACAATTTATTTATACAATTTTATAGAAATGTTATTTTATAATTTAAAATATTTTTTAAAATCAGCGTGTCAATATTATTTTATGGTGAATTTTAAGGTTATATATATATATTTATATATATAAATCATTTAATAGTGAAAAATACCAATCTTTTTCAAAAGTGTGATTTCATTTCAATAAAAAATACCATTATGTTTTAAATTTTATATTAATATAACATAAAACTTATTTAATTATAAATAATATAATTAATTTTATAAGAATCATCATTTCAATTTATTTTGGTATAAGATCCTTTTTTGTGCTTAAAACCCTATTTTTGTATAAACTATTTTTATATGCACAATGTGTTTATATCTTAATAAATTTGGTTAAACTCTATTTATTGACGGTTTTAATGAAATTAATTAGTTATAAATTTAATAGTATATGTTAAAATTAATTTTATAGTTTTCAAAATGAAATTATTTTAATAAAATTATTTTTTATTCTAAAAGCATCATTCTTATAATATGAGTCCTCATTGCGGGATTCGCACTTATTGAAAATTAAATTAAAACACTTAAAAAATTGAATATTTTAAAATAGATTTAATATTTATAATAATAATAATTAATATAATCTAATGGGGTAAAATTAAATTTTTTTTCGTTGTTAATGGTAAAAACTGTAAACTTTTGTTAACATGGTTAATGTTAAAACATGTTTTCCATGGGTTAAACTAAGATATAAGGGAAGGGTTGTCACCAACACTGATACAATTATTATTGGTTAAATATATATCAGCCTTATATTATAATACCTTCAAATACCTAAAAATTTGAAGCTATTTGACAATGATTCTGACCCTGTATCATTGAAATATTTTATGAAATTGCATGTTTTTCCTTCCCCTCACTTATAAAAGGGTGATTCATGTCATGCCTTATTCCCACCATTTTAGCCTTATTCCTCAGAATATCTCTGATATAAAAACATAATATAATCATTGAATTAATCTTAGATATTATATTATTTTATTAATACCAATCCTTTATGTCTTAAAGGGGTAATCCAAAGGAGGTATCTCAAGGAAGAGGTATAGATCTTAACCAAGCTATTCCAATTTTATTTATTATTATATTTCATCTAAACAAGTTGTATCTATAAAAAGACAATTAATTAATTATCATTAATATACTAAGATTTTTCTATGGTTATGTAACAACCTTATACCACCTATTCTCTATAAAATGGGAGATGAATGTATTGATCATACGTTTGTGTGGACTACCGCCTCCATGTAAAGATGTGATTCATTTTCCAAACCCATATTTCATAGGTTGTTTTTATGTAATATATAATATATTTATGATATAATAATTATTATTTATATTGAATGTAATATTTACTTTCCCTTCATTCAATCAATCTAAAAATAGAAACATCGCATGTGGGTGCATATGATTTGCCGTCTCCATATGCAGTGGTTATTCATTTTTTATCACCACTCTATATGAATGGTTATAAATGTGTTTATAAATACTATATATGTTATTTATATCATTATTTAAAAATTTGAAAGGTATATAAAATTATCAAATTGCAAGGAATATAACTTTAAAACTATAATGTACTTGAAAAATGAAGTGGATAACACCCTAAATGATAGTGATAATTAAATTTTGTTAATGAATGGGTGATAATGTTTTATAACTAAATCATGCATGGTATTATAGATATTATTATAAGTATAGTATATAATTATAATAAAATTTAAATTTATTATATGTAGGTTATAGTTATTATTAATAAATATGTAGTTTATTTAATGGTATTATGTTACAATATCAACTTTACATGGCTTATTTATGAATAAATTCTATGATGATAAAAAAATTTGATCTATACCAAAAAAAATTGATTCTTTTTATTCTCCTATTATTAATTATATATATTTTAATTTACTTTTACATTAATTTTCCTTTGTGTAAGTACTCAAGAGATAGAAATGATGTTTTTTAACGAAAACTAACGTGTTGTCAACTTTATTTGTAAATCTTTTCTTCCATGTTCTTATTTTCCCTAAAATATTTTCAAGAATGTTTTTACTATTCACCCAATATTTTTTAATGTGATTCAAATTTCTTTTACATGTTTTAAAATTCACCATATTATCATTCTCCAAATATAGAACTGTATGCTTTTTATTGAAAGTGTCAATGGGTTTTTTGTTTTAACAAGGACCATATGAATAGTTTCTCCTTCAATCTTGAATATTATTTCCTTTAAATATTATTTTGTAATTTTTCTTTTTTTTTCAGAAAGAAAAATATTACTAAATTTTTTGGAAATTTTGAAATTCAAAATAACTAATTTTGAATAAAAATTATATTTTTCTCATGAAATGTTCTAGTGGTATTTAAAGGTTATCTTTATCTATAACAACATCGTTTGATGTTTCATATGATTTACTATGGATATGATCCATTGTTACTGTATATTTTATTTATACTGATGGTTTATAATTATACTGATAAAGTAATTATGAAACCCAAATAATTTCATGGGTTATGATTGGATGATAAGTTGAATTTTTATGATATTGTGCAACAAATATGTCTGTTTTTAATTATTTGACAAGTAGTTGTGGAATTATCTAGAACCCCAATATATTAGGTAAATAATGAAGTCTCATGAGATAATAAGTATCGGAATTAGGATTAAACCTATCTTAGCAATCGAAATATTCCAACAAAAAATTCTTGGGAGTAAAATTTTTCTAAGGAAACTATAGAAAGGGGAGTGACCCCAGTCCACTATAATAGTCTTGGTAGTGATACTTGACTATGTAAATAATTTTTTATGCTTACGTTCATGGCATAAATCTATATATTATTCCCATGTATGTTTTCATATATCATTATTAACTATTAATGATTTATTATAACACCTTGATAAGTTTTGGGAAAAAATTCAAATACATTTATTATTTTTTATATTTTTTATTACACGCAACATTTTGTTTAGCTTGTGCTGCACACAACAATGATTTTAGATGAAATATGACATACTATTAAAATATTATCATTTAATATCATAGTTATCCCCTAGCCATTATAATGGAATGAATAAATATTATTAACTAAATTATGAAAATATATGGTTTACACATTTATATATAATTAATGATTTAGTGACCAATTAATTATTAACGAAAAGAAAAACCTTTTGAAATCAAAGGAAATATTTTTCTAAAAAAACTTTTTTACACACACCTACATTTTTTACCATAATAAATTCAAAAAATAAATGTTGTTGAATATTTCAATGAAATGTAAATATTATATATTAAATAGAATTATTGTCATTATTCTTAAGTGTTTTTAAAATAAGACAAAATAACAAATCCAATTCTACTCTTAATATTTTATTTATCTAAAAAATAGTTTTATTCAACTTTTGTCCACTTATTTTAAAATTAATTTTTCAAATATTATGAAATTTTTTTAAAAAATAATCATCATTTTTGAAATTAAAATTTTTTAATAATCTTTATGTTAATTTTTCATAATTTCTGAAATGGTTAATTTTTCCATAAATACTGAAAAATATTGATTTTATTAAGTGTTTTCATTTCGTTTCATGCAGCAAAAAACACCAAAATTATTTTAATATTGTTTTAAAATTAATATTAGTAAAATTATATATCTATTAATTCTATTTAGTTAATTTTAATCAAGTTTATATTGAGTATTGATATTAAAACTTTTTATACTTTTTAAACATTTTTCTTTGGACAACCATTTTTTCGGTGTGTCTGTGGGGTTAATTTTAAATTAAATTCAGATACTTATATGAGTTTAAATTATAAAAAATTATTAAATGTATTTAATTTTAAATATTATGATAAAATTTATTTTTAACCATAATTAATTGTAAATATGGTTAAACTTATTTACCCCATTTAAGGTAAAAATTGGTTTACCATGGGTTAAACAAAAAATATAAGGTTTTTAAATGAACCAAAACTATTATAAAAAAATTTATGGAGATATTTTTACTTAATATATTATAAGTTATATAATAGGAAATTTTTTATCCTCTAGTTACGTAAAAAAATTGTTCATTCCTTTTTCTTTTCAAAATTTACAAGTGTGCCACTCACATCACTTATAAAAGGTCACCCCCTATCCTCTCCTATTTTCATTTCCAAAACCCATTAGTTAGAAACATAACTAAAAATATTACTTCCTTAATTACCCAATATCATCTTATAATCTTAATATTGGTTCTAAATCCAACCTAATAATACTTTTGGTGAAAATAAGTAGAATTTCTTTGAATAAGAGGAAATGTCCCCAACTGGGTGTTTAATTTGATTTCTTCATCCAACTCCTTAAATTATTACTAATAAATTATAGTATAATAAAATAATTATATTAAAAATAATTATATTTTATTCATTTATTTTAATAACATAAATTATTCTACACCTCCATCAAATGAGATACGAAATCATCATTCATGTGTATGATGGACTACAGCCTTGTAAATTAATGTTATTCATTTTCCATCACCACCTCTCACAAATGGATATAATTATGGATTTTATTTTTAATATTATAGTTATGATATTATTATACCTATGTAATTATAATACCATATATATCGTCTTACCTCAAAACCTGTTGGAAAATAATAACGTTGCATGTGTGTATAACGGACTACTGCTCATGAAGTGATGTGACACTTTTTCATTTATATTTTACATGGATAGTAATAAGGATATATTAAATAAATATATGTCATATTCTCAACATATTTATTATTATTTAATTATTATATTATATATACCTTCTTATTTTTTATTCTGTGGGAATGCGATAATGTCTATTGTTTGTACCACGGATCACTACCTCGTAAAGTGGTGTGATTTGATCATCACGTACTCTTTACAAAGAATATAATAAATATATGTTTAAACAAAAATATATTATATATAGATTTATATATATGAATAAAATATATTCTATAATGGTAACATATTATTATCCTTACTTGCTTTAAACCCATCGAGAAGATGAAAATAGTGTTCATGTGTACGTACGTCCCACCGTCTCTATCAATGATGTATTTTATTTCCAATCCATAAATTGTATGGATTAATATAAATAAATATTTATTAAAAATATATGAAATTTATCTAATTTTTGACATGGAAATTATTATATAACCATGATAAAATTAATATTAATAAAAATAAAAAATCATTCTAATAAACAAAAACAAAGCAATATTATCTGAAATGTGATTTTAAAAAGGAATTTTTATTAAAAAGATAATAAATGTTCTTAAGTAAATAATATATGGTATGATATATACAATTTTGGAACATTAATATATTAAAAATAAATTTTTATTTATTATACTTTAGGATTTAATCTTTACTAAAGAAGTTCAGAATTAAAGTAATGGACTTGTATTCTCTCTTTTATTTCTGTGTGACATTTGAAAATTCCTCACTCGTTTCATTTGTGTAGTGAAAATACATCAAATTTAACCTTTTTTTATCATTTATACCCATATTATAAAGATATTTAATGTTTTATCTTATTTTTTTCTTCATTGGGTATTAAGATTCCAAATATTACTAAAGAGGAAATGGATTTTTTCCTCAATTCTCTATCTTTGAGGCATATGTTATGTTATGCTCCTATCTTCTTTTATGAGGTGTATATATATACCATTATTAATGTTATATCATGAAGTTATTTATTTTCATGATATTATATATTTCATTTAATTTTATTCTTTCACGGGTCTTATGATTTAATGTTTCCAAATGGTAAAGTTTTTAGGTTACAATATCATTATTTATCGAGATTGTAAATGTTTACAATTCCAATGTTGAAATATTAGGATCTATCTCTCAAGTGACACATGAATGTTTTTCTAATATGGTTATTGTATGATAATAATTTTTTTTTCCTTAATTTTCTTCTCTTTATTTACTAAAGAGTTAAAAAAATAATGTTTATCGAAAAAATCATCTTTATTTATCTCTTCACTCAAAAAAACTTTTTTTCATACATATACATGTTTTTAAAAAATGTTATGGAAAAAATAATAAAATTTTAAAAAATAATTATTAAATAAATTTTTACCAATGGTTTACTTTTTTTCGAAATGTTTTGAAAAGAATATTACTTTCATTTTCCAAACAACGCTTAATTAGATTTCACTAAAAAATATAGAATGAATAATTGTTCTATTGTGTACAACATGAATGGTATTTTCTATTATAATATCCAAATCAATATTTTAAAATATTTATTTATATGTTTCAAAAGTTATATTGAAGGAAAATGATTTTCATAATTTTTTATGATTTTTTATTTTTAGAATTTTATTTCTAAAGAAGTGTGATTTACCTCAAGAAATGTTTTACATTATTTCTAAATAGTTCTTTATAAGTTTGAAAGGTTATTTCTAAATAAAAACGGTTTAAAAATGTTTTACATTTTGTAATGTTTGTTTCTAATTAGATAGTATACTTTCCTCAATAAATTTTCAAAGTGATATTATTAAATCATATTCCCTCCAAGATTACATTTGATGGTGTTACTTATACATTACTGGGGATATGATCCAAGGATGCCATTATTATTATTTCCAAAGATGGTTTATATTTATAATAAAAATATATTTATGAAACCACTTTCAAATACATTATTTATACCATTAAAAAATACTTATAATCCTCATTAAGTTTTACAGTAGTCATTATAAGCTAAAATAAAGAAATTTATATGAAACCTATATCATTTCCATAGGTCTTTATATGATGTCATTATTATAAAACACATTTATTTTTAGGGAATATAATATTATGAATGATTTTTGATCTTATGTAATTGATATTTATTCTTTTAATTATGTTACAGGTGGGACCTATATCTCCCTCTAAGGAATTTGGTAAATATTTATATCTCATGAGATAAAAATGACTATAATGGGGATTGATCCATGTTCAGTAATGGACTCTTTCCATTGTGATATTCCTGGGGGTGTACCTTGACTACTATTATAGATTGAGAAGTGAACCTATTACACTACGATAGTCTTGTAAATATTCCTTTATATACTAATGAAATAATTTTCTATGATTATGGTTATTCCATGAAACTATGTCATATGTCAATGTTTTTTTCTCATTGTATATGTTATTTTATTCCATTATGATTAATGTCTAACAAACATCCATGATTGATTTCATGAATTATGTTTGTGGTCTATGATATGCAGTTTAAGTTTTTCAAATTTTATTATCGTATTCACATACCCTTATATTCATAATATATTGGTGTCTCTCTTGGTTAACCTTAATGACCATATAAGATCACCCTTTATTATGGATCTCCTACTTAGTTTATGATGAATTTTATTTTGTATGATATGTTTAATAAGGATTATAGTTATTAATAACATTGTGGGAGACGACATGTCTCACTTATGGACCAGTTTTTTATATGTCTAAGTTCCCATTGGTACTATTCTTAAATGATTCTGGCATGAATTTTTATGTTGTGTAACTAACATCCAAATATTAAGATGTAATATTTATACAAGAGAATTTTTCATCTCTATATTATTCACTTTTTTGTCTTATATATCTTGATTGATAATAGTTATTGACATGTTTTATTATTATCATATATGAATTTATGGGTGTGATTTTTTTAATGTTTATCTATTATTACCACACCATTATACTTATCATATGCTCACTTATGATCATTTATTTATATCTCATATGTTTACCATTATTGATCTTATAATATCACCCTTTCATATGTATCCCTTACGTAGGGTATGGATAAATTTTAAGGTATGTTATTTCTAAGAATGGTTAAATTTTTGAATAACTAAATGGGAAAAGATATAAATCATTTATTTACCAGTTTTTTTGGAATCCATGTTTCCAAAGACACTATACATGTGAATTTATAGAATGGATCATATTTATATATGTATATTATATTTCAACTAATAATATGTAGTATTTATGTATGAAAATTCTGGAATCTATAATATATGAGTAATAAAACTAATTTATGGTTATATTAATTTTTACTACCTTAAATAGTATTTTTAGGGAAACATTTTCAACTGGGTTATTTTTTGGATAAACATTAAAACTATATAATTATTATCATAATTTAATTATAAAGTAATTCAACATCTAAAATTATAGAGATCATGAAATTATTTTTCAAAACATTTTACCATGGTCAACTAACTCAATGTGTTTGGAATAAATTAACTGAAAACCCCTAAGCAACCAACAGGAGAAAAAATAAAATAATAATAAGTACCAAAAGGTAATATATGTTCTTTATAAGATTAAACATATATGTATAAGTTCATTGGATAAATATATAATCACATTAATTTAATTATTCATAATGTTAAGTGAAAGATCACATCACTTTCATAAATGTGGTAAGGGTTTCCTCTCATGACATCCTTTTTGAAGAAACACGTTCTCTTACACACCAAATTTATTTTAAATTTATTATATACTACCAATTGAAAATTTAATATCCGGAATTATATTTATTCAAGTTATTTTAACACAAATTAAATCTCTCTCCCTCTCTTTTAATAGGTTTTTTTATATGTTTCTTAGGTTATATGGGTTTTCGTCTCAACCACCCATTATTAAATAATGTTTAGATATTACATGCCATTATTCATTTTTATATTCAAACTACTAAATTTATGAATTATAATATCTTAAATTATCTTTAAAATTCCAAAATTCACTTCCAATCTTACACTTCCTTATTGTGGTCTACTATTGACATCTTCCCTAAAAATAAGGGTTATTCATAACTCAATCTGATTTCTTGAGTTATAATGTATATCTTTGAGATTCATCCTTCATTTCAAATATTATACCATATTTCTATCTTGGGATAAAAATTGGATTCAAATATTTCTTAATATTTAGTTTTAATACTTTTTTTAAATTTTAGCTCTCTTACGACAAATTTGCATCCATATAAATAGTGATTTCCCCCCTTTTTCAATAATTTCTTATTATTCAATGTTCTATTTTTTAATTATTAACCAAATTATGTTTTCTATTATATGAAAATCATTTTCACTTTTCCTATTTTCAAAATATTGTTTTATAATCTTACTTTATTATGTAGTATTTCAATAAAGGTGTTTTAAAACATAAAAATTGATCTATTATAGAACCCTTGTTACTTGTTGGTTACATGTTCCCTTAATTTATCTCACATTTATGAAATATTATTATCTATAACATATTAAAAAAATTATAAATATCCCTTAAATATATACATACATAAATATTTATTTCATTTCTAGGGTTATACATGTATTTATATCCCTTTAAAAATACCACTTTTAATTAAACTTCTTTTCGTGAAACCTTCCTATTTCTTGTATCATGTTAAGAATCACCCCCATAAAATATTTTTAGTGAATGAATAAACATGATAAACTATATATATTTTATGGGTAACCCTATTGGTTCAATTATGGTTTTAAATAAAACCACAATATATTCCCCTCTTCAAAAAAATCCATTACTTATTTCACAAATCATTACCCAAGTGGTACGATTTTATTTTTTCTTCTCCAAGATCCTTCTCGTAAATTTTCTAAAATGAAACTCCATGTTCATAACCTATGTTTCTTTTGAAATTATGAATATTCAAATGACTTATTTCCTTTTTCTCTTAGAAATACTTATGGTTTAGCCTTCATTAAATCTATAAATCATAAATGTGAAACCTATTTTCTTCCCATGGGTTAGATCATGCTTATGATTTATGTATAGATTATTTTCTCTTGTAACTCCCATATGAATATAAATTTTATGATATGATGGGTGGGTCTATTATATCCATACAATTCATTAAATAATGTTAATTTATCATAATATACCATATATGGTTCCTGATAGATTATCCTAAGAACATTATGTATTGTTCATAAACGGTTAGCTTAAGAACATTATGTTATTATGGTGGTTATCATAATATTACAGTGATTATGACAATAGTTAGCATATGTTGTACTAATATAGCAGTTAACCTTGATATATGATTATTTTTTTAAGATTTAGGATGTTTAAACATGCTTAGGACTCAATGATATTATGATTTCATTTATATATATCATCTTTTCAGACTTATGATCTCTCTATTTGTGATATCATGTTATGACTCTTGACTCTCATGTTATCTTTTATTACTATGTGTATTCCCTTGTTGGGATTTTTGTCTCACAGATTTTTCAAATTTATTTCCCCCAGGGCATCCTTACCGTTTTAGAGGATATATAGGAGAAAGGGACACTATGTGTAATTTTAAATAAATATGTTTTATTTAAATTCTAGATGATTTATTTATGTATCTAATCAACCAAATACATATGACTTCTAGATCATTTAATTATATTTTTGGACAAAAAAATTATGAATTATGAAATAATATGTGTTAAATTCTTATGTCAATATTCAAAATAATATCATAAAAATAATATTTATCTGTTAAAACTATTCTCATCAATGTCTATTTAAATTTGTGATGAAAAGAAACATTTAAATCAATCGTTCCATGGAGGTGATAGTCTACATGAATGCAGGGTTGATGATTTTGATTTCCACAAAATGGGATAAATATATAATATGTCTTATTATTTTAGTGTCAAAAATATTTTATGAATACCATAATTAATTATAATATTTAACATTAGTTTCATCCATGTACGGTGGTTAAGGAAAAATAAACATGATGTTTTTTTGAGGCGGTAGTCTGTGCACACACACACAAATGTCACTTCATATTTTATTAATGGAAACAAGGAAATTGAGATTAGTAATTATTTAAATAGAATAATTAAATTCACTATATAAAAAACATTAATTTCATTACATGTGTATTTTATAATTATAATTAAACAATAAAAAATTGAAAAAAAAGAAGCTATGTAAAAAATAATTACTCGTATTTAGTATTTTTAGATTTACTTTGAATATTCTTTGGAATTTGATGTAATATGAAAATATCTAGCGAAAAGAAAATAAAAATAAAAAAAAGAGTTTTCTAGAAAAAGTAAAATGGGTAGGTTCTTAGGTGGAAACCAAATTTTTAAAGTGGTATTAATGGGCTGGTGAGTGGCGCCTTTTATAAGTCGTGAGAATAAATTTTTTATAAATATTTAATGTTAATGTAATTGAAAAACATGTTAAACATGTCATGTTTCTAAAAAATTAGGCAATAATTTATTTTATGGTGAGATACAGTCTATAATATCTCAATCACTCAAATACAAAAAATAAAAAAGCTTCATTCTATTTACCCTTATAATAATTAATTTTTCTATTTAATCTTTTACTATGATAACTATTTTCTACCTATGTTAACATAATATTTATGCCTTAAATAAATCTGACTTTACTAAATTATTTTGAAATAGTTATTCCCAATTTTAAATAACTTCTATTATATCAAATTTTTGGCATTGATAAAAATTAATTTTAAAATAAAAATATATAATTTATTATAATGTATTTTTTTGAAAATATAATTGGTGTTCTAAAATTTTAAATATCGGCTTCTAAATTTAAACAATTTTTTTAATTATAAATTAAAATATAAAATACATATATGGTATTATAAAAATGTTTCATCAATTTTTAATTCATACATATATACTAATAATTTCATTAAATTCATCTTAAAAATAAAAAAAATGAGATTTTCAATATTTACATAAAAATATCTATTTTTAGAAAAATACAAAAAAAAATATACTTAAAAAAATATTACTCGGATGGATAAAAATTTTTTGTATTTTTTCAAATTAATATTCTAAATTTTAAGATCTTTTTCTTTTAAATAAAATCGTGAGATGTAATGAAAAGAAATTTTTATAGGAAAATAGAATTTTTAGATTATTAAGATTTACTATTCATATTTCCTATTATTTAATAATTAAATTATAATTAATTAATTATTCATGAAAAAACTATTTTATAATCATTATTTAAAATATTCTTGAAATATAATCATAAATTAAATTATTAAGGTATTATATACAAATTTATTCAATTTGACTGAACATAAAAATATCACTACATTCTAAAGTAACAATTTATAATAACATAAAAGAGTTATAAATCAATATAGAATACAAAAACACACTTTGAATTTAACATAACTAGTGTAATATGGTTACATAGTGGAAAAGTCCACAAGAATTCAGATTGATTTTTAACCCAAAAATATAACTATATAAACAAAAAAATAATGGTAAAAATTTAAGTAATTTAATTGTTTTATATTACAATATGTAATTCCCTAAAAAATTATTAAATAATGATTTTCCTATTCTTATAGTCATCATCTCTTCACTCTTAACCTAAAAAAGTGGTAGGATCAAAAACACTCAATGAGATAAAATAGGTTCTGATATATAACCTATTTGATTAGAAGGTCAAAATCATAAAATCTTATCCTCATAGATTCTTATTTAAATTATAAGTATAAATAGTACACCTATAAATTATTTGACCATCATAGATCATAAGTAAATGAAACAATTTCAAAAGAAATATCTTAGTTCCTTAATAATAAACTCATAAATAGACATGGTATTTTAATGAAATAAATACATAATCCATATCTCACTCTCAATAACATAAATCATGATTGGAAACTGTAATAACATGATTTAGGGGTTATATTTTTATTATATTTATAAAACATGGTTTTAAAAAATATTTTGTGATTTTATTCTTTCCAAATTTAATTTTATAGTTTTATTATATGACTTTAGGAATGGTCAATTGAAATATTTATTTGTTTTTTCATCCGTATATTAGGATTCATATAATTGGTAAATATATATTATATAGAGTATACTTTTTTTATAGAGTAAACTCATTCGGTAACTTATTTATGAAATAACTAAACATGTAATATGTATTAGAATAATAGATAATGTATTTTTATTTTTCAAAAAAATAGGGAAAGGTATAATTTTGAAAATGAATCAATATTGGGATTTAATCATAATATGTATTAACCAATGACAGCTTTTGATTAACCTATTCTCATTCTTGTTTAACTCTTCAAACACGTGGTTTAACCTAGTTTGAATTATGTTTTTTCCTCTTACTCTTATACACCTAATCCCCAAAATTGACTAATCCTTAATTTGATACCGATAGAAAATACCCTAATATAACATGTATATATTACCTCATTTCACAGAACTATAAGTTATTTATCGTGATTAAATTACACTCCTAAAACCAAAGGGCTTGGTGTCATTTTAGATTAACTATATAAAAATCATATATCTCAATACCATTTCCATTTCTTTCTCAAAAATTATCCATAGATGAGTGTCCTCTAGACATATTCTTGTATATATATTCTAGGGAGAGTGGGTTAAATATATGAAAGGAGTAATTTTAAATGATAAATATGGGGAAAATATAGTGATTCAAAGGTGAATTTTCCTTAGATCATAAACATGTGATGAACATGAACGTAGAGGAAATGGTGTGATTGGTGGAATAAGATCATGAAAATTTAATAACTGATCATTATGAATGATAGAATAATCAAAAATCACAAAATAGGAATAAATAATTGTATAGTTATTATCATGAATGAAAACAATATACTATGATATAAGAATGGGAATTCAATAATCATGAACCATAGTGATAGAATTTAAGATTGTATCACTTGCATAATCATAAAAAATCTTAACATATGTCAATACACTCTTCTAATACCATAATAGAAAATGGCCAAAGTTAAATACATAATATCCATTAATAATATTTGGAACTTATCTAACCACATCATTCCCACACATAACATAGTGATCACATGTGTTTTAATCATTTACCCAATACATTATAGGGATATATAATTATCATCTCACCCATCTCATAATGACAAATCCATATATATATATATACATATTCACTATATTAAAACAACATTTCATTAACTGAAATTGTATCTTTATTGACACATGAAAATAAAAATGGTTATATAAAATTCCATGGGGTTTCACATATTTAGTAATTAGGAATTGTATTAAATGAAACCCAAATTAAAATCACCCAAAAGAAATAAATATTATAGATATTTAAAGTGTCGTAACATTATCATAATTTCCATATACAATGTATCTCCCAAATAATGTTTAGTGGAAGTAAATCTATATAACATTATTCTTAATATTTTTATAACATTGTTACAAAAAAACAAATATTTACAGAACATTAAAAAAGTTAAAAAAATGACATTGAATATTTTATTTTAATAATAAATTTCCCTAATAATATAGCCTTCAAAAAATATGAAGATAAAATAGAATACACATATGGTGAGAAATAGTAAATGGTATTGGATTTAAAAGAAACAATTTTATGCACTTTTTGATGGTTTTGAAGTAACCAACATTGACAAAAAGATATACAAATTTCATTTTTTAAAATATTTGAAGAGAATTTTGAAGTTTAAAAAATTAAATTGATATTTAACTTTAAAAACTATAATAATAAATATCTATTGAAATAAAAAAATTAAATAGAAGATAAATATCCAAAATATAGGGTGGAAATAATATTTTAAAATATCATATTTTATGAGGACAATTTATTTTATAAAATATATTTTTATAAGGAAATTAAAATTACTAAGAAGTAAAGAGAAAATAATATTTCAAACTATACATGGGATATAATATAATGAACATAGATGAATATAGGTGACAAAGAAAAATAATAACTCAAAAATATGAATTTTAGTAAAGAAAACTATTAGCTTTGATTCCCACTTGCTTAAATGTGATATAACTCCCTATATAATATACCTAGTTTTATCATTAATCTATATAATAATATTATTTATATTGATTTTATATAATACCTTTTATTTATGTTTTTATATATCCAAAAATCATTTACAGTTAATGAGAATTTTCTTTTGTTAATTATTCATTGTGTACCACACTTTCTTAGATATGATATGTTTAGTCCATACACCTTGATCATGTGTTCATAGACACCAAAATTTTCAAGGAAAGGATAAATATATATTTTTGGTATATTTGGAGTCCCATGATTATTTCATGGATTTTATAGTAATGGTTTATAAAGAATAGTTGTAATTTTTTCCTTTTTGTGATTACTAATATAATCAAAGCAATTAATTTGATTAGTAAATATAAATATAAATATAAATGTTAATATTAAATAATAGAAAAAATACCTTGAAATCCTCATTAATACCATATATTACTATATTTTAGGTTTTCAAAGTAATCCATAATGAAACTATTATAGAATTGTTTATGTAGGTTGTTAAACAGACCCAAATATCAATATGTTGTAATTTAATGGATGAATATGATCTTATTCCATTATAATTAAATTATAAAATACTATATGTTATTTCATTTATATGATATAATAGTGTTAAATAATATTTAGTAATTTTTTCATTGGGAGATAAAATAAATGTAAATAGAAGATGTTGTTATATACTAATTAGAACTTTTACAAACATCAGAGTTCTTTGGTGTTGTAGGTTTTAGGAATCCTTCTTGAGAAAAAGGGATTATAGATTTAGTATATAATTGTTAGGGAAATAATTTTTGTAGATATTGGAGAGGAAACATAATAAGATGTGCGGGTTGTAGTGGGTACATTAGGGGTTCTTTTTTGAATGATTTTGAGTGACATATTTGAAAATAATCATTCATTAATGTTTAATAAATTTAATCTTGTAATTCAAGTAGATCAAAAATAAAAAATGGATAAGGATATGTTATAAATTACATCATTATTTTTTTATTTTTATAATTATTGAATATATTTTATCACTTTATACCTTAGTTTAAAATTTCATCTCATTTATCCATTTACTGCAAAAACATACTTTATGCCTTGATATATTATTTCTTAGTTAAAAATGAAATTATCCAAACTATATAATTTTTACATGATGATTCCAAGTAATAAATCCATTTTATTAAATTTTATTTCTTAAAATGATTAATGTTATCTTTAAAATAAAAAAGATAATGTCTAAAATTGTTTTTTAAAAGAATATTTTTTTTATATTAAATAAAATTATTCCAATTACATAGAAATTTATACTCATTACATGAATGTTAATTTATTTATCGGTATATAGAAAATGATTTTTTATTAAATTCATTTTTTAGAAGTGATATATTTAATTTTTAGAATAAAAAAACATAACGTATAAGAATATGTATATTTTTTATATGAGATATATTTACCTATGAATTATTAAAATTTTATTTTTTATAGATTTATTTATTATATGTTAATTACATGTCTCATATATTATTTTCAACACATTAATAACTTTTATCTAAAGGATATGTAACAACAATCATATTGTTAACATGTATACTCAATGATTATATATCCACCTATAATATATCCAAAAGGCATATAATAGTCATATTAACTATATAATTCTTATATAACCATAAAGACTTCTATAAATTCATTCATTATATGTCCTTACTCAACATGGTTGTCATATTTATAATTTATTTAATTTTTTATGTAGTTATAATTAGAAGTATTATTTTCATGGATGGTCTTGAGATGGGTACTTAAATATATTGATTATGTTATTTACATTTGGTTATATTCCTCTTTTAATTTTCATAATTATGTTCTCTATATTTTTCTTATAATATTTATATTAATTTAATTAAATTTTTTAATATTATTCCCTAATGATAAAATTAATGATTCATTTTATTTTGGTAGTGCATGTAGAACATGTTTTCCAACAATTCAAGGAGTGTTCATAATAAAATATAGGGTGTAACAAACTCAAAAATATTAGTCACAAAATGATATCTTGACTTGGTTGAGTTGTTTCAATGTGATATTAGAGTGATTTTTCACTTTTAATGGTTAAACAATGATAGTAGGGAAGTAACACACTTTGAGCCTATGAAGTAGAATAGACCACAGAAATCCACTATAGAAAAAAAAGGTTCATTTGATCACCCATGAAGAACATGACCACCTACTAGTCATGCTTGAAGGTTTGACATATTATTTTTATAACGCGCATAGGTGTAAGATCATGTATATTTAAATGGAACATAAGTCATGATTATTTTCATTTTTTTATTCTAGAATGATCCTTCATGTTTTGAAAATTAGAAAGAACCTCGTTTTCAAACCCAAATAATTGAATATATTTTTCATAAAAAATTATATTTATATAAAATATGCCATATATTATGAAACATTATTTATAGGAAGTTGATTCAGTATATTAAATTTTATTATTAGAGGATTTGATTTGTGTATGTTGGGTTAGATTACAAGGTGTGTAACACTATAATTAATCGAATTTTCCAGATAGTATTTTTAGAAATTATTTGTGAAAATTCAGTGACCAAGTGCTGAGACAGAGTATGATTTCGAGGGCCGGTGTGCCCAGAAATATTCAGTGAAAAATATTAATATTTTAATACCACACACATGTAGAGTTACTTAAAATGTGGAATATCTTTTTAATGGGTTCCCAAATCAAAAAGCTAATGGAACTGTTTATCTCATAATGGTGGATTTACCGTAAGAGAAACCTAACATTACTTGGTGCAGGACACAAGAAGAAAGAGTCTCCAAGGATGAAACCATAAATAAAATAATTAAATAAAATTATTTTGGTTTTAAAATATTAATAACTCTTGAATGGTGAATTATATTGGGAATCTGAGACCACGATTGAGTTAGTAGTGTGGTTTTTTTCTTAGGTGTGACTTATCTTTAGTCGGTGTGGGTCATCTATTAAAAAACATGAAAAGGACGTAATCAACATTAAATAACTTAAATATAAATTGTTTTATTCAATCCGAGAATATTTAGCCTTTAAACTTTTGGTTACCAAATTCCCTTCTGTGTTCCCCCCAAACCCCTGTAGATTTAGAAAATTGTTGAAGCGATTTTCTAGTGAATGATGATAGATCGAAGTTCAGAATCTGGATCATCATTCCAATCGAGTTGAAGGATCTTGTTAACAATGGAAATACAACTCTTATTCATCAAAGATTTATCAAAACTCTTTGTATAGTTATTGTTTCACTATTTCATTTACCCATTATTAATTTTCATGACGAACAATGTTAAATCGATAAATATATTTATTCATGGTTTGATCGTTGTTTTGGGATGGATTATTGATGTGGGATTGTTGACTGGTTAGTTTATTATCATTGTTTCTTTATTTTAATGATAATAGATTAAGGCTCATAAGAAAAAATGTTGAGTTCATTTCCTCAATGTGTTCTTTAAGATTTTCTCTCCCCCATTCCAGGAATTCTTTGTCATTGGGCCCTGGTGGTCGTGGCTTGACTTTCCTGGAGGCTCAAAATGATATACAACCCCGAATTAGAGGAAAACTAAAATAGTGGTTGGATTTCAGTATTTTGAGACCCAAGAATCATGGATAGGTCTTCATTTTAAAAACCCTAACATCATAAAAGGATTAGTGGTCTGTAGAAGGGACCACCGGTGCAGGTCCGATGCGGTGGTCTAGCGCGGTGGCACGAGGTGGTGTTCCAATTGAATTTAGTGGTCATGGTTGTGGACATGGAAGGTGAATTAGGGCCACATTGGATGTGGATGGATGTCTCCTATAGTGATTGTTGGTCCTGGAAACATCAGTCATCCGAGTGTAGGGGAGGCAGCTGCAGAACACAGCTGGGCTTTGGGATGTGGCGGTGGCAACAGCTATGTGGGATACGGGCGATGGATGCATTGAGCAGACCATATATCCCAAATACGAGTAATTTAGTCTTGAGTAGGCAGTTAGACCTAAGTGGATAGGGTCGGTCCTAGCACAGACAGACCTGATGCAGCCAAACCAGATCATGGTCTACCATGGTGGTCGATCGTCAGCCACAGTCCATCAAGCTACCACTTGGCCACAGTAACACTATCTTTTGTTGCATGTTCGACCACAAGGGTAGCCAAACCAAGCAGTCAAATGTGGTGATTGACCCCCATTTTCAGTAGACCAGACGTACAATCAATCCACATGCCCAGTGGCCTTCCCCTTCTAAAAATACAGACAAGCATAACTATGAAACTAGATGTTCATTTGACAATTTGTCTGTAGTGTTGGGACGAATTCAAGGAGATGGTAATTTAGAGATATAATAAGTTGGTTTTTGTGTGAGTTTTCATGATACCTAATTTTTTTGGAGTGATTTCTCCTAGAATGAGCACGCATCAAGAAAAAAAAATTATGGTTGTGACCTAGATATCGTGTGTCTAATAGAGATTGGGTGTCTTATGGAGACTATGTGTATTTTTATGACTATGTCCCTTATAGAGACTGTGTTTATTAGGGAGGCTATGTATATTTTTTAGACTATTTGTCTTATTTTATTGACTATATCAATATATTATTGATATATTTTTTATACATATATATCTGTGTGGAGATGACAATGCATTATTTTATGGTATTCCTTTGTGGTATTCTTGGTGGTATTACTTCAAGGTATTTAATTTTTGGTATTCCTTTTTGGTGTTTACTTTTTTATTCCTTTACAGTATTACTTCATGATATTTCCTTTGTGGTATTTTCTTTCTGTAATTCCATTATGGTTTTGGGGTGTTCTGCTCAGTACTGTTTTACTCTCCCCTGCACAAGATTTTCCTACATGTTTCATGTATTTTGGAGATGATTGACTTTTCAATGGAGTTCTAGGAATACTAGGACCTGGCGGTGCCGTGTGAAACCAGATAGGTCGATGTGTGTTCCGACACATTTTTTGACGACTGTCCTAGTAAATCTTACTTTACAATTCGGATTTGTGGTTGTAGACTCTATTATTTTTGTGTGATTGTTTTAGCCATGTTTACATTTCATTATTTTCACAATTGTACTAAAGTTATGGTATATAGTGGTTCTCATGAATTTTTTACTCAGTGTTTCTACATTTCATCATCTATTTCTTGAAGATTTGTGTGTGTGTGAAGGTGAATTAGGCTATTGCCTCCCATTTTTGTGATATTCCTACTCAGTGATAGTCACCAGCCTCTGGCTTGTAAGAGGTGGTCTTGGGGTAGTAATAAAATTGTCCTCTCTATGATGGGTTGTGAAAGAGAGGTATTAGAGGATTTTGGTTCTACTTTTGGATTGGGAGTCCGTGAGGTTGGTTTGGGTAGTCACTGTTATGTGTTTTGAGTTCGGCTTCCAGGATAGGGAATGAAGTGTTGGTGTGGCGGCCGACGTATCCATACACTATGCCTCTGGGAACCTTCTTTTTGAATTAATAAATGAAATCCAATGTTACTGGGAAAATAATTGTACATGTATCATATAGGAATGGGTTGTGTCCTCCTTGTCCTTCTTGAGTCAACTCCCCATATATACTCTGTTGACCATAGTGCATATTTTTTTATTATTGGATGCCAAAATGTAGATAGACAACCAAGATTACATTATGTATTCATAATTACTATCCACTTAGTGAGGATGAAACAGTATAGGGGAGTCTACCAGAAATAGCACCTTCAAGTACTTTACCAGCTATAACACCACCCATCAAGAAGCACATACTACCAGCACTATCAGTAGAGGATGCAAGTATACTACGCATGCTACTCTAGTTTTAGAGTCAGAGACCAACTAGGATTCAGGGTGAGAATGACAACTAGGCAGATAACGATTGTATGGTGGCAGTTACCTGTGTGTTCTGCCTTGTGAGGACTCCTTTAGACCAGATTTAAGTCCACTCTGTGAGTCTTTTTAAGGGAACTATGAGATGATAGTGGATCTTAGTAACCCAGATACATGATGAGATGAATCTCTCTTAGGAAAACCTTGAGAACCACTTCTTGGAAGAGTTTTTTCTGGACACCTTACAGTTTGTGTGAATACAATAACATTTAAATCTGTAGTAGGGCAGTCAGACTTTGGTGGAGTATTCAGTGAAATTTACATATCTTTCTCACTACTTCACAGATATGGTATGAGACACGTTATTCAGGGATTGGGCATTTTCCTATGGCTTATGAAGGGAGATCATGGAATCCATGGTATCCCTTAGCATTCCTACTGATACTGGGGTACTTGAGTGTGCCCTGTTAGTGGAGAGGTTTCTAGCGGAGCTGGTGCGAGCAGTGAGAGCGACCAGCAGGCACCAGGTAGCTGAGACCTCAACAGAAGGTTGTTGATGGCTGATGAAGGTATCCATTCAGGTCATGCATTTTGGGAGAAAATATGAGGAGACAAAATAATTGGTACGAGGCTCCTACAGAAGGTCCAATCTGCTGAGGGATAATATTTTTTACTCATGTGACATTTGGGGACATATACCATGATATTCCCTGACCCGTTTTATGGCCAGTCAGGAGATGGTCGAGGGGCCACTGAGGTAGTGGTGAAGGTAGGAGAAGGTTGATCCTCAAGGTATCATATATGGTAGGAAAGAAGGTTGGGTGGAAGGTGGTGGTTAGAGGTTTGAGATATTAACACCACCACCCCAATGTGGTCATGACAGGATTAAGGAGCTAGTGGATAGAAACAAGGCCAGCTATATGCAATGAATTATTATGACCCTAAGGATACAAGGATGATTAGAGGTATAATATTTGTCTTTTACACCTTATCTAATGTTTTTTTAGGAATAAGTTCTAGTCATTATTTATTTTCATGAACCTTTTTCAAGACTTTGAGATTTCCATTGAACGTTTGACTCAACCCATATTCTTAAAGACTCCTACGGGATGAGATTCAATGATCACACATTAGTGCTAATAGTGTTACCTTACTCTTAGAGGAAGGATTTTAGGTTGGGATCTCTTGGTAGAGGAATAGAGGCTTTATCACGTTATTCTTAGTATGAACTGGTTATCCACATGTTATGCTCAGATTGACTATTTTAGTCACAGAGTTTGGTGTGTCCGTATTGATGGAACCACGTTTCACATTTTCGGTGAAAATAAAATACATATAGAGGAATATGGACTCACACATAGGATGGTGAAGCCAATTAAACCTCAGTTAGATAGCCTTACACTTGGTGCGGTGGATGACATGAGTCCATTGTTTCTTGTAGTGGTGGCAGAGTATGAGGACAACTTTCCTAAGTATGTTCCATGATTAACTCCTCGTAGAGAGGTAGATGTAACACCCCAAGATTTCATAGTGTGTTACTTCTTCAAAATAATTCAATAACTTTCACTACATGCAACACCAAGTTCAAGCACACCATGACTTACCAAACAAGCCGTTCAAAAGAGGTTATGAATAGTATTAGATAAATTTTAATGTTTATATAATCCTTATAATTTTAGAATCCATATTATGAGTTTCTTAGATATAATGCAAGAACAAATTCATTTTCAGTATTGCACTTTTATCAACTTTAATAGTGAACCCTTTTTAAATACTATTTTTTTAAACTTTTTGACTAAATGGGGACATCAAAAATTTAAAATTAAACATCCCAAGCTTCTACGGTACGCTTCTCTTTGAATAATGTGATAGCGTGTGTTGTACGCAACACCGAGTTCTAACAAGCAATTAAACTAGCCGTTATGAATAGTAATAACTACTTTTTGAAATTATATATATTTTATATTTCAAAATGGACTTCATTTTTGGATTCAGAATATCAAAATTAGCCTAGGGTGAAATTTTGGTACTTTTCAGATAACTTTTATATTTTGATGAATAGTGAAAATTACTAAATATTAATTAAAAACAACTTTTTTAATCAAAATAATTAATATTGATAAATTATGAATTTGAGTGGTTTTAAAGTATATTTAGAATATATTTTTACCATTTAATATAATGTTGGTTATTGGACATAATTTTACAATTAAACCGAACATAAACAAGTGTCAATCTTTTGATAGTTATTATCTCTTAAAAACACGCTTTTTGTTTTGACAGAGGGAATTAATTTTAAATTAATTTCTGCCACTTCTGTGTTTTGAATTTAGGAAAATGGATTCCATATTTGGAATCAGGATGTTCAAATTGTGTAAATAGGTAACTTTTATTTTTAGACATTTTGAATAATTACTGCGGTAAATATTTTATTTACCATGGTTAAGGGTAAATCCGGTAAATAAGGGTTAAAACAATAATATTATAATAATACTAAATTAACCTAAAACGTCTCGTAACCCTATTGGTTGATACGTGGTCGACCATGGGCATCTTTGTGTCAATTTTGGGACCACATGGATCCACTTGTAAGTGATAATGACACTTTATTTTAATTAAGTCAAAATGAATACAAAAATGACACAAGCATATATCTTTTAGAAAAACAATTGTTACATAGGGTTATATAAGTTGGATTTTAGATTATAAATATTCATTAGAAATCTAAAACTATTTCCTACATAATGATATTTTATTTATAATTTTTAGACATTAAATAATTTATTTTATTTATGACACAATGATGATGCAGTAATTACTATAATAGTGAAAAATTAAAATAATTGATATTATAAATACCCAAAAAAATATAATATGAAACTTTTAATGAATTAAAATAATTTTATAGGATAATATGATATATTAGGATTGATTTAATTGACTTTTTTCGAAGTAATCAATCTGTTATGAGTTTCACAAAAATCAACTATTGAATAGTGTCAAAATTGACATAAAAGAGTTCTTAAAACAAATATTATATTATTAATTGATATTGAATTCCTAAAAATCTAAGGTTCGGCAAAGAGACTTATATAATGATAGGTTCATCATTAATGGACCACTTGGGGGTCTCTTGGATGTATATAGTAAGTTTATTAACCATATTATATAAAAATACAAAGAGACATTGTAAAAGTGAAACTAATTAACTTAGAGTTAATACTTAAAGATATGGTTAATATAAGTACCCAAACCTGTCTAAATTCTATTGGTTGAGTGGTTTTAGACCTATACCCACCTTAACCTTTGAATAATAAACTTTGGAGCCTTTAGAAACCGAATATGAATTTATTATAAATTAATATTTCTAGCTTTTCCAAAGGTGCCCCTCACCCCTCTTATAAAAGGGCACTCCTCCTTCTCATTTCTTCACACCTTCAAAGCCTTTTGGTTCGGCAAAACTCTGCCCAAAAACTCTCCCAACATCCCTCACTACAACCTAGAGGCCTTATTTTGATCAGAAAGCCAACCTAAGGAGCCCTTTTGATCAAATCAAAAGGAAGAACCCGAAGAAGAGGTAATGATTTCACCACCCTTTTCTAAGTTCCTTTCTTCTTCCACTTCCTCATTCTTTGTTCTTACCATTCTAAAATAATAACTCCAGTATATTACATATACTGTGATGTTATTATAAATATGGTACAACCATATTCAGTATTCTATCCACCCTTTGAATAACATGTCACCATACGTGCGTACGAACGGCTTACCGTCTCCACGTCGTGGTGTAATTGTTATTCAATTTATTATTATTTGGATGGGTATAATAATGATGTGTAACTCATGTAAATAATAAATATAACATGTTAATTATTCTGTATATATGATATACCATCCATTTATATATTATTTTAATATCAAAAGAATGATATTGTCGCTCGTGCGTACGTACGGACTACCGTCTCCACGAATGCGATGAGATTCATTCTCCATCGTATCCATTCAAGTATAATTATCATTTGATGATTTAAAAATGATGTTTAAGGACTTGATATCATTCTTGATATGAATAATATACAACCTATCCTTTACAAACATGTATTACGTAACAAAACATATAAAAGAAAACAAGTAAGTTAACACCCGAAACGACGATAATTCTAAGATATTATTAACAAATGAATGTTAAAAGATCATATATGATATCATATTAATATATATGATTCTTGTATAAATTAATAACAACTATTTCACCATTATACAGGAGGTTAACCTACCCCAACCAAGGAAAAGTACAAGGTAAGGGTTTACTTTACAACCTCTTCATTATCCAAGGTTGTTTATACGTAATAATCTACTGGGATTTCTTTATCATCCACATCCATGTTTCTTCGAAATGTATTTCAAAACATATTTATTATTTACAAGAATAGGTGTTAAAGTCATTTATAACCTTGTTTGACTTTTTATAAGAGGTTTATAAAGGAATCTTTCCGTCGTTTTCAAAACAAGGTCCTTTTTAACCTTTTCGACAGAATTAAGGTAAGAATGTTTTTTTAACTTATACGGCGGGTGCGGCTATTTTCCGCCGTTATAAAATCTTCAAAGCTTCCCTTACAAGCTTACAAGAATATTTTCAAAGTAAATGTTTTATTTTATAATTATGTGACTTTTAAATGATTTCAAAATGAATAATTTAAGAATTTCAGAAATGTACTCTTTATCAAAATCAGAATTTTAAATGTTTTAAAGATTTATCTTTATAAATCTTTTTAATTAATGTCTTCAAAATGGTTTTTAAGGATTTATTTATATGTAAATGAATGTTTTTAAAAATGTTAATTCCTTTCAAAAGTTTCAAAGTGGTATGGGACACTTTGATTCAAAAATCTCTTTTTAATTACTTCCTTTATAAATGTGTGACTTTTAAATGATTTCAAAAAAGGAGATATTTCTCTCAAATAGTTTTGATTTCATCTATGTCAACATCCTTTGATGGATTTTAAGCTTATTTGAAGATGATTTATTATGATACAAAACTTCTATATTGTATTGATGGTTTTGTGATATGTTTGACTGCGGATGTGCTATTTTTATACCATTCATAGTTTATGGTGAAAGTATTGACATTTCATATGCTAGTTTTAATACGAATGTTTATGTTATGTTTAAACCTTTTCATATGGGAATGCATTGGACTTAATATGTGACGGGTGGAGACCGCTATAGCTCCTCGATGCATCGGTAGGTCTCATGAGACAAACTAGTGTCTTGGCACAAGGCCTTGAAAAAATCTTATTTGTAGTCTTGGCACGAGGCCTTGACTATGTGGTTATGATAGTCTGGCATTATGCATTCCAACATTATTAAAGTGGTTATTGATTTTTTCATGTGATTATTCGATTAGTAGAATATCCATGTGAATTAGTAAATGGCATTATTTCATTTTATTTATTCCATACCATGTTGACAGTTCATGTATAAAAGGCTTTTGTTTTAGTTATACATTGCCTTAAATGTTTATTCTTATTGATGAAAGTTTCCGCTATATTGTTATCCTTACTGGGCATTTGAGCTCACCCCTTTTCTATGTTTTATTTTTCCCAGGAAGTGAAGATGTAAGTAATGAATGACCTGTAGGGATATTATGAGGGGATTATAGTGTGGAATGTGGAAACATTATGTTGTTGTAGTAGTTTTTCATTTTATGATGTAATTTAAAACTTATGAATATATCTAGTGTTTCCAAGGCTACTAAACCAATCGGTCTTTCGAGATTTGATCTTTCTTGTGATCATGCCAATGTTATGTAATAATGCACCGACTCTAGGCAACTAGGGTCGGGGCGTTACAGTTGGTATCAGAGGAAGTTTAGTACAAACCTTGGAAGCTAGATTTAGATAAACTCTGATTAGAGCACGTAGACCTAAGATGAACTTTGAGGATTAGTATAGAAGAACTTCCTAGAATTTTGGTATTGTAGAGATTTTGTGAGTTTTCTGAGCAATACATCCCTGTCTGGATACGAGCAGGTAGAGGCGGCTCCGGCACAGATGTACCTAGGGGTAAAACCCGAAAACACCGATTTTAGCTAGACTCGAACGGGAACTAGTGCACGACAACGGGCCTTGCTGCACTCTTGGTTACGACACTCCCAGGGGATATGCTTAGGATAACTCTCATTTTCTTTACAAATCATTATGAAGGGTTTATGAGTATATACTTCCTCAAAGAAAATTTTTTTATGATTATGGATTATATCCATAAATAGTTAAATTTTTTTTAAGTGTTTTATAAGTATGGGATTATGTATTTTGATTCATAAACTGATCTAGTGTATTCCATTGTTTAGAAATGGCGCCCAGTAGAAGGAATGAGAACTCCCGAAATGCACATGATCCAAAGAGAAGGAAGGATCATATCTTTCATGGTCTTAAGCTAGAATTTATAAGAGAAATAGTCTCCCATGTATTATCATCATATGAAGAAATAATATCATGTGTTGATAAGATAAGTAAAGAGTTTACTGAGTCCTATGGCTTTGAAGGGAAGCAAGAGAAGAAAAGGATAGAAGAGAGAAAGATAGATAAAGGGAAGAGGGAAAAGAAGAATTTTCCCATATGTGGTAACTGTGGAAAGAAACACCCTGGAACTTGCCTGAAAGGAATGGGAGTTTGTTATAAGTGTGGAGGAAAAGGGCACAAAGTACATGACTGCAAGGGTAAGAAAATGGTTTCAAATGTACAATGCTTCATTTGAAAGGAGTTTGGACACTACGTGAACCTATGTCCCAGTCATCAGACTATGCCACAAATGATGCTATTGGATAATAATCAAGTTATGATACTACCACAGATGAAGAGGAATGATTACAGTTATTATGTTGATTATATCAATTGAGTGTTGTATCAACAATGTACTTGTTATAATAATTATGGAGTATATAAGGATTGTACTGCAGTACTATTTCATTAAGGACTTGAGATGGTGTGGAACAAAGAAAAGTGACTCAGTAGCAGGTTAAATGTTTGGAAAATATATGGTTGAGAGAAAGATAAACCATAATATGGTTCAGATACCGAGGTGGTGATTTTAGAATAATACATGATTGATTTGGATAAATTATATTGGATATTATTGACTACCTTGAAGCTGATTAATGATTTGTATATTCCATCATTGTTGGGGTTTAAAACATTTTTGGATTAATGAAGTATATCCAGCATTCTATATGGAATAAGGGAACATGAATGTAATCAATAAGGAATATGGTAATACATGATGAAGGTATTCATATGCTATTACGGGGTAAAAAGGATCTATATTATGTTTACCTTCCTTATAAATGTTGGACTGTGAGTTTGGATAGAAGTATTTTGGATAGTTTTAGTTTGGATTATTTTGGATTTCCATAAAAGGACAACCCGGAGGTCGGGCGGCAACCCGTCGCGTCCGGCAAGGCTGCGAGACTTGAACCCGCAACCAAAGGGCGACAAGGGTGTATCACCTACCACTGGCCCACGAGATGTCCTGGATTAAATAATGTAGTTTTTATTAAAAGATCTTGTAGATGAATTATAAATTCCTTTATTTTGGAACCCTATACGAATAGTGTAAATAGGATTTTTTTACATTCTATTATCTTTTAGAGTGAAAGATGAGTTTGTGGTAGAAATTTATTAATGGATAAAACTCTAATTATAAAGTAAGTATATCTCCTTATTATCTTAGCCAATCTCATAAATAAATTCCTCAATATTAAGAAAAGAAACTTAGAACAAAAATGTTTTCCTAGATGGTACCTTAAATCATCACTAATTTATGGATTTGGGATCGTTGGCCTTTTCATAGCCATGTTCTCTACCACTCTCCATCAGATAATTGATGGTTAGATTTTTCTTCCATATCCATATTTTCCTACATGGAACCCTAGTATGAGTTATTTTCGGTAATCTTCATACTTTCGACTCTTTATTTTAAATAGAGGCCTCATTAATTCATTTTTCGATGTGGGATTTCAACTAAGATATTTTGAAACGTCAAAAATGTGTTATCCTAATATCCTATGTTTTGTTGAACCGATGGTATTTCAAATCATCATAGATTGATGAATTTAAGGACCTCAATTTTATACTTGTTTGTGATTGATTACCTCAATCACTACCTATAAATATTTACGTTTTTCCTCCAATTATATGTCTCAAATTGCCACCAATGTTCTCTTAATCGAGATCATAATTTGGTGGTGACCCTTTCATTTCTCTTTTCCTCATATTAAGTCTAAATTTTAGTAAACCAATTTCCGATGTGGGTTTTCCCACAAATATATTATCTATTTTCCAACTTTTATTTTCGAAGAACAATTTCAAATTGTGAGGACGCAATTTATTGAAGGAGGGGAGAATGTAACACCCCAAGATTTCATAGTGTGTTACTTCTTCAAAATAATTCAATAACTTTCACTACATGCAACACCAAGTTCAAGCACACCATGACTTACCAAACAAGCCGTTCAAAAGAGGTTATGAATAGTATTAGATAAATTTTAATGTTTATATAATCCTTATAATTTTAGAATCCATATTATGAGTTTCTTAGATACAATGCAAGAACAAATTCATTTTCAGTATTGCACTTTTATCAACTTTAATAGTGAACCCTTTTTAAATACTATTTTTTAAAACTTTTTGACTAAATGGGGACATCAAAAAATTAAAATGAAACATCCCAAGCTTCTACGGTACGCTTCTCTTTGAATAATGTGATAGCGTGTGTTGTACGCAACACCGAGTTCTAACAAGCAATTAAACTAGCCGTTATGAATAGTAATAACTACTTTTTGAAACTATATATATTTTATATTTCAAAATGGACTTCATTTTTGGATTCAAAATATCAAAATTAGCCTAGGGTGAAATTTTGGTACTTTTCAGATAACTTGTATATTTTGATGAATAGTGAAAATTACTAAATATTAATTAAAAACAACTTTTTTAATCAAAATAATTAATATTGATAAATTATGAATTTGAGTGGTTTTAAAGTATATTTAGAAAATATTTTTACCATTTAATATAATGTTGGTTATTGGACATAATTTTACAATTAAACCGAACATAAACAAGTGTCAATCTTTTGATAGTTATTATCTCTTAAAAACACGCTTTTTGTTTTGACAGCGTGAATTAATTTTAAATTAATTTCTGCCACTTCTGTGTTTTGAATTTAGGAAAATGGATTCCATATTTGGAATCAGGATGTTAAAATTGTGTAAATAGGTAACTTTTATTTTTAGACATTTTGAATAATTACTGCGGTAAATATTTTATTTACCATGGTTAAGGGTAAATCCGGTAAATAAGGGTTAAAAAAATAATATTATAATAATACTAAATTACCCTAAAACGTGTCTTAACCCTATTGGTTGATAAATGGTTGACCATGGGCATCTTTTTGTCAATTTTGGGACCCCATGGATCCACTTGTAAGTGATAATGACACTTTATTTTAATTAAGTCAAAATGAATACAAAAATGACACAAGCATATATCTTTTAGAAAAACAATTGTTACATAGGGTTATATAAGTTGGATATTAGAATATAAATATTCATTAGAAAGCTAAAACGATTTCCTACATAATTATATTTTATTTATAATTTCTAGACATTAAATAATTTATTTTATTTATGACACAATCATGATGCAGTAATTACTATAATAGTGAAAAATTAAAATAATTGATATTATAAATACCCAAAGAAATATAATATGAAACTTTTAATGAATTAAACTAATTTTATAGGATAATATGATATATTAGGATTGATTTAATTAACTTTTTTCGAAGTAATCAATCTGTTATGAGTTTCACAAAAATCAACTATTGAATAGTGTCAAAATTGACATAAAAGAGTTCTTAAAACAAATATTATATTATTAATTGATATTAAATTCCTAAAAATCTAAGGTTCGGCCAAGAGACTTATATCATGATAGTTTCATCATTAATGGACCACTTGGGGGTCTCTTGGATGTATATAGTATGTTTATTAACCAAATTATATAAAATACAAAGAGACATTGTAAAAGTGAAACTAATTAACTTAGAGTTAATACTTAAAGATAAGGTTAATATAAGTACCCAAACCTGTCTAAATTCTATTGGTTGAGTGGTTTTCGACCTATCCCTACCTTAACCTTTGAATAATAAACTTTGGAGCCATTAGAAACCAAATATGAATTTATAATAAATTAATATTTCTAGCTTTTCCAAAGGTGCCCCTCACCTCTCTTATAAAAGGGCACTCCTCCTTCTCATTTCTTCACACCTTCAAAGCCTTTTGGTTCGGCCAAACTCTGCCCAAATACTCTCGCAACATACCTCAATACAACCTAGAGTCCTTAGTGTGATCAGAAAGCCAACCTAAGGAGCCCTTTTGATCAAATCAAAAGGAAGAACCCGAAGAAGAGGTAATGATTTCACCACCCTTTTCTAAGTTCCTTTCTTCTTCCACTTCCTCTTTCTTTGTTCTTACCATTCTAAAATAATAACTCCAGTATCTTACATATACTGTGATGTTATTATAAATATGGTACAACCATATTCAGTATTCTATCCACCCTTTGAATAACATGTCACCATACGTACGTACGAACGGCTTACCGTCTCCACGTCGTGGTGTAATTGTTATTCAATTTATTATTATTTGGATAGGTATAATAATGATGTGTAACTCATGTAAATAATAAATATAAAATGTTAATGATTCTGTATATATGATATACCATCCATTTATATATTATTTTAATATCAAAAGAATGATATTGTCGCTCGTGCGTACGTACGGACTACCGTCTCCACGAACGCGATGAGATTCATTCTCCATCGTATCCATTCAAGTATAATTATCATTTGATGATTTAAAAATGATGTTTAAGGACTTGATATCATTCTGGATATGAATAATATACAACCTATCCTTTACAAACATGTCTTACGTAACAAAACATATAAAAGAAAACAAGTAAGTTAACACCCGAAACGACGATAATTCTAAGATATTATTAACAAATCAATGTTAAAAGATCATATATGATATCATATTAATATATATGATTCTTGTATAATTTAATAACAACTATTTCACCATTATACAGGAGGTTAACCTACCCCAACCAAGGAAAAGTACAAGGTAAGGGTTTACTTTACAACCTCTTCATTATCCAAGGTTGTTTATACGTAATAATCTACTGGGATTTCTTTATCATCCACATCCATGTTTCTTCGAAATGTATTTCAAAACATATTTATTATTTACAAGAATATGTGTTAAAGTCATTTATAACCATGTTTGACTTTTTATAAGAGGTTTAAAAGGAATATTTCCGTCGTTTTCAAAACAAGGTCCTTTTTAACCTTTTCGACAGAATTAAGGTAAGAATGTTTTTTTTAACTTATACGGCGGGTGCGGCTATTTTCCGCCGTTATAAAATCTTCAAAGCTTCCCTTACAATCTTACAAGAATATTTTCAAAGTAAATGTTTTATTTTATAATTATGTGACTTTTAAATGATTTCAAAATGAATAATTTAAGAATTTCAGAAAGGTACTCTTTATCAAAATCAGAATTTTAAATGTTTTAAAGATTTATCTTTATAAATATTTTTAATTAATGTCTTAAAAATGGTTTTTAAGGATTTATTTATATGGAAATGAATGTTTTTAAAAATGTTAATTCCTTTAAAAAGTTTCAAAGTGGTATGGGACACTTTGATTCAAAAATCTCTTTTTAATTACTTCCTTTATAAATGTGTGACTTTTAAATGATTTCAAAAAAGGAGATATTTCTCTCAAATAGTTTTGATTTCATCTATGTCAACATCCTTTGATGGATTTTAAGCTTATTTGAAGATGATTTATTATGATACAAAACTTCTATATTGTATTGAAGGTTTTGTGATATGTTTGACTGCGGATGTGCTATTTTTATACCATTCATAGTTTATGGTGAAAGTATTGACATTTCATATGCTAGTTTTAATACGAATGTTTATGTTATGTTTAAACCTTTTCATATGGGAATGAATTGGACTTAATATGTGACGGGTGGATCCCGTTATAGCTCCTCGATGCATCGGTAGGTCTCATGAGACAAACTAGTGTCTTGGCACAAGGCCTTGACAAAATCTTATTTGTAGTCTTGGCACGAGGCCTTGACTATGTGGTTATGATAGTCTGGCATTATGCATTCCAACATTATGAAAGTGGTTATTGATTTTTTCATGTGATTATTTGATTAGTAGAATATCCATGTGAATAAGTAAATGGAATTATTTCATTTTATTTATTCCATAACATGTTGAAAGTTCATGTATAAAAGGCTTTTGTTTTAGTTATACATTGCCTTAAATTTTTATTCTTATTGATGAATGTTTCCGCTATATTGTTATCCTTACTGGGCATTTGAGCTCACCCCTTTTCTATGTTTTATTTTTCCCAGGAAGTGAAGATGTAAGTTATGAATGACCTGCAGAGATATTATGAGGGGATTATAGTGTGGACTGTGGAAACATTATGTTGTTGTAGTAGTTTTTCATTTTATGATGTAATGTAAAACTTATGAATATATCTAGTGTTTCCAAGGCTACTAAACCAATCGGTCTTTCGAGATTTGATCTTTCTTGTGATCATGCCAATGTTATGTAATAATGCACCGACTCTAGGCAACTAGGGTCGGGGCGTTACAGTAGACATATGCATTGATATATACCTTAGGATGGAACGGATATCTACACCTACATATTGGATGGATCCAACAGATTTTCATGAGATGAGTATGGAATTAGTAGAAATACATAAGAAGAGCTTCATGAGACCTAGTGTTTCACCCTATGTAGTCCCAATTTTGTTTTCCACGAAGAAAGACAGGAGCGTCAGTTTATGTGTGGATATTCAGTGTTTGAACTAGGTGACTGTGAAGTATAATAATCCACTACCGAGGATCAATGACCTCTTTGATATGTTGAAAGTGGTGTAGTGGTTCTTAAAGTTTTACCTAAGATCTAACTATAACCATCTATGAGTATGGGGTGAGGATATACCGAATATAACCTTCAAATGTCGTTAAGACTACTATTTGTACTTGGTTATAGCATTTGGTATGATAAATTCCCCATCAGTGTTCATAGAACTCATGAACCAGATCTTTCAGCCTTATATAGACCGGTTTTTTGTGGTCTTCATTGATGAAATCCTAGTGTACTTGGCTTATGAATAGGTTCACATGAGATACTTGAGTATGGTTCTAGACACACTCTAAGAGAACCATCTTTATAAGAAGATCACAAAGTGTCAGTTCTATATTTAGGAATTCCTTTTTCTAGGACTTGTCATTTCATAGGTTTGAGTTGAAGTGGATCTGATGAATATTGAGGTGGTTACTTCTTTAAATCCAACAAAGGGTGTTACCCAGGTGAGGATTTTCCATGGTTTGGATGGTTACTATCGGAGGATTGTACCCAAAATTTCTAGATTGGATGAATCCTTGGTAGCAATGACACAAAACGGATATCCTTTCATGTGGATGGTTAAGTGAAAAGAGTTTTCTCATTAATTGAGTCAGAGATTGACAAGCACTCTCATCTTGGTATTTCTAGAGGAGGGTACCGAGTACATAGTGTTCTGAAATGCATCAAGAACTAGGCTTGTTTATGTCCTAATATATGGGAAATCATTGATTTCATGTGGTTCATGCTATTTGAGAAAACATGAGTAGAACTACATGACCCACAATCATCAGTTAATAGTTTTATTCTTCACTTTGATTATGTGGGGACACTACCTAATGGGTGAGCAATTTAGTATCTACCTTGACCACAATAGTTTCATGTATATCATCTCTCAGAATTATATGACCATGATAAAGAGGTAATGGATAGATTTCCTCTAATTCTATGACTTTGAGAATGTCTATAATCTAGGGAAGAGGAACATGGTGGTATATTTTCTTAGCAAGAGATCTAGTTCGCAGTTGTTGAATGAGGAATCAGTGAAGTTATCCTCAATACAGCTATCCTTTGTCGATGGGGTGAAGTATCTTACCTTCAGTTGATAGTTTCAACCCCTTCGCTCTTATAATGAGTTAGGGAGGCACTGTTTGGGGATACTGACTGTGAGACTTTACAAGCGCATATTCTAGGTGTATGCTCCTGATAGATATTCGAATAGTTAAGAGCACATTGTTCTTTTCAGAGTGGGAACAGTAGTAACAGCGGCATTGTGTGTGGAGGTTTTGATAGAGTTCAATACATCCCCTTTAGTGGAACATTTAGTTGTGGTGAAGATGTACCAGAACCTCTAACATCATTTTTGGTGGTCAGTGATGAATAATTTAGTTTCATAGTTTTTTTATTTATTCCTCACTTTTCCATAGGTGAAGCATGTGCAATAGGTTCTAGTGGATTTGACTCAACCCATTGAGTTTCCAAAATGGAAGTGAGATGGGATATATATGGAATTTTTTATAGGTTTACCAAGTACGTCCAGGGGACATGATACCATCTGGGTGATCATTGACCGACTCACTATGTCAGACCAATTCCCTACTATTCAATATAATATTTTAATAGAGACCCTTGGACACCACTACTTGTATAAGATAGTTCAACTCCATGGAGTTCCATCGATGATAGTCTTATATCATTATTCTTTGTTTACATCATGGTTGTAGAAGAGATTTGAGGAGGTGTTTTGGACTATGTTAGGCTTGATCACACTATTTCACCCACAAACAGGTGGCCATTCAGAGTGGACTATACATTTTCTAAAGGACATGTTATGGGCTTGAATATTAGATTTTTGTTGTATTTTGGGGGGTCACCTCCCCTGTAAGAGTTTTCATACAACAAAAGACACAATTCCACCATCATTATTTCACCACTCAAGTCCTTGAATTGGAGAACATATTGGTCTCCACTTTTCTGGACAAACCCAGGAGATTAAGCACTCTTGGTCTCAAAGTTGGTGTGAGATACCATAGAGATGGTGAAAATAATATAGTATATGACGAAGAAAACATAGAGCTGATAGAATTCTAATGTTGATAGCTAGATAATCCCTTTGGAGTAAGATAAATGGGACCATGTGTTCCATTGGGTCTCACCTCAACACGGATTATGGAGATTTTTATAGGGCAAAAATTTATCTCTAAGTTTCATTGGACCTTTCCTGATACAATATAGAGATTGAGGGGTGGCGTGATGCTTGGATCTACCTTCACAGTTAGAGTGGCTACACATCATCTTCCACATGTCACATTTGAGTATGTTCACGCAAGACCCATCACACTTAATTGACTGTAAATATATGGACATTAAAGATGGGGTGACTTTTGCTGGGTACATGGAGGAGATTGAGGATCTATAGAAGAGGACTCTTCATGGGTGGTTAATTCCTCTCGTGCGTGTTTAGTGGTGGCACAGAAATCTTGAGGATAGAACATGGGAATGGGAGTCTTAGATTAATACTCAGTACCCTCATTTTTTGAGTATCTATTATTTTGGATTTCGGGTATGTAAATCCCCAATGTGGGGAGAATGTAATGACTCATATTTTTACGATTTAATTTTTAGAATGTTTTGGTAATATTCTGAGACCAGGAACAGAGACATCGTGTGATTCCCAAGATTGGTGTCCTCATAAAAATTTGTTGAAAAATGTTATGTTTTTAATAGAACGTGTGCATGTCTTCCCTTAAAAAGTAGAATAACTTTTAAATGGGTTCCTAGATTAGAAATCAAATTCTATTGTTGAAATCATAATGGCGGAATTACCCTAGGTGTGGCCTAACTTTGGTCAGAGCGGGTCATCTAAAATAGAGTCACCAAGAATGTAGCCAAAAATAAAATAAATAAATAAAAATATTTTATTTTAAAATCCTATTAACTCATGAACATTGCCTATGCACGGTCGAACATGGGGGAATCTCGACCATGCGGTCCATCATGGAGATCAACCTCTAGGGTCGGTGGACCGGTCATATGGTCGGTTCACAAGCACAGTGGCCTTCCCCATTCTGAAAATTCAAACAGAAATAACATTCAAATCATACATCGGTTTGATGAGTCGTCTACGGTGTTCGGAACCATACGATTAGATGGTTATTTCAATATATCATATGTGTATTTTTGTGGGAATTCGAATTCAACATAATGTATTTAGGATTGAGTTCTATTGGAATGACCATGCTTTGAGAAAACATTTATGTGACTGTCTGTGACATAGAGACTATGTGTCCTATAGATAATTTGTGTCTTATTCATACTATGTGTATTATGAAGATTGTGTGTCTTATGGAAAATGTATGTATTATAGAGACTATGTTTCTTATTGAGACTATGTGTCTTATTGGATTTAGTATATCTGGGTGTTTTTTATATATTTTTTCTATATTTATATCTATGTGAAGCTAACTATTCATTCCTTTATGGTATTCATCAGATGTATTACTTGGTGGTATTTTTTCATGGTATTTCCTTTGTGGTATTCCTTCATGGTATTTTATTTTTTGCAATTTTATTTGGTATTTCTTTATGTTATTTCCTTTGTGTTATTTCCATTGTGGTAGTCCATTGATGTTTTATGGTGTCTAGATGAGTATTTTTTTACTCACCCCTACACGGGATTTTTCTACACATGTCATGTCTTGTGTAGACAATCTACTCTTTGAAAGAGTTATATGTGGGCTAGGACCAAGTAGTTCCCAGTGAGATTGGACAAGCTAAGGTGTATTCCAGTTGCTTTTTCGACAACCGTCTTAGTGCCTCTTACGTTACATTTTGGGCCTGTGGCTATAGATTCTTTTCTTTTGGTGGACCTGTTTTGGCCATGTGTACTTTCCAGTACTTTAACTATTGTACTGTGGTTGTAAGATATAATAGTTTTTATACATTATTTTCATAGTGTTTTTACATTTCATCATTTATGTCTTAGAGGTGTGTGTGTTTATTTATGTACTATATGATAATATCTTCCATTTGTGGGATATACCTACTCGGTGCTAGTTACCAGCATCTGTCCTATTGGAGGAAGGGTTGGGGTATTCATGGAACGAGCCCCTCTAGGATGGGTTGTGACAAACCCACTTGGTGCTGAGTAGTACTTATTAAAAATAATCATAAGTTCAATGATAATGATATCAATATATTTTTAGATGATAAGAAATAAATGCATTTTCAGTACTCATATTAATTGATTTGAAGGAGAGTTTTATTCCTAATTCAAGTTGTCTACATACATTGAGATGAAAAAAATTGAACAAATTTTTCTATGAAGTTTTAATTTCCCTCATTTTTTGTTATGCTAAATTAGTTTGTCTGTAAGGTGGAATAATTAACTAAGGTGTTTTCTTTTAATTAATAATATATTAAAAGATATTTATACTAAGATATTTCATAAAGAGATACTCTTAGAAATATTTTCCTAGATAAAATATGTTTGGATGAGTTATAGCCAATATTTCATAAAGACTACTTATCTAAATATAGATTTCATAATCTAGTTGATAGAATAAGGATGTTTTTTTTATTATAAAGATATCATATAATATTTTAGTGTATAATAAATATGGATATTTTTTCATTCACTATGATTGAGAAGATCACAAGAATTAGAGATCTATCTTAAGTATTATTATATGGTGAATACTGATGTGACATCATGAATATGCATGGGTGATGTATAAGGAGGGTCTAAATTTTGTTGAGGTTGTGGAATAAACTTTTAAATGCTCTATGTATTATTCATATTTTGCAAAATTGAAATGTATATCATAGGGTGGTGAAAAATATACTTTTTATTTTCCTAGTCCACCACAGTAGCTGATTTGGGTCATCTCACATGAGGAGATTTTCAGTCGATCAAATACTATTACTATTGAAATTTGTATAATATTAATTTATTTTTGATTTTATAAGAACTATGAAAATTTTAATCATATGATGTAAACTCCAATCTAAAACAAAAAATGCAGACATTGATGTAAAAAAAATGAATTTAGTTAGTTAATAAGTATCATGGTCCTAGGTTCAATTACATAGGTTCCTTAATTATTATTTTATTATTGTTTAAATAAAATATGATAATTCATCCCATTATACATAAATTGTTTCACTTTACTTTTAGTTTGAAATATAGTATTCCTCATATATCTCTTCAAAACACAAAATATCTTCTCCTCTAATATCCATGTAAGAAAAACACATCAACTGAGATTTTAATACCATTCAAGACCTAGCTCAATCCTATGATGTTTCATACCTTCATAACCCTAAAACCCATCGTATGATGTATTTACTCGAAAACAATTATGGGAAAATGATTTGGTATAGAATAAAAATGATTTTGAGAGTCATGTAACAGTGTATGATTTCTACTCCCATAAAATTATATCTCACTTAACAAAAATAAAATTATAACATTAAGAATTTATGTGAATGAATTTGGTAGCACCAAGAAAACAGCGTCCAAGGCCAAACCACATGTCAGTCACTCAACATCACAAGTGTAAGATATCAGGGTTATATAGAGAGAGATGAAACACCTAAATTTAAAATAAGAAAATAGGTTACATTTAAAAATAAATTAAAACTAAAATTATGGAAGAAAATATGGTGGTAGAAGCCTAATTATCTAATAAAGTAGATAATTCTAATATTATTCTTCCAATCCTCCATAATCCTATATTTAAATGTATACTTGAAACTCATGTCGGCATTAATAATCCATAAATGTATCAATTATTTCATTCTGATTCAATCATGTCTGTGTTTGGAGGAACTTGGTCAAAAGGTTGTATATTTAGTGAATATTTGAATAGTTCTGAAGCAACGTTTTCCCATCAACATGATTCCCGGTGTGACATATAGTGTCACGCAATGAAGTTTGTTTACTACTTATTCATGTGTTTTTTTTCATGTTCTACCTTCACATCATGAATTCTCATTGTGTCTCGTTTCAGGAATATATTATTCATGATATGAATGATAGATTTATAGTGATTTTGGATATTTTTCCACTTGATTATTCAATTTTGATATTTATATTTGGTCTATGACTTATCCTACATCATGATACATCATTTTTTTTAGTAATTCGTAATCGATTTTTCATATTTTTGTTCATTTCTTGTATGTTATCATAAATAACTAAAAAAATTAAATATGGACAATATCAATCAATTATGTTCATAAACAATGTGTTTTGTTTTAAAATATTTTTTCATGCAATTGTTCTATAAATTACCCCCCATATAGAAATTTATTCTCAATAATTATGAAATCTCAAAAATAACATAGAGAAAGTTTATTCTACTGATATTTAAGTTTCAAGAGTATCAAAAATAAATTCTTGTTGATTGTAAGTAAAAATTCACGTGTCACACAAAATAATTCATATAACTACTCACTTTTAAAAGAAACAAATTTAATCATGTATTTTAATTTTCATGTTTTAAAATTAAAATTACATTCCTTCAAATTCTATTACTTAATTTGTCATTAATATAAACTCAAATAAAAATTTACATCACATTTAATTATTTTCACTCATCACTCAATGTAACAATTGTAATTGGAGTTATGATCAAACATAAAGTGCATGAAAAATTCCATGGTCTTGATTGCAATCTATAATCTTCATCATGTAAATATAGAGATCAAGATAAATCATGAGGACTTTTCATTAAGTTTCAAATATTTATAAGGATTAATGTTTGTATTAAATGAATAAAATAAGTCTCGAAAATGAGTTTTGAATCATAACTAAAACTCATGATATCAAATAGGTAAGACCAATGAAATATTCCAACAATGATGAATATATAGTACCTCAATTACCGAATTATTAAAGTGGTAATGTGATATGAGTAATCGTACTAAATGATTATCTCTCTTAATATTTTTAATATTCTGTTTATTTTTTTCATTTTCATCTTTTTTTAATGTTGTGCTTAATAATAATCTTAATTCAACAATCTAACCCCATGTTATCAAAAGTTCATTGGTCTGGTATTGATGATTTTTTATCCTCTCAATACATAACCCATTTATTTATATTTTTTTAAGAGTGGAAAACAATAAGTTGAAATGAATGATAACATATCTTATCCCCTAATAATAAGAAATCTATCAAAAAATTCACCTCAAATAAGTAAATCCCCCATCCACCCTGGAAAACCTCTCCCCTACACTTAGTCTTTCGAATCTCATGAAACACCTATAGAATAGTAGAGAAAATGATATAATTTTTTTGAAATATGTCCCTTTTAAAAATAATTTCATTCATGGATTATATTATAAAACTTAAAATTCAATGTCAATGTGGTTCTTAGGATTAAAGTTCAAACAATAAAATGTGAAGATCATATTAAAACTTACTTGATTCAATCATATCTTAGATAAGATTCTAAGAATATTATAGACGAAAAAATACCAAATTTTATCAAGAAATATACTATAGGAATGATAAGAAATGTCTTTTAGAAGCATATTTATAATGAGAACATATGTTTAGGACAATTACTCATAAAATTTAATTAAATTAATATCAATTTCATAAATTCAAAAAATTCCAAATAAAAGAATAATTTCATCTATAAAATTCAACTAATTTCCAAAAAACATAATTTCAAAAATTCATCCCATCATTATTAACTTCACAAATTCATTTTCCCTATAAATAATCTAATCATGTCAATAGATAAATTTAAAATAAGGCATAATGATTATACTAATAAATATTATTTCTCTTATATTAATACTAGAGTATAAGAGGATTAAGTGGGTCATACAATTTATTATTAATATTATGAATAAATTTTCAAATATATAAATTTAAATTATGATAAATTTGATAATAAAATCACCTTTATAATTAATTTATAGTCCACTTCCCTTTTTCTACTTTAAGGGATTCTTTCTTCTATCATTATCAACCTATAAAAGAAACCCACTAATTTAAGTGTGAGGAAAATGTCATTAATGCTCGCAAAGAATTGGAGATATCAGAATACATACAAATATATTAATAAAAGTAATTATTTGGATTGAAATAAAAAACTAAGGTTCTAGAAAGAAAATAGAAACAAAACATATACAGTTCTTGGTTTGATCCCCCATGTGGTTCTAGGGTTTTGACTGCCTCCAAATGGGTACTATTGGATATTATTTAGAGTCTAGTAGTGGGTTATGTTTAAAACATTTAATCCTACAGTACATCTTAATTATATATTTCAATTCTTCATTTATATTAATGATAATATAGACATTGTATACTAAAATCTATCTCCTTAGCAATGATATATGACATTCTTAGTGGGGTAGGAAAAATAATGAGTTTTCCCCCTTCTTTGTTTCCATTTTCAAAACCATTTATTAATTTAATATTTATTTCTCGATATATACTTCATCAAAATAACAGTCAAAGGGAATGTCTGTGTGAAATTATATTTTAATAAAATTAAATAAAGAATAATCAATATCATATTTATCCCTTCCACTATAGGCATATTTTTTCATGGTTTCCACTAAAAAAGAAACATAGATCTCCTAATGGAATCCTACAAATAAGTGTTAACCATGTTCTTGGATCTCCATATATTCCTCATCAGGAGAATCTTCTTGTTCATCAACATCATCCAATGTAAAATAAGAGTTGGATGATTTTTAAAAATTAAAACAATAAGAGGCTATAATCAATTCATTTTCAATAAAATCATATATGAATGAGTTTAAGAAAAGAAAACATCCCTAATTTAGTTTATCTTTAATATCTTCTTCAGCTAAAAGTTGTTATAGAATTTCAGTGGTTATAGAAGGAGGTTGGTAGTCAGGATCCTTCATCCTTTATTTAAATTGCACTATTTTGGTGGATTCGTATTCTTCTGGGGATATATATAGGTAAAATGGTGCATATACATTTACTTTGTTAAGGATGAAAAGATAATATTTCAATTCATATTCATTCCAATAGGCATACAAATATTATTAATATCATCTAAGTATATTACCTAGAAACTATTCTTCATGAATATCCTATAGTAATGTTTGAGTGAGGTGTAATGGATCTTTATGTATCCCCTCATTTACCTCCTCGGGTTATTTGATTTGAAAATGATTTGGGAAATCCCTTCCACCACTGGCTCAGGTTTGGTTTTCTCATGATACTCACATGAAAATTGTTTTAATTTTCTCTTAAGATTCTTTACCTTTTCATTAATCCTTTATAAACAATATTTAATTTCATTTTGAACCACTTATTCTTAATGTTTCACGTGTGATTAATTAGTCCATGCATAATAATCATAATTTGAATACATAATGTATAATATTTTTTATATAATTTTTTAAAAGTAATAACTACTTCCAAAATATTAAAAAAATAGTGAATGATAAACAACTAGGATCCCCATAAATGGTTTCATGTTTTGGCATGAATTTTATTGATTTTTTCAAAAGAAACTATTTATTTTCCATGTGCATCACATTGGATGAACATGGAAATCTCACATGATGAGATTTTTAGTAGATAAAACCCTTTTACTAATTCACTTTAATATTTTTTTTATATTTTTTATGAGTTTATGAAAAATAATAATAATGGAAAGAGATAATGTAAATTAAAATCTAAAATTAGAATAAGGATATTGATGTAGAATGTATGAATTATGTTAGAAAATAAATGTCTCAATTTTAGTGTTGATTACTCATGGTCCATCATTATTCAATTGTAGTTATTTAAATCTAATTTGACTATTCTTCCCATTATACATGAATTTATATCATCTACATTGAGTGTGAAATTTTTCATAATTTTTAGATCTCTTCAATACAAAAAATCTACCCTCCAACAATACCTATATAATATGGAAACCATGATTGAGAATTTAATAGCTTCTGAGACCCAGTTCCATCGTATACAGTTTCATACCTTAAGTACCCTGAACTCGTTCATATAAATAGTTTACAGGAGAGAAGTTATAGAAAAATGATTTGATATATAGTATAAATGAGTTTAATAGTAATTTCAAGGTTGATGATCATCTAACATATACACTTCTCTATCATTCAGCATAAAGAGAATTAAAAAATTATTAATTAATTATAAATAATTTGGGAACAGTCCAAAAACATTCTCCCAGGGCCAAGCCTCAGGTTAGTAACGTTCCATTATCAGTATAAGAGATTGTAGGGGAAGAGAGAGATATTATTTCTGGATGTTAAAATAATTAAATTAAAACTAAAAAACTAGATTACATGGAAAAATAAATTAAAAGTAAAATTATTGAATAAACTGAGGTAAAAGAAGCCTAATTCCCCAATACAGCAAAGGATTCCAAGTTGATTCCTTAAACCACTTATTAATATATTAATATTTATAATTAATTTATATATTTTCATTAATTATCCATAATGGAATTAATTAATTCATTATGAGTCAATATCACGGGTGCATAGAGGCTTTCAGACAATATTTATAGATTTGGTGAATATTTTAATGTTTGACGAAGCAGGATTTTCTTACCAACATGATTCATTATGTGATGCATTGTGTCACATCCTAAAATTTATAATTTCTCCTCTAGATGTGGATTCTAAAGTCTTATCTTCACTTTATGAATTATCATTAAGTATCGCATGGTGAATATACCATTCATATTGGGAATGATGAATTTGTATTTCCTTTGGCTCCATTTTCACTTGATTATTCAATTCTAACATTCAGATTTCTTGATTGAAATGTATATAAATATGAAAAATGACAAGATATTTTAATTTTAAGTTTAAAAACATTCTTTTTTATCCTTAAAATAAAATTAGTTTCATATGGTTAAATAAATCTTATTCACAGAATCTATTCATTATTTAAAAGATAATCGGACTTGGCCCTTGGGTCTAATAATGAAAATATTGTTATCAAGTAGATTATGATATGTAAGTCCATAGGTCATAAATAATTCTGTTTTGGAAGCATATATAATAATAATCAGTAAGTGGTGGAAATATATTAAAAGTATATTATATTCATAAAGAAAATTATTTATCAGAGGATTCAAAAAATAATTTTAATCACAGCGGTTATGATAAATCAGAGTATTACAAAATTATTGGTTCTATCTTAAAGTACATAGAACCATAATTACAATAAATAAATTTATCATAATAAATTCTATTATGATATAAAATATAAAAATATAATGCTGAATATAAAAGTATAACTTAATATTGTATCTAGTGAAAATGAAAAACTGGTAGTAAAACAAGTAATACAAATGAATAAAATTATTCTAAAACAAAGACAAGGGTATCCCATAACCTAGGATAATGGTCCCTTGTTTATTACATATAAGATAACATATATTTCCTTTACCATGTAATTCTCTTGATATAATGATCAGATTCTCTGTCTCATGGTCCCTATGATCCCTCAATTTCATGATCAACTTCACTGTATTCTTATCCTCAGCATTCCTCAATCTGATTGATCAGATTCTATATTATTATCCCCACAAGCACTGAATAAGATTATGGGATTATGCATTTCTATCCACATAAGACATCAATAATATTCACATGATCTGTCATTATGATTAAAAAACAAAACACAAAAATATTATGTTTAACACCCGAAGATTTCATAGTACATTATATCTTCAAAGTATTTCAATAACTTGCGCTACACGCAACACCGAGTTTGAGCGCACCACGACTTACCAAACTAGTTGTTCAAAAGCATTTATGAATAGTATTAACTGAATTCTTAATTTCATATACTTCATAAAATTTTAGAATACATATTGTGATTTTCTTAGACATAATATAAGAACAAATTCATTTTTTTCAGATAAAAAATTTATTTTTCAAAAAATAAAATTTTACCGCCTTTTAATGGAAAACCCTTTTTAAAACTAGTATTTGAAACTTTTATATATTAAATTTAATGAAATTAAAATATTCTTTAGAATAGTGACATAAAAATTTTGTTTGGATAAATTTTTTGTGTTTTTCCGATAACTTTCATATTTTGATAAATTGTGATAGATGATAAATTTTAATTAAAAACAACTTTTTCAATAAAAATAATTTACAGTGTTGAATTATACATTTTAATGGTTCTGAAGTGTAATTAGATTTTATTTTTATCATTTAATACAATTTTGGTCATTATAATTAATTTCACATGTAAATTTCACTTAAACAAATGTCAAACTTTTGATAGTTTTTACTATTTAAATAATATGCTTTTTGGTTTCGACAATGGGAATTAATTTTAAATTAATTAATGAAACATTTATGATTTTAATTTTTAAAAATATAATTCATTTTTTAATTCAAAATATCAAAATTATCTATGGGTGAAGTTTTGTTATTTTTCTGAAAACATTCAATTTTTAATGAATAGTGAAAAACACTACGTTATTGTTTAAAAATGCATTTTTATTTAAATAATTAGTTATTCTATTTTAATTTGATTTAGGTAAAAATATATAAATAATACCTATATATGTTTAATTTAATAAACTGGTGTCCTTTTATAATAAGTTTATATATATATATAATTGTATTAAAATTTTATCATCTTTTACCCAACTTCTTGGAGCATTTTCAAATTTGCATAAAATTAAATTTTACCGCTTTTGTGAGTTGAATTTCAATAATCTGAGAGACATAGTTAATATTAGTAAGTAAAATTTTGTTCAATAATATTAAAATAATTTTTTTTGTGAATAGTAACTTTTGACTTTTATTTACCACGATTAAAAGTAAACATGGTAATTAAAGGTAAAAATGATATTCTTATTACCCTATCATATGTCAAAATTCTATTGGATAAGTTTATTTCGACCAAAATAAACCTTATAAAAAAATTATGATCCTTTAGGTCCACTTGGATTAGATTAGGAGATTTATTATTATTTTATTTAAAGAATAGTTAAAAGTGTTAAATTCAACATTTAATAACAAAACCATTTTTAATATAGGGTTATACATAAGATAAATTCATCTATAAATATTCATTAGAAATATAAAACTATTTCCTACACAATGGTATTTTATTTATAATTTTTATATATTAAATAATTAAAATTATTTATGACAAAATTATAATGAAGTAATTACATTCTTAATGAAATATTAAAATAATTAATATTATAGATATTAAAATAAATGGAATATGAATGTTTTGATTCCATTTATGAATATTATACGTGAATATGACATGCTTGGGTTGATTAAATGTATTTGGTTTGATGTAGTCAAGTTGTGATGACTTTCACAAAAACCAAATACTAAATAGTGTCGAAATTTACATAAATTAGTTTTTAAAACAAATATTATATTATTAAATGATATAATATTACTAAAAATATAAGGTTCTTACAAAATTCTTATATAATGATTAATATGTCATTAATTAAAAACTTGGGGTTTTCATGTAATTTTATATAAGGTTTATTAAACATTTATTATAATAATACAAGAGAACATTGTAAAAGTTAAAATATTTAACTAATAGTTTAATCTAAAAGATAAGGTTAATATGGTAACATAAAATTGTCTAAAACTATTGGTTGAGAGTAGTTCGACCCATCCCCACCTTAGCTTCGAAATAAATCAATTTTAATCCATTACAAACTGATTATTATTTTATAATTAAATAATTTTTTAAACTTTTCCTAAAGTGACCCTCACCTCTCTTATAAAAGGGTACTTACCCTTATCTTAATTTCAAACATACAAACCCATTTGGCTCCACCAACCCCTACCCAAATATCATCCCAACTACCCTCAATTTGACCTAGAGTTCTTAATTTGATCATAAATCCATCCTCATGAGCCCTTTTGATTGACTCTAAAGAAAACACTCGATGAAGAGGTAATAATTTCACAACCCTCTTTCATGTTCTTTTCATCTTCCACTTCCCCTTTATTTGTTGTTTCCACAAAAATATAATAACTCAGGTACCTTCTACATAATTTTATGTTTTTATAAATTTGGTACAACCATATTCGTTATTTTATCCATCCTATAAATGACAAAGTCATAAGACGTGCGTATATACGGCTTACCGTCCCCACGTCGTGGTGTAGTTTGTTATTCAAACACTTAATTATATGGATTGGTATAATAATGAGTATAACTGATGTAAATAATAAATATAACATGTTAATTATTCAGTATATATGATATATCATCCAATTACATATGATTTCACCGTCAATATATTGATATTGTCACTCGTGCGTATGTACAGATTACCTTCTCTATGAATGCGATGAGATTCATTCCTCATTATAATCATTCAAAAATAATTTTAATTTTTTTATTAAAAATAATATTTAAGAACATAATATAAATTTTTATATGAATCAAATACATCATATCCATAAAAAACATGGCTTATGTAACCAAGCATATAATGTAAAACAAATCAGTTAACACCAGAAACGATGATACTACTGAAATATTATTAACAAATTCAATATTAAAGGATCATATATGATATAATATATATGTATATAGTTATTATATAATTTAATATAAATGTTTTTACTTTTATATAGGAGGTTACCATATCATCGACTAAGGAAAAGTACAAGGTAAGGGTTATTCTCAAATCTCATTATTATACGAGATTGTTCATATGTAAGTATTTACTGGGATATTTTTATCATCATGTCCATTTCTTATAAAAATGATTTCAAAATGAATATTGTAAGGATTCTTGGAAGGTAATATTTAGAAAGATCACCATTTTAAATGTTTTAAAGCATTATCTTTCTAAATATTTTTAATTAATGTCCATGTTTTCAAAATGATTTTAAGGATTTATTTATATATACATGAATTTTTTGAAATAATAATTATTTTCAAATGTTTCAAAGTGGTATGGGAAACTTTGATTAAAATATTCCTTTTAAATTAATTCCTTTATAAATGTGAGACTTTTAAATGATTTCACATAAAAAAATATATTTCTCTCAAAGGGGTTTAATGAGTATCTTCAACTATGTCAACATCCATTTTGGATATTATTCTTTATTGTGGTTTATTTATTATATATACAATCTTCAGTATTGTATTGAATGTGTTATGATATGTTTAACTGTGAATCTGATATTTTTATATCATACATGGTTTATGTTTCATGTATTGACATTTCATATTCCAGTTTTAATATGAATGTTTATGTTATGTTTCAACATTTTCATATGAGGAATGCAGTGGACATAGTAAGTGACGGGTGGAGCCCGCTATAGCTCCTCGATGCATCGGTAGGTCTCATGAGACAAACCAATGTATTGGAACAAGGCCATGAGAAAAATTTAATTTGTAGTCTTGCCACGAGGCCTTGACTATTTTTTAATTATGTCTGGCATTAAGTATTCCCTCATTATGAAATTAATTGTTACATGTGATTATTGAACTAGTAGAATATAATTGTGCATGATTATATGGTAATGTTTCATTTATTTTTTCTATATTATTTTCATATTTATGTTTAAGAGGTTTTTGTTTTTATTACATATCTTTCCTTAAAATTTTATAGCTTCCACTAAATTATTTACTCTTTCTGATAATCTGAGATCACCCCTTTCTTATGATATATTTTTCTAGGATTCCTAGAAGTGTATTATGACTAGCCTGTAGGGATATTCTAAGGGATATGAATATGGTCAATGGAGACAATGTTGATGTTATTTCTATTTTATAATGTAATGTAAAACTTATTAATGTATCTAGTACTTCCAAGGCTCCTAAACTGATCGGTATTTTAGGATTTGATCCCTTATGACCATGCCAATGTTATGTAATAATGCACCGCCTCTGGGTAACTAGGGTAGGGGCATTACATATGGTTTTATAGGATGTTTTGTACAAACCATGGAAACTAGATTTAGATAAACTATGATTAGAGCTCATTAATATAAGATAGCCTTTGAGGATTAGTATAGATGAACTTCCTATAATTTTGGTAATGTAGAGATTTTTTTAATTTCCAAGCAATAAATCCTTATCTAGATACGATTAGGTAGAGGCAGATCTGGAAAAGATGTACCTAGGAGTGAAAACACTAACAAGGAGTTTTGGTCTTGACCCGGGATATTCAAGTACACGAAAAATGGCCTTGCCTCACTCGGGGTTACGATACTCCTAGGGGGTATGCCTAGGATAATTCACATTTTCATTACAGGCCATTATGAAGGATTTAGGAGTAAATACTTTCTCAAAGAATTTTTTTTATGATTGTAGATTATATGCATAATATTTTTAATTTAAATCAGGAATATTACAAGTTTGTAATTTTGTATTTTGATTCATAAACTAACCTAGTGTATGCCATTATTTAAAAATGGTTCCTTGTAGAAGGAATGAGAACTCCAGCAATACGCATGATCCAAAGATTAAAAAGGATCATATCTTTCTTAGTATTAAGCCAACATTTAGAAGGGAAATTGTCTCCCATATATCCTCATCATATTAAGAAATAGTATCATGTTTTAATAAGATAAGTAATGAATTCTTTGAGTTCTATGGCTTTTAAGGGAAGCAAGAGAAGAAAAGGTTGGAAGATGGAAATATGTATAAAGGGAAGAGGGGGAAAGAGGATATTCCCATATGTGATAACTATGGAAAGAATCAACTTAGTAAATGCTTGAAAGGAATGTGAGTTTATTGTAAGTGTAGATAAAAAGGACCCCAAGTACGTGATTTAGAGATTAAAAAAAGGTTTCAAATGTATACTACTTCATCTACAAAAAGTTGGGACACTACACAAATCAATGTCCAAATCATCAGAGAATAATCCAAATGCTTCTATTGGATAATAATTTTTATATGATACAACTGAAGATGAAGAGGAATTATTAAAGTTCTTATGTTGTTATAAAAAGTATTGTGTCATTTGAATATTTTATTAATGATGTAGATGTTATAAGAAATGTAGAGTATATAAGATTGTACTATAATACTATTTCATTACAGACTTGAGATTGTGTGTAACCATGAAAAATGACTCAATAGTCGGTTAATGTTTTTTGAAAATATATAGTTTATAGAAAGATAAACCTTAATATGGTTCTGAATCAGAGTTAGTGATTTTGGAATAAGATATGATTGATTTGGATAAATTACATTGGATATTCTTGACTACCTTGAAACTGATTAATTATTTGTATATTCCATCATTGTTGGAGTTTACAACATTTTTGGATATAAGGAGTATATCCAGAATTCTGTACGTAATAAAGTAGAATTAATGTAATCAATAAGTTTTTATGGTAATTCAGGTTGTTAATGTGTTTTAAAAGAATACATGATGATGGTATTTATGTATTATTATGTGGAAAAAGGATCTTCATTGTGTTTACCTTTCTTATAAATTTTGGAATATGAGTTTGGAAAGAAGTATTTTGCATAAGTTTAAAGGTTGGAATGGATTAAATTAAACATTGGATACTATTGTTTAATGTTAAAAAACTTTTTAATATTATATTTTTGAATTGTTATAAAAAGGGAAACCTGGAGGTCGGGCAACAACCTGTCGCTTTAGGCAAGGCCGTGAGACTTGAACCTGTAACCAAAGGTCAACAAGGGTGCACCACCTACCACTGGCCTACATGATGTCCTGGTCTGTATAATGTAGTTCTTTTTAAATATTCTGAAAAATGAATTATAAATTCATTATCTTTTTAACCCTATATGATTAGGATAAATAGAATATTTTTAAATTCTATTATATTTTGGAGTGAAAGATGAGTTTTTGGTAGGAATTAGTTGAAGAATGAAACTCTACTTGTCAAGTTTACTTGTTCCCTCTTATTATATGAATAAATTAATTCTTAAACTTTATGGAAGTGATATTAAAACAAAAAATGTGTTATCCTAATACCTTATGTTTTGTTGAACTAATTTATTTTAAATCATCATAGATTGATGGCTTTGAGGCCCTCAATTTTACACTTGTTTGTGATTGATGACCTTAATCACTCCTTATAAATATTTATGTTTTTCCTCCAATTATGTATATCTAATTGCCACAAATTTTCTCCTAATTGAGATTATAATTTTGTGGTGACAAATTCATTTCAATTTCCCTCTTATTAAGAATAAATTTTATTAATCCAATTTTCAATGTGGATTTTCCACAAAGGTATTTTTCTATTTTTAACCTTTTATTTTGAAGAACAATTTCAAATTGTGAGGACTCACATTATTGAAAGATGATAGAATGTAACAACCCAAGATTTCATAGTACGTCGTCTCTTCGAAAGAATACAATAACTTGCGTTACACGCAACACTGAATTCAAGCACACCAAGACTTAACAAACTAGCCGTTCAAAAGAGGTTATGAATAAAATTAATTGAATTTTGAATTTTATATACTCAATAAAATTTTAGAATCAATATTATGTGTTTCTAAGACATAATATGAGAACAAATTGATTTTTTTCATATAAAAGAAGTATTTTTCAAAAAATGCAATTCTACCACCTTTTAATGGAGAACACATTTTAAAACAAATAGTTGGAACTTTTATATATTCAATTTAATGAAATTAATTACTTTTTTATAATAAAGACATAAAAATTTAGTTCTGATATATTTTTCTTGTTTTTCTGATAACTTTTATATTTTGATGTATAGTGAAAGATGATAAATTTTAATTCAATAAATTTTTTACTATCAATATAATTTATTTGGTTAAATTATAAATATGAATGGTTTTGAAGTATAAATAGATTATATTTTTATCATTTAATACAAATTTTTCATTATAAGTAATTTCACTTATAGATTAGATATAAAAATGTAAATCTTTTGATAGTTTATACTTTAAAAAACCACTTTTTGGTTTTGACAATGGGAATTAATTTTAAATTAATTAATAAAAATTTTATTATTTTAATTCGGTAAAATAAAATTCATTTTTGAATTTGGAATATCAAAATTATTTTAGGGTGATTTTTTGGTATTTTTCTGGAAACTTTCAATTATTGATGAATTGTGAAAAACACTACGTTATTATTTAAAATATAATTTTTATTTAAATAATTAGATATTTAATTTTATTTTAATTTAGGTAAAAATATATACATAATAACTATATATGTTCAATGTAATTCATCAGAGTCATTTTATAGTAATTTTAGATATATAAAATTTTAATGAACTTTTTATCATCTTTTTCCCACCTTTTAGAAGCATTTGCAAATTTGTATAAAACTAAAATTTACCCCATCTGTGTGTTTAAATTCAGAAATCTAAGAGATAAGGTTAATATCACTAAGTAAAATTTGGTTCAAAATGATGTCAATAATGTTTTGTGAATAGTAACTTTTGACTTTTTTTTAACACAGTTAAAAGTTAATAGGGTAATTAAAGGTTAAAATGAAATTATTATTACCCTATCACATATACTAATTCTATTGGATATGTTTATTTAGACCAAAATCAACCATAGAACAAAAATATGATCCTTTAGGTCCACTTGAATTAGATTAGAACATTTATTATTATTTTATTTGAAGATGAGTTAAAAGTATTAAATTCAAATTTTAATAACTAAACCATTTTTAATATAGGTTTATACATAAGATAAATTTGAATATAAATATTCATTAAAAAGATAAAAAGACTTGATACAAAATCGTATTTTATTTATAATTTTTAAACATTAAATAATTAAAATTATTTATGACACAATGATGGTGGAGTAATTACCTTCTTAATGAAATATTAAAATAATTGATATTATAAATATTAAAATAAATAGAATTTGAGTGTTTTGACACCATCTAATAATTTTATAGGTTAATATGACCTGTTATTGTTGATTAAATGTATTTGTTTTGCAGTAATCAAGTTTTTATGACTTTCACAAAAACAAAATTCTAAATAGTGTCAAAATTGAGATAAATTTGTTTTTAAAACAAATATTATAATATTAAATGATATAATATTATTAAAAAAATATAGTTTGGCCAAAATATTTATATAATGATTTATATGTCATTAATGAACCACTTTTGGTTCTCTTGGAATTTTATAGTTTGTTTATTAACCATTTATTATAATAATATAAGAGGACATTGTAAAAGTTAACCTATTTAACTAATAGTTAAATATAAAAGATAAGGTTAATATGGTAACCTAAGATTGTCTATAACCTATTGGTTGAGAGGATTTCTACCCATCCCCACTATATCTTATAAATAAATCAATTTGTATCCTTTAAAATCTGAAAAATGATTTTATAATAAAATAATATTTTAAACTTTTCCTAAAGTGACCCTCACCTCTCTTATAAAAGGTTACTTCGCATTATCTTAATTTCACACCTCCAAAGGCATTTGGATCGGCCAAACCCTCCATAAATATCCTCCCAACTACCCTCAATTCTTCCTAGAGTCTTTAATTTGATCATAAAGCCTACATATGTATCCCTTTTGATCAACTCAACAAAAAACACTAGAACAATAGATAATAATTTCACCACCCTCTTTAAAGTTATTTTCTTCTTCCACTTCCTCCTTATTTGTTGTTTCCATAACAAAATAATAAGTCTAGTACCTTATCCATAATTTAATTTTATCATAAATTTGGTACAACCATATTCATTATTCTATCCAACCTATAAATGACAAAGTCACCATACGTGTGTACGTATGACTTACTATCCCCACGTCGTGGTGTATTTTGTTATTCAAACACATAATTTTTTAGATTGGTATAATAATGAGTATATCAGATGTAAATAATGAATATAACATGTTAATTATTCTTTATATATGATATACAGTCCAATAACATATTATTTCACCATCAATATGATGATATTGTCGCTCGTGCGTATGTACGGATTACCGTCTCCACGAATGTGACAAGATTCATTCCCCATCGTAATAATTCAAGAATAATTTTTATTTTATGATTAAAAAATAATGTTTAAGAACATAATATCAATTTTTATATGAATTAAATACATCCTATCCATAACAAACATGGCTTACGTAACCAATCATATAAAGGAAAACGAATCAGTTGACACTAGAAACGATGATACTACTGAAATATTATTAACAAAATCAACATTAAAGAATAATATATGATATAATATTTATGTATATAGTTATTTTATATTTTAATAACAATGTTTTAACAATTATATACGAGGTTAACATACCATCGACTAAGGAAAAGTTCAAGGTAAGGGTTAATTCCCCAATCACATTATTCTCTAAGATTGTTTATGTGTAAGTATTTACTGGGATATTTTTATCATCATGTAGATTTTTCATAAAAATAATTTCAAAATGAATATTTAATGGATTTCTGGAAGGTACTCTTTAGAAATATCATCATTTTAAATGTTTTAAATATTTATCTTTCTAAATCATTTTAATTAATGTCCATGTTTTCAAAATGATTTTAAGGATTTATTTATATGTACATGAATGTTTTGAAATGATAATTATTTTCAAAAGTTTAAAAGTTGTATGGGACTCTTTGATTCAAAAAAAACTTTTAAATGACTTTTTTTATAAATTTGTGACTTTTAAATGATTTCACAAAAAAAGATATTTCTCTAAAAGGGTTTTGATGAGTATTTTCAACTATGTCAACATCCTTTTTAGATATTATTCTTGATTGTGGTTGATTTATTAAAAATACAATCTTTAATATTGTATTAAATGATTTATGATATGTTCGATTGTAAATGTTCTATTTTTATACCATTCATGTTTTATGGTTAATGTATTGACATTTCGTATGCTAGTTTTAATACAAATTTTTATGTTATGTTTCAACATTTTCATATGAGAAATGTAGAGGAATTAGTAAGTGATGGGTGGAGTCCCCTATATCTCCTTGATGCATCGGTAGGTCTCATGAGACAAACTAGTTTCTTGGTACAAGTCCTTGACAAAAAAATTAATTGTATTCTTGGCACGTGGCCTTCAATGTTTAGTAATGATGTCCAGCGTCAGGCATTCCCTAATTATGATATTAATTATTATATATTATTATTATACTAGTATAATATCCATGTGCATGTTTATGTGGTAATGTTTGATTTATTTTTTGCATATTATTTTTAATTTTATGTTTAAACGGTTGTTGTTTTTATTACACATCATTCCTTAAAATTTTATAGCTTTGGCTAAATTTTTTACCCTTACTGAGCATCTAAGCTCACCCCTTCCTTATGTTTTATTTTACCAAGATTCCAAGAAGTTTATTGTGACTAACTTGTAGGGTTAGTCTAAGGGATATGAATGTTGTCAATAGATAATATGTTGATGTTGTTTTTCATTTTATAATGTAATGTAAAACTTATGAATTTATCTAGTAATTTAAAGGCTTATAAATTGATCGGTCTTTAGGAATTTGATCAATTGTGATCATGCTAATTTTATTTCATAATGCACCGCCTATAGGTAACTGTGGTCGGGGCATTACATTGCATGTACAAGGAATAAGTAGTTTACTCTTGTAATTTTTAGTACTCTCACACACTGATATTCTTGAAAATTAAGAATGATCAGCACTTCACTACAAACTATTGGAATGGTTTATTATTTATAGGAATGCTTCCCAAAATAATCTTGATCCTCCAATGGTCATATTTCTCTGAGTTTTTCATGATGAATTGGACACCTAGATCTTCAGAAATTATATTATAGTAGATTTTCGGACTTCATTTTGATGTACAAAATTTTTAGTGTAAAACATATTTCATTACAATAAAATATGGTTTTTCATATTTAGAATTTAAAATTAGATAAATCTTGTGTATTTTCACATATATTTTCATAACTATTTTATTTATGAGTAATATTATGATGATTTCATTTTCTATGTCAACTAAAATTATAAGAACTTTTATCAGTATGAAGACAAGACATCGAGTCTTCAAATTTGGTTTGATAAATAAGGTTTTGATCATTATTCACTCTATAATCATTACTATAATTATAATGCATGTAGTGGGTTAATATCCATCAATGAATTTAAAACTAATTATAATAATGGTAAAACATATATGTTTTCAAAAAGAATTCATAGAATAATTTTTACATGAATGAGTTTTTAATTTGGTATTTAAGAAAGTGTTTGTGATTTCCAATACAAAAGAAATTGAAATGTCAAAAAGAAATTTTTGAATCAACAATATTTCCATTTTTTGAAATCACAAACCACAACACATAAATAATAAATAAATTTTAAAAAACATAGGCACATTAATCTCATTAAGAACTTTGTATTCAAAATTAAACATTAATACTTTTCTCCCCCTGACTTTTTGACTCTTCTAAACAAAATAGTGAATATGACTAACTCCCCATCAGGATAAAAATTCCCTTAAAGATCATATTATATTCTTTAGAAGTACTTATCGCCATTACTTAAAACATATCACATTGCTGTAAAATTCTCACCCTTTGTGATTTTCAAAAACAAATGTTGAGGAGTATTGTGATACCTGTAAAGGGTTATAAGAACAAATAAAACAAATAAAAAAACTATCTAAACATTCATTGAATAATGAAAGAATATTAAACCAGTAATAATTGAAAAAACATTCATAAAATAATATTTAAATGAGAAAAATATTTTATATATTTTATTATTTTAAAACGTTTCCAAAAAAATTAATAAATATTTCAGAGAAATAAAATTCATTTGTTCTTCAGCATCAAATAGCTAACCATTGTTTTTAATTTCGTGAATTCATTCTTATCTAATTCTATATTTGTAGTTAACTCTTCTAAAGTCTGGTTCCTCTTTTCTAGTTCTTGTAACCTTTCCTCTTGAATTATAATCTTTTTGTCTTGCATCTGGATCTTTTTCTCATGGTTTTAAAGATTTTGAGAGAACTCATTTTTCAGATTATTGACTTCCTCATTAAAATTCATGATCCTATTTATCTAATCCTCAAAATAATTCATCTTAACATTCCTCTCATTTACAGTCTACATAAAATTTTTATTTTGATCCTAGAATGACTGAATAAACATTACTCATTCAAACTCAACCTTTGCTAACAATTATAGAGTTTTTTCCAAAGATTTCAAGTCCTTCCTTATCTCTTTAAATTCTCATCATAAAGCCTAATATAGTTATTGTATTTTCAATACCACTTAGTCATTTGACTACATTAATTTATATTTATCTGATAAAAATCTAGATAACATTTGAGCTCAGCTTCCATCTTGAACAATTTTTCTATCAGTATGTTCTTCAAATATGATATTGGATTAAACAATTTCTGAATCATCGGACCATGAGATTTTAGATTATTAAAATACGTAATTTTTTCTTAATTAATTTTCAAAGTTTTAACAATGAAATCCAATTTTTTAGAAGAGGTGGTTCTTTCTAAATCCAATCATTTTCTTCCTCATCATTAAGAGGTAAAATGTGATTGTTTCTGATTTATTCTTGGACTAGTTCTGTAACATCCCAAGTAAGTAATGAATAATATATTTTCATATCTATTTATATTTATGAATTATATAGTGTTTTAGAGGCTTAAAATGGGAATAAATCCAATCTTGAGCATAGAATAATCTAATATTTTTAAAAGATTGTTTTAACCCCTTTTGATGGAAAACCATTTTTAAATCTAACTTTTGAAAATTTAATAAGCTCTATTTGTCACAATAAACTTATTCTTTTGAATTGGGGAATTGAAATTTACTTCGGATAAATTTTTGGTATTTTTCTAACAATGTTCATTTTTTAAGGAATAGTGAAAAATACTGCATTTTACTTCAAAACTGCTTTTTAATATAATTTAATTATATTGTTAGATTATCTTTTTAATTTGTTTCAAAGTGTAATTATAATATATTTTTACCATTTAATCTAATTTTTTTCATTATAATTAATTTCACTTTCAAATTGGAGATAAATAATTGTAAATCTTTTGATAGATATTGTTTCGTAAAAGCACGCTATTTGTTCTAACAATGGGAATTAGTATTAAATTAATTACTGCAATTTTTGTGTTTTAAATTTGGTAAAATTGGTTGAATATTTTTAATCATAAGTTCTAAATTAAGTAATTAAGACCATGTTATTTTTTGATATTATGAATAGTAATGACGATAATTATCTTTAATTATCGTGATAAATTAATAATCGGGTAGTTAAGGGTAATAAAATAATATCATAATAATTTAAAATGGCCCTAACATGAGTCCAAATAATCTTTTTTGAATCATGGCCGACCATGGTAATATATTTACCTAACTTTAGGGCCCATGGAGTCACATGGGTGTAATAGTGACATTTATGACATAATGTTTAAAAAGAAGATAAATATAACAAAGGTTTTTATATCCGAAGTAAAAAAATTAATTTTTATTAAATAAATGATCTCTTAGACTATAAATAATCATTGGAAAGAAAAAAATATTTCTTACATCATGGTATTTTTTTTATAATTTTTAGACATTAAATAAATAAATTTATTTGTGACATCGTGATGATGCAATGATTACCTCATTAATGAACAATTTAAATAAAATGAAAAGATAAGGAAAAATATAAGATTGAAAGTTGTCAAAAACCTATTTGATGGGTGGATTTAGAACCCTTATCACCTTATACTTAAACTATATCATTTTGGGACCTTTAAAATGCTAAAATCATTTCATAATAAAGTAAAATTTCAAGACTTTCCAGAAGTGACCCTCATCTCTCTTATAAAAAGCCCCCACCTCTACCAGCTTACCCACACCTCTCCCACCCTTGGATCATCAAGAATCTGATCATATTATATCTCCACATCCTTGTCTTACTCTTAGATTCCTCACTTTTGGCATAAGTCTTTCCAAGGATTCCTTTGGCTCAAATCAAAAAGAGTTACCCTATTTAGAGGTAATGTCTTCTCTTGAGTTTATTTCTCATATTTTCCTTCTTTACTCACCACTATCTTCTTATTATTTGATCCCATAATAACAATAGTATCATCAATATACTAGTATTTTTTATGATAAGGATCATACCTGCACTTATACACACCTCTGTCTAATGGTTAAAGAACATATTGTTTCTGTGGGTGGCGAATTACTGCCTCACGAAACGATGATTGTTCAATCTTCTTTTAACACCTTTCATGGTGTCCATTAGGATGTCACTGTATTTATATATGATATTTATGGTATTTATTTTTTCTATATGCTTCTTATTTTTTTTAAATCATATTATTATGCTTTTCATGTTGTGGAACTGCGATAATTGCATCTGAGGAAGTGTGGACTACCTCCCCCCCAAGTGATTGGACTCGTTCATGACAAACATGAAATTTATAAAGAATTTAATTAATGAACTTATTTTACCTATATAACATATATATTATACTGGAATTATAATATATATATATGTCTCATTTAGTTTTAATTCCTTTAATATGACATCGAAATGAAAGTAGTGTTCATGCGTACGTACAGCCTACCCTCTCCAAGAACGGTGCATTTCATTTTTTATCTCCAAATGTTATGGAATAGTATAAAATGAATATATACTGGGTATATATGATATTTAAATCATTAATACCATTCTGTATATGATGAAATTATAACTACATGGGCAATTATTTTCAAACAAGTTCATTTTTGACTCATGTACCGAACATCGACAAAACGTATGATATGAACTCACATAATTAACTAATTATTATAACATGATAATATGAGATATGAGTTGAATAATAAACTTTAAAAGAAATCATTTAGCAATTATAAATTTACCTAAGTTTATTATTCAGGAATATAAATAATGAACGAGAACAAGTCGGACTTGAGGTAAGGGACTTCGTCTCAATCTCCTTTCATTGAGGAATACATCAATTTATATATGACCTTATTTTATTCGTTGTATAATAATCCCTTTTTACTTTTAATTTAATTCAAAAGGAACCTTTTTACAAGAATCAGTTTACTAAATGATAAACGGGATTTTTTTTCTTACATATGCGGTGACAATGAATTCTCTTCCATCGTGACCATTATTTGAGTTTTGGCTTCCTCAACAAGCCTTAACTTTTTAAATGAAAAATAAATACCATGATTTACTTTTCTTTTATTTTGGTATTGAAAATGGTTTTGATAATGTTTTTATTATATCAATTTTTTGTATTGATATCTTGTGATTGAAATGTAGAAAATGTTATGTTTCCTTTATGCAAGTTTTATGTGATACGATTATATTATGGTTCTTGGGCATTATTTATGAAGTCATGTGGTTCCATGATAAACTATGGGCAGGTGATCTCGAGAGAGATCTCCAATGCATTGGGTAACACGAAGGAGTTAAACTCTAAGGATTATCCTAAGAGATTTAGGGAACATACTGTGATGGGTATTCCAAACATAACCGTGAGGGTTACTCCCTACGTAAGAATGTTATGAATGCCTCAAGTTACCTTTATGTCTTATGACTTCTATGATTTATTCATGAATCTTATGATTTCATGATGTATGTTAATGTGCTTATGTTTTATGAGTAACGTATGATTTTATTGATTCTTATGTATACATGGACTAATGTTTTCTTTCCATATTTTTATATCCCTTACTGAGATTTTTATTCTCATCCCAAGTTTTTGAAATGTTCTTCACAGGTCAAGGGAAAATTACATGATGTGATGATAGTGTCGAGGAAGTGTCCAGAAAAAAACCATGTTTTATTTGAAATATTTTTCTTTTGGTGGAAAAATGAATATTTTCCTTGATGTAACCACCTTGTTTAAATGTGGAATTTAATGCATGATTTATGATCTAATTCTATAAAACTCTAAACCTAAAAAGATCATCAATGTGAATTCATGAAATAACCCAAGATTAAGTAATGTTTATGGCTAGGGCCTTATAGTTGGTATCAGAGGTCAGTTTAGATAACTTTAGGAGTTATAGTTCTATTAAATAATTTTCCAAAAATATTTTTTTTACATATTATGGTAAAATTGAAATGATATAGCATTTGAAGATTACCATGTTGCTTCATCTCAGACATGTTTGTTCAGAATGATTTTCCCCATAGAAAATAGGGAAGCAGTGCTCTAAAGCCACAATGAAGTAAATGACCTTCCAAATCAGCATCCTGAGATGGTCAGAATTGGAACTGAACAGTTTTTTGCAGTAATGGCACAGTTGACTCAAGCGATAAATGGTGGTGGTATCCATGCCCAAGATCAGCCAGATCAACCATAGAGGAACATATCAGTGGTGTAAAATTTCATGAGACAACATCCCTTATCATTTAGAGGATCATCTGACCATGTTCTAGCTGAAGGGTGGATTAAAGCACTGGGGAAGATTTTAGATGTCATGTGGTGTTCAGACAATCAAATGGTTAGTCTTGCTATTTGCCATTATAAGGGTGAAGCAGATCAGTGGTGGTCGATGGTTAAAAATATCAGGGACATTGATAGGATTGATGCTCTTGACTGGGATGAATTCAAAGGTATGTTTCTTGAGAAATATTTTCCTAATGTTGTTCGACTTATGATGGAAAAAATAATTCTTGGAATTGAGGCAAGAGGACGTATCAGTGGCTTCTTTTGAAGAAAATTTCACTCGATTGTCAAGGTATTATCTAAATTTTATCAGTGACCTTGATAGTAAAATCAATCATTTTTACTCAGGATTAAAGCCAAAATATCTAAGGTCATTAGCTTCACATGAGTTCAAAAGTTATGACAAGCTTGTTAGATGTGTTGAGAAGGTGGAAATGGAGTCTGTCGATGATCAAGTGTTCTATTACAACCAATATAAGAAGAGACCGAGGTGGCATGAGAAAGGGAAGAATCCTTCAAAAAGGTTTGACAGTAAAAAAACGAAGTTTTCAGTATGTTACAAATGTGATAAAAATCATGTTGTGGGATGTATTTTGAATTTTGGAAAGTTCTTTCGATGTGGTAAGATGAGACATAAGGCTCATGATTGCACTGGAAAAGATCAAGGTAATGGTAAGACCAAATTTATTTTACAGTTTGTGAAATTTTTCAAGTGCAATGAGATGGGTCATTATGCAAATGAGTGTTCGACAAAGAGCTTGAATAATGTAAAGCAGTCATACTACAAGCAGAAAGGTGTGGTAAAATACTTTGCAACTACTTCAACAGATGTTGGGCCATCAAATGAAGTGGTATCAGTTACTTTTTTTGTTTTTTCAGATTATGCCAATGTGTTGTTTGATTCAGGGTATACACATTATTTCATCTCTGAAAAATTTTCTAGTAAATTGGGAATTCCATCTCAAGAAATGACTCCGGAACTTGTGGTAAAAATTCCTAGGGGAACGTTTAAGTTAAAATGAATTTATAATAATCTTCCTATTCATATCCGTGGAAGTAACCTACTTTCAAACCATATTGTCTTACCTCTAGTAGAGTTTGATGATATCCTGGGTATGTATTGGCACTCTTTTTACCATGCTAGGATTGACTGTAGAGCTAAATAAGTTTATTTTCATAAAGACTTTCAGTTTGTGTACAAGAATGAACCCTTACTGTTGATAACATATCAAGAGGCTGAGAAAGTTGTAAAAGATGGAAATGAATGTTACATTTCACATATTGTTGAAAACAAAGGAACCATTCAGATTAATGATGTGCCAGTGGTAAATGAGTATCCTGATGTTTTTCTTGATGAGTTTCCTGGAATAATACTAGATCGAGAAGTTGAATTTACTATTGACTTAGTTCCTGATGCTAAGGCAATTTCTAAACCCTCTTATCGAATGGTTCAAATTGAACTTTTAGAGTTGAAGGAGAAATTTAAAGATTTATTAGAGAAAGGTTTTATTCAACCTAGTACATCACCATGGGGTGCTCCTATCTTATTTCTTAAAATGAAAGATGGTTCAATGATACTTTGCATTGATTATAGAGCCTTGAATAACATTACTATTAAGAATAAATATCCTTTTCCTCATATCGATGATTTGTTTGATCAGTTTGAGGGAGCTCAGTATTTTTCAAAGATTGAATTGAGATCAGGGTACCATCAGTTGAAGGTAAATGAATTAGATATTCTAAGGACCTTGTTTCATACAAGATATGACCATTATGAATTTCAAGTTATACCTTTTGGGTTAACCAATGCATTTTCTGTATTCATGGACATTATGAATAGAATTTTCCATGAGTTCTTGGATAAGTTTGTGATTGTTTTCATTGATGATATTTTGGTGTTTTATAAATGTAAATAGGAGCATGAAAGTTATTTAAGGGTTATTTTGAAAACCTTAAAAGAAAATAAATTATATGGGAAATTCAGAAAGTGTGAGTTTTAGTTACAAAAAAATTCTTTACATGGTCACATTGTTTTTAAATTTGGAATAACTATTGATCCTACAAAAACAAAGGATGTTGATGAATGGCCAAGACCCACAAATGTCACCAATATTCATATTTTTCTTGGTTTGGTAGGCTATTACTAAAGGTTTTTTCGGAATTTTTCATAGTTTTGAAGCCCATTGACTAAGCTAACTCATAAGGGTGTTAAGTTTATCTGGAGAAAGGAATGTGATGATTGTTTTCTAGAATTGAAATGAAGATTGGTGAATGCTCCTATTTTGTCACTACCTCTAGGAATGGTGAGTTCATTGTCTACAGTGATGCTTCATTGAAAGGACTTGGTTGTTTCCTAATGCAGAATGATCAGGTAATGGGTTATGCTTCACATCTGTTGAAAACTCATGAGATAAATTACCCTACACATGATTTGGAATTAGTTGTTGTTGTTTTCACTTTAAAAATTTGGAGGCATAATTTTTATGGTGTAAAGTGTGAAATATATACTGACCACAAAAGTTTCACTTATATATTAACTTAGAAATAATTGAACATGATATAGAGGCGATGGCTATAATTAATCAAGGATTAAGATTTCACAATTCACTACCACCTAAGAAAAGAAAATAAAGTGGTAGATGCTTTGAGTCAACAAATTAATGCTTTATTAACCATTTTACGTTTGTAACATGATCCTTTGGTTAATGATTTGATGAATTTTGGTTTGGAAGTTGTTGGTGCAGGAAATTATTCTATTTTGTTTTAGGTATTAGTGAAATCTTCTCTATCGTACATAATTAAGAAACCAAAAAAGAAGATAGTGAGTTGTAGAAAAATCTAGAGCTGGTTAAGAAGGGTATGTTACAACAAATCAACATTGATAATGATTGTGTTTTGATATTTGGGAAGAGATTGTGTGTGTCTTGTGATTCACAGTTGAAGAGAGAGTTGTTATGTGAATCTCAAAGTTCTCCATTTTCAGTTTATCTAGGAAGTACTATGATGTACATAGATCTTCAGGATTATTACTAGAGGGACAGAATGAAAATAGATATTGCTGATTTTACTGTAAAGTGTTTGACTTGTCAACAGGTTAAAGCAGAGCGGCAACTACCAAAAGGGATGCATCAGCCTTTACAATTTCTTGAGTGGAAATGGTATAATATATACATGGACTTTGTTTTGGGATTACCAAATACACCTTGAGGTAATAATGGAATCTGGGTTATTATTAATCGCTTGACTAAATCTTCTCATTTCCTTTCTATACAAGATACTTTTTCTCAAGATCAACTTTCTCGATTGTATCTTAAAGAAATGGTCAGGTTACACGGAGGTCCCCTCTCCATTGTATATGATCGTGATCTCAGGTTCACTTCTTACTTTTGGAAAGGCCTTTAGAATTCATTGGGTACTGAATTAAATTTTATTACAGCTTTTCATCCTCAATCAGATGGGAAGTCAGAACAAACAAGTCAGACCTTGGAGGATATTCTACGTGATTGTTCATGGATTATCAGGGAAGTTGGGACCAACATCTTTCATTGGTTGAGTTTTCTTATAACAACAATTTTCATTATAGTATAAAGATGGAACCATTTGAGACACTATATGGGAAGCAGTGTCAAACTCTAGCTTTTTGGGATGATGTAGGTGAAAGGAAATTGATGGGACTAGAATTGGTAGAAAAGATGGCAGAAAACGTTCAGCTGATAATGAAATGCATGAGAATAGCTCAGAGCAGGCAGAAATGTTATGCACATAATAGGTGGAAGGATCTCTCTTTTGAGTTAGGTGATCATGTCTTCTTCAAAGTTTCCCCATTAAAAAGTGTGATGTGATTTGGTAAGAATGTAAAGATGAGTACATGGCTCATTAGACCATATGAAATTCGAAAGAGAGTTGATTCAGTTGCATATTGAGTGGATTTACCTCCGAGTTTATCTCAGGTACATAATGTTTCTCATGTTTCAATGTTTAGGAAGTTCATGCCAGATCCATCTCATGTTTTGAGTCTAGAGGTAGTTCAGCTGGAAGAGAATCTATCATATGAAGAACAACTGGTCAAGACTCTTGAGAATAGAAAGAAAGTGCTACAGAATAATGTGATTCATCAAATAAAGGTTCTATGTAAAAACCATATAGTTGAAGATGAAACATGGGAATCTGAAAATTCAATGAGAGATAAATACCTCCACTTATTCGATAAGTAAATAAATTGCGGAGATGCAATTTTATAAAGGGGGGTAGGATGTAAAATCAAAGTAAGTAAGGAATAATATATTTTCATATATTTTTCTATTTATTAATTATATAGTGTTTTAGAGGCTTAAAATGAGAATAAATTCAATCTTAAGCATAGAATACTCCATTATTTTTAAAAGATTGTTTTACCACCTTTTGATGGAAAACCATTTTTAAATCAAAATTTTGACAATTTTATATGTTCTATTTGTCAAAATTAACTTATTATATAGAATTTAGAGATTTAAATTTACTTTAGATAAATTTTTGGTATTTTTCTGACAATGTTCATTTTTTAGTGAATCGTGAAAATTACTGCATTTAACTTCAAAACTAGTTTTTCATCTAATTTAATTATATCATTAGATTATCTTTATAATTGGATTTAAAGTGTAATTAGAATATATTTTTACCATTTATTCCAATTTTTGTCATTAGAATTAATTTCACTTTGAAATTGGACATAAAAAATTGTCAATCTTTTGACAGATATTGTTTCTTAAGAACACGCTATTTGTTTTGACAACTGGAATTATTTTTATGTTCATTAATGCAATTTTTTGTGTTTGAAATTTGATAAAATGGATTCCTTATTTGGAATCAGAAGGTCTAGATTATTTAATTAAGACCCTTTTTTCTTTTGAAATTATGAACAGTAACGACGGTAATTATCTTTAATTACTGTGATTAATTAGTAATCTGGTAGTCTAGGGTAATAAAATAATATCATCATAATATAAAATTACCCCAAGATGTGTCCAAATCCTCTTATTTAATTCATGTCCGACCATGGGAGGCTTTTTACCGAACTTGAGGGCCCATGGAGTCACATGGGTGTAATAGTGACATTTATGACATTATTTTTAAAAATAAGAGAAATATAACAAAGGTTTGTATATCCTAAGTAAAACAATTTTACTTGTGTTTACATAAATGATATCTTAGACTATAAATATTCATTTTTAATATAAAAATATTTCCTACATTATGGTGTTTTTTTATATTTTTTATACATTAAATAAATAAATTTATTTATGACACCATGATGATGCAGTGATTACCTCATTGATGAACAATTTATATAAAATGAAAAGATAAGGTAAAATCTAAGACTTACACTTGTATAAAACCTATTATATGGGTGGATTTATAACCCTTATCACCTTATCCTCAAAATATATCATTTTGGTACCTTTAAAATCCTAAAATCATTTTATAATAAAGAAACATTTCAAGACTTCCCAAAAGTGACCCTCCTCCCTCTTATAAAAGGCCCCCACCTCTAACACCTTACCCACACCTCTCAAACCCTTGGATCGTCCAAATTATGCTCATATTATCTCTCCACATCCCTCTATTACTCCTAGAAGCATCACTTTTGGCAGAAGTCTTTCTAAGGAATCCTTTGGCTCAAATCAAACAGAGTTACCCGATTTAGAGATAATTTCTTCTCTCGAGTTTCTTTCTTTTATTTTCCTTCTTCACCCACCAATATCGTCTTATTATTTGATCCCATAATAACACCATTATCCTCAATATACTATTATATTTTTATGATAAGGATTATACATACACTTACACACACCTCCATCTAATGGATAAAGAATATGTTGTTTCTGTGGGTGGAAAATTATTGCCTCATGAAACGATGATTGTTAAGTCTTCTTTTAACACATTTAGTGGTGGCCATTATGATGTCACTTTATTTATATTTGATATATATGGTATTTATTTTTTCTATATGATTCTTAATTTTTTTTAAATCACATTGTTATGATTTTTATGTTGTGGAACTGTGATAATTTCATCTAAGGAAGTGTGGACTACCGCCCCCTCAAATGATGTGACTCGTTCATGCCAAAAATGGAATTTATAAATAATGTAATTATTGAACATATGTTACCTATATAACATATATGTAATACTATAATTATAATCTATATATATGTTTTAATTAGTAATAATTCCTTTAATATGACAAAGAAATAAAAGTAGCGTTCATGCGTACGAATGACCTACCATCTCCATAAACGGTACATTTCATTTTTTATCTCCAAATGTTATGGAATAGTATAAAATGAATATATACTAGATATATATGATATTTAAATCATTAATACCATTCTGTAGATGATGTACTTATAACTACATGGGCAATTCTTTTCAAACAAGTGCATTTTTGACTCATGTACCGAACATCGACAAAACGTATGATATGAACTCACATAATTAACTAATTATTATAACATGATAATGTGTGATATAAGTTGAATAATAAACTTTAAAGGAATTCCTTAATCAATTATAAATTGACCTAAGTTTATTATTCATGAATATAATGAACTAATGAGAACAAGTCATACTTGAGGTAAGGGACTTCGTCTCAATCTCCTTTCGTTGAGGCGTACTTCAATTTATATAAAACCTTAATTTATTAGTTGTATAATAAACCCTTTTGAGTTTTAATTTCATTCAAAAGGAATCTTTTTACATGAAGTGTTTTACTAAATGAAAAAAGTAATGTTTTTGTCTTACGTATGCGGCGTCAATGACTTCTTTGCCGCCATGACCATTATTTGAGTTTCAGCTTCCTCTACAAGCCTTAACTTTTTAAATGAAAAATAAATACCATGTTTTTATTTTCTTTTCTTTTGGTATTTAAAATGGTTTTGATAATATTTTGATTAAATCAATGTGTTGTATTGATAACTTTTGATTGATATGTGGAAATTTTATGTTTCGTTTATTCATATTTTATATGATACGATTCTGTTATGGTTCTCGGGAATTGTTTATGAATTCAGATGGTTCCATGATAAACTAATGGTGGGTGAGCCTGAGATAGCTCTCTAATGCATTGGGTAATGTGAAGGAGTTAAACTCTAAGGTTTATCTAAAGAGATTTAGGGAATATAGTGTGATGGTTATTCCAAACATAACCATATGGGTTACTCCCTACGTAATAATGTTATGAATGCCTCAAGTTACCTTTATGTCTTATTATTTCAATGATTTATTCATATATCTTATGATTTCATGAGGTATGTTAAAATTTATATGTTTTATGAGTAAATAATGATTTCATTGATTCTTAGGTATACATGGACTAATGTTTTCTTTCCGTATTTTTATATCCCTTACTAAGCATTTTATTCTCATCCCAAGTTTTTGAAATGTTTTTCACAGGTCAAGGGAAAAGTTCATGATGTGATGATAGTGTCGAGTAATTGTCAAGAAAGAAACCGTGTTTTATTTTAAATATGTTTCCTTTGGTGGAAAAAAAGTATATTGTCTTTGATATAACCACTTTGTTTAAATGTGGAATGTAATGCCTAATTTATGGTCTAATTATCAAAAACTCTAAACCTGAAAAGATCCTCAATGTGAATTCATGATATAACCAAAGATTAATTAATGTTTAAGGTTAGGGCCTTATAAATTTCAATTTGTTATTCTTAGTAACTAATTTTTCAATTCTATGTTCAGCATTCATTCCATCTGGAAACTAAATAGCATCAATAGTATTCATTTAATTACATTACTATTTTTTGTTTTGATCTTTTTCATCCTTCTTAGTTGAGGATTAATCATCATGAATTTATGGGTACTTTTCTTCTCTTCAATAAAAGATTTATCCTTTTGATTTCCTGAGGGAAATAATTCTTCTGAGGAAGAATGTGATGTCCTCAAGGAAATATTATCATATGGAAGATCTTCTTTATCAACATTTTTATTTTCATCCTCTTCTAATTATTCTTCTTTTTCTTATTCTTATTCTTCTAATATTTTATTATACACACTCTCTTCTTGAACATCTTCACTTGATTTTGGTAGAATGTCAATTCCTCTAGATCCTTCCTCCATTTATTTAATAAACACTTCATTAATTTATGAATCATGTATTAATTCACATTTTCCAATCATAATTGATTCCTTATCCACCATAACATCATTCCCCTTATCTAAAATAGAGGTAACATCTTATTAAACAATAGTTGATTCTTCAAAAATCAAACTGGCATCAGGAGGTAATACAACATTTTTAGAAGAGACATCAAGATTCTTTAATAACCTTTCATATAGTTGTGCTTCACATAAATTTTTCTTTTCTTTATTTTCATATGCTTATATTTCTTGGGTTTTGGATACATGGATTTTTTAAGTGAAATATTCTTCTAGGCTGAGCCTGATCTAAGGATCTCCTTCTTTTATATCATCTTGTTTCCTCCTCCACTTTTTGGCTACTTTATTATAGAGGTTCTTTTGTTCTTTTATTTTATAGGAACATATTTATCCTTTCCCTTATTATCTAATTTTTAACTTTATTTGATTTAGAATAAAATTATAATTGTGATTAAGATACCTAGGTATTCTTTGCAAACATCTTTGATTAAGAATCAAAGACATACTTCATATATTTCATTATATAATCACTTATAAACACAAACATTTTTATTATATACCTGTATATTTTTCAATGTTAAAATTAATCATGATGGATTCAATCATCATGTTTTTTAATGCCAGAAACATTATAATATAATAATTTATTGATCGGAACTTGATATTACTTATTGTAAAAATAAAAAAAACTAGCTAAATTGATTCTCTTCATTTTAGCTATGTAATCTAAAATAAACAAATTAGAAACTTTTAAAGTATCTCTATATCCCTTTCCAAGAATAATAAACCCTTCCATCCAAAGAAAAATTGCTTCATGAACCTAAATGAGATGATTTTCCTTCCTTGGTTCATCATTTTATAAATTTTAAATAATGATCTTTCACCACTTTCTCTGTTAATAATACCTTTAGAATTATGTATTATATGAGATTAATATAAATCATCTCATTAAGAAGAAATTACAAGGAAACCAGTGGCTACCCTAAAAGTATTCTAGTAATTCTTATCATAGATACGAAACAAAAATATTTATTTTCCCACTTCTTCAAATAATTTTACAGAATCATGGGAATTTATAACCAAATCCAAGTAGAATAAATCATAATTGGGATATCTTTGTTCCAAAAATAACTTATACCATCATTAAATATATATTAATCTTATCAGAGAGGAATCATACATTTCCTAAAAATATTTGACAAAAAAACATTTTCTAAACACAAACCAGTTTTTGTAATCCTTTACTAGTGCCATTGTATTCGGAGATAAAACAAAGAGTTTAGACATTAAGAAAAAATTGGACTATGAGACCTTAATGAGGTTTCACTTTATGGTAAAAACATTAAACAAATTATTTGGGACACATAGGGGTCATCCTTATATAGTCATTTTAAGAGATGGTTGGTCTTGAAAAATATATTTGATGGATGATATTTTATCTAATTCATCTAATAGTTGAGAAAATATCCAAAGAATATTTTTCATATAATTTTAAACTCTTGCGGTTTATAAAAACTTTTTATCGTATTGGGTGAATACAAAATAATTGAAAAAAAATGTAAATTAAAACCAAAAAAAATAAAACTAATTATAATGGAATACTATTAAAGTATAAAATGAATGAATAATACATTTCGAAGTGAAATCATTGGTATTATCTTTTTCATCATGTTTTATAAAACAACATATTATGATAGTTGAAAGAAATTTTATTAAGTAAACTAAAATAGTTTAATATGATAGTTCTATAATTAAGAAATAAAAAATATGATAAAAAATTTAAAAGGAATCCTAAATATTTTATCTTTTAAAAATTTAGTTTTATTAAACTCAATTTTGGAAAGATTTTAAAATACTGAGTAAATTAATTTATGTTCTGAAAATAATTGAGCTTGAATATTTTTAGGAAACTGATTCCAAATAAAATATAAAGAATTATAATTCTAAAATACATTATGATAAAAATTTAGAAAAAATAATATTTTGAAAAACTTATAAGATTTGTTAAACAAAAAATCATATGTACTCCCCCTATGAAAATAAGTAACATAATGTAAGGAGATGGTTTAAATAAAAAGGTAAATATGAATGATTATTTTACATTTATCATTCCTAGTTCCTGTTTAATTTATTCAAATCTATCTGAAGGTAATTATTCGGGAAAAATATCAGCATGTTGCTCTTTAATTCTAATAAATTATAAAATTATATCGCCATTAAGTGTGTGTTCCCTAATAAATTTATGCCTAATATCTATGGGTTTTCATGAGAGTGTTGTGTAGGGTTTTTACTAAATGAAATGGAACTAGTTTAATCTTATAATATTTGAGTTGTAGTAAAACTTTTTCAATAATCATAGAGTGTGTGTTACATCTATAACATATGAGCAAAACAACTTCCAGCTACCACATATTTTACTTCAGTAGTGGAAAATGATAATGGGTGTTGTTTCATTCAACACCAAGAAACTTACGAATCTACTAATAATTGACAAGATATGTTAATACTTTTTTTATCAATTCTACAACCACCAAATTCAACATCCTATAAACATTTTAATTAAAAATCATTTCTTGAAGAATAAAGAAGCCTTAAATCCATAGATCCCTTTAGATAATGAAAATTTCCTTAACTCCTTTGAAATTGGATTATTTTATATTTCATTGATATCTTTCACATAAAAATACATAAAAAATTATGTTTGGTCCACTAAAAGTTAATTATATTAAACTTACTAGTATACCTTTTTTTTTTGATGAACTGGTTTCCCAGTTTCATAAATATCAAGTGTATTTGATGTATCAATTAAAGTACTAATACATTTTGTATTTCAATATACAAAATTTTTAAGAAAATATTTGATATAATTATGATGACATATATAAGTACCTTTTGTTTTTTGAGAAATTATAAAACCAAGAAGAAATGGTAACTCACCCATCATATTCATATCAATCATATATTTCATAATATTCATAAAGGAATATATTAAGTATTTTTGACTTGATATGAATATAATTTCATCAACATATTTTTAAAAAATCATAATGTTTTAATTTTTATTTATTTATAGAAATAGTTGGATAATCGGTCCCTTTAACATAATTTCTTTGTAACAATAAACTTGTTAATCTATCATACTAGGATCTAGGGGATTATTTATGTTAGTATAAAGCTTTGGTATGTTTACAAACACAATTAGGATGTTTTGAATCATTAAAACCTATAGGTTTTTAACAAAAATCTCTTATAAATAAAAATTATGAAAATTATAGTTCACATCCATTTTAAAAAGTTTTAAATTGAAGAATGTTGTAAAGGATAATAGAATACAAATAGATTCAAGTCAAGATACCAGTTCATAGGTTTATTCCTAGTCTATTACCTCTTGTTTATTATAACCATTTGCTGAAATTGTTTCCTTATTTCTATTGATTATTCCATTTTCATCCCATTTATTTTAAAATACCCATTTTTCTCCAATTATGTAAGTTTCTTTTGGCATTTTAACTAGGGTCCAGATGTTATTTCTCTCAAATTAATTGATCTCATCTTGTATTTTTTTATCCAATCATCATCACCTAATGCCTCATTAGAATCTTTTGGTTCAAATTTAAAAAGAAACCCAAGGTGTTATACTTATTTTCTCAATGAACTTATAGTCTTCACTAGTTTTTTCACATCACCAATGATACTATCACTAGGATGATTCATAAGAAAAAACAGACTTGGGTAATGTAAAACCTATTCATTAACAAAAGGTAGAACATCTTCTTAATTAAATAAATCAGAAAATATTTCTTGAGTATTTTCATTATTAGAATAATCATCCAACAAAGGTTGAGAATGAATTTCTGAAAACAAATTCGACAATGTAGGTTGGATTGATTTAAAAATAGAAGGGTAAGTATCATCAAATTTATCATCTATAGTTTCCTCAATAGTTCAAAAACTTTTATTAAAAATTATATGAAAATTAGAAGTAGTGGAATAACCTAAGAATATACATTCATCTAATTTCTTTTTTATGGAATGTAATATATATTTTTTATTCAAGATTAATACCTTGCATATAAATATTATAATGTAAGAAACTCTTTTTTTTCTACCAATCCACAACTCATAATGAGTTTTATTAATAAAATGTTAAATTAAAACTAGATTTGTAGTATAACATGTAGTAAAAACTACTTCAACTAAAAAATGATTAGTAATTGAGAATTATCTCAACTTGGTTCTTGTTATTTCTTAAAAATACGATTTATTTTTTCAATAACACCATTTTTCTGCAGAGTTGTTATACCATAAATGTTATTTATGATTCTGATTTTACTCTAAAAATTTTTAAAATAAGAACTTTCCAATTCCCCACCATGTTCGCTATGAATAATTATTAAGGTAAGGTTCTTCTCATTTTTAAACTTCAGATAAAAAGGTTTTAAAATAAAAAAGTATTCATATTTATTTTCTAAAAAATATAACCATGTATATCTAGTGTAATCATATATTAAAAAAATAGAGTACTTTCCCCCCAATACTCCCAGTTTTTGTAAGATCGAATAAATCCATGTGTACTAATTGTTAAGAAATAGTAGTTGAGACTACACTAATAGATTTAAATCTTGACTTATGTTTATTACCATATTAGCAGGTGTTATAGACTTTTGAATAATCAAATCTATGTTCTGGTAGATCCTTAATAAGTATTTTCGCTATCAGCTTACATAAATTTCTAAGGTTACAGTATTTTATCCCTTTATTCCATAACAAATATTGTTCTTCCATTTTGTAAGAACCTCGGTTTTGAGCCTGTAAGACTTTGAAATTCTCTTGATGTAATTCCAGAGCAGGGCGTTCAGACGACGTACGATTCCGAGCCCTGGTGTGGCCAGAATTAATTTTGGAGTGCATTAACACTGGGCGGGCTAAATAAATAAAATAACTCCAAAACGGTAGCTTGGATGGGAAAATGGAGGGCATTGTTGAGTCCAGAACATGATGTTTACCCTAGGAGGGGTATAATTTTCACGGGTGTGGGCCAATTGTGAAAAACGCCCCCAGGGTCATTTTCGTAATTTAGTTGTCTCGGGCGTCGAGTTTTATAACTTTTGAAGAGAGGCTCAGATTAAAGTTTTGAGGCTGCCATTGCGCTCAGGGCATCGCGTTTACCCTAAGGGAGGCTTAATCTCGGCCCTGACAAAAGTTTGGGTACGGGCAGACGAGCGGGTGATTAAGTGTGTTTTTTTCTATTTAAACACATCACCCACATTCTTCACCCCTCCTTGGATGTTATTCCCTGGCTCAATGGTTCTCAACAAGAGTCCACCCTCTCCTCCACCACTCCTCCATGGCGCGGCAGCTCCGACATCTGAATCGTGAAGTGTCGGGAAAAACCCCTCGATGTAGGCTCGTGTTTTATCTTTTTCATTCTCACAATCTTCTTCAATTTATTTTAGTCATGTCAAATTGTTGTTTGATCGTCGAGAGAAGCCCCTAGATTCGTATGGCTCGAGTTTATATTCACAACTATACTTTTAGATCATTTTTTTTGGAGTCCCAAGGTGCCCGGGGTGGCCCTGGGATGTTTTCCAGCCAAATACCCCTTTTCTGGTGGAACCAGTTGGTCCGGCGACCCTTGGCGGCGCTGCGGCGCGTTCCAGTGACAGCGCTCCATGGTGCAGGTGGCACGGTCATCTAGGGTACAGGCGGTAAAGTGGCTCGGGCTTCAGGTGGCGTAGTAGCCGTGCTTCAGGCTGCAGGCGGCGGACACCCGCAACACGGGGGTGGACCGGGGTCGCGGCATGCGACCCCGCGGGGGAACAAGACCCGTGACCCGTGGGTCTTCACGAGAGACCACCGGGCTCGGCCGGTCTGAGTGTGGATGGCGGGTCTGCGGACGGCCCACGCGGCAAAGCCACGGGCCGGCACAGCGAGCCGGGCCGGCCGGCATGGGCCGGCCCAGGCCGGGTGGACAGGCCGACGAGGCCGGTCCAGGCCACGGGGGTTTGTCCCCTCCTGCTTCGAACACCCGTAACATTCTCTAGGGGTGTCCGTTTTACATGAAGCATGAGGAAGGGTAATAATAGTATCGAGGAGTAAGTTTTGGGATGGTTTCGTGGATTATAATTCTTGGGATAGGATCTCGGTGGCGCGACGCACGCGTTATGTACTACGCCGGGATTCTTGTTTTGATTGTCACAGACACATCTAATGTCCGATTTGAGTGTCGTCAGTGGCGATGCGACCCTGGCGTCAAGGTGGATATTTCTATTATGGTTTCTTGTGTTGAAGTGGGAGTTGATACGTGGGCCCCACGGGCCGTCTTTGAGCTGTGTGCAGCATTTTTGCGCATTTTTTACCAGGAGTCCGTTCGGGGCGTATGAGTAGTCGTTTCTGCGTGTTTTTCTAAGATCATCATGATGGATCAGTTCTACTGAAGAGTATCGGAGCTGGGGCGCGGGCCCCACACGGGCCAGCTACTGTGAATAGTACCATATTCACTGGCTGTCCGTTTTGGGCGAATAAGTAGTCTATCTCGTGTGTTTTCCGTGAGAACTGCAACGGTGCAACCTGTTTTGGCATGTTGACCCTCCTTTGAGATCATGTTAATGTGGGATGGAGATCTCCTTTTTACGCACTCTGAACCAACGCACAGTGGTGTTATTAGTGACACATGGTAACGTCAGTAGCAGTGCGGAGCTATCAGGAAGATTCAGGGTCTACCCTCCAACATGGCTGGGTTGTGGGTCACCCGATGACACTATAGGGTCTACCCTCCAGTAGGGCTGGGCTATGGGTCGCCTGTCTATGTGTTTCGGGTTTACCCTCCAGCAGGGCTGGGCAGTGGGTCACCCATCGTCTTGTTCCGGGTTCACCCTCCAGTAGGGTTGGGTAGTGGGTCGTTTGTCGACGTGTTCTGGGTTTACCCTCCAGCAGGGCTGGGCAGTGGGTCACTCGTCGATTGATTCCAGGTCTACCCTCCAGCAGGTCTGGGTAGTGGGTCACCTGATGATGTATTAGGGTTTACCCTCCAGCAGGGTTGGGCATTGGGTCACCCATTGGAATTTCATACTCAGTCTTTCTTATGAGGCTAGTCAGTGACTTTTTCCTCTGTGACTACCGGAGCAGGACCCTGATTAAGCGGATCGGTGGTGTGGTAGTTTTAACATTACCTAGGGACCCACAAGGAAGTGGGGTACTTTCTCCACCAAGACGCGTCCTAGAGATGCGACCTAAAAACCGTGGGGGCGAGTTAGTGCTGCCCAAAGTGGATAGTATTGAAGTGCGGTGATTGAGCCCCTCTGACTTGGGCTTCCTAGGTGGATGAGACGAGATTCTGGGATGTGAGGATGGATTTACTTGGCACTGATTGTGACATATCCTGGGCTGAGCTTGGATATGGAGATCCCCTTACACACTCATTTGGGTTTCATGTTGAGCATACATATATATATATATATAATTCGACCCTACTTTCGTTCCCACTCTCTGGGGTTCGTGCCTAATTATTTCTGTTGGGTTGAGCTGAACTCTCCTTACTAAACTTTTATATTATTATTGTTAGTCTACTGATAACCTCTTTAGTGCATCCTTTATTGCTCCCTCGAGATTTCAGGGCATTGTACTGAGAATATTTATACTCACCCCTGCTTGGGCTTTGCCCACACTAGGTGTGCCTTTGCAGATGATGGATAGGTTGATCGTGACTACAGAGGAGCGTAGAGGTCACAGCATTTGGAACAGCGTACTGTGGTCATGCTAGAGTATTCATGTGGGAGTCTATCCAGTTGTCTTATTTTATTTACCTATTGCTGAGTTGTGGCATCTTTGTGGTTGGTGCATGTTTTCCATTTTTACTTTTTAGTTTACTTGGCAGCACTTCCCGCACTTTACTTACACTTTTTAGTTGTTGATGCATGACTGTGGTTGGGGTATAGCTGCCTATCTTTTGGTTTCCTTTTTACTCTACACTACTGCGACGTGTGGGTTGTGTGTGCGTTAGTACAGGTACTTAGGAGAAGGCCTCCTCAAGATTGTTACTCCTTCAGCGCTGGTATCCAGCCTCTGCCTATAGAGGTGGGCTTGAGGTAGATGCGGCTCAGGACTAATAGGGTCAGGTCATGACAAAGTGGTATCAGAGGTGGCTCATTCCTTGTGGCGTTGTTCAGATGTCCCTAAAAAGGAATTGGTTCGGTTTTAGGTCAATGATGTTGACGGGTCTCGAGAGCGGCTCTTAGGCCAGGGAGTCTAGTAATGGTATAGGAGGCCGACGTATCCATTCACCAGGACCCTGATAACCTGCTTGTCGACTTGGCATACTGAGACACTTGTTGCAGGGAATTTTGAAATATGCATCATGTAGGAATGATTCTTTGACTATCTTTTATTGAGTCAGCTTCCCTTTGTTATTACTGTTATGTATATATATGCTCATCTGATCGCGGTATCCCTTGATAATTTTTAGGATTCTCCCACGACAGTAGCCTTCCAGGTTACCCTCCCAAGCTTGTGACGATGACCTGGCGAGTGACGAGGCATCAGTTCAGGGACCCTCACGTGATCCCCTTCCGCCCAGTGCTTCAGCATTAGCCCCTGCACTTGAGGAGCGGCAGTTAGTACTGACAGATCAGGACGAGTTTGCGCGCAGACTGAGGGAACTTCGAGACTTCCAACATTAGAGGCCACCGAGGTTCCGTAGGGACCTGGATCCCTAGGTGGCGAAGTACTGTCTTGAGTCAGTGGAATGACTGTTTAGGCTAGTACAGACCCCCGCAGACTAGATGGTGGCCCTATCCACCAGTCGTTTCCTCGGGATAGTCGGGCGATGGTGGGATCTGGTGACACAAACCCATGACAAGTCATCCCTCACATGGGATGGCTTCCAGCAGCTCTTTTGGGAGGAGTACTCCCCCTCGTGTTTGCGCTACGTTCCTATCTAGGAGCTTCTGGATCTGAAGCAGGGAGGGATGTTCGTGTCCCAGTACTCGCCTCGGTTCACTGATCTTACGCGCTACTCGGAGGACATGATCCCTGATAGCTACTTCCAGGCGTGGAAGTTTGATCAGGGTCTTCGCAGGGAGATCCGAGCTAGCGTGGTACCCTTGTGCATCCCCACTTAAGCCAGGGTGTTGGAGAGGGATCTTGTGACCGAGAGCTTCCTCGACGAGGGGCACCAGATAGAAGGTCCTAGCAGTGGCCGTTTTAGTGCGGAATCTTCAGCAGGAAGACAACAGAGGGCTGGACCTCAGCTGAGGAGGCCCTTCCGTGAGAAGACCTAGGGCCAAGGTCGCACACCGCAGTGGCCCCGTAGGGCGCCGAGGCAGATAGGAGAGAGTCGATGGTATGCTTGTGACGAACTGGGTCACCTAGCAGATGATTTCCCGACCAGGCGTACAGATCATCCATGGCAGGGAGCGGGCGCACCACAGAGGCAGAGGCAGCACCGTGACTAGGGGTCATCTAGGCGAGGACCCGATGGTCCTCAGGGAGGTGTCATAGTCAGAGCAGCAGGACCAGGAATTGGGGGACGACATTTCGAGATACCCCCACCGCCACCACCGGGCGGCCCATGCCAAGCTTACGGAGCTGGCAGTAGGGGCCGCGGGCAGCATCAGGCCATGGGTTTTCGAGATCCTCCAGTGCACGAGATGGTATGAGGTACGCATTGTGTTTACTCCACACTTTCTTTGGTACTAGTAGACATGGGCTACAACCATTCATTTATATCACTACAGTTGGTATGGGAGTTGGGGATTTTAGTAGATGCGCTGACACCTGCACTTAGCCTTGAGGTTATTACGGGAAGTGCCCCATTGGTGACTTTTATCTAAAGATAGTGCGAACTATCGTTCGGGGAAGGGAGTTTCACGTGGGACCTGGTCGTCATCATGATGGAACATTATGGCATCATCCTGGGCATGGATTGGCTTTCTATGGTTCACACTCAGATTGACTGTCGTCGCAGACGAGTCAGAGGTGAGTTTTCTGATGGGATGAGGTTCACCATCCTTGGTGAACGAGACCTCATGGTAGAGAAGATGAGTACTCTGAGCAAGAGACCCGGACCTTTTTCGCACCAGTTGGAAAGCATGGATCTCAGAGCAGCATATGTTATAGGCAACTGGATCCCTATCGAGGTAGAGGACTACATGGACATATTTCCTGAGGATGTTCTGGGACTACCTACGAGGCAAGAGATGGAGTTATGAATTATCTTGCATGTGGGGACTGCTCTGATAACTTGTGAAGCATATCGGATTCCACCTACAGAGCTTCGGGAGCTACGACTTCAGTTGGATGACCTTCGTGAGAAGGGATTCATTATGCCATGTCTGTCCCCCTGGGCTGCTCCAGTTCTGTTTATGAAAAAGGTAGATGGGGTTCTACAGCCTTTTGTAGATTATCGTCGCTTGAATCAGGACACGATAAAGAACAACTACCCTTTGCCGAGGATCTATGACCTCTTTGACCAGTTGTGATGTTATAACTGGTTCTTGAGGATTGATCTTCAATATGGCTACCACCAGTTGCGGGTTCGTGAGGTTGACATCCTGAAGTTGTCCTTCCGTTGACGATATGGGCACTACAAGTTTCTTGTGATGCCCTTTGGTGTAACAAATGCCCCTTCCATTTTCATGGCTTTGATGAACCAGATCTTCCAGCCATACTTCGAACGGTTTGTGGTTGCCTTTATTGATGACATACTCATTTACTCGGTGACAGAGGAGGAGCACGCGAAGCATCTGAGGGTGGTCCTAGATTTATTTCGAGATCACCAGCTGTACGTGAAGCTCTCGAAGTGCCAGTTCTGGATTCATGAGGTTAAATTTTTGGGGCACGTCATTACAGAACATGGTTTGGTTGTGTATCCCACAATGATATAAGCAGTTCTTGGTTAGGAGCAACCCAAGAATGCATCTGAGGTGCGGAGTTTCATTGGGTTGACAGGGTACTACATGAGGTTTGTAGAGGACTTCTCCAGGATTGCTTCCCCTTTGGCCACATTGACACAGAAGGGGAGACAATTTACCTAGAATGATCAGTGCCAGAAGGCCTTTGAGGATTTGAGGCAGAAACTAACTAGTGCACCGGTGATGAGGATTACAGAGGAGGGTGTTGAGTTCGTCGTATATTGTGATGCTTTAGGAGCTGGGCTCGAGTGCGTGCTGATACAGCAGCGGGTAGTGATTGCATATGGGTCAAGGCAGTTGAGGCCCCATGAGAAGAATTATGTGACTCATGATTTGGATATGGCAGCAGTAGTCTTTGCCTTAAGGATATGGAGACACTACCTTTTGGGTGAGTGTTTTTTGGTCTACTCAGATCACCAGAACCTCAAGTATATCTTCACTCAGAGGGATTTGAACCTGAGGCAGAGGCGCTGGCTGGATTTTCTGCATGACTATGATTTTGTGATATTCTACACTCTAGGCAAGGGCAATATAGTAGCAGATGCCCTTAGCAGGAAGTCCAAGGCTCATCTAGTGCGAGAATCTACAGAGCAGTTGGCTTCCCTTCGGCTGACCTTGGTGGAGCAGGAGGGTACAACTTTTCAATAGTTGATGGTGTTGACTCCCTCCCTCTTTGAGTGTGTGAGAGAGTCGATGCTGGGAGATGTCTATAGAGAGGTACTACGTGATCAGATATCCACGAGTGATGCATCTGATGGGTATTCTGAAGGATGAAATCACGAGATCATGTTTCATGGGAGAGTTGTAGTAGTAGTGGATATGTGGGAGGAGGTGATGCGGGAGTTCCACACTTCTCCCTTGGCCATACATCCCAGTGTGAGTAATATGTATAGAGACCTTAGACGGTAGTTTTGGTGGTCTGGCATGAAGCGGAGCGTAGCAGAGTTTGTTTCTTGGTGTCTTACCTGTCTGTAGGTGATGGTATAGCACCAGGTTCTGGAAGGGTTGTTGCAGCCCCTTGATATCCCAGAGTGGAAGTGGGATGGTGTATCTATGGATTTCTTCATAGGGCTTCTGCGCACAGCGAGGGGCTAAGACTCCATTTGGGTAATATTGGACCGACTCACAAAGTCGATGCACTTCCTTGCTATCATGGAGCAGAGCTCGGTAGAGAGTATGGGATAGTTATATGTCTGGGAGATCGTCTGTCTTCATGGAGTACCCTCGATGATCATCTCCGACCGTGATGCGCATTTTACATCATGGTTATGGCGAGGCCTGTAGTAGGCATTTGGGACTCAGTTGAGGATGAGTACAACTTTTCACCCCTAGACTAACAGGCATACTGAGCCCCACTATCCAGGTGTCGGAGGATATGCTTAGGGTGTGCATGTTAGACTCTGGCTGGAGCTGGGAGGATCACCTTCCCTTGGTAGAGTTTCCTTATAACAACAATTACCACTCTACTATTGGCATGGAACCATTTGATGAACTCTACGGGAGACCCTACAGGTCACCCTTGTGCTAGACAGAGGTTGGAGAGACCTCCCTCGAGGGCCCAGAGTTGGTGCAAGCGACGACATAGAAGGTGCAGATCATTTGTGAGCAGATGAGGATGGCTCAGAGCAGACAGAAGTCCTATGCAGACCGACGTCACCGGCCCTTGGAGTTTGAGCAGGGAGACCATGTCTTTTTTAGATTCTCCCCACGACGTGGAACAAGGAGGTTTGTCCGGATAGAAAAGTTTCCCCGAGGTTCATTGGTCCCTTTGAGATCGTTTTCCAGGTTGGTGAGGTCGCCTAACGTCTCGCTCTACCCCCGCGGCTGGAGAGAGTCCATGACGTCTTCCACGTGTCGTAGTTGAGGAAATACGTGCACAACCCCACACATGTCATCCACTGGGGAGAGATGTACATTGAGGACGGAGCCACCTTTGTAGGGCACCCAGTGGCGATTGAGGACCAACAGAAGCGATCTCTTAGGGGATGGTCCATTCCTCTAGTTCGTGTGTTGTGGAAGCATAGGAAGGAGTAGGAGAGCACCTGGGAGAGGGAGATCTAGATGTGGGCTTAGTACCCCGAGCTGTTTTTGTAGTTTTGTTTTTCAGGGATGAAAAACGTGGTGGGAATGATGTAAGAACCACGGTTTTGATCCCATAAGACTTTGAAATTCTCTTGATGTTATTCTAGAACAGGCTGTTCTGACAGCGTGCGATTATGAGCCCCGGTGTGGCCGCAATTAATTTTGGAGTGCATTCACACTGGGAAGGCTAAATGAATAGAATAACTCCTAAATGGGTGCTCGTATGGGAAAATCGAGGGCATCATTGAGTCTAGAACTTACCGTTTACCCTAGTAGGGGTATAATTTTCGCGGGCATGGGCCAACTGTGAAAAACGCCCCCTGGGGCATCTTCGTAATTTAGCTGTCTCAGGAATCAAATTTTATAAATTTTTAATGGAGGCTCGGATTAAAATTCTGAGACCTCTATTGTTCTGAGGGCATGGTGTTTACCATAAGGGAAGATTAATCTTGGCCCCAACGAAAGTTCGGGTACGGGCCGACGAAGCGGGTGATTAAGTGTCTTTTTTTCTATTTAAACACACCACCCACCCTATTCACCCCTCCTTGGACGTTCTTCCCTATAGAAAGGGATCTCAACACGGTTTAACCCTCTCCTCCACCACTCCAGCAAGGCGCGTGGTGGTTCCAGCATCCCAATCATGAAGCTTCGGGCAAATCCCCTCGAGGTAGACTCGTGTTTTATCTTTTTCATTCTCGCAAATCTTCGTCAATTTAGTTTAGTAGCATCGAATTGTTGTCTGATCAACGAGTGAAGCCATTGGTTTTTTAGGATCGATTATATCTTTACAAGCAATCACCTTTAGGATCATTTTTGGAGTCCAGGGTGCCCGGGGTGGCCCCAGGAAGTTTTATGGCCAAATACCCCTTTTCAGGAGGAACCAAGGTGGTCTAGCGACACTTGGTGGCAGTGTGCAGCGTTCCAGCGGCAGTTCTCCAGGGTGCAGGTGGCGCGGTGGTCCAGGGTGCAGGCGGTGCGGCGGCTTGGACTTCATGTGGTGCGGTGGCCGTGCTTCAGGCGGCCGACGGCGGACACCCGCGGCATGGGGGGTGGACCGGGGTCGCGACATGCGACCTCCACGGGGGGAACAAGACTCTCGCAGCCCGCGGGTCTGCGCATAGGACGACCAGCCTAGGCCGGTCCAAGCATGGACCACGGCTCCGCGGTCAGCCCGCGAGTCCCCGGCCAGAACCGCGATCATGGCCAGCCTGCATGGGCCGGTCCATGCCATGTGGACCGGCCGACGAGGACGGTCCAGGCACGGGGCTTTGTCCCCTCCGGCTTTGGGCACCCTTAACATTCTCTACGAAGGTCCGTTTTACATTCCGTCTATGGAAGGGTAATCCATCGTCTCGAGGAGTATGTTTTGAGATGGTTTTTGTGGATTATAATTCATGGGACTGGAGCTCGGTGGTGCGACGCGCACGTTAAGTGCAATGCTGGGATTCTTGTTTTGATTGGCGCAGACACATCTGATGTCTGATTTGAGCACCATCTGCGGTGATGCGACCCTGGCGTCGAAGTGGAGATTTCCAGTATGGTTTTGGGGCGCTGAAGTGGGAGTTGATAAGTGGGGCCCCACGGACCGTCTTTGAGCTGTGTGTAGTGTTTTTGCGCTTTTTTCACCAGGCATCCATTAGGGGTGTATGAGTAGTCATTTCTGCGTGTTTTTCTCCGATCATCATAAGGGAATAGTTCTCCTGATGAGTATTGGAGCCGGGGTGCGGGCCCCCCCACACGGTCTGGCTACGTTGAATAGTCCCATATTCACCGGATGTCCGTTGTGGGTGAATCAGTAGTCTATCTCATGTGTTTTTCTACGAGGACTACAACGGTGCAACACGTTTGGGAATGTGCAGCCTCCTTTGAGATCATGTTAATGTGGGATGAAGATATCCTTTTTACGCACTCTGAAACCAACTCTTGGTGTAATTTTTAGTGACAACTGGGTGACGTCAGTAGCAGTTTAGAGCTATCAGGATGATTCAGGGTCTACCCTCCAACAGGGTTGGGTAGTGGGTCCGCTTGTCGATCTGTTTCGGGTTTACCTTCCAGCAGGGCTGGGCAGTGGGTCACCTGTTGTCTTGTTCCGGGTTTACCCTCTAGTAGGGCTGGGTAGTGGGTCGTCTATCGATGTGTTCTAGGATTACCCTCTAGCAGGTCTGGGCAGTGGGTCACCCGTCGATTGATTCCAGGTCTACCCTCCAGCAGGGCTGGGCAGTGGGTCACTTGATGATGTATTAGGGTTTACCCTCCAGCAGTGCTACGTAGTGGGTCACCCATTGGCATTTCAGACTCAGCCCTTCTTATGAGGCTAGTCAGTGACTTTTTCCTCCGTGACTATCGGAGGGGGACCCTGACTGTGCGGATCGGTGGTGCGGTAGTTTTAACGTTACCTAGGGATGCACAAGAAGAGGGGTACTTTCCCCACTGAGACATGTCCTTGAGATGCAGCCTAAAAACCATGTGGGTGAGTCAGTGCCACCCAAAGTGGATAGTATTGAAGTGTAGTGATTGAGCCCCTCTGACTTGGGCTTCCTAGGTGGACGAGACGAAATGATGGGCTGTGAGGATGGATTTACTTGGAACTGATGGCGACTTATCCTAGGCGGATCTTGGAGATGGAGATCCCATTCAAACTCATTTGGGTTTCTTGTTGAGTTATACATACATACATACATATATATATATATATATATAATTGGACCCTACTTTCATTCCCACTCCCAGGGGTCTGTGCCTACTTATTTTTGTTGGGTTGAGTTGCACTCTCCTTACTATACTTTTCTATTATTTTTTTTAGTCTACTGCTCACCTCTTTAGTGCATCCTTTGCTTCTCTCCTAGAGCTTTTGGTGCATCCTACTGAGTATATTTATACTCACCCCTGCTTGGGCTTTTCCCACACCTGGTGTTCCCTTGCAGACTACGGATAGGTCGATCATGACTACAGAGGAGCGTAGAGGTCACATCAGTTGGAGCAGCGTACTGCGATCGTGCTAGAGTATTCATGTGGAAGTCTATCTAGTTGTCTTCTTTTGTTTTACCTGTTTCCAGTTTGTGTCATCTTTGTGGTTGGGTGCATGTTTTCCCTTTTTACTTTTTAGTTTACTAGTTAGTACTTCCAGCACTTTACCTACTCTTTTTAGTTGTTGATGCATGACTGTGGTTGGGATATAGCTGTCTATCTTTTGGTTCCCTTTTTACTCTACACTACTGTGTCATGTGGGGTTGTGTGTGCATGAGTACAGGTACCTAGGCAAAGGCCTACCCAAGATTGTTATGTCTTCGGCGCTGGTCACCAGCCTCTAGCCTATGGAGGTGGGCTTGAGGTAGTTCTGGCTCGGGACCGGTAGGGTCGTGTCATGACACATTTCACTAAGTCAAGGTATGTCATGGATCCAAAGGTCTTCTATGTTTTTTGTGTATATGTTCTCATGTACTACACATTTATCATTCCAAATATTCATAAGGTAAACCCCATCCCATAATTAACTTATTCATATAAGTTTGTTCTTAAGACCTTAAGAAATAAAACATTTGAAATTAATGATTTACCTAGAAGAACAATATTACATATACCAACAATATTTACTTGAGAATTATCTCTGAAAGTAAATTTTACACCATTTATGTTGATAATAATTTAAAATAAATATGTATAACCAGTCCTATGTCATGAAAACCCACTGTCCATATACCATGTATTCTTATTTTTCGTACATCCCTTTTTTTCCTAAAAAAATTGACTTTCAGAACCCAAACATTCTTGAGTCTGGAAATAATAGAAAAAAATTAGGATGCCACATTTTTTTTGGAAAAATTGGATTTGTGGAACCCCAAGGATTATTTTTTATTAAGTGAACCATTTTTTTTCTAATGAACACAACTTTGAGATTTTTTATAAAATGGCACACTTTTTGGAATAATACATGTAAAACAGAATATTGGTTACTATTATTATATCCCATTCAATAACTATTTCTATTACGAAAAATTTGTTTATACATTTTATCAAAACCTTCTATAGCATAATTAATATTTAACAAAAGTTTCTTTATTGAATAAATTATTAAAAATAGTACCTTTAGAAAAATATCATTATCATGATCTTTATAAAGTCCTGAAAATTAATTTGTTTAAATATATATACTATAATTTTATTTAGCACGTTTTTTTAAATCTTTTCTATTCTAATTTCCAAGAAGTTTTGAAAAGAGAGAAACTTATTCATAACAAGGAAAATTATTATTATCACATTCATAGAAGGATTATTTATATGAAGTTAAAGAATTATTATCCTCAAGATAATTTTCATTGAATGAAATATTTTCTAAAGAATCATTCATTTGTACCTTGGGAATAAAACATTGATTTTCAATAGGTACTCTTGAAAGAATACGAATATTCGTTTGATATTGACTTTCATTGTTTAAGTAATTGTATAAATAATAACATCCATTAGTACTCCATGTTTTAGTATATTTAAACACATTTTTTCTTTTTTAATTATATAACATTATCTTATTTCTATCAGCATTTCTATCCTTCATATATTGTCTATTTCAAATAGGATAGTCATTTCAAATATATCTAACTCTTTTTCATTCATAACAAGTAAATTCATAATATTTCTTTTCATTAATTTTCTTAAAAAATTTCTTATAATGATACTGAAAATCTTTATTACCAAAAAATCTTATTCATTATTCATGATAGAGAAAATAGTTCATTTGTATATTAATCAGAATTACATGAATCTGATTGAATAACAACCATTTTCTCTTTATATGCCTTGAAAATTTTATAATGAGTTTTTTATTTTATTTGATTTTATGTAGAAGTATTAAAAGTAACTCTATCATTATTGTTCTTGGATTTCTCTATATCTCTTTTCAATCTCCACTCATATTGAAAAAGGGTTCCTAATAAGTCATCAAAATTAATATTTGTTATCTTCCTTGATTCATCAATAGATTTCTTATTAGATTCCCACTCATTGGGCATGATATCAATTATCTTTTCAATAAGGATTTCGTCTTATAATCCTTTATCTCCCGTATATTTTATACTATATAATATTTCATAAAATTTTGTTGTACCTTTTTAATAGGTTCACCAAAATGGAATTTAGATTCTTGATAGTCTGCTCTAATAATTTCTCTTCTAGTTTAAACAACCTTTTAAGTTCCTAAATTATTAAGGTATAACTTTTTTAGATACTATTATCTACTTTAGAAGAAGAAATTTGGCTATATATTTTTCTTGTCATGGAACTTAATAAATTATTCTTTACCATCTAATTCAACTGATATTCCTTATTTTCTTGATTGGTAAACATTATGACATCCTTTCTAGGAATTTTATAACCTCCAGTGAGTATTAAAAAAATTTCAACTCGATTGATAATGAAAAAATTAGTCATTTTATCCCTCCATTATTCATAATCGTCACCATCAATAAGTAGTGGTCTAGTGGAATTGAAATTATCAATGGAACTGATATTTAGTCCTAGCATCTTTGAAAAAAATAAAAATAAAATATTTTCCACAATACATGTTTTTGTAACAAGTGTTTATAAATATAAAAATTTATAAAAATTTTAATAATAATTTTAAAAGTAAATAAGATAAAAATATTAGAAAAAATATGCAATGAAATCATCCTTTGATAAAAATTGTTGGTATCATTATTAAAGAGATATAGATTTGATACCAATTGTTGGATCAAAATGTATATGAAGTTGAAAAACTACAAGAGGTGGTGAATTTTACTTTTAAAACATTCATTTTTAAACTTAAAATAAAATTAGTTTAACAAAGTTAGACAAATCATATTCAAAAAACCACTTAAGTATTCAAAATATAATTGGACATGGCCCTTAGATTTGATAATGAAAAATTCATAATCAGTCATATTTTGATATGTAAGTCTACAAGTCCTAATGAATTTATATTTTTAAAACATATGAAACAGTAATTAGTAAGTAGTTGAATCATAATCAATGTTTAATCATATTCACAGATAAAATGACTTATTGTAGTATTCAAAAAAGAATCATAATCACAAATGTTTCGATAAATCAGAGTATTACAAAATTAGTGATTCTATCTTAAAGAGTAAATAATTGTACCAAGAGTAAAAAAATATATCATAATCAAATATTTTATGAAATAAAAAATTTATATAGAAAGGTGAATATAAAAGTATCACCTTCTATCATATGCATCGGAAATGAAAAACTTGTAGTGAAAAAAGTAATAAAATTGAATACAATTATTTTAACCCAAAGAGTAGTGTATCCAATAACCTAAGATAAACTTCCCTTAATTTATACTTACAATAGTTTTTGTATTTACCTTACCAAGGGTATCCCTCAATACGATGATCAAATTATTTGTCTTGGAATCCCCATGAAACCTCAATATGATGTCTGCCTACACTGTTTTCCTATCCTCAATAGCCCTTGATTTGATGGATCATATTCTATCATTCTATACCCACAAGCCTTTGATATGATGAATATATTCTGTCTTTATATGTCACAACCCCCTCCCCACAAAGTGTACCCCTCCTGGGCCGGCAGTGTGAGAAGGGAGATAATGACCCCCGAGTCCCGCCTCCAGTAGGCCCCGGGTTGGCGACTAGCACCGAGGGTATAATAAACATACAAATGGGAGGCATTACCCTCTAAGAGAACACAAGGTGAAGAGAGAGAGATAGAATAGACTCCAATCAACTCCAACTTAGAACTGAGATATAAAAGGAAACCAAGTACATATTTGAAATGTCATGAAAAAGTACTATAACTGAAAGGAAAAACTAAAAGTACCCAAAAGAAAGTAAAACGGCAGCGACCACAAGCTCGAACAGCTCCTCCTCCAACCGCAAGCTAGTAGTAACCAGCTTGATCTCCAACCTGCTCCAAGTGACCTGAAAAACAGTTTACACATACATTGGGTGAGTATAACAGTATACTCAGTAGGATCCTCCCCAAGCCTCTCGTGAAAAAGTAAAGAAAGCATGCTAAAGCCCAGTGAACAACAAGTGAAACTAACTCGTCACCTAAACAGGTATACTATGTTCCCAACCTCACCATGGCTACTCTCACCAAGTAATGCATACAAGAATATGGAATATAGTAAAGAATATCAAGGGTACCCCGCTACTACTTCCCCACTGGTTTTCCACTTTTCCTCAACGACATACGTCCTGTGCATCTCTCTCCAAGGTTTTCCCGCAGACACCTGGGCTAAGCTCCACAATCTGCACCTCGTGCACCACATAGGCTTGCCCGCAGACACCTGGGTGAAGCACCACACCGTCCTCATAACCAAAAGTAACCAGGAAATTTCTGGGAGCCACCACAGCTCGCATAACGTGTATCAAACGTCGGGTATAATACCTCAAGCCATTACAGCCCATACGCCGAGTAAGGATCCTCAAGCCATCATAGCCTAAACATGTTACACCTATAGTAGTCCGTAGGATACTATATCCAGAATATATGTGTGTGAACAACCACAAGACATTACATACCTCTACACACATATATGGGGTAACTAACCGCTGTGCCTCATGGCACAAGTATCTACCAAGAGAAGAGAGCGGAGCCAAAGGGGGTAGTCAGCCATTCAACCTCCCATCAGAATGTTGGGGAAAACACCCCCCAGGGCTCAAGATCCCCGGGGTGTCAGTTGCCCTTACCGTCAGGGTGGAGTAGCGTATAGAAACACAAAATGTATAGAATATATAAGTAACTCACATCCACACTATGGGCATTACCTAGTCTCAGATACAACTGTAGCTAACGTCTCTCAGACTCTAGGCTGCTACTTGTAAGACTAGGTATCCTATATGCACACAAACATTTGAAGAGATTTATTAGATTACTCCGTTCTCATTTTATCAGTTCCACTGTACATTAATTAATTCTTTAAACATTAATTAAGAATGAACAATTCCACATTAAACTGAATTGGCATCACTTTCAAAAACAACTGCTCCTTTTTAAGATTCACATCACCTTTAAATTCCAGCATCTCCATCCCCGTGGATTTTCACCATTTAAGCAAACATTCATTACAGAATTACTTTTCCACATTCCCAGGCATTCTAGAAAAACATCCTATGCTTCTAAACACAAAGGAGGCTCAACACGGTGAATAGATATACTACCTGTCAAGTCATTGCCACCTATAGAAAGAACATATACCCATTATCCCTCGGGAGTCTAAACATAGAAAGCACGTGGCATACCCCGCGCGTCTTCGCCTCCTTCGGAAGAAGGGTAGCAAGACCAGCTGCCTTGAGCAGTGGGGAAAAGCAAAGCAGATTAACATTCAAGAAAACTGTAAGCAACCAGCAACCACATCCATCCCATTCCATCACCCCTGGTGTCCTCCCCGACACCCATATGCATAAACTGATGCATCTCACCACTCTAGGTGTCATCTGCTTCCATAACCACAAGGCCTCCATGCCCCCACATATCACAACAACCATCCAGGCTCACATCACAGCACAAGTAGCAGGAAAACAAACATCACATCATGGGCTCTTGACCCTTTAACAAACAAGAGGGTAACTCAGAACCCTTTTAGAAATTCCCACATAATCTGTTCTCTAATCCATATTGAATTAACAGATTTGTTATTCGTAGGTTCTAATCATGGATACCTAATCAGTAAGCTATCACAATTAAACAACCATGCTTCCTTCCCTAATTTGATTATCCTCAAATTAGAACAACTACAACAACGGCAAAACAAGATTAATTTACATGCCTCTTTTTCTTTCCAATTAATTAACAATTAATTCCGGCTTTACGTTCATTATCAATTTCAATCATGAAAGAACAACAAATAAAAGAAAACATAGATATCACTATATCTAGGAAAACATGAGGCAAACCGTTACCACGGTATAAAGAAACAACATGCGATCAACGAATTCTATTAATCCGGTTCAAGTATTTAATTAGGTCAATTTCATTGTGATCCAAAGGGATAAATCATGCTAATTATACGATTTCACATATACAATTAGAGAAGCCATGAATCCCCTACCTTGAAGAGTTCTTGACGTCCTTTATCCACACAGCGGGCCACAATCCTTCTCTCGCGACAACTTATGTGGAAGAATGATCGACACAGCTTGGTTGCATCAAAACAAAGCAGAACAAATCCTAGGAGTAAAGATTGATTGTGCAACTCCTACGCAAAGGATTAAAAGGTTCTAGAGACTCTTAGTTGAGAACAAAGGGAATGAACAAGGGAGAATGATATCTCGTCCCTTTTTTAGATTTAACGAGGTGACGGTTTAAGATCCGGTTAATTCTCCATTAAAAACGGATCGCATTAACCCACGCGGTTTGACCAAGTAAAACATTCCAAGCCTTAGGAATAATTAATATAAGATTTATGGAATTTGAATCGTCCTTGAGATCCCTTAAAATAAGGCTTTAAATGTATTTTACGTCAAAATAAACGTCAAAAGGGGAAAACTGTAGGAGTCTGGAAACACTGTTCACCCACTGTTACTGTACATGAAACCGATCTGTGAAACCGATCTGTGAAACTGATCTGTCACACCGATCTGTGAAACCGATCTGTGAAACTGATATGTGAAACCGATCTGTGAAACTGATCAGTCACACCGATCTGTGAAACCAATCTGTGAAACCGATCTGTGAAACTGATCTGTCGCACCGATCTGTGAAACTGATCTGTCTCACTGATCTGTGAAATCGATCTGTCAGACCGATCTGTGAAACCGATCTGTGAAACTGATCTGTCACACCGATCTGTGAAACCGATCTGTGAAACTGATCTGTGAAACTAATCTGTTGCACCGATCTGTGAAACCTATCTGTCACACCGATCTGTGAAACCGATCTGTCAGACCGATCTGTGAAACCGATCTGTCACACTGATCTGTGAAACTGATCTGTCACAGCGATCTGTCAGACCGATCTATGAAACTGATCTGTGAAACTGATCTGTGAAACTGATCTGTGAAACCGATCTGTCAGACCGATCTGTGAAACCGATCTGTCAGACCGATCTGTGAAACTGATCTGTCAGACCGATCTGTGAAACTGATCTCTGAAACTTATCTGTCGCACCGATCTGTGAAACCGATCTGTCACACCGATCTGTGAAACTGATCGGTGAGACCGATCTGTCACTATTCATAAAACTGGAAACACTGTTCACAGAACTAGAAAATTGGCAAAGTGTTGGGAATAAGTCCCCTTGGCCTCCCGGAACACCTCCAACACCAAAATTCCACAAAGTAATGGACCGTAGAGGTACGGGCCATTACATTAGATACCTCTCAAAACATTCTCGTCCTCGAGAATTAAAAACCAACCTAGAGGAAAAGAGGGCTCCGAACGACAACCCCATAAGATACCTCTCAGGGGAAAACCACCATGAGTTGTTCGAAATCTGGAACAAAACTACGACATCTGGGAGTATGGTAACAAACAATCCATACCTAAACAATTCAAACATAACATCACATCAAAGGTACATAAATAAAACATGAAGGGTCCAACCACAAAGAAAACATCATTAAAAGAAAAGAGTTAAACATTAAACAACTCTGGGTACTGAGCACGTATCTTTGACTCACGCTCCCAGGTACTCTCCTCCATGGCACCGTGTCGCCACAAGACACGAACTAAGGGGATAGAATGCCCACGCAACACCTTCTCCTTGTGGTCTTGGATCTCCACAGGTCGCTCCTCGAAGGTTGCATCATCATCAATATCGATCTCTCCCCAATCGATAACATGAGATTCATCATGAAGGTAACGACGGAGCTGCGATACATGGAAAACATCATGTATCTGACTCATTTGAGGGGGAAGTGCTACTCGATACGCCACACCTCCAACACGAGCTAACACCTCGAAAGGCCCAACAAAACGGGGAGAATGCTTACTTCCGCGACCAAACCTTCGCTGCCCACGACGGGGAGTCACCTTTAGAAACACATAATCCCCAACATTAAACTATAAGGGTCTCCTTCTTTGATCAGCATAAGATTTCTGACGATCTTGTGCTGTCTTCATCCTCTCATGAATCACTTGAACCATCTCTGTCGTATTCTAAACTAGTTCTGGTCCGAGAATTGCAGACTCTCCGACCCCAGTCCAGCACAACAGAGAACGACATCGTCGGCCATACAAGGCTTCAAACGGCGCCATGCCGATGGTAGAGTGAAAACTATTATTGTAAGCGAACTCTACCAAAGGTAAGTTCTTTTTCCATGAACCTCCAAAATTAAGAACACAAGAGCGCAAAATGTCTTCAAGATTCTGGATTGTTCGCTCTGTCTGACCATCCGTTTGAGTATGAAAAGAAGTGATAAGGCATAGTTGAGAGCCAAAAGCATGCTGGAGACCTCTCCACACCCTAGAGGTAAAACGAGGATCTCGATCAGAAATGATCGTCTTAGGAACTCCGTGAATCCTCACCACCTCCTCCATATACTGCCTCGACAAAACCTCCACTGAGCTCGACTCCTTGATTGCTATGAAGTGGGCCGATTTAGTTAAACGATCTACTACCACACATATAGCATCATGTCCTCCCAGAGCTCGAGGTAAACCTGTAAAAAAGTCCATTGAGATGTCCTCCCACTTCCACTGAGGAATCTCAATGTGCTGAAAAAGACCACCAGGAACACGGTGTTCGGCCTTCGCCTTCTGGTAGACTAAACATCGAAACACACATTCTGAAACTGTACGCTTCAGCCCAGGCCACCAAAACTGACTCCTCAAGGATCTGTACATCTTCGTCACACCAGGATGTACTTCCAAGGGTGAACTATGGAACTCTTGGAGAACCGTCTCACACATCGCCAAGGGAACAAAAAGCCTGCCATGATACAACACTCGGTGTTGTTCATCCTCCGACCAACCATCAAGGGCCTCACCACACAAAACTCTGTCTCTCCAAACATCTACCTCTAGATCACCCAACTGAGACTCTTCCACCTTCTGCATCAGGGATGACTGCACCGTCATCTGGAAAAGACAACCTCTTCCCCCAACTTCTCCCATATCAAGATGCAAAGATGATAGCTCTTCCATCACTCTCCAAGAATCACCAGATTCACGCACCACATCATTATGTGACTTTCGTCTCAGTGCATCAGCAACAACATTTCCCTTCCCAGGTGTATACGATATTTCGAAGTCGTATTCCTGCAAGAACTCCATCCACTGACGCTGACGCAAGTTCAAATCCCGCTGAGAGAAAACATACCTCAAACTCTTATGATCGGTGAAAACCACAAAGCGCTCGCCAATGAGGTAATGTCTCCACAACTTCAGCGCAAACACCACGGCTGCCAACTCAAGGTCATGGGTGGCATAGTTGCATTCATGGGGACGCAACTGCCGATACCCATAAGAAACAATAGACCTCTTCTGCATGAGAACACAACCTAGCCCCAGAAGTGAAGCATCACAGAAAACATCAAACTGGACTCCCTTCACTGGAAGACAAAGGACTGTAGCACTTACCAACTTCTCCTTTAGATACTCGAAAGTTGTCTGACACTGATCAGTCCATATGAACGCTTGATCCTTCCGGGTCAAAGCTGTCAGAGGAGTCGCAACTCGGGATAAATTAGCCACAAACCTCCTATAATAGCCTGTGAGACCAAGGAAACTTTGCACCTCTGACACGATCTTGGGGGCTGGCCAAGACACCACTGCTTCTATCTTCGATGGATCCACAGCTAATCCATGTTGGGACACAACATGTCCCAAGAAATGAACTTCTCGAGCTCAGAACTCACACTTGGACAACTTCCCAAACAACCGATGTTGGCGAAGAACTCCCAAAACGGCTCGTAGATGCTCTGCATGCTCCTCTTCAGATGTGGAGTACACAAGGATGTCGTCGATGAAAACCACAACAAACTTGTCCAAGAATTCATGGAACACAGCATTCATCAACCCCATGAAAACAGCTGGGGCATTTGTCACGCCGAATGGAATTACAACAAACTCATAATGCCCATGACGACAGCGGAAAGCAGTCTTCGGGATATCCTCATCCTTTACACGCATCTGATGATATCCTGATCGCAAGTCTATTTTTGAAAACCAACTTGCACCCTTCAGTTGACCAAATAGGTCATCAATCCGCGGGAGAGGATAGCAGTTCTTTATTGTCACTTTGTTTAACCGACGATAATCGACGCACAACTGCAAACTGCCATCAGCCTTGTTCACAAACAAAACTGGTGCACCCCAAGGTGACACACTTGGCCGAACAAAACCACACTACAACAGACCATCGAGCTGAATACGTAGCTATCGTAACTCAGAAGGGGCCATCCTATACGGAGACATAGAGATAGGAGATGCTCCTGGTTGTAGATCGATCCCAAACTCGATCTCTCGTCGAGGGGGTAAGGATACAACCTCTTCTGGAAAGACATCAGGGTACTCCTCTACGACCCTAGGAAACGCCAGCTGTTGAACCTCTAAAGAACTCAGCGTCATCCCAGCCATCATGGATGATAAGGATGGAACTCGTCTATGACTCATCCAAGGATCTCTCTCACCAACAAAAACCACTTTCTCTCCATCTTCATCAAAGAAAACGGCCTTCTTCCTGTAGCAAACCACAACAGCCTGCACCAAATACAACCAATCCATGCCAAGTATGACATCATATGGTTGTATTCGCAATCATAGGAAATATCCCCAAGATCAGTGTTTCCCCAACACTAGCTCACAGTCTCTACATACTTCAAACAAGTCAGCTCGACCTCCAACTGGCGTAGTCAACGCCAAGGGCACTGGAAGCCTCTCTACCTCAAGTCCCAAAGCATGGACAAGGGTAGGTGATATGAAGGAGTGTGTTTCTCATAAATCAAACAAGGCATACACCAAGGTAGAAAACAAGCAAAGGGTACCTCGAACTACATCTGGCTCACCTAGGGCGGGCAACGCTAGAGCATGAAGCTGACCAGGACCACCTCCGCGGCCTCTCTGACCCTGATGACGACCACCACCACGGCCACGCTCTGCTCTCTGAGGACGGGGAGTGTCATGGGGCTGTCCTCTGCCTGCTCCATCTACCCTCGGGTGATCTAAAGGTGGTGCAACCTACTACTGCTACCTCGGCTGGAACAGCCTCAACGGAGGAACCTGGAGTGGAGCTCCTGGTGCACGATGACTGCTCTGAAAAGTCGGGCACATCCGCTGCTGATGACCACGACCACCATAAGAAAAACAAGCGCCTGATCCCTTGGCATAGTCCTGAGAGTTGCTGCCTCTGGAGAAACGTGATAGAAAGGGCTGGGACCTACCCTCAGGTGAACGGAAACTCTTCTGTCCTGAAAACCGGGAACCTCGGACCACAACTCTGCTTCGTGAGGAATCATGATGATTCCCCTCTCGTGATGATCTGGTCCTAGCCAAAGTCCTCTCAGCAACCTCTGCCCTCGCCAGCACCTCTAGATATGTCTTCAGCATAAATGGGGTGACCTGGCGCTAGATCTCTGGATGCAAAGCCTCCTCAAAATGCATCGCCCTGGCCTCATCATCTGGTAACAGTTCTGAAGCATATCGTAGAAGGTTATTGAAATGGATTCCAAACTCCCGAACACTAGAGCTCCCCTATCGAACGGTAAGAAGCTTCTGGCGACTGGACTTCTTCGCAATCGATGAAAGATACTCGACTCTAAACCTGTCTCGAAACTCCTCACATGAGATTGCTGACTCCTCGCGATCACCGAGGAACAAGAACCACCATTGCCTCGCTACTCCACGCAACATCGTCACAACCAAAGACACCCAGTGTTTCTTCCGAGCACGAATCGAACTGAAGCCTATCTCGACCTCCTCCAACCAGTCATCTGTGACTACATCTAAAATGGATCCCTCGTACTTCTGTAGACTCTGGTGCTGGAACTCTCGGAGTGTCTTCCTCCAAGTGTCATCGTCGTCAACCTCTACCCGGCGGCGATCTGCTGGAACAGCCTGCTGGGCATCTTCTGCGCAAACCTGACGAGGACGTCGACCTGGAGCCATACCTGTAAAATAACAACTGTTAGAGCTCCTAAGCCTGGAATATGGAAGACTCAACATTAATTAATTAATTTTTTTGTTTTATTAATTTTAGGTTACCTATCCCAAGGTCTACCCATTCAAACACAAGCGCAAAGAATGATGATGCATGATCGTTTCCTAGGACTCTACCCTGCAATCGGTATCACTTGTTTAGTAGCAATTGTAAACATAAAGGTCTGTGCAACAGATCATAGGGGGCCCTGAACGCCTATGTCTCTGCCGGTCTCCAGTGTTTACCCCTCTTTCTAATCATGAATGACACTGTTTCCCTACCATCCCATGCATCCTCACCTGTGCCTAACTCCAAACTCCATCCTATCCCTCAACCAGACCTCTGATACCACTCTGTCACGACCCCCTCCCCACAATGTGTACCCCTCCTGGGCCGGAAATGTGAGAAGGGAGAAAATGACCCCCGAGTCCCGCCTCCAGTAGGCCCCGGGTTGGCGACTAGCACCGAGGGTATAATAAACATACAAATGGGAGGCATTACCCTCTAAGAGAACACATGCAGAAGAGAGAGAGAGATAGAATAGACTCCAATCAACTCCAACTTAGAAATGAGATATAAAAGGAAACCAAGTACATATATGAAATTTCATGCAAAAGTACTACAACTGAAAGGGAAAACTAAAAGTACCCTAAAGAATGTAAAACGACAGCGACCACAAGCCCGAACAATTCCTCCTCCAACCGCAAGCTAGTAGTAACCAGCTGGATCTCCAACCTTCTCCAAGTGACCTGAAAAACAGTTTATACATACATAGGGTGAGTATAACAGTATACTCAGTAGGATCCTCCCCAATCCTCTCGTGCAAAGGTAAAGAAAGCATGCTAAAGCCCAGTGAACAACAAGTAAAACTAACTCGTCACCTAAACAGGTATACTATGTTCCCAACCTCACCATGGCTACTCTCACCAAGTAACGCATACAAGAATATGGAATATTGTAAAGAATATCATGGGTACCCCGCTACTACTTCCCCACTGGTTTTCCACTTTGTCCCAATGACATACGTCATGTGCATCTCTCTCCAAGGCTTGCCCGCAGACACGTGGGCTAAGCTCCACAATCTGCACCTCGTGCACCACATAGGCTTGCCCGCAGACACCTGGGCGAAGCACCACACCGTCCTCATAACCAAAAGTAACCAGGTAATTTCTGGGAGACACCACAGCTCGCATAACGTGTATCATACGTCGGGTATAATACCTCAAGCAATTACAGCCCGTACGCCGAGTAAGGATCCTCAAGCCATCATAGCCTATACACGTTACACCTATAGTAGTCCGTAGGATACTATATCCAGAATATATGTGTGTGAATAACCACAACCCATTACAGCCCTCTACACACATATATAGGGAAACTAACCGTTGTGCCTCATGGCACAAGTATCTACCAAGAGAAGAGAGCAGAGCCAAAGGGGGTAGTCAGCCATTCAACCTCCCATCAGAATGTTGGGGAAAACACCCCCCCCCCCAGGGCTCAAGATCCCCGGGGTGTCAGTTGCCCTTACCGATAGGGTGGAGTAGCGTATAGAAACACAAAAAGTACAGAATATATAAGTAACTCACATCCACACTATGGGAATTACCTAGTCTCAGATACAACTGTAGCTAACGTCTCTCAGACTCCAGGCTGCTACTTCTAAGACTAGGTATCCTCTAAGCACACAAACATTTGAAGAGATTTATTAGATTACTCCTTTCTCATTTTATCAGTTCCACTGTACATTAATTAATTCTTTAAACATTAATTAAGAATGAACAATTCCACATTAAACTAAATTGGCATCACTTTCAAAAACAACTGCTCCTTTTTAAGATTCACATCACCTTTAAATTCCAGCATCTCCATCCCCATGGATTTTCACCATTTAATCAAACATTCATTACAGAATTACTTTTCCACATTCCCAGGCATTCTAGAAAAACATCTTTTGCTTCTAAACACAAAGGAGGCTCAACACGATTAATAGATATACTACCCGTCGAGTCTTTTACGCCTATAGAAAGAACATATACCCATTCTCCCTCGGGAGGCTAAACACGGAAAGCACGTGGCATACCCCACACATCTTCGCCTCCTTCGGAAGAAGGGTAGCAAGACCAGATGCCTTGAGCAGTGAGGAAAAGCAAAGCAGATTAACATTCAAGAAAACCGTAAGCAACCAGTAACCACATCCATCCCATTCCATCACCCCTAGTGTACTCCCCGACACCCATATGCATAAACTGATGCATCTCGCCACTCTAGGCATCATTTGCTTCCATAACCGCAAGGCCTCCATGCCTCCACATATCACAACAACCATCTAGGCTCACATCACAGCACAAGTAGCAGGAAAACAAACATCACATCATAGGCTCTTGACCCTTTAACAAACAAGAGGGTAACTCAGAACCCTTTTAGAAATTCCCACATAATCTGTTCTCTAATCCATATTGAATTAACAGATTTTTTATTCGTAGGTTCCAATCATGGATACCTAATCAGTAAGCTATCACAATTAAAACACCATGTTTCCTTCCCTAATTTGATTATCCTCAAATTAGAACAACTACAACAACGGAAAAACAAGATTAATTTACATGCCTCTTTATCTTTCCAATTAATTAACAATTAATTTTGGCTTTACGTTCATTATCAATTTCAATCATGAATGAACAATAAATCAATGAAAACATAGATATCACTATATCTAGGAAAACATGAGGCAAACTGTTATCACGGTATAAAGAAACAACATGCGATCAACCAATTCTTTTAATCCGGTTCAAGTATTTAATTAGGTCAATTTTATTGTGATCCAAAGGGATAAATCATGCTAATTCTACGATTGCACATATACAATTAGAGAAGCCATGAATCCCCTACCTCGAAGAGTTCTTGGCATCCTTTATCCACACAGCGAGCCACAATCCTTCTCTCGTGACAACTTATGTGGAAGAATGATCGACACAACTTGGTTGCATCAAAACAAAGCAGAACCAATCCTAGGAGTAAAGATTGATTGTGCAACTCCTACGGAAAGGATTGAAATGTTCTAGTGCCTCTTAGATGAGAACAAAGGGAAAGAACAAGGGAGAATGATATCTCGTCCCTTTTTAAGATTTAACGAGGTGACGGTTTAAGATCCGGTTAATTCTCCATTAAAAACGGATCGCATTAACCCACGCGGTTTGACCAAGTAAAACATTCCAAGCCTTAGGAATAATTAATATAGGATTTATGGAAGTTGAATTGGCCTTAAGAGCCCTTAAAATAAGGCTTTAAATGTATTTTACGTCAAAAGAAACGTCAAAATGGGAAAAACTGTAGGTGTCTGGAAACACTGTTCACCTACTGTTACTATACATGAAACCGATCTGTGATACCGATATGTCACACCAATCTGTGAAACTGATCTGTGAAACCGATCTGTGAAACTGATCTGTCACACTAATCTGTGAAACCGATCTGTGAAACCGATCTGTGAAACCGATCTGTGAAACTGATCTGTCACACCGATCTGTGAAACCGATCTGTAAAACCGATCTGTGAAACTGATCTGTGAAACCGATCTGTCGCACCGATCTGTGAAACCGATCTGTCACACCGATCTGTGAAACCGATCTGTCAGACCAATCTGTGAAACCGATCTGTGAAACTGATCTGTCACACCGATCTGTGAAACCGATCTGTGAAACCAATCTGTGAAACCGATCTGTGAAACTGATCTGTAAAACTGATCTGTCGCACCGATCTGTGAAACCGATATGTCACACCGATCTGTGAAACTGATCTCTCAGACCGATCTCTGAAACCGATCTGTCACACCGATCTGTGAAACCGATCTTTCAGACCGATCTGTAAAACTGATCGGTGAGGCCGATCTGTCAGACCGATCGGTGATACCGATCTGTCAGACCGATCTGTGAAACTGATCGGTGAGACCGATCTGTCTGACCGATCGGTGAGACCGATCCGTCAGACCAATCTGTGACACCGATCTGTCAGACCGATCTGTGAAACCGATCTGTTAAACCGATCTGTGAAACTGATCTGTCGCACCGATCTGTCACACCGATCTGTCCCACCGATCTGTGAAACTGATCGGTGAGACCGATCTGTCAGACCGATCTATCACACCGATCTGTGAAACTGATCGGTGAGACCGATATGTCAGACCGATCGGTGAGACCGATCTGTCACTGTTCATAAAACTGGAAACATTTTTCACAGTACTGGAAAATTGGCAAAGTGTTAGGAATAAGTCCCCTTGGCCTCCCGGAACACCTCCAACACCAAAATTCCATAAAGTAATGGACCGGAGAGGTCCGGGACATTACATTATATCCCCACAATCACTTGATCATATTCATACAATTGGTCATTATGATTAGAAAAATAGAACTCAAAATTATTACAAGTACAAGGACTCAGTGGTTCACCCTTGTAAGCTTCAGCGCTCTTCCACATTGAGTTTTTGCTAATAAATGTTGATCATAACTTCACTAAAAACCCTTTGAATGGTCATGTATTCATAAGAATGATTCCAATAGTCATCTTCATCCTCAAGCGATCATCTTTCTATGAGTTTTTCGTGATGACTTGGACACTTGGTACATCAATGGTTATATTATAAAATAATTTATGACATTGTTTTTTTGTACACTATTTTTAGTGTATATCATATTTCATTACTGTGTAAAATGGGCTTCCATATTCATAATTTAAAATTATATATATATTATGGATTTCCTTACATAATGTAATTAATATTTTCTTTATGAATAATATTATTATGCCATTAGTTTTGATGTCATGTCCAATTATAAAAACATAGTTCAATATGAATAAAAGATATAAATCCTTTAAATTTGATTTGATAAAGACGATTCTTATCATTATTAGTTCCATACTCATTTTGATAATTTTAATGAATGAAGTGGGATTATATTCATGAATAATTTAAAAAAAATTATTAGTGTTTTAAAATATATGTGTTTTTTAGAAACATTCTTAAAATACTTTGGACATGATAGAGTTTGTAATTATGTATATAAGAAAGTGTTTTTGATTTCCAAAACAAAAGGAATGGAAACTCAAAAGTAAACTTTTAACTCAACTCATACATGGGCCACGATGTATTGTATATCACGGTACATTGTTTATGTCATGAAATAATCATTTTATAATCATTTTATATTATTTATATAATCCTACCATAAATCAATAAAACTATAAACTATCATTATTATAAATCAACTAAATTGTAATTACAATGTGCTTTATATTAAAATAATTATTCATGAAATTTTTTTATCAATAAGATTTATAATTATTTTTGTATTAATAGAATTTTATTTAAATTTATTATAAAGTGATTTTAAGATTTTATAAATTGTGAATATGTTTTGAGATATGTTGTGAAAATTAGAGTATTAGGTTCCAAGATATTTAACAAAGAACACAAATGTTAGATTATTTGTGTGCTTTAGATTCTAGAAATTATAAAAAAAATATTGATCCATAATTGTATATAATAGTTACTCTGATGTTCAGGAAAAATATAGAAATTTAATAATAAAGAGTATCATCAGAATGATACTTCAATTTTCATCAAATTTTGGCTAAGTGTAGTATATAGTGGTCACTCTAGTGTTAAGTAGATTGATTATAGAAAATTTGTACTCCAGTATATAAGGGACACTCTATATTGTGTAGATAGTATGTAAATTCATAAAGTCTAAATATGTATGGGTAATAACCTTATACATAAGGAATAACTATATTGAGAATTTTAAAAATTATTGAGCTTAGATGATATATATAACAGTATTTATAATTGACAAATTGATGAAGTGTATGGGTTACTCTGTGTTGAATCTCACTGAGATATTAATATATTTCTCAAAATCATGAATTTTGGAAATATTTCATACATATAATATAATGTTAAAGGGTGCTCAAAGGTATTGAGATTTAGAATATTAATCTAGTTATTTTCATACATAATAATTTGAAATGTACATGATATTTTGAAAGGCACTCGAGACATAATATATCCTATTTAAGTTTGGTATGTCAATGGTGTGAGAAAAAAAGTAGAGATTACTAAAAACCAAATTTAATAGATTCCATGATAATATTAAATGAATATATATCATTATTATTTTTATAATAGTTGTGATAATTTCATTTATTTTTGGAAGAATTTTTCATTGTGTGTAATAAGATTATGATCCATTTAATAACCAAATTAGATAAATGGAATGTATACAGAGAAATTATTATACTTTGATAATGTTATTTACACTATAATAGTTCATTTTATTTCTTTATTAACATGTAGATAATGATATGGATATTTCATTGATAATAATGGGGCTTTAAGATTATGAGAATTGTGAGGACTAATGGAATTCAAGATATATGGAAAGTCAAATATAGAAATATGGTCTTTATTAATTAATTTTACGAGGAATTGTAGAAGATTGGATGAGTGGTACTTAGGCTAAGATTAGATTAAGATTTATATATTCAAATTTGGAAATATTATTCATGTGACTTGGTGAAAAAAATTATATAAAAATTATATAATGTTCGAAAAAGGATATATGGTAAGAAATTTATACTATATTTTTGTTGTTAATATTTTGTGTCAAAAATACAATATATGTGAGACGTCATTGATATTTTGAGATTAAGTAATTTGAATTGATAAAAAACAGGAGGAGTGGAAGATTTAGAATCATAATACTTTGGGAAATGAAAACTGATAATGGTCTATTTTGGGTATTTTTTTGAGCCAAATATGAATAAGGGATATAGAGAGAACTAATGTTGATATTAATGATCATTCATATGAATTGAAGAATAAGACAGAGAGGAAGAGAGAGAGAAGATGATATTTCAACTACTTAATGTCCTATTAATTGAATATGACTAATAGTAATTGCATATTCTATATTTATATCATTAGATCTAATTATTATGATTCTGTTATATCATAAGGTTTGAGGGATCCCTGGATTACTACATTTCTAAAACAACCATATGATTATTGTGTGTGATGTGTCCTAGTTGATTTCTATATTTTGGGAAGGGGTTGATAACATTCTATATTAATGAAATTTTAATATTAATCACTATCGTACTTCAAGGGGGTGTCCTTCCAAATTAATAATTTTTAATGGAATTCCAGGTTAGTGTCACATCATGAAGACTGCAAGATGTTGTATTCATGTATGGTTAGTTGGTACCATAAATTATGCAGGTTCGAGCTCATACCATTTCCAAATATTTTTCATGATAATAAAAGAGAATATTTTTTTAGGTTGCATAATAAGCACCATATACTAAATATATAGTCATCTATATTAAAGTTAAACCCTATTATCAAATTTTTTTTATTCCTTGTTTTTATGATTTCTCAATTATCTAAGTTGCATACAAAGAAAGGGTATATTGAAAGAGATATTGGTATCCTTTCACTAAATATATTTTGAGGTAAAATAATTAGGGAATAATATTAAATTGGAAATAAATAATTTATACTAATTCACCCCTCCCCAGTGTAGTTACACCAATCCTGGAGGAACAAAAAATGTTATCCTAGAAATAGTTCCACCACTGATTGGATTCAAAATTGATTTAAATATATGAATTTTTTATTTTTTGGGTTTCTCTCCCAAAACCTTTAAAATGTGTATATTTGATAAAATTAATTGATTTCCTATCAATGAAACCATGGAAGAAATTTTTTCCAATACTTTTAATAATATGATGAAAATAAATTCAAATAAATTTTGAAGACCTCATCAAATAAAGAAGAGGAACCTATATTAAATGATGGTTATAAAACTATATTTATTTATCATATAAAAATTGATAATTTTACTATTGAAGAAATTCGTGATTAAAATAAATACCTCACGAGTAATGAGGTTAAAACATTATTTCCATGTGTTTTGATCAGTGAAAAATCAGTCCAAGAATGGGTGGGAAAAATCTAGTAGTTGAATAAACTAAAAAGAAGATTGAAAACATTTTTACCATATAAGTTTTAAATTGATCATGGGATCAACATGTGATTGAAATCTCTTTCCAAAATTGTCTTATAAAATAATCAAGAACAATAAGGGATGTTAACTTTTCAATGGAATCACAAAAATATATAGTTTTGTTTTCACGTATATCCTATGTATTATTCCTAATTAAATGGTCACCTTTATTTATGTACTTTTTATGATTATTTGGGAGGATAAAAACTATATTGAGGAATAAATATAAAGTTCACAGAATTATTTTTAAAAAAGGTTACTTATTTCTAAAAATATATCAAACCATATTATACAGACAAGTTTTATGAATGTGAAAATATAAGATAGGTGTTCCATATTTGATAAATATCAATATAATTAATTCTAAGTCAAGTATAAATTCAACAAATAACTTAATGAAAATATCAATACATTAGAACAAATAAATAATGTCTAGGATACTCAAATGGGGATAATAAATAACTAAAATAATGATATTTATATTTAAATTCAATAGAAGAATAAAATGAACAAAGATAATTTTCATACCAATAATATAGTTTGTAGAAATGGTGAGATCAATTTATGATAAAAAAATAACCTTGAAATGAATTTTCTATAGTTGGAAGTAAAATTATAAAATTTAAAAGTTACATGGGTTAAATTTGTACAAGATGTTGAGAAAATATTTTCCAAAAAATGTTTTAAGATATTTTAGTTAAAATGTCTTTATACCTGAGAATTATGATCCTGAAATAATATTATGTAAAAATGATTATAGAATCAGAGGAAGTGGTACTATTTGTTCTGAAATAATTATTTTCAAATTATATGTTCTTAAAGAATGTATAGGTTTAAAATAGAAATTGTGACAAATATGATTGGAGGAAAATAGTGATAACCACACTATTACATCAAATGTAATTATAATAATGTTTATAGGAAGTAACACCTCAAAATAATCCTAACATAAGAGAAATTTGATAGAAAAAATATCAAGAAAAAATCTATTCAAAATTCTTTTCAAAATAGAAAACCAATATTTTATTATTATTTTTCAATTTTTGGAATATTTCTTCCTGAGAAACCCAAATATTTTAATAATATAACAACCTATGGGATTCAAATAAATACTACATCAAGGGACTAAAAAGATAAGTTGATAAAAATAATACTTTATATTTCAAACATATTTGCAAAAATGTAGAAATTTGGTGATAGTTTTAATACAAGTGGTCATAGTAAAAAATCATGATCATTAAAATAAATTAAACTTGTAATAAAATAAGTTTAAAGAAGAAGACTGAAAAATATTTGAAATAAATTATCAAATAGAGAAGTGGATAATTCCTTGGTTTGTGATAATTAAATCATGTAAAAAAATAAATCATTAGAAAGACTGGGAATGATTCATTACCCAAAACAAGATCGAGTTAATTCTATTATATAGAAAAGTACACACCATAGAATTTTGTAAAAGAATTAGTGTTGATATTGATAGAAGAAATCCTAAGAAATAGTTAAGTAATTGAATCCAATAATGTTAAAAAAATTTATTTAGTGGAAAAAAATTGAGAATCTACATGGAGGACCCCATAAATCTAAATAAGTTTCTCAATAATACATGATTATCTAGCTGGACCAATTATAAATGAAAAAAAATGGGTGAAGAAGCAGTGAATTTTAGTGATAATGGAAAAATAAAAACATTGTATTAAGAAAAACAATTACATGATAGGGATTTAAAATGTGATTACCCAACAATTCATGAGAATATGTGTGGAATATGAAAGCAAGATACTCTATCAACCATGTTAAGAATTACATAAAGTCCCCAAGATACCCAAAAAAACTCATATAGAATACATGTTCATTCCAAGAAACATTTATTGTTGAAGCTACCATAATAGTTAATATGATCAATGTCATTTTGATTCTACCTATGAACTAACCATTCTTGAAATTCAATAATGTTCTAAAGGGACTATATGTGAGGATTCAATTACCAGTGGGAATTTTAAAGAATCATGAGGCATAATAGCTCTCAAGGCTCAATTGATTATATGATGATTATAACTGATCATTGATGTATTAACTATAAGGATTAGATTAAAAAAATAATACATTCTAATTGTCTATAAAAGTCTAATCTATCATAAAGATTAAATTTGTTGTAAATATCAAAGCTGTCACGAATAAATATCAATAGATCATTTAATTTAAGTGACAACATGAATGACCATTCCATTCAATAAAAAAATTATTGAATCTAATATGCCATGAATTTACTTATTTTGGTTGATCTAATACATAAAAAATACTTTTTGACTGTGCAGATTAAAATCCAAAATTCACAAATTGAAAATTTTCAAACAAAAATGAAAAACAAAATTATCAGTTTTCCAACAAATTAGGAAAATATAAAAAAATGAATTATTCATTGATCATAAAATGAATAAGGTTATATTAGATAGTGTTATTAATGACAAAGCTAAAAGAATTGAAAATATTCCCGGCTAAATATGTTGTCAACCATGAGTTGTGGATCTGATGGAAATCAAAGAAGAAGGTGATGGAAACTAAATTTAGGGAATTTCGTGAATGTTTAATAATATTTATATGAGTAATATGAGGCTCACTCTCGACAAGTATAGTGTTAATCAACTGAATCAAGATATCTGAATATTATTAATCTATAAAAGAGCAATTGTTCACTAAGATTAGGCTACTACAATGAATACTCAATTGAGTTAAGTTATTATTATTTGGTTTCCTTTTTAATTTATAATAATTTCTCCAGTGATGGAACACTAAACCATTAGCATGTGGTTTGATCTTAGTTTGATTGTAGTTTTATATTCAATAGGATATGTATGATTGGTGGATTAATTTTCCATTACATATCACTATATACTCTAAAATTACTAAGGGTAATTATTTGATATTTTAGATTCTTAGAGAGAAAAAATTAGATGAAATTACAATCATTATTTAACAGGTAAAAAGAGGGTTGTATAAGGTTAATCTATTATTTTAACAATAAATCCAAAACAATATATTCAAAAACATTCTGGCACCACTTTTACACGCATTTAACCACTACACTTGAGAAGAACATGCACATATCACTATCTTCTCCAAAAAAACTAATTCCCACCATTAATAAAATATGTTTTGGTTTATTAATTCATTTTTTGAGGTCCCTTCAATAGTTCTCTTATAAACCTAGTATGGTTTTTGGGAAGGCCAGTGATTTGTTTTTATTTTATTTATCTTTATAAATAATTATTTCGATACATGACCATAACTAATTCAAATCACTTCATTGGTTTTGATCAATATGATTAAATAACTGTAATTGAATGAATTGGGACTCTAAATATCATTGAATAACATGAAAGGGAGTCATTCACTATACCATTGAAAAATTATTCATCCCCCTTTACTTCATTTTCTATAGTTACTGTAGGTTGTGAAAATAAGTAGAACATCCTAACTCAACTATATATAACTTTTAATGTGATTTATGGAAATAATTTAAATAATAATATTAAATTGTTAAAAATGGATAACCAAAAGGATTGTTAATTTAGAACTGGAATGATATCACTATTACCAAAATTTAATGGTTGTTTAGGGGATAACCCTAATGGGTATCTGAACACATTTCAAGATTTCTATAATAGCTTCACATATAGAGGAGTCATTGAGACTTAGATTAACTTGAAGTCCTTAACCATATCTTTTAAAGGACCACACAAATATTTGATATATAACTTATAATATAGATATTTCACCGCATGGGAGGACCTATATTATGCCTTCCAAAAAAATCAACAACATTGAGGAGTTCCAAGATATGTAAGGATATATAGATATATATATATTTAAACAACCATGCAGCGAAACCATTTATGATTTTTGGGAGAGATTCAAGAGGATAAAAACATCCTTCCCCTGCTAACCATATAAAGACCATCATTTTTTGGAAGTATTTTACCAAGTATTGGTGCACAATGACCAAAACCTTCTAGATGTTTCCTATGGTAGATAACAAATAAAAAATTCCCCTACTAATTTCAGAGATATGATAGAGATTCTTTCACGAAAATCATAATAATACATAAAAAAAGAACCAAAAGGGGGTACATGAATTAGCGAGTTGTCACTCTCCATTATTTGAATATAAACATTAACAATTGACCTCTCTTATCATATCATTAGTGCTAAACAAATTTCAACAAGTATCACCTACAATACCCCCCAAGAGTCAAACAAAATTTCCACTCTTTATGTTACTATATTGATGGATATCCTCAAGAAAAATAGATTTTTGATTCCATGTAATAGAATAAATATTCATAGAAACAAAACTGTATTAAAGAATTCATAGAGTTGTTCAATAATTAGTTTGAACCATCCAGGTTGTGGTTTGAACCAAAATATTATTATATTTTTTTGTACATTTATAATTATCATTTCCCTATAGATTATTACAATTATTTTTTGAATATTATCTCCTATGACAATGAATATTTTCTCTAGATTCAACCCTGAAATGATATAAGAGATGTATTATATAAATATAGAATTTACCCCTCCAACTCGAAGGTTAATGAGGAACATTGAATATTTACATTGTCTTCGTTTGTAACATGATATCATAGAATCTTATTAGAAGTATGAACCCAAATCTATGGGTGAATTATATTATACTTATTATCTTTTATTGAGGATCTTGGACTAAGGTATCATCTATACTTGCTCATTCATGATGCTGAATTTGGTTAGTTATTCATTATTCTTGTTGATTTGTTCAATTTAAAAGTTTTTTTGTATATGAATTTAGTGATTTTCCATTAATTATATGATTGTTTTGTGCTTTGTGATTTTCTTAAAGGTTCCCACTAAACCCCATAAAAGTTTATATTCTTGAAAATAAGAAATTATTTGGATTTTCGTTTTGAGGATAGAGACCAACATCCCTTAAGGACACATTTCCAATGAATTTTTCAATAAATTTTTTTGTCATAAACTTTTCAAACAAATAGTCCCATACATTATATAAGTTATCCATGAGAACAAGTTCATGAAAAATTAATACAAAACCTACAAAAATATCTTGTCAAGTCTAATAGCACTCTATAATATACTCTTAGTACTCCTAGATCTGCACTAAAAGAGATAAAAGGATATTACAACCAAATTTTATCTCCCCTAAATGACTTGGAAAATCAAGGTATATATAAACAACATGCTTATTAAATTCCTCACCCCAAAGGGAATGTTAGTTATATTTCATTATGTAGTGGAGTGGAGCTAAAAAATATAGAAGAATCGCCATCTCAAGAAACATCTCAAGGTGGACAGCTCAATAAACCTAAAGAGTTTATCCCCCAAATGTTACTTGAATAATAAGTACCAATGAGAAAACCCCCCGTGAAGAAAAATAAGATAAGGTTCAATATGGGAGACCCAAATCATCCTCAAACTACCTTCTTGAAAAGTATAAACCCACAAAAACAAACCAGATAAAAATATTTACAATGATAGATCTTGGAGATATTCAAAAGAGTGGAGATCAACATCCCTTCATTTGAGTTCATCCACCAAATACTATGTATGTAAGTTTTATTTAGAAAATTCTCTCCATGAATAGTAAATGACAATGATAGGACAAGGTCGATTTGGGTATAAATTTATATCCACTCTTTACCCTAAAAATACCTAGTAAATTCTAAGATCCAGGTACTTTCACTCTCTCTTTTATGATAAGATAAATAAATTTTTAAAATTAAATATGGGATTTCGGAGCATTAATTATTTTAATTCCTTACTCATTTGATTTTTCACTTTAGATGATGAAGGGTTTTGAATGATACTAATACAACTTTTTAGATCAAGTGAATGAAATTAAATTCATTTATATGGATCATCCATACAAGATAATATTAAATTTTTATATATACATAAATTAAGAAATACTATAAATATGGCACACCATACATATAAGAACATATACGTCATCTATATCCCCATCACATGGGCTTGACAGAGATAAATAAGAACATCCAAATGACATCCTCTCTCTAAAGGTATTAACGATTCAAGTAGAATCACAAATCATATGTGTGTAATTATCCATCCTCTATGATGTTCTTGCTTCTCATGCATAAATAAGGTAGAAGAATATATCTTTAAGACTTGAGAGTTTTGACCAAGAACAAACACACTACCATTTCACTACAATATTCTATAAATAATCCCAAGAATGATTTTTGGTGATTCATTCACGAACTCATGGATTTATAAAAAATTATTTGATGCCTTAGATGATTCATACTTCATATATGTGGATGCATTTATCCCCCATTCATTTCCACTTACAAAAAATTTCATTAAAATATCGTTATATGGAATATAACCCCAAATAATATTGTTTATCACTCATATTTCAAACATATCATATGCAGTGGTTGTATATTATGTATATGGTAAACCCATAATATGTATCTTCTTGTATCATACAAAAATAAGTCTTTAATTTGAATTAATTTCAATATCCCACTTTCACTAATTACTCAAATAATTTATTCTATTTCACCTTATATTGTATTATATACAATAACATGTGAAACGATATCAAATATTTCTTTTCAATATATTTTTAAAACACTTTTGTAAATATTTCATTAACATCAACTTGTATCATATCATATGAAATACATTGTGAATACACATTAAATACATTTTTTTTATAAACTCTAAAACATTTTAGAGTTGTTATATAAGTCAAAATAAATCTTCATTCAGAAAACCATATTTTTTGACCCCATGGAACTCTATAGCAACAAAAATAATTAAAATCTTTGATCCAAATATGTAATAAAATATCTTCCTCTTCAAAAGTGTCAATGATACCCAAGCTATAAAGGGATCCATCATGATCTCCATTAAACACATGAATCTCTATTCATGTGTCCATTGATATGCATCATATGAATACATGTATTATCATATTTTATCTTTGTACAAAACATATATTGTCCACGGGATATAGATCATATCAATCCTATATAGAAAACTCATTTGTTCTCGATTCTCAGAGTATATACAGATCTGATCAATGAGTACATCACATGTCATTCGTCCTGAAGAGTAATCATATCACACGTTCCTTTTTTAAATTGATATATAATATCTAGGTAAATCCACACACTCTAACACTCTATGTCAATCTAGGTCCCATATGTAATACTCATCATATGATAGGAAAAATATCTTCTAGTTTAAGACTCAACCGATGACATTATCATCAACATACTGAACCACCATTTTATTACCTTAGTCAACATGATGACTTGTGTAAGAAGGGTATAATGAAAGAAGGTTATTGTGTTAGGTATCTCACTAAACTCATCTGATGGGGACTCAAATGTGATCTATTCACCCCAAGTATATCAAAAACATATGTATGAAACTCTATGTAGTATACTTAGTAGGTCATCAAGTGAACACAATGAATCTTATTCGTTATTTTTTCCTCATAAACATAATTTTTATCTCTACTTTGGAATCATGATTTTATTAACCTTAGAATATCATTATAACCTATATTACTCTCTGGTGAACATCTGTTATGGATAAACTAAAATTCATACTTTCACAGGTCAATTTTCATTACACTTTATGAATGTATATCTATATATAAGTTCATGAAACCAATGTGAAATAATTATAAATTGGATATTAAATTTTAATATATTACATTCCATAATTTTAAAACATTTTAAAAATATTTATCACACCCAACATAAGAACTATTTTATTATATATGAAAACTAAGAGATCATCCATATGTTTGTTACACTTTCTGTATCTTTTAAATCATTACATCATGTACAATTCCTAACACATCTCTATGTGACCATCTAATAAAACTCTCTCACTAAACGATTTATTAAGAAATATATATGAAGTAATATAGTTTTAATAGAGGTGGGATTTAGGAATCATATTCTAATTTGTCAACTCAATGAACATATTCAAAATTCTTAACTTCAGAATGTAAAATGTTATGATGAAAAATTTGGTTGTCTTATTAGAACTATTTATAAGTTCATCATCATCATCCTTGAAATAATATTCCATCAAAAAAATATTAGAATTAATGTAATTATTTAAATTATTATTTATAATTCCCCCTAAACTCATTTAAGATAAAGTGAAAAACACTTTAATATAGAAACTAAACATAACTATTATATTCCTATTTATCACCATACTCTAAACTCTTTAGGATATTAAGTGGTAATCACATTAATTTAGAAGATTTTTAATCCTATATTTTTTACATTGAACTTCTTTAAGTCAAAACATACTTCCACTAGCATCATAGTTAATATATTCTTTTCAGTATATCATGTTAAGATGTACAAACCCTTTATGTTATGAAATAACATCTATTTATATTATAGTAAAAACATTAAACAAATAAACTATTTTTTTCATGTGTGATATTCTTTGTGTTTACATAATTTTTTCATTAAGAAGAAATATTTGATAAAATATAATATTTATGGCTGTATGGAACACATTACATCATATTTTAACAAATAAATGGATAAACATTTCTCCCCTAAATAGTAATTTTATCTAGTATAATGATTTTATCCTAGATAAACACTTTTACCCATATATTATTCTTTAAACAGGTTATAGAACACAGTGAATTACAAACCATGTTTATAAAATTAATCATCTTACATTTTTTTAACAACTTTCAAATATCGAACATATTCTCTTATAACATAAGATAAATTAGATGAAGATGCACAATTTTTACTTAGATTAATTTGATCTAGATAAAATTATTTATATAAAAATCATCAATTTTCTTTCTATTTACATTATCTCATGAATATAAAATGAAACATCAATTAATTATTCATCTAAGTTTTCACTCCTATATATTTACAACACATTATGAAATATTAATTCAATGTCACATACTATTCAAAATAAAAGAAATAATTTCAATAAAATCCAAACATGCCATGTAAATTCGATGGAGTTTCACAAACTCCTTTGGTTATATCTTGGATAATCCAATCATATTAAATTTTTGAACTTCCTTCCTGTTAAGCCTAGGTATAAATGACCTTGATTGGATTCTAAAAGAAACGTTTTTATAGTTTTCAACCAATATTTACTCTTCTAGTTTGAACATTTACCTACTTGTAAAATCTATACACAACTTTAGAACATAGGCATCATATTCTTAGTACATATATATTCTCAAAACATTGATAATATCAGGTAAGCATTCATTAAATTCAATATTATTATTATAACTTTACCATATATGATAATATGATAAATTACTTATTAGGAACAATCCATATTTACTATCCTCTTAAAGAATATAATGGAATTAAAAAATCATAAACCTTGTGTATTAAAAACACCCATACCATTTCATTCAAACAACTATTGTTTACATGATCATCTCAAGAGATAAAAGAGATAAAAATAAAAATATTATGACATGTTTATCCAATATTTAAGTATACAATCTATCAATTCAGTAACTAATTTTCTCTATTACAAGAAAAAAATCAAAAATTACTTCTTTGCATCTTTTGACTTTTTTTATATTTAAAACATTTTGTAAAAAATACAAGTGATATCAAATTTTTATCAGAATAATATAAATTATTTCAATAAAAACTAAATTTTAAATAAACATTTTGTCTTATAAATAAATCAACATAATTATTTATATTGAATTTCATTTTAAATAACCAATCATATTGAGTATACGAGACTAAAATCATTAAATTATTAATGTTACCAATAATATTGAGTACATATATAGAGACTAAGATTAATTTGTTCATTATTCTTTTAATACCATTTTAAACCTTGTATAAATTGCTCAATTATTCCATAAGTTTCTAAATTCCCTTGTTGGAAATTTTTTCACTTGGTTACTCATGAAGGAACTATTTCAATAAATAAATTTTTTTTAACTTTTCTTAAATCATCAATCTTATTTAAAAACTTTTCATAAGTTACATGTCTTAAGAGATACTTACATTCTAATCCTACTTATAAAGTACTGATCATAAGCAATATCTTGATGATGAGTATGACATTATCTATAGTAGAATATGTTATCAAATGATTATCATTTATTATTAATCCTATAAAGTTGAATTTTATTAAATGGGTTCCCACTGAATTTATGACTGTTTTCAATATGCTTCATAGTGATTAGTGTTAAATGATCCATATTTTACCAAGAAATTATTCTCGATTTGAGTTTATCTCACCACTTTTCTATTTAAGTAGGGTATCATTCCAATCATATAATATATCATTCGCTAATAGTGAAGCAGAAATCTCTTAATCCATAATATCATATGGTTAAACTCAACAATATTTCTCTAGTAATCTTATTAGGGTCTCCTAGGTGGTGTAACTAAATGAAAATGCTAAAAATATGTTGAAATAGGAAAATAAATGGGAACTCATATTTTTCATTTCCTACCCAAGGATATTCTAATGTCAAATATCCTTAATTTCCTCACACAAGATAATTTATGGGAAGTCATATTCAAATTGACATACCTAATTAGATGATTGAGGTCTTGACATGTGCAGCTTTGGAAGGAATCATACACTTAGTATTTGAATGGGAATCAATATCACCATATTATATTATGTTCCATGCTTCTAGTAATTTATATTGGAATCTTTTTATCTCTACAAAAACCAATATGTTCAAACCATATTGATGTGTAACTCTTTACACAACCCATCAGTTTATGTTACTCAGCCTAAAATTAAAATCGAACATATTCATCCATATCAAAATGTATCATATGAATAATGTACATGAACACTTAATGTAATGGTATAAAGTTATGTGATATTGTAAATCCCTACATGATTAAGCATGGATTGATATATAACCAACCCCATTCACCAAACTAGACAAGGCATAATCCTCCAATTTCATAGGTTTTCGGATCTCATGTCCTTATGATCAAGGATACTTTAATAAAGATAGAATTTAATTCATCATAAATCTAAAACCTAATATTCAACAACTCTTCCTTGTAACTAAATTCAAGCTTATAACTTGAAATAAAAACTCAGGTCAATTTAGAGGGAAAACTAAAGTCATTTTCATACCAAACATTTAATGAAGATCATTATTTACTAGAATCATTTTAAAATTTAATATAAAGTATACATAATTCATCATGTAAAAAATTTATAATTATGAATAAAATAGGAAATAATATTTAAGTAAACAAACCAATCATATATTTAAACATGTGATAATTAGTTATAAATAATTCCTAAATTAAAATCTAACTATAAACACTTTATAGTCAGGCTCATTATTATGGAAATTCTCTATAAATGAAAATAAACATTTTATAATATAACCCATATAAAATATTTCATATTTATCAATATATAGAATATTAATTTTTAATATATAATATTTTATGAATTGTAAACAATATAAAATTTAATTTTCTATTATGTAAACATTTTACACAATCTAAATATCATATAATGAATCATTTTTTTATCTTGATCAAATCAATAATAAAAATCCTTTTGATGTGGATTAAATTATATTTCAATTAAGGGACCTTTAATATGTATATTTATAATTAACATGTTATAAAAAATTCATAATTTAAATATACATTTATTATATTTTGACCTTATTTCCTACTTTATAACCCTTTATAAATTATCACGTAAGATTTTAAAATAAAAACTTTTATTTCTAGATCATAATACAAGCTATATAATTTGTTTAAATAGTATTACAAATACTGACATTTAATATTTAAGAAAAAAATTTCACAAAAAAATAATTTTATCATAAACCGTTTATAATTTATTTAATTATTTATAAATTAATTATAAATTAAATATTATAAAAATACCTCTTAATATTATTTGAAAACACATTATAAACCATTAAACCATTTAAAATTGTAAAAATAATTTTTAAAAACTTCTCTATATAGCCTTTAACAAAATCCATATTCTTTATAAGATAATACTCTATCTGACCTTGTGTATATGAGGTACATAAGCATAGATATCCATGAACCTTATGTAGAAAATGTTATTTAAGAGTATAATAGGTATTACCTTTATCTGAGCTCCTTATATAAGGGTAAGTCTTGATCTACCATTATGTAAACCATTGAAATAATTCACTACCTTTTTTAAATATTTAAATCCTTTACTAAAACAATTTATTCCATAGTAACCATTATGAAAGATATTAAAACATGGCATTAAATTTACATAAAATCCTATATTAAAAGCTAAGTGCTTCATTACCTTTATGTATAATCATATCCCATAAGATTAATTTGCATGTTACTTATACATTACCCTTTTTAAAATACAGCTACCTTTACAAAGCCCTTTCATCTGGTAAAGGTGATTCATTGGTTACCTTTACATACTATAATTTTTCATAAGGGTGTGTTATAGGTTACCATTACATAACCCTTTTAAAAACACAAGTATCTTTATACAACACTTACATTATATAAAGGTAAGGTTTTTTCAACTTTACATAGACCTGTCTATATAAGGGTAAGGTGAGACAACCGTTACATATTCCACAATATTTAAGTGTAATTACTTGGTTACTATTACGAAACCTAGTTATAAAAATGTGAAATATTTTAAATATGATTTCTTGAATACAGAAATGTAACTCTCTATTCTTCATGATTTCTTTATTTCAAGAAATATTTTATAAATATAAACCATTGGATGGAATTTGATACTGCTAAATGGTTTTTAATGATACTAATAACACTTATTCGATCTAGAATATGGGACTTAAACCATGTATTAGGACCATCCATGTAAGATAATATGAAAACTTCATATAAATATAAATGAATAAATGATTTTAATATTGAATATTTTACACTGAAAAGCATCTTCATCATCTTGATCACCATCCCAAGGGTTTGAGTGATGTCACTAATAGAAACCAAATGGAATCATCTCTTCAAAGGTATCTATGGGTTGATAAAATTTTTTCATCACAGGTGAGAGATTATAAATCCTCCATGATGTGCTAGAATCACATTCATAAAGTTGGTATAGGAAGATAGATTCTGGTTAAGGGGGTTTCGATTGAGCACGCACATATTTCCATCACATCAAAGTTATATATAAATAATCCCAAGTAAACACTATAGGGATGAAAATATTAAATCATTCAAATATAATGAATGATTTGATGCCTCAAATGATTCATGATTCATATGAATGAATACATTTAAATCCCATGCATTCCAAATTATGAAACATTGCTTTAAATGATACCTATGTGTAAGATAAAACAAAATGATAAAATTTATCATTCAGATTCTAAATATTTTATAGGAAGTGGATTCATATCTTTCATTTTATAAACCTACAATAGATAACCTCTTGTATCATATATAATGAATGATTTCTGAAATATTCCATTCTGATATAAGGTCTCAAACCCACCTAAGTGGTTATAATGTGTTCAATATAAACCACGGCCTATACAATTAGAATTTTTGATGATATTATAGTATGTGTGGAAGTATTTTTGTTCCCTGGTGATAATAAAATTCTAATTATAGATAAATAAAAGAGTTAAAACTTAGTACCCCATTATCTTAGGAAATAAAATGCTTAAAATTTCTCAGATAATAATAAATGTGAATTAATGAATACTTTACTTGGATTTTGGAGAAAATAAAATGAAATTTTAAATTATAGACTCAATTAAATACATCAAAGATTAATAATATGTTTTTACATTTAAGAATTTTTAATTGAATATTTTCTAAATAAGATATTGAAATTATTGATTACATAATTTGACTATGGGAATCTTTATAATCTCAAGATTTTTTTGATTAATCTATTTATGAAAATGAGTTAAATCTTCATGTATTTTTTTTGGGATGATTAAAGTTATTTTATGGAAGTTATATACATGATTTACACAAAAATATCACTAACATTTCTTCTTTAAATGTTTAGGATTCATGTATGTGTAACACTATGTTAAAAACATTATTAGACCCCCCCCCCCCCTTTGAACTAGAATTAAAGTTAGTTCCCTATAACTTGAAATGTTATTTATTTAAAGAAAATTAACAACTTACATTCTTAATTTATAACAATATAAATACCAATCAAGAGAAAAATTAATTGGATATTATAATAAAGATTTTTGTAATAGGTTGGTCATTATAGGACATGCCAGGCCAACGAGCCTGTACCCTAGTGGTACATGCTCCTGCATGGCATCAAAAAGACCTAGGATCAAATCCGGGCAGTGGTGAATTTCCCTGGTACTGTAGCAGGTACTGTTGCATCGGCAGCACTGTAGCAGCGGCATCACTATAGCGGTGGTGGTACTGTAGTAGGTACTGTAGTAGTGTAGGTACTGTAGCAGTTCTGTTCACCGAGGGGTCCTTTGGGCAATTCAAATGGCATTTCAAGCCTTGTATTCAGGCCACTTGGCCTTGGGCCTTCGGGCTATGTAATGGGTCTCCCTATACCTAGTCTAAATAGGTCCTTTCTTTCAAATAATAAATTGAGGCTTCAACCCCAAACTTTTAAAAAAATAGGACATGCTAGGGATTATCCCAACAAGATATATGCACAATATTTTCTTAGTACCTAAATCTAAATGGAGAGATAACCCCAAAATAGGTTTATCCCAACCCTCATTATGATTGTTAAAAATTAATTTGAGAGGTATTTAGGAATTAAAATCACAAACCCCATATTGAACTCCCAATAGGTAATTGTTATTCATATAGTCTGCATGAAAGACCAGATTCACCATTTTAAAAATAAGGATATTGAGTTAGTTCCTATTATGATTCCAAATATCCAGAGTGTATATTTTGACTGCAAGAAATTTAATCTTATTACTTGAAAATACCAATTAATTATTCCATTTAGAGACCAAATATTATATAGTTTGCCTATAAATGTTAAATACTATTTCCATTATTTTTTTAATATTTCGAGTTCCCAATAGCTCTGGAATACCAAGATAAGACCACATTCACATGTATATTTGGTATACTTTCATTCAAAATAATTACTTTTAGATAATGAAATACCCTGAGTATATTTTAATGCAACATTTAAAGACTATTTTTAAACTTGATTGGGAGAAATTTAGAGGTATTTCATTTTTTTTTTCTTTGTATGGATCATGCTATGAAACCTGTATGGTAAATTTGGATGAAATTTTAAGGAAATTCATTGAAAAATAAATTGGTTTTAAACATTGAAAAATCACATTTCATGGTTTGAAAAGTCATTTTGTAAGGAATATGACTATTAATAATGGTATTGATGTGGATAAGCCCAAATTTAAAATTATTTCTAAATTTCCTTACCATGTATCTGTGAGATGTATTCAATAATTTTAATCCCATGTTTGATTTTATAGAAGGATTATTAGGTAATTTATTATGATTTATTTACACATAACTAACATACTCAACAAAGATTCAGAATTTGTTTTTGTTAATTCATGCATGATATATTTTTATAATCTCAATGGGAGCTTGACCATAGCACCAATAATTTTCCTTCCAAGCCGGAACAACCCCTTTGAGATACTCCATGATTCCTAAAAAAAGTTACATGAGTAGTGTAACTTTAAAAATTGATGGATACCCATAATTGGTATACTACACTTCACAAAACCAGGTAATATCCTAAATCAATTACAAAAAGAAAAATTATTTTTTAAATTATTGCTACTTTAGATAAGTTTTAGTCTTATTTTTTAGGAAGAAAATTTACGGTATTTTCTGAACATACTTTACTTAAGAATTTTCTCAAAATTGATGATGCAAAGAAAAGGATGGTAAGATAGATGTTTCAATTTTATGAATTTTATTTGGATGTTATGGAGAATATGGGATATTAAAATCTTTTGGTAGACCACATGAGTAGGTTACACCATAATGTTGAGGTAAAACGTCTAACTAAAACTAACCTGAATTACTCCTTCCCTGGTGAGAAATTGTATAGAGTCACCCAAGTTCCCATTTGCACTAATTTTTTCAATTATATAGTCACATAAAAGGTATCTCCCTATGTTAAAAAGTGTCAATAACTTAAATTGAAATCTGAATCGTTGTTTTATTTCTAGGAGGATCCCAATTTATGAATAATTTTAATGATCAAATGATAGAAAAGTGTTTTCTAGAAGAAGAAGATTAATATATACTTTTATTTTGTCATATAATTATATTTGGAGTCAATTTTCGACATCAAATAACATCTAAGAATGTCTTATAGGATGTATTATTTTAGAAATCAATTTTTTCGGACTCACATAAGTACTATAAGTCATGTTTAAAATTTCAGATTTCTTGTGTAATTTGAAAAAGTTGATAAGTTAACATAACAACTTCTTGATTTCTTATTAAATAAATATAGTATGTGGAATATATTTCAAAGGATAATTTCATATATCCTTTTGATTTTCCTAAATCTTATTAGTAGTGTACTTTTTTCTTGGATAGATTGAAGAAAAAGAAACATGAACATACAATTCGAATGTTGTGATGGAGTTTCAAGAATCAAAAATTTATATATATATATTTTGAATACCTCCATAAATAATTTGTGACCAAGGAAAAAACTTAAAAAATAAGATCATATAATCCCTTATAAATAATTATAGAATTCACTATAAGACCTCAACTAATACCACCCACAAAAAATAGTTGGTTGAGGTCTCTAACAGAGAAATCAAAAGGATTCGAGAAAAGTGAGTGAAACCCACCCATAAGTACTCAAGTAATAAGTTATAACATGTATTGTGGTCATATAGGACTTCCTTTAAAACCCCATTTGGTATAATACCTTAAAAAAATTATTTATTTAAAACATTGTCACTTATTGATTCAGGAACATCAAAAATATTATTAGGATATCAAGATAGTTGACCAAGATTTTATCAGATATAGAGAATAAAGGAAGCAATAAATAATTAAAAATTATGTAAATAAATTAAATAAGAAAGCAATATTATGATAATTAATTGATTTACATAGAGAAGTTCAGATCTATCCATGAAAAACTTGTCCAAAAAAAGTGATTTTCACGTTTGATATAAAAATTTACTATTCACTTCAAAAGTAAATATAATTCCTAGTAAACTTAATTAAAATTGGATTATAGACCTTATAGTTATGAACAATTTTCCATTTTTTGTAGTTGATATCAAATGGGTTGAATCATATCACCCCTTTGAGTTGAAGGGATTGTAACTAAAAAATTTCTATGAATAATTTTAGAAAGAACCAATAGAGGAGTCCAAACTCCACTAATATATTATTAAATAAATAAATAGAAGTAATTCATCATATTAGTCTATATAAACACTCTTTATTTCCATATTTAATTGAAATTTTGGGCCAATAATATTTAAAATTAGTGTTTAAGAAAAGTGTGGGGGCGGATAAAAGTAACTCAATATGAAAATATTTTTATATTATTTTTTTCTTTATTTATAGTTTTTTATGAATATAAGAGACTAAAAGTAAATAATTTCTGTTTTTAGAATATTTTTTTAAATTCTTCAGGTGATTTTCTCTGTGTTTTCAGTTTTTTGGAGTGTTTTTTCCTGTAAAAAACTTTAGATGAATGTTTTTTAGTTGAGATAAATACCATTGTAGAGTAAACTAATTTTCTTATATTAGAAATATTTAATATTAGATTATTTCTACAATATTATTATCATTTTTAATGGAATTTCTTTCTATAGAACTAGGAAAATTGTTTTGAATGAAGAATAATGCAATGTAACTAGAAATAGGCAATGATAAATTTGACTGATTAAATCAAAATTAGGTTAGCTGGCCTAAGTGACTAATTAACACCACATGGATCATCCTTGAAAAAAATTAATTTCATATACAAACTAGATGAAAATAATAATATGGGAACAAATCTTGAAATATTCTTAAGTCAATATAAGAAATGGTTTAGTTTTTTATTTACTACACAAATTAAATATGTTTTATTACAAATATAGTATAGAATAATTCAATAAGTGATAATGGAATAAATAGGTAAAAAGATTTGGGTAATTATGAAATTATATGAATAATGGGAAGATGATATATCTGAATATATTTTAATAAGTATTAAATAAGTTTTAAAAGTTACTTTTGGAAAGGAGGCCAATGTTAAAGGATTTAATATTGTGCCACTTGATAAAATTTTTATTTCACTAAAATTTATTCTCCCTATAATTCCTAAACCAAAATTATTTCTTAAATTGATTTGAGGATAGTGTCATGGAGTTATATAATATGTATGAAATTTAAAATGAAGGATAAATCTATGATTTCATTTTTCTATATCTTCAGTACAAAATTCTCAGAAGGATAAATATTTTTAATTTATAAAACTCTTTGTAATTCTTGTAAGTGAAACATTTTATGTGTTATAGAGTGATGAGATCCAATATTTCCCCAATTTGAAACTAATGTTCACTAATATTTAACCCACAAATATAGATAAAACCCAAGAAAATAATTTACTATAGTTACATAAATAAATCTAAACATTATATGATAAATAAATCTATCATTTTTGAGTGGTTGATAAATTATTGGGATTAATTTAATTGAAACAATTTTTTTTTACTTCGTAATATCCTTGACTAAAGACATTAAATTATAACTTAAAATATTTTGAATCAATTCTAAACTGCATGAACAAATCATATATTTAATTCTAGGTGTTTAGGTAAAATATTGGAAAATGGAAAAGGCTCAACCAACTATAGAATCTGGTGGAACATTCCATTTAATCAACCAAGGTAGATGATCGACTTTAAATTAAGACTCAAACAACCATGGTGAAATTTTTTTAAAATACTCTTGTGACCATAAGAAAAACATAGATCAACTAAATGACCATTCCAAGATATCACATAGATTGGATATTTCACAATTGTTGATCCTATTGAAATTAATTTAAATCTACCTACAAATTGATTAGTATTAATATTCTATAAATTTATAAAGTGAATGCAAATAAAAACCCAATTTACAGGGTAAATGGTAATTTACTATGATGCTCAATCAACCACATGGCTCAATCAACCACATGATGATCCTAACTAACCATTCTTGGATCAACCATATGGAATAGAATAACCATAAGAAGATATTTTTATAGAATGTAAATTTATATTCTTTCACCAATGTTTAATTTGCTGCAATGTTCTAAGAAACCATAAATTATGATAAATTTGATGTGCCTATAATGTGAACACATGAATGACTATTACATCTGATCAAGCATGTGTTGAATATGGTCAATTGTGAATTTAATTGATAATGTTTATCAAAATATTTACCAACTATTTTTTAACTACATGGAATAAAATATAAAAATCCTAAAAATGGAAAAAATAAACCTAAAATTGAAATAAAACATAATTCCCACTCTTCGGAAAAATTTAGATGATCTCTAATAAATGATATGCATTGTGATTATAAAATTATTAAGCTATTGATATATCATGGAAATAAAAAATAATATAGATTAATTGAAAATACTCCCAACTAAATATATCATGTCCATTGAGTTGTACACATGGTGGTAATCAAATAAGAATGAGTTGCGAACTGAATTTCAGGAATTTCTCAAGGGTTATGAAATAATTGGAGGAGGAATATAAGTATTGTGTTGTGCATGTTTAATTTGGAATTTTGGAAGTGATCATAAGTATTTTGATCATTCAATAAAAGTAAAACTATTTACACATAATAAGTTGTAACCATGACTGAATGATTGAGTTTATATTTTGTTTTTTCCTTTATTTTTCATTTATTGGAAGGTATCCAGTGATGGAACACTAAGACATTATTGGATGATCCTAGGAGATTTCCCTTCCCCCTATTAATGAATTAATTTTTAATTGATATTTTTCTTATCCTCATATCTATGGAACTGTTTTATTTTTTATAAAATAGGATATTTCATCCATTATATGAATTTTGAATTCTTCTCCTATTCATTACAGGTTCACACACATATGGAACTTTGAGGTACTTCACTAATAATTAATGTTTGTAGTGGACTTTATCTATGATTAATTAGATATTTCTATTCAGTAATATAGTTAGAGTACTAGAAATACTGATTATTGAATCTCTCTACTTAATATGAAAAAAAACATGGGTGGGAAATTAGTTGAGATTTCAACTGATTAGAGAGAGATAAAGAGGATAAATTTGAATCATGATTTAACAGGTATAAAAAGAGGCATTAATGGTTCGGCTAATATTTTTAATATTTAATCCAAAACCAAGTTAATTATATCCTTAACCAAATTTACTCACCATTTTCCCACACATTAAACCCTTAAAAGGATAAGAACACCTCTATAACACTCTCCACTCAAGAGACAACTATTTTCCCACCATAAATACCGTAAATATAGGTTAATAAATTTATTTCTTTAGGGACACATGACAGGCCTCACATCCCTCATGTGATTCTATAGATAATATAAAAGAGAAAATTCCATTTAAGGAGTTTGATTACCTAAATAAAACTATTCCTTTAAAATAAAAAACCTAATCTTAAAGATTTGTGCTAAACATAAATCCATAATGAAAATAGTAAATTTTTTGAGAAGAAAATATCAACCATTTATATCTCACTAAGGAGAAAATGAGTTCTTTATTATTCTCATATATATTGGTTTTTTACATTATATGAAAATAATTAAAGGTGATTTGTGATTAAAGGGAATAACTATGGATAAATTGATCACTATATAATAACTATTTTAGACTTTATGGAAGGAATAATTTTTATATTGATATCGATATCTTATATCTTGAAGTATGTCCTTTATAAATAGATCAACCAAGATGATGTGAAGCTAGAGAGTATCCCTTGAGAGGGGTAAATTTAAAAATGTCTCAAATTATAATCTTTTATAAAAATATGGAGTTATGGAAAAGTACATAAAATTCCATTGAAAAAGGTATGTTTTCATTTTCTCATATCCTTGTGTTAAAAGAATAAATTCTAATATTAAGGGTGAAATGTTGGACTTATCAGTGGAATAATAAGTTGAGATATTCTAGGGATTATTTTTCAGCTAATCATGTCATCAATTTGGAATTTTTAAAACTATATATTCATATGATTTTAGGAATTCATGTTCAAAATATCCAGATAATATATTAGTACTACCATGAAATCAATGTGAACATCCCCTGTGGAAATTTTTTTGAGTTAGTATCAAATTATTATACGATTATGAATAAATATTTTATCTAAATTAGTCCCCATTTTTTCTAAATAGGGTATTGATCAGGTATAATTAGAGCATAATAATTGATGTTACATTTCATTAAGTGAATGGATACCACCAACTCCCAAGAAACTTTTTATTTATTATAAAAATGGGGTGAGATAAGAAAATATAAGAAAACATAATGACCTGAATTTTATATATTGGTATTATAATCAAATCCAAAGTTAGAGGTTATTTAAATCACTTGGTTTTGTGTTTTATTTTTTCAATATTATTAAGTTCAATATTGATGATTTTAATATGTGTTGAGAATAGATTATATAAAGGTGTTTTTAGTACCCATCTATGTTGATGATACGACTAGTTATATACCCAAGATAGTTTGTCTACATACATTGAGTTGAGTAGATTGGAGAACACTTTGTAATCTGAAGGAGGAAATTTCCTCAAATTTTATGATTCTAAAGTAATTTATCAATATAAGGTAAGAAAAAAACAAGGTGAGGTGATACCATTATTCATATAGAAATGTAGATTTATAGTGAGATGCTTCTATAGGGGATACTCTTATAAATACATTCAATTTGAAAATATTTTTATATGAGTTAATTCCAATCTTTCTTGAAGACTAGATATCTAATTTAATATTATAAATGTTGGTTGATAAGATAATAACACTAATAGTTCGGGTATAAAGACAATTTATGAACTAATAATTCCCAATTTATATGGTAGATTGTTTTATTCACTAAAAGTTATAATATCACAAGATATGAAGATCTATATATAGTATTATCATATATTTATAGACTAATTTCACAGATGAATTTTTTTTTATTTTTGAGGAGGTTTTGAAGTATGTTAAGGTATTGTAATGACCTTTTTAAGACTCTATGGAGTATTTATATACTACATAAAATTTGGAATTATTTTCTTAGGATTGAAGCCTATTTATAGATATTATAAAGTGATTTTAAGATTTTAGATACTGGTAAAAACAATTTGATCCAATTTTATGAAATTTGGGAGTTTTATATTGCTTAATATTAGACAATGGAGTTATATATATGAGTCTTTATGTGTTTTAGATTCTCGATAAAATGGTCAAGAACTGAGTTATAGTGTTATCCAAGAGTTACTCTGATGTTTATGAAAAACTGTTCAAATTATGAGCCACATTAGTATGTAATATTTACTAGAATCGTTAAAATAACTACTTATATCTAGTACATAAGGGTTACTTTGGTGTTTAGAATACTGAGACTAGAAAATTGGTAGTTTAATATAAAAGGGACACTCTTGGTTGAAAATATATTTTGTAAATTAGTAAAGTCTCGATGCGTAAGGTTACTTAGCTTATACAAAATTATTGAACTGTTTAAGAATTTTGAAATGTATTGATCTATGATAAGATATGTAAGAGCCTTTAGAATTGAAAAAATAATAAATTTTCATAGCTCATTGGGATACATATATGTCAAGAACCAACCCATACTAGGTCTCGAGCCGCAACTACCCCAATCCCGCCTCCAGAGGCCAGGGGATGGTGACTAGCAGCAAAGGCACAACAAACTCGAAGAGTCCTTCTCCTAAGAACCTTTAAACACACATGCAACCAAATTAATGAAAAAGTGCAGAGGAAAAGAAAGTAATGTACCACACTACTATAAAAAGGGATCCAAAAAAATGCATCGACCTCTAACAGTACAAGTACAAGAAAGGTAAAGCTGAAAGGGAAAGGGGAGATATACACACCCAACTAGAAAAGTGCCACAACCCGGAAACATGTGAAAAATTAAAATATTTGGAAGAGTACCACTCCTGAATCCCAAGATAAAATCACCACACGTGGTCTAAGCACCCCATATCCCTAACATTCTATGATTTCTTAATCAACCTATCTGTCGTCTGTAAGAGCACACTAAATGTGGGCAAAGGCCAAGCAGGGGTGAGTATAAGAATACTTAGTAGGATTACCCAAAGGATCAAGGGATCCGCAAGAGAGGTAATGAAGAAGATAGCATCAAGAGAGAACAAGGTAAAACAATAGTGAACGGAAAGAGTATAGCTTCACGCAATAGTAAATACGATCTCTCAAAGAAACCCAAACGAGAGAGTAAGGGGATATCAATAACATAGCTTACACTAGGTATATGCCCATACATATACCCAGGGAATCCAAATATAATCATAACTCAGACTTGTAGTCTAGCTACAAGTCACACAAGTTCATAAACCAGCTAGGTATTCGGTTTGAATATTCCATGAAGCCCTCATCTGGGAGAACTCACTCCACGAGTCTGATAGCTCTGAAGTCATCTGTCTGGGAAGTATCATTCATCGGAAGGGTCACGAGAGATAGATACACTCATTCTGGGAGAACACGCTCTTGAGTGGGGAAATATCAGGATACACAGATGAGGATCACTTCCAGTTCATTGGCGGATACCACGACTCATCTGGATTCACCTCCTAGGTAGAGGATCGGCGCCCTGTTGGAATAGTAACCTCGATACTTGGCTCTACCTAGGGTCAAGAATGGATATAGGATCTCGCTACGAGCCTCTCGGAGGGATACCTAACTCTATCTCGGGAAGTCCTGTAGAAGATATCATACTCTTGTAGAAGGAAACTATTCCTGGCCTTTAGGGGAATGAGAAAATGGGGTGCTAACCCAAATGAAATAGGTCCAAGATACGGTGGACAAGAAGATCAAGTCATGTACTGAGAATAAAACGGTGTCTAGAAGTGTCACACACTGTGTCTTCTGACACTGGGTACTGACCGTGTATAGCAGATCGTGTTGTAAGGTTGGTCATGTAAAATAAGGTATACACGGCGTGTAAGAGAGTGACACATAATGTTTCTTTATATGGGGTGGACTTCGTTTACGTAGGACATGTTACCATACACAGCTTCAACCCATGTGTCACAACCTTGGTAACTGTTACACGGGGTAACCCACATAGCTGGACCGGTCTAGCTGTGTAGTGGATTACCGACTCCAATGATTGGAAAACTATCTCAGAGGAAAACAAACCCACACTCATGTGGTGGGGAGTACCATCTCTACCAGAGTATATGGGTAAGGAATACTTGCACATTGAGTCATCAAGGGAGTAACCATCCTATCTTTAACTAAAAGAAAATTCATGGTTCTTCTCCTAAGTTTATTGGTCATACCACAACCGCAAAGAAGTTCCACAAGGGAGTAACCCGAATTCCCTTCATGTCATAAGGGTTTCGACACGATAGATGGTGAATCAATCAGATGATCAGTCTATAAGTTATAGGCATTTTAATACTGAGGTCTTGGTTGGATTCATGTTCAATCCAACATGACCGTACTTCAAACTTCACCGGATAACCGAATGGGTCACACCATTACAATCCACACATAAAAACACACTAGATGCACTACCCATTTGGCCAAAATGGATACCCGATGAAAAGTTGCATTTCATTACCACACATGCTCACCGAGCCTCATGTGGCCATCCCTTAGACCTCGACTTAAAATATCCAAAAAAAATCTTGAAACATCCATCTCAATTTCTGGGTCACAACGTCAAAGACTGTTTTTCATTCTGACACCATATGAGGGAGATATTTCTGATACAAGATCCCGTAATAATAATATTATTATTATTTGGTGTTTCATGGACATGATCCATGAACCATAATTTGGTAACCAACATTATACTTCAATCGATATTATTAATTACAGGATCACATCACCACTGACGGCATGTCAATCGAATGTCGCACGCAGGAGTTATGAAGGGTTGATGATTTAATAATAATATTAAATATACTAATTCACTAGTATTTTGGGTACCAGATCCAAAAACCCAAAAAAAGACATCCAATATTGGACTTGGAATTTCTACCTCAGAATTAGGTTTTCACTGCGGCAGATGGTTCGTGAAACTGAGATCGCATGAAGAAGTTGTGGACAAAATGGTTTTTTATCAATAAATGTAAAAATAAAAATATTTTATTATTATTATTAATTGATTTTTTTTATTTATTTTTCTTAACACCCAAATAAATCAATGATTTAAAGCCCCCTAAAAACACACTAGAATCAATCCCCAACTCTCTCCATTTATTATTTTCTATCTATTTTTCTTTTAACTTATTTCTCTTTTTTTTCTCCAATCTCCACCTTCATTTATGATTTCATCTTTTCCAAAACCAACCTGTGAGGCCTTCTTGTGGGCTGCCTCTTCCGCTAGATATGCCACCTCCGGCCTACCTCCAACCTGGCCTCCCACTCGCGTTGTCGCATTGCCTACACCAGTCGTGCTGGACCACCCTGCTTAACTGCATTGTCCCGCTGGCCTGACCACCTCACCCGGCCGACCTCACACCGTCAGACAGCCCTACTCACGTCAGTTTGATCTTCCACATCACCTCGAACTACCGAAGATGCCTTGTATTCCACAATATCTACCTCTCCCAACTTCCATGGTCGCCTAATCACTTCATTGAACTGCCTCCTTGAACCTCTGAAACCCTCATTGGACCCGCGCCAAGGGATCCTTCAATACACCATTCTGAAAACTATTTAACTCAGAAAAAAAGCCGATATGTGGTCCTCATGTTGAGATCATCGTGTCTGTATTCCATGATCAACAAAACATTGGGTTTTTAGCACACTTAATTATTTGGTGTGCCGAAGGACGTGTGTAGAATGAAATAGAAAAGGGCATGGTATATGAGTGGATCAATATCGTGTTTGTTTTTACATCATCGTTTAAAACCAAGAACATGAGGAATTTACAAATAGATATTTATGAAACTTAAATATTTTAAATCTCAAGATAAACTAAAATAAAAAATTTATTCAACCCATTGTTTTTTGATCCACAAATTAATTCATTTAATTCGCGTTCGTCATGAAAATACAACCAGATAAAAAATTCACAAAAATAAATCCTACCCCAAGTTTGGATTGATCATTGGTGAAGACCGCGTTCATCAATATCTATTCATTATTGACAAAGATCGTACTTGCACAATGATGAGAAGAAGATGTTGTGTTTGTCATGCTTCGATCCACCTGGATCCATGGCATCATCGTCGTTCGCCAACAGAGAGGATAAGATATGAGAAGATAATTAATAGTTTGAAAAAAGGTTTGTGAGTCCAAGATCTCATAACCATGAGTTTATAACCTACCATCAGGTTAAAGGAAATTAACTAAATAATTTAATAAATAATTGTTTAATTATTCCCCCATGATGGAACATAAGTCGAACACCCAACACCGATAAAGATTATACCTTTATTAGCATAAAACCTATGCTCCAAATTTATTGGTGGTCTCATATTTTTCATCTGAGTCCTTGTTTGAGAGATATTCGGGTTTGAGATATTAAATGAATAAATTAATAATTTATTTTATCCATTTAATACACCTCCAATGAGCGAGGGGTCCGAACATTCCACGCCGTCTTATTTTATGTCATGTCTAGGGGAAACATTGCATTCCAGACCCAACCATGGTCTCTAATTTCCGATCCAATCAAACATTTATGATATATCCTATTTTCATTATTTAACCATGTATTATTAATATAAAAACACTTAAATTTTTTATAAAATTAATTCCAGGCACACCGGGCCTCGGAATTGCGTGCCATCTCAATGCGCAACTCTAAAAATATTCTTAGAAATATTTCAAAGTATTTTTAATACAAAAACCAAGACTCTACACTATTCCCTCCTTCAAAATTTTCATCCTCAAAAAGAAAAACAATGGAAACTACTCGGGATTCCGAGCGTACACTTACCTCTCACACTCTTAGGGAAGCCTGTACGTTTCTATCCTACCAAAGAATGTTGACCAAAGGGTCGTCCCACCATCATAAGGCTTTAATGAGTTGATGACGTGTGAAGGAACACACATGTTTCTCCTCATTTGTGACATGTAAACGAAATTTTGTACCCACTCCAACTATTTGGGGTGAGGCAAGGTGGTATGAAATCTCACCATCTCCTTGAACAGTCTCGAATAACCTGATAGAACTCCGGGGATAGTTTTCGTCTCTGATCAAACCTCTACAGAACATGTTACAACTAGAATCAATGTTTGTCACTAGGACATAGTATCGTGATTTCCTCTTTCAGAATATCCATATGGGGAAAAACCTAAGGATATCTAGTCACACATGATTTCACAGTCAATGAATCACAACAGAGATTCACTTATGGACTTGAGAAGAGAAGGAGTCAACACTGTCGACTGAAGAAAAGTTGTACCCTTCTCTTCCACTAGGGTCATCTACAGGGATGTTAACTGCTCTGAAACGTCCCGCACTAGGTGATTCTGGGACTTCCCACACTTCCCGTTAAGGGAATCTACTACACAATTACACCTTGAATCCACAAGTCAGAGGGATTCTTCCACCATGCTTCTAATGCGATGTATGGGTCCCATATGACCACGTGTCTGTAACTGATCATGAGAATATCTCCTACATTGAGATCTCATCATTTGGCTTCTGCAAGCTGCAGTTGATGTCTTAGCTCTATTACGCTCACTATCACAACCAGCTGTATAGCATAGCATGAATCTTTCTACCACCAATGCCTACTCTCGCACCTCAATATAGATGGGGATTCACAAGGGAACTATGATATCATAGATCTCTCTACAGATTCCCCGCTCGAATTTCTATTCTCAACAACTACAGTTATAGGCCAGCTGACCACCGACTCTAGCCAAACCTCTACTGTTTTTGGGTCTGGAAAACTGCAGAACCTCAATGGTCTTTGGGGATATAACTCAATAAGTGTGCTCAACCTGCACACATTCATAGCCTTCCCAACTGGGGTTGTCTTCTTCTAAACAGGTACGGGTGCTGCTACCTGCCCACCTGGAGAAAGGGGCTCCCATGATGGGTCCTGAACTGATCTCTCGTCGCTCACAGAATCGTCACTACAAACCATAGCTGGTATTCTAGATGACTGTCATCGTAGAGAAATATTGAATGTTATCAAAGAGAACCATGGTCAGATGAGAATATCTATATGTATCAACAACGATGGGGATCTGACTTGAGATGAATAGTCAAAGACTCAATCTTATATGATGCATGTACCATTTTTCCCTCCAATAGGTGTCTCAGGGTGCCAAGTCGAAAAGCGGGTAATCAGGGTCCTATTGAATGGATACGTTGGCAGCTTGTACCATCATTGGACTCCCTGGCCTGAGAGCCTCTCTCGAGAAACTTCGATAATGTTTCTCTAAACAAACCAAGACCGTTTTAGGGAAACGTCAGAACAACGTCCTAAGGGTCGAACCACCTCTGATACCACTTTGTGACGATATGACCCATACTAGGGCTCAAGCCGCAACTACCCCAAGCCCACCTCCATAGGCCAGGGGATGGTGACTAGCGTCGAAGGCACAAAAAACTCTGGGAGGATTTTTCATAATAACATGTACACACACACAGCCAACTCTATACAAAAGTGCAGAGGAAAAGAAGGAAACGTACCACACTTCTATAAAAAGGAAACCAAAAAATTCATCGACCTCTAATAGTACAAGTACAAGAAAATTAAAGCTAAAAGTGAAAGGGTAAAAAAATACACACCCAACTGGAAAAGTTCCATAACCCGATAAATGGTGAAAAAGTAAAACATCTGGGAGACTACCACTTCTGAATTCCAAGCTATGACCACCGCACGCAGTCCAAGCACCCTTTATCCCTAAGGTCCACTGATATCATGATCAACCTATCAGTCATCTCCAAGGGCACAACAAATGTGGGAAAATACCAAGAAGGGTTGAGTATAAGAATACTCAGTAGGATTCCTTGAAGGCTTGAGGGAGCTGTAAGAGAGGTAATTAAGAGGAGAGCAGTAAGAGAGAACAAGTTACCACAAGAGTGAATGAAAAGAGTATAGCTCTACCCAATAGTAGATATGATCGCTCAAAGAAACCCAAATGAGAGAGTAAGGGTATCTCTATATCACAACTTACACCAGGTATATGTCCATACATATACCCAGGGCATTTAGATATACTCATAAATTATACCCCTAGTTACCGAGAAGTCACACAACCGCATACCCCTGCTGGGGATTCAGTTCGAAGATTACATGAAGCAATCTTCTAAGAGAACTCACTCCATGAGTCTGATAGCTCTGAAGTCGTCCGTTCAAGAAGTATCATTCGTCAGAAGGGTCATGAGAGATAGATACACTCATTCTGGGAGAACAAACACCTGAGTGTTGAAAGATCACGATACACAGATGAGAATCACTACCAGGGTCTTGGAGGATACCGCGAATCATCTAGATTTACATGCTAGGTATAGGATCAGAACCCTATGGGAATAGTCACATTGATACCTCACTCTACCTAGTGTCAAGAATGGATAGAGTATCTCATTCCAGGCCTCTCGGAGGGATACCTGATTCTATCTTTGGAAGTCCTACTGAAGTGATCATACTCTTGTAAAAGGAAACGATACATGACCCTTAGGGGAATGATAAAATGGTTTCTAACCCAAATGAAATATGTCCAAGATATGGTGGACAAGAAGATTAAGTCATGTACTAAGAAGCACATGGTGTGTAGAAGTGTTGCACACCGTGTCTTCTGACCCCGGGTACTACCCATGTACAATGGCCCATGTTGTAAGGTTAGTCATGTTGACGAAGGTATACACGGCATGTAAGAGAGTGAAAAGTCATGTTTCTCTATTCGGGGTGTACTCTCTTTATGTAGGACATGTGCCCGTACATGGCTCCAACCCGTGTGTCACAACCTGGGTAACTGGTACACAGGGTAACCCATGTAGCTGGCCTAGTCTGGCCATGTATTGGATTACCAAATACAAATATTGGAAAACTATATTAGAGGAAAACAACCCCGCACTCAAGGGGTGGGGAGTACCATCTCTACTAAAGCATAGGGGTAAGGAATACTCACATCTTGAGTCATCAAGGGAGTACCCATCCTAGCTCTCACTAAAAGAAACTACATGGTTTGGCTCCTCGGGTTATTTTCCATACCTCAACATCCATGAAGATTTACAAGGTAGTAACCTAAAGGACCTCCATGTCATATGGGTTCCAACACGATAGACGGTGCGTCAATCGGACACCCAGTTTGTAAGTTATAGGCATTTAGTACCAAGGGCTTGGTTGGAATCATGATCTATCCAACCTGACCGTACTGCAAACGTCCCTAGATAACCAAACGGGGCACACCGTTGCGATCCACATGGAAAAGCACACTATATGAATTATCCATTTTTTCAAAATGGATACCCTGTGAAAAGTTTCATTTTCACCCCCACATGCGCGAACCGGGGCTCGTGGGGCCCACAATTTTCAACTTAAAATATCCAAAATTGTTGTGGAAACATCCATCTTAATTTTAGTGTCACAACGTCACAGATGGTTCATCATTCCATAATCATATGAAGGAGATATGTCAGATACAAGATCTCATAATGATAATAATAATATTACTATTGGGTGTTTCGTGGACCTGATCCACGAACCAGAATTTAGTATCAAACATTTGACTTGAATCGACCGTATAAATGATATGATTACGTCACCACTAACGGTAAGTCAATTGGATTTCACAGACATGAGTTATGGAGGGTTGAAGATTTAATAATATTACTAAATCTATTAATTCATGAGTGTTTCGGGTACCCGATCTGAAAACCCTAAAAAGACATCCAATATTGGACTCAAAATGTCCATCTCAGAATCAGGGTCACACATCCATATACAGTTTATAAAACCAAGATCGCCTAAAGAAGTTTCTGAAAAAATGTGTTTTATCAAAAAAACTGATAATACTAATATTTTATTATTATTATTTATTACTTTTTTTATTTATTTTTACTAACACCCAAATCAATCCAAGATTTGGGGCCCCTTCTTACGTGCTGGAATCAATCACCAACTCTCTCCCTTTATTATTTTCTATCTATTATTTTTATTTTATTTATCTTATTTTATTCTCTCTCCAATATCAACCTTCTTTCATGATTTCTTCTCCTCCAAACCCAACTGGCCAGGCCTTCTTGTGGGCTGCCTCTTCTGCTGGATATGCCGCCACCAGCCAATCGCCCTGCTTTGCCGCATTATCCCACTGACCGGACCACCTCGCCCTACCGACCTCACTCTTCTGAACCTCCATAATCATGCCTACCTGATCTTACACATCACCCAGAACATCCGTGTCCACCACGCATTCCACTGGATCTACCACCCCTAGCTTCCATGGTCACCTGATCACTTCACTAAATCACACCCTTAAATCGTTGAAACACTTATTGGACCTATGCCACGGGATCCTTCTGTGCACCATTCCAGATTCAATTTAACTCGGAAAAAAAAGAGACGAAAGTAGATCTGTGGTCCTCGAGTCGAGATATTCATGTCTGTATGTCGTGCTTAACGAAACACTGAGTTTTTAGCAAGCTTAATTATTTGGCATGCCGAAAAACACGTGTAGAACAAAATAGAAAAGGGAAAGGTATATGAGCAAGTTGATAGTCATGTTTGTTTATCCATATTCATTTAAATCCAAGAACGTGAGGAATTTACAAATATATTTTTATCACACTTCAAGATTTTCAATATCAATATAAACAAGAAGAAAAAATTGATTCAACCCATTTTTTTCAATCCACAAATTAATTCATTTAATTCATGTTTATCATGAAAATTCATCCGGGTAAGGAATTCAAAAGAAAAACCCTAACTCTGGTTTGGATTGATCGTTGGTGGAGATCATTTTCCTCAAGATCTGTTTGGTGTTGATGAAGATCAAACATGCACAATTATGAGAATAAGATGTTGCGTTTATCATGCTTCGATCCGCCTAGATCCAAGGCCTCATCGTCATCCATCAACGGATAGGATAGGAAATGAGTGGAAAAGTCGTCATTGGAAAAAAGGGTTGTGAGGCCAAGATCTCATAACCATGAATTTATAGCCTCCAATCAGGTTAAATGAAATAAATTATATAATTAAATAAACAATTATTTAATTATTTAATTACTCCACCACGATGGCGCATAAGCCGAACACCCGGTGCCAAAAAAATGTTATACCTTTCTTAGCGTAAAAACTATGATCTATGTTCATCGGTGGTCTCAAATTTTTCATATGAGTCCACATTCATAAGATATTTGGGTTTGAGCTATTAATGAATAAATTAAAATTTTAATTTATCCGTTTAATACACCGCCAACAAGAAAGGGGTCCGAACATTCTGCGCTGACTTATTTTATGTCAGATCTAGGGGAAACACAACGTTCCGGACCCAACCGTAGTCTTGGATTTTGGATCTGATCAACCATTTAATAGATATCACATTTGCTTTAGTTAAATACGCATGCATAATATAAAAACACTTAAATTTATTATATAATTAATTCCAGGCACACCCGTCCTTGGAATTTCACACCATCTTGGCGTCCAACTCTGGAAATTTTCATAAAAATATTTCAAAGTATTATTAGGCCAAGAATTGGGTCTCTTTAATATATATATCTTATCATTAGAAATTTGGAAAAGTATAATATTTTAATGTAATGAATATGGGTACCCAATGGGAATGTGATTTGGGAATGTATCTAATATACTACGATATGTAATAGTTGGAAAATTATAATAGATATGGAAAAAAACTAGATATATATCGTATTCCATGTAAGAATATTCTGTCAATAGTTTGAGAAAAATTATGAGATTATTGGAAAAAAATTCAGATGATGATTTAAGGATATTAATAGGATGAATTTCACAAAGATTTTAAGAATGATCTTCATAATAGTTGAGATATGATAATGAATTATTTACTATGATGAATAACATCACACCATAGTGAATAACCAAATAATATAAACAAAATAGAAATAGATGAATACTAGCATCATTAGAAGATCCTTGAGAAAAAAAGTGGTAAGTAAATTTGTTCATGCACACATAGACAATGATATGTGTATTATTTCGATAAGAAGAGTTCATGAATATTATACGAATCATGTAGAGAAAAATAAGATAAGATATATTTGTACAAATAAATAGAGATCTTGTCTTAGTTAATATACTAAACTAAGAATTATAATATTTTGAATAAGAGTTTATAGGTTTTATATTAGTGGATGATTTTACTATTCAAATACGAAAACATTATTCATGTGATTCAATGAATAAAAAATAAGAGTAAATAAATAATTAAAAAATGTGAATATAGAAGAAATTGATAATATATTTATAATATTGATCATGTGTATCAAAAATAGAAAACATTTAGAGGCTAATGATATCCTAAAAAATATTTTGCATTGATAAAGAAGTGGTAGGAGTAGAATAAGAAAAGTCATACTGTGTAAGAAATTAAGAACCAATGTTTCATATATTAGGAGTATTGTATAGGTTAAATAAGAAGAATAGATAAGAAACCCAGATGTGAAATATTATTTTGTGTTGGAAAAGATGATGATTTTGAGAAGAGTAGAAAATGATGGTACTACTACTGAATATCTTGATCATCAAAGAAAACTAAGCCTCTCATATTGCGGTATATCTATATCATAAGGAATGATGTTTATAAATCCATTATTTTATAATATTAGAGGGAGTCCAAGATTACTTCATTATTTGAGATATCTTAGTAATGGTTTGGTAAGATGTGGCTTAGCTAATTGCTAAATTTTAGAAAAGATATCAGGCCTTATTATTTTGTTGAATATTTTAGATTACAATTGACCAAACATTAAATGAGGATCTGATATAAAATTTTTATAAAAATGGAATCCTTGGTTAGTGTCATAGCCTAAATACTATAAGTTGTTTCTTCCGTATAAGTTTATTATGTGGAAGCAATATACAGGTTCAAGGTTATTCTATTACACAAGATTCATCTTGGTAAGAAAAGAGAATTTTTTTTTGTTTTTGGGATAGAAACTGATTTACACTTTGGATGTAGTCATCCAAAATGGAGGTGAACCTCATTATCAAATTTCAATATACCTTGTTGGTTTTATTTATTAATTATTTAACTTTCATAAAAAAATAATGAAAGTTGAGTGATAGAATGAGATTCGTTAAAAAAAATATACATAACTAAAAGAGAGGGAAAGATGTTTTAAACTAGAAAAAATTCATTCATAATGATCCCCCCCGCCTCAGTATTGTTTCACCCATCTTGGTTCAGCAACACTCAGTATGATCAATTATTAAATAGTTATTTGAAATTAGTATCGGTTGTGATGAACCAAGTTATTATACCTTAGATAAGGTCTCAAAGAAAAATTCTTCCAAGATTTCAGGATAGTGATTCAAATTAGATAGTTAAAAAGTTACATGTGGAGGGGGATAATGGTTTATTCTTATAATGGTCCCTATTCTAGTTTTATGTGACAATATTAGGGTTTTTTGTGGGATGTTTTATTATATTGGATGGTAAAGCAAAGGAATACAAGGAAGAGTTGTTTTGAACAAATTATATATAGTACCCACAATGTTATAGGTATTGTAAGAGGGTGGAATTGTCACAACCCCCCCCCCCCCCAAGAGTACCCCTCCAAGGTTTTCAACGAGAGAAGAGAGATAGGGACAACCAAAGTCCTACTTCCAGTAGTCCTCGGGAAGGAAATTATCACCAAGGGTATAATAAACATGCGTATGGGAGGGATTAACCTCTAAGAGAACATAAAAAACCTAGTGAAAAAATTAAATTCATTATAGTACTATAAAAATTGAAATGAAATCTAAAAGTACCAAACAGTAAATATAGAAGCAACGATGATGCCCACAAAACTTCTTAAAACCACGATATAGTAATATCCAACTAGATATCAACCTGTATCAACTAACATAAAAAAATAGTTTTTATCTTTCTACGATGAGCATAATAGTATACTCAGTAGGTTCCTACCCAAATCATGTCATGAAAAAGATAACGATGACTTTCTAAATCATTGTGAACAAAAGTAAAACTAACTCATCCTCTAAACAGGTGTGCTACGTTTTTATCCTAACCATGGAAAACTCTTTCCAAATATCACATAATATATAAAATATAATATACTAATGAAACATTAATGGTAACATTCTCCCCCTTCCCTACTGTCTTGATCCTCTACCCTAATGTAGCATTTCCTAATCCATATCTCTATAAAATAATCTATCCAAAAGACACCAACACAAGTATTCACAATAAGGACCCCGTACATCATTTCATCACTTTTTCCCATCCACATCACTATATATAGTATCCAAGTAGTATCTAGGAGATATCACATCCCGTATAATGTGTATTATAAATCGAGTATTATAAATCTAGGCATCACATTCCATAAACTAAGAAATTTCCTCAATCCATCATAGCCTATATAGTTCATACCTATTGTAATTATTTGGATACTATATCAAAGGATAAATGTGTGTGAATAACCATAACTCATCCCAACCCTCTACACACATATATGGGAGAACTAAAAATCATGAAAACTAGTATAGGTAAATACCAATAAAAGAGAGTGGGGTTATAGGGGGTAGTAAACCATCCATCTTCCAGCTTGTATATTGGGGAAAACCCGTCTCATAGTCCATTGGGTTTCAATCTCCCAAATAGACATGGGTGGGGAGCCTAACATATCACTAAATATAAATGATATAATATATCTCACAACCATATTATGGGAATAACCTAGTCTTAGACTCAACTACAACTAATGTTTCTCAGAATCCCTAATATAAAAACTAACACAAAATATCCGACATGAAAATAGGAATTTAATAGGAATTAATTACTTATTTCTTTTTTTGGTATTTATTTTTATCAATTAATTTATTTTAAACTAAATTAACTACTATAATTATTTAAAATTACATTCCTTAGACACAATCATGAACTAAATTCCCTCCAAATAAAATTCAAACCAATTCAATGGTTTATCAACATTAACTAATTTTTATAATTTTCAGTTCATCAACACCAACCATTTCAGTTGTGAGTTATTTATTCATTGTTAGGATCATTCTATAATCTAGGATGACATATGCCTATCATGGGGTGTGAAAAAATTATTCCATTTGTAAAAAAGTAGTAAATTTGTTAACCATAGTTTCCTCTAGAGTGGAGCTCTCGACAATCGCATTTCTCATTGAAATTAGATAAAGGAGTTGAGGAATTTTTGAAATATTTTTATTTTTAAAAAAATAAAAAAAAATAATAATAATGGTTAAACACACATTAATGGAGTGATTTATAGATTAATATGTGGATAACCATTTTAAATGTCATCATGTTTATAAAAATAATTCCCTATCTAATATTATTGAATGGTGAATGAAATACTCCTCGATTGAGTTGTCAATCACCCTTAGTTGAAGAACTCAATATAAACCACTTTTATGTGCATGAAAATTAATTAAAAATTCAGAAAAATACTAAGGAAAGTTATGATCGAAAATTGGTTCTCCTTATAAATCTAAATATAATTAACTTATTCGACACACATGTTAGTAATCTCTACACACTATCCACCTAACACAATTTTCCTAATCGAGAAAAAATACACTACGCATAGGGAGTAAAAAAATCATCAAAAAAAGTTATAAATAAAGAATGACACAAAAACACAAAATAAAAGTTAATTAATGGAATTAAGAACCACTAAAAATATAAATGATTCAATATAGAAAGAGGGTTTAAAATTAAATCACAAACTCTGAAATTACAAAAGGAAAACTCTCCTTCCCCAGTCACCCAAAATCTTTACCACTCATGGTAAAGGGTAATTGTGTTGAATGGGGAAGAAAATGGATTTATGAAACTAATAAAATAAAAAAAGTATAATATCCATATAACTTCAAGATTACAATACTATAACATAGCCCCTCAATCTCATTCTTCAATTCCATTGAATGGAAGTGGATGCACAAATTTATAGGCTTCAGGGGTGCCGAAATTTCCCTCCAAAATCTATCCACTGAAAGTTTGAGTTTAATTCTCATAGTAAATGGTTGAATATAGGGAATGTTTATTAATATAATTTCTGAATAACTCAATTTTTCATGATCCCTTTAAATCCAAGCTTCATTATATGAGTTTAAAAAAAGTATTCCTAAATTACTAAAGAAAAAATTTTCTGCCTAAGGATACTCTTTAACTTCATCCAATTTGGTGCATTAAATATCTTCCTTAAAAACCAAAATTCTCCAAGAAATTTAATATTACAATGAGGAATGGATTTCCCTTTCCAATCCAGATTGAATAAAATCCTTTTTATGTCTCTTGACATAGATTTACCTCAATTACTAATGTGGGTCCAATTCATTAATCCAGAAATGGTTTTCTAATTGATTTGTTTTCCTAGGCCATTGTATTTTAAATTGACTCTAGGTATATACGATATTGTTTCATCCAAACAAAATCCTAAAAAATCAGTTTAATTGAATCAATATTTTAAATGTTGTACTCAAAATATAAAAGTGACATAAAATTGTTAAATTTTCAGAAATAAATAATTTTCATATTTAAGACAAAAATTCACCAAAATTACTAAAATGATGAAAATCAGATCAAAATGATTTATTGGAATAGATTAAATAATATTTAAAATATATGAATAATTATAAAAATTTTATCTCTATCAATTCCATAAAAATTTTCACCTGGACTTCTGGACAAGTAGGTATCAAAATCAAATACATAAAATTCAAACCACATACCCACAAGATCCACCAATTCCACACCAAGAAAAAAATTATCATGCATCATCAAAAAAAATATCTTATGTTCTTCACTAATCTCATTAAATCCATTTAAACTTCATTTATCCTCCCATGAACACAAAACAACTTACTCACAGGAACTTTCTCTCATCTCACAAATATAAATTTTCAAAAAGGTTTTTCTCATCCATATTCATGCAAGGGTCACCATAGGCTTGATAAATTTCTATATATCTACACGATGTTAATCAAGAAAAATTTATTACCATATAGAATATTTTATTAAGTTCTATGTATTTTGTTTTGTAGTATTTAGATGTCAAAAATGTTGAGTCTGAATGAGGAAGGATTGGCTCTTTTTGAAGAAAATATGCAAGATTCTAATTTTTACTCAAGTATGGTATCCTCCTCACTTATAAAAGTACATATTTAGCTCCATAATAATGAAAAATCAAGGAAATTTCACAACATTCATAATTTTAGATGCAAATAAAATTCAATCACCTGAAACATAATTTTTCATCAATGCTCCAGATATGCATTTCATTTTTTCTCCATTGGAAGATTCAGAAAGGCATAGTACTTTTATTGTAAAAGCTATAAAAATGAACATCTATAAATAGAATGTATTTTTTAGCATAAAAATCATCCCTTCAATATCTTATTTTCCACCCAAACTATTACAAAATTAGGTATAATAAAACAATACATATTCCCACATACATAAGTTTAACAAGATCATGAAATTAAACTTCAAGAGTAGGCCAGATATGAAAAATTGGCTTGTAATGTGGCTGAACTAAGAAGGATATTAAGGGATTATATGGTTAATAATAATTAAATGTACAACTAATAGAAAAAAATCGTTCTCCTTAAAAGGGGATTTAAAACCAGAGAATTGCTTTAATCAATTAAAACACAAGTACATCAGACCCTAAAGCTTTGACTAAAATAAATAAAATTACAATTATATAAATCACGGCTAAGTTCTCATGAGAATTGATTTGAATGATAATAATATGAAAAAATTTATTTTTAAGCCTTACATGAAATTTATTTCAAAGATATATATAGTGAGATGTCACATGGGATTGAAAAATTAGAGAACTTTTTATGAAATAACCAAATATTTTAACTTGAAAAAAATTCATTTTCAGCATTCACTACTAAAAACCACACCTATAACAGAGATGGAATATTTTAGTGCTCAAAAAATTCACTGATAAAGTTCATCTTTATAAATGTTAAGAAAGGATGGTAAATTTTATCCTTTATTAGTGCTTTTTTGTTTAGTGCTAACAAATGTTAACCATTATCAGCGCTTTATTTTAGCCTTTCTAAAGAAAACATATATTAGCACTTCATTAATAGTGCTAATTAAAATTCATTTTATCAGTACTTTTTAGAGCTGATAAAGAACCATAGTAAAATGAAAAATAAAAAAAATAAAAAAAATTGAGGAAATTAAGAAAATTATCAAACATTTTATTAGTTGAATAATTATTGATAAAAAAGAATAAATTTAATATACATATATATATATATATTAAATATTCATAAATTATATATAATAAATATTTATTTATAAAATAAATAAGTATAATATATATAAAATGTTAATTAAAAACATATTAATTTCTTATTCATTTTTAATACTATTTGATTTTTCAATTTAACCTATATAAAATATCGTGTGTTGTATTTACATAACATGTGTGTGTGTGTGTGTGTCTATATATATGTTAATGTGTTTGTATACACAACACACACACAAATATATTTATGTAATATATAGAAACACATACACCTAATATTTATTTAATTTATTCAAATTTTAGAATATTTTATAATTTCAGCATAACATATTTTATTTAATATATATTAATTTTTTAATCAAAAATTTTTATTTATTTTATTCTAATACTATAGTAAGGGTATTTATATTTATCATTTTTTATTTTGTATTTTATTTTTGAATTTTATTTTTTTATATTTATTTATTTATTATGTTTTATTATTTTCAATATGTATTCATGTAATTAAATATATATATATATCCTTATTTTTTTAATAACTCATATTTAATTAACAAAAATTATCCATTTTTTTAATATTTTTAAAGTGTACTCATTTTGAATTATTCAATTTTACTAATTTTTAAAATGCATGTATTTAACATTATATTTCCATTAATCACATTGAAAATATATTTGTAAATAAATATTTAGAAATAAATAATATATGTATATTTAATATATTAATATTTATTATAAATAAATAAATATTATTTTTTAAATAATTATTCATGTAATTACAAATATATAATTATATATATAAAAAAGTATAAAATTATTATAAAGTTATGTAAATAATTATAATTACAAAAACATTAAACAGCTCGTTTAAAGCACGGATAAAGATCAATATTTATTACTCGTAATTAAATAATGTTAAAAATATAATTATCAGCACTAAAACATTAGCGCAGATAAAAGAGATCTTTGTTCATGATTTTTTGAAAGTGATGTTATAAGTGACACCCATCTATTTAAAAAACCAAAACTACAACTCAGACACTCACGATTCTCAAGCTCTCACAGAACTCCTCAATTTTCTGTGCAACTCCCCAATGTTCCCTTGGATAAATAATGGACAAAATCCATTGTATGTTATTTTCTACCCTTCCTCTATCGTTTTTTGATGTTTTGGGTTCTAATTTTTACGTTTTTTCACTGTTCCTAAACATGATAAACCCTACATCTCTTCTCATTGCTACTGAAATACAATGAGTGTGGTTCTATTTCATCATTTTTCTCATTTCATGTGTATTTGACTATTCGTCCAATTTTTTCCTAAATACACACATAGATGTTTTACTCTCCTCTCAACATTAACAAGGATACCTCTCATCCCCCTCAGTTTTTTCTTCGTTTAAATAATATAGGGTTGAAAAAAATAAGTATTTTCTCAAATTTAATTCATCTTGTATACAAAAAATATTTATTCTAAGGTCTTAATTATGAGGGGTTTAAGGATTATTGGATACCAATATTTGGCCCTAATTTATGAGTGATGAACTTATAGGGACCAAGGTATGTGTAAAATTGTTAAAACATGTTTTGTGGATTTTAGTTGTTCATGTAAATTGTTAAACCATGAAATGATTTATTTAGATTTATGGTTTTAGGGAATAAATTTTTATGGAAGTACAAAAAATATTAAATTAGTTATTCACATTCCAAAAATTATTTTAGTGATTCATGTTGTTAGAGTTTTGTCTTTTTAATTAATTCAATATTTTTATTAAACTTTAACTGTGGGTTACAAAATGTGATAAGGAATTTATTTGGTGAGAAAAGTATTCTCAATATTTTTTTTCAATTTCCGAGATTTTATATAGTTGAGAAATAATTGGTTAAATAGACATTGAAATACCCAAAAACATATAAAAGACATTATTTCCCAAAATTATGTGAGTTTTAAATAGTTAGATAGTTGATGAAGAAAACTATGAGATGTTATTTATTAATATATTTACTAATCAAAATAGAGAGATAATTAATTTAGAGGATATAAAATAATCATCTAACATTGTGAATAACCATAGAGAGAACAAAAATAGATTAAAATATAATTTTGATGGTTTGGATCTTTATGTACTACAATTCATGATAATTTTTTTAATCCATGTCTGAAATACAAAATATGTAGATTTGATCCCCACATTGTAATTAACACATTTTTTTATTCCATATCCAAACCTCCCTTCTTATTTTATCATTTTTTATCACTAGGTTAAGGTGATAGCACTCCTTTGGTGATCAAGGGACCTCAATAATATTTATGTGATTGAAGGATGGTGTAATCTCATTAAAGTCAATAATACTTTTTTGTGCTGCTTCAGTGTTATAAATCAAACATATTCCATTAAATCTTAAATATGGATTCCACTAATACTATATTACAAGTATTCCATATTTGTTTTTTTCATAGTTTACATTCACATTTATCCTTGAGATAAATCAGCCATTTTTTAGGTTTTTATCCCTCTAATGATTATAGGATGATACCCTAAAACTCATAAGTGGTATAAGAGAATTATTCTTTAAGGACACAATGTGTTAATATATTAGTTTTTCAAAAAAAATAAATGGAATATTATATTATGTCAATATCATATATTATGATATAAAGGATTTCATTATTCATCCATAGCATATGGATATTATATATCAATTCATGATACTTTTTGAGATATTCCATTAGTTTAGGTTCCTAGGTAATTTAATCCTTAGACAATTGGTTTTATTCCATATATTGATTATGGATTAGACTCCCTCTTTCAAACTAGACTTCCTCTCATTATAAATATATGAAATTTAATCAAACGTCTGATGACAGATTAAATAATGTTAGTGAAGGTTTGTTGTACTGTTGTATTGAAGTATTATATCTCTGTTCAAGATTTCATGCAAGATTCCTGGAATTGTGAACCTTTATTCAAAGAGTATATTGCATTGTTATTATTCAAGAAAAATTAAATGTTTGACTACTCATGTAGACAATGGATTCTAAACATGATTATGTTTCCAATCCCAATAAATAATAAACTATTAATGATGAAACTGTGGAATTATTAGGCGATCAGCAATATATTGATGAAAAAAATGAAAAAAAACAACAATGACACAACATCACAATTTTGAATAAAATTATTAAGTAAAAATGTTAGGGTATAAAATTTGAGGTTGGTTGGAATCAACACGGCCAGAATATTGACCCCCAACAAGTAAATGTTCATTAGTTATCATGGGGTCATAATGAGGATGAATCTGTAGATTGATATTGACTCATGAAACTGAATCCAACCTTCAATGAAGGAAATCATTTGGAAAGATATAATAGTAATTTTAAAATATACTTTCTCCATTTTAAGAAAAAATTATATAATGAAACATTGATTTAGTTTTCATTATTCCCAGATGAATTCATTTATTTTAGAATATTTTTATAATAAATTTGTCTTAATGGACACTGGAATATCCCATAGAGGCATCCATACTCTTCTGAGGATATTACATCTTAGAGATACTGAGGGGAATATAAATCCCCACCCACCACTTAGTTATGCACACATTATAAATCAGAAAACAAGGACTGTGTTAATAAATAGTCATAATGAGAAATCATTTCTGGTGAATTGTGATCAATAATATATTATTTGAATTTATTTATTTTATCTATCTTGATTAAAAATTGTAAATTTATGAAATATAAAAAGAGTGCTAAAAATAAATAACCTTCATCAAAACCAATGTACCCAAATCGTAAAGGAAGAATGGGGTATGCTTCATTAGAGAATAAATTGTTATGTATTTTAAATAAAAACTAAAAGTTTAATTATGTGATATGAAACATCATGTGTTCCTTTTTTATATTCATATGGATGAATAAATATCTCAATCTACATCCATCCCAAATCATATGCTATAGAAGGAGGATGGTGTGAATAAGGATGGTATATTAGTTGATTAAAATACAAAAATAGTATGGGATTCTGGTGTAAGTATGACATAATTTTAATTCTTTATGATTTATAACAATATTACATAAAATAAATATGTTCATGTTTTTTTATATGGTTTAGAAACAAGAATCGGTAATGTCCAGACTAGAGGAAAAGTGACTTTCAGTAGCTTTGAAGTTTCCTGGACAGTATGGCCATGAAAGAGGATTTGGTTTTGGAGTCTCTCCTTGAACATATTTTGAGAAGATAAAACCACATGAAGATACATATAATATGATGAGTTGAATGAAGACACAAATACAATCACTATAATGTATTCTTTTGTGGTGTGGTTTGGCAGAACAATGTATAATAAAAGGTCAAAGAAAACAGGTGGTAACGAAAAGATCTGCACATGATCCAAATGATCCCACTAGCTTTGAGGCTATTAATTGCCTAAAAACCTTACTTAGGGTAATCAATTTCTTCATCACTCTTTCATATAAATGTGAATCAAACAACTTCTGATAACAGCATATTATTAAAATGTTGTTGGGTGTAGTTGTATGGGATTATTTTCTGTCAACGCCCATGTACTTCCATGTTACGAGGGGTACAATCTATAATATCCCAAGAGATCAGCTACACAATCAACCCCTCCCAAAAGCTCACATGATATTGGGGATTTTGGTATCTTATGATCCAACTGCTGAGTTGTCTTTTCCACTTGATGATCCAGAAATTACAATGGTTGAAGCTTCTATTGGAGAATTTATAGCAGGACCATCTAATCTAATAAAGATACATGTGGTAGATCATTAACAAATTTTTTTATATGAAAAAAATGTAATAGTTGATGCTAAATTGTCTGAAGTGAGTTATGATATTACATATGGATAAAGAGGTGGAGAAACAAAAGGTTGAATCGAGGAAATCTAGTGAATCAACCAAGAAAATAAAACTAGCTTTTGAGAGTACCCTTCTCTTCCAATTCTAGAGAAACATTTATTAAAATTACAAGCTTCATTTAGAGACCACATTTAAAGATAAATATATGTCTCAAATTCATTATGAAGAACAAGTATTTATAGCTTCCATTACATACGTAATTGGTCTCAAGTCTCCAAATAATATTCTCAAGCATGAATGTCTTGGAATATCAATTGTGAATACATACATAAGGTCAATTTTCTTAATACATTTTTCAAAATAGTGAGATAAATTTGTTTATTAAAGTTAATAACTATTCATATTTTGTACATGTATTTGTATTACAATTATATAAATGGAAGATCATGGGAATCATGATTTGGATTCATTAATCCTTGTATAATTTCTATTCCTAAAATTACTTTGAATGAGAAAGAAATTAAGTATAAAAAAGATGAGTTACACAAAAAAATTAATAAAAAATCATTTGATGATAGACTCTTTTTTATTCCTATAATGCAATGTATAAAATCTTTGATCTAATCACGTAAAATATATTTTTAATCACTGCATTACTTAATTTTTTTTGTTTTTTAGGAAGAACTAGATGCTGATAGAAGTCAAAATAGACACACTGAATATTTATGTTTTGGATTAAATTCATGGATTTCAAACCAACCGACCACACAGGATGTCTATTGTGAATCATTAATACACTAAAATAAAACTATTATAGATAAACTTTGAATTATATGTTTATCATGTGTTTTAATGATAATTTTTTTATGATACGGTGGTTGATAAATACATACTAAATCATTGAATTAGGTCGGCGTCTGAAAATATAAAGCCTATGGATTACTAAAAATGAAAAGAAAAACTTCAAGGTATATTTATAAATATTTTACAATCCAAATATTTGAAAATAATTTACTTATTTTTTTCAATGTTTCTACAGTGTATGAAATAAGATAATATAATCAATTATAGATACTATGTTTTCAAATTTATGATTGAAATCATACATCATAAAAATTTCCGCATCCCCCAATCAAAAATTTCCAAAAGGTAATTACAACATCGTTAAATATACATCATAATAATTTTTTTATTTTCTCTATACTATCAATATTTTTGATAAAAGTGTTACAAGAAAAAAGAAATCAATTTTTTTTAGATGAGTGGGAAGCATACTTTTCGTTAGAATGTATGCAAAAAAAATTAAATGATTACATGTTATGTTTTTATATAATCTGATTTATGACCTTTTAAAGATATTTGGGGTGTGAAGCATTAGTGTCATAATGATTATATATTATTTTTTATCTCTTTCTCAGGGATAAGATTAATATAGGAAATCAATATTTTTAGAAGAAATCACCTTCCACCAATAAAATTGCTTGGAAAATGTGTAGTTAGAGGAGGAGGTGGAGGTGGAGATGAAGGTGGAGGCATAGGCTAATGCATATGAAGAGGATGATGTGTAGGCGAAGGTGGAGGCAGAGTTTGATACCGACGTAAAGGACGACGAAGAGGCTAAGACTGAGGTGGAGACTGATGTGGAGGAGGTAAAGTAGTGCTGACTTTCCAACAATAAAATTGGTGGGAAATTAATTAGAATAAGAATCATACCATGATTGTATTTTAGAATAATTTTTTAAAAGTTCACACAACACTTGTCACTTGAGATAAGATCCATTTTGCATCTTTCTAGTTTAAATGGCATTTTTTTTAAAAACACATGTGGTGTACACAAAACCAAGAAAATGAATTTGTATTGTTTAGGTACTTTATTACAACGATCCATAAGTTATTTTTAATTTATATGGAATAGTCGAACCCTAATTTCATGCACATTGTGACCAGTATGACTCCAAGTGCATCTTTTTTTCAAAACTGAGATTACTTTTAGTAAAAAACAAATAATATACTCAAAACTGGGCAAATGATTTTTGATTATTTTGATACATTAGAACAATGATCCATATGTCCTCTTTGATGTGTAGGGATCAACTAAACCCTTATCCAATGCATGGTGTGACCATTTTGACTCTAACTTAATATTTTTTAGTTATAAGTGACATTAATGTTAATAAAAAATGGACATACTCAAAACTGATAAAAATAATTATGATTGTTTTGATACTTTATTAAAATGATAAATGAGTCATTTGGGACGTGTAACATTCAGTCGCACCTCAATATGATGCACAATGTGACTCAAAGTGTGCTTTTTATTCTAAATTGACTTTAATTTTAGTAAAAAAACAACAGGCACACTCAAAACCATGAAAACTCATTCATATTGATTTTTTAATTAGGAAAATGATACATAGATCATTTTTGACATGTAGGTATCATCCACACCTCTATCTGATGTATGGTGTGATCGGCATGACCCCAAATGCATCTTTTTTATTCAAAAGAGACCTTAATTTTAACCAAAAAAATAATTAAAATCCTGAAAACTAAGAAAACATATTCTGTATATTATGATACTTTAGTAAAATGATCCATAAATCATTCGAAGTATGTATCATTCAACTACACCTTAATCCAACACAAAGTGTGACTCCAAGTGCATATTTTTTATTCATAATTGACATTAATTTTAGTAAAAAAATGACATTCTCAGAACTATGAAAATGAATTTTGATTGTTTTGGTACTTTAGTGCAATGATCCATATGTCATTTGTGAAATGTGTGGATCATTCGTACCTCTATCTAACACATGGTGTGACCGATTTGTCTCCAATTCTGACCTTTTTATTCAAATGTGACATTAATGTTAATAAAAAACAACTGACATACTCAAAACCAATAAAACACATTCTTATTGTTTCGATACTTTAGTTCAATGATCCATGAGTCTATTGGGATGTGTATCATTCATTCATGCCTCAATCTGATGTATGATGTGATCAGTATGACTCTGATTGAATCTTTTTTTATTCAAAATTGACATTAATTATAGTAAAAAAACAAATCATGTACTCAAAACAGAGCAAATGCATTCTGATTGTTTTTTTACATTTTTAAAATAATCCATACATCATTTTTGACATGTAGGTTTCAGCCTCACATCAATCCAACATACAAGATGACCGGTATGACTCCAAGTATGTCTTTTTATTCCAAACTAACATTAATTTTAATCAAAAAATATAGCTAATAAACTCAAAACTAAGAAAATGAATTCTAGCTATTTTGATAATGTAGTATAATGACCCATGAATCATTTGGGACATGTTTTATTAATCCACACCTCAATCTGACACAGAGTGTGACCAGTGTGACTCCAAGTGCATATTTTTTATTCAAAATTAACATTAATTTTAATCAAAAAAATATTTGGAATACTCTTAAATAGTGTTTTATTTTAAAATTTTTATTTCATTATTTTTATCTTATTTGGTAATTTTTTTTAGGTTTATACTGATTTGGTGTATTTTTGTAGCACGTTGCACCTGTTTCTGGTGATGTAGTGTGCTGCAGCATCACACTATATTTTTCACCTTTATCAGCGCTAGTAAAGGCACTGATAAATCATTTAATTATCAGCGCTTTAAGAAACACTTATAAAGGACTCATTTATCAGTGCTTATATAGGTTCTGATAATGTTATTATATCGCATCACATTAAACATCACTAACAAATCATACTTTTATTACGGAAAATAAAAGTACAAATAAAATACCACATTTATCAATGATAAATAAAATCACTGATAAATGAGATATTTTTTAAACATATTTAAAAGTACTGATAAATGTATGATTTATTAGTGCTTCTATTTCTGATGATAAATATACCCTTTATTAATACGTTTTTAGTGCTAAGAAAACTAATGGAGTTTTGACCGTGCTAAAGTTATCCATGTTTTTCTAGCATTGATAAAGGATGATTCTAGTATTGTTATAGACAAGTTTTGTATTAGTTATTTATTTAATCATAGTTTCATGTAATAAATTATTTTTCTCATTTACATGAGATTCAAAGAAGGAAAAGATAATAATTTCAACTCCAAATATTCAAAAACTCGTAAAAAATCAATGAAATATTTTTTTGAAGAATAAAAAAAATTGAAAACACTAAACATCAGTTTTTTCAGCCCCCACACATAAATGATGTAGTTTAATCAATTATTTGAGTTATTTTTAATAGATATGTAGCTTTTTAATTGAATTGAAACAATAAAAAATGTGTTAAAAATAGGTACAACCTAACTTATTCTTAGTGAAACATTGAGTTAATCTTCTAAGTGTCTCACACTGAAAACCTATATGTGAAAGTAGAGAATATAATGTAAAAAATATATATTTGAAGTAAATAAAATATAAATACAATGATAATAGAAAGATAGATATTGGTTTAATACCTCTAGTGGGCTATGGTTTTTGACCACCTCTTGATGGGAAGTTCCAGTTTGTTATCCACAATTTGATAGTGGGTACAGTTTCTTGTTCATAAAGAACTGAAAATTCATTTTATGGAATGAACTTATTCCTTTTTTTAGGAACACATGTATATAGTACCTCAAATACATGACCATTAGAAATAGATACAACTTTCATGGTGGGGAAGGACAAAAAACGATTCCACATTTTTCATGGTTTTCACTTTCAAAACATCATCTACATTTTCTAGTGTTTTCTCAAGGTATTATACATTAAATGAATAATCAAAGTGATTGTTGGGGTTTAATTATTTTTGGAAAAAAATTAAATCAAGAATAATAAATATCAATTTATTACCTTTAAATGTAATCATCTTTTTTATTTATTTCTTTAGGAAAAGAAACATTGGTCTCCTCTTAACCTCCCTCCAATAAGTGTTCAAATAGTTCACAGATCTCCATATATTCTTTTTCAGATGCATCTAATTTTTATTATTATTCACCCTCCAAGGCAATATAATTGTTTGATAAATCTGAATATTTAAAACAATGGGATCTAATACTCATTTCAGTTTCAATAAAATTAAATGGTAATGATTTCAAAAATGATCATCTCCATAATTTTTTTCATCTTCAATTTCTTCTTTAGTGGGAGGTTCCTATTGTAGTTGAATTTCATTAGATAGAGGTATGTAAATAGGATCCTTAATATTCTCTTAAAATTCAACCAATTCAATGGTTTCTTCCTTAAATGGTTCGATATCTTAAACTCTATAGAAAATATAGTGAACTATTAGATCTTCACACTCATTCCATAAGTCATATCGATCTTATTGATCTCCCACACATAGATCCACATGAAATTAATCCTCCATGACCTCATTAGGTTTTTTATTAGGTTTTTGTTTCTCTATTAATACATAGACATATTAAAATGTTAGTTATACTTTTCTCCCCAATTTTTCAATGTCATTTCAATGATCTTTCATCTGAACATTATCATAACCAGCCTCTTCTTCTTATTGTACCGTGACTGTTTCTTGCTAAAATTCTGGAAAGTACGCATGAAGTTCGAATAATTCTATGGATAATCCCACCAACATCGTGTAATCAAGGTTCACTTTAAGGTCATTTGTGATCTCCTTGAATTCCACTTCCTTGGTTATTTGGATTTTATCTCCTTAGATATACATAGAAAATAAAGAAACACTTTCATAAATAGACCAAGGTATTTTAAGATTTTTTTTAATTTCAAAATAGATCAATATTTACAATTAGATTATTAGAACTGCCTCCCAATAAATAGTTCCAAGTTTTGTCTTGTTCTTATTGCGAGGTGTGATTAAAATAATTATTTACTAAGTTAAAATAAAGTAAATTATTCAAACATGGATTTCTCTATATAGGATCACAAAAAAACATATTCACTTGAAATTAGAGAAATAAGTGGAAGTTTTTTTCGAAATTGTTTTATTTTAAAAGGAAATAAATTTATAAAAATAATAGTTGAATAGAAATCGATGAAGATATTTATGTGGATAGGGTATGATCACTATTTTTAATTTCACCATGTTCATATAAATCATTCCCCCACTTGCCCTATTTATTGATAAATTAAAGGATCCTCAAAATAGTTTTCAATCACCCTTGGTTGAAGGAAGTAATGAAAACCACTCTTGCGTTCATAAAAATCTAAAAACCATTCCAAAAAACGTGAGACAAGTCTCGATCATGAATTATTTCTCCTTATAAATATAAAAACATTTCACCTATTCTACACATGTTACAACGGTCACTAACACTCACCAACTAACATTGTTTTCTTGATATAGAAAAACTATACAAGGTGTAGATACTTTAAAGATATTCAACAAAAGCCATAAAAAATGAATGACACTAAAACCTAAAATACAATCGAATTAATAGAATTAGGAACCACTAAAAATAGAAATCATTAAACATAAAAATATATTTTTAAATTAAAGCATAATTCTATGACATTAAAAATGAAAAACTCCCCCTTCCCTAATCACTCAAAATATTTACCCCTCCATGTGAAGGGTAATAGAGTTAAATGGGGAAGAAGATAGAATTATGAAACTAATAAAAGAAAAATATTATAAAATTCAAAACACTTCAATATTATAATGCTCTATAATATCCCCTCCTTATCATTTTTCAACACCTTTGAATATAATTCGATGCACGAATTTATAGTGTCTAGGGGTGGAAAATTTTACCTCTAGTTTCTGTCCATGAAAATATTGAATTTAATTTGAATATTAAATGGCTGAATCATGGTAAGGTGTCTTCATAAAATGTTTTCCTCTATTTATCTTCTACATGCAACATTTTAATCTCATCTTCATTAGACGAGTGTTAAAAAAGTTTTTCCTAGATTACTTAGAAACATTTTCCATTTGAGTAGACCCTGCAACACCATCTACTTTAACACATTAAATGGAATATTTAATGACCAAAATTATGTATTAATTTTAATGTGAAAATAAATCTTGAAATAATAATTATAATACATCTAGAATTAACTCATTTTGAGGTCTCTATTCTGAGATATTCCCTAATTAATGAGGTGGGATCAATTCTGTTGGCTAGAAACATCATTCCACATGATTGATTTTTCTAGGGAATTTTATTTTGAATTGGCTTTAGGTCCAAAAGAAATTTTTTAAGCCCATTAACAAAATAATCTATAAACAAATAACTTCAACTAGATCCAAATTGTAAAATTGATACTCTAAATAATTAATTAACATAAACCAATTACATTTCAATAATAAAAAAACCTTTCACGTTTTATCCCAGAATTCACCAAAAATACAAAAATGATGCAAATCGGCTCAAATTGATTAATTGGAATGGATTAAATAGATGAAAAATTATGAAGAATTATGAAAATATTATCTATATCATAGGTAATATAGGGAAACCATCCAAAAATACCACCAAGAGGAAACATGAAACCAAGAACTTTTAACTACCTCATTCTGTGGGAAAAGGAATGTAGATAAAACAAGAAATTCAACCATCATCTATTAAATAGAGTCATTAGTGAGAACCCCAAGTATAAGTATCACATAAATGGTAAATCCTAGCTTTAACCATTCCATCATCTCTTATGTAATCCCCATCACCCACATGTATATCCCGATGCATCTCTCCATCACAAGCATCAACAAATACCATATCAATTGGGCCACCTCACCCACATCATATCAGCATTCCCAATGATGGCCATTCTAGGTACATTATACATCTAGACCTCCCCACTCCATATCACATTTCATATTGAATTTCATATATAGTGATTGTCACAAAATCAACATTAAAAAAACAAACCCATCTAATAGGGAAGTTTAGGCCCTAAAACAAGGCATATATCCTTTACACCAAAAAATTATATCATAACTCCAAACTCGAGTCATTCGGCCTACTCAAACAGATTGGAAACTCAGACCCTAGAAATTTACCTTATCAAATAACAATTTTTTATTCCATATTAAATTAACCAATTCATTATGAATATGTTCTATATATAAGAATCCTAATCCATCAAGTTGTAATAAGATATTAAAAGATTACCCTTGCTCTCTATAATTTAAACTAGTTTCACCAAACTGTGGGAAGTTCTATTCTCACTTAACATGCCTTTTTTATTATCATGATTCTGAAAAAATAGTTATATGCTTATATTTATTTATCAATTACATTAACATGGAAATAACCATTTAATTAATCATTCATATTCCATCAATTTTTATCACCAAATTATAATAATCATCATATTCATTTTGCATTCCTCTCCATTTTCCAACCTATTAATTATCAATTAAATAATTACGGATTTATATTATTTGGAATTTTTTTATTATGAACAACATGCAATTTCATATCATAACAATATATGCTAACAATCGTATCATAGATATCCCACTATCTATAAAATTAAGATTTAAACTATTTTCATGGTATAAGAACATAAAAAAATCACTAAAAAATTCTTTCTTAATCTGGTTCAACAGTTATTATGATAATTAAATTTATATAGAAAAGAATAAATAATTATAGATTTATGATTTCTTTTAAATAATTATAAGAATAAACAAATAGCTTACCTCAAAGTCAACAACATTCATCCCATGTGAATGAACCATTTTTGTAGATCCTGATCACCCCTCCTGTAAGAGCTACATCATTCCAAGTACACCATACCATTACCAAACCAACGAAAAACCAATAATTCTTTGTTGGAATGATGGAGGGAACCCATTATCACTTGGAAAGAACAAATAGGAGGATCCAAATCGAAGAACCATGAGATAATAGGAAGAATGTACCTCGAATCATCATGGATCAAAGATGGGAAGCTGAAAATATATCCCCATCGAAAGGATTATAAGATTCCAAGAAAGATATCCGTTATCCCATATAATTTTAGATAAAAACATGTGGTTTGAGAAAAAATTAGGTGCTACAGCTTTAGATGGAGTGATAGACAGCCTATTTTCACACCATTAAACCCTTTGATATCTCATAAGTATCGAGTTTTAAGATCCAACAAAAAATTATTAACCTAAGACAATTTAACCCAAATTTAATTCATGTGGTGAAACTCCCCATGAACTAGCATCACACGATCTGTAAAATTTACATTCAAAACATGAAACTCTTACACATTGTCAATTCTCCCTACTTCAAACTTTTAGTAGTCGAACACCACCAAATAAGCTCTAGGCCTCCTCTAAGAACCATGAGCTTCGGAATCATGAAAAGGGTCAAACTAGATAGATATGGGCCCTTATATTAGATACCTTTCAAAACATTCTCCTACTTAATAATCATAACAAACACACAGAGGAAAAAAATGTCCCTTATAAATAGCCACAATGTGAGATACCTGTCAAGGAACTCACCATCACAGGAGATCAACTACCTCACTCAGAGGAAATAAGGGAAAACCCCATTATAAAAATAACCTTCTCATAAACACACTCATAGGGGAGATACCAATCAAATGAGATAAAGGATAAAAACAAGTATCAAGAGGGAAAAATCTAAAAAACAAGAAATTTTGACATCCATAAAATGAAATATGTAATAATAGAAGAGTTATAATCAAATAGATCTAGGGGAGAGTATGAATCATTGACCCATATTCCTTGGTAATATTCTAAACTCTATTTTTCCACCATAAGACAAGAACCAAGGGAATAACAGACCAATAAAACACCTTCTCCTGGTGATCATGAATCTCCATAGGCTGATCCATGAAGGTCATATCATTCTCAACATTTGTGTCTTGCCAAATGATGACATGAGATTCATCATGAAGATAATGATGCATCTTCAAAAAATGAAAAAAACTGTGTATTTTTTTCATATATGAGGGAAGAATTAATTGATACACTGCAACTCTAACATGATCCAATACCTCAAAAGTCCCAAAAAACCATAGATACATCTTACTCCAATGACCAACCCATTATTTTCTTAGATGAAGAGTCTCCATCAAGAACATGTGATCTCAAACATTGAACTCTTGAGGTCTCCTCCTCTGATCAATATAATATTTCTAATCATCCTATGATGCTTTCATCCTTTTGTGAGTTACATATACCATAACATTAATATGTTATATCATTTCCAACCAAAGAATTGATGCCTCATAACCCATGTCCCCCACAATGGAGTATAGAAATATCATCCATAAAAATATTTAAATGGATGGGAAATATTACAGTAATAAAACTCAACCATGGTCATGAGCCTTATCTAGGAACCTTTAAAATATAATAAAAAATAGTACAACATGTCTTCAAGAGTATGTATGGTTTGATATGTGTGACCATCTGTATACAGATGAAAATAGGTTATAAGGAAGAAATAAGAGACAAAATAATAATGGAGACCTCTCCAAACCCTAGTGGTAAAATAAGTATCCTAACAAGATATGACCATCCCCAGAACTCCATGGAGTCATACTACCTACTTTAGATATTTCCATGATAAAACCTCTATAGTTATTGACTCTTTGATCTCTATAAAGTGGGTAGATTTCATAAAAATATCCCCTATCACCCATATAAAAACATAGAATCCCCGATCTCGAGGTAAATAGGTAACGAATTCCATATATATTTCCTCCCACTTCTACAAGGTAACATTTATTAGGTAGATCATTCATTACACAGAATGGAATCACAATGAACTTGTAACACACATGATAACAAAATCAATTAGTCTTTTGGATATCCTCATCCTTCACCCACATCAAATGATATCTTGACTAAAAATCAATTTTTGATAACCAAATTTCTCCCATCATATTATTGAATAAATCGTAAATTCATAGAATAAATAAGTATTCTTTATTTTCACATGGTTCAAGTGACAATAATCAATACAAAGATGAAAAATTCCATCATCCTTATTCACGAAGAAAATAGGTTCACCCCATGGTGACACACTGGGCCAAAAAAACCTCACTAACATATATCATTGAGTTTTACTCATAGTTATCGAATCTCATAAGGGACCATTATATAGGGATACATTGGGTTGGGATATATTATTGTCTATAGATCAATAAAAAAATCGATCTCTAATAGAGGGGGTAATATTATGAACTCTTCTAGAAATAAATCATGGTATTCCTCTACAACACTTAAAAACATTGACTATGGAACTTATGATGAACTCAAAAACATCATAGACATCAATTAAGAAAAAAAAGAATATTAATTTAACCCACTTGAGGGTCTCTCTCACCAATAAACACTTTTCTCTTTCCTTTAGCGTCATTGAATACAACCTACCTACTAAAAAATCAACATTATCCTGCACTGAATATAACCAGTCCTTGATGATGAGGATTTTATATGGTTGTATCTATAAACATAGAAAGTATCAACAAGATAATTACTACCCCAGAACTAGAACACAGTCTCTACATACTTCATAAATGTTATCACTCCCTCAAACTAGCATAGTCAACACCAAGAGAACTGGAAGCCTCTCTACCTCAAGTCCAGAATCATGGAAGAGGATATGTGATACAAACGATGGTATCACTCTAAAATAAAAAAAATTCATCCACCCATGTAGGAACCAATCAAAGGGAACCTTGAATGATGACCAGATCCCCAAGAACTAGAGACCAAAGTACGAAGTTGAACATGTACTACTCCACATCCGCTTTCACTATTATTACAATCACCTCAATGGAACGCACTGCTCTCAAAGTGTGAGAAGTGTCTCAGTGTTATACTATTACTACACCAAATCCTTTCTAGTGATCCCAAAGTAGAACATAATTTTTTTATTACCTTGGTTCAAACTAACTCAATGGATGAACCTGAGGTGGAACACCCAGTGCATGCGGACTACACACACTGGTCGAGTACTCTCACGGTTGATGAGCTCAGCCTCAATAATAAAAACATGTTTCTGGTCTTTCGTTATGGGTATGGAAGCCTCCACCCATAAGGAAATAACCTAGTGAGTGGTGGGACCTACTCCAGGATGGACAAAAACTCTTCCATCTATGGAATAGGGATCTCTTCACCACAAATTTTCTTTATAAGGAATATTGACAACTGTAATCTCATCATGATCCAATTATGGTCAACTTCTTCTCAATAACCTATTCTCTCACTAGCACCTCAAGATATATATTTATATTAAATGGAGTGACCTAGATTTTCATCTGTAGATGAAAATACTCCTTGAAATTCCTTTCTCTGGCATCTTTATCTAGAAATAGATCTAAATCATTTCGTACAAGGGTCCTAAAATGGATCCCAAACTCTCACATGTTATTACTCCCTTATCAAAGGCTAAGTATGTCTTAGTGAATGGTTACCTTCATGGTAAAAGAAAGGATTTATACATGGAAATAGTCTTGAAACTTCTCCCATGAGACTATATAATCCTCAAAATCTATGAGAAACAAGAACCTTCACTACCTCACTTCTCCACACAACATCATCATATCCAAAAAAACTCATTGCTTCTTCTGAGAAAGGATTGAACTAGTATCTATCTCAAACTAAACCAATCAGTCTTCTACGAATCAATATGAAAAAAATACCTCTTAATTATATAGAAACTTGAACTAAAACTCTTATTATGTCCTCCTAAAAGTGTAATTATCATTATCCTCCACTCAGGGGTGACTTGATGGTATATCTTTTGGAACATATTTGGAATAAAACTAATGAGGATTTCAACCTAAAACAAAACCAATGAAAAAAAATTAGAGCCCCCAAAACTAGAATTTGGAATACTTAACATTAATTAATTAATTTATTTATTATCTTGTTTAGGTTTAAACCTATACCATGGTCTATCCATTTCAGATAGAATGACGAATAAAAATGATGCATGATCCTTTCCTAGGTCTTTAACCCACAACATGTATCACTTCATTTATTATTATCAGTAAACATAAAGGTTCATATAGCAAAACATAAGGGGTCCTAAATACATATATCTAAGATAGTACCTCATGATCAAATTTATACCTAAAATTAGATGAAATGGTTTCTCAACCAACCCATGTAATCTCACTTGTTCCTTATTCCAAACTCAATCTTATCCCTCAACCTAAGCCTTTGATACCACTCTGTCATGACCCCCACCTTCAAAAGATTACCCCTCCTTGGTTGATAATGAAAAAAGGGGATGGTGACTGCCTCTTTCAAACCTTTAGTAGGCCCCAGGGTGGAAACTATCTCCCAAGGTAAAATAAACATACATATGGGGGGAATTAACCTCCACGATAATATGAATAAATTATAGAAAAGATATGTACACTAATTAACACAAACTCAGAAATATATATATAAAGAAAACCTGGGTGAAAACTTTTATTTTTTTACAGTACTACAATAACTAAATAGAAAACTACATGTACCAAAAGGTAAAGATGGCAGTGACCATGAACCCAAAATAGATCTTGAAGACCATGGCCCAGTAATATCTAGCCTAATCTCCAGTCCGCTTCAACTAACTTAAAAATAGTTTATAGATGTGTATGGTGATCATGTCAGTATACTCAATAGGATCCTCTTTGGTGCATATTGTTAAAAAATATAAAGTAATCATTTTAAATAATATTGAATTATAGTGAAACTAACATATCACAAAAAACATGCATATTAAGTTCCCAACCTTATCATGGATAACTCTCACTTTATATCATATAAAAGATAGCAAATAATATTATAATTAAATACCAAGGCTACTCTTCTATTACTTCACCACTATTTTTCCAATCTTCCCCAACACCCCATATCTAGATCCATCTCTCTCCAAAGTAATCTAGCTCAAATACATCTGGTAAAGGCATCCCAATATTCACCTTATGCATCACATCTTCACATCATTCAATCCACATCACCAAATATAGTAACCAAGTAGTTTCCAGGAGCCACAAAATCATGTACTATGAGTATCACACATTATGTATTATACCTTACACCATAATATCCCATACACCGAGTAAGTACCACAAGACATAATAGCCTATACATATCATACCTATAATAATCCCTCAGATACTATATATAGGGTACATATGTATAAATGAAAACAATTCATCACAATCCTCTATACACATATTTGGGGAAACTAACAATGATGATTCCCAACATAAGTAACTACTTAAAGAATAGTGTGGTCCCATATGGGTAGCCATTCATCCATCCTCCCACTAGGATGTTGGGAGAAACACCATCCCATAGTCCATTGGGTGTCAATATAAAAAACCCACATGGGTGGGGTAATGTATGAAATCATAAAATATATAGGATATAATATATCTCATAACCACACAATGGGAATAACCTTGTCCTAGAATCAGCTACATCTACCCCCATTCGGAATATCGGCTGCCACTACTAAGACCAGATCTCCTATAAGCACACAATCATTTAAAAATTTCTATATTAATTAATTATTTTATTTTTTCATTCCCTATTTTAGTTATCAAATTAGACATAAAATTAAATATTATCATTATTTCAGGATACATTCAGTAACCACCATCATGAAGTCTATTCCCTCAAGTCATAATCCAAATTGGTTCTACGGTTTATCAAGATTAACAAATTTTTATTATATTCATTCTATCAACACCAATATCATGGGTAACTAATCATTTATTCATTATTATAGTCATTCCATAATCTATGTACACTAAGAAAATTATCCTAAGCTACCACTGAGAGGAAATATACATCCATGTACATCCAACTGTAATAAGGACTTGGGAAAATAATGCATATAAAATAAGAAACTCATCCATCAAACATTAGAAAAAATCATAAGAGAACATCCCCTCTCATATAATCACATCAATGAGTGAGACAATATTCAACCCATTCTGTTATCTCTAGTTTCATCCCCAAAACCCACATGAAAATCCCGATCCACCTCACCATCACAGGCATCAACTACTGCCAAATCATCTGGGCCCCCCTGATAATACCACATCAGCCACCCCATGCTCATATCACATCTGGGATTCCCCACCTCATATAACATCTAATAGTGATGCTCAAATCAAGAGAACATCACAAAAGCAGTACGAGAAAAAACAAGCATAGAAAATAGGGTAATCTAGACTATATATTAAAGAGTCCAGCCTTTACAGATAAATGATCTCTCACTTTTCCAAACTCTAGGTGCTCGGCCTTCTCAAGAAGATGGTAAATTCAAGACCAATCAATTTTATTTATCATAAAACAATTTTTTATTCCATATTTAATTAGTTGATTCATTATTAATTGGTTCTTACTATGGAAAACTAAATACATAAATATATAACAAGCTATAAAATGATTAAACATGATCTTTAGAATTTTAACTAGTTTTATCAAACTATGAGAAGTACCATTCTCATTTAACATTTCATTTTTTATTATCAAAATTATCAAAACTTGTTATCATGATTCACATTCTATATCAATTCCTTTAACATGGAATTACTCATTTAGTTGAGTGTGTGCATTGCATAAATTTTATTATCATAAAATTATAAGAAACATCAGGTTGATTAAACATGCCTATTTATTCACCAACCAATTAATTGTCAGTTCAATAATTCTATATTTATATTTTTACCAATTTCTATAAAGAACCACATTTCAATCCATAGAATAATAAGACATTCTAATTATAATAACATATATATCATACTATCTAAAAAATAAGTAAGCTGACTACTATCATGGTAAAATCACATCAATATGTGATCACTAAAGAATTCATTATTATCACACCATAACTTTTTATTATTAATTATTTTAATAATTTTTAGTATAAATTTTGAGTTCTCGTAGTTGGAAATCCATTTTTCAAAATTTTTTGGAGGCTTTTTAACTATTTCACAATTAGCCCTCACGGTCAGTGGTAACCATGTAGTGCTTGTGCAGGTGCCTCAGTGAGACAGTGGAATGGTGTACGGCTTGTGCAGTGTATATTAAACCATGAGGCAAGTGTGTGGATTTCCTCTATGAGTTTTCAATTCTAGTTTTCATGGTTGGAGCATAATTTTCTCAACTATGTGTCTTCCTATGAGTAATCGTGCATGGGTGCCTGACCTAGGCAGTGGCCAGCACATGGTTGGCACACAGTTTGGTAAAATTTGTGAAAACCATAAGGGTAACTGAGATTTTTAAATTTTTGTTTTTATTGAATTTTTTACTTTAGTTTTTTTATATCGTCTACTTGTTATTTATTTTCCTCCATGTTCATCATGTGATCCTCATCCCGTTCTCTTCCATGGATACATGTGATCTGCCCCCACCCTCATCTCCTTTTTTCATTAGCGAATCCATATGATTCCTTCCAATTTTCTAGTCAAACCTTCAAGGTATGGTCTCTGGATCCTTCCTCCACCCTTGATTTGGAATTTTTCTTCACCCATACTCTCATCTTGTTTGGTTCAAACCATATTGAAGGTTTAAGTTGTTTTTTATTTTATTTCATCGTTATGGTGAGAAGCAGGTCTCTTGTGTTAGCTACGAATGTATTTCAGTATCCACCATTGAAGGTGAAGCATTTCGAACCATTTTAGTCTTCCTGCCATCAATTTCACATAGGTTTTTCTCTATTAGTAATTATTTTTCAACTATCTATTTTGTTTGTTTAGGATTTCTGTGTTTCTAGTAATTTTATTTAGTTCTTTTTGGATTATATTCTATGAGGGTGACCTACACGCATGTATAGGGATAAGGAATATATATATATATATTCCTTATTTACATATTCCATCATGGAGAGAGGAGTATGAAAAATGTAGCTAAGGGTATTTATATATATATATGTGTGTGTGTGTGTGTAAAAATTCATGTGCATGTAAGTGTAAATATTGGTTTCAAGTTACCATCATCTAAATTAGTGTGCATTGAGATTTAGGTAGGATCCCTTTGCCTAATCCTTCAAATTTTTAAGATGTGATTGCTTGGAATTTTTAAAATGTTTTTTCTATTTTCATATAAAATATATATGCTATATATTTATTTATTTATTTGTGGTCCTCGGAAAGTGTATCTACACTTGGTTGCTAGAAATTATCTTGAACTTTTTTTAAATGGGTTGATTTGAGTTAATAATGCTCTCAATACTATTTTTAAATGTTTTGTGCCTTTGTTGATCATCTTTCCTTTAAAATTGTTTTGGAATTAAAAGTTTCAGGTGATTATGTTTCCTAAAGTTAAAGTATTCCTTGTAAATTAATGAGCCCCATCTAGATCATTGAGAATGATTTTTTGAAGTGGAAATACTCTCTTAAGGCACACCCCATTGTTTTAGAAATGTTATGTAAATGTTAATGTGTGATTTATGAAATGTTTCTTGTTCTGAGGCTTCGTCGTTATTCAATAACTTGGAAAATGGGGGTGTGCTCAATGACTGAGATCAGTGGTGAGATTTTGGATGTGATTTTGGGTAAATAAAATTATATGTTCATATATTTTATCTTGATAAAAACTCACCACAATTTGAAATATATCACATGGGAAACTTTGTTACTGAGGATCGAATACTAGGACTAGTACATAGGTTGGATCACTAGGGTGAGGGCCAGGTTTCCCCTAGACGGATTAACACTAAAACACTAACTAAACATTTTATGATAATCAGAGACCACTAGAAATATTTATTGAATCCTATCTAGTCACTCATACATGAGGACGCTTTGGGTTATGGTTTCTATACCATTTCCCTGGGGTATGAGGTTCCTTGGACCCCACTAACACAACTTTTTTAGTGCTTTTTAATATTTCTTATTATTTTTAGTCTTGGTTTTGTATGGTATTAAATTATTAAATGATTTTCACTCAATTTTCCATTCATTTTAAAAATAATGAAAAACATGTTTCACTATCCATGTTTTGTATCACCCAATTATATTCCCTCATACTAAAATGTTTTCCTCATTGCATGATCATTCTTATAAGGGATTATTGGAACCGTATTTTTATTTTTTTAATAGTTATTAAAAATACAAATAGGGAAATAGATTTTAATACATTTTAAAATGTTACGTATTTTAAAAAAGTAATGTAAAATCCTATTTTAATATAGTTTTATTTCTAAATGATCTTGAAATAGTTTTCATCTTAATGTAAAGGCATAGAAAATAGTTTATTTGGGAATTCCTATTGACATTTGCTACTCATGAATAAATATTTATTTTTGTTTTTAGCTTCATTGCTGATTTCATCTTGTTCTCAGTTTCCATGTGGTGAAATTAGTTTAGTGGACGGTGGTTACTTGTAGGGTAACAAGGAGGTATGTTATGTTTTATATTTTTATGTTTCTTGTTTTTATTTTTTTATAGTTTATATTAATTAATTTATCATTTTTTATGGTTGAAATCATTCCAAATTATTTTATTTTGAAGCCCATTACTAGTTTATATCCTGGACGGATCTATAATGCCTCTCAAACCTTTTTGAGGGCTTGTTCGAGTGACCAGTTTAGGGATGACCTTAGATGGTTTGTGAAAAAATTGGTATTATTATAGGCCATTCTATTTGGGATGTTTACTAGATCAGAGGAAGGATTGTCAGGGCTTGTGAGGTAGTTCACATTTTAGTGCTTGATCACTACCACTCATGATGCGAAATGAGTAATAAGGTGTGGTTGGGTTTAATGTATATATTTTTTATTTTTGGGATATGTTGTTGGTGTTTGTTTATTTTGATGAGCTTTTGAATATTGGGGTGATAGTGGAAGTTACATGGAGTTGTATGGTGAAATTACAAGGTGTAGAAAATCAATTGGATCTTATGTTCTTGGATTAATATGCTTCCAATGGTAGGTGTATTCTTAGTTCATGGTTTTATAAACCATGTGGTTGGGGTTTGTATGATCACTTGTTACCTTTTCTAGTTATTTTTTGTATCGATGATGATTCGATCTGATTTGGGTTGGTTTGAGTGGTATTTTGAAAGGAAATTGAATTCTTTAAATGGTTTCTGAATTTAAAAAATGGTTTATAAAAGCGAAATTTATTCTGATGTTTGAAAATTTTTGGAACATGTTAAGAAAATGTGATTTGGAAATTTGGTAAATGCTTGTTTTTTGTGATAAAGTGGTATGTATGACCCCTATTATTCCTTATGGATGCTCGTGTATGTGTGTGTATTTGTATGGAAGGTGTGTGGTGGTATTTATTTATAGATGATGTAATAGTAAGTGGGGATGAACACATATGTGATGGTTTATAGGATAGCATGGGTGAGTATTAAAAATCAAATATTGTAAATGGTTTTCCAAATTTGTTTTTGAAAAACTAGATTGATTCTATTAAAAAGGAAATTATTTTGTGATGAGATTTTTTTATTTAAGAGGAAAAGTGATGTGATTTTTTTACTTTTAAAGTGGATGTGATGAAATGATATTTAAAATGTAAAATTATTTTGATTTTGAAAAGGGGAACTAAATTTTAAAATGGGTGAAAATAGAAAACATTGGATTTTAAAAAAAGAGTTATTGGCCTATTTTATATAACGACCTAGACCCGAACAGCCACTCGAATAGTGATAAACAGGTCGGGTGTTACTACCTTAGACCCACCTCCCAAAATTCCAAAGGTGTCCGACTAGAAGCGAGGGTCTTATAGGTATAGTGGGGAGTTTATACCCTCTCAGAGGAAAAAAATTCTACTGGTCTGAGTATAATAATAAATATTCAGTAGAATAAACAACTCATCAGACTCAAACCAGACCCATAGAGCAGAAGCACATTCAATATCGATAAACAATAGAAGAAATAAATATACACAATAAAATCAGAAAGTAAACAGAATGGGATGTTGAGTACTTGTAACTACTACTAAACAACAAACATGCATCCAAAGAAGGTCATACATATCCATATATATATAAAGGGTTCTAATGGATAACCAACTTTATTTGCATAAAAATGATAATTTTGATACAATAAAGGAAGAAAAATAAAATAATATTCAGCTAGGATAGACATCAAGGCCCATACCATCTCCATGCAACAGCTAATGTAGTCCATCTCTTGAAGATGGCCTCTTTCCTACACATAAATCCATGAAGTCTACATGCGCCCTGAAGGGCCCATATAGGGTGTGAGAAAAATCTCAGTAGGATACCACCCAATGGTGTGCACCTAATATAAGTGTTTAATCAGACATGCATTTATAAAGAAAATAGTAAATAGCACGATGCACACAACCAAAAACAAACTCAAATGGGCCTCAATAGCCACCCTGGAGTGTAACCTACTTCAGTAAATGCCGAAATCTTTGTCTTGTAACCTAGTACCATGTGCCCCCTGACACCACGTGCCTCAATTACCAATGTCCTGATGGAATTCCCAAGAAAAATTAACTCATAGGAATAGTGATTCATGTCCTTAGATAATAATTGGATGGACAGTGATGTCTGACCTCAAATAAAGTAACTGGAGGAATAGTAGAATATGCCCTCAAATAATGGCTAGCCTCTACCCCCAACTCGATAGCATCAATGTTGTCCCCTAAAGGTTCCTCACCTTCCACGTGGATTCCTATAGAAATCACCCCAAAACAAATTGAACCTAAACCGAAACTAACGGTGGCCTCTGGCCACACGAGTGGTCAAAACCACGTCATCGCAGATTCTCTATATGTGCATATTAATCAAAGTTTTGAGTGAGTAGTAATCACCAAAATAGTACCCAATCCACAACCTCTATGACACCTCATTCCCATGCGACCATGCCGCTCAAGTCTGATGTCCTTTCCATCAAAGTAACTCGGGTCATTCCCAAACTGATAATCACCCTACCTCAAGCTGACATCCATCATGCCCAATCATGTGGACAGAACCACCCAATATAACCCGGTCCAAGCCCAACCTATGATCATAATCACTCAAGAATATTTGGGCCATGCCCAACACAACCCAAAGGGTTCCAGTATATGCAATTCAGAAATTACATATATAACACTTACAAGTCACATTAACAGGAAAAACATTCTAAATAGTATAATTTTCACTAACCCAATGGTTATCACATAGTATCATTGAGATCTTGAATGCCTCTAAACAACGTAATAATGATTTACTATATTGAACATACATGTTCTAAACAAAGAAGACCAATTAGAACCGTTTTGGCACCCAGGTCAAAATCTCCCAATAAGCGTCAGCCTCTCACCCAGCCTTTCTCCTGTAATATAGGCAATATGGCATGCCCAAAGGAATCCCATGGGTCTAAAAATTAATTCAATATGTAATAGCAGATAAAATAGAGTCACGCTCAAAATACCCAAATGCGTTCTTTAAGCTACGCCACCGAAATGCCTTTAAAAACACGAAAGAAGGTATTTACCACCTACCTGAGACATGTAGATGTAGGCACATCTAATATCGATCTCTAATTAGAAGTCAATATTCATATATATACATTTATGTCAAATCCCAAAAATTCCACTCAGATATAAGCTGTGTCGCGTGAGGCAATGAAACTGGAACAAAACAGGGTGTACAAGTTTATCTTTGCTTTTGAGATCCCGCAACCACTGAAGAATTGGAGAACGGACGTCGGATGATGATTCTAGGGTAGGAAAAGTTCTTTGGAACATTGTAACGGACATGTTCCAGTTTTAGGGAAGAAGAAGATGTTTCTGAAATAAGACACGATGCTTCTTCTTTTAAGCGAATAAAAAAATACAGGGCGTGTACAAAAGGACTACAGGCCGTGTAGTGGTCTTGTCCGTACTTCAACATAAGTGGAGGTAGATACATGGATTGGACACTCCACATGGTTCAACACATGGATTGAACTCAGCTAGTACACAAAAAATAGGATACACGATGAGTCAAGCAACACTACACGTCGTGTAGTAGGAAATTCCTACACAGTCATCACACGGCATGTACTCGGTGAGCACATGTCTGGTACTCACTTAACCCATACATGGTGTGTACCTTAGATTAGATGGTGTTTAGTCTGAAAATTTCAAGAACTTTCTATATTTTCCTAGTTTTCTTAGAAACAAGTAAAAAATTCAAACAGGGTCGTAATTTTGACCATATCTAAAAACCCGGGTTCTTATAATCTCCCAACCTTAACATAGCTCATCTCCGAGCTATCAAATGAAACCTGGAGATGGAACCAAACATTCCACCCTAATAAAAGTAACTTTAACTCCCCGGTCTCAAAGGTTCTAGCTAAATTCCTCAAGGGGCTCCCTACCTTAGAAATTTCCTAACTCAGTCTCAACCCTACAAAACTCAACAAAGCTAGGGTTTACTGACCTGTTCCGAACTCCTGGTCCTTTGTGGTGAATCATCATCCATTCACCTCATTGGTTCTCCCTTGTCACTACTAACACCCCAAACATATCCCGCACTACATCGGTGTTCACCTCCATGAGGTCCTGCATCCCATGGATGCTCAAAATAAAACCCGATGCCATGCACCACAAGTAACCCACATCTCTGATGCCTCGATGCCACAACATCTCAAATAACTCGCATCCTTTATTCCTTGATGCCACACATCTTATAGAGATCCAAGTTTGATGTACATGGACATTACATTACATTTAAGGAATACATAATACATAATAAAAAATGACACCCAAGGACCGTAATAGTTTAGTGTCTTTGAAAACTCAGAACAAAATCTTCTAATCATGGTGAAAGATCTTCAACATCTCCCAAAACGATAATTCCCTTTTTTTCTTACCTAAAACCTTTTTAATGTCCTGGGGAAAATAAAACATATAAAGGGTGATCTCGAATGCTCAGTAAGGGTAAACATGGAGAACATAAAACAATCTATAAACATTTGAACGTAAAAACATGAACATAAAATTTAAATATCACAATCTTGAGAAATTACATAAAACATGGTAGTACATAAGGCATGGATCATAAAGGAACATTATCCATAAAACAATAGAATTGGAATAAAACATATAATTGTAGCAAACTAATAAGTCCATATTATAATTTCCATTTTAGCCAAGGCATTTCTGCCACGAACATCATAGTGGACAAGGTTTATTACAGAACCGGGTTTACATATCATTCCAGCCCTGTATTACTGAACCAGATTTACTTTTCATTCAATCCATGTTTATCTCATTAGATATTAATCTTTACCCAATTAATTAAATGGAGATAGAGGTCCCACCCATGTCATAATTAAATCATTCTTTTGTGTGCTACAAAATAAATATAAATCATTCATCATTACCCAATAAATAAAATGAGTTTTATATATATCATCCCATCATAACATAATCCATATAAAATAATGGATATAACATCATCATAAAAAAATAAAAGAAAGTAAATAATATGGACATTATACATGAAACATACCCATATAAAATAATGTTATCTTATATGGAAAATAGTTTTGATAAAACACTTGAAATTAATTCTTGAGGAAAATATCATTTCTTCTTCAAAATAATTTTCTTTTCTCGAATTTCCATGAAATTTTAAAAGAAAATAATTTTGATAGAAAATAATCATGAAATCTTGTAGAGGAAGTATCATTAAAATAAGGCGTTATGAAATTTTAAAAATTCGTTCATGACGTATAAGTTTAAAAAACATTCTCATATTAGTTTTGCAAGAAAAGTCAAAAAGTACCTTGTATGGTAAACCAAAGAAAGATTCATTCCATACAATGTGGTAAAAGTCAACAAAGGATAACAATTACTGTAAACATACATAGAAGAATATTAAACATTTTATGAAAATATTTTCAGAAAACAGGGACATGGATGACAATTATAACCCCAGTAAAAACTTACGTATAACCAATCTCAGGTAAAAATGATATTTCAAAATTATCCCTTACCATTTATAATTGGTGGAATCATACATGTCATAAAATAAAGAAAATTACATGAATATGTAAATATCATATCCTTTATTAAAAAAATAAAATATTCATGGGAAGCATAAACACCATACAAAAGTAATAGATGGTGATTAAGGAATATGTCTCACAGAAATAAAAGTGAGATGAAATAATCCCTTACCTTAGGTCTGATTTCTTTCTTATGTGTCCAAACCTCCTATATAATGATTTAAATAATTTAATTTACTTATTAAATAATCATAGTAAATTTTCTGATATCATATATGATTCACATACAACTTTATATTACCTTTTCATTCGTTAATTCCTTGTTGATGCAATGTTTTTGTAATAATTCTTTCATTTATCATACGTGTTTGGGTTTGTTGTTCTTGATATTATTACGTATATAATGATATTAATACTTAAATAATTTAAAAAATGATTTATATATCATATATATATTCGTTATATATATATAATAGATAGCCAGATGAAATGAAAGACACCGTTCATGGAGACGGTTGGTCATACGTACGCATGAACGTTGTTTTCCATTCTTTATTGACTTGAATGGATATATGTAATGATATATATATATATATATAGAGTAGTATTATTATTTCAAATTGTTATTAATTATATATACTTTATAATCATTCTTGAATGGTTAACATGGAGAGTCAATCTCATCGCGTCGTGGAGATGGTAATCCGTACATACGCATGAGCGATAATATCATTCCCATATTTATTGAATGGTACTGGAATGGGTGATATAATATCTCATAATTATTATCATGCTATAATAATCATATATAGTTATTTCTTCCATTATTATACCCATCCAAGTAGGTTGGTTATGAAAAACAGATTACACCACGGCGTGGAGACAGTATGTCGTACATATGCACGCGTGGTGATTTCATTTTTCATATGATGGATATAAGATGGGATATGGTTGTTTCATATTCATAATAACATATCCCTATAAAATTGATACTGGAGTTATTACCTAATAATGAAAAAACTCATATAGAGGAAGTAGATGAAGAAATAAGTTTCAAAGAATCCGTAAAGGATATTACCTCTTCCTCAATGTGCCTCTTCTAAACCTCCTCTTAGGGCACTAAGTATGGTATTTGAAGAAGTCCAGGACCTCTATTATGTCTCTAGGGAAGCTGATAAGAGAAATGGGTAGGGTTTAGCCAATTTTGAAAGCTCAAAATGGTGTGAAGAGTAGAGGGAGGATGTGCCCTTTTATAAGAGAGGAGAGAAGCACTTTAGAAAACTCTCAAAAATATTAATTTATAATAAAATCATACCCCACTTAAAAACCTCAAAAATGACTCAACGTCAAAGATAAGATGATATATGGTGGTAATCTCATCAACAATTAAAATTTAGACATGTCTGGAATTTATTTTAAACATTATCATTTTGAGTTATCCTTATTTAATCTATTTGATTTTATTTATGGTAATAATATTCTAAATTTTAAATTGTTATAAATACTTAATTATGTGTAGTTAATTGTCCATAATTAGATAAATTATAACAATTTTCGACCATATAAAATTTAATTTTTAATTTTTAAATATTTTTGTGATTTTTAAAAATTTTAATAATATGTCATTTTTATAAAATACCAATAGTGTCAATTTTGACACTATTCAATTATTTGAATTTAAATAAAATACACACAAATTATATGTTCAAAAAAAATCTTTATTAGATTCCTAGGATGTCATATTTATCTATAAAATTCTTGGAGATTATAAATTAGTTTATATAATATTTATTTTAATATTTTTAGAACCATTTATTTGATATTTTTCTTAATAAAATAATTACTTCAATATTTTTGTATAATTATTTATTATACATATTTGTTGCATAAAAATTAAAAATAAAATACTATGATTAATATAAATCTAATAGATTTCATAATAACACTTTTAGTCGAATTTATCTTCTAAAAGAACCAACTTTTAAATGTTATCTTTATTAAATTATGAAGGTGACAACTCTGGCATCATTTAAAATAAAATAATATAAATGTGAAAATAGGTTTTATAAGGCTCCAAATGGTCAACAAAGTCGACAATTGGATGATTATGGTGTATATATACTCGACCAATAAGTTTTGGTCATGTTTTTTGGCCTTTTGATAGGTATTATCATTTTAATAAAACTATATTATTGAATTTTCACTAAATAAATAATTTTTGCATCATTAATGTATAAGCTATAAAGGTAACTATATATTTCTTAAAAATTAAAAATAAATTACCATGATAAAGAAAAACATTTTTATCTTTCAAATGAGTATTTATAAACGAATTTATATTCTGTTTAACCATATATTAATAATAATTTAATTATTAATGTTTGAGTGAGACATATTTCACTTTCCTTTAAATAGAATAAATTAAACGTATTAATCTCATCCAAGTGGGTTCCAATAGATGACTTTTCAACCCAATTATATTTTAGGTAATCTTATAATATTATTTTTACCCTTAATTACTTGATTTACCTTTAACTATGGTAAATAAAATTTACCATAGTTACTATTCATAATGGCCAAAAATAAAAGTAGTCTATTAACATAATTTTGACCTAATGATTCCAAATATGGAATCAATTTTTTCAAATTAAAATCACAGAAGTAGCAGTAATTAATTAAAAATTAATGTTATTGTCGAAAAAACTGGGTTTTTGTTTAAAACATTGCAAAAGATTTAAATTTTTTAAACTATGAATTCAATGTAAAATTAATGATAATGGCATACATTATATTAAATGGTAAAAATATATTATGTTTATACTTTAAAACCATTTAATATTGTCATTAAACCATATAAATTATCCCAATCAAAAAAGTTGTTTTTAATTAAAATTTTGTGTATTTTTATTATTCATCAAAATAAAAAGGTTATCATAATAACGTCAAAAATTTATCCAACATAAATTTTTATATCCTGATTGAAAATAAGAAGTTTAATTTTTCAAATTGAACTTATAAACTTGTCAAAAATAGATTTAAAATGGGCGTGCCATCAAAACGTGACAAAACTGCATTTTTTGAAAAATACATCTTTTATCCAAGAAATTAATTTTGTTCTCATACCATGTTCTAGAATATGTGTAAGATGAATGATAATGTTATAAAATTCAAAATGTGTTTAATACATTTCATAATGGCTAGTTCATAATAATATTATAACAATATATCAATGTTTAGTGAAACTCGATATTGTGTACAACACAGGCTATTGAGGAAGGTCACTCTTACGTGAAACACAATCCAAGAATAGTGTTGTGTATAATACAATCAAATAAATTGTTGCATATAGTGAAAGATAATATTGGTGTAGCATACAACACAAGAAATCAATGAAATTAAAAATAATATTTCTCATAAAAATTCTGGGTGTTACATTCTACCCCCCTTAAAATGAATTTCGCCCTCAAAATTCGTCGGGGTTATAAATGGTTTAATACAAGAAATTTTCTTTTATAGAAACCCACATCGTAAAAAGGAATACTAAAACTTAATTTTAAAAAGTAAAGTAAGAAATATAATGGTTACCCAAATTAACTCATCATCGGGTTTCCACATAGTAGAACATAGGTGAAAAAATGGATATGGAAGAGAAATTTAACAATAAAGTTCTGATGGAGAGTGGTAGAGAATATGGCTATAATAAACAAGAATAAAAAAAACATAAATTTTTGATGATATAAGGTACCATATGATTCATCGGATATGAAGGTACTAGGACAACATTTTTTGTTTTCAAGATCATTTCCCTAAAGTTGATGAATTTTTTCATAAGGAGAAATACTTAACCGATTTCAGTGTAATGTCATCATTGGTCATTCCATGAACAATTTCCACTTCATCTCTTATTTAGAGAAATAGAGTTGAATTTTTTATTATTAAAGTGTTTGTAGATCATGTGATATAATGATAGGTCATTTCATGTGTCTTTATCGCAAAAAGGTCAGAAAAAATTATTAAATATAAATAAGTCCATCTATGGTGAGATTAATAGTATATGATTCCAAAAATGGACTTATACTTCATCTATCATAACGCTTAATAAAATATAACTAATTTCTACTGACCAGGTACTTCCTGTATACCATTTGTAGGTGATAAAGGCATGTCGCACTTCGGTTGTGGGTTCGATTCTCGCAGCCTTGTCCGACACAATGGGTTGTCGCACGTCCTATGTGTTGTCCTTTTTCTAAAACTACACCGTTATAACATTCTAGAAATAATATAGAAAAGATTTCTAGCCTTAAATAATACTATTTTATGTCCAACATAATCCATTCCAACCTTTAGTCTTATCCACAATAATTCTGTCCAAACTCATAGTATAAAGAAAATGATTTCTAGAAAGGTCTTATAACAAGCATGTGAATACCATCATTTATCCCTCATATAGCATAAGATATATCTGTTTGGTCACATTCTAAACATGTGAATACCTTAATCATGTATTCATGAAACATTAATTACAATGGAACCTTAGTGAAAACATGAATGATGTCAAAAGTTAACTCATTCCACAAACCAAAATCCAAAAAAATATATATACTCAAACAATGATATCACTTTGTCCTTATATCAGTCATGAGCTCATTAATAATATTAAAACATATTATTTTCTTTTTATCCCTTCATTATGTGCATATCATCTGCTTTCCAAAAATATTTCAATCACTTTTCATGGTTATCGGTACCATATAATTATTGAAAACTATAATAAACCAATACATAGATATTCCAATATTCCACGATACTATAAATGAGATTCTACAACACTATTTTGGAATCCCATTACATAAACACTTAATTATTACACCACCTAATTTTCATATTCTAAACCACTAATAGTGATCACATGTGAATTCCCTTTGTTCTTTTACTTAAGATTTTTTTTGATGTCGATCATCATGAACCCTTGGATTAGGGCATTGGTTTGCATAATGCCCCATTTCCTATCACTTGTAGCATTGAAGTGTTGGTGGTGCATTCTCTATAGTCTTTTCTCTATTCACATCATTAGCTACCTTTTTCCCATTACTTCCACACTGTGCTTCTTGATGAACTTATTTTCCACACTTAAAACATTGTCTAGTCCCTTTAAGACAATCTCTACTCTGATTATTTCCACACTTTGAGAATAATGAAATATCCGTCTTCTTTTCACCATTGTTTTGAGATTTTTCATTGAACTCCATTTTTTGTATCTTGTCAAAACCTTGAAATTGATATGTAACAACAACATCTAGTTCTACCTTGATAGAACAACACACAATCTCTTCATAGATATTGAAGTTTCTTATAGCTAATTCCTTTCGAATACTTGGTTTTAATCCACAGAAGAATTGATCAACTTTACTTTTAGTTTAGATGATAATGGCATATGCATACCTTTAAAGCCGTGTAAAATTCACCTTGTATATACCAACAGATTCATCATCCCCTTTCTTAAGATCAAGGAACTCCTTTTCCATCTTTTTTCGAAGAATGAAATATAATTACTAATTGAAAAAAAAATTCTTGAACTCATCCCATTCCATGGATTAAATTTCATTTTGGTTCCTTGTATTCTTAATTATAGTCCACCATTGGTCTGCTTCACCTTCTAAACAGTAAATACCCAAAATGAATTTTTCATGTTCTAAACAGTGAAGCATGGAAAATATCATTTCAATGGTATTGATCCATTTTTCAGTAACAAGTGGATCAGAAGACCCACTGAAAGAAGGTGCGTGTTGCCTCATAAAAGAATAAATAGAATATTGTTCCCTTCTCTTCTCATGTGGAAGTACAGAATGATTCATAGTTTGTGTAAGTATATAAATAATATTTTTCACTCCATTAACCATAAAAAAAATTTCTTCATGAGGACAATCATTTAATTTCCCAGTAAATTTATCATTAACATGGTTTCTTTGAGATCCATCCATTATCTAAAACCCAAAAAGAATAGTGTGGGAGGCAAACATCATACTAGGAAAACAACATTATCAAGGGGGAGTACGTTAAATCTCTAACATTTTAGGTTTAATCCTACGTTATTAATGATTATTATCATAATTCTTGGATTATAACATATACTTTATACATAACCTTGCGGAAATCCCTAGACATACCTTAGAAATATCTCTAGGGATCTCACTAAAGCTTTTGCAACCTAGTTTCCAAAGTTTAACAAAACCTACCCTCTGGTACCAAATGTAGAGACCAAAACTTGACGTACATGGAAATTACATTACTTTTGTGGAATACTTAATAAATAACAAAAAGAGACACCCAAGGACCGTAATAGTTTAGTGTATTTGGAAATTCGGAACATAATCTACTAATCATGGTGAAAGATCTTCAACATCTCCCATAAAGATCTTCCCCTTTTGTTTTCTTACCTAAAACATTTCTTTGTGTAATAGGGAAAATAAAACATAGAAAGCGTGACCATGAATTCATGGTAAGGTTAAATATGTAGAATATAAAACAATCCATAAATGTTTGAAAGTAAAAACTTGAACATAAAATTTATACGTCACAATCTTGAGAAATGACATAAAACATGGCAGTACATAAGGCATGGATCAAAAAGGAACATTAAACATAAAATAATATCATTGGAATAAAACATGTAATTGTGGAAAAATAATAATCATATATTATGATTTCTATAGTATCCAAGTCATTTCTCTCACGACCATCATAGTGGACGAAGTCTATTACTGAACCGGGTTTACTTGTCATTCCAGCCTTGTATTACTGAACCGGATTTACTTGTCATTCCATCTATGTTTATCTCCAGAGATATAAATCTCTACCCAATGTATTAGAGGGAGATACAGGTCCCACCCATATCATAATTAAATTATTCTTTCATGTGCTATAAAATAAACATAAATCATTCATCATAACCCAATGAATAAAATGAGTTTCATATATATCATCCCATCATAACAAAATCCATAGAAAATAATGGATATAATTTCATCATAAAAAAAATAATACCATGTAAACAATATATATATTATTCATGAAACATATCCATATTAAATAATGTCATCTTAGATGGAAAATATTTTTGATAAAACACTTGAAATGAATTCTTGAGGAAAATATCCTTTCTTCTTCAAAATCATTTTTTTTTCTCAAAATGTCGTGAAATTTTAAAAGGGAAAATTTTCATTGAAAATAATCATGAAATATTGTAGAGGTAGATTGATGGAAATAAGGCATTATGAAGCTGTAAAAATATGTTCATGACATATAAGTTAAAAAACATTCTCCTCGTACTTTTGCTGGAAAAGTTAAAAAATACCTTATATGGTAAACAAAAGAAAAATTTCTTCCATACAATGTGGTAAAAGTAAACCAAGGGGTAAAATTAATTTAAAAATACAAGGAATAATATTAAACATTTTATGAAAACATTTTTAGAAAACATGGACATGGATGATAATTATAACCCCAGTAAATACTTACGTATAAGCAATCTCATGTAAAAATGAGATTTCAAAATTATCCCTTACCATTTATAACTGGTGGAATCATACGTGTCACAAAATAAAGAAAATTACATGCATATGTAAATATCATTTCATTCATAATAAAAATCATAAAACATTCATGGGTAGAATAAACACCATACAAAAGTAATAGATGGTGATTAAGGCATATGTCTCACAGAAATAAAAGTGAGACGATATAATCCCTTACCTTAGGTATGATTTCTTTATTATGTGTCTGAACCTCTTTTATAATGATTTAAATAATGTCATTTACTTATTCAATAATCATAGTTATTTTTATTATATCATATATAATTCACTTAGGACTTTATATTACTGGTTCATTTGTCAATTCCATGTTGAAGCAATGTTTTGGGTAATAATCATTTCATTTTTCGTACGTGTTTGGACTAGTAGTTCTTGATATAATTATGTATATAATTATTTACTTACTTACATAATGTAAAACATGATTTATATATCATATATATATATATATTCATTATATATATATAATAAATAGATAAATGAAATGAAATACATCGTTCATGGAGACGATAGGCCATACGTACGCATGAACGTTGTTTTCCTTTCTGTATTGACTTGAATGAAAGTATGTAGATGATATATATATATATATATATATCCAATATTATTACTATGTCATATTATTATTCATTATATATACTTTATAATCATTCCCGAATGGTTAACATGGACAATTAATCTCATCACGTCGTGGAGATGGTAATCCGTACGTAGACATGAGCGATGATATCATTCCCATATTTATTGGATTTAATTAGAGTGGATGATATAATATCTCATAATTGGTATCATATTATAATAATAATATATAGTTATTTATTCCATTATTATACCCATCCTAGTAGATTGGTTATGAAAAACATATTACACCATGGTGTGGAGACGGTAGGGCGTACGTACGTACGCATGGTGATTTTATTTTTCATAGGATGTATAGAAGATGGGATATGGTTATTTCATATTCATAATAACATATCATTATACAAGTGATACTAGATTTATTACATAATAATTAAACAACTCATATAGAGGAAGTAGGAGAATAAATAATTTTGAAAGAATCAGTAAAGGATATTACCTCTTCTTCGACGTGCCTCTTCTAAACATCCTCTTTGGGCACTAAGGATGGTATTTGAAGAAGTCCAGGACCTCTAGTATGTCTCTAGGAAAGTTGATAAGATAAATTTTTTGGGTTTGGCCGAGTTTGAAAGCTAAAAATGGTGTGAAGAGGAGAGGGAGGTTGTGACCTTTTATAAGAGAGGAGAGGGGCACTTTATGAAATTAACAAAAATATTAATTTATAATAAAATCAAACCCCACTTAAAAACCTCCAAAATGACTCAACTTCAAATATGATATGAGATTGGGTGGAAATATCATAAAAAAAATTATCAATGTTTGGAATTTATTTTAAATCTTATCATTTTGATTTATCCTTATTTAATCTATTTGATTTTATTTGTGATAATAATATTCTAAATACTAAATTGTTATAAATAAATAATTATGATTTTTTTAAATTGTCCATAATTAAATAAATTATGAAATTTTAGACTATAAAATTTTTAATTTGTAAGTTTTAAATATTTTTTGTGATTTTTAAACAATTTAATAGTATGTTATTTTTATAAAATACCAATAGTGTCAGTTTTGACTCTATTAAATTATTTGAATTTAAATAAAATCCAAACAGAAGATATGTTCAAAAATAAATATTCAATATATTCCTAACATGTCATATTTATCTATAAAATTCATTGATCACATTAATTAGTTCATATAATAATTATTTTAATATTTTTAAAACCATTTATTTGATATTTTTCTTAACATAATAATTACTAAAACATTTTTTATTATTATTTATTATACTTATTTGTTGCATAAAATAAAAAACAAAAAACTATGATTAAGAAAAATATAATATATTTTATAATAACACTTTTAGTTGAATTTATCTTCTAAAACAACTATCTTTTAAAATTTTATCTTTATTAAATTATGATGGTGACAACTTTGACATCATTTAAAATAAAATAATATAAATGTAATAATCGGTTTTATAAAGCCCCAAATGGTCCACAAGTAGACACATGGATTCTTATGGTGTATATATACTCGACCAAAAAGGTTTGGTCAAGTTTTTGAGTCTTTTTATGGCTATTAGCATTTTAATAAAAACTATATTATTGAATTTTTTCTAAATGAATAATTTTTGCACCATTAATGTATAAGATATTCAGGTAATTATATATTTCTTAAAAATTAAAAATAAATTACCATGATAAAGAAAAACATTTTATCTTTCAAATGAGTATTTATAATCGAATTTATATTTCGTCTAACCTTATATTAAAAATATTTTATTTATTAAAGTTTGAGTGAGACATATTTCACTTTCTTTTAAATAAAATAAATTAAAGACCTTAATCTCATCCAAGTGGGTTCCAATAGATAAAATTTCAACCCAAGTACATTTTAAGTAATTTTATAATATTATTTTTACCATTAATTACATGATTTACCTTTAACTATGGTAAATAAAATTTACCATAATTACTATTCATAATGGCCAAAAATAAAAGTAGCATATTAACATAATTTGGACCTACTGATTCCAAATATGTAATAAATTTTTCCAAATTCAAAACACATAAGTTGTAGTAATTATTTTAAAATTAATCTCATTGATGAATAAAATGAGTTTTTGTTTAAAACATTGCAAAAGATTGAAATGTTTTTACCTATGAATTCAATGTAAAATTAATGATAATGACTTAAATTATATTAAATGGAAAAAATATATATTATTTATACTTTAAAACCATTAAATATTATAATTTAACCATAGAAATTATCTCGATAAAAAAGTTGTTTTTAATTAAAATTTAGCATATTTTACTATTCATCAAAATATGAAGGTTATCAGAATAGTGTCAAAATTTATCCAACGTAAATATTTATATCTTGATTTAAAAGAAAAAGTTTCCTTTGTCAAATTGAACTTAAAAACTTTTCAAAAATTAGATTTAAAATGGGTTCACCATCAAAAGGTGACAAAACCACATTTTTTGAAAAATAATTTTTTTATCCAAAAAATTAATTTTATTCTCATACCATGTTCTAGAATATGTGTAAGATGAATGATAATGTTATAAAATTCAAAATGTGTCAATATAATTCATAACGGCTAGTACATAATTATATTATAATAATTTATCGTTGTTTAGTGAAACTCAGTATTGCATACAACACATGCTATTGAGGAAGGTCTCTCTTGCGTGCAACACTAACCAAGAATAGTGTTGTCTATACTACAAGCTTATATAGTGTGGCATATAGTGCAAGCTAATCTTGGGGTAGCGTAAAACACAAGACATCAAAGAAATTAAAAACAATATTTCCCATAAAATTTCAGGGTGTTACACATCTCATACATATATATAAATATATCACACACATGATATGGAACCAAACCCAATGACCAACATATAGTAAATCAACATAAATATTGTACACCTTGTGCACTCAAAACGGACATGCCTCAAAAGGTCATTCCAAAAGGAAAAGGGAAAGTCACAGCCACACTCATTGTGTACCTCTAACTGTCATTGGATCACCAGCCTACTCAACCCATGGCAGCTCCACGACGTGCACCTAGGCTGAGGTACGGCTACCTCATGCCTGACCTACCTGCGGTGCTGCTCCAGTCACTAGCCACTGACCCCTCAGCGAGGTCCCGATGTCTCTGTCACATCCTTCGAGTGCAGCTAAAACTTGACTACCCTCTCCTGATACTGAACCTGAACCAACTCTAGATGCCACAGTCTGTCCTGGTCCTTGCCCGCCAGCTATCTAACAAGGCTTTCTGAAGAACCTCTCAAGATGCCCAACCTGTCCACATTCATGGCACTCCTTTGGAGGCTTATCGCACTGAGTCTAAAAATTTCCTCGTTATCCACACTAAAAGATAATCACTGAATAATTTCTACGTGGTTGTCTAGGTAAGTCCTTGTCCTGGCTACCCTACTGGAACTCATCCCATCCTCACTTCCTGTTGTCTGAACCATCACCTGAAGCTACCGCCCGGCCAACCTAGGGCATATCCCTCTTGTTACCCTTCGATATGAGCACCTGATTCACTACCTATGAAAATGAACCTAGCTTGAATATATTCACCTGGATACAAATAGCATGTGGTAATCTATCCTTGAAGTGCCTCACCCTAGTTGCGTCATCGCTTACCATACTAAGTGCAAACCTGGATGGCTTAGTGAAAGTATCATCAAAGTCCATAACGGACATGTCTTTTTACTGAAGGCTCAAGAACTCCTGAGCTATCTCTTCCCTCAGTGTATCTGGGTAAAAGTGCTCGAAATAACTATCCTCGAAGTCTTTCTATGCTAATCCCGCGTGCCTTAAATCCTGAACCTTCACATCCCACCAATGTCATGTAGGTCCCTGCAGCATGTATGTCACTATCATGACCCTCTGCCCTGGAGGCATCTCAAGCTACTCAAAGATCACCCACATGCCCTCTGTCAAGTTTGTAGTCTTCTGCTGACCACCCTCACACAGAAAAAGTGGCAAGTTCTATGACTGGAACTCCCACATCAGATATTCCATAAATGGCTCTTTACCTTGCGCACCTCTATCGATCCCCTACAAGACACATACCAGGTTAGCTCAGAGCTGCTCGTCGAGCCACGGTCTGATTGCTGCCAAACCCGGCTGTTTTCCTACCTGAACCGGATCCTGAACTTGATCTTATCCTTGAGAATGTACCAACAGATCCTTCTCTGCCTGCACTGGATCCTGAACCTGATCCTGCAGTACTGTATCATCTCCCTCTTGATGCTCCATCTGAGTCGACAAAAAGAAACCCACTTAATACCATAAATGGTCATACATCCCATATATATATATATATATATATTCAATGCAGATAAGGAAAGCAGTAAAGAGTTAGAAAAAAACAATTACCCTTACTCTCCTCTATAACAACCCATAACCATGGAATCCCGACTTCATTGGATCCTTACTCTCCCTCACAGATCCATGTATCAAAAGGACCTCGGGCCATGCCCGTCCTAACAACTAACATTTCCTCAAACCGAAGATTGAGTCACCCAATACTGATGATCAAAATCACCTCAACCATAGTACCCTCCTGCTCGTACAAGATCCAGACTCAATTACCCTTCCACATGGAATTATACAAAAATATAACGCATGGAATAACACATTGAAATAACAAGAAATTCTATCAGTAATTTCACCTATTCACATTTCAAAAGAATACAAAGCATGTAAATTTATATTATTCACATGGAATTATCACTTCACAAGGTATACCTGTAGTTATGAAATTTAAATACCATAATAATGTTCCTACCAAAATCCAAACAATCACGCCTTGCCATACCGGGCCAAGGTCCAATTCTCCCTTACCACATCGGTTTAAGGGTCACATATCACAATCAATAAAATCACACATGAAGTGTTCCACAAAAGTGGAAATCATACACACATTAATCTGAGAAAAATAAAACCACAATTCCCACCCATGGAAACTTAGTTCATCCCTCGTACCTAGGGCTGCAGGCACCCAAGCACAAACTAGAAACCCAGTACCAATTACAACCTATCTTTAGTCTACCATATCCCAAATAGTAAACCAGTTGAAATAAATAAAAAGAGAAATCTCAATCTCATTAGGATCCTGCAAAATAATTCTACTAAGTCCCTATCATAAACTCCTCTAATACCACTTTGTAATGAACTGTACCCGAACAACCACCCAAACAGTGTTACACGGTTTAGGTCTTACTACCTAAGATGCACCTCTCTGAACAACAAGGACTGCCGACTAGTAGTGAAGGTATTATAGGTATAGTGGGGAGTCTATACCCTATCAGATGATAACAATGGTATTGTTCCGAGTATAATAACAAATATGAAGTGGAATAAACAACTTAGCAGACTCGAACTAGACCAGCAGAGTGGAAGCATATTCAATATCGATAAAGAGCAGAAGCCAAAAATATAAACAGCAGTAGTGGAAAGTAAACATAACATCATGTTGATCACATGTAACTAATACTGAACAATATACATGCATCCAAATCAGGTCATAAATATATATAAAAGGTGATAATGGATAACCAATTATATCTCTATAACAAGTAAGCATGCTGATATAGGAAAGAATTCAAAACAAAATAATCTCTTACTAGGAAAGACCTCAAGTTTCATACCATCTCCATGCAACAACTAATACAGTCTAACGCCTGAAGTCGGCCTCTTTCCTCCATGTAAATCCATAAAGTCTACATGCATCCTAAAGGCCCCATGTAGGGTGTGAGATGAATCTTAGTTGGATACCACCCAATGGGGCATACCTAATATATGTGTTTAATAAGACATGCATTTATAAGTAAAATAATAAACAGTACTATGCACACAAACAAACACAAACTCCACTGGTTCTTAGTAGCCACCGTGGAGTGTCACCTTCTTCAGCCAACACTGGAATCTTTGTCATGTAACCTGGAACCATGTGCCATCTAACACCACGTACCTCAAGTACCGACATCCCGAAGGCATGCCCAATAAAAAGTAACTCGAAGGAATAGTGATGCTTGTCCTAAAATAATAATCGGAGGGAAAACGATGTTTTCCATCAAATAAAGTAACTAGGGAGATAGTGATATCTTCCCTTAAAAAATGGTGAGCCTCTTCCCCCAACCAGATAGCCTTAATGGTATCCCCTGTAGGCTTCTCTCCTTCCATGTGGATTCCTATAGTAAGTACCCCCAAACGAATTGTACCTAAACCAAAACTAGTGGGGGCCTCTTCCCACATGAGTGGTCAAAACAACCTCATCATGGAGTCTCTCTGTGTGCACACTACTCAATGTTCCGGGTGAGCGGTAATCACCAAAATAGTTCCCAATCCACAACCTCTCTAACACCTCATGCCCCATCAACTGTGTCTCTCAAGCTTTATGGGCTTGCTATCCAAGTAACATGGGCCATGCCCAACTTGACAGTCACCATACCTCAAGTTGACATCCATGATGCTCGATCTAATGGTCAAAACCACCTAATGTAACCTGGAAAAAGCCCAACTTGTGATCAGCATCACTCAAGATTATCTGAGTCGTTCCCAACACAACCCAATGGGTTCTGGCATATGCAATTCATCAATTACATATATAAAACTTCTAAATAAGTCATATAAATAGGAAAAAAATCTAAACAGTTGAATTTTCACCAACCCAATTGTTATCACACATCATCACTAAGGTCTTGAATGCCTCTAAAAACCATAATCATGCTTTACCAGACTAAACATACCAGTTCTAAACAAAGCATACCAATTATAACCATTTTGGCACCCAGGCCAAAATTTCCCAACGAGCATTGGCCTCTCGCCGGATTTGCTCAAGAAATATAGGAAATAGGGCATACCCAAACGCATCCCTAGGTCTAAAAATTAATTCAATGTGTAATAGCAGATAAAATACAGTCACGCTCAAAATACCCAAATGTGCGATTCAATTAGCACCACCCAAATGTCTGTGAAAACACAAAAGATAGTATGCACCATTTACCTGAGACTCGCAGACATAGTCACATATGATATCAAGATCCAATTCAAAGCTGATATTTGTAGATCTATGTTTCCGTAAAATCCTAGGAATTCTACTATGATGGAAACTATGACACGTAATGCAAATAAACTAGAACGAAATAGGGTGTGCGGGTTAAGCCTCACTGTTTTGATCCTGTATCCACAAAAGGATTGAATAATGGACATAGGATGATGATTCTAGGGTAGGAAATATTATTTGAAACTTTGGAATGGACCTGTTCCGAAGTTGAGGAAGAATAAGATGTTTTCCAAAATAAGATGCAATGCTATTTTTTTTAAGTGAATAAAAATAAAAATACATAGTGTTTAAAAAAGGACTACATGTCGTGTATTGGCCTTGTCTGTACTCCAACATAAGCGGAGGTAGATACATGGCTTGGACACTCCACACAGGTCAACACACAGCTTGAACTCAGCCGGTACGCATAAAGGATGATACACAGTATGTCAAGAAACACTACATTCTGTGTAGTAGGAAATTCCTACACAGTCATCACATAGCATGTACTCGGTTAGAACATGGTTGGTACATGCCTAACCCATACACGATTTGTACCTTATAGTACATGATGTGTAATCTGGAAATTTTCAGAACTTCCCAGATTTTCCCAGTTTTCTCATAAACAAATCAAACATTCAAACAGGGTCTGAATTTTGACTCGTTCTAGAACTCAGGTTCATTCATTTTTTGTGATGTTTTGGTTTAAATTTTATTGATATTTGATTTTGATTTTATTTTATTATTTTTAAATGTTGGTTTATGATATTGTTATTTTCTTTTTAATTTTAATTGGTCAGGTTTTGGTTCATATTGATTTGGTTTTATTCTTTATTTTTTTAGAGTATGCCTCCTAGAAAGACACATAAGGTTTATGAGGATTCTAATCTAGTTTTCATCCCCACTAAGACTCCTAGTGGAAGAGTGGAGTCAAGACCTTATAAATTGGTGCATGTTATCTATAGTCATCGGAGTCTGTTAGAGGTTGTTGAGTGGATTTGGGAAATTGAGTCTCTAGATTTTGGAAACTCTAGATGTCAAGAAGGTATGGGTTACCTTAGGTTGGTTGGGGGGACAAGGACTGGACCAATAGAAGGTGATTGTTCCATTATTATTGTGATTTCAGATGTCGTGGGTGATCTTTTGGACCACATTAATCCATTGGTTTATTATTTATTATGTGAAGGAGAGGAATCTTTCAGAAATTGTAGATGTTTGGAAAGGTTAAATAATGGTGAAGAGGAATGTTGGGAATTTTAGTGATCCAGTTTCATTTTCTTCTGAGATATTATTGAGTGATTAGTCAGAATATCCTCCTATCATGTTGTAAATCCCTCTATGGTTCATGGATAGTCTTCTCTGGGTGCTTGTAGAGTTTCCCCATCCAGTTAAGAGTGTGAACCGTATAAACCTTTTCTATGAAAGTCTCATTTGTACTTATTTTCATTAATTTGTTAGACCATTCTCATGTTTTTTATAGTATGGATGTCCATGAATTATAATCCATATTGTTTTAATTCTATAGGTTATTGTTGACTATGTGTCCACTCGTGACATAAAAAGAATGAGTTTTGGTTGTGGATTATCGGCTCCTTACTATGGGGTAGCAGATTCTTTAAGACATCAGAGCTTTAGCCATAGGTCCCAGAGTTAATCTCTTCTTACATTCAAGAATATCTCTGGGTGTGGGGAACCTTGGTTCATTTCTAGTCTCCAATATTGGGGTGTAAGAAGTTTAAATGTTCTTGTTTTAGTTTTCATTGTCATTATAAGTTTCTCCATATTGTAAAAATCTTGGTTGTATTATCTTCTTGTAATTCTAGTGTTTTTTCTTTTCTGTATATGATTATTTTATTTGTTGTTATTTCTTATGAACTTGTCCTGTGTGGATTAGTTTTGGTTTTGTCTTGTTCTCATTTTAATATGATCATATCTTGTGGAAATAATGAATTATGGTTTGGTATGATTATTGATATAAGTTCCTTTCATAAGGTTTCCATTCTGTTAAGGGTTTTTGGTTTTTGTTGGGAGTTCGTAGATTTGTTTGGTTAGTGCTTGATATTATCTTGTCGTAGTGAGATCCACCATGGATTTCCTTGATTATAGTTTCTCTTAGAGCTGGACTTGTATAACATGGTATGTTAAAATAGTCACGTCAATGTTTGTGGTATCATCTATTTTGTTTTGTTTCAAGTTAAATTTTTATTTTTCATGCATTGGGGGACATTTGTGGGGCATAAAGTGTTTATGGTTGGGATAATTGTCACACCCAGACAAAGAAATACTATTTTTTATTTTTTTATTTTTTTATCCCCCTTCTAATTTTTGGTAGTTAGCGGGATTTCTTTTAAATTTTTTGTAGGCCTTTCAAATATTTCATAGATATCCTATATAGTTAGTAAAAATTTTGTAGTGTGCATGCAGGTGCCAAGGTGAGACAGTGGTCTAGCACATGCATTTCACATGGTATGTTAACCCACATGATAATAATATGGTTTGGATTTGTGAGATCATAGTGTCATTTTGAGTGGTTAGAGCATAGTTTTCTTAGCCACGCATATTCCAAGTAGTAAATTTCTATTGGTGTCTGACCATGTAATTGGATAGTTCATGGTAGGAAAATGGTTTAGTAAACCAGGTTCAAATCATGTGGGTCATCCATTTTTTTAAATTTTAACTCTTTTTATTCTTATTTTATTTTTCTTCTACTTGTTTCATTTATTTTCATCTTTGTGCATCATAGGAGCCCCTCCCTTCTTCCTCCATCACCATGCATAATCCCCCCCTCTTGGCCCCCTTTTTCTCGGGTGAATCCAAATTATTCCTTATGGTTTTGTGATCAAACCTTCAAGGTACAATCTCAGGCTCCCTCCTCCCCTGATTTTGAGTGTTTCTTCTCTCCATTAACCATCTTGTTTCGAAATAACCCTCGGTCAATGTTAAATATTTTTTTAGTTTTCTTATATCATTAGGGTGTGCATCGGGTCTCTCACATTAGCTTAGGGCGTATTTCAGCCTTCTCCATAAAAGGTGAAGCATTTTGGACCATTTTAGTCTACCCATTATCAATTTAAGGAAGTTTTCCCATCATTATTCATTTTTTCTCAATGTTTAATCGAGGTTTTTGTAGTTTATTAGTTTCTAGTAATTTTATTTAGTGTGTTTTGTATCATAGTTCATGAAGGTTATCTACACACATGTTCATGGTTAAGCCATATATATATATATATATTCCTTCTTTATATATATTCCCTCATAATGAGGAGAATATTTACAAAGAATCCATGGGTATATATATGTATATATATATAAATGCATGTGTATGTAAGTGTAAAGAGAGGACTTGAGTTATTATCGTCTAAAGTTGTGTGCCTTGAGTTTGAGGTAGTTTCCCTATACCTAATCCTTAAAATTTAAAACCTATAATTTCTCATCATTTTTAATATGTGTTTTCAATTTTTATATAAATTACATATTCTATGCATATATATATATATATATATATATGTGTGTGTATAATTTTTTTAGTCCTCGAAATGTGTCTCTTCACTTTATTTTTAAGAATTATCATTAACTTTTTTAAAATGGGTTTCATTCAATAAAGAAAGCTTTCAAGACTATTTTTAAATGTGTGGTTCCTTGATTGTTTAGTCAGCCTTTTAATTGGTTTTGGAATTAATATTTTATGGTGATTTTTTTTCTAAAGTAAATATATTCCTTGTAAAGTAATGAGGCCCTTTTGTAACATTGAGACTAATTTTTGGAATTGAAAAAACCCCTCTTGAGGACCCCCCCCCCTTGTTTTTGAAATGTGATCTATCTTTTAATGTGTGATTTCTAACATGTGTTGAGTTATAATGCTTGTGCATTATTGTATGACATGGAAAATAGGGGTGCACACAATGAGTGAGATCAGTGGTGAGAGGTTGGATCAGTCTTTGAGTAAATAAAATTATATTTTCCAAATATGTTAGCTTTATAAAAACTCACCTCCATTAAAAATATGGAACGTGGGAAACCTAGGTACCTAGGTGGGTATACTAAGACTATTATGATATACAAGTCATCAAGTTCAAGGATAGGTTCCCCCTAGATGGATTGATTCTACAACACTTACTAAAACATTAATGATGATCAGAGACCACTAGAACTTTGGATTGACTATTATCTATTGGCTCATGTAGAAGGACAGTGGAGGTTATGGTTTTTATACCATGACACAAAGGTATGGGGATCTTAAGTCCCCACTAACCAAAATTATTATGGTTTTCCCATGGTTCTTTCAATCATTTATCCTTGTTTTATATCGTATTTATTAATTAAATTTTTTGATCTCAGGTTTCCTTTTATTTCGAAAATAATGATAAATGTGTTCTACTTACCCATGTTTTGTTGTACCCATTATGATGCCTTCATACTGAAATGTTTTCTTCATTTCATGATCTTTCTTATAAGTGATTTTTGGAAGTGTATTATTCTTCTTGAATTATTTTTCAAAATAGAATGGGGGAATACATTTTCAAAAATTTCATCATGTTAATTGTTTTAAAAAGAAATTGAAAATCATATTTTTATATAGTTTTATTTCCAAATGACCTTTATATGGTTATTATTATAGAGAAAGGGAATAATTAATTATTTATTCGGGCATGCCTACTAATTTTTAATACCCATTCTTAAAACATTATTTATATTTTTTTCTTGGGTACTATTTCCATCTTGGTCTAGATCACCGTGGGGAGATATTGGTTTAGTGGTCGGTGTTGACCTGCATAGTCACATAGATGTTTCTTTAGTTATATTTATTTCTTATTCTTGTGTTTGTTTTTTTCATTTTATATTAATTTATTTTTCATTTTTTTATGGTAAAACATTTTCCCAATAGATTTATTTTGATGTTTGGCACAATTTTCTATCTCGGGAGGATCAAGAACGCCTCTTGGGCCTTGTTGTAGGATACCTCAGGTGACCAGTTCAGGGTGGACCTTGGTTGGTTTGTGACATTTATTAATCTGATTCAATAATTATAAGGTTAATTCCATTACCATAAAAATGGATAAACCAATATAACATTATGATTTCACTTTAATAAATAGGATTAGAAATTCATCCTCTATCTCAAAGGCGTCGACATTATTCACTAAATAATGAACCAATGTTGCAGATCCCGATCACCCATCTTGCAATAGTTGCATCCTCCCAAGGACATCATGCCACAACCAAACCAACAACAAAACAAGAAAAGTCTGTTATAATGACAAATAGAAACATCTATATCATGGAAGGAAGATATGGGAGGACCAGATTGAAGAAACATTAGATAAAAGGAAGAACGTACCTCCAATCAGCACGGATTGAAGATAGGTAGCTGGGAAATGACCCGAATCAAAGGGATTCAAAGATCCCTAGAGATATTCATTGGCCACATAGGGTTTGGAAGAAAATCATAGGGTTTGAGAATACCCATGGAGCGATGATATTTAAAGGTGTGCTACATATAATATTTTCATGCTGTGAAACCATTTCATGTCATGTAAGTGTCAAGTTTTATGTTCTATCAAAAACTACATCGCCTCAAATCATTTAACCCCAATTTAATTAATTCCATGAAGAACCCCATGATCCAGCATCACATAATCATTGAACTTCACATTCATGACCTGAAACCCTTACACATCATGAATTCTATGTGCTTATAGATTTTTTTCTCCAAACACCACCAGAACTCCTCTAGTCCTCGTCTAAGATCCATGATCTTTAAAACACGAAAAGGGTTAGACTATATAGATCCAGACTCGTATTGGGAAACTCTTATGCTAACTGATTTATTTATATACACAATATAGTGATATGTTAAATAAAAAACAGGCATCCTTTATGTAATTAATGATTTTATCTCTATAGTTAATACTATTTACGAAGTTTTAAATAGATAAATATATTCATCAACTAAAATTTGTTAAATTACTACAATTAATTAGTACTTTTTTGCAAGGAAAACGGCTTCTACAGTCAATAAAAATCTCAAGAAAAGATATAAATAACAAAAGGTGTTCTTTCTCAATACTTTTTAAGTGATGAGAATGGTTCCCTTTCATAGCACAAAGATAATCTATGGTAGAGTACTATAGTCAGTTTTAATGTTACATAATCTCAAAAAAACATATACCAAAATAAATTTAAAAAATACCAGAATTGAAAAAATTATCATCATAAGTAATATAAAACATATCAAGATTGACATAATACATATATTATAAAAAATATAATTATTTCAACACTTAATCAAAAATAAATTTAAAGTTACAAATATTATAAATAAATAAAAATGTTAGGTAGAGTGTGTTAATGAATAAAAAATATTAAAACTTTTTAAAAACCTCAGAAATATGCATGTGATTGAAAAAAGTAACTTTTATATAAGTAGTAAAAAGGTACGTTTTTTTATAATGAAAATTTCATAAATTTAAATATATTTTCAAATTTAAAAATAAACATTTTCACAAACCATACACCCCACAATTCGTAATGATTTGTAGCTATACATGTCAAAAATGAATTAGTGATAATTTTCATTGATTTTGATCACATTTTGAGTGTGCTTTCCCAATTATCATGCATTTTGAACTTAGTTAACACTTAAAGTGAAAACATGTACATTAGTACATTATGACTAGATTTTATATTGGAATGAAGTATAATTAAATCTTACTAATGACAAATGAATTAAAGATCATTTTACAAGAGTTTAATGACAATATCAGATTGTTTTATTAGTTCTGATTAAGTGAAACATGTTTTGTAACAAAATATCATTTTTTATATTAAATACAATTACTTTTAATCACACAAGCTAGACCACATGTCTGAATGACATAATAATAATTCATACATTAACCAATGAAACAATGATCATTTTATAGATTTTGAGAAAAATGTGAGAATATTTTATATGTTTTGAGTATGTGACATGTGTTTTGAACTTATTTTACACTTAAATTGAAAAATAATACTTTCCTTATTCTGAGAATATTAATAATTGGAATGGAATTTTTTTAATTCATACATGTTGAAAATTAATTAATGATGGTTTGCATATTGTTTAAGAATAATTAAAGTGGGTTTACTTATTTTTTAGAATGTGACAGGCATTTTAAACAAAAATACCATTGTTCTATAGAAAACATATAATTTCAAACATATTATCCAACTAATACTTTGAAATCATGGGTTGTTAATTATATCTTGTCCTCGTCTTCCCAATGTCACCCCTTATGGGCTATTAATGACATAAGGAAGACAATGATGCATGAACCCTACCTCAAATATTCTATAGTTTAGAAATAAAAACATAGGGGATATTATTATTAAAAATAGGTGGAATTACCCTCTAAGAAGAACATGAGTAAAGATAGATAATAGAATTACACCTATCGAATCCTACTCAGAAAAAAAGTAAATAGACAACTCAAAAATTGCATGTAGTGTCATATAGATTGAAGTAAATGTAATGGAATCTACAAGTACCAATAGTAAATCTTCATTAGTTACCTCAAATCCTAAATAGATCTGGAATAACTCTACAAACTAGTAATGTATATCATGATCTCCTACTAGATATTTGGGTCCTAAAAATATTTTATATATATTTATGGTGAGTACAACAAGAATACATGCTAGGATCCTCCTTAGGGCCTCTCATGAAATTGAAAAAAAAATAATAGTAAATACCAATAAACAAAAATTAAATATAAATCATCACATAATTAGGTATGCTATGTTCATAGCCACACTATGGATCCCTCATTAAGTATCACAAAAAAATAATAGTATAATATCCAAAATGTATCAAAATAAGGTACCCCACTACCACTTTCCCACTAGTTTTCTACTCTTCCAATAATTCACACATCCTAACCCAACTCTCCCCAAAAGAAAGTCAAAATTATGATACCTAGGAAAATGCATCACATCATTCACCTTGTTAATCACATCATCTCAAAATAACATGCCAGATATCCAGATTGTAACATAGTAGTTTATAAGATCCATTATAGCCAATATTTCAAGTATTATTCCTCAATCCATCAAATATCACACATGATATACCTATAATAATCCATAGGGCACTATATAAGATGATAAATGTGTGTGAAATAACTATAATATGTTATATCCTGCTACACACATGTATATAAAAGGTAACCACAATGCATTATATCACATAATACTAGAGTGGGGTAAGAGGGGGTTGTCAGCCATTTATTCCTTGCTGGCATGGATGTTTTGGAAGATACCCTTATAGAGTCCAATAGGTGTAGGTATCCCTAAAAAACATGTCTAGGGGAGTGTATGAAATCACATGAGATACTTGATATAATAAATATCATAACCACACTATTAAAATTTACCTAGTCTTAGGCTTAACAATGGGTAACATCTATAGGACACTAAACTACCACCTATAAGGAATAGATATCCTAAAATAATAAAAGAATTTGATGAACCATGTTTAATTAATTATTTCCATTTATTTTTTTATCACAATAATTACAGTACAATTCCATTAACTCTTGACATAATCCTACTAATCCCACAGTTCATCAAGATTTTCATCATTTTCATTCATTCAATCACCAACCCCATGTGTTAAAATATTTATTATACATTATAATTTAATATTTTTAGGTACTATAGGACTCATCCAATATTACTATAAAATAGATTCCTAAAATTAGAACAACGAGCTGCTTCATTTAGTGGGGAAAGAATTAAAAAAATTAGCCACCGGGCTCTCCAGCCTTTAAATCTTATTCATTAACAAGTAAGTGTTGAAACCTTTATCCCAACCATGGGAAATACCATATTTAACCTATCCCTATTATAACCAAAATAGATCCTAGATATCCTGAGAGGGGGGGTGAATCAGGGTATGGATATTCTTTTTCAAATTTCTTCCTGTCCCACTAGATCCTGACCACTTTATTAAAAGGCTCACTTTGTTTTCACTTATGTTTTTATTATGATCACTTATTTTCTTCTCTATCAGATGATAATTAGTTAAATTCAATGCAAAGAAGTAAGTAAGCAGACACATAGATTTTTACTTGGTTCACCCTCACTTGGCTACATCCAAGAAGCATATGCCAACAGGTTTTCAGTCGTACCAAATTCTACTAAACTTCACTAGTTGTGGATTACAAGATTCAGGCACAGTCATTATGTCCCAGGCTCACTACCTTTATAAGGTTTAGGGTTATCTAACTACTTTCCCAAGGTTCACTACCTATTTTTCTCTCTCTGTCTCACTACCGGTGTAGAGGATCACCTTCTTTATCTTCCTTTGCTCACTGCTCTAGAAGGAATACACTCACAGTTTATAGACCTGTAGGTCAATTCATTATCTCTAATGAATACATCCTTTGTTGTATGTGGATGATCTGTTGAAGTCCAACCTTCACCTGTAGATGAATCTCTCTTTGCACCGAAGGTATCGGGCAAACTTCCAGCTTCCACACAGCATGAAAACACTGTCGAGGAATCAACCTTACTTGGCGCGCAATTCTAATCCGGTGCGCAAGTATCATCGCGCAAGTCAAAACTGGCGCACAAGTCCACCTCATACACTTGAGAGACTCAAGCTTATTCAACTCCAAACTTGCGCCACACACTTCCCTTTACTCCCAAACCAATATTGGAATGCAACAAACAATAATCACCCTTCTTCAAATCTGGCGCGCAAGTCCTACTTGCACGAGACACCACCACTTGCGCGACCACCACACCTACATGACAGGAGCTCTAATTTTTCAAAGTGTTGAACTCCATCGAAAATGAGGAGGGGTGGTCCAGTATGTATAGGAAATTTGACCACCCTGCGCGATGGTACGCAAGTCTCGGCGCACAGGTCTCTTCCCCTGCAAGTCACTTGAACGACCCACTTCCAAACTTGCATGACCCTCTTTCCTCTGCCATATTTTTATGTTCTGATCTTGAAAAATATATGGCACGCATGTTTCCAATACTTCTAGGTATCGGTGCACAAGCCAATTCACGGCGCTCAAGTCACCTGCACGACCACAACAATACCTGCGCAACCCACTTTCCTTTGCCATATTTTTTCCTCCTGGTCCTAAAAAACATTAAGTGCTCAAGTTTCCTCTACTACAAGTACACATCGCGCAAGTCTCTTTGCGAAAACCACTTTTCTCCTTTCGTCGATTTTCAGGCCCAAAAATTTGGCAAACACTGGAAAACAGCACCACCTTGTATTTGTTCTTTTTGTACTGCCTCCAGATCATTCATTCCTTTTTCGATGTTATTGAATCAAACATGGATCATAGACCATAGATCTTGAACTCAACATACCACCATGAAATCCCCTTTTTCAACAAATTTGTATATCATGGGTTTCTTTGTCAACAATCACAGCACAGTTTTCCACTTTGTCAACAAACACAATCACCGCAAAAATGATTCAATGATACCTTGAAGGATTTTTTCCCAACAATCTCCCCCTTTGAGTTTTTTGACATCTCTTCCATAAAACAATTCATCGTTAATTCATCATCCACTAATCATCTTTTGCAATTCTAATAGCGATCAAGTATTTACTCAACACATACTCTAAGCCCACATGAGCAATGATCGGCGTGAGAAATAAGAGTAAATGAAAAGTTCTTTGATGAATCACTTCATCTCTTACACCCATTTTTGACACCAAACTGATACCAATTTTTTCCAAACTGATACCAATTTTTGGAAATATTCTTCCAACTCCACTCTTCTTCTTTTATCACGAGCCTCAGCTGTCGTGATATCTATTCTTTGATTGATCACTTCTAGAATCGTCAGATTTAATACTCTCCCCCTTTGTCATTGTCCCCCTATCTCACTACTACACCTGCCAGCTTCTCCCCGTATCTATCATGATTTTTCAAAATAGCCACACTGTCTCCCCCTTGAACAATCACTAATTTCTCCCCCTTTGTCAAAGAACCCAAAGGTCACTCTTTTGCAGTCTGTAACAGAGTAGAGAAAGAATATTAGTACATTAGGGAAAAACATGTCATACCTCGGGGAGAGGGGGGGGGTTCCACATCCACACCCTTTCAAGTACAGGGAGTCGACTGAACTCCCAGAGCTAGTCGATGATCTCAAAAGCTTCCTTGGGTAAGGCCTTTGTTAGAATATCTGCAACTTGTAGCTCTGTAGGCACATACTCCAACTTCATGATTCCCTGTTCAACTTTCTCCTTGATAAAATGATATTTGATCTCAATGTGCTTCATCCTTGAGTAATGAACTGGATTTTTGATGAGATTTATAGCACTTGAGTTATCACATTAGATTCTGATTGGATACTTCACTTCAAATCCCATATCTTCATGCTACTGCTTCATCCACAATAATTATGTGCATGCTTGAGTGGCCATAATATACTCAGCTTCCGTGGAGCTTAATGAAATGAAATCTTTCTTCTTGCTTAGCCAAGAAATACACAATACACCAAGATAGAATACACCTCCTGATGTTGATTTTCTGTCATCTGTTGATCTAGCCCAATCTGCATCTATGTAACCCAATAACACTAATTGAGATTTGTCACTATAACACAGATTGAAATCCACGGTGCCTTTGATATACCGAAATATTATTTTCACTGTAATCATGTGGCTTTCCTTGGGATTACTCTGATATATCATTGCTTTACATGTGGTGAAACCAATATCATGCCCTGTCATGGTCAAATATAACAAACTTCCAATAATTTTCCTATATTCTATGATATTAACTGCCTTTTCAACCTCATCTTTTGATAATTTCATCCAGGTTGCAACCAGAGTTTTCATCTCCTTGGAATTATCCACGAAAAACCTTATCAAAACCTCCTTGGAATATTTGGATTTAGAAATGAGTGTTTCATTCCTTCCTTGTGTCACATGTAGACCAAGGAAAAACGTTAGCTCTCCAATCATTAACATTTCAAACTCATTTTTCATGAATTTAGAAAACTATCTGCATTGAGCTTCATCTGATCCACCAAATATTATGTCATTGACTTAAACCAACACCATCATCTTTTGATTACTATCGTTGGTGAAATAGAGATTGTAATCAACTCCCCCACGCTGGAAACCAAGCTTCTTCAATTACTGATCAAGGCTTGATTACCATGATCTCGGTACTTGTTTCAGCCCATACAACGCCTTCTTCAGCCTAAAAACTTTGTTCTCATCCCCATGAATGAGAAAATAATATGGCTGCTCAATATATACCTCCTCTTCCAGAACTACTTTCAAGAATGCATATTTGTCATCCATCTGGAACACTTTGAACTTTCTTTGCACAGCTATTGCCAATAATAATCTGATTATCTCCATCCTAGAAACTAGTGTAAATGTCTCATGAACATTTATTACCTTTATCTGGGAGTACCCCTTGAACAGTAGTTGTGCTTTGTTTCGAATCACTATGCCATGTTTGTTCATCTTCTTGCGAAAGACCCATTTAGTCACAATGATGTTCTTATCTGCTGGCCTTGAAACAATCAACCATGTCTAATTCTTCTCAATCTGATTTAGCTCTTCATTCATGGCCTTCACCTAGTATTCATCTTCAGCTGCATCAACAAGGCATTTTGTCTCAACCTGTGATAGTAATAATATCTGCTGTAGTGATTTAATTCTTCTTGTCTGAACTGGAGCTCACTAATTACTAATGATATTCTGCCTGTCAATTTCGGCTCGACTCTTTGGATTTTGTGAAAATAAAGATTTTACTTCCTCGTACTCACCATCAGTATCCTCTTTTGAATCATCTTCAGCTACTTCTTCTCTCCCTGAGTCTCTTACCACTTCCTCACTTTTAACAGAAAACTTTTCATTGTGTCATTATTCAATGACGTCATTTCTTTGAACATATTCTCTCAAATTTTTGTTGTCACACCTTTGATTTTCTTTCGTAGCTTCTTGGTATCCTGAAAGCAGTCAGCTGATACCACATTGTTAGATGAAAATAAATAATCATGAAATGCTTGATTATTGATGCTTCCCCTACAATATGTCTTCCCACCATAGACAAAACCTGAGCCGAGTCATCCAATTATTGCATTGATTGATCTTGCATCTAATTTTGTTATTGAATGCTCCCCCTTATGTTATGAAACACTTCCAAGGGTCAGGCTGACTGTTTAGACTCATAACCATTCTTCTCTTAATGAATCATTTATTCTAATCTAGAACACAAAATCGATCTATTAACCAAATATATAAGCCTACTGAGTGGGAACTTGGTGTAGGAAACAATATATGGTGTTAATAACACAATCACTTCATATTGTGCTTTGTTGCTCCCTTTCTTCTTCACCTTATGTACCTGATTTGAGGCAATTGAACCTCTGGAGCATATCAATTTTCCACTTTTCATCTTTAGATGTCACTTCCCCTCAGATCATATCTCCCTAAAACCTAAAACACATGAATCGTCAGTTTATATAATTTTTATACATAGGGATAGGGGTTCTTCTGGAATCCTCATGAAGAGGATTTTGGTTGATCCTGATTGGTCAACCCTTTAATTCTTTCTTGAAGAGCATCACACACTTTCCTTGATTCTTCTTACTGCCTAGCCAGCTTCAACTACTCTATCCATATGAATAAGCATTCATTACTCACATGCTAAGTATTTTTCTAATATGAAGATTCTATAGGCCTAAACTTTCTCACCATTTGGGGTTTAAACCCACTATTACACATTTTCATTTTTGATGTTCCACCAAAATTCCATTTCCCTTGATTTTTTCTTTGAACAGGAATATCTCTTATTGTCATCATCCCTGGCTCCTTCCTCCATTGTGGGGATGTTCTTCTTTCCTCCACTTCTTGTTGTGGCAGACAACTTGTAAATTTTCCAATGCATTCTTTGTTCATATTTCTTTTGTCAGATATCTGAGTCACTACACTCTTTCTCACAGGTGGTGTGTCCTCCATTGAACCTGCATTCTTCTTACTCACAGTTGAATCATTTCCTCCCTTTTCCTTCCAGATTTGTTCATGTTATTTGTTAGTGGGTTGTTGTGAGTGTAACAGAGGAGGTGATGTATACACCATTCATTCATCTCTATGTGATTCCCCTGAGGATCTAAGATTATTCTCCAACTTTCCACTTTGTCTCCCAATATATTACTTCTCTTTATACGTCACTGGAGTCAATAATATCTTTTTCAGCTCATTTTCCTCTCTTCCATTCCTCTTACTGCAATGTCTTGCCAAATGACCGTGATTAGAACATATGAAACATCTTCCATTAAAGGCATACCTCATTTCATCATCTCTCAACTGAGATGTTGATGTAGCTTGACTTCTTCTTCTGACATTGATCTCTTGAGCTTCCTGACACATATTCATGGTGTGTCCCATTCTTCCACAGTAATAGCATCTAATGAATGCTTTCCTCTGAGAGACACTTCTCTCTGATTTCTCATGACGCTTCTTCATATTCTCATATTTATCAAAGTTTCTATTTTCATAGCCTGAAATGTATTACAGTTCCTATAAACAGAAGCTTTATGTGTGGACATGAATCCCGCAGAAATAGCACATGTCGTCACTACTTCTTGGAACTGTTATCTTAGGCCTATCTCTAGTACCTACAGGATTTTCTCTACTTATAGAACTATTCATAGTTGTCTTTCTGTCATTCATGGGAAGTGATTCATCAAATCCAATACCAGTTTTCACAAACAGTATGGTCTTTGTGCTGAGAAAATTTTTTCTTGCCCCTTTTCAGAAATAACAAATGTTCTTTTCATTTCATCATCACCTGCTGAAGGATAATCAAATAGTAAGTGCAAGGAATCCTTCATTTTAGTCTTTCCATTAACATTTAATTTCTCCACATCCTTCTTTGTTGATTCTATCTCTTCTTCCAAATTCTGAATCTTCATGTCACTTGATACAAGTTGGGCATTGAATTCTCTTCTGAGATTCTTTCCATGACTCATCTCATCTGCCAGTTCTTGTGTGATCTTTTCTACCATACCACTTTTCTCCTTTACTTTAAATTTTTCTTGAGAAACAGATTCAAAGATATATTCATTCTCTTCTTGGATCCTTTGATTCTTTTGAACTTATTCACACAACTGTGTGACTTGATCATCATTGCTAGCTTTCTGATTATAAACTTCATCTGACATTTGATTCTCTTCAAAATCATCAACCTTTTGTTTTCCATTCAATTTAGCCATATTTTTTAGTTCTTCACCTTGAGAATCATTCTTCTCCCTTAGGTCTATAGCCCCATCAATAAGCCTTTGATTTAAACCTCTTAACATTCTGACCTCAACTTCCAATACTTGGATCTGGATATCTTTAGATTTAACTTCTTCAACCAATTTCTGATCCAAATTCATTGTCATGTTGACAAAATCTACTGATGACCTCCTTCTTAAAACTTCTTCGTCATCAGTTGTTTCAGTGTCACTTTGATGTTCATGTACTTCACTCGTTCCTACATCATGATTGAGTGAATCAATCTTTTCCATATCAGATTCATCCAGGCCTTCTTTCAGAAAACTATTTGATTCTTTAAGTTGAATCACACTTTTTCCGTAAACACTTTCACACTGACGGATATCACCTAACTTCTGATTCATCTTTGATGTTTTTCCCTTTTCCATGACACACCGAAATAAGAGCAGACTGATTCTTTAACCACACAGATCGACTACACCAAGTCAGAGAAAAACAATCTGATAAAAGAAACCTCCCTCTGATGCCAATTGTTATAACCAAACTGGAGCGTAGATACCCTGAGAGGGGGGGTGAATTAGGGTATGGATATTCTTTTTCAAATTTCTTCTTACCCCACTTGACCTTGACCTCTTTATTACAAGGGTCACTTTTTTTCACTTGTGTGTTTATTATGATCACTTATTTTCTTCTCTATCTAATGATGATGCTTTAAATGCAATGCAGAGAAGTAAGCAGGCAGACACAGATATTTTTACTTGGTTCACCCTCACTGGGTTACGTCTAAGGAGAATAGGTCAACAGGTTTTCGGTCGTACCAAATTCCACTAAACTTCAGTGGATGTGGATTACAAGGTTCGGGCACAGTCACTCTATCCCAGGCTCACTTCCTTTACAAGTTTTAGGATTATCTTACTACTTTCCCAAGGGTCACTCTCTGTTTCTCTCTCTTTGGATCATTGTCGATGGAAATGATCGCCTTCTTTCTCTTCCATTGCTCACTACTCTAGAAGGAATCCACTCACAGTTTATAGACCTGTAGGTCTCTTCATTATCTATAATGAATACATTCTCTATTGTATGTGGATTCTCTGTTGAAGTCCAAAATTCACCAATAGATGAATCTCTCTTTGCACCGAAGGTATTGGGAAAACTTCCAGCTTCCACACAGCACAAAAACACTTCTGAGGAATCAACCTTACGTGGTGTGCAAGTCTAATCCGGCATGCAAGTATCGGCACGCAAGTCACAACTGGCACGCAAGTACACCTCAGACACTTGAGCGACACAGTCTTATTCAACTCCAAAATTGCACAACCCTCTTTCCATTGCCATATTTTGGCGTTATGATGTTGAAAAATATATGGTGCGCAAGTTTCCAATACTTCTAGGTACCGGCGTGCAAGTCAATTCACAACGCGCAAGTCAATTCCCCGCTCTCAAGTCACCAGCGTGACCACACCAATACCTGCGTGACCCACTTTCCTTTTCTATATTTTGACCTCCTGATCCTGAAAAACATTAGGCGCGCAAGTTTCCTCTAATTCAAGTATATGGTGCGCAAGTCTCTTTTCCAAAACCACTTTTCTCCTTTCGTCGATTTTCAGGCCCAAAATTTTGGCAAACACTGGAAAACAGCGCCACCTTGTATCTGTTCTTTTTCTACCGCCTCCAGATCATTCATTCCTCTGTCGACGTTCTTGAATCAAACTTGGATCGTTGACCATAGCTCTTGAACTCAACATGCCACCATGAAATCCCCTTTGTCAACAAATTTTTATGTCATGGTTTTCTTTGTCAACAATCACAGCATAGTTGTCCACTTTGTAAACAAACACAATCACCTAAAAAATGCTTCAATGATACCTTGAGGGATTTTTTCCCAATAATCCCATTAGTCTTGATCCCTTCCCTAAAAGCACTATTTTTATCACCATGCGTCCCATCATCTCAGGCATCACTGCTGCTATAAACCCATGAATCACTTCCCAAATCTCATCAACTATCAATCTTCTCAAGAACACATAACATCATAAATAAATTCTCAGATCTATAGAAATCACACAACAAAGTAATAAAAAAATAATTAGAATATGTAGAATATCTTTACCCTAAAAAAGTAAATCTTCTTTCATAAATAAACAAGATCACTCAACTCCAAAAATTTATCTTTATCAAAAAATTGGTTCATTACTATCTTGGATTGATAGATTCAGTTATCATAGGTTACAACCATAGGAAACCTATAGATTTATATATTAAAATCTTTGAATTATTTAAACATTATTTTTTATATAAATTCTGGTTTCATCAAAATTTAAGGAAGAATGATATCATTTAATCATCTGGAAGGCATCAATTTCATTTACTTTAAATTTTTGGGAAGAACATTTCTATTTAAACATGCCTCCTTAATTATTTATCCAATAAGAATTACAATATTTACATTCTTTATTCAATTTTAAAGAAAAAACATCCTGAAACACATCATAGACATAGATTTCACACTATCTAGTAAAATAATATAAAAACTATTATCATGGTGGGATACCCTATTATCTTCATAACCATAAACTAATTCATTTTTTTAATCTATTTTAAACTTCATTAAGGTTAATTACACAATTATCCCAAAGATATAAATCATTATAATTATTATATTTATTATAAAATTGGAAAATAAACGAATCTGTTGGTTAGAAAGTATGTTTCAAAACATTCTCCAGAAAAAAATCGAAAAATAAGATGATGTTTCCTCTTAGATGTCTCGAAGATAATAGATTAAACAACAAGGATAAAAATAAAATTGAAAAAATATCTTACCTCAAACATGAATCATTACTACAGAAAATAGAATGTGAACCATACTACTCACACACCCAAAAAAATAAGGTATTTCTGGATGGATTCAGTAGACTCTTCAAGTATCAATGATAAAATCTAAATCATGTAGACTCAACAAAAAGAGAATATATTAGAACAAATGAATGATATTCATTTTAGAGTTAATAATATGAGACTATGTTGATTTCTAGTAGGTCAAACATTAATTGAACCTAATTAATATCTCATTTAATTTTTATAGAAAATATATATTAAAAACATCAATATTTTACAAAATGATGAATATAAATGACCTCTTTAAAAAGGCCCTTAATACCCTAAATTAAGACCTATGTTTTTATTAGAAGGTCATATTTTTTAAATTATGGGAAAACTAGAAATTTTGAACAAAAAATAGTGGGAATATGCTTCAACTACCATTAAAACAATTTCTTACCACCAGAACAACTTGGTCCCATTTGACTAAGATAAAATTGAAAACTTCCAAGAAAATAGTACTCTAAACACCTCCTTATAACCTTTGGGAATAGTTAAAAAATTACTGGTTTATAGGAACTAAGGAATTGAATTATATGCCTATTATACAATTATCATCCATGATAATTAAAATAGAACACAAAAAATAAAAGGGACATGAAATCTGAACAATCACCTATGAGATACATCTCAGGGATCTCTGTACATCAAGAATATATCCAAAAATGGAAGGAAAAAAAAGATAATCAGGACACATAATAAACTAGGTAAGTAATATATATTACCATCACTATAGAAAAACCATCCCATTTTTAAGAATAAGGTACAAAAAAAACCCAAATCTTCGGGGGATATACCACTAAAATAATGGAAAATCCATAAATAATGTATTAAGGAAGAGAGATCCATATCATAATCTAGACAATGTTCAACATCAACAAAACATAATTAAAAAAAAGATCTAGAAACAAATATATTGGGAGACATAGAATGTATCTAAGACTCATATTCCTATGCACTCTCCTCCACACCACCATGACGCAAAAATACACCAACCAAAGGGATATCTCACCCATGAAACACCTTCTCCTTCTAGTCTTAGATATTTATAGGCTGCTTCTTAAAGGTCGCATCGTCATTGAAATCGATCTCTTCACAATCAATGATGTGAAATTACTTATGAATATAGATAATTATTAGAGACACATGAAAGACATTGTGAATTTAGATCATCTAAATGGGTTTTCATATCTAATACACAATAGCTCTAACATGATCTAGAACCTCAAATGGCCCAACAAAAAAAAAGATAAATCTTACTCCCACATATAAATATTCATTATTGATGATGAGGGGACACCTTCAAGAACAAAATATCTACAACAAAAGACAATATAGGTCTATTCATATGGTAGGAATAGTACATTTAATAATCATTTACTTCTTTGATCCTCTCATGAATCACATGAACTATCTCTACCATGTTATGCACTAGTTATGGCATGGGAATTACTATCTCTCTGAAACTCATTCAGTATAGTGGGGAATGGAAAGGTTAATCATACAAAGCTTCAAAGAGTTTGGTAAAAAAATTAGAGATATAAATTTTGCAGTAAAAAATCTATCACAAGGGAATGTTCCTCATCCATGAACCTCAAAAATCCAAGACACAAGCAAGCTACATGTCTTTAATAATCTGGATGGAATACACGATTTGACCATCTGTGTAATGATGAAAAGAAAATATAAGGTATAACTAAGATCAAAAATAATTCTAAAGACCTCTCTGTATACTAAAGTTAAAACAAAGAACATGATTAGATATTATCATCCTTGACAATCCATGGAGGCTTACCAGCTACTCCAAATAATTCCATAATAAAACCTCCACCAATATCGAATCATTGATCGCTATGAAGTGAGGTGAACTTGTAAATTCCCTTATTCGTCCCATATAACATCATTAAATCCATTATATTATGGTAAAATAATAATTATGACAAATGAAATTCCCTCCCACTTCTATTAACTGCTATAGAAACCCTTTGGGAACACATAATTCGACCCCAACTTTCTAACAAACTAAATATCAAGAAACAAACATTGTAACTGAATGTTTTAAAAAAGGCCATAAAAATGACCTCTTTGACAATGGTAAATATTTTTAGGTATGGATTTTCTGTCATGGGAGGGAGGTGTAACTCTTGGAGAAATACCTTGTGCATCACTAAAGGAATGAAAATCCTCTCCTAGAACAACACTCAATGATGGTCATCTTTAGACCAACCATCAAGGGTGTCACCAAGGATAACTCAATCTCCCCAGAACTCCATCTCTAAATCCCCTAGTTGGGACTCCACCAGTTGCACTAAATATAACTGCACTATCATATGAAAAATGAATCTTCTTTCATAAACCTCTCTCATATGATTATGCATCATAGATAGCTCTTCTATCACTCTCCATGAATATCCAAACTCACATATAGAATCACTTGGGGACATTTTTCCTAGAGCATAAACAAGACATTAATCGTTCCATATTTATAAGAAATTGTTTATTAATAATCCTATATGAATTCCATACACCTTTATTATCACAGTTTTAGCTTATGTTAGGATAATACATACCTAAAGATCTTATGATTGGGGAAAATCCAAAAGTGATCACTGATGAGGTAGTTCCACAAGAACTTCAGGGAAAACTAAATTGTTGTTAGTTCAAGATCATAAGTGGTATAGTTACTATCATAGGATATTAACTACTCAGAACCATAATAAACAACTAACCTCTAATAAATCATGTCCCTACCCAAGCTAAGACACAAAATTTCATATAAAACATCAAACTGAACACCCTCTTATGAAAAATAAATAACTGAAGCACTAACTAGCATCTCTTTCAGATACTAGAAAGATGAATAACACTGGTTAATCCAAAATGATGCCTTGTATGTTCTATTAAATACTATTATAGGTGTTTCTATCTAAAATAATTAAGGTATGACCCTCTTTTAATAACTTACAAGTCCAAGGAAAATATAAATTTATGCAGTAGCAATGTCGTCTACCCAAGAAACAAAAACCTCGATCGTCGAATAATTCATAGGTACTCCATTTTAGGACATGAAATACCAAAATAAGAAAACTTTGTGTTCCTAGAAATCACACATTGATAGATTTTAAAATACCTGATGATGATGAATAGCTCCAAAAAATTCCCAAACATTTTCTGCATACTCCTCCTCACATTAGAGTATAAAAGAATTTTTTCGATGAAAACCTCCAAAAATTGATCCAGGAACTCTCATAACAATATTTCCATAAACCCCATTAACAAAACTAAATGAGTTTTACACAAAAAAATTATTAAAATGAAATCATAATTCCTATAAAGACATCAGAAAGTGTTATTTGGTTTATACTCATTTTTCCCACATCTGATGATATCATGGCAAATGATTGATCTTAGAAACTAACTAGATACTTTTAGTTGGTTAAATAAATCATCAATAAATAGAATAGTATATAGGTTCCTCATTGTGACCTGATTCAAATGATGATTATTTATATATAATCATGGACTTCCATTAGCCTTCTTTATGAAGAAAATTGATGCCCTCCAATGTGACTTTCTTAGATGAAAAAAACTCATAGAAAAATATCATATATCTGAATCCATAGCTCCAATATCTCAAAATAATCAATACTATATGGATAAATAGATATTATATAAGCACCCAATTGTATCTCTATCCCAAACTCAATTTCTTATTTAGGGGGTAACACCACAACCTCCTTAAGAAAGACATCAGGGTACTCTTCCAAAAACTTGGGAAACACAATTGTTTAAACGTCTGATGAACATAGAATCAAATATACCATCATAATAGACAAGGATGGAACACGCCTTTGACCTATATGAGGGTCTTTCTCACCAACATGGTAGACTCTTTGTTAGCATTATAGAACACAATTTTCCTTATAAATGTATCCACAATAGGCTACATCTAATACAACCTATATCCATGTTGAGTATGATGTAGTATGGATATATCTAGAAACATATAATGACTCCCCAAGAGTGTTTTTACCCTTATACATGGTCACAATCTCTACATAATATATATTTATAATCTCAACCGTGAACTAGCTTAGTTAACACTAAAGTAAACTGAAGCCTCACCAAAAAATATATCAAAGCGTGGACTACGATAGATTACATGAAGGATTGTGTTTCTCCTAAGTCAAATAACCCATACACCCAAGTAGAAGACAAGTAATTGATAACTCAAATGAATTTTGGGTCACTTGGTGTTATCAAATCCAAATCATGAAACAACCCATGATCTACTCCATGGACTCTCTAACCCTAATGATGTCCACCTCTATGGTCACACTCTTCTCTCAAAGAAATAAGAGCCTCATAATGATTTCATATACCTTCCTCATCTCACCTCTTCATATTTTGAAACTTTTTGTAGTAAAAAATGTATTACTCACAATTTTTCAGCACCTAGAACTACTCAACAGAATGGTGTAGTTGAAAGAAGAAATAGAATTCTTCAAGAAATATCTAGAACCATGTTGAGTGAATATTCTATTGCTAGACATTTCTGTGCTGAAGCTGTAAGTACTTCTTTCTATACTATAAATCGAGTTTTGATTAGACCTTTTCTTAATAAAACTCCTTATGAGTTATGGAATGGTATAAAACCAAGATTTTCATAGGGGGAGTACATTTGATTATTTGTTTAACAAAGTTTTTCAAAATTTGTTTACAAACCTTTTGGAACGAATATTTCCGGAATGGAACTTCCGGAACTAAAATTTTCCTAAATGGACATTCTCGTACAGAATACTTCTGGAATGGAAGTGTTCGTATTGAACCTTTCCGGAATGGAAAATTTTCGTACTAGAATTTTCATAACGGAATTCTTCATACCAAATTCTTCGTAATGTATTTTTCGTACTAAGTTTTTCGTACTGATTTTTTTCCTTAATAAGTTTGTTTTTCACACTGAGTTTTTCCGTAATGAATGTTCCGTAATGAGTTTTTCATACTGAGTTTATTTTCCAAAGTAAAATTTTTGCGGAATCTGTCTTCTCATAATAAAGTTTTTTTTTAGTCTTTGTTATATTACCCATTACGAATAATCCTCCTAATCCAATCTGAAAGGTATGATTACCTTACTCAAGTTTTCGTAGTCATATTTAGCTTACTGGAATTTTCTTGTATTATGTTTTCGGATTTTAGTTTTCTTAATTCCTTGTTTAAATAAAAACCTCAAAAAGATCGGATTCAAGTTTTCAACCGTCAGATATGATCTCAGCTTTTCACAACCGTTAGATCAACCGTGGAAGTTGAACCGTCATTTCATTGCCTATATAAAGAGGACCCAAATACTCGTCCCACATCGTTTTCTTGCTCTCGTGTCCTGAAGCTCTGCCCCTCTGTTTAAAGGCCATTCCGAACTACAGTTGTCTCCATTCCGAACTTCTCAGAGGATTATAGATCCGAATGTCTGTGGAGTTAGTGTCTCAATAAATGTCATCCACTAAGTCAATTTCACAATGGTTAGTTTACAGAGAAAGTTTAGTTCATCCGGATTTCTTCAATAACTATGATTCTTTTATTTCAAAGAATATTAAGTTGAATGGCTGGGAAGATGTTGTTGTATCCAAACCGGGGACTCAAGACGATGTTTTTCCAGAGTTACTTGTTGATTTCTATGAAACAGTTTCCTTCTTCCAGGAAGATAATAGGGAGAAGTTTTCTTTTAAGTCTTATGGAAAGACATACAAACTTTCTTATACCAAGGCAACAAGCTTGGTAGTGTTGTCTTATGACGGAGAAGCCGAATTTATTTCTCATGTTTTTCCGGACTCTAAGGGTAGCTTCGACAAGTAGAAAGCCTTAGAAACTCTCGGACTGGCTGATGACAAGGCTCCGAAGATTGCAAGTCTATCCACAAACTTCCGGATCCTAGAGTTGTGGGTGCAGGGACTTATCGTACCGAGGAAAGGTGATAAAGATAGCTTGAAGAAGAGTGAGATCTATATCTTATATTTCCTGATAAATCTAAGAAAGTTTAACTTCATGAGGCACATTCTTATAACCATTGAGAATCTTAAGAAGGTAAATCTCAGAGCTCAGATCGTAATGTACCCAGCAATATTATCAAAGTTGATAGTTCGGTGCCTTGAATCTTTCAAGGAAGCTTGCAGATCTAAGCCAATGGTTTGTAAAATTTTGTTGGTTAGTGATGACACCCTTAAGAGGATGGATGTGGCTTTCAACAAGAAGATTGGTGAGTTCGTTGATTTTCCTAATCAAGAAGAAACGGTTCCGAAGGCTGCTGAACCGGAATCATCCAAACCAGTAAAGAAAAGAAAGTTGAAGGAAGTTGCAGCTGAAGTAGAAGATCCTAAGTCTAAGGAAGTTCAAATCGCACCTCCCAAACCAAAGAAGAAGAAGGCCTATCCTGTTGAGGTTGTTGCGAAGTGGAGAGCAGATAAAGAGAAAAGGAAAGAAGGGGATCCGCAGTTCGGATTGGACCCTGTGGAAGCTAAGGCCCTGAAGGAGAAAACTGCTGATGAGCTTCAAAAACAAGTAAAGGAAAAGAAGTTTAAGAAGAAGATGTCAGAAGCCGAGGCAGTCCAAGCTTTGTTGAAATTTAATGAAATAGTATCAGGAAGCATTCCAGTTCCAAGAACTTTCTCCTTGGAATCTCTACCTGAGACTCCAGGAAGAAACCTTGATTTTCCAGAAGAGACTACAGCTGAGCATGTTGAGCAAATCGAGAAAATTCAGCAAGTGGGTGAGGAAGAAGAAGTTTCTGAAGGAATTGGTGAAACAGGAGATCTTTTGAAACAAGTGGATGATTATAAAGGATCACCTTCGGAACATCTATCACTCCGAACTTCAGAGGCTGAATCCTCTAAGTTAGTAACTCCAGAAAAGGATAAGAATGAGGAAGATGTTGTTCAGAAAGTTGTTGATGAGATTGTTCAAGTATCTACTGGGGAGAAGAAAACTCCTGATCAAGAATCAATTCCGAAAAAAGACAAGGGAAAGAAACTCCTTGTTGAAACTCCGAAATCAGTGGATAACAAGAAAAGGGAATATGGTGATTCGTCTAAAGGGAATTTGGAGCTTATCGAGGAAGAAAATTCTCCAAGAAAGATTTCAGATTCGGAGTCATCCTCGTTGGGGCATGACTTTGTTGTTCAGTCCTTAAAGAATTTGGTGGGAACCATTCCGACCTTCTCTAGTATTGACTCAAGATGCCAGATGCTCCAACATGCGTTGAATCAGAAAACTGACTCTGTATCTATGGTTATGGACAAGTGCGTTGAGATTGAGGCTCAGTTCAAAATGTTTTTTGTTGGTTACGAAGCTCATAGAAAATCTTGTAAGAGGATGACAAACTGGTCGAAGAAGACTGTGGAAGAGATGAGGTTGTTCGATGAGTTTCAAGACAATGTTAAAGATGCTTTTGAAACTGAGGACAAGAAGATAAATGAGTTAACTGCATCCTTTGAAGAGAAGTTGACAGAAGAAAAGAACTTCCAGATTCAAGAAGTGAGAGATCTGAATGGGAATCTGAATTCTGTTTCTCAAAACTGGAAGTTTGAAAGGGATCATCGGATTGATTTTGAAGAAAGGATGAAGGCTCAGGAAGAAAAGATCAAAGCTCAGGAAGAAAAGATCAAAGCCGAGGAAGAAAAAATTGAAGCTCAATCCGCAAGAATAGTTGTCTTGGAGAAGAAAGCTGAAGAAGATCATAAAGACCTGAAGAAGATCAAGACTATTCTAAAGGGGCTCATGACGAAGGAAAAAGATCCAAAATAACCAAATCTGATCTTTTTGTTGTATTCTTTTTGTTGTTGAGATTTCAAATTTAATGAAAGTCTTTCTTGTCGTTTCTATTGTTGTCATTACTGATTTTTCAGGTACTTTGTTATTTTTCCATTCCATCCAATTCTTTTTGAAAATCACAAAGGGGGAGAAGGAAAAGATCCTTAAGAAAGAGAAGAACTCTAATAAAAGTTTATCAAAGGGGGAGAAGAAAAAGATCCTTAAGAAAAAGAAAAACTCTAATAAGAGTTTGTTTAAGGGGAGCTTTTTCATTAAACAAGACCTTCTTATTTATCACTCCGGAAATCTGAATACGATCCTTAGAGTTTCAAAGCCTAAGGGGGAGTTAGTCGTATTCATCAATATCCTTAAAGCAAAGGGAGATAAGCCTTAATGTTTTTCTTTCTTCTTAGAATTTCTTTTTCGTAAGGATGTTTGTGCTTTCCAAAAAGAGGGAGATTTTTGAGTCAATAAGGTTTTCCTTATGACTTTTCCATTCCTTCTTGTTTTGAAAATCACAAACACCTTATCTAAAGGAAAATTTCTTTCTTAAGGAAAATCTCTTTTATAAGGAAAATCATTTTCTTAAGGAAAATTACTTTCATAAGAAAAATGCTTTCTTAAGAAATTGCTTTTATAAGAAAATTATCTTTTATTAGAAAAATTATCCTTATCTTATTTTCATCCATATTTTTATTAAGAATGAGAATCGGAGTCATTTCTATTTTCTCAGAATCGTTGAAACATTGATATAAAGCATTTCGTTTTAAGATTCGGATTCTGGATAAGAACTATAAGGAAGTTTGATTCCGAATTCCGGATATGAACTATGACTAAGATCTATTCCAGATTCAGGATACGAATTCTGAAGAAGAATTCTCATTAAGAATTCTAATGAAGAAATCTCATTCTGAATTCCCATTACGAATTCCAATGAATAATTCTCATTACAAATTCTGTTGACGAATTCTCATTACGATTTCTGATGACGAATTCCTATTCCGAATTCTCATTCTGAATTCACATATTAAACAGAATTTGAGTATCTTTGTTTTATACATTATGAATTAATTCAGACTCCGAAAAATATCTTTGTTAGACTCCGAACTTTTATATTGCTTACACTTCTAGAATTTTGTCTACTATTATTATTTTCATTACACTCCGAACCTTTACTCCGAAGCGTTCATTCCGAACCATTGAGTCAGAATTAAAACGATGTCTTACATTCTGTTACACTTGTTTTGTTATAAAACGATGTCGTCTATTTTGTTATAAACTAACCATTGTCTAAGTGACACGTGTATAGGTCCCTCCGATCTTTAAGGAAAATATGACCGTTGGAGAAGGAGCCGACCTTACCTACAAATAGGAGCTCATTTGAAAGAGCTCGGTACTGATGACAGATGAACAACTTGGTTTTGTGCATACATGCTGTTGAAGTGAATTCTAGAGAGAGAGGATCTTATTAACTCTCAAAGCTTCGTGCGACTCCGAATGTTGGTGATTACATTCGAGGGATTCCGAGGATAGGAAGACAGAGGTGTCGACTACCTTAAAGTTCGAGGTCTTCCTTGCTAAGGAAGACAGAGGTTTCCAACTACCTTGAAGTTGAGGGCTTGCGGGGATAGCAAGACAGAGACTCTGATCTTCGTATCGAGGGCTTACCCTGGTCTGGGTAAGACAGACTTGCTTGAAAGTATAAATCAAGGGACCTTTATCCAAGGTTGTTGGATACCCTTCTCTTTGGGTTAAAAGACATATATCTTGTTACTTGTAGTTTTACTACTTGTTTATATTCCGCTGCATTTTTTAATATAAGGAAAGTATAACTTTCTTATACTTCCTTATTTGTACTCTATTTCATTTAGATTCTATATTCTTTAAGGTAGAATCTAATATTTTAACCTTTTGTTAAGTGTCAACTTCCAGAACCATATTTCCGGAACCTACGTTCGGAATCTCTTTCCAAGTTTGCTTTTGGAATTAGAGGTGTTTTGAATCTACCAAGTTTAACTTTGTTAAACTTTTCCCTTTTCTTTGCTTAAGGTAAACATAGTTATTCTTAACTAACTTTAAAGGTTCCAAAGGAATTTTTTAAAGTATACAATTCACCCCCCCCCCCCTCTTGTATATTGAGCATCTACATCATTATTTTGATCCTACAAGATCCACCACCAACAAAGAAATGACATGAAGAGGGTTGGTAATTAACCCCATCCACCCTGAAATTTTTCTATCTAAGAAATTGGGAACCTTGGAGCACAGCTCTTGTACATTTAGAGTCATAATGAATCTTTTCTCATGATGATCTATTCCTATTTGGAACCATTTCTGTGACTTATTCTTTCACTAGATCCTCAAGATATTTTAGAATCATAAATAGAGTAACCTTGAACTAGATATCTGGATTAATGTCCTCCTCGAAATGCCTTTCCTATGTCTCCTCATCTATAATTAGTTCTAAATGATATTTGAGTTGGGTCCTAAAATGAATCTTGAACACCCACATGATAGAATATTTGTATTGAAGGGTAAGAAACTCTTAGAGACTGCTGCCTATTGTTCAAAAAAATAAACTCTTCTAGAAAATGATCTTGTAGCTTCCAAAATTAAAATTTCTACTCTTCAAAATCCCCAAGAAATAAGAACTGCCACTATCTGGTTTCTCCATTTAATATCAACACTTCCAAGGAAATCCAATTTTCCTTCCCATCATGGATCAGAATGAAGGTTTTCTCAACCTCCTCCAACTAGTCATATATCATTGAGTCTAAAAATGAGCGGTCATACTTCTGAAAACTATGGAATTGAAACTCCTAGAGTGTCCTCTTCCATGTTTCATCATCATTGATCTCTACTATATTACGATCTACTATTATATAATATTGAACATCATTGGAATGAACCTGAAGAGGATGTAAACCTTTATCCATTCCTGTAATATTAAAAATTCTTAGGCACTCTTAAACCTAGAATATAGACTATTTAAGATTAGTTTATTTATTATTTTATGGTTTAACTATGTCACTGGTGCTACCCATTCAAACATTGACTCAAGATTAATGATCCATTATCATTTCTTGTGTTTCTACCATGAAACGTGTATCATGTCACTTAGTAGAATTAAATAACGTAATGTTTCATGTAATATATCATTGGGAGGCCTAAATACATATGTCATAACGATTATCTTATATTAACATTACACACTAAACTTATGTAACATTGATCCTTTACAAAAATCATCCACTCCTTACATGTTCCTACCTCAAAACATTATTTTATCCCTTTACTTGAACATCTTATACAACTCTATCACAACTCCCTCACCTTATAGGTGCCTCTCCTAATCCATAAATGATATAAGGGAGACAATTATTCCTGATGAACATCTCTAATAATCTACTAGTTGGTAAAAATTAATGAGGATATGTCATACACAAAAATATAAGCAATTCCCCTCTAAAAAAAACATGATAAAAGAGATATAATAAAATTAAACCAATCAAATAGTACTCAGAAAAAAAAAGTAAAGAGATTTCCTAAAACATGCATGTAATGTCATACACACAAAAACAACTAAAAAGGAAACTACAAGTATGAAAATTAAATCCTTGGTAGTTACCTTGAATCCCAAACAGCTCCTAAACAATTCCATAAGCTTGTAATTTCTAGCTTGATCACCAAACAACTCCTATATTCCCAAAATAGTTTATATATATGTAGGTTAACCATAATGGGTATACTCATTATGATCCTCCCTAGATCCTCTTGTGAAAAAAGATAAATAAATCATACTAAATCCCATTGAACAATAAGTGAAGATAATACATCACCTTATCAGGCATGCTATGTTCCAAGACTCGTAATGGATCCCTTATTAAGTATAACATACAATGAATAGTATAATATCTAAAATATATTAAAATAAGGTACCCCAATACCAATTTTCCACTAGTGTGTTTATATTCTCTATCATTGAACATGTTGATCCATATCTCTCCAAAATTAATCTATCCCAATGAAACATGAGTTAATGTATCACATCCCATGCCTTGTGCATCACATAATCTCATCATCTCATTCCACATCTCCTTATAGTGACCATGTAGTTTCTAGGATCCATCACAACCCATATTTTTAGTATTATTTCTCAAGCAATCACAACCCATACATTATATATCTATAATAATCCATAGGAATAAATATCTTTATATACATGTGTGTGAAATAACCACATTTCATTACATCCCTCTACCCACATATATGGATAAGGTAATCACTATAAAATCCAATATATAATACTACCGGGATAAGATAGTGGGACAAGAGGGAGTAGTTATCTATTTATTCCTCCCCAACCTAGATGTTGGGGAAAACACCCTGCTATAGTTCACTAGGTGTCTGTATCCCTACCAATATGTGTGGGGTAGAATAGTAATTCACATGAAATATATGATATAATATAGATCACAACCATAGTATGGAAATATACCAAGTATTAGGATCAACTATAGCTAATTTATCTTAGATACCTAGATTCCACAATTAAGGAAGAGATATATTATAATCACACACGAATTCAAGTAACTTCTTTTAATTAATTCTTTCCTTTAATCATTTCTTATTACATTAATTACCATCTGAGTATATTCCCTCTGGGAATAATTAAACTAATCTTATAGATTATAAAGATGTTAAAAACTTTCATTCCATCAATCCCAAACCCCATGGGTTAAAACATTTATTATTAAGTATCATTCCATAATTCCAGTTACTCTAGGACTCATCCAAAAATACAATAAAACAGATGCATAAACTATATATAACCAGCTTCCTCAAGAAGTGGGGAAAGGAATGCCAAAATAATCAACCTAACTATTTTTCATTTACATCAAATTAATTAATAATAAAGAGTCTCATTTCTCATCACCACAATGGGAAATCCTATCTTAAATGTTTTCCATCATTCTCAGTTCCATCCAAGACACCACTATAAATGTCACTATGCATCCCACTATATCAAGCACCAATTACTTCCACAAACCCAGGAATCCATGCCCATATCTCATCAAACATAAAACTCCCTAGCCACACATCACATCATATAAAAGGTATCACATCTATAGAAATCACACAAAGAAGAAAGAATGAATTAATGGAGTTAGTAGGGAATCTAGGCCTAAAAAACAAAGCATCCATCCTACACACCAAAATAAGATCACTCAACCCCAAACAATTATCTTTATCAAGAAAATGATTCATTACTATCATGGATTAATTTATTCATTTCTCAAATGTTACAACCACAGGTAATCTAGAGATTTATATATTAAAATATATGAATTATTTAAATATGATTTTAGGAATAAGTTTGGGATTCATCAAACTTTAAGGAAGAATGATATCATTTCTTCATACATCAAGCATCAATTTGATTTCCTTTAAATTCTAAGGAAGATCATTTCCATTTGTACACAAATATTTAATTCTTTAGCCAAAAAAATTACAAGATTTATGTGCTTTATACATTTTACAAGAACAAATGATATTTTAAAATATAGTATAGATAACGATATCACATTTTAAAAAAACAAGAGGAAAACTATTATCATGGTGGAAAAACATGTGATCAGTATAACCATAAAACAATTCCTTTCTTTAATCTAGTTTAGTCTTAATTAAGTTTAATTCCACCATTATCCAAGAGAGATAAATCCTGATTACTCTATGACATCACTAAAATAAGAGAAGCAATGAATCCCATAAAAATAATTTAATTTTCCAACCATGATCCACTAAAGATAGAGCAGAAAATAAGATGATGACACAGCTTTGAAATCCTAAAGACAGGGGCTTAAAAACCTCTCAAATTTTTAAAAGGTAGAAAATAAAAAAGAGAAACAAGATTCTACCTCAAAAATGACTCATTACAGAAGAAAATAAATTGTTAACTAAACCGTTAACATTCCTATAAAACATGAAAAGGGTGGTTGCTGGTGGATGTAGACAACTCTTTAAGAATCAAGGATAAAAGATGATTTTTTTAGACTCAAAAAAAGAAATAAAATATTTTAAAATTTCAATATACTAGTTTTAGAGTTAATATTATTAAACCATAATGATTTTCATTAGGAAAAACATTAATTAAATATAATGTTGATCTCATTCAATTCAGGCAGAGAACCAAATTAAAATATTTCATCCTTTTCATAATGAAAGTTATAAATATCATGTTTGAATCTATTCTTAATTTCCATATTTGAGGACTAAAAATCAATTTTTACGTTAAAAATTTGTATTTGTAAAATTTTGGAAAAAATTTAAAAAAATTAAATAGAAATTAGGAATCTTCTTCTGCTACTATAAGAATAGATTATCACTGATTAAACAATTTTCCTCTAACAAAATAACTTTCTACTATTAAAGTGACACAAAATTTTAGAATTTGGGGTAAAATAAGACCCCAAACTCCCTCTTGGCATTACCAGCCATTGGGAAAACACAAGGAAAACGTTCTTAGTAACCAAGGATTTATAAACTCCTACATTTAAAAAAATTAATAAATGATGGTTTTTATTAATTTTGATAAAAGTTTAAGCATGTTAGATAGGTTTTAAGTGAGTGATGTCTGTTTTGAACTTATTTAACATCTAAAATAAAATAAAACACCAGATATTATTTTGAATATGTCATGTATCAACATGTTTTGTATTTTATTATTATGGGTCATAAAAGAATAGAATAATATTTTCTAATATTTTCATGAAAATCCAAGACCATTAGATCGGTTTTGAGTTGGTGATGCATGTTTTGAATGAAAATATCATTTCTATATTGAAAACATTCCCTTCAAATCATAATATCCACAACACACTCAATTAAATGTGGTTAATTCCTATATTTCAAAAATGAATCAATGATAATTTTCATAGAGTCTCTTGAAAATCTAAGTGTGTTTTCTTAGTTTTGAGTACATTAGTTGTGTTTTGAAATTAATTAATAGTTAAAATAAAAAATATACATTTGTTTATTTAAACTACATGATGCATTGGAATGATGTGTGGTTAATTCCTACATGTTAAAAATTCTTCAACGATAATTTCCTAATAGTTTGACAACAATACAAGTGGGGTTTATTAGTTTTGAGTATGTTACAAGCAATTTGAATAAAAATATTTTTTTTGTCGTTAAAACATGAAAATTTGGTCACAATTTCTACCCCATGGATTGGAATGACATGTGGTTAGTTTTTATATGCCACAGATGAATAAAATATCATTTTAATATAGCTATAAAAGTAATATGAGTTTTTTAGATCATTTTTGAGTATGTGATGCATATTTGGAATTCATTTAATAATTAAAATTGAAAAATATGCATTATTTCATCCTGAACACACCACAAGTTGGAAGTATGTTTTATTTTTTTGTATATTCCAAAAACACATCAATGGATATTTTCCTATATTTTTATGAAATTGTGAGAGTTTTTTATTATAATTCAACATGTAATGCATGTTTTGAACAAAAATATCACTTTACAATTAGAAAATGTGTTTTTAGTCATTCAAACAACATTGCGAGTCATAATGATGTGTGGTACATTATTATATGCCACAAATGAATCAATGGTCGTTTTCCTTGAGTTTTATGGAAATTTGATTATGTTTTCTCATAAATGATCATTTGATGTATGTTTTGAACTAAAATGACACTTTTAAATTAAAAACATGAATTTCCATTAATTTTGAAAACCCTAAGAGCTAGAAATAATGTGTTGTTTATTACAATATTCCAAAAATGAATCAATGGTTATTTTCCTGGAGTTTCGTGGAATTTTGAGAGTATTTTCTATTAATTGAGAATATCTTGCATGTTTCGAATTAAAATGACACTTTTAAATTATAATCAAACATTCACATTCATTCCAACCACACTACAAGTCATATTGATGTGCACTTTTTCATAAATTCAAAAAATTAATCAATAGTCATTTACCTATGGTTTCATGATATTTTGATAATGTTCCCTCTAAATTAAAAATATGACATTTTATTTTAATCTAAAATTCCACTTTTAAAGTGAAAATATATGTTTTTATTCATTTATAACATGCCAAAAATCATAATGGCATCTAGTTAATTCTTACATGCTTAAAATGTGTCAATAGTGATTTTCCTAGAGTTGCATGACATTCTAATCATGTCAGATTAGACTTTACCTTGCGATCTGTGTTTTTTAATGATAATTATATACTTTATTATGACACAAATTTTTAGATAATCTAGTTAAATAATTTTTAGATAAATGGATATTCTAGAGGATTCTGAATATTTTTACACAACAATACATACTCATCCATCATTTAATCCCTCTATCTAATAATTGGAATATAAGTTATAATCACAGTCGATTTAGAACTAATAAAATATAGAAAACTCTTAATAAAGATTCCAAATATAAGCTTATATATTCAAAAGTGAACACATGTAATAGATATTGTTAAAAGTATTGGAGTTTTTTTATAATTTATGATATATTTAATAAATTTATAGATGTAGTAACCACAAATTTTATTATTTGGATGCTTTTGTTAATTTAATTAATTTAAATTTTTAAAAAATTTGCTATGGTAGATGTTTCAATACTGAATTGTTATTATATATACCCAAAAATATTTATATCTATACTATTCCATCTATTTATTTTTTTTTGTATTTTAAAATTTCATCATATTCCATCATTTTGAATTGTAATAAATCAATATGGGACATTAAAATAAAAAATTGTGATTTAATTCTTAAAATTTCATTAATATATAATATAAAAATATGTAATAAAAGAAACACTATTAAAATTATAAAAATAATATATTAGTAAATAAAAATAGAAATTTTTATTTGGTTTGGTGTGATAAATTATTTCTTTGTTATGTTTTGGAAGCATTATGAAGGACGATTTCTAGAAGTAACACTTGAGAACCTATATAAATATATAGAACCAACACCATGTCAATTTTGGGGCCATTAATAGATCCTTTACTAAACATAGATGAATTGATAGTGACCATCAAAGAGAGTCAGACATATTTTTGTAGATAGATTCCAGTAGATGGAGTCTTGATGAAAGGTTTAAGTGGATGAGGTATAGTGGGTATGGTTTAGTGAATAGATTCTTGTGAAGATTGTCAAATGGAGTTCAACAAAAATAGTCATAGAGAGTTAATACAACAGACTCCATTAGAAAGATTCATTTGAATGGAGTTTCAAAAATATTAATATTTAGGGTGAATTTTTCTATTTTTTACTCAAATAGACGTTGTGTTATTATTATTCAGATAAGTAGAGTGGAGTCTGAGTAACTAGAAGGGGAAGATTTTTTATGAACTCAGATGAATTAGTATTGCTATAGTAGAACACAGTGAGGCTAATGTATGGAGTTGTGTCAAAAAGTATAATGAATTTCCATTGGTTGGTGATGTATTATTTAGAAGTCAATACGAAGAGGAATCACTGAGGTTAAAACCTAAACCATTCTTTACAGACACCAAAAAAGAAGTTTTTCTTAAATACTTAGTGAGAATCAGAAGGTGATGTGGGTCGTTAACTAAGAGTCCTCAGTTGTGGTGGTTGAAGATATTATTGATCGACTGTGTATTTCTTCAATATATTAATTCATGTTAAAGTTATAATGTGATGATGACTATATGATCAGGTTTGGACCTCTATATTAAGGTAATTGGACCACTTGTGAATGATGTCAACAATGTGAATGATTGGTGTTGATAAGGCATAATCGAGGAAAAGGTGGCCCTCCTTGAAGGTGGTTAACTATGAACAATTTATTCAGTGTATAGATGATAAATATTTAGATGGAATATGATTATATGAAGAACATTCTGATAGAATATCCACTAGGTAAAGACATTATAGGGACTAATTTTGATAATCAGTGTAGGGTATTTTGTTTATACTTGTTACCAAATTTTATTCTAATGAAATGGACAAAGTGGTTTCCTTTATTTTGTGGTTGTAGGAAGAAATCATGAACCATTTTATTCCTATTTTCATTATTGCTTGTACTCATATATGTTTATTTATTATCTGCATGGATTGATTGTTTTTATGATAAGGTAAGATCATAAGAGAAATGGAGTGTGAATCTCCATCTGCAAGGAGGACTCAATATGGTCATTGAGGTGCTTGTTATAACCAACTCTCGAATCTAAAGACATATTATATCTTAAAATCATTGGTTTTCTAGGGGGATTTTCCACATTGGTTCTTCTTGTGTATTTTATATGGTACTCATCATGTAAGAGTTGAATCTAATGGTTCTATCATACATATAGATGTTTGATGATGTTACTAGATGGATTTTAGTCTATTTGTTTTTATGGTTCATTATTCCCAATTCTTTTTTCAACATAACTCAAATATTCACGTATGAGAGATGATCTTATCCATTCACACTTCCTAATTTAATTTAATATATGAAGAGAAATAATATGAAGATAAATAAAATCAATTGACTCTCTATTGTATATTTATTTTATAAAATAAAATTGTATAGAATTATCCTATTTAAAATATTAAACCTCAATGTTATTTAGTGTTTTTAGTTTTTTATTGAATTTTGGTGGAATAAAAGTAGGGATAATAGTCTATATTCAATATACAGAAGCTAATCCCTTTGAATTATTTGTCACAAATTTTTTTTACCATTTTTCTATAACATATATTAAATTAAAAAATTATTATTTATCATAATTGTTAATGAGTGTAATATAAGATAAAAATTCCACACCCATTTCTCATCATGGGTGTTGATAATACTAATCATCCATGATATTTATACTTCAATAGAGTATTTAATAGTTCAAACATCAACATCACCAATGGTCATAGGAACATCAACTCTTGGATCATGATATACCTGAATCCCTACTCACACATGACCTACCAATATTGGTAATGAATGAATTGTGACATCTTTAATATTGTACCCAAAACCTATAACAATATTTTTTTGTAAGGGTTTTTAAATATATAGGTTGAAAATAGGTTCACTCTAAAAAATTTAAAAACAATTATGTAACCAATACAATTTCACTAAATAAATATTAAGAAAATTTGTTAAATTATCAGTACCTATAGTTTATTTCACTTATTTTGGGAATAAATCCACTCCAAACTTGATGTTTGTGGGCCCATTAATGGTGGTTGTAGTGTTTGGTTCACTAATTAACTCTTTTATGTAAATTTCATAAGAAAAAATTTATGTTAAAACATTTCTTCATTATGTTTCACAGCCTTTCTTTCTCATTTTTCATATTACTTGTTATTAAAATTATTTGTTATTCATGTTTTTTAAGTATTCTATTTGTGAGACTGAAAAACCCACCCCTTAACCCATCCATATTGATCAAGAAAATTCAAGAAAATTGAATTTAGTTTTTTAAATCTTTGAGATATGTTTAATTTTTTCTCTGAAATATAGAAATATAAACCTCATATATGTCATTATGATATAAAATATAAAATAATATTAAATTTATTCTCTTTCATACTTATATAATCATCCCATACATTTTTATAACCATCATATACTAATTTTCCCAAATTATTAACAGGTGCATCCTTCCACGCTACAAAATGTAGGATTGAGATAGTAGAGGGATTTGATTTATCAATCTTCATGTCAAAAAAGTTATGCTAATAATTTTTTACATTAACTATTTTATGATTATAATAATATACCATATATATTTCAAGTAAATAATACCCCATACTTGATTTTTGATATGATTATTATGTTTTTGTTTCACATTGATTATTATCTTAACTCTTTATCTATTTTTATTGAGTCATATATATGAAAATAACTTTATCATACTTGAAGTTGTACATAAATTAAAATGAATTAGAATTTATCTTAATGCTATCATCATTTCATATATAAATGAATGAATTCCATGATTCCTAGGAGATTAATCTATTGTATAATGATAGTGGATTAAGATTGACTTTCTCATCAACAACTCTCTGCTGCCTAGTAGTTGATATTGTTTGGAAATGATAATGTGCCCTTAAATTAACTTTTAGAACAAAATAAACTATAAAATTATTAATAATTTATACACTCATCAAATGGAAAAAAATAATCAGTATTTCAATACTTGATCTAAAAACCATATAATTGAAAGTGTAACAATTTTATACCATAATTTTATCCCAAAAAATAGTCGTCAGTGCAGGTATGATAATAGGACAACTATCTATGTAAATTGACAAATTCAATCTAGTACTGACACAAATATAACTAATGAATATTGATCTATTAGGATCAATGGGTTGACCTTGATCATTCCATCCAACCATTAATTTTTTACTTTTTCTTATTTATTTATGTACTTTTATAAAAACCATAATCAGACACCTCTCTTTTTTCTGCAGTTTCTTTCACGTATAATTTCTTCCTCACCCTTGTGATCACTAAGAAATCCATCATTAGGGTAAGTAGAATCTTGAGGTGGTGAAGACATTTTTTATGTTATATTCTGAATAATTAATATGTAATATCTAAGATTCTTACTTTTTTATATAAATTCCCTCTCTATGATCACCTCTAGTATATAAAACATAATCTATAAAATGTTCATCACGAAATGTTTGTGGAATAGTAAGGATAGTCTTTAATATTAATTAACACTAAATTATATATTTTCTTTTATTACCAAAATCACAACAAATAAATATATTTTCTATAGTATTTATCATTGATGAAAGATATGCGAGGTTATATCTTATTTTTCATAAATGATAATTATTTTAGAAAAGATACTTTTTTAAACACAAAAAATTAAGTTATTTAGTGTATTAATTGGATTTTACACACACACATATTAAGAACACAATATATAATTGTATATACATATATATAAAAAAATATAAAATTATTATATAAATAATATATAGACGCTAACAATGTGAATATATGTGTGTGTGTGTGTCTGTACATGTCTACTTTGTAAAACACATATATTCATATACAATAAAAACATATATATATATAAGTATTTAAGTATTATCCATAAAAATATATTATAAACACAATATAAAATTATATACATATACCATAAATTAAAATACTATATAGATAATATTACACATAAAATTATTAATATATGTATAAATATTCTAAAACATATACATATATAAATATTATAAAAAATACATATTAGATAAATTAATAAAGTAAATTCAAAATAACACACATATATATCATATAGATAATTATATATATATATATATATAATTATAAATATATATATATATATATGAATCCAAATATAAATATAACATATAGATGTGTCTGTGTGTGTGTCTACATAAATATTTAAATCTTAATATATATAAAATATATAAATATAAATATAATTATATAATTATATAAATCCAAACACATATAACATATAAATATATACATATATATTATTTCAACCTGAGACACCCTAAAAGGGAGTGAATCAGGGTGTTAACTCTTTCTCACATTATATAGGTTCCTTTTCCCACATGGCCAAGTAATCGTTAAACTTGGAATAATTAAATTCTCATCCACCACAAAAACAAATGTATAAATTAAAACTAGAGGCATAAATTTCTACATGGTTAACCACTAAGGTCTATTCTAAGGATCATACACATATAAATGTGTTGGTTGACTAGAATCCACGATGATTTAGAAGTTTAGTGGATAAACTTTTCTACCGATAGTCACTCCATCCCAGGATAACTTCGTCTACAAATGATGTAATGTAATAATGAATGGTCTCCCTTGTAACACTTCTAATAACTCTCCTCATAATGTATACTATTCACTGTGAAACCCTTTCATTCAAACCTCAGCCTTTCACATGACTCATTTCTTGTGCTTAAATTGATGTCTGTGAAAACTATGCTCATAGAAAACATTGATTCACATAATTTTCCCTCTGTGTAAAACTTGTTGTCACATAAATATTATCTCATAATGGATATATTCACATAAGACTTATGTAAAAAAAATATCACTTATCCCTTCTCCAAATCATTAAATAAACTTAATAAAAATTATTTTCCTATTTATAGTTAAAAATTAATCTATTTCACAACCATTTATACACCCTCAAAGTATATCACCTCCATTTTTACAAACCACGTGCAACTATAAACTCACAGTATGTTCAAAAAACTCCACTTTTGTGAGAGTACGTTTCACTTTCATAATGATTCTTCCTCCACTATAAAATATTTTATAATATGATTGAATATAATACCCTTTCCCTGAATCCAAAGAACCTATAGAGCATTAAATGTTTTAAGATAATATTTTCAATAGTAGTTCTATCTAAAGAAAATAAATCACTCTAATATCCATCATGAACGAAACTGTCATGAAAGAATTTTACTCTATCATCAGAAATCCTCACTAAAATTTTTTTAACCAAATAAATTATTTAAATTAAACAAAATGTGCTCACTATATTTACCGATCATGTAAAATCATCCTTAGATTTCTAGTATTCTCTTTATTAAGACCTAAATTACATAAACCTCTAGAAAAGATAACCTTGGATCTAACATTCTATCCCTTTTGGTTTATTATTAATTTGAAGTGATATTCAAACTTCCAAACTAACTTAAAAACATCCTTATATCAAAATAATATCCATTAAATCACTCTAAGTATATGTGATCAATGGTCATTGTGGAAAAAATATTTCAATAGGTAATTCCATGCCTCACGACAATCCACACTCTAGAACTACCCTTATCTTCTATCTCATTCATCTTCTATTCCCCATGGATCATATCTCCCCCAAAAATTCATACCTATTATTTATAATTTTTTGGAATAACAAGAATATCCTCCCATTTCTTCATGTAAGATCCTCATCAGTATATTTCATTGAATTTCACCATAGTCATTCTCACCCTTTGACCATAAAACTAAAGGTAAAAAAGAAGAATAGTGTCCCCATTTTTCACTGAATATCATCACCACCATATTGCATTGAATTTTATTATAGTCATTCTCCCACTTTTCTAATAAAACAAAAGGTAAAGAACCTTACAAACATGAAAATAACCATACGAAGCATTAGATTCAAATATGGAGAGGTTAGACTATCCAGACCTATTCAAGATTAGGGATGTTATTTAACACCTTGATTTAAATGATGTTTCTCAAATATTAGAGTGTCCAATAACTTAGACAAGATTTTTTACCCTTAATAATTAGTTTCAAAAGGCTATATTTAAACAATTCTTTAATCTTTTTTTGATAAAGTGAAAACTGGTCTTAATATGTTTGGTTTACTGAGAAATTTGATTTCATTATTTTTACTCAACCAGTCCACACATTTACTTCTAGTAAATAATGAAACCCCAATTTTCGACTATTGGCTCACCACATAACCAGCCCAATATAAAACATAAAATGATAGTAACTGATAATCCTTTCACGTATCAAAGTAAAAGAGAAAATTTAGAGTACCTTGGATGTACACCATGATCCATTTAATGGTTGTGAGATTCTCCCCCTTCAGATTACTATAGAAATGGTCCATTGAATAAGTTATAAAAAATTATTCATGTTGAATTAAAATATAACAATCACCAAATTATCCTCTTGTAGAATTTAGGATCCAAAAATATCTTATCATCATTCTTCCTAAGTTTAGTTCCAATGATAATCAATTTTGACATTTTTTTGGAATCATGCATATCAAATTTTTTCAAAAGCTCTCTTATATACTTAACATTAGGGATAAAGGGTATATCTTTATATATGAACCAATTTAAACCCTAAAAATTAATTTAGTTCATTAATCATGTAAATTTCAATCATTAATCTCATGATATTAAAGGAATTATCCTCAAATTCATACCTACTTCCACAAAAAATGATATCATCCACATATATGAGAACCAAGAATTATTATTAATGGGAATTATTTACATGGTTATTGTAATCAACAACAATCATATTTAATTCCAAATTCTTTAGGTGTGAATCGTGCTGATCATACCATTATTATGGTTCCTATTTGAGATTTTAAAAGGCTATATTTTAAATTCACACCTTGGTTCATCATTTTTAATTAATAAACCCACTATGTGTTCAATATAAACCTCCTCCTAGAGTATTCCAAGAAATAATTTCAATTTCACATCCATATAATAAATCTAGAATCTTTTTCGAGTCACCATTTCTAATAAGATCATGGTTTCCTCAAGTTGAGTCACATGTTAAAGGTTTAATCAATATTGACACCTTTAATCATTAAATTTCATTTATATATCAGGCGTGCCTTATTTCAGAAAACAATTTCAATATCATTTAATGTATTCTTGTAAACCCATTTTTTCACATTATGATGTTAAAAAAATTTCAAAATTTCCCAATTTTAATTCTTTCCACATTCATCCAATCTCTTATTCATATCTATAACACATTACACACTGTTTTTTTCCTCTTCAAATAATATTAGTTCCACTCTTAAAAATAGAGCAGCACGCTCTATATTCCTTGTCCTTTAGGATTGAATTGGAATATTTTTATCTCTGAGTATATCAAATAGATCAAATTCCTCTCTTTTATTCCCCCTTTAAGGTGTAACACCCTTCCTGGTATTATAGTGAAAACCCGGTTATATTTTTGGGTAAGCTAGTTTAAATTTTATCCATAAATCATAACCGATTATAATTTTCATTGAAATATAAATCATTAATTTAAATCCATAGTTTTTTATTTAATTCTGTATTTCAACAATTGATGTTATTTTATAAGGTTTGTACATGAAGGAGTTATAATTTTGGTCGATCTGTGGCGCATCCATGTGTAATGGGTCCCTATAGAAGTTTTGGATGTGTTGGGAAAGGTTCGCAGTAAAGTTTCGATGTTTGTTTGTGCTAAAAGGATATGTTTGGTAGGTATTTTTAATTATAGTTGAATTTGGGGTTGTTTATAAGAATGTTTTATTTGGTCTGCAAGTGTTCGGTGTAAATTTTGTCAAACTCATGCACGGTAATACTTTTCTAAGAATTTGTAAAAGTCCATCACTGGATAAGGAGGATAAATTTTGACCTCTCTGTGGCCACCCTTAAAGGAAAAACCTAGTGTAGTGACCCTTATGAGTTCACCCATATGTGGGTGAACTTTATGGGGCCACCATTACATATGGTGACCATTGGGGGGACACCCTTATGTGGGTGACACTTACAGGGATCCCTTATGGTTTCACTCTTATATTTAGTGACCCTTATGAGGTCACACTTATATGGGTGACCCTTACACGGCCGCCCATACATGATGACCCATATGAGGAAACCCATTCATGATGACCCTTATGAGGTGTCTTTATGGGAAGATTCTTATTGGGATATCCTTATATGGGTGACCCTTACAAGGCCACCCTTATGGGATAACCCCTATATGGTTCACCTTTAAACAATTGACCCTTATAAGGAAACCCTATAGATAACCCCTACATGAAAGGGGTGTATATGACTCTTATATGGGTCTGAGGGCTAGATTGGTTTGGCATATTAAGAAAGGTAAATAATAAAAAGAATATAAATAAAGAAAAAATAAAATATATAAATAAATAAACCTGAAAAATGGAATAATAAAAATTGAGGAAATGAGTGGTTGTTGAAGTTATGATATGAATCTTTTCCTATACACTTATCCTTTAATGTTCCCAAACCTTCAAACTCTCCTCTCCCAAGTGGAATCTATCTCATATCTTATTTCATTCAAGAATTTTTTGATCCAATTAGTAGTTATGGATAAATATAACATTTTGTAGACTTTTTTTCTTATTTTATTCTGAAAATTCATGGATTTATTCCATGGATGTCTATTTATGCCCTATTTTAGGGTTTTTGTCAAAACATTTGTTTTCCCTCATTTGTATCTAGGATTTACCTCAAAATAGTTTCCTCTTACATTTTGTGTGTGTGATGTGTGGTCTAGATAACCTATTGTGTCCAGGCCTATAACTATAATAAATGACATAAATGGTTGGTCCTAGTAATAAAATATATTTTCAGATTGATTATTAAACATGGTTATTAGATAGTGTAAAATTATGAGGTATGGGTAAACATTAGATAATCCTAAATTAATAACCCCTGTAAGATTACTTGATCTTGTTTACTAGTGGGGATTGTATATCCCCCACGTTCTAGATGAGTGGTTCTTCTATCCTAGTAGAGAGTGTATTCTCCTAAGTTCTAGATGGTTGGTTCCTATTTCACAGAAGGGAGAAACTACCCCTAAGGTATTGATTTCTAGTTCTTGTTTCTTTACAGGGTATGGTTACACCCTTAGTTTATAAATGATATTCTTCTAAGTATGGATTTTATTCACCTATGATCCAGAATACTGGTATTTGTTTCTTAGTAGGGTGTATGTACTCCCTATAGTTATAGATGAGGATACTCAATTTAGATACATCAAACACTAGCCTAAGAAGTACTGGTTAATCCTAGGTGTCACATTAGAAATCATTAATATATGTTTAATTATTTATTACTATTTTATACATGTATTATTCACATAAGAATGCACTATTACTCAAAATGGACTTGTTTGTAGACACAATTTGTGGAGGCCTACTGATTTATACTCACACCTTTCTTGATCTTCCTTGTATACCCAATCATACATCATGGTTTTAGGATAGGATGAATGTTATCACCCTATAATTTAGTTTTTATGATTAAATGGTTTGTTTTAGGACCACATGGGATATACTAAACATTGAGATGGGTAAATCAGTGTTGTTGTAGTTTTATACAATATAAACTGGTTATACCTTAACCACTTATACCAAATATGATATTAATCCTCTTGTTCTATTACCTTTCCTTTTTTGTTAGAATATAGATTAAATGATATTTACAAGTCTCACCATTCAATTAGAAAACTTTTCCTTAGTGAAATAAAGAAATAATACTAGATAACACATGACACTATAATGAGATACCTATTACAAATGTTCAGTTAGAAAACAATCTGAGACCTTAAGTGTGGTTCCCTACAATCAATAGGTGGGACAAAATATAATCCTAATTCCCTAGACCTATCCAAACACCATCTACTTGATGAATGTTTGTACTATATTTGTAGATAGTTTTGAACATATTTAATTCCTTTAAAACATCAATATAATCCTCTATAAAAGTGAATTCTATTTATTTTCGAAGTGTTTCAATGTTCTTATCCTATTATTCTCTTACATTCACAAAAAAAATGCAAGAAAATCCTTCTATTTTTCTCTTGTATTTGCAAAAGTGCACACACTTTTCATAGAATCAATTCCAAGAGATTCTCTCTTTAATTATTATTGTGTAAATAAATATCCACATAAACTTCATCTCTTATTATATTCTTCTTATTCACTTTTTCATTTAATGAAATATATTTTTAAAACCCCTTTTCTTCTTCCCTCTTACTTCTATAATGAACTTTAATTGCACTAGATATTATTCTCCTGATCACTTATTCTCTTTTCTTTCTTCTTCAATGAAGAACAGACTATATTAGATCTATCCTCAATTATTTGATGCTCAAATATATATATAAATTATAAGAATATGTTCCACATCTTTTTATCTTTGATACTAACAAAATATTTTATTCAATTTCTATATCATATCAATTTCATAAATTTATCTTTTACATTATATAATTTATAGGTATAATTATAAAAATAAATATAATATCATTTATATTCTCCTCTCTCCCTTCTTACATCTAGTATTTACAAATTTTGTATACATTATTTGAATTGTTAAGTCTTATGGTAATTCGAATCCTCTTAGATCATCAGTCTCTTCCCTTCAGAAGATCCATAATTCCTAACCTCGTCTTCTTCCCATAAAACCACATATATTTAAGTTATCTATAACTATATGAACGTGTAGTAATTGTGATGATCATCTCCTTTACAAATTTCTTGGATGTTCAAATTCATAATTCCATGTTAATTTAAACATCTAAACTCCTTTCAATAAATCCAAAAGTCCAAGAATCTTCATCTTCAATCCATGTTGTATATAGATATAGGTCAATGTTTTTTCAAATCCTGATATATGTGAGTATTTATATAGTAATACAAGAAATTTTCACAAGTTATTATAGGATTGTAATCACAACTATCTATTAACTGCAAACCATGGATCGAATAGTCTAATGTATTTTGAAGATTAGGTACATAATTAGAAATCATGAAACTAGAATGAAAATTGATATATAAATATTTATAATGGTATCTTAACTCTCATTTATCTCCTAAAATTGCCTAATATAACCTAGGAAAAATATAGAAAAAAGGGACAAGCTAAAATTCCCATTAAGGAAATAAACATGGGAATAAATCATAACAAATGAGTTAGAAGGAATAACATTGTAACACCCCGAGCTACCACGATACGCTTCTCATTGAATAATGCAATAGCTTGCATTGTACGCAACTTCGAGTTCTAAAACACCGCGACTAATCAAAGTAGCCGTTATGAATAGTAATAACCACTTTTTAAAATTATAGAAATTTTATATTTCAAATGGACTTCATTTTTGTATTCGTAATATCGAAATTATCCTAAGTTGAATTTTTGTAACTTTCTGAGAACTTCCAATTTTTTATGAATAGTGAAAAAATACTTAAAACAACTTTTTTAATCAAAATAATTAATTGTGATAAATTATAATATTTAGCGGTTTTAAAGTATAATTAGAACATATTTTTACCATTTTATCCAATGGTGGTCATTAGAATTAATTTAACATTGAAAATGGACATAAACAATTGCCAATCTTTTGATATAAATTGTTTCTTAAAAACACGCTATTTGTTCTGACAGCGGGAATTAATTATAAAATTAATTAATGCAACTTATATGTTTGGAATTTTGTAAAATAGACATCATTTTTGAATTCGGAATATCAATTATAGCTTAGGGTGAAATTTTGGTACTTTTCAGATAACTTTTGTATTTTGATGAATAGTGAAAATTACTAAATTTTAATTAAAAACAACATTTTTAATCAAAAAAATTAATATTGATAAATTATGAATTTGAGTGGTTTTAAAGTATATTTAGAATATATTTTTAACATTCAATTTAATGTTTGTCATTGGACATAATTTTACAATTAAACCGAACATAAACAAGTGTCAATCTTTTGATAGTTATTATCTCTTAAAAACACGCTTTTTGTTTTGACAGCGGGAATTAATTTTAAATTAATTTATGCCACTTCTGTGTTTTGAATTTAGAAAAATGGATTCCATATTTGGAATCAGGATGTTCAAATTGTGTAAATAGGTAACCTTTATTTTTAGACATTTTGAATAATTATTGCGGTAAATATTTTATTTACCATGGTTAAGGGTAAATCCGGTAAATAAGGGTTAAAAAATAATATTATAATAATACTAAATTACCCTAAAACGTGTCTTAACCCTATTGGTTGATACATGGTCGACCATGGGCATCTTTGGGTCTATTTTGGGACCCCATGGATCCACTTGTAAGTGATAATGACACATTATATTAATAAAGTTAAAATAAAAATAAAAATGGCATAAGCTTACATCTTTTAGAAGAACAATTTTTACATAGGGTTATACATGTTGGATTTTCGATTATAAATATTAATTAGAAAGATAAAAAGATTTCCTACATAATGATATTTTATTTATAAATTTTAGACATTAAATAATTTATTTTATTTATGACACAACGATGATGCAGTAATTACTATAATAGTGAAAAAATAAAATAATTGATATTATAAATACCCAAATAAATATAATATGAAACATTTAATGAATTAAACTAATTTTATAGGATAAAGGATATATTAGGATTGATTTAATTGACTTTGTTCGAAGTAATCAATCTGTTATGAGTTTCACAAAAATCAACTATTGAATAGTGTCAAAATTGACATAAAAGAGTTCTTAAACAAATATTATATTATTAATTGATATTAAATTCTTAAAAATCTAAGGTTCAGCCAAGAGACTTATATCATGATAGGTTCATCATTAATGTACCACTTGGGGGTCGCTTGGATGTATATAGTAAGTTTATTAACCATATTATATAAAAATACAAAGAGACATTGTAAAAGTGAAACTAATTAACTTAGAGTTAATACTTAAAGATAAGGTTAATATAAGTACCCAAACCTGTCTAAATTCTATTGGTTGAGTGGTTTTCGACCTATCCCCACCTTAACCTTTGAATAATCAACTTTGGAGCCATTAGAAACCGAATATGAATTTATTATAAATTAATATTTCTAGCTTTTCCAAAGGTGCCCCTCACCCCTCTTATAAAAGGGCACTCCTCCTTCTCATTTCTTCACACCTCTAAAGCCTTTTGGTTCGGCCAAACTCTGCCCAAATACTCTCCCAACATCCCTCACTACAACCTAGAGGCCTTAGTTTGATCATAAAGCCAACCTAAGGAGCCCTTTTGATCAAATCAAAAGGAAGAACCCGAAGAAGAGGTAATGATTTCACCACCCTTCTCCAAGTTCATTTCTTCTTCCACTTCTTCTTCCTTTGTTCTTACCATTCTAAAATAATAACTCCAGTATCTCACATATACTGTGATGTTATTATAAATATGGTACAACCATATTCAGTATTCTATCCACCCTTTGAATAACATGTCACCATACGTGCGTACGTACGGCTTACCGTCTCCACGTCGTGGTGTAATTGTTATTCAATATAATATTATTTGGATGGGTATAATAATGATGTGTAACTCATGTAAATAATAGATATAACATGTTAATGATTCTTTATATATGATATACCATCCATTTATATATTATTTTAATATCAAAAGAATGATATTGTCGCTCGTGCGTACGTACGGACTACCGTCTCCACGAACGCGATGAGATTCATTATCCATCGTATCTATTCAAGTATAATTATCATTTGATGATTTAAAAATGATGTTTAAGGACTTGATATCATTCTGGATATGAATAATATACAACCTATCCTTTACAAACATGTCTTACGTAACAAAACATATAAAAGAAAACAAGTATGTTAACACCCGAAACGACGATAATTCTAAGATATTATTAACAAATCAATGTTAAAAGATCATATATGATATCATATTAATATATATGATTCTTGTATAATTTAATAACAATTATTTCACCATTATACATGAGGTTAACCTACCCCAACCAAGGAAAATTACAAGGTAAGGGGTTTTCATCTCACTCCTTATTCCCGTGAGATTCATGCCATATTGGCACCATCACCTTTTGTGTGGTGTATGTACTGCCCATAATTATATTCTTTGTGTAATACACTCTAATTTATGTGTATTTACATATTCATTGTATGATACCTCTTTCATGGGTTGTATGTTTCATAAGTTACCAAATTGGTAAGGGTTTATTTCGCAATCTCTTCATTATTCGAGGTTGTTTATACGTAATAATCTACTGGGATTTCTTTATCATCCACATCCATGTTTCTTCGAAATGTATTTCAAAACATATTTATTATTTACAAGAATAAGGGTTAAATTAATTTATACCCTTGTTTGACTTTTTGTAAGAGGTTTATAAAGGAATCTTTCCGTCGTTTTCAAAACAAGGTCCTTTTTAACCTTTTCGACAGAATTAAGATAAGAATGTTTTTTTTAACTTATACGGCGGGTGCGGTTATTTTCCGCCGTTATAAAATCGTCAAAGCTTTCCTTACAAGCTTACAAGAATATTTTCAAGAAAATGTTTTATTTTATATGGCTCTTAAATGATTTCAAAAATAGAAAGAGATATTTCTCTAAAAAGTGTTTTGATTTCATCTATGTCAACATCCTTTAATGGATTTTACGCTTATTTGAAGTTGATTTATTATAATACAAAACTTCTATATTGTAATGAAGGTTTTGTGATATGTTTGACTGTGGATGTGCTATTTTATACCATTCATAGTTTATGGTGAAACTATTGACATTTCGTATGCTAGTTTTAATCCGAATGTTTATGTTATATTTCAAACTTTTCTTCACATGAATGTGCTAAACAAGTATGTTCCGGGTTGGGGACCGGTAAAAGTAAGCCCTCCAGGTTGGGGACTGGTTAAAGTAAGCCCTCCAGGTTAGGGACTGGTAAAAGTATGCCCTCCGGGTTGGTGTCCGGTTATTAGAGGCACTCCGGGTTGGTGTCCGGTTATTAGAGGCACTCCGGGTTGGTGTCCGGTTATTAGAGGCACTCCGGGTTGGGTTCCGGTTAGAAGTAACCCCTAGGTCTTGGGATGAGGCCTAGACAAAGAAATTAATGTTTAGCATTATGCATTCCAACATTATGAAAGTGGTTATTGATTTTTGCATGTGATTATTCGATTAGTAGAATATCCATGTGAATAAGTAAATGGCATTATTTCATTTTATTTATGCCATACCATGTTGAAAGTTCATGTTTAAAAGGCTTATGTTTTAGTTATACATTTCCTTAAATGTTTATTCTTATTTATGAACGTTTCCGCTATATTGTTATCCTTACTGGGCATTTGAGCTCACCCCTTTTCTATGTTTTATTTTTCCCAGGAAGTGAAGATGTAAGTTATGAATGACCTGCAGGGATATTATGAGGGGATTATAGTGTGGACTGTGGAAACATTATGTTGTTGTAGTAGTTTTTAATTTTATGATGTAATGTAAAACTTATGAATATATCTAGTGTTTCCAAGGCTACTAAACCAATCGGTCTTTCGAGATTTGATCTTTCTTGTGATCATGCCAATGTTACGAAGTAATGCACCGGCTCTGGGTAGCTGGGGTCGGGGCGTTACAGTTGGTATCAGAGGAAGTTTAGTACAAACCTTGGAAGCTAGATTTAGATAAACTCTGATTAGAGCACGTAGACCTAAGATGAACTTTGAGGATTAGTATAGAAAGACTTCCTAGAATTTTGGTATTGTAGAGATTTTGTGAGTTTTCCGAGCAATACATCCCTGTCTGGATACGAGCAGGTAGAGGCGGCTCTGGCACAGATGTACCTAGGGGTAAAACCCGAAAACACCGCTTTGAGCTAGACTCGAACGGGAACTGGTGCACGACAACGGGCCTTGCTACACTCTTGGTTACGACACTCCCGGGGGATATTCTTAGGATAACTCTCATTTTATTTACAAATCATTATGAAGGGTTTATGAGTATATACTTCCTCAAAGAAAACATTTTTATGATTATGGATTATATCTATAAATAGTTCAATTTACGTTAAGTGTTTTATAAGTATGGGATTATGTATTTTGATTCATAAACTGATCTAGTTTATGCCATTGTTTAGAAATGGCGCCTAGTGGAAGAAATGGAAACTGTATCAATGCACGCACTCCATGTAGGGATTGCCCTCCTGATCAGGATAATTATAGTGGGGCTGGTGATGCAACTGGTGCCGATCAGCTAATCACCATACTGGGACAACTTACTCAGGTTATGAATAATAACCTTACCCGTATGGAGCACCCTGATCCGCAGCGTGGAGGATCAATGTTAGATCGATTCATGAGGCAACAACCACCAACGTTCAATGGGAGTACAAATCCCTTAGTAGCTGAGAAATGGATAAATTCCCTAGAGAAAATATTTCAGGCTTTGGGGAGCAGTGAAAGGGAAAAAGTTATCATGGCAGTTTACCGCCTCAATGGAGATGTTGATCAATGGTGGTCATTGATTCAAAACATGAAGTAAGATGATGATGTATCAAATATGGAATGGAGGGAGTTCAAAGATCTATTTTTAGAAAAATACTTTCCTCGCGACCATCGAGCAGATATGGAAATGCAATTTCTAAGTCTGAGACAAAAGGAGGATGATAATGTCACAAAGTATGAGGCTAACTTTACAAGGTTAGCAAGGTATGCTGGTGATTATATACGCAACCCAAGAAGTAAGATTGATCGTTTCTTTGATGGGTTAAAACCATTTCTCCGTCAAGCTTTGGTATCACAATCCTTCTCATCATACGAAGATATTGTCTCGTGTGCTATCAAGACAGAAAAGGAATTCTCTAAGTCTTATGACAACAAAGTAAAGCAAGAGAAGAAGAGAATGGTGGAACAAGAGACAGATAAAGGGAAAAAGGGAAAGAAGGATTTTCCATTATGTGATAATTGTGGGAAGAATCACCCTGGTACTTGCCTAAAAGGAATGGGAGTTTGTTATAAATGTGGAGAAAAGGGTCACCAGGCTCGTGATTGCAAGGGAAAGAAAGAGGCTATCAAAGTGGAATGCTACAATTGTAGAGAAATGGGTCATTATGCAAATGAATGTCCTAAGCGTCAGGGAAACTTACCTCAGAAAAGGCCAAGGGATCAAGGCCAATCTTATGCTGTGACTACAGTTGAAGCGGAATAATTAATGTATTGGTGCTTTTGGACTCAAGGATTATATTCTGGTTATAAGAATAATGTGATATATATATGGATTGTACTGCAGTACTTGTTGATTTCAGTAAGGTTTTAATATGATGAAGGTAATTATATTTTTAGTATGTGACAATAAGAGAAACTTTACTTCGTTTGGGGAATCTGATAAATTGATTTTGGAATTAAGAAACCTTTTAGAGAAAGTCTGGACAGAGGTATTTTGGATAACTAGAAAGGTTGGAGTGGATTAAGTTGATCTTTGGATAGTATTGTTTAAGGTTAAAAAATTTATGAAGACTATTTCTGGAATATTATAATACTATAGTTTTAGGAAAAGGACAACCTGTAGGGTGGGGCATAACCCGTCGCGTCGGACAAAGTTGCAGGAATCGAACCCACAACCATAGTGCGACAGGCCTTTATTTCCTACCACTAGCCTACAGGGAGTCCCTGGTTATTACAAAATAGTCTTCCTATTCTGAATGGTTTGTGGTAAAAATTTATTAATGAAAGTCTACATGATAAGTAAGTATATTTCCTCACATTCTTAGTAAATCTCTTAAATAATTTCCTCACATCTATGAAAGGTTACTTAAAACAAAAACGTTGTCGATTAACTTTTCCAACTGGGGATTCAATGAATGTTTAACCAATCACAAGTTTGTGATTTTCTTATTGTTAACTTTCTCCTAATCCTGTTTTCTAGAACTCTTCATCAGACCATGCTAGTTTGTTTTTCCTCCATATCCATATTTTCATAGAACCCTAGTATGGGCTATCTCGGATGACCTTTGTACTTCTCTTTCTTTCTTTTAATGTTATTTTTATTAATCTTATTTCCGATGTGGGTTTTCCACAAAGGTATTTTCTATTTACAACCTTTTATTTTCAAAGAAAAATTTCAAATTGCGAGGACGCAATTTATTGAAGGAGGGGAGAATGTAACACCCCGAGCTTCCACGATACGCTTCTCATTGAATAATGCAATAGCTTGCATTGTACGCAACTTCGAGTTCTAAAACACCGCGACTAATCAAAGTAGTCGTTATGAATAGTAATAACCACTTTTTAAAATTATAGAAATTTTATATTTCAAATGGACTTCATTTTTGTATTCGTAATATCAAAATTATCCTAAGTTGAATTTTTGTAACTTTCTGAGAACTTCCAATTTTTTATGAATAGTGAAAAAATACTTAAAAAAACTTTTTTAATCAAAATAATTAATTGTGATAAATTATACTATTTAGCGGTTTTAAAGTATAATTAGAACATATTTTTACCATTTTATCCAATGGTGGTCATTAGAATTAATTTAACATTGAAAATGGACATAAACAATTGCCAATCTTTTGATATAAATTGTTTCTTAAAAACACGCTATTTGTTCTGACAGCGGGAATTAATTATAAAATTAATTAATGCAACTTATATGTTTGGAATTTTGTAAAATAGACATCATTTTTGAATTTGGAATATCAATTATAGCTTAGGGTGAAATTTTGGTACTTTTCGGATAACTTTTGTATTTTGATGAATAGTGAAAATTACTAAATTTTAATTAAAAACAACATTTTTAATCAAAAAAATTAATATTGATAAATTATGAATTTGAGTGGTTTTAAAGTATATTTAGAATATATTTTTACCATTCAATTTAATGTTTGTCATTGGACATAATTTTACAATTAAACCGAACATAAACAAGTGCCAATCTTTTGATAGTTATTATCTCTTAAAAACACGCTTTTTGTTTTGACAGCGGGAATTAATTTTAAATTAATTTCTACCACTTCTGTGTTTTGAATTTAGAAAAATGGATTCCATATTTGGAATCAGGATGTTCAAATTGTGTAAATAGGTAACCTTTATTTTTCGACATTTTGAATAATTATTGCGGTAAATATTTTATTTACCATGGTTAAGGGTAAATCCGGTAAATAAGGGTTAAAAAATAATATTATAATAATACTAAATTACCCTAAAATGTGTCTTAACCCTATTGGTTGATACATGGTCGACCATGGGCATCTTTGGATCTATTTTGGGACCCCATGGATCCACTTGAAAGTGATAATGACACATTATATTAATAAAGTTAAAATAAAAATAAAAATGGCATAAGCTTACATCTTTTAGAAGAACAATTTTTACATAGGGTTATACATGTTGGATTTTAGATTATAAATATTCATTAGAAAGATAAAAATATTTCCTACATAATTATATTTTATTTATAAATTTTAGACATTAAATAACTTATTTTATTTATGACACAACGATGATGCAGTAATTACTATAATAGTGAAAAAATAAAATAATTGATATTATAAATACCCAAATAAATATAATATGAAACATTTAATGAATTAAACTAATTTTCTAGGATAAAGGATATATTAGGATTGATTTAATTGACTTTGTTCGAAGTAATCAATCTGTTATGAGTTTCACAAAAATCAACTATTGAATAGTGTCAAAATTGACATAAAAGAGTTCTTAAACAAATATTATATTATTAATTGATATTAAATTCCTAAAAATCTAAGGTTCAGCAAAGAGACTTATATCATGATAGTTTCATCATTAATGTACCACTTGGGGGTCGCTTGGATGTATATAGTAAGTTTATTAACCATATTATATAAAAATACAAAGAGACATTGTAAAAGTGAAACTAATTAACTTAGAGTTAATACTTAAAGATAAGGTTAATATAAGTACCCAAACCTGTCTAAATTCTATTGGTTGAGTGGTTTTCGACCTATCCCCACCTTAACCTTTGAATAATCAACTTTGGAGCCATTAGAAACCGAATATGAATTTATTATAAATTAATATTTCTAGCTTTTCCAAAGGTGCCCCTCACCCCTCTTATAAAAGGGCACTCCTCCTTCTCATTTCTTCACACCTCTAAAGCCTTTTGGTTCGGCCAAACTCTGCCCAAATACTCTCCCAACATCCCTCACTACAACCTAGAGGCCTTACTTTGATCAGAAAGCCAACCTAAGGAGCCCTTTTGATCAAATCAAAAGGAAGAACCCGAAGAAGAGGTAATGATTTCACCACCCTTCTCCAAGTTCATTTCTTCTTCCACTTCTTCTTCATTTGTTCTTACCATTCTAAAATAATAACTCCAGTATCTAACATATACTGTGATGTTATTATAAATATGGTACAACCATATTCAGTATTCTATCCACCCTTTGAATAACATGTCACCATACGTGCGTACGTACGGCTTACCGTCTCCACGTCGTGGTGTAATTGTTATTCAATATAATATTATTTGGATGGGTATAATAATGATGTGTAACTCATGTAAATAATAGATATAACATGTTAATGATTATGTATATATGATATACCATCCATTTATATATTATTTTAATATCAAAAGAATGATATTGTCGCTCGTGCGTACGTACGGACTACCGTCTCCACGAACGCGATGAGATTCATTATCCATCGTATCCATTCAAGTATAATTATCATTTGATGATTTAAAAATGATTTTTAAGGACTTGATATCATTCTGGATATAAATAATATACAACCTATCCTTTACAAACATGTCTTACGTAACAAAACATATAAAAGAAAACAAGTAAGTTAACACCCGAAACGACGATAATTCTAAGATATTATTAACAAATCAATGTTAAAAGATCATATATGATATCATATTAATATATATGATTCTTGTATAATTTAATAACAATTATTTCACCATTATACAGGAGGTTAACCTACCCCAACCAAGGAAAATTACAAGGTAAGGGGTTTTCATCTCACTCCTTATTCCCGTGAGATTCATGCCATATTGGCACCATCACCTTTTGTGTGGTGTATGTACTGCCCATAATTATATTCTTTGTGTAATACACTCTAATTTATGTGTATTTACATATTCATTGTATGATACCTCTTTCATGGGTTGTATGTTTCATAAGTTACCAAATTGGTAAGGGTTTATTTCGCAATCTCTTCATTATTCGAGGTTGTTTATATGTAATAATCTACTGGGATTTCTTTATCATCCACATCCATGTTTCTTCGAAATGTATTTCAAAACATATTTATTATTTACAAGAATATGGGTTAAATTAATTTATACCCTTTTTTGACTTTTTGTAAGAGGTTTATAAAGGAATCTTTCCGTCGTTTTCAAAACAAGGTCATTTTTAACCTTTTCGACAGAATTAAGATAAGAATGTTTTTTTAACTTATACGGCGGGTGCGGTTATTTTCCGCCGTTATAAAATCGTCAAAGCTTTCCTTACAAGCTTACAAGAATATTTTCAATAAAATGTTTTATTTTATATGGATCTTAAATGATTTCAAAAATAGAAAGAGATATTTCTCTAAAAAGTGTTTTGATTTCATCTATGTCAACATCCTTTAATGGATTTTACGCTTATTTGAAGTTGATTTATTATAATACAAAACTTCTATATTGTAATGAAGGTTTTGTGATATGTTTGACTGTGGATGTGCTATTTTATACCATTCATAGTTTATGGTGAAACTATTGACATTTCGTATGCTAGTTTTAATCTGAATGTTTATGTTATATTTCAAACTTTTCTTCAGATGAATGTGCTAAACAAGTATGTTCCGGGTTGGGGACCGGTAAAAGTAAGCCCTCCAGGTTGGGGACTGGTTAAAGTAAGCCCTCCAGGTTAGGGACTGGTAAAAGTATGCCCTCCGGGTTGGTGTCTGGTTATTAGAGGCACTCCGGGTTGGTGTCCGGTTATTAGAGGCACTCCGGGTTGGTGTCCGGTTATTAGAGGCACTCCGGGTTGGGTTCCGGTTAGAAGTAACCCCTAGGTCTTGGGATGAGGCCTAGACAAAGAAATTAACGTTTAGCATTATGCATTCCAACATTATGAAAGTGGTTATTGATTTTTGCATGTGATTATTCGATTAGTAGAATATCCATGTGAATAAGTAAATGGCATTATTTCATTTTATTTATGCCATACCATGTTGAAAGTTCATGTTTAAAAGGCTTATGATTTAGTTATACATTGCCTTAAATGTTTATTCTTATTTATGAACGTTTCTGCTATATTGTTATCCTTACTGGGCATTTGAGCTCACCCCTTTTCTATGTTTTATTTTTCCCATGAAGTGAAGATGTAAGTTATGAATGACCTGCAGGGATATTATGAGGGGATTATAGTGTGGACTGTGGAAACATTATGTTGTTGTAGTAGTTTTTCATTTTATGATGTAATGTAAAACATATGAATATATCTAGTGTTTCCAAGGCTACTAAACCAATCGGTCTTTCGAGATTTGATCTTTCTTGTGATCATGCCAATGTTACGAAGTAATGCACCGGCTCTGGGTAGCTGGGGTCGGGGCGTTACAAACATAATAACATACAAGTAATGGATATTGAATAAACATATAGAAGAAGAACATGTAGAACATAGAATCATATGATCATCGAAATAATGTAATTCGGAAAAAATATATCACATCACACAAACATGAGTCAATTATAACTTTCAATACTAAACCACATGGTTGACAAAGTCCTATAATGGATTATGGTTACTCCCTAATCCCCTACATGAGGTATCAAGAGAATAAAAATTACCCAATGAATTTGATCACTATTTTGGTGTAATAATCATAAAATTTTAATGGATATGTGTGTCATATAAATAATTAAACATAATTAACAAACATAATGGTTACCCATGGAAAGAAATGTGTATCGTAATTATGCCATAAGGCATAACCAAAGAGTGTATCATAATTGTATCCATGAAAGAAGGGATTAAATAATTTCAAAATAATTAAAAAATAATAATAATATATTATGAATAAATATTTCTAACTGAATATAATATATAAAAAGAAGTGTTAAAGAAACTTTAGAAATGATCCACTTTATTGATGTTTAAGGAAAATTATTAAGGATACTTTAAAGTGGGAAAAATTGTTTTTATTAAACCATAAATAAACTATGATATATTTTCATGATAAAATGTGCTATTTTAAAACAATATAGTGGTATTAAAAAATTTTATGGATTGTATTGGTTAATTGGTATGAAATGGAGAAGTTCCCTATAATTGGGCTTGCTTATCGAGAGGAATTAAAAAGGGAACCTTTTAAAACGTGTATTTCCCCATAAAATAAGGATTAATTGAATAGGATAAATATTTGTAAAAAATATACACCTAATTTAAAATAATTACATAAGAATAATTATTATATAAATTTGGTTAAATCTTGTGTGTGTGTGTGTGACCCAAGGGAAAAATGGAGGTTCGAAGAGATCCCTTATCTTAGGTATGAATGTGTTCTTCACATTCACTTAATGTCCTGGATAATAAAATTTGATTCATTAATTACTTAATTATTAACCTATTATACATTTATTTTATTTATTATATTTTTATTAACTTCATTTATGACTATTTTAATGACTTATAGAGTTCGATTTCATTGTTCTGGGAGCGTTTGTTTCATGGTTTCATAGTTGCTTCGCTTGTGTAAAATTATTAAACTTCGTTCCAAATGGAAATAATTATCTATAAGTGAAATTATATGGTATTAATACACTAAAATATTCTTAAATTTTCCCATATATCTTTCTTTCTATTATGAGGATGGTTTATTTTATAAAATTTTAATGAAAATTGATTAATTTATTATTCAGTTTTTTCCAACCCTCGAGTACTAATTTGTTTTATTGAATATTATATTTATATATTAGTTCCATAACATGAAACAAGTTGTAATATAGATATTTATATCTTTATTTAACCATAATAATGGTTTTATAACCATTATTTATGGTGGTAATGGAAAATAAAACTCGCCATCCACAATGGCGGTGAATCGACATTTTACGGATAATGTTTTCATTTTTGGAATAAAAGTAGAATATATGTGATTTGAAAATTGAAATTCTTTTAACATAATAAAATTATATAATATATATGATACTATAGTTATAATTTTACCTTTATAGGATATATGAGGACCAGATATGAAAATAAAACAAATTAAAAGTGAAGGATTGAAGATTTTACCTCTTGAATGTCGTCTCCTTCAGAAACTCCTAAAGACACATGGGTATGATCTTTTGTTTTTGACTAGTTATTTGGTACATGGGGAATAGTATTGGGAAATTTATTAGTAATAATAGTTTCAATATAAAAGTCTTAGAAGGTGTGAGGAGAAGGGGTGTTGAGGGGTGATATTTATAGTGGAGGAGAGGGGTGTTTTTCTATTTTATTCCTTTGTCTATTATTTTGGCTCAAGACAAACATAATTATTGATTTTGAAGACTAAATATAGTAAATAGTTTAATATATTTTGAACTATTAGGTTATTAAATCATTTTTACATCATTTATGACTCAAAAATGCATGAATTTAGCTTATAATGTTAAATACTGAAAGTTGTCATATTTCACTATTCACCAAAAATTCAACTATTTTAGAAAAATCTCAAAAATTATCCCTTTTTTTTAAGTTTATATTTCAAAAATGGAATCCAATTTATGAAAATAAATCTCTAAATATGATAAATTTAATTTATAAATAAAATCATCATGTATTTGAAAAATACTTATTTTAATTGAATAATTTATTTTATGAACCTTTGAAAAATTAAATAACATCCTATAAAATTATATTATAGTTATAGTACAACATAATTTTAATTTATAAATATATTTTATGAAAATAAATTTTCTTTTAATTAATCATATTAATTATAAATTCATAAATAAACATTTATGTTTTACAAAAAATACCAACAAATGATTTATCATTTTTAAAACATTTATTTACTTAATCCATGATATAAATATATAATATTTTAATTTATAAGATACATATATTTTATTTATACTTTCATAGGTTATGTTAATATTATAATGGCCAGATTACGATTCCTAACAGTCATATTATTATTCCAACGGTCGGGTTATTATTCCAATAGAATAGGTTCTATAATTTCTATATATACCTCTTGTTTTATTCATTATTCATTTACTTCTATTTGTTCTTAAGGTTATATATATTATTTCTTATTCAAAACTAATATTTTTATATTATGTTGTATTTCTACATCTTTTTTTGTGACTGCAGTTAACTTAGTTGATCAAGCAGAAAAAAATATCTCATTTTTATTATATTGTTTTCTATTTACTTTCCCACTATAATATGTGTAATTATTATTAGTTTATTTACGGACTATGTATCATTCTTCATTTATGAGAATAATTTTTTCCTTGGGTTCTCTATATGATTTATGTGATTTATGAAATAAGAAGGGAAATTCCATTGATAAAATTCTAGGTTGTTATATTCTTCTCTCCTTTTTCTCCATCAGATTTTAATTTTACAAACTAATTGCAAAATAGGTGATGGTATTTTTCATTTATTTCTTCCTCTATTTCACATGGTTCCTCTTCATATTTAGGGTTTCTCCATAGTACTTTGACTAGGTGAGTGGTCTTGTTATTCCAAACATTGTCTTTGTGGTCCAAAATCTTCACGGACTACTCCTCATAAGAGATATCATTCTCCATATATACCATATATTGGTTACATACATGTGAGGGATCTACTATGTACTTTTTTAGGAGGGATACATGGAATACATCATATTCCTGAGACATGGTTGGTGGATGTTCTATTCAATAGTCCATATCTCTAACATGATCATGAATCTCAAAGGGGATGATGTACGAAGGACTTGGTTTTCCTTTCAACCCAAATCTCACGACTCTCTTCCTTGGAGAGTAGCCCAGGAATACATTATCACTAACCTCAAACTCAAAATCTCATGGATGGTTATATGTATAGTTTTTCTTTTGAATTTAGTCAGCCTGTATATGTTGTCGGATGGTCTTCACCTTTTCTATTCTTTCCTTAACCTTTTCAAGTCCCAGTATCTTATGTGCACCAACATCATCCCATCATGCAGGTGTTATACATCTTTTACCATAAAGTGTTTCATTTGGATCCATTTGGAAGCTTGAGTGGAAACTATTATTATAAAAGAACTCTACTAGTGGAATATGTTGATCTCTTCCTCCTTTTAAGTAAACTAAGCATGCTCTCAACATGTATTCCAGTATCTGAATAGACTACTTATATTAGAAATCCGTTTGGGGGGATAATTTGTACCAATGTTCAACAAAATATTTAGATCCTATTGGAGACTTTTCTATATCTTGGAGGTCAATCTCAAATCATGATTAGATACAATAGATAGTGGTACATCAAAAATCCTCCCTACTTATATGATGTATATCCATGCAATTGTTTTGCGTGAGAAGTCCTCTCGAATCTCAATAAAGTGATAAGTCTTTGTAAGACAATCTACATTGACCCATATATAATTATTTCCTTTGGATGCCTTTGGAAGTCTATTGACAAGGTCCATAGTGATTTTTCCCATTTTCATTTTGGTATAGAAAATGTTTGAATCATCACCTTAGATTTGTTCCTTTCATCCTTCACTTTTTTATATACTGGACACATTGATGTATATTCACTGTTCTCCTTCCTCATATTGTCCCACCAATAGTGATCTTAAAGATTTTGATAAATATTTTTTCTCTCTGGGTAAAAAAAGATGGTTTATCTATGCCTATCATTCAAAAACACATTATTTATCTCATTATTTGATGGTAAACTTATTTATGACCCAAATATTAAATCTCTTTCCACATTAATTTTTTACATTGAGGATTTCCCATTTCTTGTAGCTTCCATATTTTTCTAAATTTCCACATCATCTTTTTGGGAATTATTTTTCTTTCCTAAAAGGGATGATTGAAAAATAATTTTTAAAATTAATGAATATATAACATAATGTATGATTCCCATATTCATCCTTTTTAAGTATAAGAATATTTTATCCTTCTCAATTCTCTTCATTGATACAGTTATAGGATTCCTTCTACTTAAAACATCTTCTACTTTATTTTCTCTACCAAGATTATTGTGGATTTATTAGTCATAATACATGATGATTTATGAAAATATTCTATGGTGAATATTAATCTCCTTTTGTGTGAATATATATATACTATGTCTTTATGATTAATATATATCTCACACTTCTCCCCATAGAAATAATTCAACCAAATTTTCAATGTGAAGATCATAGCCTCTAACTCTAGATCATATGTGAGATATTTTTCTCATGAACTTTCATCTTCCTTTAATAATAGGCTAGTACTTTATCATTTTACATAATTACACAACTTATTACCTTATTTGAACAATATTTGTGTACCAAAAGCAGTTCCCCACTTATCGATAATGTATGTATTGGTGTAATGATACGGCTGGTTTTCAACTCTTCGAAAAAGTATTCACATTCACTAGTCCAAAAAAACATTTACTCGCATCTGAGTCAAATCTCTTAGAGGGTTTGAAAATTGTGAGATATTCCTCATAAATCCTCAGTAATACCCAGATTGACAAAAGAAACTACGGATCTCCATTACAGATGTTGTCCTGGGAAACTCTTCAATTTCCTTTATTTTAGAAGGGTCCATAAATATTCCTTTATTGGTGATGACCTGACCCAAGAATTATATTTCCCCTATCTAGAACTCACATTTATTATACTTTTCATATATTTTCTCCCACTCCAATGTTTTTAGGAAAGTGTTAAAATAATAATTATGTTCCTCCTTTCTCTTGGAGTATATCAGAAAATCATCTATAAAGAATAACATGAATTTTTCAAGGTAATATCTAAATACTATACTCATTCTTTCCATGAAAATTTATGGATAATTAGTTATTATTTAGGTCATCACTAAGAACTTATAGATTTCATACATCATTTGAATGGTAATATTGGGAATATCTTCATTCCTCTATTAATTAGTGATATCATGATCGAAGGTCCATTGTAGATAAATACTTGGCCCCACATAGTTGATCAAAAAAGTAATTTATCCACGGAAGGGAATACTTTTTATTTATCATCAATTTTTTGATCTCATGATAATCAATGCATAGGTGAATTGAACTATCCTTCTTCTTAAAAACTGGACTAGATCACCCCATGGTAAAGCACTCTGGTTTATAAAACCATTTTTCATATTATATTGTAACTAATTCTTTAGTTCCTTCAACTCAATGGTGGATATCCTAAAAGGAGTCTTTGATACGGTAAGATATCTTGGTATAAGATCAATTGATAACTGAACCTCCCAGCTGGGAGAAAGATGAGGCAATTATTCAAGGAACATGTTAGAGTATTTCCCCATAATGGGCATGTCTTAGCGCATTACAATCTCCTTTTTCTCAATCATTTGAGTGAGATATGCTTTATCATAAGGCAATAATATCCACAGTTGAGTGATTATTTAGAAAGATATTCATCCTCCTCCTTGCACTTGTATAGAATTGGGGGATGCCTTGGGATGTGGAGATTAATATCCTTCTCCTGAGAGTTGATGTCAGAATTCTATAAAGATAGAGAATCCATGACCAATATTTCATAAAACATTACAAGCGGCCTTGAAGGTTCTTGTTGTTGATTTCCTATAACAACCCTTGTCTTAGGGCATTGGATCATATAATTCCCAAGTTCCTTGTTGTTGAAAAATTGCACTAAATGATGAGTTTTTATTAGAACCTTCCTTTATTATTAAAAATTAGAGAGCTTATTCAAATCACTTTAATAATAATTAGTCTGATTCCACTCCCTTCCATATTTGAAGCATCATCAGGTTCCCTTTATATAGTTCCTGGGATGCGTCTACCCACATTTTTGACATGTGGGATGTCGGGTTTTCTTTACTTCATGGGATTTATCTGTTGATCATCCCATATTAAACAATATTTTCCCCTTTTCGTCTTCAATTACTTGAAACCAATGAGAGTCTCTAATCTCCCTTTTAACCTTCAAGGCATAACAGAAAATATCCTAATAGAATTTAAATTATTGAATTGAAATTTTTTTTCATATACATGGATTTAACACACTAAAGAAGTGATCCACCTAGATTTCAGTGTTTATAAAATTATATAGGCATATCAAGAAATCCATGTGAAGATTTTCTCATACTCCCTGACAGACTCATCTTCCTTTTGCTTTAGTCTAGGGAAATCCTTCTCTGTATTAAGAAGAAAAATTCTTGGAAATAATTAATTGAAAAATATTATTTTTAGTCCTTCCCAATCCATGGAATAATTTTCCTACTTAGACTTTATGTTTTTATTAGTTTCCACCACTGATTATCTTCCCCATCGAAATTATAGACCGCTAGTATGAATTTATGATATTTTATTCATTGAAGGACATATAATATCTTCTAAATGGAATCAATACATTGTTTCATGATTAGGGGATCATAAGATCTATTGAATATATGAGGAATTTGTTGTATAAAGGATTAAATAGAAACATTATCTTTCTTAGGATAGGGATGGTGTTCTACATGATTCATGTTATTATTTATAACTTGGTCTAGTTAATCCATTACTTTCATGAATATTTAGTCTCCTAGTCCCATCAATTTTGGTATCTCATTATAGTAATCATCACATTTCTTATCACATTTATTTTTGGAATGGTTTCTCTTATTTCCCAAAATAAACTAAGAAAATGAAATTAATTACAATTAGGGGTCTTTAATACATGGCTAATGAGTATAAAAAATGAAACTATAATCATATAAGTAATTATATATAAATGAAAATTATATCATGACTTATGATTCCCTAATCTTCAACATAGGTTATCCACGGTGATATAATTTTCGCTAGGGTTATTACAATTGTTTTCTAGTCCTAAAACACAAAAATTACTAAACCATGTTATGATAGCAACTATAGATGCCCTAGAATTTTTCACATATTATTACATGATTTTAGGAATAATTATTCATTAATTATGATCCAAGGATCGAATAGTCTAGTATCTTTGGAAAATATGTACATAATGAGAAAACATGAAACTTGAATAAAACATATTTTATAATTATTAATAACAAGTTCATAACTCATGTTGAGCTACTAAAACTACATAGGATAACCTATTTAATACATAAGAAAATGGAATGATCTAAAAAACATGGTAAGGGAATGAACATGGTAATAATGCATAGCACATCAGTTAGAAGTCATAACATGGTAACATAAAAGGCATGGGTCAGGAATAAAAATGTGAAGAAATAACATATAGAACATAGAATGATATGATTATGTCAATATATGAATGTTTAAATAACATATAACAGGAAACAAACATGATTTAAGGATAACTATAAAGAATGTATCACATGGGGTACCAAGCCCCATAATGGATTAGGTTTACTCTCTAATCCTATACATGAAATCCCATGAAACTAAACATTACCCAGCGAATTGGATAAATATCTTGGTGTAGCAATCATAAAATTTTCCTGGATATGTGTTCCACATATATAATCAAGCATAAGGAATAAACATAATGGTTACCCAGGGAAATGAATGGGTATTGTAATAATATCATAAGGCATAACCAAAGGTTGTATCATAACGGTAGCCATGAAAGAAGGTATTAAATCATTTCAAGATAGTCATAAAATAAAAATAAGAATATATCATTAATAATTATGTCCAACTGAAGTTAACAAATGAAAATTACTATTTAAGAAACTTTAAAAAAGAGCCACTTTAGGGTAATTTTAGAGAAAAATATTAAAGAGTCTTTAAAGAAGATGAGGGGACAATTGTTTTTATAAAACAATAAAGGAACTAAGATTGTTTTTAATGATAAAATGAATTATTTTATATCCATATTTTTTGATTAAAATATTTTAATTATTTTACTTTAAAATAGGTAACAAATTGATAATTTCCCTTTAATCAGGCTTTCTTATCGAGAGGAATTGAGAAGGGAACCTTTTAAAACATGTATTTACACTTCAAATAAAGATGAATTAAACTAGATAAATATTTTTAAAACATATAAATAGAATTTATAATAATTAAATAATAATAATGAATATATACATTAGGGTAAAAAGAGATAAAACATAACAAAGAGGAAAAAAGGAGGTTCTAATAGGTCTCGTACCTTATGTATGAATGCATTATGAACCTGAACTTAATGTCCTAGATAACAAAATTATATTCATTAATTACTTAATTAATACCCTCTTATACATGTATTTTAATTATTATTATTATTTTATTAAATTCATTTATGGCCATTTTAATGAGTTATAGAGTTCAATTGCATCAATCTTTGAGCGTTTGTTTCAAGGTTTAATGGTCAATTCACTTGTGAAAAATGATGGAAGTACTGTCCAAATGAAAAATATTCACTAGATGTGAAATTATATGTTATTAATGAATAAATATAAATTTATATTTTCCCATATATCATTTCATTTTTTTATGATGATGATTCGTTTGATAAATGATTAAAGATAATTGTTTGGTTTATTTTTGGCAGTTTTTTCCGACCATCATAAACTAGTTTCATTTTATAGAATACTATGTTGATATATAAGTTCCAGAAAATTAAACAAGTTATAATATACATACTAATATATTTTTTAACAATAATAATAATTTTTTATTACTATCCTTGATGGTGGTAATAGAAAACAAAAAACTCATCATCCATGAAGGCTTTGAATCGATATATTACGGACTATGTTTTCATTTTTAGAATAAAGAGACAATAGAAGAGATTTGACAATAAATCTTCCATTAACACAATAAAATTTCATTATATATACAATACCAAATTTATCATGATTATTTGGATAGGGGATGCGAGCATAGGACAAGAAAATTAAATAAATTAAAAGAGAAGGATTGAAGATTTTACCTCTTGAATGTTGTCTCCCTAAGAACCTTTTTAAGGCACATGAGTTTAGACTTTATTTAGACCATAAGTTTTAGGACATGGGGAAGTGGCTTTATAAGGGAATTGGGTAGAATATTAAAAAACTAAAGAGCTTATAATGGGTGTTGATGGTTGGTATTTATAGGGGAGGAGCGGAGTGTTTTGATTATTTTACTCATTTGTTTATTATTTTTGAAAAATACTATCAATAGTGTAGATTCCAATGATTAATATAGTAAATATTTCAAGATAGTATGAAAAACTTTGTTCTTAAACCATTCCTACATCATTTATGACACAAAAAATAATGTATTTAGCTTATAATTTAAAATATCACAAATTATTGTATTTCATTATTAACCAAAAAATCAATTATTTTAGAAAAATCCAAAAAAAATCACCCTAACCATTTTTTGATGTTTAGAATTAAAAAATGGAATCTATTTTATGAAATATATATATATATATGTATGAGAAATTTAATTTTTAAATAAATTAATATTTTATTCAAAAAAATATTGATTTTAATATTATAATAAATTTTATCACCCTTTGAAAAATTAATTCTGGTCTCATAAAATTATATTATATTTTTAAACAACATAATATTAATGTGAGAATATATTTTATGAAAATAGATTTTCTTTAAAATTGTTATATAAATTATAAAATTGTGAATAAAAATTTATGTTTACAAAAATTTCAACACATAATTTATCAGATTTTAAATATTTATTTATTTATATAATTATATAAATATAACATATTTTTCATTTATAAATTTATAAATTTTATTTATACTTTCACAGGTGAGATTACTATTCTAAAAGCCAGATTACTATCACTAATAGTCATATTACTATTCTAATTGTCATATTTCTATTCCAATTGTATAGGTTCTTTAATTTCTATAAATACCTCTTACTGAATTCATTATTCATTCACTAATATTTTATCTTAAGGTTATATATATTCATCTTAAAAATAAATATTTTATTATTATTTTTTATTTCTACAGTTTTGTTCATGAGTGTGGTTATTCTAGTGCATTTATCAGATTGAAATTTTCTCATTCTTATTATCTTGTTTTCTATTTATTTTCCCACTATAAATTTCAGAATTATTATTGTTTTGGTAATGGAATAATGTATAATTATCTATTTATGATAATAATGTTTTTATTGGGTTCTCTATGTGATGTATATGTTTTATGAAATAAGATGGGAAATTCCATTGATAAAATTTCAGGCTATTACAATTTAAGAATGGTATACCTAGAATCATCTAGAATTAATATACTCTATAATTTAAATACCCTTTACATGTTATCAAAATACCCATGAACACAACTCCCATTTATTTATTTCAATAACCATCACATTTATTATTCTCATGTGGTTTCTCTTTATGCTCATGCATGGTTGTATACATGTGTATCGCATGCACCATATATGTGGAAATCCTCATCATTGTATTAAACATGTTGGTATTATGTATGTGGATCAAACATTTTCATTTCATTGATATATTTTATACTTGATACTCATTCCAAAAATAAATATGTCTCTTGGATTCATGCATGAATTAATATTTTATTTCTATTAGAAATTCATTATGTGAATGTTTTTAAAGTGTTCATAAATTGTTTTCCTTCCATTCATCAAAAAAGGTTTTTGTGAGCCTCAATCCCAAGAATTTTCTATAAGAGATTCATTTCCATGAAAGATACATGATCACATCTCATAAAAGATCTATGCCACCCATGGAGGCTCAGGTTTATTTCCATCTTACAATAAAAGATTTGTGTTTTTCACATGAAATAATAATCATATGACATATGTAATTCTTCATATAGAGGTTATGTTTCCTTTATACAGAAGCTACTTGTGTTCTTAATGGAACATCTATGTCATCACATGGAAGCATGGTTGAATCTTCATATATGTTTCATACCAGAAATTATGCTCATAAAAGTTCCTAAAAATCATGTAAGATCCATAGAGGTTTCTCATGAAATATCCATACTTATTTGACTCTTATACACATGGAAAAACAAGTGTTAAAGTTAGTGGGAGATAGTGATCATGTGGAATGATCAGATATCATGGATAGATATGGTCAAATGAACATCCTTATTTTACAAAAATGTCAAATTTTTGGAATATTATCCACTATATTGTTGTCCCACATCATAGTTTTTTTTTTTGGACATCACTTAACAGTAACTTTTGCATATTCAGATGCCCAATTACAAGTATTTGGTTCATCTCTAGGTACCCTCTCCTCAGCCTTCAGGTCACACCAAATAGAGGCTCTTTTTCTTCTTTGATGTGTGCCCATTGTTCACTATGATCACATGCCTACCTAATTGTGCAGTAACACTACATCAACTATACAAACCCACCACTTCGGCTATCCATTATAATTTTTATCCTACGTGGTTGAGTTAGCCACTTTAGGTTGGTTGGATCAGTTCCTTAGATGGCAATATATTGTTATATTTTTTACAAACATCTTTAAATAGTAACTTTGAAAAATATAATTCCATATGTCAATCATTACTATCCAACTTCCTTTACCTCCTCCTCAGTGATATTTACAAAATATATCTATATATATTTTTAATTCTCTTAAACAATATGTATAGAACTCCTCAAATATTTAAATACAACATCCAATATGTGTTTTCCAAACTTATCAACTTAATATGATTAGACACAATTATTGGTATTATCTTCTTATTCAAGATTTTATTCTTCAATATAATTTTCAATCTAATTATTCAAATCATATTGACATCCCTAGACAATAAATACAACTCACACAAAGTAGGGTCAATAATTTGGAGCAAGGGAATGGGATCATACTAAGACTCGAGATCAGTTTTATAGTATTTCCTAGTTTTTTATATTTGGATTATTTTTGGACCTTTTTGTATATGATCCACCAATGTTTGATATTTATTATATATTTATAACTTTAATAAACATGTATAGAACAAAATTTTATATATCATGATTTATATATTATTTTTTTGTCACTTTTTATGGTGTTTTTCTTGTAATTATCATGTATATGATATTGTTATTATTTTTTTGCCATTGGTTACTCTAGTGTGATGGTATAGTCACCCCACGGTTATAACAAAGAACCTCTCTACTAGTAAAAATCCTTTTATGTATAGGGAGGAATTCCTGATATCTTGTAACACAATTGATCCAATTAATATGCAGTGAAATAGGTTATAAAATGTTAAAAATTATATTTAGTGTGTCTTTTATTTTTTCTTACTATTAGGAAAAGGTATAAAAGAGATAAGACATTGTTATAACTTCTTATAGGACATGTTCTTGGGAGTAGTTAACCTGATTATAAGTTAAGGCTAAGCTACCATGGAAGGGATTGGTTTCTTGGTTTTCATTTCTATAGTTGTATTAATTCACCTAAAGTGACATATTGAGTTTTGAATTTACGACTTGTGATTTTTAGTCTCTTGGAAGGAATGGAATGAGGGAAGGTGTTCATGTATCATGTCAGAAATGTAGGATTTAGAAGTCATTACCATTATTTATTGTGAGTATTTACATGGATACAGTACTTGGGCTAGTAATTTAAAGTGTTTGAATCAACTTATATGGGGTTTTCCCATATAACATTATGGTTTCATATTATCTAACTAATTATTAAAATGGTTAAAAAATAAATTTACATCATGGTTACTAACCCTTTTTTCTATATGGTTTTAGTTAAATATAATTCCAAATTGAACTTATAAGGTTTTTTCCTCTATAACTTATAATTTATATTTCATTTAACTAAGAATATTTTTGAAACATATGATTAAAGTATAATTAAAGAGATATATGATTATATGGATCCTATATATTTATAACATTGATCATGAGAATAATTATATGCGGATAGAGATAGCACCCATGTTGTGAAACCTTCAGGTGAGGGTTGTCAAGAATAGTGAGATGTTATTCCTGTTATTTCATTCCCCAAACCATGATATAGATAATTGTTATGGGAATGTGTTCTAAGATTTTTTTTAGAATAATAGAGGAATCACTCCATGGTGGCCTCTGGTAGATCACCAAGATGGTGGTGGGAGTATATCTACACTAGTAGTTGGACTAGAGCCTCATGTAGTGCCACAACAATTGATGGATGTAAAACTCTAAGAGATCTTGTTGTGAGTTATATAGTAAATGGAGATAGATTCTATTCAATATATTCTAATGATGTAAAATATAACCAAAGAGGTTTAGATATAGGATCCTCCATTTTCACTTAGTATGGTTTTCCCAAGGAAGCTATGTTCTGGATAGAGTTGATCCAGTTGATCTTTGACCATCTGGAGACACTGCTAAGAGGAGGGTGATGCAAGACATTTATATACTATTAGGTCCATAAATGTTTTGGTGGGGTATTTCATTTTATTAGAAGAATCACAAAGGTTTGTCTTTGAAGTACTTTTAAACCCATTCCCATGATCATCTCTTTCTAAAGATCCTGAGAATAGGATAAGGATTTCATTCTACTCATGAAGAGAGATATTTCGATGATGGATTATATTACTTATTTCATAGGAATATAATATTTTTCCACTATGATGGAAGGTGATAATATATACAGTACTATATGTTTTGAGGATGGGATGACGTATGAGTTTTTGGGGTTGGTGAATTTTTTTATATTTTATATCATTTTCAAAGGTTATGGGCTATATAATTATTACTGATAGGAACTTAAGAAATGTAGAGGCTTTAAGAAGGTTTTTATATCATGATAATTTGTAGTGGGTATTCAAGAATCAAGAAGTGTATTTTTGATAGTCTAATCCAAAGTGATGTAAGGTAGAGTATCCAGGGTATAAGATCATATATTTTTCCCATGGGAGGTAATTTCATCAAGTACTACCAATTTGGTGTGTTGGGTTATGTATATAAACAGTGCGACTGACCACCTGTTGAGTGCCAAGAATGTGGGAGGATGTGAAATCTATGGTAGTTTTATAGGGTCCTCCAAGATTGGTTTCATGATAGGGGGTCAGGAAAGGGATATGTGGTAGGACCATGAGTGATATCTCAATATAGCAGTTGGGGCTCCACTATCAATTTAGATAAAGATAGATGATGTGGAACAAAGGGGAATGGGTAGTGGTTCTAATCAAGTGTTGTTTCACTAGGGAGTTGGATAAGAGCTTTGGGATGAGGCACAGGTCAACTACATGTCATTCATCTCACTCCTACTGAAAAAAAATATTGGACCACCTATTATTATATCTACAATTTTAGTATCTTTCACTTTATCATGTGACTTGTTTGATTTAGGACTCTCACATTCATTCATTTATTCTCATTTCATATATGGATTGGTTTTATCCTTTGAGTAATTATACTTGGTAATGTCAATAGACACTCTATTTGGGGTATGGTCTGAGTTCATTCACTGATATTGGGAGTGGTCCTTTGTGCTTACTTGTTGTTGATTTATCTAAGATCTATTTATTCTAAATATATCTAGATTCTATATTATTCTTGATATGGATTGGTTACTAACATATGAATCACACATCAACTGTAATATTTGATGAGTGTCATTCACATCTTCTAAGGTAGGTAGGTATTTCCATATCGAAGAATGTGATTTACAGGTGGGTCATGTAAGACCAAAACATGAGAACTGGCTAAGATTAAACATCGGGTTACAGATCTGGTATTAGGTAATGGGAAAATGAATCAGGATATCTTTCCTACTATAGTTGATAAATTCATGGATACTTTCTTTAAGTACTTCCTATGGTTTCTACATTATATAGGGGTTTAATTTCCTATTAATCTTATTCTAAGTGAATATCCTATTTATATTCCATTGTATCATATAGATCTTGTTGACTTATAGGAGATAAAGGCTCATATTGAGTACTTTGAGGATAATGGATTTAAATTATTTGGGAAATATACTTCGGGTTCTCATATAATATTATCCAAGAAGAAGGACATTTATTTGAGGTTGGGTGTGGACTACCATAATTTAAACAAAGTGATAATTAAAAACTGGTATCCACTTTCATATATTGACAACTTGTTGGATCATATTAGGAGAGATCGAGTATTCTCTTTGATTGATATGAAATCAGGTTATCACAAGCTGAGGTTGAGTCCTTTAAACATACCAGACACAACATTCAAGAGTATTAATAGTCTATACAATTATTTGGTGATTTTTTTTAGTCTGATAAACACTTTAGTGGTATTTATGGGGTTAATGAATCAGGATTTCCATCCATATCTAGTTTCTTTTTTGGTTTTTTTATTAAATTATTTTGTAATCCAAGATAAGGGAGGAGAACATGCCATATCTGGATGTTTTTTATGGCACACCTTGAAAGCATCGATTATATGGGGAGATATCATAGATCCAATTTTGGATTGATCAGGTTAACTCCTTGGGGAACAATATATCTAATATCAAAGTTTCAAAGAACCTTAAGTAGTTTAGGAAGGTTGTTTCATGGGAGAGACCCAAAAATGTTTTCAATATCTATAACGTTTTGGGTCTTTTCAATTATTATCATATATTTATTATAAACTTATCTATTTGAAAACACTAATGACAGGTATGGCCAATAAATGGGTGAAGTTTATTTGTTATGATTCCTATGAATTTTGTTTTATATATTTGAAGGGCATATTTACTTTAGCATCGATTCTAACCATATATAAGCTAGGTAAGTAGTATAATATGTACTATGAGGCATTGGTAGTTGGTCTAGGAGAAGTATTAATTCAGGATAGTCATGTGGATGTTTATGGGTCTATATAATTGATGTTTCATGAGAATAGTTATCTAGAATAAGACATAAAGCTGGTATTCTTTGTACATTGATTTATATGTTGTAATAATTACCTTTTTGTATAGAGGTTTATAATGTATACAGACCATAAGATACTTAGATACATATTATCATAAAGGGATCTGAACATTCAGTAGTGAATGTGGGTCAAATATCTAAAATACAATTATTTTGATCTATCTTACACCACTATAAAGGGTAACATGGTTCGAGATTAATTTAACCAAAATGAATAGGCTCAAACAATGAAGTTGTCGAATAATGACTAGTATTTGATTTCCCACATCACTAATATGCATCTTGACATTCAGAAGTGTCAAGGTCAAGGAACCCTTATATCGATAACCATCACTTCTTCATGCCATATTAGGGTAAATAGGATTCATCAATAAGATTCAAATTATTTGTTCATGAGAGATAGTATATATGGTGGGTAGCCACCATTGGACTTGTCTCTTAATGAATATGAAATCATTCACACCTAAGGTCAGGTTATAATCCCTATGGGTAAGCATTGGGAACTCATGAGGGACTCATTAGCCTATAGATGGGTGGTACACCCAGTTTTGACTATTAAATATCTTAATATATGTAGATAATAAAATTGGACTAGGATTAATAGGGATGTAGTGGATTTTGTCAAATATTCCCCCACCTATCAATAGGTAAAGGTCGAGCACTAGAGACTCATTAGTCTACTTCAGTCACTAACCATACCAAAGTGGAAGTGAGATGATGTGACAATTTATTTTATGATTTTGTTACTATGTAAACCCCAATAAAGGGATATATTATAGGTCATCATGGATCATTTTATATAAGGGATATTTAAAAAATTTAGAATTATAGAGTAAGGTTTTTTTTAAATTGGGATTTTAATTTGAATTCTAAGAGTTAGTGCACCCTAAGTTGAATATTTTGGACATTGGTTGATGAATGAGACGTGCCTTGGGTTCTCAAGCATGTCTCAAGAGATTTTGGTTTATTTTTAGATGTTTATAGAGGTTCCTAACCCAGGTTCATGGTTTTTTTTTCATTTTTTAGGGGAAACCATGTAGAAACCATAGAATAGAGTTATTTTTATTTCATTTTATAAAGTTCATAGTTGATGGGAATATTTGGAACATAGTTATAAGGAAAATTTTTGAAATATAAGAAAAACTATGTGGCTCAGTTTTTATCTAGGGTTTGGCGCATGGTCACCAAATGGTTGTAGGAAAACCATGTGGGACCTATAATTTCAATTACATATGAATTTTACATATATGGTGTGAATTTTGGTAAACTATGTGTCCAAACCATGCATCGTGTGTTACATTGGAAATTCAAGTTTTTATGGTTGGTTCATGATTTTGGTAACTATGTGGCCAAAATATTGAGATGGTTTTACATAAATAGTGTCAAACTTATTTTGGTGTAATGCTTGGAAAACTATTCTACAAAACCATGTATCCTATCAAATTTCCTAAAAATTGGCTAAATAATCATTTTTCCTTAAGGATTTTAGGTCTCTCTTCCATCTCCTCCCTCTCTCACATGCACATGGACTAGAGGCATTTCCTATTCTCTTATATTTTGATTCCCATTGATCATGGTATGTTTCTAGAATCTTCTCCAATGATTTTTAGTAGTTTATACCCTATCTTACCACCTTTATTCTTCTTCTTATTTTTTGTTTAATTTTCATCCTATCTGTATTAGGTTTTTTGATGACTTTCACTAAATAATGGAAGAAATAATCCCACTTCTTAGGGGGTTTTATGTGTATTTTGTACAGAAGTTCCCAAGAGAACATGATCAGATCAAAAATCATCATTTTTCTTGAGGTATGTTGCATTGTATATTTATATACAATTTTAAATTAAATTAAATACTAATTGACAATGGAATCAACATGATGAATGATTTGGATTTTTCATGGGTTAGTTTGATGAGTGTTCCATGAACCTTTTTCATGATATTGGTTATTGATTTAGTGTGATGAGGTCATTTGGTGAGATTTATGCTTCATGCCTTCTGTTTTAAACTGTAAATTTTACTATAATTTTAAAAATTAATTAATTGACATTCAAAACTTATTATAATGTGTTATGATTAATTAATTGTGGAATTTATATTTGATATAAGAGCCGAAAAATTTAGGAGGTTCTTGGATGATCAAAGGTAGTGGTGGTTAGGTTAAAATTAATGTTAAATGGTGAGATTAAGGTAGAAAGCTCTGAATATTCTAAGCCCCTTGGTTTATTGGTGATTTTCGATTTCTGTGCCTTAATTATTATGTAACCTTCATATTGAATTAACTTGTGTAACTTCACCATAAGTTTTGGATGAGATCATTTCATATTAATAGTCAACATGGACCATATATCTTCTTAAATGTTTTGATGGTGTTTCTATAGTTGAATAAGTGTATATGTTCCTCGTTATGGATTTTATTATTGGCATGAATTGGTTTTTAAATGGAAAAGAGGATTCATTGAAAAAAAATATGAAGAGTATTTTTTACATAGATAGAAATTTATAGAGAAAATATTGATTCATTAAATGGGATTTTGGAAATGATATTTATAAATTAAGGTAAGGTTTTTAAAGAATTATTAAGTGAGAATTTTACAGGGGCCTAGAATGAGTTAAATGGAAAGTGATTCCTTTAAAAAATTGAAAAGGTATCTTCATTTGGTCTTTAAAATAAGTCATAAGGGATTTATTGAAATGGTTTTGGTTCATTTGACCCTGTGAGGATAATTCCATGTTTTACAAAGCTCAAGGAATTACAGTGATTACTATTGTGATTTTTGGTGTATTATGTTGATGCATGTTGGTGCATGATGATACATATTATATGTATATCCTTCTAAGAAATATAATTGGTATCAAAGCAATGGTTTGACTAGGTTGGATGTGATAGACCCCCCATATAGGGTAGATATTGTTCGTAATGACCCCAACAAGTGAAGAGTGAGGTTATTACTCGAATGACAATATTAGATCAAGATATGAGAATGTGATTGAGAAACCAATGTATAGTGAGAATGATATGGTTTGAACTAGGGGTCCTTGTTCCTAGTCTCAATATTATTATGTTGAACCTAGATAGGGTCAATGTGAGTTATGGGTTTATAAGATTATGGGTTCCGTTTTATAACTAGATTCAAATATGTGAGCCATACATGGGTTAGGTAATGATTATAGGTCATGAGCTAGATATGATGGTCATGATTTATCAGATATGGATTGAGAATATGAGTAGATTTTTCATGATTCATTATATTATATTTATGATATTATTAGGAATTAAAGGGTCTGGTTTGAATGTATTTAATTATGTGGAATGCCTAGGTGGTTACCTAGGATTAAAAATATATGGTTGCTACTATGGGATACTCAAGATTACATCCTTGGATTATATGATGGATATTGATGACTATTGATCTCCTCAGATCACCACTGAAGTATTTTATTACAGTCTAATACTTTTGAACGCTAAGGGTGATACCCCTTGGGTTCGGTGGTGATGCCAGATACTTTGGAATGCCATGGGTGATACCCCCGGGGTTTTGTGATATTGTATAAAAACTATTAATGACCAAGTATCTCCTCTTATTAATTGGCAATAAGATTGATACTACGGTATTCCTTAGACATACTCATTGGATTTGGTAGTTATACTTGATACTAAGTGGATGCCTTTGGATACTTCCAAGGATCTTGTGTTTATGCCTACTATTGAATTTTCCATGGGTTGAGTATTTGGTAAGAATGTTTAATGACATGATTATAGAAAATCGAATACTAGATGAAGTTGGTATGATATTGGGTACAAGTTTCAGAGTATCACTCGGTCCCCTTAGTGGTTACGTATAGATTGAGACATCTAGAATTGGTCAAAGTGGGTATGGTCGAGGTTTGAGGTGGTCCATTTGACACCTAATGACCCAAATTTTGTATTTAATGTTCATGTGTGTTATTGTTTTAAGGTGGGTGTGTTTCATGAGAAATAAATCACTCTCTATATATTCATTTCATGCACATCTACTTTATCAAAAGAACACTTAGTGTTGTTGAGGCATTAGAGATTTATATTAGGTCGTTAGACTCACCCCTTACCTGCTTACACAGCATGGGTTTCGATATACATGGGTAGATATTCTGGTTTTATCTCAATACATAGAAGATTCTTGGATCAAAAATCTTGGTAAAACTCTAGTGAGTTTTTTAGGTTGTGTTCTCAATAGGTTGGATTATAGTGAATTGGGTTAGAGACCTATTTACTTTCAATTTTATTTTAGTTATTGACTTGTATGTACTACCTAGTGTTTTGTTTTTTATATATGATTCTTATTTTATTATTTATCATATTTTAGGTTGCTCTATTTATTCTAATACATCGTACAGGTTTATATATTTCTATTATTTGTTATAAGGGTCTCATGGGATCCACGTTTATATCTATAGATATTTTGGGAAATCCATTGTACAAATGGGTCATGCAAAATATTGATATATTTAGGCATGAACATTGAGCCTTATCTTAGAGGGAATTTTTTAACCATGAATGTATTAGGACCTTTATTCTATTCATCATCCTCTAGTGTAGGAGGAGGTGAATCTGAGGTCAAGTATCGACCCCTGTTTGGGTGTCGTTCTAGAAATCCAAGTTGGGGAATTACAAAGTTATATCAGAACATGTTTTGGGTCATAAAACACACTGTCCTTGAGCTTGGTATCTGTATAGAAAAGAACCGGATGAATACCTATCACTCCATGCTTAATCTTATATAGATTATTGATTTTAAATTATTCTAAGGCTTTACATGAAATTTTTTCATGTATATTATGCATGAGATGTATTTAGATATTTATAAATAAATATGGATATTAATTTTTGTTAGTAACACAAGGTATAAGTTTTATAAATGATTACACATCAATGTGGATTAAATATATTGATTTTTTGGAGGTAATAGGGATTAAAAACTAAATCATTAGAAACATTTACACATGTAAATGGAATAAATTATATTGATTTCAAAGGGACACTTTTCAAGACCTCAATCATAAAATTTGTTATGTGTTTTCAAATAAGGGTGCCCATGGATTATCGTATGTAAGACAAGTAAGAAATAAATGTTCAGAACTAGGTTAGGTGTATATATATATATTTTATTATTTGGTTTACACTTATCTAGTGAACCTAAAATGTTAATATACCATAGAAATGGATTTTAGTTTTTTCATACAATGGATTGGGAAAGGAGTTTTCTATAAAACTATATAATATTCATATATGATACGATTGGAATGATGACCTAGGTAAATATCTAAGTTGTAAGAGGAAATTTAAAGTATCTCATTTCTTAATGAAGTATAGATCATGACACAATAATGGATATGATGGAATTAAAAAGGGGAAATCAATTTACTGGGATCATATTAAATAAAATTTATTATTAAATGTATGTGAAAGATGTTACTCATCTTCAAAAACATTATGTTGTATAAAACATTACATCATTTTCATCAAACATAACATTGAGATTAATCTTATAAAAGAATCATATTAATGGAAGAAACATTCTATGTTTTTATAATAACATGAGAATAGATCTCAATCATGAATAGAAATTTTATGTATTAGGGAAACCCCTATACAAAAAGACAAATATAGAAGTTCTTAGATAATTGATTCTAGATGATTATGAGAAGAATATAAGGATCCAATAGAGGTTTTAAAGGCATTAAATGTAAAGTTAACATAGGATCATCTATATCTAATCCTTTACACAATATAGTGGTGTATTTTTATGACTTAGAGAGACCAAAGGTATCCATTAAAGCTTTATCTTACAATGGAATTCATTTTGGAATTATTGTTGAAATTTTTTCAATGGAATAGATAGGTTTAAGAAATTTTCACCTTATCTCTTAAAGTGGATGAGGATAATAGGTTATTACATGGTATTTATAGGTTCCTCTGTTAGGTTGATAGTACAGATGGGGAAAATTTTAAACCATAAGGAAGAATTGGATGGTCTAATTATTACCCATTGGTTATTGAACCTACAGAATCTTTTGGAATGTTTATCAGTTATTTCCATTAGACATAATTTCCTAGAATACCTGAAGGTATTTTTTTTAAAATTCATGGATATGAAATGATAGGTATAATGTCACCAAAAATATCTCATCAATTTTAAAAGTTATATGAAATCAGATGTACATTTTATAATTTTTATAAATTAGGAGTAAAACATAAAAGAAAGAATTCATGAAGATTTTAGTTTTAATTAAATTTATAAATAAAATTTTTTAAGTCATAAAGTTGGATGAAAAGGAATATATTGATCTGATATGAATCTAAATAATGTATTTTCTTTTTTATTATAATCTTTAATGTGATACCATATGTTTTTTGTCTACAAAAAAATATTATGAATAACATTGGAGGTTGGTTTTTGTACAAATGGTTTATGATTCATTAGATTCTATAGCATGTTTGAAAATAATATATTAATAAAATTAGTTTTATTCATTATAAAATAATTTATCTGACATATTTTTAAAATATTAAGGAAAGATATTCCACCACCCAAACTGTGGCATAATTTAATTAATAAATTCCTATTTTTACAATGTTCCTCCAAACACATAAAAGAGTATATATGATACGGTTATAATAGTTTGTTTGATAAATATTTATACTAAAAGAGATAAATTTTATTTCCTAAAAAAATATTTTGTGTATATTAACATGATATTTGGGTGAAATATAGTTTCTAAGAAGCTAGTGGGAGTATATTTGGAGCTAAATAAGTTAAAACTGTAACAAATAAAAGATTAAAGTAGTAAAATTAAAATTTTAATTTATTTTAATGACAAAAAGAGTTTATTATTTATTGGTAAGTAAAAATATTTTCAATAGTTACATTTTATTAATGAATTTTCTTAAAGAGAATTTTTAAACGTAAAAGTTCTAGGATGATGATGATGGGATTATAAATAGTTATAAGAAGACAATAGAAGTTATTAACATTGTAACATTGTATGTTTTAAATTATTAAAGTTTTAATACTTTTATCATAGAGTTAAAAATTAGTAATAAAATTTGTAATTCTCACCATTATTCAAAAAAATCATCATTGATGTTACTCACTAAAAGAGTTTAGGGAGAAGTTATGGGAATATGTGACATCAATTACAAACACACATAATAATTCTAACAAAATAGAATTGTATCCAATATAAGTCCTATCTATAAATCTGTCATATGAGATATGATTAGACATATGATTTTTTATGGTTTTATTAGTATTATTAAATAATTTTAAGAATATAAATTGTATCATGTTATATAAAATTTAGTATCTACTTTATCACTATTTCATGTTGGCTAGATATATTCATGAAGTGAAATGATAATTGACCACTTGAAGTACCTATTTAAATTATCCATAAATAATGTTCATCATATAGTATTATAGGATATGATGAAATTTTAAGGTTAGAATGAGTAGGATATTTTATAGAGATTCAAAATATACTCATGAGGAAAAAAAGAGATTTGTGTATTGGATGGCCCCCCTTGTATACAACATGGACTATCTTGTACTAAGTCTTTGGTATACTTGGGGTTCAGGTTTTAAATTTATCTCTTATACATAAGGTTGAAAAGATATCAATCATGAGAAAATTCATACTTTGATGATTTTCTTATACTAGCCTTGTGGTTGAGTTAATCAGGAGGTGGTTGGGTTTGTTGTTGAAAATTATATTGATTAAGGTTTTACCAAAATAGTATTTTTCCTCTTATATAAGAAGTATAATATCTAGGACCTATATTTATGCATACTAAATAAGTTCATTGTTGCACATAGATATGGTTCATATATTCTCAAATAATCAAGAATATATAAGAAGTCTATCTAGTATTAGAAAACATAGTGTCAGGTGGTAATTTGATGTATTGGATAAATCGATTATATAATTATGCATACTTTTATATGATACAAAAATTGGAAACAAGTATAAAGATACATGTGTTTCATAAATATGATGTTAGATACATTTGTTTCTTGAGTGTAATTGATTATTTTCTTGAGGTCTCCCATTTAATATAGTTATGAATTATGGAATTCATAAGTTTTATCGATGATGAAAATCCCTATGGGGTCACACTTTTTGGTTGTTTGAATCGTTATTATGTTTTGTTACAAATTGTATATTTAAAACATTAATAGATACCCCAAAACTAGTTTGGAGTATATATAAAAGAAGTTTTGGATATAGTTTTAATAGTTACTATATATGATATAACATTTGTTAAAATGAATGATATTTTTTTCAAAGGGATTTTAATATATATTTTCTTAAGTTTTTACATATAATTCAATATAAGGTGATAATGTACTAAGCATATGATGTTTTTGTTTCAACTAGTATAATTATTACATTTGGTTTAGCTGTAGATTCCTTGGATGGGCTATATATAGGGGATTTTATTTTCAGATCTGTGAGTATCATATTACTAATAAACTCTCTAAGATATAGACCTTTATCTCATATTCTCTATATATCATTAAAATATAAAGTTTTTAGTGAACCATGAAGAAAAGATAATTCTTTCCAAGCATTGGGAGATTCATATAGCATTTTTATACCCTAAGAGGAAGGACCTCATTGTATGCTTCTCTGTGATCGCTATCAAGATTGTGTGGTAGAGATTGGATAGACCATATAATTAGAGAATAAGTTGTTTCAATATTTATTTTTTTATTTCAGTCTAAACAAATGGAGTGATAATTTTGTTTTAATTGTTTTAGATGATGCTTTCCATAGTGTTTGGATAATTTTATCCACTCTAAAATGCATTAAGATAATATGTGAACTCTTGGAGAATAAGTCAAAATATATTTTTCACTCTCAAATTCCTTGGAGTAACATTCATAACATTGTTAGTTAATACTAATGAGGTTATAATTAATCCCTAAAACCTGAAAAACATGGAAATTCAAGTCTCAACATGGATAGATATATCACGTATCCCCATGATAAAACCATTCACATTTTCTCCAAAAATAACATGTACTCATTTAACTTTCAATATGTTCTAAAAGTTATACTTGTTTCCTATCACGTGATTAGAGAAACCACTATCCATGTACCAAATGTTTTTATTAATGGTACCAAGATTTTTTCCCTAAATTTAAACTAAATATTTTAGTATCCAAAAATCATTATTTCTAAAAAAGTAGATAAAATTGCTTCTAGAAATCATATTTTTTACTATTTTATATTAAATTGAATTTAAGCCCATGAAAACATAATATTTAGATATTCTGAGATATAGAATCTTTCTTAAGGAAAATATTTTATTCAATTCCCTCTTGTTTGAAATAAAATAAATATGAAAATTTTATCCTACTCCATAATTACCCATAAGAGCATTCTATAATTTTAGTATATTCTTCAAATTGTTCATTCCTATATAAATTTTGATAAAACCTTTATTACGAACTATATTTTGAATTTTAATTTAATAATTTAATTCTAATGTTTAGTACCCATAGTTATATAAATATGTTTTGTATTAAATTTAAATGATACTTTAGAAATATTCATATTTTTTTAGGAAGATATTATTTAATATGATTACATTTCTCTATGTAATTTTTTATAGGTTTCTTATAAACCAAACACATATTAATCCAATTATTAAATGTAAAAATAATCACCTTATTCTTTATAGGAAGAATAAAAAAATCCAAGTATTCTATAGAAGAATATTGACTAACCATATCCGTGAAGTATTTTTCTTCCATAAGAACTTTTTTCCAACGATTTCTAAGATCTTTCTACTAACATCAATTTTTGAGATACTTTAAAAAGATAAGTCTTCACTTGTATTCGAAGTATTATTATCCATCACCACTTTACATTTATACTTTTTAAGCCTTGTGGAATCATTATCCTTTATCTTAAACATTGGATAATATGATTTTATATATTCGATTTTATAGTACTCATAACATATAACATCCTTTGAATCTTCCTTGAAACACAACATAATTATAATATTTTATTTTATTCATTCTTCTGGATCTTTCATATATATATATATATATATATATATTGTCTCCAACAAACTTTATTATGGGACATTATCATTGATATATTTTTCTAATTTATAAAATATGACTTTCCTAAGTTAAATCTAACTTTCAAAAAAATGATGCTTTCCATAACATTTGGAACAAGAGCCACTAAAACAGTGCCCACACCAGCAGCCTCATGGCCTCAAGTGCACCTCCCTGTACACTAGAGGTTTCCAACTGGCAGTAAAGGCCTAAATGTGGTATGATGGGGAGACTATAACATCATGTTTAGAGTATCATAGTTTATAAGAGATAATAAATCAATAAATAAACACAAAATTTAAGAATTGTAAAAAAAATTATAATAGTGGAAGATTTTAATAGACTAAATAAACACAAATGGACATCTCTAAATAAAATGATGCATTAATTTCTAGATAGTTATGATGCATAGGCTAGGAAATAAACATGTGAGAAGTTTATAAAAAACAGTACATATATGACAAGAAGAATAAAATAAATGACCAAAATCTCAAAGTTATAACTCTATGAACATCATGAGTACTAGCTCAGTCATATTCTCTTCAATCCCATGTACAATGCATATCATAAGCAATAATTCAAATACCTGTAAACATGAGAACTTCTCAAATAACCTAGTGCAGTAAAATCTAGATCAAGGTGTGAGATATGCTCATTATGCTACTACAAACAGTGTTTAAATAATAAAATAGTATGTAAATATAAAATTTAATAGTGTGCAGGTGAATAAAAAATAGAAATCAATAAAAAAAGTAAAACACATAGGTCTGATTTCCATATGGATACCTAACAGACACTAATTGAAATGGCCTAAGATGGGTGTCTCTTAACCAAGGTATGTAAAATGGGTGTAATAATTGGTTCATCATAATATAAATATCTTGATAGGAAAAAACCAATCATGTGTTTTGTCTTGAAAAAATGCATCCCTAGAGTATGCATTCTTAGCCTTTAGTATAAAATTCATCATTGGAATGAAATAAGAGTCACCCTAAGCTCATCCAAGGAAAATCTTAAAAGGAATCTCAAGTATCACTCTAGGGGAACTATAAATATCCAATACCATAAGAGTCCATCCATGGAGATCCATAAATGGAATCCCAAGTATCACTCTCAGCATGTTGTGAAGAAAAATCCCTTTGAGACCATCCCTGGTATATCACATAGGGGACAAAGTAACACTCATGGGAAGGTATAACAATCTGTCCACTAAGTTCATCCATGGTGTATCCCATATGGAACTGGTATCGCTCTTGAAGAGGTATGGAAAATGCCCGATGAGTATGTCCAAGGAATTCTAAGTATCACTCCTGATGTATTTACATTTCATAAAACATTATAATTATAAATCACAATGATATTTTCCAAGTCATCCTTAAATAAAGACACTTGTATATCTCTCATCTAAGTATGAAATATGGTTTAGATATCAAGATAAATTAGCATTGATCATATCTCATGTATATAATGAGGGCCACACCCAATACTATTTTACTTAAAGAATAATAAGGGTCATGTAAAATCATTCCATTTATACATTCCAATTATAAATAAAAAGGGTCCATGGTTATAAACATGCCACAACACAAGTCACTTACATTTGAGGAGGTTTACACAAAATTTCTAGTTCAATAAAGGCCTTTTGCTTCATTATTTAGTTTATTCCATCACCAGCGATATGAGGTCCATGTGAACTATCCAGAACAGCTAACACCATACCATAAAGATTCATAAAAAAAGTCCATGGTAACTTGTATACCACACATGAATCATCATTATCAATCAATAAGATAAGGTTACAATCCCCTTGAGTAGTTTTTCAGTAACTAAGAGATGTTATAGTGGAGTAACACACCATTATAATTCCTTATTCATTCCATTAATTAAACCAATTTCATTTTATGACACAACTCACCTCAATGAGGAGTTTTATATAAAACTAAATAATTAATTAAAATAATTATTTTAATTCAAGGAATTAGATTATGCACATTTTTTTCAATAATTAAAAACTCAATACTAAATAATTATACATGTGGTGTGACCACAAAAATTTATAAATCAAAGAAACTCAATGTAAAATCTATAGACCACCCACCTTATACTTATGAGCATCCACTTGTGAAATATAGATCCTTGAGTCGATCCAGTTATAGATTAATAAATTAACTGAACAACCACCCTGAAATTGGGTTGAATTATCTCACACCATGATAAAGAAGGAAATTATAAGATAAATGATAAAATGAATAAAGTTTAATGGTAGACATACTAAGGTCTATCCAATGCACAGCGCAGTGCTCAAAACAAAGGCTTAAAGAAGAAGATCTCCCCATTGAAGGATAAGAGGAGGAGGGAACCCTCAATGGGATACTAGGCATGGAGGAAGAGAATAAATAAAAGGATAAATAATTAAAAGTATAAAGGGGAAATGGGGATTTCATTCCCTTTAATGAGGTGCATGGTTTGGTCACACTTTTGGCCAAAACATGTTCCAATTGTGTTTGATTCATTTCCCAATAAGGAGGCTCACACGGTCCATTCTCATGGTTTGGGAAACCATTCACAAACATTGAACTTTACCTTAGTCATGAAACCATTAGAAACCACATGGTCATGTGTCCTGGTGCACACAGTTAGAAAAAATCATGTGACACATCATCCCCCTGAATGGGCTACATGTTTTCCTCTAGTGGGATACACTATGTCAGATAAATCATATACCCTTACCAGCTTCTCTTAGTTTTTATTTATCAAAATTGGATGCTTCTGAAACTCATATGAACAGCTGAGACACCTCTTGGGCCCTAAACCAAGTCTAAAAAACACATTTATGCATTCTGAATCTCATATATTCATTATGAATCATGATTTAAATATATTTTAATCCACAAAACTGAAAATTCAGGATCCTTATAAAAATTTAATCTTGGTAAAAAACATGGGTTTTTACAACCTCCTCAACTTAGGAATTCTCATCCATGAAAATCCTTTGGAAAAAATAGAGACCACACAGAACCTAATTTGATCATGAATTTTTATTTAAATGGACCTATTGTGTTTCCAAACACCCAATGCCCTTCTAAGAATTAATTTAATAATATGGTACATGTGTTATTAAAGCATGATAAAATTATCATTTTTTGAACTAAAATATTAACATGGAACTTTACAAAGCCCGTCAAATTGAATAAATAATCATTTCATCATTTATTTATCACCTAGACTATGGCTCTTAATACCATAGGTTTTAGAAATTAACATATAACCTCAAATTGTGGTACTTGCCACCATCAAAATTTTATATTTACTCATGCCTAAAGTGTAGAGACCCTAAGATTGACGTACATGGACATTACATTACTTTTGTGGAATACTTAGTACATTACAAAAACACACACATAAGGACCGTAATAGTTTAGTGTCTTTGGAAACTCGGAATATAATCTTCTAATCATGGTGAAAGATCTTCAAAATCTCACATAAAGATCTTCCCTTTTCTTACCTAAAACCATTCTTTATATCCTGGGGAAAATAAACCATAAAAGGGTGAGCTCAAATGCTCAGTAAGGGTAAACAAAAGAAATATCAATCACATCATATTCATAAGAACATAACAGTTTGGAAATCTTACCCTCCAAAAGAGATCATAATGTCATAACATGGGATAAATCATGGTAGTGAAATGTAATAACAATAATCATAACATAAAACATTAAGCTTTGTGGCATACACACATAATCATAGAGAATCATTTCTTATTAGTCAATACTCATTTCCTTGACTATCTTAGTGGACAAAGTCCATTTCTGAACCGAGTTCATTCCTTGTTTCAATCCTATTTCACTGAACCGGTTTAACCTGCCGTTCCAGCCATGTCTATCTCAAGAGATATAAAATCTTTACCCAATTCATTGGAGGGAGATATAGGTCCCACCCATCTCATAATGATACCATTCTTATGTGTGCCACAAAATCATAAATCATACATCATAGCATAACCCATGTAATAAAAATGGGAATCTTAAACATCATGCCATCATAACATAATCCATATAAGATAAAAGGACATCATAAAAATAATTCCATCATAACATAATCAAATCAATGTAATGAATAGGGATAGAAACATAACCCTATATTATCTTATATGGAAAATAATTTTGATAAAACACTTGAACTCTATTCTTGAGGAAAATATCCTTTCTACTTCAAAAACTTTTTTCCTATATTAACATGTCATACAATTTTAAACTAAAATAAGTTGATTAAAAATAAACGTGAAAACATGTAAAGTAATCTTCTTGGAAATAATGTTTTAAAAATCCATTCATTCCGTATAAGTTAACATTCTTCTCGTACTTTTGTCAGAAAATTCAAAAAGTACCTTGTACGAAAAATGACAAAAGATTCCTTTCATATCTTTTACTAAAAACTCACCGAAGGGTAAAATTGGATATAAACTATTTTAGAAAGATATAAATATTAAATATTGAGGAAACATGGATTTGGATGTTAAATATTCCCCAGTAAATTCTGAAGTATAAACAATCTCGGATAAAAATTGAGATTGCGAGATTTTCCCTTACCTTAGGTCTGATTTGCTTCGTAAGTGTCTGAACCTCCTGTATAATGATTTAAATGATTTCATTGACTTATTCAAGAATCATACTCATTGTTATGATATCATTTATGATCATATTATTAGCTTCTTATTAGTAATATGTCATTGTTACTTGTTATTTGGGTGTTTATTACTTTTTGTTCTTTTGCGTGTTTTGTCGAATAAATTCGTATTATTCTTTTAGGTTATAGATACCTCATTTCCAGAATGGTATTAGTGTAATATATATCATATTAATTCACTAAATTCATTTATGTAATAATTATGTAATGAAAATCATGTAGAACAAGTCGCATCACATCGTGGAGACGGTATTCCGTAAGTACGCACGAGCGATGATATCGTTCCCATGATCGTGGAATTGTATTGGAGTGTATGTATACTATTTAATAATCAATATCAATTTACAATAATCATATATATTTATTCTTTACACCATTATACCCATCCAAGTAAGGTGGTGGTGGAAAATAGATTACACCACGGCGTGGAGACGGTATTCCGTACGTACGCACGTGCGGTGATTTCGTTTTCCGTAGGATGGATAGATGGTGAAATAGGGTTGTTTCATACTTATAATAACATATCATTATATGAGTGATACTGATTTTATTACTTCATAATGAAACCACTAAATAAGAAGAAGTGGAAGAAGAAATAAATTTGAATGAATCGGTAACGGACATTACCTCTTCTTTGAAGCGCTTCTTTGAGACCTCCTTTTAGGGCACTAAAATTGGTCTTTGAAGAAGACCAGGACCTTTAAGATGTCTCTAGGGAATTGGAGAGATGAAATTGGCAGGGGTGACCGAGATTGAAGGCTCAAAGTGGTGTGAGGAAGAGAGGGAGGAGGTGCCCTTTTATAAGGGAGGAGAGGGGCACCTTTGAAAAAACTAAAAATATTATTTTATTATAAAGCCATATTTGGTTTTAAATAGCTCCAAATTGATTTATTTTGAAGATGAGGTGGGGATGGGTATAAATCCTCTCATCCAATAGAATTTTGAAAAGTTTATTTTACTATTTTGACCATATCATTTAGATTTAACTTTAAGTTAGATAATTTTACATTTACCGTGCCTTTTTGTGTTCTTACACTATAAGGTTAATAAACATACTATAAGAAGCCAAACGAACCCTAAGTTGTTTATTATTAATATATATAACCTTATCTAAGTCATTTGGCCGAACATTATATTTTTAGGAATAAAATAACAATTAATAATATAATATTTGTTTTAAAAACAATTTTATGTCAATTTTGACACTATTTAGTAATTGATTTTTGTGAAAATCATAACAGAATGATTAGTTTGAAAAAAGTTAATTAAATCAATCTAACATGTCATATTAACCTTTAAAAGTAGTGGAATTCATAAAAAGTCTCAAATTACATTTATTTGGGTATTTATAACATCAATTATATCAATATTTCATTAATAAGATAATTACTACATCATCTTTGTGTCATAAATATATTAACTTATTTAATTTTTAAAAATTAAAAAAAATACCATTATGTAGGAAATATTATTATCTTTCTAATTAATATTTATAGTCGAATTTATCTTTTTTATAACCCTACATTAAAAATGATTTACTTATTAAAATTTGATTTTAACTATTTTAACCCTTCTTTAAATAAATTTATAATAAATGTCCTAATCTAATACAAGTGGGACTAAATGGTCATATTTTATTCCTAAGGTTGTTTTTGGTCGAATTACACTTATCCAATAGAATTAGAACATGTGTTAGGGTAATAATAATATCATTTTTACCCTTAATTACCCTATTTATTTTTAACCGTGGTAAAAAAAGTAAAAAGTTACTATTCACCAAAAATTATTTTCATCTCATTAAACCACATTTTACTTACTGACATCAACCGTGTCTCTCGGATTTTTGAAATTCCATTCATAAAAGCTGTAAAATTATGTTTTATGTAAATTTGCAAATTCTCCTAGGAGGTGAGTAAAAGACGGTGAAAAGTTCAATGAAATTTTTATATATCTAAAATTATTATAAAATTACTCCTATGAATTACATTGAACTTATATAGGTATTATGTATCAATTTTGACCTAAAATAAATTTAAATAAAATAAATAATTATTTAAATAAAATGTCAGTTTTTAAATAGTAACCCAGTGTTTTCACTATTCATCAAAAATTGAATGTTTTCAGAAAAATACCAAAATTTCACCCTAGGATAATTTCGATATTCTGAATCCAAAAATGAAGTCCATTTTCAAAAATAAAATTTATAAAATTTAAAAAAGTGGGTAGTACTATTCATAACATCTAGTTTTAATAATATTTTAATAGAATATCATTGTTTAGTGAAACTCGGTATTGCGTACAACACACACTATCGTGGAAGGTCGCGCTTGTGTGTAATGCAAGCGAAGTTAGGGATGCGTGTTGTGCAAGCTCCTTTTGGTGTAGCTTACAACACAAGACATTAATGAAATTAAAAATAATAATTTTTGTAAAATCTTGGGGTGTTACATAAATCATTCTAACAATTCTCACAAAATGATTATAAATTTGAGTGAATGGTGGACTCCAAATCAACCTCATTTATCCAATTTGAAATTTATTTCCATGAAACACCATGGTTTCCCACATTTTACTCATCTCATCTTGATGAAATTCCATGAAAATGTTCCACATGACCACATGACTCTCCTCAAGAGAACTATAGTCGAACAACCTTTGGTTCATTGTTCTCAAACAAGATTGGATTATGAAGATCGTATATCACAAAACCAACCAAAAATCCTTCTCCCAAGGAACCTAAGTATGTTCATCGAATCCTGTAACCATCTTTTGGTGACATCTCAAGCCAAAACATCCATTTAAGTTGTCGTTCCATATCATAAACATAGTTTTATAACTGATCCATCACACATGGGTTTTAATCATAAAACAAACCATCCAAGCCTAACTGAAGTCTAGGTAAACACAAGACTCATTAACTAGAGTCCAAGGAGATCATCTATGGTTCTTCATACTCTGTAATTTATAAGTGATATATTGGTACATAGCTGAAATGTCCACATATCAACAACGCTATCTGAGCCCAAAGAAACATCCACCTAGCATCCAAGTATCACTCGAGATTAACCATTCCTCTTAAACATACTATGATGTATAATCATAAATCCCATGGAGTTTATTTATAAAATTTAAGGTCACTCTAAAAATTCATCTCATCATATAACTGATGCTCTGTTAGTGCACCCTAGATAATGTCAAGATGAGGAACATGATAATCACATAGAAAATTGTTCACTAAGAGGATCTCACAGTCTCCAAAAAGATACAAGGAACATTCATTATACCAAAGAAGAAGTTCATAGTAGGGTTATGAACCATCTATATACATCAAAGAATAGATAAGAAGAATAGTCAAACCATGACTGGATAACTACTTTTTAAAGAGTTCAATTGCATGTGTTGATGCATCATAATTACCCAACCATGATTCCTTAATTACCCAAGAAATCCCATGATCATTAAAGAACAACCACCAAAGTCAACCCAAGAACAATAGTTTTTTCAAATGTCTCATACACATCCAACTATATCACCATCATGCCTCATTGTGAGAACTGAAACATTTAAAATCTTACTAGCCTCAGGGCATTTAAAATATGTACCAATATTTTTCAAATGGTGCTTCTCGGTTGTGTTCTTTCTACTTAGTAGGACATGAAAAAAAATTGTGTGACACTCCCCACCTTAGGAATTTCATGGTTGTCATATTACCTAAAAGGGGGACTCCTCCCATGGTATACACTCCATTGACAACTAACTATGGGTCCTAGATGTGTTCAACATGATTTGAAACATATTAAAACAAAAAGATATATATAATATCCACTTAAAAGTGTAATAGGAAAAAATTAAATTTGGAAAGCATGTGACACTCCTCCTAATTTATATCCATGCATTCCATAACATCTACCATAAAATCAAAAACCAAGAAGTATGTCAAAACACATAATCCTTTTACAAATTCATCCCACTCATTGGGACAAGTATTATTCCCTCTAACACCCAATCCACTCTACTCTAGAGATGTCCTATGAATATATAATAAGAGCTCAAGGATTCACCCAACTATCCATCATGTCAAATCAATGGGTACTACATGTATCAATGCATACTTCCTAGAGGTTTCAGCAACAAATTTTAACATCCTTGACACTATCCATAAGTTTATAAACTCTTTGAATTCTAGTATCTAATATCCCATAAAAATTACTATCACTAAGGTATACTATCCCATACGATTGTAAAACAATTTGATGACCTTCAATGTTATCCAACACTAAAGGGGGGAATAATCAAGGTCACATGACTTATTAAGCAGCCGACAACACCCTAGACATGTCTAATTCACCGAAACTGAGAATTTTACAATACTCACACCTCTAACAAGGCTCATCTTATTGAATGAATACATGTAGAAACAATGGTTTTGCTTTAAAACTAAGAGTCATACATGGAACAAACGGCTCCTGAATGGCATATCACATTAGAAATGGTTCACAAACATTTTTTATGATTTTAATTCTCTAAGACGCTACCTAACTAGGTATTTCCCCCTTAACAAATCATAAATCATAGACCTTATGAGGAGTTAATTCCTAAATTATACCATGGGTACCTACCGCCTATAATTTATGTTCAAGCTATAGAACAAGAGGTATGCATACAATTATCACATTCCCATTTAAAGGAAGAAAACATGGAATGATTTAAACTATCCTCACATTATGGTTCTAACTAATAACACCATTATGGTTTCATTAATCTATCAAAATGATTGGGATTTATTTTTTCAAAAATCTCATGGTATCAGTTTTTATAGAAAAATAGGCACCACTTATTATAGGAAAAAAGAATGGAATGTTATTTATAAAGCACCACAAGTCACAATATAAATTTATATCAAACACCCTTTAATGATTGATTTTTTAACTAAAATATGGTGACAATTAGTAAATTTATCACATAAATTCTTTTTATATAGTTTATTTATCAATAATATTAACAAAATTGGGATTAGTTAAATAAAATTTCAATTTTAGACTATATAATAATACACCCTTTAGGTTGAAATTGGAATTTTAATTAACTAATGCATAATAATAATAAATATCAAAAGTAGTTAGCATGTTTGTTATAAATTTAGAAAAGGATTAGACTGTTAAGATTCAACCATACATCTATATGTAAATATTTATAAATGGATATAGAAACATTAAATGGTCATCCCTATATAACATAAATAATCCCCCAGGGAGTTGGTACTAAGGGAAAACAAAACAAAGGTGATGCAAGGGTCCTATCATATCCAACCTAGGTCTATAAACCACAAATTTTTATTTAATAATAAATGTTTCAAACACCCGTAGTGGATTATCTCATAAGAAACATTCACAACTGACCTGCTTGGGTCCAGTTGTGAATTTAGGAATTTAGTCATATGGGTCATCATGCCCAAGTGATAGTGTTATAGCCTGCGAATTCTCTATCCTAAGCTCTAGGGTTTCCTCTAATCTTACATCAGCAAATACTTCTCCCTCCATAGTTTTCAAGTTTCCTATCTTCTTAATCCATATTACTTGATTATTATGGAATCCCAATTCCTTCTATTTGTTTCCCTTATAATGGAATTCACGAAGGGTGGATCTCCACTTTTTTATTCTATTTCAGAGGTATTCTTTTTTATTTAGGGTTATATCATCACTTCTCTTTTGGTCTTCTTTTTCACTACTTCTCAGTGTTTCTCAAATTTTTTTATCGATTTGTGTTCCCTGACTATTACTTTCATGCACTTATCACTTGAACCACCATTCCAAACCCCATGATGGTTTTAATTGAAGTAACACTGGTGGTTTGGGATTAAGTTGGTAAGGATTTGCAGTGGATCTCCTATTAGCATGTTCCACCACCGCTTCTATTGCTACATTAATTATTGTATTGGAATCTATCTCATTCTTTTATAAAGGTGTTCATTATGGTTTTTGGATTGTGTTGGTGGATGAGTTAAGCATCATGGGTGTGTTTCGTTAGTGTGGATCTTATAGACAGGTCTCATTAATCGCTTATATGTGTGTTCTCTTCTAATTTTTGGTTTCTTCATCAATGGTTGTGAGTTGGGTCTTCTCCAATAATCGGTGGTCCCTCAATCAAGTTTTTGTAATTATATCTTGAATGACATTTAGTCTTGTGATTTTTTTGATTTGATGATGGTAGAGCTTCTAATGGATTTCTCTAGTTCTTATTTTTTCATGATGGTCTGGTTTGTTGGTTTTTGGTTCTCATCCTCATGACAATATAAGTGGTTGGTATTGGTGTTGGAGTCTCAGTTCAACATCAAGGACAATTTCTTTTTTCTAGTTCATTATGTGGTGGATGAATTTTTTTTCATTTTCCGCAAAGATAGTGGAAACATAAATTGTTTTCACCATTTTTTTATGTGTTAAATGGATCCAAATGGTGATTATAATTTTTTTGGTCTTCTGGTTAAGTTTATGTGGTCATGGATATTATGGTTCAAGTGATGATGAAGGGAATGTTTCAGTGGAAATTCCTCACCAGTGCTTTAGATGACGATGGTAAGTATAGGTTTTTTAGGGTTTGCGGCTCGAGGAAGAATTGTTTTCATGGTTCACATCTTCATGTTGTGGAATGGAATATTGTTAGAAATTTTAATTTGGTGGTGTACCATGGAAGTTGAGTTATCCTGTGATTTCTATTAAAATTTTGATGTTTTTGGTGTTTTAATTTGGTATTTTGAAATTGTGTGGTTCTCGCTTAACCATAAATTAGTTTATGGATACTACAAAATAATAATTTTTGTATAGAGTTACAAGACATTATATAGGAAACCATTTTATTTAATGTAAAAATTTAACAACTTTTATCTTTATAATAGTCTCAAGGTATATCATGCTATTGTATAATGGTTCGATTATATGGTTTTCTATTTCCATATTTATAAAGAACTCATACCCAATATAAATTGAAATTTATCTCCCATTTAATCACAACCAATATGTTTCATCCCATACAACCAATTTTACATGGATAAAACATGCCATAATTGGTTAGTTAAGGTTTCACCATTAATCTATGTTGGAAAAACTCATTTAGGCTGATGCTTTCACTTTAATAACTAAATTTATTTTTCAAATTTCAATTAAGCATGTTTTCACATAAAAATAAATATAGGAAAACATAGAAAACTACTACATAAATAGAGAGACACACAAGCATGATATATAGACAAAAATGAAAATCGTAACACTAAAATGATATAATCATGTTGTAAAATGAATGTACAAAATAAATCACACATCATGTTCTATAAAAAATAATGCTAATAAACACACACAGAACAAGAAAATTTGCCTAGAAATACAATCTACATGGAATGTAATGTGCATGAAATGTGAATCTCTAGGTGCATATAATGATGTATTTAACAATACCTCCCTATTATATTGGTCTAAGGGTCAAATACCATAAATCCTATAAATCTATAAGCAGTGGAAAGTATGATAATAACTCAATATGAAATCATAATCAACTATAATAATGAATAGTAAAAATAATAAATCCCATCCTTGGCCACTTAGATTGTACCCCATGCATAGGGCGACCACTCCTAGACACAACTATTTACCAAGTTCCATAACATTATTAGTCTCCTTTCTACCATCCCAAAACAATAAGACAAAGGAAAATAATAAAGATTTTATACCACTTTATTATCTATTATACCATTGTGATACTCTGAACATGGGGGTATAGTCTGATCACTATAACATCTTTAGACCCTCTATACTTTTCGCCACATGGCCTCAAGAACACCTTATCATACATCAAAGGGTGTCGACAAGTATAGAGGGTCTAAATATGGTACAGTGATCAGACTATTCCACCATGTTCAGAGTATCACAATGGTATAATAGATAATAAATAAATCAATAAACAGACAATAGAAGTTGTGTAAAAAAGGAAAAACATTGGAAGAATATAATATAATAAATAAACATAAATATCCATCACCAAATAAAACATTAATGTCCATATAATGATGATACATAGACTAAGCAAGAAAAATAATGTTGGAGATATAAAATAGTATATTTATGACAATAAGAATAATGAAAATGAACAAAATACCAAAGGGATGACTCTAAAAGAATATTGGGTGACATATCTATCCAATTATCCTAACTCCCGTGTACAATGAACAACATAATAAATAATCCAAAAACCTATGAACATGATATCTTCTCGGGTACCCCCAGTGTAATGGCAGCCTTATTAGGGTGTGATATATACTTAGTGGTCCCACCAATTGTATCTAAATCATAAACCAATCGGTAAATATAAAATATAGCAGTTTTTAGGTACATAACAAATGGAATAAAATAAATAAGTAAAACATATAGGTCCAGGTTCCTCATGAATAACTAACTAACACTACATACATTTTCCAAATTTGGATGTCTCTATACCATGTAATGTAATATGGGTTTAATAAATGGGCCATCATTAGATAAGGATCAATATTTGACTGAACCCAAGCATGTGGTCTTACCTAGATAATGAACCCCTTATTAATTCTTATCTATTAGTATAAAATTCATTATTTGAATTTAATAATATTCACCTTGAGTATATCCAATGTGATCTAAAAAAGAACCACAGGTATCACTCTAGAGCTACTATAAATACTCAACATCATAAGAGTCTGTCCAAGGTAATCCATAAATGGAATCCCAGGTATCACTCTGAACATGGTGTGAATAAAAAACCCTCTGAACTTCTCCCTAAAATATCACATAGGGGACCACATATCACTCACGGCCCTATATTACCATCTATCAATTGATTCCATCCATAGTGTCTCCCCTAGGGAAGAGGTATTACTCATGTAGAGGTAGTAAAATATCCCCATGAGCCCATACAAGGCATTATAAGTATCTATCCCAATGTATTTACATTTCATAAACGATTATAATTATACATCATGATAATCCCATCGAATGGATCCTTAAATTTGGACCCTTGTATCAACCTTATCTATGTATTAAATATGATTTAACTATCAAGATCGCATACCATTCATCACATCTGTTGTACACAATGAGAACCTTTCCCATTAACATTTTAGTTAAAGAATAATAAATTCCATGTACAAAGATGACATTTATACATTCAATTTATAGATAAAAAATAGGCCATGTTTATTAACAATTCAAAAAACAAGTTTCATGCATTTAAAGGGGTCATTTCCTGCTTACCATTTCAATAAAGTCCTTTTATTTTATTATTTAGTTCATTATATCATTAAAGATATGTGGTCTAGGTGAAATATATATAATATTTAACACCATGCATTAAAGAGTCACAAAAATTGGTCCTGATAACATGCATACCACACACAAATCATCAAGTTCATTCAATAATAGAAAGTTCCAATCCCATCATGTGGGGGTTTCTTCATGAGGATATGATATTAAACACACCCTTATTCTAACTCATTAATTCCATTAATTAACCTAATTTCATTTTATAACACACTTCACCTCAATAAGGGGTTTTATTATGTCACACTCGAATTTTTATTTTCATCCTTTGTTTCGGTTCATTTTTGGATCTAGGATTTTCCCTCGAGTTCTTGGTGTGATGTTTTTAACATTTTGAGATAACACATGGTGTATCTTTGGTCCCATGTTTATTATTTAGATATCCCATTAGTTTTAGGTAAAGGTTTATTTTTTGCACTTCGTAGTAGCCTATGTACGGTTTGTGAACAATTTTGGAGACTATGCGGCCTTATCCAAGTAACTGTATGGATTAAGTTTTGGTGGTAGAGGCATGTCGCATGACTTGTGAAAGGTTTTTCAAATAGTAAAACAAGAATGTGGGGAGGTTCAATCTCAGTACAGTGTCATTTGGCATAGTTGTAACATGATTTGGAAACTATGTGACCAGACCATGAACGTTCCCAGGTGTTTCTAGTAAGGGGTTCATGGTTGGTGCACTATTTGGTAAACTGTGTGTCTAAACTGTGTGATCTGCCCAGGTCTAAATATTTATGAAATTATTAAACTAAGATTACATTATTTTAACCCCGGATCCAAACATTTCTCCCTCCCTTTATTGTTTTAAAAAATAATGGGCCTCATCCTTGGTTATCCAATATTTCTCCTTCCTTCCTTAGTATAGATTGTTGAATTTCATCAAGAGTTTAGGGTGATTTTTAAAGGTAATCCCTATCCCCTCTTATCCCTCATCCTCTTTCTTCCTTATCCTCTTGAGATCACTTCCTCCCATGGTCATGTGGACCTATGGTTTGTGAGTACCTTGATTTATATTTGGGTTTTGGTTTGTTTAATATTCCTCTTGGTAGATCTTGTCTCTTGGAACCTTGCTGAGGTTGTTTTGGGTGTGCATTATTGAAGTGCTTGTGGTTTGAGGTAGGTTTCCCTTTTACACATTCCTTTTTCATATAATAATCATTGGTTTCTTTCTTTTTATAACTTACTTGATTATAAAATAGTGATGTGTGATCTTTAAAATTCTTGTTTTGTGTGAAAAGTAGTGATTTCTTACTTATAATGTAATAAATGGATTTTTTTTGTTAAATGTTACACACCAAGTGTTTGAAAAAATTCGTCGTTGGATTTTTCAAGTGATTTGTGATATATAAATCATGTTTTGGTGATGTAAATATAATTTTTATATGTGAAATGATGATTTGGGTTCTTTAAATGGGGTTTAAAAGTGGTTTTGGATTTAAAGTAAACGTGTATTTAGATTTTAAAAATGGTTTGGCTTGTGGTTGTGGTAAATGGAATGTATGAATTTTTAATGAATATAGATTTGGAATAAAAATGTGGTCTGAGATTTTAAATGGATTTTCTGTCAAACTAATCATGGAATGGTAAATGGTGTATTTATACCTTTTTGGAAAGGTGAATTTTATTCAGTTAAGATGATGGTTTTGTGAATTGTGCTTGAGTCACATTTGGTACTTTTGTGAAAGTGTTGAAAATGTTCATTATGAAATCTCCCCTTAGATAATGGTCTTTACATGTATATATATATTTAATTGGTGGGATGTCCTCACTGGGGAATCCTCATGACCCATTTACATCATGCATAATAGTATTTCCTTAGTGTGGACTCCTTTTTGATGTATGTGTTGTATGGAAAGAGATTAATCCTTAGGGTTACGCCGATGATGTTTATTGTGTAAATTATCATTATATATGTGAATGTGATTTGATGATCAGTTGGATCACCCTCTTTATACATATTGACATGGGTGCCTAGAATAGTGATTAAGTTTTATTAGAATCATTGCTTCACTATTTAGGACTACACTCTAACTAGTGGCCCATAACACATGGATATATTGAGTTTTTTTTCTATAGGATAGTGACCCACAGTCTATACCATGTGCGGGATGGTCAAGCTTGTGAGAGAGTTATTGATTTCATCAAGTGAGGCATGCTTTCTAGGATGAGTCAAAATAAATTAGTGTGTTCTAGATTATTCCTGAGCTCCAAGTCTTATCTATATCTATTGACACTTATTTATCTACAACAAATGATTATGAGGATTGTTGGTTAGATAATCTTGTATGCTTATCTCAATTTCCCTTATTGTGTGATCATCATTGGTACTCTCATGTGTAGTGTATTTCTTTGTAAAGTAATGATTTGGTTTTCAAGGATATATGGAAATGGTTTTTGGAAACGTTTTACACTCTTTCTTTTTTTATATAAAGTACCATTATTCTCCTTTAAAATTAAAATTGTTCCCCCTTGGAAAAGAATGTGTTTTCAAAGTGGTAAAAAGGTAAATGGACCATGTTTTGTTTTGAAATGGTAAATGTGTATAGATGATTACTTTTACATATTGTATTACAAACTTAATGTTTATGTTTCTTTTAGTTTAAAGGAACTGCATTAGGAATAGATTGTTCAAGAACGCCTAATGAGTTGTAATGCTCATGCCTATAGTTATTTCTTGTTTTTAGATTTTTTGTAGGTTTCAATTTGGTATTGATCATCATGGGTGATGGTCGTATTTAGTATCAGATAGTGACCCTTGGGGTCACACAAAGGTGTGTGTTGTTGAGGTGTATTTTGATTTTTTTGTTTAATTTTTTTATTCTTAGTTTTTTATAAAATATGTTCATATTGGATATATATATATATATTGGGATTTTTTTATAATTTAAGAATTCATTTTATTTATTTATTATTTGGATAAATTGTTCCCCTTGTTTACTATGTTGATGCCCAACACTAGTTTCCAACCCATGGGGATCGAGAATGCCCTTTGGTACATGACGCTGATCGGATCGAGTGATCGGTCCAGGTTCGATCTGGGTTTGTTCATAAAGTATTATAAATAAATTAATTTTTTAAAGGAGTTTTTTAATTCAATACTTTTGGTTCTACGCATTTACTTCTACAATAAATTAATAAGGAATATAAAATAATTTGGTATGCGACACAACAGCCTAATTTTATAAATTGATGAAACTTTAGGGAAAATATATAGACCACCCACCTCATATTTTGGAAAGTATACTTGACCAATATTGAGACTTGAGTTGATCTATTTAGAGATAAATTGATGAAACATACCAACACCCCGAAATTAGGGTGAATTCTCTCACACCACGATAGCATATGAGATGAGAAGTTAAAAAACCAAAGGAATAAGAATGATTTTTATACTTGTCAGGTATATCCAATGAACCTTATGGCACTTAAAATGAGCATAGGATAAATAAAAATTTCCCCATTGAAGGAGAAGAGGAAGAGGGAACCCTTGGTGGGTTATTGTGCACAAAGGGGGCGAATAAAGTAGAGGATAAATATTTAAAAGGTCGGATGGAAATGGTTATTTAACCCACTTTAATAAGGAACATGGTTTTGCTTCATTGTTTTCAAAATCATGTGCCAAACATACTTGATCCACTTCCCAACAAGGAGGCTCGCATTGTTTAGTGCACCATTTGGGAAACTATGCACAAATTGTGCGCATTCCATATGTCAAAAACCTATAGAAACTAAAATTTCATGCATCTGAGTGTGAATATTTATACAAAACCATGTGACACCCTCATCTCTCCAGAATAGGCCACAAAGTTTCTTATGGTGGTCCACATGGTTTTGGACAAACCGTGTTCCCTGATCAGCTTCTCCCAATTTTGAGTTTTCTTACTCTGATGATCCTGAAAGTCATCCAAACTTCTGAGACACCACACGGGCCTTAAACCATGTCCAAATACAACACATTAAAGTGTTCCAAATCTCATATTGACATTATGAAACCCGAGTTAAAGAACGTCATATCCACCAAACTGAGAATTTATGTCACTTTAGGAAATTTCAACCCATTATAAAACACAACATGTTACATTTTTAAGTAGTTTTAGTTTCTATAGTAACAAAGTTGAATTATTTATGTTTTATAACTTTTTTCATATCTCTTTAAATTATTTTAATATTATACTAAATTTATAATTAACTCGTCTACTTTTAAATCTGTAAGATGATTTGTATCTCCCAAGATTATTATTTTTTATTCCTACACTTTTAAAAGAATCCCATTGATTTTATTAACCATATGGTTATCTATAATATCATATTATTCTATAAATTTTAAGCTATTAACAATCATAATGAATCTTGGAAACATTTGAAAATTTTATTAATTATGAATGGAATCAAAATATTAATAATTACTAATCAGTATTGGTCTTCTAGTTTCTAGAACTTCAGATATTCTAAAATTATTGAGCTCAAATTTCATTCATATGCCATTTATTTTACCACACAGATTTGTCTAATTGTAAATTTTTCTATTCATAGAATATATTATAGTATTCTGAACATTGTAGTTTAGTTGAAATTTTTCTTTTTCATCACAAGTGAAATTCAGAATAGCATTATTTCCAATCTTATATTTAATAACCATATTATGGTCATTATACAATATAGTATTGATAATATATTTATTCATTATATTTTTCTAATATTAATAATCATTACCATCAATGTAACACCCCAAGCTTTCACGATACGCTTCTCTTTCAATAATGTAATATCTTGCATTGTACGCAAGTTCGAGATTCTAACACACCGCGACTAATCAAAATAGCCACTATGAATAGTGATACCCACTTTTTGAAATTATATATATTTTATATTTCAAAATAGACTTCATTTTTTGATTCAGAATATCGAAATTATCCAAAGTTTATTTTTTGTTAATTTTCTGAGAACGTCCAATTTTTTATGAATAGTGAAAAATACATACAAATATCTTTTTTAATCAAAATCATTTATAGTAATAAATTATAATATTTAGTGGTTTTAAATTATAATTAGAATATATTTTTACCATTTTATCCAATGGTGTTCATTAGAATTAATTTTACTTTGAAATTGGACATAAACAATTGTCAATCTTTTGATATATATTGTTTCTTAGAAACACGCTATTTGAAGTGACAGCGGGAATTAATTATAAAATTAATTAATGAAACCTATATATTTGGAATTTTGTAAAATATACATCATTTTTGAATTTGGAATATCAATTATATCTTACAGTGAATTTTTGGCATTGTTCTGAAAAACGTCAATTTTTTATGAATAGTGAAACTACTAAGTGGTAGTTAAAAAACTAATTTTTCGTTTAAATGAAACATTACCACTTCTGTGATTTGATTTTCAAAAATCCGACATAAATGGTTGTCATTAGAAAGTAAAATGTGGTTCAATGGGATTAAAATGATTTTTTCGTGAATAGTAACTTTTAAGATTAATTAATCACGATTAAAGGTAATTAGTGAAATTTAAGGTAAAAATGATATTATAAAAATATAAAAATATCTTGAAACTTATCCTACACTTATTGTATGAGTCATGGACGACCAAGACAATCCATGGGTCAACATGGGGACCCCATGGAGCCACTTGGTTAAGAAAATTACATTAATAACTTTTTATTTAAAGTAATAATAAAATTGTCACAAACATGTGTTGTTTTAATAAAACAATTATCACATGGGGTTATATAAGTTAAAAGTTTTACTATAAATATTTATTGGAAAGATAAAAATCTTTCCTACATCATGGTAATTTTTTTATAATTTTTATACATTAAATAAATTAAATTTTTTATGACACAATGATGATGCATCGATTATATCATTAATTAACAATTTATATAAAATGAAAAGATAATGTAAAATATAAGGCTTACACTTGTAAAAAACCTATTGGATGAGCATATTTATAACCCTTATCACCTTAGCCTATAAATATATCATTGTGGGACCTTTATAATCCGAAAATCATTTCATAATAATGTAACATTTCAATCTTTCCAAGAGTGCCCCTCCTCTCCTCTTATAAAAGGCCCCCACTACTACCACCTTATTCACACCTTAAATCCATTTGGCTCATCCAAACTCTGCCAAAATACTCTATAAACATCCATATCTTACTCCTAGAAGCCTCACTTTTGGCATAATTCTTCCCAAGGAAGCCTTTGGCTCAAATCCAAAAGAGTTACCCGATTTTAAGGTTATGTCTTCTCTTATGTTATTTTGTTTTATTTTGCTTCTCCATCCCCTTAAACTCCTTTTATTTCTTTCTTTTGTAACAACACCAGTATATTCAATATACTAGGATGTTTTCATGAGAAGGATTTGATTTACACTTACACACACCTTCGTCTAGTTAAAGAACATAATATTTTTGTGGTTGGCGAATTTCTACATCACGAAATGATGATTGTTCAATATTCTTTTAACACCTCTAATGGTGGCCATTATGATGAAACTATTTTCAAACATGATATATATTATGTTTATTTTTTCCTTATGATTCTTTATTTTTTATTTATGGCACACCTTTATGATTTCCATTATGGGTAAATGCGATAATTTCATTTGAGGAAGTGTGGACTACCGCCCCCTCAAAGTGATTTGAATCGTTAATGCCATATGTGGGATGTATAATGGATGGTGTAAATGATATTATATATGATATTATACTGGAATTATAATATAAATTTATATAATTATGATTTCATTCCATTAAATATTAAATATAAATGAAAGTAGTGTTCATTCGTACGTACGGCTTACCGTCTCCATGAACGGTGCATTTCATTTCATACCTCTAAATGTTACGTAATATTATGAATGAATGTGTATAATGGATATATATGATATATATGATATCTAAATCATGAATATAATTCTGGAGATAATGGATATTCTACCACATAAACAACTTGTAATTATAAGAATTTTATTGTTGACTCAAGTACCAAAGATCGACAAAACGACCGTTATTAACTTAAATGACTACATAATTTTCGTGACATTGTAATAAGTGATATAAAAGGGGATAATGAAATTGAAAATGATTCTAAATAAAGTAGATATTAACTCAATTTTACTATTAAGGAGATTAAATAACAATCGAGTGAAGTCAGACACGAGGTAATGGAACTTCTTAACCCAATTTCCATTTTTTGGGTTAATCTCCTACTTTCAAATTAGGTCATGATTTTATTATGTCCTATCTTGTATTTTTACTTTATTTATGTGTAATTATAGTGAATACACATAATAGATCTATTTTATTTAAAAAATGATATTTTTAAGGACTTCGTCTCAATCTCCATTTATTGAGGCATATTTTGTTTTATACACAAATTTCTTTTATATGGTGTATAAACCCCTTTTACTTTTACGTTTATTCAAAAGGAATCTTTTTATACGAAGCATTTTACTAAACGAAAAAAAGGAATGTTTTTCTTGTCATACGTATGCGGCGACAAAGACTTCTCCATCGCCATGACCATTATTTGAGTTTCGCCTTCCTCTACAAGCTATAACTTTTTTTAAATGAAAAATAAATACCAAGTTTTAATTTTCTTTTATTTTGGTATTGAAAGTGTTTTTGAAAGTGTTTTTTTATTATATCAATGTGTTGTGTTGATATCTTGTGATTGAAATGTGGAAATGTTATGTTTCCTTTATGCATGTTTTATGTGATACAATTATGTTATGATTTATGATATGTTTAAACCTGTTCATATGAGGAATGCATTGGAATTAATAAGTGAGGGGTGGAGCCCACTATATCTCCTCGATGCATCGGAAGGTCTCATGAGACAAACTAGTGTCTTGGAATGAGGTCTTGACAAAATATTATTTATATTCTTGGTATGAGACCTTGGCTACATGGTTATGATAGTCTGAAATTATGCATTCCATCATTGTGATAGTGGTTATTGATATTGCATGTGATTATTGGACCAGTAGAATATCCATGTAAAAAAGTAAATGGAATTATTTCATTTTAATCTTGCCATATTATACTAAAGTTCAAGTTTAAAAGGATTTTGTTTTAGTTATACATTTCCTTAAATGTTTATGTTTATTTATGAAAGCTTTTGCTATATTTTTATCCTTACTGAGCATCCGAGCACACCCCTTTCAATGTTTTAATTTTTCCAGGATGTGATGAAGTATATTATGAATGACTTGCAGGGTTAGTATGAGGGGATATGAAGACAGGTGTTTATTTTAGTTTTTTTTTACTTTATGATGTAATGTAAGACTTATTAATGTATCTAGTATTTCCAAGACTACTAAACTAATCGGTCTTTCGAGACTTCATCTTTTGTGATCATGCTAATGTTACGCAATAATGCACCGACTCTGGGTAACTGGGGTCGGGGTGTTACAATCAATTATTAGTATCTAATTTTGATTTATAGTCTGAAGGGTTTTGACTAAAATATTTACTATTACAAAGAAATTTTCTCTATTAATATGTTATTATAAAAAATATACTGACTTTATCTAACGTAAATTTATTTTCGATATATGCATATTTAATTGGGAGGTGAATTAAATATTTTAAGAAACAAAATATTGGACACCTTGGACACTTGATCCTAGATCTGATGCCATAAACACATACCTTACATAGTAGATTCAATATCAATTATAGATTATTGGACTCGACAATTTTGTAACTATATGATTTAAAGAAAATATTTCATTACATACATTCACAATATATTTTAGGTATATAGGTTAAGAGTATTTTTAAAAAACAATAATTAAAAAATCCCAGGTTTTTTGTATCAAACATACATTTTTCCATTATTTAAGAAACTATTAAATCTAGAATAAGTCTACAATTTCTACCAAAAATTCTTCCACAAATGTTATCCTTCTATAAATATCATGTTTACTAATTTTCTTCATAACCTATGGAATATAAATATATAGAAGGGGTGATATAAAATCCACATTAAATGAATCATATAACTAAAGATGTCAAAAACATAAGCATTCCAAAAATAATATCATAGGAATAAATAATCAAAATAATTCTATATTCTATTAAAACTCAAAGAATACTATATCAATGGAAATAAATTAAAACAAAGATATTAATAATACTAATATCGTATTGATGGAATGTATAATTTTAAACTGTAAAAATATGTTACCAAGGCCATATGATAAGGAAATTTATTGATATTGGGAGAGGTATACACCAAAACCCATGTTTTCTCCATTATGAGGCTTATTGATACATCAAGGGAAAATATAATATTAGGCCCCACCAATCACTTGATTAAGTCCAATACATTTACTATAAGAGTCTACAGGACATTTTATATCATTCCCCAAGGAAACAATAGCTAACAAAACCATGGATATCCATATAATGAAAAATACATAATGGTAATACATAATCAACCTGTGTTAGTAGTCAATGACCTTCAATAATGTAAATACTTCCCCATCAAAAAATAATAATACTTTCTAGATAAAAAATCCCCTAATATAAATTTTGTTAAATGATATGTTCACACCATATTGGGTAATAATTATATGGTAAATTAAATAATTTAATAACATGATCATAATCCATCCCTATAAAGAAGTTACATTTTTGAAAAAGAACATAAACCCAGTGTAATAAAGGAAACCTAAAATTATGTTGATATAAATGAGAAACACCCTTTCAAAAAGAATGATCTAAATAATATCACCAAATTAGAGAACAATAATAGAATTTTTTATATCATGAGTTCAATATACCAAATTATTAATATATATTTTAGAGGATAAATCATGAAACATAAATCTTACTATGGTGAGTCCTTATGAAAATTATAAGGGAAATAAAATTGAAAATTTAAAACAGCTTTTATAAAAAAAATTAACATTGATGTAAAATAAAAATTAAAACTTTGTTTTCAAATATACTTTTAAAAAGGTGACATGAAATATTTTTAATATATTTACTTTGAAAAATAATTACCAATAATGGAACCTTGAAAAAACATAAATATTAAATTTAATTAATGTTGAGAGTAAGAGAAAACATATGGAAGTGAAATGGAATACACATTATTATTATTTTCAAGATACCTTTGTTCAAAAATCACATTATAAGAAGAGTAATAAAACATTTATTTGTGTCAAAATATCTTCTTTCCCCATAGAGGTTTATAAATTTTCATATAATAAATTTCTATTGTGGGAGAACCCAAGCATTAAATGCATAGGTTCATGATGAAATAATATAACTCAAGGAAACGAAGCTTTAGTTATCAATATCCCTTAAGGGAAACATACTCCTTGAAGTATGATATATTTAAAAGGTGGGTTTTCTATGGTAGAAATGTAAATAAATAAAATAAAACATAATATAATAAAAGGATATAATGTGCCAAAATTATAGGAAATAATCATAATAGAAACTATCATATCTTAATGAATAAAAATTGAGTTACCAATAAACCTTACAACCAGGGTAACAAATGAGTTAAAATCCATTTGATAAAAATGAAATGATTTGTATTATCACTTCACATGGATAAAATATATGAAAAATATACATCCATGTGTCATGAATATAAAATTTCAAGAAAAACATTGTTCATAATATAAATATGACTCAAGGAATTAAAGTTCAAGACCAAGATCCCTTGTGGATTGAGTAAAATTTCAATAAAACTCATTTAAAGGCTAGGGATTGTAATTAAAATTAAAATACCATGATTTAAATATAATAGATGATATGATATCTAAAATAGAAAAAATATACACCACATAAATTAAATTACATTATAATACCAAACTTGTCTCAAAGAAATAAATTTGAGATGAAAACCCTTACCTTAGTCTTCAATCATTTTTCACTTGCCATAAAAGTCCTGAATAATTAAATTATTTTCCTTAAATGCTTACACAATAACATTATTCCTAAAAATAATCATTTATACTCTTCATTTATAATCATTATATGAATATAGATATATATATATTTATGTATATATATATGTATGTATGTATATGTATATATATATATTTGTTATTTTTACCTATTTTTAACACCTTGTGTAAGTAATATTTATAGATTTGAACTAGTTTAGTAAAATCATTGCTAGTATCTATTTTTTTTAAATTAAATCACTATAATTTCAATTAAGGTACTATAATTGATGTTTTAATATAGTTTATAAAGCTATAATTTCATTTCATAATAGCTTTGGTAACGATTCCTGAGGAGGAAATCAGCAGTAATCATGTTTCGGTGATTCATAATAAATGAAGGGTGATTTCGTAATTAATGAGTTAAATATTAATATAAAGTTACTTGAACTGGAGAAATTTTATTAATATATTTAGGTCATATTATACCAATAAATAATTTATCATATCCATCCATGATATTAATATATTGTGTTGTTTAATAAGGTGGATAAATCAACCCAAAAATAAACATTTCCCAATTAATGAATAATTATGGGGTTGTTTCATTGTAATATCATTATATATTAATCATAATAATCTTATTCAGTGCTTATTAGTGAGATATATTATAATTTTAAAGAATTATAAAGAGGAGAAAATTTATATTAATTCATTACTTGGAAAGAAGATATCATTTTCCTCATAGAACACTCCTTTTAAATGAATGAATAATCAACAATCATTTATGTATAATATCATTAAATGGTTCTCTAAATTATCATACCAGAACCATAATATAATTACCTAGGGTTTAAAATACACTATTGTTATTATTATTGTCGTTGTGGTTGTGGTTATTTTGTTGTTGTTGTTGTTTTTGTTGTTGTTGTTGGTTTAGGTCTATAATTTTAAACAATGGTTCTCTATTATTTTAAAAGGATTGAAACAAGATAATAAAATGTTCCCTATAATATATGAACCAAACTAAATACACATCATTCATTCATAAGTGGATCATTAGAGAAAAGGAACGTAAAATTAAGTATATCTCATGGATGGTTATTACTCATCATGGATATAATACATCCATTAGAAGTGAAAACATTTATATGGGAAAATAGATAAAAAGGAATAAAATCATTAAAATTAGGAAATCAACTGGACTATATTCAACCTTAAGGATCACCAATAAAAAAACATATAATTAGGAATATAACAATTAAAGGACAAAACATTATGTAAAAACTATAATATGAAATAGGAATTGTGTATTTCTATGTGAGGGTGGAATAAACAAACGATTTACTATGTTTATATATAGGAATGAAATTTGGACATTATAAGTATGGTCATTGAAAATATTATCATTTCAAATATGGTCATTCAGAATTTGGTCCTCAATCATATTTCAAATAGGTATATTAAATTTTTGTGTTGTTAAAAAAATATAACCCACAATGAAATACAAATATGATTTTAAAATAATATAAGCATATATATATATATATATATATATTCTTTACATATAAATATTATTATCATTATTAAAAATAATATATGATGTATAAAAAAATTCAAATAAATATTTCAATATTAATTGTGAAGTAAATTTTAATTTTAAAATATAAAAAATTAATTAATGTTGTTTGTTAAAGAATATTTAATATAAAATTAATATTTAAATTCAATGGAATGTTTTATTAAGTATTTTATATTTTTTCATAATAAATTTAATTTAAAATTTTAAAATATTATTTTATATGAGCTAATATATTAACAACACTTAAATTAGAAATCGATATGAAATAATATTAAGAATATATAATGTTTAAAATGTTTATTTTTTTAAATAAAAGTGTATTTATTTATAATTTATATTTTTCATTTAAAAAAAATTAATAATTTTAATTTTAATTTTATAAAATTAACTTCCTTTTCTAATTAATTATATAAAAATTAGATTATGATTATTTTTTGAGAATTTTCTAAAATAATCGATTTTTTTCAGAATGGTGAAAAATATTGATTTTTCTAATATCACAACTTTTATATGACTTATAAGTTTTTGAAACCTTTATAATATAATATATATATATATAGTGAAATAAATCCATCCTAACTATGATATTTAATTTATAAAGCCAATGAATATCATTTTAAAAAATAAAGTAATATTTTAGGAAAACTATTTTTCATCTATCTCTCAAATTAAATGTACGCATGGGAAATTATGTTTTCAATTTATTTTGTACTTATATATGTACCTAAACCATTATTTTCCAATTTTTTAGCCTTTTTCTATCATGACCCATCTCTCGAAGCTCATATCGTGACTTACCACAAGCCCGCCTCCCGAAGGCCAGGGGTTGGCGACTAACATCGAAGGCTTCAATTTTCAAGTGGGACGCGTTTACCTGAGTACCTATATGCACATACAAACAACCATGTCTCAAATATAGAAAAGTAAACATGCATTCCACTAAAAACCCATTGAGTAAACATAAAAATTGTAGGTCAAATGTTCTATAATACAACCCCAACAAAAGATATACTCAAAATAGGAAAGTACAAAGAAAACTATGAAAGTTTTTCGCTGGAAACCCCATAGATGATCAAATACAAAGTAGCTGTTGAAAGACATAGAATTATGCCCCACCTTCCTGGTCTCACTGGTCACCATCGGGTCCTGGGACACCAAGTACTATGTCAAGGCGGCGATCGTCTTCACCAAACACAACACTTGCGGGTGAAGCCCGTGTAGGGATGAGTAACATAATACTCAGTAGGGACCCCAAACAAACAAGGAAATGCCACAAATAAATCCATAAACAAACAACTATGCATGATCAAGAAGCATGATCGTTGAGCAACACAGCTCACACCATGTATATTATAGAGTAAGAAAGTAGGACCATTAGTCACATCATCGAACACCATGGACTTCTAGAGAACTCCTCCTCAATGAGTATAGTGATCATGTCAGGTCACAAAGAATCCACTTCCCAATAACCTAAGACTGATGTTGTACTCATCTCTGATGAGTACAATGTGTATAATGGGTTACATAGAATCTTCTCCCCACAGTGGGCATGTCGGGTCACACAGAAGTCGCTTCCCACCTTGGTCATACTAAGGTACTCCTTCTGTCAAGTATCGTGGATCTGTCAGGCCACATAGAAGCCACTCCCCATTGTGGGACTATCAGGTCACACATAAGATTCTTACCACTGGACCATAGTATCTGATCCACACATGTTCTATTGTAATCAGTCTTTAGGTATCAGCCAAGAGATGGGTTTCCATACATAGTGCGCTTGATTCTGAGAGAACCGCTCCTCAAGCCATTCATAAAATTTCAACTTCAATTAAATCCCATATATATTTTTCCAAAAGATCTTCCTCGTCTCTAGGGTTCCAATTCCGCAAACAGAGCTTCAAAAAGACGCCAGGTTTGACAGATATTGGTGTTTTTCCATAAAGGGGTTGGTTGGGTCTGGGTCTGCTCCGACACAGACCTGACCCTGCCTTGGTCCGGCCTGATGGGACAGGTCTGGCCCATGGGGCCGGTCTACTCCATGCCCATTTTACCATTGGTGGACTAGTTCTTCCAATCTAGGATGCAACTAGAAGTCGCTACCGGCTCCCCATTGCCTTGCAGGTCATCTACGGTGCCGCCTTCTCTGTCGTGGTCAATCGATCGCAGCATGATGCTAGGTGGTAGGCCAGATTCCCCGCATATGGTCAGGGGACCACATGCCCCCAAAAACTGTGACCACAGCTACGGGTCACGCCCCTGCTGCCAGCTGGCAGCTACTCCCGCTTCACCGTGGCCCGAGCCGGTCACAGCAGTCACCTCTGGTGCACCATCATGGTGTGCAGCCACCCGCCTGCAGCCACCAGTTGGTCTTTCCACTGGCTACTAGGTCTACAATGGTGTTCCACTCTTTGCACTGATTGTAACTCTAGACTACATGGGGTGTCTCCTTCCTAGCGAAGGTCTATAATTTTCTTTACCACCTTTTTGAATGTTCGGCCACCAAGAACGCACAAGAGGAGGGGCTCGGGCCTTGTTCATGTCGGTCTACACCCTTAGCGTTAGAGTTTTAAAAATAGAGGTGGGTTAGAAAAATAGTTCTATTAACAAAATAATTAAATCCCATATTAAAAACCCAAGAAACAAACCCTCCCACAAGAATGCATGATATAAGGATCAACCTATTCGTGGGTTGATTGACATTTGTTGTTGGAGCACTCCGCCCTCGAGGATTCAATTTACATTGTCATTCATCACTTTCTGGTCCCGTTATTCATAAATTGTCAATGTTTCTAGTGATACATCTAGTGTTTTTTGGTCGTCATTGGAGTTAATCCTTTAATTATGTTCATTATATAATTTCTATGGTTTGATTCTCATATCTCCAATGCGTTAACCTATTAAAAATAAAACATGTTGTAGTGAATCTATTACACAACGACATCACATCGTTACACTTCATTTAATGTGTCATTATGCAGCACAAATATGATCCATTAAGGAGCTCCAGTTAATACATCTCATCACCACACCGCAGCACCTCTGTATGCTTCTCAATGGTTTTGAAAAACAAAATAAAATATCTTTTTAAGTAATTTTATTTTTTTCAGAAAATTCTGAAAATTAACTTTTCTAGTTGACCCTTACTGGTCGATGTTAAATCCTTTCTAGGTGAATCCCAACATTCTGAGTTCAATGGTGCCCTCGGATTTTTGATCTGATCAATGGTTTAAAAGTTAGGGAAACCCACTCTCACGTTTCCATAAGTGAACATAAAAAAATCTGAAAATTACGTTCTGGGCTCATCGGGTCTCAGAATCATGTGCTGTCAAATTGTGTGGTATAATTCCATATAATTTAAAAAAACATGGAAATTATGGGATATTACATTCTACCCACCTTAGGAATTGACATCCTCGAAAGCCAAAACAAAGGCTAATTAATCAAATGGAGGTACTTAGCATGAATCTGAGCCTCCCTCTCTCATGGTCCTCCTAGAGTTTCTTGTGCTACCACTAAACACACACCAAAGGAATCAACCATCCACAAAGAAACATCTCCTATCAATCCTCTATCTCTACTAATAACTCTTCAAACATCACCCCATCGTCATTATCCAGCTCACCCCAGTGGATGAAATGTAATGGGTCATGCACTTACCACCTCAGCTATGACACATGGAAAATATCATGCACCAAGTGCATCTATGGAGGAAAATCAAGACAGTATGCCACCTCAATAACTCTACTATGAATCTGAAGAGCTCTGAAGAACCTCATAGTTAACTTTCTACCCCCGCCAAAATTCTGCAAACCCCGTCAGGGTGAGACCCAAAAGATAACATGGTCTCCCCCCCTCAAACTCCAAAGGTCTCCGCCTCATGTCAGTATATGATTTATGCCTATTATGTCCAGTATTTATTTACTCCTGGGTGATATAAACCTTCTCAGTGGTAGCCCGTACCAACTTTGGACCCATGAGTGTTGACTCCCCTCAGTATTTCCTACAGAGTGGTGATCTACATGGCCTCCCGTACAAGGCCTCAAACAGTGTCATGTCGATGGTGGAGTGATATCTATTATTGTATGAAATCTCTACCAGTGGTAGGTGGTCCTCCCAACTACAATAAAAATCAAGGACACAATCACAAAGCATGTACTCCAAGATTTGTATGGTCCACTTTGTCTAACAATCTGTCTGGGGGTAAAAAGTTGTCTTCAAGCATAGATGAGTCCCGAACGCCTCCTGCAATCCCTTCCACAACTGGGATGTAAAGAAAGCATGGCGGTATGTGATGACCATCGAAGGAAACCTATGAAGCCTCATTATCTCATAGATGTAGAGGCAACTCAAGCCCTCTACCGATACCCACTCCTAGATGGGTAGAAAGTGAGCTGACTTAGTGAGTGACTCAACAATCACATAGATAGAATTGTGGCCCTTATACGTGAAAGGTAATCCCATCGTGAAGTCCATGGAGATACCATCCCACTTCAATTATGGTACCTCAAGTTGTTTTTCAGAGCCTTCTAGGACATGATGCTCATTATTCACTTGTTGACAAGTGAGGCATCGTGAAACGAACCTTTCCACCACTTTCTTCTTCCCTGGCCACCAGTACTGACATTAGAGGTCCTAGTACATCTTCTCCACACCATGATGTACCGATAAAGGGGGTGTATGGAACTCCATAAATACCTCCTTCTATAACTTCATTGGTACTACGATGCATCATCTGAAAAGGATGATGTTTTTCCTACCTATCAAAACTCCATTAAGATCTTGTCCTGAGGATATCTGAGCACGTCAGGCCTCACAGTAAACATCCACAAGTTGCGCCTTCTTTACTCTCTTTAATAGTGATGGAGTGACAATCATTGACTAAAGTGAAGTTATTCTATCATAATCCACAAAGGATATATTCATTGCGGCTAACTTATCTATCGCCCCACTTAGCAGCTATAAACCAGACCTCTTATTGAATGTGTCTGCCACCATGTTCCCCTTCCCAGGAGTATAGACTGTCTCCAATCCATAGTCCTAAAGGAAATCCACCCATTACCTAGTCTAGTCCTTTATTCTTTATAGAAGACTACATACCCAACGCCCTCTTTTGGTAGTCTCAAGATGAGGTTACTCCTTAGTCTCCTCCTCATATCTAGAAAACCGTACTAGCACTTCTTTGTCCACACAAATGGAATTCCCTTTCGTGTCAAGGAAAATAAAGGTGTTGCTACTATGGAAAATTCGGGCATGATCCTCCGGTAGTATCTATCCAACCCCAAGAAAATCTGCACCTCAACCACGCACCTAGGTGGCAACCAAGAAAGCACGGCCTCTATCTTCGTTGGATCCACTGCAACTCTAGCCTTCGAGATGGAATGTCCCAAAGTATACCTCCTGAATCCAGAACTAGCACTTCAAGAGCTTATAGTAAAGTTGTTTCTATTAGAGTGTATCTAGGACTATCTGTATGTGTGTAGTGTGCTCATCCTTCGATGCCGAGTACAAAAAGATGTCATCAATGAAGACTACAATGAACTGGTCAAGGTAAGGCTGGATGATCCTATTCATGATCCCCATGAACACTGTGGGAAAATTGGTCATGCCCAAAGGCATCATCAAAAACTCATAGTTGTCATACCAAAATCTGAAGGCTATCTTTGTTACGTCCTCATCCCATACCTGAAGATGAGGATACCACAACCTGAGGTCTATCTTTGAGAACCACCTCAATCCCTTCAGCTAATCAAAGTAGTCATCAATCCTTAGTAGTGGATATTTGTTATTCAAGATCACCTGGTTTAGGAACCATAAGTACATAGACAACCTCAAGCTATTTTATTCCTTCTTGGCAAACAATACTGGGGCTACCCATGGTGAAACTCTGGGCCTCATGAATCCCTTCTCTTAAAAGTCCTCCATCTATAACCTTAATTCACAATTCTCCACAGGAGCCATCTGATATGCCGGTGTAGATATCGGTGCCATCTCTGGGTACAGGTCGATGCCTAAGTCTACCTTCCTTTGAGGAGGTAGTCCCAGAACATCTTCAAGAAAGACAACCTCATACTCATCCAAAAACATAGGAAATATCAGACTCCTCTTATCCACAGCACCAAATGTGAGGCTAGCCAAAAGGTGAGTTATAGGTTGCACCCTCCTCCGAGAAAGCCCATCCTTTGATGCAAATTTTCCATTCTCTTCGGTGAAGAAAAACCTTGTCTCATTCTCATGGACATATCACACTTTTCACCTAATACCGTCAATCTGATCATGGATAGTAAATGACCATTCTATACCCAAGATGATGACGTAAGGCCTCAATACCGCTACTAAGAGATCCAAGCTAAATCTCTCACCTCCTAGAGTAATCTCACACTACCAAAACCAGTGTCTAATCATTGAATCCACTCCTGTAAAAGTCTCTAACCATAAGGATCACGCCAATGGCTTCGCTAAAATCTTAGATCCCCAAACAAGGTTTTTGGAAATGAAAGTGTGACTGGAATTTATGTCTATAAGAACTATGGCTAAGATTGAGAAGACACATATTGTACCTCTAATATTCTATAGAGATTTGTGGTCATAGGTCATTGTCTTCTGAAGCTAGAATCACCCCTGTCTGCCGGCTCCTTGAGCCCGTGGTGGACCACCTGGGGGTGGCGGTGGTAGCACCTCAAACCGTCATCCCCCGCCAGCCACTCACCCTTCTATCCTGCCACATCTACCTCCCTACGGACCTCCTAAATTGAACCTATACCTCTTACCTTGTGGTCCCTCAATCATCTGCTGATCATATGTGCAGCGGGTCGGGTAGTCACGAACCATGTGTCCCTGCCCGCCGCACGTGAAGAACTGATTGGTTCCCAGCAAACTCCATCTTCTATGGGATCTCTACACTGCCGAACCCAAGTCCCGAGATCACCCCCTCAAAGGTCTATCCAGCTTGGGTCCCCATGTCTGCTATCTACTGCTCACCACTAAAGAATATTCTGCCTGATTTCTGATGGTGGCTCCAGCTATCAATGCTTACTCCTCCAAAAATCTCTATACATGAAGTGCTTGATCCAGCACTCTAGCCTGAGTGGGGATGTTAAGAGATTCCATGGATTCCCTGATCTTCTATATGAGTCCCTACTCAAAGGACTGGTCCCTAGAAAAATGGTATCGCACCATGTGTGTGGAATAGCGAGAGAGGTCTGTAAACCTCGAAGAGTACTCAGTCACTGATAGGATGCCTATTGTAGGTGAAGTAGCTCCTGTATTTTCATTGAGCACAAGGCCTTGGGGGAAAAATCCTTCTAAAAATCCTCTCAAAGTCTTTCTAGGTGAGGTTCACCTCATCATGCATCTGGATAGTTAAGATCCACCATCTCCCTGTCGATCCCATTAAAAGGCTCATCGCTAAGATTTCCATCTGGTCAAGTGGTGTTCTCACTAAGCGGAAGACCCATGTCACTACCTCCATCTAAACCTAAGTAAACTGGGGATTTTTCTCCCCCTAAACCTGAGAGGTCTGTGTATCTAAAACTTTTTCAAGGAACTGATTCTATATATGTCCTCTACTGTTATTGCTGGTAGTAACTGTTGATCAACGGGTCGTGGAAACATAGGTGCACCAATCAGCGGGTCCATCTATAGCATCGGTCCTTCAACTGATGCCTCGTAGCTAGGTGAGCTGTCTACAGGATCACATATCATAAACCTAGCTAGTTGATTGTGTGGAGGCATCCTAAAATAGATCAAGATGTTCCACTGTCATAAGATTATACCTGGTGAGCTGACTCTAATTCAATAAGATCATACAGAGACACTTATGATACCATTGTTTTCATGTATAGAGCCAAAAAGAATAATTCATGGTCCTGGTGTGTAGATACATTGGCCATCGCACCAACACTGGACTCCCTAAATTTGAAAGTCAAACATGAAACATTAAAAAAAATCCCCAAAAACAAAATGATATACTCCCGGTCTTTGAGGTAGAACTGACCTCCTTTGATACAACTTTTCCATGACACATCCCACAATGCTCGTGCTATTACCAACCCCAATCTCTCCTCTCGACGAATAGGGGTTGGCCACTAGAGTTGAATGCCTCAACCTACAAGTGGGATGCATTTTCCAAAGTACTTGTATGATTTCACACACAAAAACGTTCCAAAAACTGGAAATGTAAATATGTATTCCACTAAACAACCACTGAGTAAAAGTAAAAACATTAGGTCAAATGGGCCAGAATACAAACCCAACAAAAGATAAACTAAAAACAGAAAATTAAAAGGAAAACTCTGAAATCCATATGTTGAAAACCCCACCTGATGGGTAAATACATAGTATCTATTGGAAGATGTAGAAGTATGCCCCGATTTCCTAATCTCACTGGGCGCCACTGAGTTCTGGGCCACCAAGTCCTCTGTCAAGGTGGCGGTTGTCAACACCAGAAAAAACATGTGTGGGTGAAGCCCATGCAGGGGTGAGTAACAAAATACATAGTAGGGACCCCAAAAAACAAGGACATGTCACAAAGCAATCCATAAACAAACCATGAAGCATGATCATGAAGCATGATCATGAAGAAAAATAGTTCACACCAGGTATATTCTAGAGTAAGAAAGTAGGACCATTAGTCACATCATCGAACACCATCAGCTTCTAGAGAACTCCTCCACAATGAGTACAGTATGCCTATTGGGTCACAAATAAGTTGATTCCCACTAACCTATGAATGTTGTGGTACTCATCCCAAATGAATACCATCAGTATGTTGTGTCACACAGAAATTGATCCCCACTTTGGGCCTATTGGGTCAAATAGAATTTGTTTCCCACCTTGTCCATACTGAAGTACTCCTCCTGTCGAGTACCATGGGTCTGCTAGGTCACATAGAATCCACTCCCCACTGTGGGCCTGTCGAGTCACACAGAAGTCTCTTCCCATTAGGCCATAGTATCTGATTCACACAGGATCGATTTTTAGTAGTCTTTAGGTCTCATTCAACCACATGGTTTCCATATGCAATGATCTTGATCCCAAGATAACCACTCCTAAATCCATTCAACAAATTACAACTTCCATGAAATCCTATATATAGTATTCCAAAAGATCTACCTCATCACGATAGTTCCAACACTGCAAACAGCTCATCAAACGGATACCCCAGTTTGAAAGATATTGTTGATTTTCCAAAAAGGGGTCAGTTGGGTCTGAGTCCAGCCCAACCCGGTTAGACCAACCCAACCCGACCCGGGCCCACTGACTAAACTTGGGGTCCATCAAACCGACCCGGGTCCGCTGACCTGACCCAGACCCAGCCTGACTTGGGTCTATCCTGGTCGGGTCTGCGTCGTTCCCAGTTCATCGTAGGTGGACTGGTTCCGCCGGACTACGACGCGGCTGGAAGCTATGTCCAGCTCATCATTTACCTATGGGTCGTTAGTGGGGCTTCCTTCTCCATCATGGTCAATCGACCATGTCTTTACTCTATGAAACTGGATTCCCCACATGTGGTCAAGGTACTTTGTGCCCCAGAGAATTGCGGCCCATGGCTGCAGGCCACTCCACCGATGCGGTCAAGGGGTCATGTCCCTACTGCCAGCCGTTAGACCAGCTGGTGTCTCCTCCTCCTTCTCTACAGCCCAATTTTTTCATGGAAGTCACCTACATCATGTCATCACGGCGCACTTCCACCTACTGTAGGGTCATTCCACGGGCCACCGGGTCTGCACCAGTGGTATGTTCGTCCCACCGACTGCGCCTTTGGCCTTTGTGGGGTGTCTCCATCCCTGCGAAAGCCTCAAATATTTGTTTCCACAATTTTAATTGTTCATCCACCAAGAACACACAATAGGAGGTGCTCAGGCCTTATACAAGTCAGCTCGCATCCTCCACATTAGATTTTCTAAAACACAAGAGGCTTGGGATCACAGTTCTATCAATAAAATAATTAAATCTGGGATAGAAAACCCAAAAAAGACACTCTCTCGAAATAACACATAAACCATAGATCAACCTGTTCATGGGTTGACCCGCGTTCATTGTTTTTTAATAAAGAATGGGGAAAATATAGCACAGAGAAAACCCCTACCATGATTGACATTTGTCGTTTGAGTGCTCTGCCCTTGAAGATTCATGTTCTGTTGGAGTTCATCTCTTCTTGGTCTTGTTCTTTTTAAATCATCGATGTTGCAATTGATTCTACTGAAGTTCGTCATTCATCATTGGTGGGAATTCTTATAGTAAGTTAATCAGATAATTTTCATAGTTTAATTCTCATCTCTCCAACGCATTAACTTATTTAAAATAAAACACTTCACTGTTATCTGTTGCATTCGGATGTCGCATTGTTATGTTTCATTTAATGTGTTGTTACATTGCACAAAAAATCCATTAATGATCTTCATTTAATGAACTTTTTCACCGCATCGTAGTATCATCGTCTTCCACTCAACGGTTTCGAAAAACAAAATAAAATATCCTTTTAAGTTATTTTATTTTTTTCTAAAATTCTGGAAAATTAACTTTTTCAATTGACCCTCAGCAGTAGATGTTAATTCATTTCTAAGAGAATCTTTGTGTTCTATGTTCAACAATTCCCACATATTTTTGATCCAAGAACCACCTTAAATGTTTTTAAAACTGGCTCATATGTTTACTTAAGTGAACTTAAAAAAGTTCAAAATTCCGTTCTGGGCTCACTGGGCCTCGAAATCATGTGTCTTAAAAGCATGTAGTCCCAAAATAATTCCATATAATTTAAAAAAACTACATAGAAATTCTGGGATATTACATTTTATGTGAATAATGTAGTCATATTATTGAGAAATAATGAGTTTTTAAAAAAGTTCCCTTTTCTTTGATTATAAAAGGAGACCACCTCCACCCCATTTATCCACCCATTATAAATCTTTGAGTCAACAAAAAAATTCTCCTAGTCTCTCTTAAACACCCTCCCCATACCTTTTAGTCATTTTCCTTATCCAAATACCAAGTTGGGGAGTCTTAAGCAGTTATCCACGGGATAACTTCCAAGTGAAAGGTAATTGTGTCGCACTAACTTTTATAAGTTCTTTATTCTTTTAAACTCTTCAAGTCCCCTCTACCATGAAGGTATGATAACACTATAATTTTAAATGTGATTAAATTTTATAATACTATTAGAATATAAATTTTACATCTTTCTCCAAAATCATTAACAAAAAGGAAAACATCATATTGTGTGTTTTCGGACTATAGCCTCCAAGAACAACATGTTAAATTTCCCATCACTACCTTAAATGGTAGGTTCATAAAGTTTATTTAATTAACTAACATGATATTTTTAACACCATTAATATTATTCAATGAAAATATTTTAAAATATATATAACACAATAATATATTATATGTTCCCCTTTGAAATAAAACTTAAATTATTCTATAGCTTTCCTTACGTGCATCCTTGAGTCAATATCAACCACAATATTGTAAATCATTATAAATTAACTATTAAATTGGATGGTATTAATATTAATAACAACTTTATAAAAAATAATTATAAGTTTTTTAATACTAAAAATGGATTGAATAATTCATAATTAAAATGTACTCAATTTTTAGTAACTTCATTTTGCGCTTCAGATATATGTTTTCTTCAAAAACGGTTTTCGTCGCATTTTTTCAATGAAAATTTATAATTAATTTATATCATTTGTTATAAATTTTAATTGAGTAAATTAAAATAATTTTTAAAATAATCATATTAATATTATATTAACATAAATTTTTAGTATTTTTTAAAAATATTATTGTTTCAATAAATAGAAAAACATATTGATATTTGAAAAAAAAAATATCATTTATTATTAAAGAAAAGTACCATTGTATTTTTAATTTTATACTAATGTAACTTAATAATAATTTAACTACAAATAATCTAATTAGTTAGATAATAATATTAATTATACTTGATTTTTATATAAGTTTATTTTTTTGCTTGAAAACATACTTTTCTAAAAAATGTTTTTATGCGTGTAAGGTGTTTTTTATTTTAATAAATTTGATTGAACTCAATTGATTGATGGTTTAATGAAATTTATTTATTATATATTCATTAATATATTTTAACAAACATTTTATAGTTTTTACAAGGAAATTAGTTTAAAAAATTATGTTATATTCCTAACCATTCATTCTCATAAGATGGGTTCATGTTGCAGGTTGTGCATTAATTTAAAATTAAATTATGTCACTTATAGAAATTTAATATGTTAAAATTTATTTAATAATTGTTATAACAATTATTAATAAAATCTAATATGGTCAAATAAAATTTTTTCAGGGTTAATAGTAAAAAAAGTAAAATTTTGTTATCACAATTAACTTTAAAATGGATTTATCGAGATGTTAAATAAAGTGATATGGGTAGGATTGTCGACCACACCAATAAAATTATTATTTGTAGAATATATTTAAACATTATATTATAATAACATAAAATAACTAGAAATTATGAGCCACTAGACCATGAAATTGACCTTATATCATGGAACTATTTTAGAAAATTACATGTGTGTTCCTACCCTCATTTGTAAAAGGGCACCTATTCTCCTTCCTTATTTGCACTATTTTAGCCTTAAAGATTAGAAAATACCTAGTAAAAAACCTTCATATAATACTTATATTTATCCTATAGATATTTTTTTTAATACCAATCCTTCAAGGCTTAAGGAGTTAGATAATAGATGTCTCATAAGGAAGAGGTATAGATATTAACCAAGTTATTCCAATTTTATTTCTTATTCAACTTTATATAAAATTCTCATATCAAAAAATACATGATGAATCCAGAATCATAAATAAATTGATATATTATTATGGTGATTTCACATGCTTTTACCTATTTTTCTCCATCAAATTGAAGATGAATATATGAATCGTGCGTATGTGTGGGCTACTACCTCCACGTAGTGATTTGATTCATTTTCCATACCCATATTTATTAGGTGGTAATTATGTTAGGTTTAATAAATATATAATATATTTATGATATGAAAAATATTATAAAAAAATTAATTAATATTTACCTTTACTTTATTTTATCGATATAAAAATTGAAACATCACTCAGGGGTATGTACGGCTTACCGTCTCCACATAGTGATATAATTAATTTTTAATCACCTCTCTATATGATTGGTTATAAATATTTATATACTTAATATATGTTATATTTATATAATTATTGACATAATGGATCTGAATAAATCATGATCAAATGTAAGTACCATGACTTTCATACAAAAGCATACATGAAAAATGAAATAGTTAACACTGAAAATGAAGGTGATAACGAAACATAATTAATAAAAAAGTGATAAGATGTTATAAGTAAACCATTTATGGTATTATAATAATGATAATATCTAGATAATAGAATTCTAATAAAATTTAAATTTATTATATAGGATTTTATAGTGCCAATTAAGAAATATGGACTTGAGGTAAGGATTTTACGTTACAATCTCATTTTTATCAGAATTGTTTATGTATAAATTCTTCGATAATGAAATTATATGATCTATCTCTAAATTTTTTTATTTTATTATAATATTATTAATTTTATAGATTTATTTATTTTTATATTTATTTTCTTCTCTTTAAGTACTCAATAGATGGAAAGTATGTTTTTTAAAGAAAATTGGCCTTGTTTTTTCCTTCAGTCAGAAATCTTTTCTTCCATGACCATATTTTCCTTAAAATGTTTTCAATAATGTTTTCAATATTATAAAAATATTATTTAAATTTATTTTTGAATATATTTAAATTTCATTTTCAAGGTATAAATTTATCCTTCTTATCATTTTCCAGACAAGGAACTTTACACTTTTAATCAAAAATATGAAAAGAATTTTTATTTTAACAAACATCATGTGAAAAAATTCACTTGTCATCATGAATACTATTTTTTGAAAGATTAGTTTATAATTTTTATTTTTTATTCAAAAATAAAATAATTTCCTTAATATTTTAGAAATTTTTATATTCTAAATATGTGATTTCAAATAAAAAGGTTATTTTCCTCAAGAACTTTTTATGTGATATTTTAAATGTATCTTAATCTATAACAACATTCTTTTATTTTTCTTTTGATTTACTAAGTATATGACCCAATGTTACAATATTTATTATTTCAATATATGATTTATTATGATGATGAAGAAATTTCTATTAAACCTATATATTTTTCTAGGTTTACGATTTGATTATATGATTAATATTTTATGATCTTTTAGAATACATATGTATGTTTTTCATTATTTAAGGGGTGGGAATAGAATTATAAATCACTCCAATTCCTTGGTTAAATAAGGATATATCATTAGATAATAAGGACTATAATAAGTAGTGAACATAGTTTAGTAAGGGAAATTTTTCAATAATAAATTTTTGGGAGTGAAACTTTATTAAAGAAATGATTAAAAGTGGAGTGAACCTAATCCACTATGATAGTATTGGCAGTGGTACTTTACTAATGAAATTATTTTCTATGATTATGTGCATGAAAAATACTTATATATTATGTTCATGATATGTTTCTAGGGATCTTGATTGAATATTGATGATTCTATATAACACCTTGATAATTTTGGAAATATTTATTTCAAATAAATTTAATATTTTCAATATTTTTCATTACACACAACACTAAGTTTATATTGTATTATATACAACACAGAGTTTAAATGAAATGTGATATACAATTAAAATATTATCCTTTAATATGATATTTATCACCTAGACATTTCAATAGATGGTATTAATAGGATTAATTAAATTATTAAAATTTATGGTTTATATATATATATACATAATTATAATTATTGGGTATAAAATTAATTAAAAATCAAAAAAATCATTTTAAAAACAAAGGAAATATTATTCTTAAAAACTATTTTTATGCACACAAATATGTTTTACCTCAATAAATTAAAAAAATCACTTTTTTTGAATTATTTAAATGAAATTTATATATTCTATATTCAATAAAACCCTTAAAATTCATCTTATGTGTTTTCTATATAAGAGATAAGAATGAATCCATTTTTATTATTAAAACAGTATTTTTCAAAAAAAATAAATTTGTCAAATTTTAAAACTAATTTTATAAATTAATTTTTACAAATTTAGAAAATTAATTTTTAAAAATAACCTTTATTTTTATAATAATCATGAAAAAAAATTCATGTAATGAATTTTTGAGATGTTTTGAAATGATAAATTTTTTGATGAATAGTGAAAAATATCACTCTTTATTAAGAATTTACATTTCTATTAAAGAATTTAAAAACTTCCAAATTATGTTAATATAGTTTTAAAAAGTAAAATTATTACAATTATATTTATATTAACCTAATTTAATATATTTTAATCAATTTATTATGTAATTTTAAAATAAAAACTTTTTAAACATTTGAAACTTTTCTTGTTGGAAAATCGCGTTTTTATCTCGTCTATGGGATCAATTTTAAATTAAATTATACCACATATATGATTTGAATTTGGAAAATTGTTTATATATTATTAATAATAACATTTTATATTATTTAATAAGGAAAAATTACTTTTTACCCTATCTAAATTAAAATTAGTAATAACTATTTACCACATTTAGTGTAAAAATGAGTTTGTTTGGGGTTAAAAAAAGATTCTAGTTGAAAATGACCCAAAATTTTATAACACTCATTGCATGGACATATATAGATGTTATATATTATATTTTATATAATAGCCTATTTTTTATCCTTTTTCATCCAAAAAATGTGGCCCCACCTTTTTCCTTTCAGAAGTTACAAGTGTGCCACTCACCACACCAATAAAAGCCCGCCCTCTCTCCCCTCCACTTCACAGTTAAAATACCAATTGGTTCATCCAATACCTAAAAAATATCTTCATTAATTCCCTCATATCATCCTCTAAGCCTTATTTTGGATATTAATACAACCTAAGAATTCTTTTGGTGAAAATCAAAAGAAGTTGTTCGAATAAGAGGTAACATCCCAAACCGAGATTTTTATTTTATTTCTTCCTCCACCTCAATAAATTTTTATTAAAAAATTTTTAAATTATAACCTCAGTATATTAAATACACTTATATTTTATTATTTTAATTTCATAACTTAAATCCTTCTCTTATTCCATCAAATGGGATATGAAATCTCCATTCGTGTGTATAGTAGACTACCACCTTGTGAACCGATGTTATTCATTTTCCATCTCCACCTCTCAAAGCTAGATATAGTAATTTATTTAATTTTTATATATAATATTTATTTAATTATTATACCTATGGAATTATAATACCACATATACCTACTTACCTCCAAACTCATAGGAAAATAATATTGTCACTTGTGTGTTCGGCGGAATATCGTTGCACGAACCTATGTGAGGTTTTTTATTTCTCTTTTAGTTAGACATTAATAACAATAGATTTAGTAAATATATATTATATTTTTAACATATTCATACTTATTTAATTTTTATATCACATATACCTACTTATTTTTCAATCTATGGGAATACAATAACGTTGCTCATGTGTACCCGGACAACCGTCGCACGAAGCGATGTGATTCATTCTTCACGTATGATTTACCAGAAAGGTAATAAGGATACATTTAAAAAACATGTTTGTTATATATATGACATAAAT